>OZ030008.1:82223333-83474166 GCA_964023405.1 Apodemus agrarius
AACAGATATATAGAACATTTCATCCTAAAGCAAAAGAATGTAACTTTTTCTCAGCACCTCATGGTAACTTCTCCAAAATCAACCATATAATTGGTCACAAGACACATCTCAGTAAATATAAGAAGATAGAACTAAACCATGCCTCCTATCAGATCACTATGGAGTAAAGGTGGTCTTCAATAGCAACAAAAACAGAAAGCCTACATACACATGAAACTGAACAATAATCAATGATAACTTGGCAAATGAAGAAATAAAGAAAGAAATCAGACTTTTTAGAATTTAATGAAAATGAAGGCACAATTTACCCAAATCTATCAGACACAAAGCAGTGCTAAGAGGAAAACTCATAGCCCTGAGTGCCTCCAAAAAGTAACTGGAGTGAGCATACACTATCAGCTTAACAGCACACCTGAAAGCCCTGAAACAAAAAGAAGCTAATCCAGCCAGGAGGAGTAGAAGACAGGAAATTATCAAACTCAGGTCTGAAATCAATCAAATAGAAAGAAAGAGAACCATACAAAGAATCAACAGAACCAGGAGCTGATTCTTTGAGAAAATCCACATGATAGATAAATCCTTAGCCATAGTAACCGAAGGGCACAGAGACAGTATTCAAATTAAAATTAGAAATGAAAGGGGAGATACAAAAACAGAAACTGAGGAAATCCAGAAAATCATCAGATTGTACTACAAAAGAAATACTCAAGGCACAATTAGCAAGCCAAATGATTCCCAAGAAGAAAGGAGAGGACCCTGGGCCTGTAAAGATTGGATCCAGTTTTGTAGAGAAACCGTGGGCGGAGGGGGAATGATTGGGGAATAGTTGGGGGGGAGGAATTATGGGACATAGGGAGGGGGTAACTGGGAAAGGGGAAAGCCTTTGGAATGTAAACATAGAATATAGAAAATAAAAATTAAAAAAAACATTTATTCAACACAACTGGAGAACCTGGAGGAAATGGACACTTTCCTAGACAGACACCAAATACCAAAATTAAATCAGGTCCAAATAGATCAGCTAAACAGTCCCATAACCCCTAAAGAAATAGAAGGGGTCATAAAAAGACTTCCATCCAACAAAAGCACAGGACCACATGATTTTAGTGCAGAATTCTATCAGAACTTCAAAGAAGACCTAACACCAATACTCTTCATCTATTCCACAAAATAGAAACAGAAGGAACACTATCCAACTCATTCTATGAAGCCACAATTACCCTGATACCAAAACCACACAAAGATCCAACAAAGAAAGAGAACTTCAGGTCAATTTCCCTTATGAATATCAATGCAAAAATACTAAATAAATCCTTGCCAACCGAATCCAAGAACACGTTCAAATGATCATCCATCATGATCAAGTAGGCTTCATGCCAGGGATGCAGGGATGGGTCAATATTCAGAAATCCATCAATTCAATCCACTACATAAAAAACTCAAGTAAAATAAACCACAAGATCATTTCATTAAATGCTGAAAAATCATTTGATAAAATTCACCTCATAAATTTACAGTTTCTGTAAGACAAAGGACACCATCAATAGGACATAATGGCAATCAACAAATTGGGAAAAGATCTTCACCAACCCTACATCCAACAGAGGGCTAATAACCAATATATACAAAGAACTCAAGAGGTTAGACCCCAGAAAACAAAATAACACTATCAAAAATTGGGTCACAGTGCTAAACAAAGATGTTTCACCTGAAGAACTTCGGATGGCTGAGAAGTACCTTAAGAAATGTTCAACATCATTAGTCATTATGGAGATGCAAATCAAAACAACCCTGAGATTTCACCTCACACCAGTCAGAATGGTTAAGATTAAAAACTCAGGAGACAGCAGGTGTTGGTGAGGATGTGGAGAAAGAGGAACACTCCTCTACTGCTGGTGGGATTGGTACAACCACTCTGGAAATCAGTCTGGCAGTTCCTCAGAAAATTGGGCATGATACTTCCAGGTGACCCTGCTATATCACTCCTGGGAATATACCCAGAAGATTTTCTGGCATGCAATAAGGACACATGCTCCACTATGTTCATAGCAGCCTTATTTATCGTAGCCAGAAGCTGGAAAGAACCCATATGTCCCTCAATGGAGGAATGGATACAGAAAATGTCATATATTTACACAATGGAATACTACTCAGCAATTAAAAACAATGACAGATACCAAATACCAAAATTAAATCAGCATCAAGTAGACCAGCTAAACAGTCCCATAACCCTTAAAGAAATAGAAGGGGTTATAGAAAGCCTCCCAACCAAAAAAAGTACGGGACCAGATGGTTTTAGTGCAGAATTCTACCAGACCTTCAAAGAAGACTTAACACCAATACTCTTCAAACTATTCCACAAAATAGAGACAGAAGGGACACTGCCCAACTCATTCTTCGAAACCACAATTACGCTGATACCTAAACCACAAAAAGATCCAACAAAGAAAGAGAACTACAGGCCAATTTCTCTTATGAATATAGATGCAAAAATACTAAATAAAATTCTTGCCAACCGAATCCAAGAGCATATCAAAACGATCATTCACCATGATCAAGTAGGCTTCATTCCAGGAATGCAGGGATGGTTCAATATACGGAAATCCATCAATGTAATCCACTACAAAAACAAACTAAAAGAAAAAAACCACATGGTCATCTCATTAGATGCTGAAAAAGCATTTGACAAAATTCAGCATCCTTTCATGCTAAAAGTCTTGGAAAGAGCAGGAATTCAAGGCCCATACCTAAACATAGTAAAAGCAATCTACAGCAAACCAGTAGCCAACATCAAAATAAATGCAGAGAAACTTGAAGCAATTCCACTAAAATCAGGGACTAGACAAGGCTGTCCTCTCTCTCCATATCTTTTCAATATAGTACTTGAAGTTCTAGCGAGAGCAATCAGACAACATAAGGAAGTCAAAGGGATACAAATTGGAAAGGAAGAAGTCAAAGTATCATTATTTGCAGATGATATGATAGTCTACTTAAGCGATCCAAAAAACTCCACCAGAGAACTTCTACAGCTGATAAACAACTTCAGCAACGTGGCTGGTTATAAAATTAACTCAAGCAAATCAGTAGCCTTCTTGTACTCAAAGGACAAGCAGGCTGAGAAAGAAGTTAGGTAAATAACACCCTTCACAATAGCCACAAACAACATAAAGTACCTTGGCGTAACTCTAACCAAACAAGTGAAAGATCTGTATGACAGGAACTTCAAGTCCCTGAAGAAAGAAATCGAAGAAGACCTCAGGAGATGGAAAAATATTTCTTGCTCCTGGATTGGCAGGATCAATATAGTAAAAATGGCCATCTTGCCAAAAGCAATCTACAGATTCAATGCAATCCCCATCAAAATCCCAAATCAATTCTTCATAGATCTAGAAAGAGCAATTCTCAAATTCATCTGGAGCAACAAAAAACCCAGGATAGCTAAAACTATTCTCAACAATAAAAGGACTTCTGGGGGAATCAATATCCCTGACCTCAAGCAGTACTACAGAGCAATTGTGTTAAAAACTGCATGGTATTGGTACAGCAACAGGCAGGTAGATCAATGGAATAGGATTGAAGACCCAGAAATTAACCCACAGACTTATGGTCACTTGATCTTTGATAAAGGAGCCACAACCATCCGGTGGAAAAAAGATAGCCTTTTCAACAAATGGTGCTGGTTCAACTGGAGGTCAACATGCAGAAGAATGCGAATTGACCCACTCTTATCTCCTTGTACTAAGATCAACTCCAAGTGGATCAAGGACCTCCACATAAAACCAGACACACTGAAACTATTAGAAATAAAACTTGGGAAGACCCTGGAGGACATGGGCACAGGGGTAAAGTTCCTGAACAGAACACCAATAGCTTATGCTCTAAGATCAAGAATTGACAAATGGGACCTCATAAAATTACAAAGTTTCTGTAAGGCAAAGGACACTGTCGGAAAGACAAAATGGCAACCAACAACGTGGGAAATGATCTTCACCAACCCCACATCCGACAGAAGGCTAATATCCAATATATACAAAGAACTCAAGAAGTTAGACCCCAAAGAACCAAATAACCCTATCAAAAAATGGGGTACAGAGCTAAACAAAGAATTTTCACCAGAAGAAATTCGGATGGCCGAGAAACACCTTAAGAGATGTTCAACATCATTAGTCATCAGGGAAATGCAAATCAAAACAACCCTGAGATTCCACCTCACTCCAGTCAGAATGGCTAAGATTAAAAACTCGAGAGACAACAAGTGCTGGCGAGGATGTGGAGAAAGAGGAACACTCCTCCACTGTTGGTGGGATTGCAAAATGGTAAAACCACTCTGGAAATCAGTGTGGCGGTTCCTCAGAAAATTGGGCATGCCACTCCCAGAGGACCCTGGCATACCACTCCTGGGCATATACCCAGAGGATTCCCCTGCATACAACAAAGACACATGCTCCACTATGTTTATAGCAGCCTTGTTTATAATAGCCAGAAATTGGAAGGAGCCCAGATATCCCTCAAAGGAGGAATGGATACAAAAAATGTGGTATATTTATACAATGGAGTACTACTCAGCAATTAAAAATAATGAATTAATGCAATTTGTAGGTAAATGGTTAGATCTGGAAACTATCATCCTAAGTGAGCTAACCCAATCACAAAAGAATACACACGAAATGCAATCACTGATAAGTGGATATTAATGAGCCCAGAAGCCCTAAATACTCAAGGCACAATTAGCAAGTCAAATGACTCTCAAGAAGAAAAAAAGGAGAGGACCCTGGGCCTGTAAAGATTGGATCCAGTATTGTAGACCCAGAACAGAGAAATCGTGGGGGGGGGGAAAGAGTGGGGAATAGCATGGGGGGAGAGGAATTATGGGACATATGGTGGGGGGTACCTGGGAAAGGGGAAAGCCTTTGGAATGTAAACAAAGAATATAGAAAATAAAAAAAAATTAGAAAAAAAAAGACACTGTCAATAGAAAAAAAGAGAACCAACAGATTGGGAAAAGATCTTTACCAATCCTACATCCAATAAAGTGCTAATATGAAATATATATATAAAGAACTCAAGAAGTTAGACTCCAGTGAACCAAATAACCCTATTAAAAATTGGCTACAGAGCTAAACGAAGAATTCTCAACTGAGGAACTCCAAATCAAAAGAACCCTGAGATTCTACCTCACACCAGTGAGAATGGCTAAGATCAAAACTCAGGTGACAGCAGATGCTGGGGATAATATGGAGAAAGAGGAACATTCCTCCATTGTTGTGGGGATTGCCAGCTAGTAAAACCACTCTAGAAATCAGATTGTCAGTTTCTCAGAAAATTGGACATAGCATGGCCTGATGACCAGATATATTACTCCTGGGCATATACCCAAAAGATTCTCCAACATATCACAAGGACATATGCTCCACTATGCTCATAGCAGTCTTATTTATAATGGCCAGAAGCTGGAAAGAACCAAGATGTCCTTCAACAGAAGAATGGATACAGAAAATACGGGACATTTACACAATGGAGTACTACTAAACTATCAAAAACAATGAATTCATGAAGTTCTTCGGCAAATGTATGGTATTAGAAAATATCATTCTATGTGTGGTAACCTAATCACAAAAGAGAACATAGAGTCTGCATTCACTGATAAGTGAATATTAGCCCCAAATCTCTAAATACCCAAGATACAATTCACAGACCACATGAAGCTCATGAAGGAGGAAGACCAAATTGTGAATATTTTGGTCTTTCTTAGAAGGGGGAACAAAATACTCAAGGGAGAAAATACAGAGACCAAGTGTAGAACAGAGACTAAAGGAAAGGCAGTCTGCATACTGCATTACCTGGGGATCTGTCCCATACAAAGTGACCAAGTCCAAACACTATTGTGGATGCCCAGACACTCTTGCTGAGAGGAGCCTGATATAGCTGTCTCCTGAGAGGCTCTGCCAGAGCCTGACAAATACAGAGGTGGATGCCTACAACCATCCATTGGACTGAGTACAGGGTCCCCAATGTAGGAGATAGAGAAAGGACTGAAGGAGCTGAAGGGGTTTACAATACATAGGAAGAACAATAATATTAACCAACTAGACATCCCAGAGTTACCAGGTACTAAACAACCAACCAAAAAGTTCACATGGAGGGACCCATGGCTCCAGCTTCATATGTAGCAGACAGTGGCCTTGTCTGGCATCAATGGGAGGAGAAGCCCTTGGTCCTATGAATGCTGGATTCCCCAGTGTAGGGGAATGCCAGGACTGTGAGGTGGGATTGGGTGGTTGTAAGGGATCATCCTCATAGAAGCAGGGGAATGGGATATGGGAGAGGGCAGTTCCAGAGGGGAAACCTGGAAAGGGAATATATTTGAAATGTAAATACATAAAATATCCAAAATAGAAACTCTTGAAGAATGCAAATATTATGGGTAATGTTACCAATTTTTGTGATATATGGGGAATCTTTAGCAAATGCAGAGAAGAAATGCCTGTTTCTCTCTAAACTCCACATTAATTTTCCATTTAGAGACGATTAAAGATATAAGGGTCAAATAGCCAGAACATCTGAAAAAAGAAGTTTTAAACCCGTGATTACCATAGTATTAGTAAGTTTTATTCATAGCACTTGATATATTACTGGTCTTTTGTCAAGCTTACTTGTTTTTCAGAATTTATCAACTCAAAATTATTAAGATGTCAATATGAAGAGTACTTATACAATATGTTTTGGTTATAATTTTCAGTAAAGATTGAGATGAAACAGTTTTCCATGTTTTTGTTGTTCTTTTATCTTTTTTATAGTCCAGTCATTATACCTCTCCTAGTCCACCCACTGACTCTTCCACCTCCTATCACAGATCCCCCTTCTCTAAGAGGATGCTCCCCACCACCAACACACTACCAGACCTCCTCAATCTCTTGGGCCTCAAGTCTCTCCAGGGTTAGGTGTATCTTCTGTCACTGAGTCTAGACCAGGCAATCCTTTGCTATACAGGTACTTGGGGCCTCATATCAGCTGGTGTGTGCTACCTGGTTGGTGGCTCAGTGTCTGAGAGATCTTGAGGGTCCAGATTAATTAAGGTTGCAAGACTTCTTATAGGAGTCACCCTCCTCCTCAGCTTTTTCCAGCTTTTTCTTTTTCTTTTGTTTTGATTTTGTAGCCACTTCATCTTTTATTTCCTTTTATTGCAAATTGCTATTTTCCATACTGTGTATTCTGTTTACATTAGAAAACAATAGACACCTAAGGGATAATAATAATAAAAAAAACAAAAAGCAAATAAAAAATAGGACAATAAAAATAAATAAGCAAGCAAGAAGAAGGTCAGAGAAAAAGCCCAAGAAGTGTAGATATATGCAGAGACACACACTATTACACTCACAGGAATCACATAAAAATACAAAGCCAATTCAGTCACAGAGGTCCCCAGCTTCCATTGGTTCAGTGTAAGTATCTGCATCTGAACCTTTCAGCTGCTTCGTAGGCCTCTTGGAGGACAGCAATGGTAGGCTCCTGTCTGTAACCACACATTAGCCTCAGTAATAATGTCAGGCCTTGGGGACTCCCTTTGAGCTGGATCCCAAATTGGGCCTGTCACTGGGATACCTTTCCCTCAGGCTCTTTTACATTTTTGTCCCTGTAGTTCTTTTAGAAAGGAACAATTTTGGGTCAGATTTTTTGGCTGTGGGAGGGCAAATGCATCCAACCACTTGACGTTCTATCTTCTACTGAAGGTAGACTCTACAAGTTCCCTTTCCCTACTGTAGTGCATTTCATCTAGTGTCCCTCTCCCTTTGAGTCCTGAGACTCTCACCTTCCAGTTCTTTGGTACAATCTAGAGCCCCCCCTCCTATCATCCAAGGTTTCCTATTTCTATTTCTTTTGGTGGCCCTCTAGGCTTCAGACCTGTCCCTTACAATACCTGAGCATGTTCCCCCTTTCTCCCTCCTGCCCATTTCTCCCACTGCCCCTGTGATTGCCTTTTTCTCCCTCCCATGTGGGTATGAGGCATCCTTACTTGAGTTTTTTGGCTTGTGAGCCTTCTTGAGTTTTATGGATTTTATCCTGAGTATTCCGTACATTCTTGTCTAATGTCCACTTATTAGTGAGTACATTCCATACATGTTTCCTTGGGTCTGACTTAATTCACTCAGGATGATATTTCATAATTCCACCCTTTTGCCTACAAAACACATCATGTCCTTGTTCTTAATAGCTGAGTACTACTCCACTGTGTAATTAAATCACATTTTCTGTATCCATTCAGGAGAAAGATATGGGTTGTGTCCAGTTTCTGTCTATTACAAATAAGGCTGCTATTAACACAGTGGAACACATTCCCCTATGCCATCATGGGCCATCTTTTGGGTATATGCCCAAGAGTGGCATAGCTGGTCCTTCAGGTAGATCTATTTCCAATTTTCTGATGGAAAATTGATTGATGCAAACCTCTAGATTGATTTGCAGATTGGTTGTATCAGTTTGCAATCCCACCAGCAATGGGAGAAGGTTCCTCTTTCTCCACATCCTTGATAACCTGTGAGTTACCTGATGTTTTGATCTTAGCCAATCTGTTTGGTGTGAGGTCAAATTTCAGGGTCATTTTCATTTGCATTTCCCTGATTACTAAGACTATGGACTTTTCTTTAAGTTCTCAGACATTCAAGATTCCGCTATTGTGAATTCTCTTTTTATTTATATACCTCATTTTTAAATTGGGTTCTTTGGTTTTTGGTGGTTAGCTTCTTGAGTTCTTTACATATTTTGGATATTAGCCTTCTATCAGAAATGAGGTTGGTAAAGATACTTTTCCCAATCTGTAGGTTGCCGATTTGTCCTATTGAATATGTCTTTTGCCTTATAGAAGCTTTCTAGTTAGTGAGGTCCTATTTTTCAATTCTTGTTCTTAGAACCTGAGCCATTGGAGCCTTTTTTAGGAATTTATAACCCTTGTTCCATGCCAATGAATTCAAGGATCTTTCCCATTTTCTCTTTTATTACATTCAGGTAAGTCTGCATCTAGTAAAGTTAAAACTTAGACTTGAAAATTTTATCCTGAGAGGTAACAAGATCTAACATAGCAAAGTGACTTGGGTTATTGACTAGGGAAATGTCTACTAGATCTATTGGCATATGAATTTGAAGAAATTTCACATCTTTCTACTTTTTACATATCAATTTTTTAATTTGTATGAGGGCATAATAACAGTAGTATGGCAGGATCACATGTGTGAGGAGATAAGAGAGATGTACAGAAGGTCAGGAAATTGAACAGATAAGGGTTATGGGAAACTGTGGGTAGCCAACAGAAAGTCCCAGGTAATGGGAAAGAGAGAGACTCCCAGGACCCAGTGGGAATGACATTAACTGAAATACCCAGCAAAGAAGAGAGGAAATCTGTAGAAAACATATCCAGAAGTTAGAGAAGGTCCCTGGTTGAAGGATGGGGTTACCCATGCTTCTCAAAATTTTAACCCAGAATTTCTCCTATCTAAAGGATATACAGGGACAAAGAGTGGATCAGAGAGTGGAGGAAAGGCCATACAGAGACTACCTCACCTGGGGATCCATCCAGCATGCAGACACCAAACCCAGACACGATTACTGATTCCAAGAAGTATTTGCTGAAAGGACCCTGATATGGATGTCTCCTGACAGGCTCTGCCAGAGTCTTACTAATACAGTTGTGAATGCTTGGAGCCATTCATTGGACTGAGCATAGGGACTCCAATGGAAGAGATAAGGGAAGGACTGAAGGAGCTGAAGTGGTTTGCAGCCCCATAGGATGAACAACAATATCAACAAACCACCCCCCCCAGACCTCCCAGGGTCAAAAAAAAACCAAACAAAGAACACACCTGGAGGGACCCATGGATCAGAATGCATATGTAGTAGAGGATGGCCTTGTCTGGCATCAATTGACAGAGAGGCCTTTGGTCCTGTAAAGGCTTGATGCCCCAGTATAGGGTAATGCTTGGAAGGTGGGTCGAAAGTGGGTAGGTGAGTGCAGGAGCTCCCTCTTGGAGGTAGAGGGTGGAATGGGGCATTTTTTGGGGGAAATATTTGTAATACAAATAAACAAAATAACCAATAAAAATTTTAAAAATAACTGATTTGTAGGGTAAATGAATTCATAGACTTCACACTACTATCATATATAGTAGTCTTCATAGATATTAGTGGCTGTGTTCATATGGTTGTTCTGGGATCTATCAAAAATAAAGCTTGGTCAAGCACTTTTATGCATCACCAGGAAAGGCTATTACTATCAAGTTTGATTCTTGAGTTCAACTTCATAAATCTGTAGAACAGAAGAAACTGATGCTCACAAGCTCACAAGCTTTTCTGCCCTCCACCTTCATGACATGGTTCACATACACACAACAGTCTCTCTCTCTTTCTCTCTCTCTCTCTCTCTCTCTCTCTCTCTCACACACACACACACACACACACACACACACACACACACACAGGAGATACAGATAGAAAGGCATAGAAAGACAGAGAAAAAGAGATAAAGAGTTAGAAAAAATGATGCAGACATTAAATAAATGAGAACATATTATAACATAATACAATCTGATAAACTCAGTAGCTAGCCAAGTTCAGCATGTATCTTTCCATAAAATATATTATTTCCTTATGTAATAAATTACAACTAGCATCAATTTCTTTAGGTAATGTTTTATAATTCCTGTGAGTTATCCTTTTATGTATACTATATATTCACTCATAACCCATATGTCCCTTATGTCTCTCTATGCTCTTAAGGTGTCATCATTTTATCAAATTCAATATCCTTATTAAGGGATGAAACTACATATTTTGAGATGCAAAATTTTGGATTGATCATCAATACAATGCCCAAAATGTCTTATAGAAATGTCTGTGCTTTTCCTAGGAAAGCAATGATGAGATATGATATATCTGATTATCCATTGGTACCTAGAAGTTAAGATTATTTGGCAGTTTGTGATTATTGACAGTCCCTGCTCTGATTTGTGGTGTACTTCTACATTCCTCTTGCCCCTGTAAAAAATATCTAATAGATATTACATGAAGTTTCACTCTACCATATCTAATATATAAAATATTTCAAATTCATGTTATCAGACATTTCACAAGACTATATTGGTCAGACAAATAGGAATTAGTATGGAGATTAATTACTGTCAATATATTCATCTGGATGTAAAAATCTATGATGTTGATGACAGGATGTATAGATTTGTCATTATTAGAAGAGAATTGCCATGTAGTTAGATGAATGTGGAAAAATTATGGGCATTTTATGATATATACTAAAACTTATATTTTGAAATATTAAATGTGGCATGTAATATTTCAGCTCTCCAGAACAAAGAGGCTGAAGATACATGGTAGAGAATTAGATTTAACTATTCACAGATACTTTTAAAATCTGTGACACATTAGCTTTCATCTTTTTACCCTTCTTCTCTCCTTGTGATCTTGATTCTTTTTCTTCATATACAACATACTTCAAGTAAATAAACCTTGACTAGATATTTTTTCACATGAAATAACATTCAAAATTTTCAAAAGACAACAGCAAAAACAATTTGTCTTTTCAAAAATCTTTGTTCTCCTTAAGAGTCAGCTATTTTCTATCCAGAGTCACCTAATATTCCCTTTTTTTTATGTCATTATCTTGACATATTGGTGTGTGAACCTGTGCTCAATGTGTAACTACCTTCAAAGTTCTGATTTAAGGTTATCTTAAAATACGTGTTGACTTCTTTCTCATAAATATAGAGTTTATAGTAATTATCATCTATACTAGTTGATCAAATGTATATATATATATATATATATATATATATATATTACTGTTCTTTTATCATTTTATTTCACTCAGTGCAAAGTCAGATATCAATTAATCAAAACATTAAAATAATAATGAACATCATAAATTGTCTTTCAGAGACCTACTTAATCTTTATTACACAAAGCCAAAAGTGTCTTAAGTAAAATTACTAATATAAATTATTAATAGCATTTGCATCAACAAATTTATTTTATAAGGTCTACTAGGGCATTGTAGTAGTAAACTGAAATTATTCTGTTTACTGAGAGGGGCAATTACCTAGGATATTTATAGACAGATTCTCGTGAGTACTTTAGTGATTAAATTGTCCCATCATATCCCCAAACTATAAGCCATGCCCTTTCTTCTGACAGTCTAGTAAATACTAGAGTGTGTGATTTGCATGTGTATTGACATTGTAAAATCGAGTACTGATCTCCATAGGGAGAAATAAAATCTCTTTTCTCAAACATATTACCATTTCTAAAGTTAATGAATCTTGATTCAAAATAGTATATTTTACTTACATTACTAATTTAGTGAAATTAACAAGTGGAATTAGACATGGCAAGCAAAATATAAGAATGAGATAGTCTTCTGATTATTTATTAGTAAGAATCAGACATGGCATTATCACCACAGACAGCAAATAGTAATGAACTCAATATCGTTCCACTCATCTGTTGAGATATAAAGATACATTTACATTTTGAAAATATTCTTGTTCTTTCATAGTGTGGTTTTAGACAGATATATTGATGTCAGAAATCCCCTTTAAGAAGTTCTATTCATATTTGTTCAATTCTGTTATTTATGATTTCTGTTATTTATGAATAAGTATTAAGCAGGTGCTTGGTTTTTAAAGAGTGAGAAACAATATGTTTACAAAAATAAGCATGTTTAAAAATGTAATTCATTAATTAACCACATGGCATGTCAGATCCTATGTCTGTCTTCCTAAAGGACATAAATTCCTACCCATGAGTCATGAAATACTCTCCAGAACATAAAATGCTAGCTAAAGACCACATCAAAATTAGTGAAGAGAAAATTTAGGTAATTGAAAAGTAAGTAATCAAGTAAAAGTTTAGGTACAAAAGAAAATTTAAGATAGTAACTATTGCCATGAGACTTTAAATATACTTTTTTTATACCAGTTGATATTCGATTGGTAGATATGGAAAAAACAAAAATCAATAATTGAGAATTTTTAAACAATGTAAAGAGAATGAGAAGCCATGCATAATTATATATAAAGTCTCAGTACAGAAATCAAATAAATAAACACCTACAAAAATAAAAATCACAAACAAGCTTACTTATTTCATTTCTGTTAAATGGAAACTAATTAGAACAGATGTTAATTATTTTATATATAATGTGAATTAATTTTGTTCCTGAATCTTCAATCTTAGTAAATCCAGAATGACTGAATCAAAAAAAGGAAGAAAAAATTTGATCTGAAGACTGTTCAAAGAAATTCCCAGATTTGTATATTTACAAAAATGACAGCAATGGCCTCTAAAGTGCTCTGGATAATCTTCAAGATCCAAATTGAGGCAGAATGGAAAAATAGCAGTGGGCATAATATCTACTATGTCAATTGTTAGCTACCTGTCACATTTACATATAGTATATTTTGTGTTTCATCATGGACTTTCTTAATCATATACCTCCAATAATTTTAATGTATTTTGAAATACTTGAAAGAATAGCTTCTATAGTTGTAATACTGTTTTAGGAAGATAATAATCAGAACATTATATATACAAAATAGAGTCCTAACTTTTAACTCTTTTAAGGGAAAGAAATTAGAAAAAAAAGATATTTAATGTTAAATAACACAAATCTGTATTTTATCACTTTATTTATAGTTCTTATGTATTTTCTAATACTCATACATTGTAGAGAGGCTTATTGGGGTGCCATGCCACCTGGCAGGAACTTGACATTGACCAAGGTGAAGTTCCTCTCCCAGACTTTGAGCTGGAATTACTGAGTTAGCCATAATCTCCTCCAGCTAGGGTGGAGCGCTCAGACCAGAGGAAGCTCAATTTTTTTCAAAGACCTCAAGTTTCCTGAGAGCCTCTAGCCACCTGCTGAACAAGAACAGGTTCTGTGGGTTTCCAGCTTTTGGGGCAAGGGTTAACCACCCCCACACCTCCTCTGTATTTGAAGACCCCCATTAAATTTTGAACCTTGATCAGAAAACTTGTCTTGGATCCTCATTTCTCTCACAGCTCCATTCTATTTCATCCCCAGCTTTCCTTCCAGGTAACCCATTTTAACTGCTGCTGGCAGTTAAAATAAATTCCCAAATACTTAGACCTTTCACATGTAAGATTTGTTTTGTGCTATTTTTGTGCATCATGTAGCAAAGACATAGGTTCACGAATCTACGACCTAATGATAACATTCAAAAGACAATTTTTTTGATGGCTAAAAGAGTGAACTTGCAGGATTTTATCTATCTATCTATCTATCTATCTATCTATCTATCTATCTATCTATCTATCTCCTTTGGCATATCTATGAGGTTCCTCTATACTGAGTTTATTAAAATTAGAAGAAAAACAAAAATGTGGGTATCACATATTTTATAGACTAAGGGGGTTCAGTAAATGAGTAGAAAAAAAGTGAGTTAGATGAACATCAACATTCAGTTCCCTCTGCTGCAGCTTCCAAGTTTTACATGCTCTAATTGACTGTACTCTCAACCTGTAAGACAAAATGAACCATTATTTTTGTTAAATTTGTATTTGCATGTGTGTGTGTGCACGCACGCACACATGTGTGTGTGCATGCGCATGCGCATTGCGTGCACATGTGTGTGTTAAAAAGTAACAAGAAACATAACCTAAATAAGGTATTAAGTATTTTGAAGTGGTTATATTAATCTCTTGATTGATGTTCTCTTTACACAAGTATTTTGTTGTGTATAAAGAATTGTGTTATATCTAAATATTTTACTTTTTTACAATTGTGATTTGGACATTTAGCTCTTACCATTGAACTTCTAAGAATGTGATGGCTAATCCAAGTTTGCTAGATCTAGTATTAACAAAAACAAAAGAGACTAGGTACACCAGTGAGAAATTTATTTCTTAAATATTTTGGAGTGAGAAAACCCACCTTTAAGTTGAATCTTTGGTGCCAATTTTCATCCTTTTTCTGTTTTCTTTCCCTTTTGCTGGCATGTGCAAGCCTTCATTGGCATTTTAACCTACCTTATTGGGATAACAGTGTATACAAAAGACTGAACAACTATTTGATTCCTGGATCTTCTCCAAACACACATATTTTTGAACTATAAATCCCTGTTTCATATATAGAGTTATCATATTCTCTTTCCCTAGAAAACCCTAATTAGTCCTAAAATATTTATCACATATATGGGTTAAAATATTTTTCCCAATGCCCTACATCCCTCTGGATCTTAAAATTTTTCTGCCTCCTCAATGAGATTCCTTATGCCCTGACAATAGGTATTGGATAAAGAAATCCCATTTAGACTTTATGTTATGTCTGGCTATGTGTCTCTGCATCTGTTGTAATCTGCTACCACAAAAGACTTGTCCAATGATGACTGGATAAGTCACTGATTTATGAGTATAGCACAATGTCATTAGTTGGCACTCTATTAATAGTATTTTTTTATACCTTAGGCCTTTGGGCTATCTAGTTTCTGTTGCTTGGTTATTCAAACAGAGTCAAGTATCGGTTCCTGCTCATGGAATACCAAGGTAAATATGAACTCGCATAGAATAAGCAGGTTGCACTGGATCTACATGGGTGTTTAGGTCCTTGGACTTTATATTATAGCTATTAACTTAGTATTTTTATGGAACTGGAGACAGTGAAAAAAGTGGAGATTTTCAATTTCCCTGCTATTTGACTATCTTTCTCATGTTGGAGTTCTATGCCAAACTTCAATGTGATAAATTGAATTCATCTTATATTTTATTTTGTTGTGTTTGCTTTTTTATATAAAAAAGGCTTTCCCCTTTCCCAGTTGCCCCCTTACCATATATATGTTCCATAAGTCCTCTTCCCTCTGCTCATTCCCCAATCACCCCCCCCACCATTACTCTGTTCTGGAACTCTCCTACATACAATACTAGATCAAGAATTTTTGGGACCAAGGTCCTCTCCTTCCTTCTTCTCAGGAATCTTTTGATTTGCTAATTGTGCCTTAAGTATTTATAGCTTCTGGGCTAATTAATATCCACTTATCAGTGATTGCATTTAATGTGTATTCTTTTGTGATTGGGTTAGCTTACTTGGGATGATATTTTCCAGTTACAACCATTTGCCTACAAATTTCATGAATTCATTAATTTTAATTTCTAAGTAGTATTCCATTGTATAAACGTACCACATTTTCTGTATCCATTAATCCTTTGAGAGACATCTGGGTTCTTTCCAGCTTCTGGCTATTATAAATAAGGCTGCTATGAACATAGTGGAGCATGTGTCTTTGTTTCATGCATGGGAAACCTCTGGGTATATATGGTATGACAGGGTCCTCTGGAAGTGTCATGCCCAATTTTCTGAGGAACCACCAGACTGATTTCCAGAGTGGTTGTACCATCTTGCAATCCCACCAACAGTGGAGGAGTGTTCCACTTTCTCCACATCCTTGCCAACACTTGTTGTCTTTGAGTTTTTAATCTTAGCCATTCTGACTGGTGTGAGGTGGAATCTCAGGGTTGTTTTGATTTGCATTTCCCTGATGTTGACCATCTCTTAAGGTGCTTCTCAGCCATTTGAATTTCTTCAGGTGAAAATTCTTTGTTTAGCTCTGTACCCCATTTTTTCATAGGCTTATTTGGTTCTCTGGGGTCTAATTTCTTGAGTTCTTTGTATATATTGGATATTAGCCCTCTGTCATATGTGGGGTTGGTGAAGATCTTTTTCCAATTTGTTGGTTGCTGTTTTGTCCTTCTGATGGTATCCTTTACTTTACAGAAATTTTGTAATTTTATGAGGCCCCATTTGTCAAATCTTGATCTTAGAGCATAAGCAATTGGTGTTCTGTTCAGGAACTTTCCCCCTGTGCCCATGTCCTCAAGGGTCTTCCCCTGTTGCTTTTCTATTAGTTTCAGTGTGTCTGGTTTTATGTGGATGTCTTGATCCACTTGGAGCTGATCTTAGTACAAGTAGAAAAGAGTGAATCAACTCGCATTCTTCTGCATTGCTGACTTCCAGTTGAACCAGTACCATTTGTTGAAGAGTCTATCTTTTATCCACTGGACGGTTGTTGCTCCTTTATCAAAGATCACCTGAACATAATTATGTGGGTTCATTTCTGGGTCTTCAATTCAATTCCATTGATCTACTTGCCCGTTGCTGTACCAATACCATGGAGTTCTTAACACAATTGCTCTGTAGTACTGCTTGAGGTTGGGAATATTGATTCCCCCAGATGTTCTGTTATTGTTGAGAATAGTTTTAGCTATCCTGGTTTTGTTGTTATTCCAGATGAATTTGAGAATTGCTCTTTCTAGATCTATGAGTAATTGATTCGGGATTTTGATGGGGATTGTATTGAATCTGCAGAATGTTTTTGGCAAGATGGCCATTTTTACTATATTAACCCTGCCAATCCAAGAGCATGAAAAAGTTTTCCATCTTCTGAGGTCTTCTTCAATTTCTTTCTTCAAAGTCTTGAAGTTCCTGAAATATAGACCTTTCACTTGTTTGGTTAGAGTCATGTCAAGATACTTTATATGGTTTGGGGCCATATAACCCTTTGTGAAGGGTGTTATTTCCCTAACTTCTTTCTCAGCCTGCTTGTCCTTTGAGTATAGAAAGGCTACTGATTTGCTTGAGTTTATTTTATAACCAACCACTTTGCTGAAGTTGTTTATCAGCTGTAGGAGTTCTCTGGTGGAGTTGTTTTGGGTCACTTAAGTATACTATCATATCATCTGCAAATGATAGTTTGACTTCTTCCTTTCCAATTTGTATCTCTTTGACTTCCTTATGTTGTCTAATTGCTCTCATTGGAACTTCAAGTACTATATTGAAAAGATATGGAGAGAGAGGGCAGCCTTGTCTAGTCGCTGATTTTAGTGGGGTTGCTTCAAATTTCTCTCCATTTAGTTTGATGTTGGCTACTGGTTCGCTGTATATTGCTTTTACTATGTTTAGGTATGGGCTGTGAATTCCTGTTCTTTCCAAGACTTTTAGCATGAAAGGATTCTGAATTTGGTCAAATGCATTTTTAGTATCTAATGAAATGATCATGTGGATTTTTTTCTTTGAGTTTGTTCATGTAGTGGATTGTTTTGATAGATTTCTCTGTATTGAACCATTCCTGCATCCCTGGGATGAAGCCTACTTGATCATTGTGGATGATTGTTATGATGTGCTCTTGGATTCAGTTGGCAAAGAATTTTATTTAGTATTTTTGCATCGATATTCATAAGGGAAATTGTCCTGAAGTGCTCTTTCTTTGTTGGATCTTTGTGTGGTTTGGGTATCAGTGTAATTGTGGCTTATTAGAGCAAGTTGGATAGTGTTCCTTCTGTTTCTATTTTGTGGAAAAGTTTGGAGAGTATTGGTGTTAGGTCTTCTTTGAAGATCTGATAGAA
Organism: Apodemus agrarius; assembly: GCA_964023405.1. Classification (NCBI taxonomy): domain Eukaryota; kingdom Metazoa; phylum Chordata; class Mammalia; order Rodentia; family Muridae; genus Apodemus; species Apodemus agrarius. The sequence continues at coordinate 82,241,751 of OZ030008.1, forward strand.
TTCTGCACTAAAACCATGCTTATTTTGGTTGGAAGACTTTCTATGACCCCTTCTATTTCTTTAGGGGTTATGGGACGGTTTACCTGATCTATTTGATCCTGACTTCATGTTGGTATTTGATATCTGTCTAGGAAATTGTCCATTTCTTCCAGATTCTCCATTTTTGTTGAGTAAAGGCTTTTATAGTAAGATCTGATGATTTTTTGAATTTCCTGTTTCTGTTGTTAGATCCCCATTTTCATTTCTAATTTTGTTAATTTGGATACTGTCTCTGTGCTCTTTGGTTAGTCTAGCTATGGTTTTATCTATCTTGTTGATTTTCTCAAAGAACCAACTTCTGGTTTTGTTGATTCTTTGTATGGTTGTCTTTGTTTCTACTTGATTGATTTCAGCCCTGAGTTAGATCATTTTCTCAATTCTACTCCTCCTTGGTTAATTAGCTTCATTTTGTTCCAGGGCTTTCAGGTGTGCTGTTAAGCTGCTAGTGTATGCTTTCTCCAGTTTCTTTTTGGAGGCACTCAGGACCATGAGTTTTTGTCTTAACACTGCTTTCATTGCATCTCATAGATATGGGTAAGTTATACTTTCATTTTCATTGAATTCTAATAAGTCTTTGATTTCTTTCTTTATTTCTTCCTTGACCAAGGTATCATTGAGTAGAGTATTGTTCAGTTTCCATGTGTATGTGGGCTTTCTGTTGTTTTTGTTGCTATTGAAGACAACTTTCACTACATAGTGATCCAATAGGAGGCATAGGATTAGTTCAAACTTCTTGTATTTTTTGAGGTCTGTCTTTTGATGAATTATATGATCGATTTTGGAGAAGGTACCATGAGGTGCTGAGAAAAAGGTACATTATTTTGCTTTAGAATGAAATGTTTTACATATATATGTGTGTGTGTGTGTGTGTGTGTGTGTGTGTGTGTTAAATCCAATTGGTCCATAGCTTCAATTAGTTTCAATGTGTCCCTGTTTCGTTTCTGTTTTCCTGATCATTCCATTGAGGAAAGTGGCGTGTTAAATTCAATCACAATTATTGTGTTAGTTGCAATGTGTGCTTTGATCTTTAGTAAAGTTTCTTTTATGAATGAAGATGCCCTTGCATTGGGAACAGAGATGTTCAGAATTGAGAGTTTTTCTTGGAGGATTTTTCCTTTGACCAGCAAGAAGTGTCCTTCTGTGTCTCTTTTGATGACTTTAGGTTGAAAGTCAATTTTATCTGATATTAGAGTCGCTACTCTGGCCTGTTTCCTGCTTGTAAAATTGTCTTCCAGGCTTTTATTCTAATGTTGTGTTTGTCTTTAACACTGATGTGTGTTTCCTGTATGCAGCAAAATGTAGGTCCTGTTTCCATATCCAGTCTCTTAGTCTATGTCTTTTTATTGGGGAATTGAATCCATTGATGTTAAGAGATATTACAGAATAATGATTATTACTTCCAGTAATTTTTGATGTTGTTTTTTATATTTGATAGGTTTTCTTCTTTTGGGTTTGATGAAAAAAGGTTACTATCTTGCTTTTTCCAGGGTGTAGTTTCCCTCCTTGTATTGGTGTTTTCCCCCTATTATCCTTTGTAGGACTGGGTTTGTGGAAAGATATTGTGTAAATTTGGTTTTGTCTTGGAATATCTTAGTTTCTCCCTCTATGGTGATTGAAAGTTTTGGGTATAGTAGTTTTGGCTGGCATTTGTGTTCTCTTAGAGTGTGCATGAGATCTGACCAGGATCTTCTAGCTTTCATGGTCTCTGGTGAGAAGTCTGGTATAATTCTGATAGGTCTTCCTTTATATGTTACTTGGCCTTTTTCTCTTACTGCCTTTAATATTCTTTCTTTGTTTAGTACATTTGGGGTTTTGATTATTATGTGATGGGAGGTATTTCTGTTCTGTTCCAATCTTTTTGGAGTTCTGTAGGCTTCTTGTATATTCATGGGCATCTCTCTCTCTTTAGGTTGAGGAAGTTTACTTCCATAATTTTGTTGAAGATATTTTCTGGCCATTTAAATAGTAAATCTTCACTCTCCTCTATAACTATAATCCTTAGGTTTGGTATTTTCATTGTGTCCTGGATTTCCTGAATGTTTTGGGTTAGAAGCTTTTTGTATTTTCCATTTTCTTTGACTGTTAAGTCCATGGTTCCTATGGTATCTTTGGCATCTGAGATTCTTTCTTTTATCTCTTGTATTCTGTTGTTGATATTTGCATCTATGGCCCCTAATTTATTTCCAAGGTTTTCTATCTCCAATGTTTTCTCTCTTTGTGATTTCTTATTTGTTTCTACTTCTGTTTTTAGATCCTGTATGGTTTTGCTCATATCCTTCACTTTCTTGTTTGTGTTTTCGCGTAATTCTTTGAGAGATTTTTGTGTTTCCTCTCTCATGATTTTTTCGAGTTTTCCCAAGGTCTCCTGTATTTTTTAAGTGATTTTTGCTTTTCCTCACTATTTGCTTCTATCTTTTGACCCATATTCTCCTCTATTTCTTTAAATGATTTTTGTGTTTCCCTTGTAAGGGCTTCTAACTTTTGGTCCATTTTCTCCTGTATTTCTTTAAGAGATTTATTTATGTCCTTCTTGTGGTCCTCTAACAGCATTATGACCAGTGATTTTAAATCCAAATCTTGTTTTTCTGGTGTGTTGGGGGAATCCAGGACTTCCTGTTGTCGGAGAATTGGGTTCGGGTGCTGCTGGTTATCTCTGGTGTTAGTTGGTCTTATTGTCACTGGGTGGTTTTGAACCTCCTGTGAGCCTTTAAAGCTAATTCTACATTTCTGGATGTCTGGGTTTCCCCTGGCTCTGACTGCTGATGTGATATCTTCCTCTTGGGTGCCATTGGAGCCCTAATGTTTCCTGCCCCAAGCAATGCTACACTTGAGTTGTCTGAACCTGGTGCTGCCTGTCTCCTCCTTCAGGGAGAGCCCATGACAGATGCTGCAGGGACCTTGTCCAAGTGCTGATCACTCTTCAGGGCAGATGGCTCCCAGACTGGGTTGGTGCATGACTGCATTGGTGAATAGTTGGCCTGCCGAGCTGCCCAGGCCCTGGCTGCAGGCAAAATCCTGACAGGTTTCGACCCGAGCAATGTTAGCCTTGGATTATGTCTGCTTACCAGGTCTTGTCTGATAGTTCTCTATAGTGACCCGGAGGCAAGATGGTGACCACTGCTGTAAGTGCTAGGCAGTCCACAGGGCAAACGACCCCCGACCAAGTTGGTGCAAGTTGGCATACAGATGGCTCACCAAGCTGCCCAGGCCCTGGCTGCATGCAAAAGCCTGACAAGTTTCGACCTGAGCACTGTTAGCCTTGGACTATGTCTGCATACCTGGGCTTGTTTGTTAGCTCTCCTCGTGTTTGCTTTTTATCTCTTAGATCCATACAGCTTTTTATTGATCATTTTATTCATTTACATTTCAAATGATATCCTCCTTCCCTGTTTCCTCCCCACAGACTGCCCCTATCCTATCCCACTTCACATTTGCCTCTATAAGGGAGCTCCTCTACCAACTCACCCACTCCCTCTACCACTCTAGCAATCCCCTATGCTTGCTGAGGCATCAAACTTCCACAGCACCAAGAGCATCCTCTCCCATTGATTCCAGATAAAGGATATGTACAATAAACACATATGTAGCTGGAGTCAGGAGTCCTTTTATGTATACTCTTAGGTGGGTGATTTTGTCCCTCGGAGCTCTGAGTGATCCAGTTAGTTGTCTTTTTTTTTTCCTGTGGGGTTGCAATCCCCTTCATCTCCATCAGTCCCTTTCCTAGCTCTTCCTTTGGGGTCTCAGGAATCAGTTCAATGGTTGGCTTGAGTATCTGCATCTGTATTAGCCAGGTGCTGGACGAACCTCTCATGAGATAGTCATATGAGGCACCAGTCAGCATGTGCTTCTTGGCATCAGCAATACTGTTGTGGCTTTTTGCCTGCAGATGGAATGAATCCCTAGGTGAGGCAGTCTCTTCTCCATTTTTTTGTCCCTGCCTTTTCTTTAGACAGGAACAATTCTGCATTAAAATTTTTGAGATGGGTGGGAGGCCCCATTCCCCAACTTGGGTTAATGCCTATCTACTGGAGGTGGTCTCTAGAGGTTCTATCTACTCTTTAGGCCCAGAAAGCCCCTCACTTTCCTGGCATCTGTGACTTTATAGTGGCTACCCCTAGATCTCCATCCCCCACTCCTACATATTTCTATTAAATTTCCTGTCCGACTCTGTACTTCTCTCCTGTCTTCCCAAAACTGATTCTGAACCCTCTTTTTACCTCCCTTTCCTCTCTCCCTCCTTGGTTAGTCCATCCCTCAAACACCTCCGATTTTTTGTTCCCCATTCTATGTCGGATTGAAGCATCCACACTTTTGTCTTTCTTCTTCTTAAGCTTCATATGGTTTTTGGTTTGTTTCGTGGGTATTCTGCTATTTTCGGCTAATATGCAATTATTAGTGAGTATGTACCATGTGTATTCTTTTGTGTCTGCTTTACCTCACTCAGCAAAATTTTTTCTACTTCCATACATTTGCCTGCAAATTTTATGAAGTCATTGTATATAAAATATATTGGTGTAACTAAGTAAATACATGAAAGGTCTGTATGACAACAACGAATATTCTCTGAAAAAAGAAATTGAAGAAGACCTCAGAAGATGGAACGATCTCCCATGCTCATTGATTGGCAGGATTAACATAGTAAAAATGGTCATCTTACCAAAAACATTCTACAGAATCAATGAAATCCCCATCAAAATTCAAACACTATTCTTCATAGATATGGGAAGAGCAATTCTTACCTTCATATAGAATAAAAAAAATAACCCAGAATAGTGAAAACTATTCTCAACAATATAAAGAAATTCTGGAGAAGTCACCACCATCCCAGACCTCAAGCTGAAGTACAGAGGGATAATGATAAAGACTGCATGGTATTGGTACAGTGGTAGGTAGGTACATCAATGGAATAGAATTGAAGGCCTAGAAATATACCCACACACCTATGAACACTGATTTTTAACAACGAAATCACAACCCTCCAGTAGAAAAAAGACATTTTCAACAATTTTGTTGATTCAACTGAAAATTGGCATGTAGAAAAATGCAAATTGATCCATTTTTATCTCCTTGCAAAAAGCTCAAGTCCAAATGGATCAAGGACGTCTACATAAAACTAGATTTGCTGAATCTAATACAAAATAAATTGAGAAAGAGCCCTAAATACATTGGCACAGAGGAAGTTTTCCTAAACAGTACACCAATGACTCAGACTTTAAGATCAACAATTGACAAATGGAATCTCATAAAACTGAAAAAATTCTGTAAAGCAAAGGACAGTGTCAGTAGGACCAAACAGCAACCTACAGATTGGAAAAAGATCTTCACTATCTCTAAATCCAATAAATGTCTAATATCCAAAATATACAAAGAATTGAAGAAATTAGACTCTAGAAAACCAAATAACTCTATTAAAAATGGGGTACTGTGCTAAACAAAGAATTCTCATTGAGGAATCTCAAATGGCTGAGAAGCAACAAAAGAAATGTTCAACATCCTTAATCATCAGGGAAATGCAAATCAGAATAACCCTTGAGATTCCACCTAGTACCTATCAAAATGGCTAAGACCAAGAACAGATGACAGCAGATGCTAGCAATGATGTGGAGAAAGAACACTTGTCCATTGCTGGTGGTATTGCAAGCTAGTAAAACCACTTTGGAAAACAATCTGGCAGTTCCTCACAAAGCTAGAAATAGCTCTGCTTGAAGATACAGCAATATCTCTACTGGGAAGACACCCAAAAAATCCTCCAACATATAACAAGGACACATGCTCCACTATGTTTATAGCAGCTGAATTTATAATAGCCAGAAGCTGGAAACAACCCAGATATCCCTCAACAGAAGAATGGATACAGAAAATGTGGTACATTTACACAATAGAGTATTAATTAGCTATTCTAAAGTCCACTGTTTTCTAATGAGACAAAGAATACAAATGGATCCAAAGAGGTTGGGAGTTAGGGAGGGAGAAACAGAGATGAATAGACAGAGGAAATTATACTCAGGATACATTGTATGAGAAAAGAATATATTTTTCAACAAAAAGAAAAAGAATAAAAAATATCTCCCAACTTGACATTTGATCTCATTAACAAAATCTTTTGTTTAACACAAGTTAATGATTTTAAAATATTTGATATAATATTTTCCTTATTAGTTAAAAATGATTTTGTTTTTCTTCTTAAAATTAATTGGCCAGCCACCTATTACACAGATTTCTACTCTCTTCCAAATAGGAGATAGAGCATGTGAAGTCATTTTGTCATTGTTTTAAATATTTTAACTTTTATGTTTATTTCCCACATTTTCACATGTAGTCAATATTTAAGTACTGTGAATGTTGGACAGTTATGGAATGCTCCCTGTTTCCTTTAATGTGGAAATTACTTATTGCATCATGAGCTATTGAAAAGATAATTTTCTCTGTTTAATTAATTTTTGTGTGAAATATAAACTCATTTGACCTAGGTGTATTTTTTATCTAACTTCTTCTAAATTTGCTTATTTTCCATATTAACATGACTAGAAAGACCATCAGGGTATTTCTATTGCATTCAAATACATAATTGTGCCATTGAGCTTAAAGTACAAAATTTCTTCTTTTTGTCATCATATAAGCTACTCTAGGTTTTTCCAACTTACTAAATATTATGAACAGTGTGTCAATATCCAGCAATAGCTTTGAATCTGTAGTTCATATTTGGAATAACTAATGGCTTTCAATGGTAATAAGGCTTTCAATCAATGAGCACAGCATATCGTACTTCATAGATAAATAATTTTATTTTGTAAATAAATTCAACATTTTATAGTATGTTACATGTATACTTCATAATTTATTCTTATTTATATATTTATGTTTAGTATTAACAGATTATTTTGTATTCTTAATGTCAAATTTTAATTTTTAATCAAATATATGTAAAAAATGAATTAGCTATATTAAGCTATATATTAAGATACCTAGACTTTGCTATAATAATTTATTTATTCAAAGAATTATTCTTTATCATTCATTGGAATATTAATGTGTAAAATGTGCTATCTGCCAAGACCTATAATGTGTGCTAGCTTCTTTAGGACCTACGTGGTAGAAAGAGTAAACCGACTTTTGAAAGTACTTCACTGCTACCACATTTGTGCCATGGCAGATGATTCTGCAAATACATACACATGCACACAGGCACATAGAAACATGAGAATGAAAAAGACAGAACCAGAGAGACAGAGACAGTGACAGAGAATCGATGCAATAAAATTTAAACAATCACCAATTATTGTCTAAAATAATATGGAAAATCCACAAACTGGAATTAGAGGTTATTTCTGCATGGAGTATTTTGCTTATTTTATCACAATATATGATTCTAAATTATGATAATTCATGACTCCTAAAATAAATTTGAAGCTGAAAAACATATTCTGATAGTAGACCTATTTCAGATGCTTCAACATAAAACAAGGACACATGCTCCACTATGTTCAAAGTAGCCTTATTTATAATAGCAAGAAGCTGGAAAGAACCCAGATGTTCTTCAACAGAGGAAAGGATACAGAAAATGTGATACATTTACACAATGGGGGTGCTACTCAGCTATTAAGAAAAATGACTTCATGAAATTCTTAGGCAAATAGATGGAACTAGGAAATATCATCCTGGGTAAGGGAACACAATCACAAAGGAACACACATGGTATGCACTCACTGATAAATGTGTATTAGTCCTACAGCTCAGAATACTAAAGATACAATTCACAGACCACATGAAGCTCAAAAATAGGAAGACCAAAATGTATATGCTTCAGTCCTTCTTAGTAAGGGGTACAAAATACTCAAGGGATGAAATACAGAGACAAAGTATAGAACACAGCCTGAAGGAAAGGTTATCCAGAGTCTGCCCCACCTGGGGATCCACCCCATACACAGACATATTACCAGACACTATTGCTAATTCCAGGAAGTGCTTGCTAACAGAAACTTGATAGAGCTGTCTTCTGAGAGACTCTGCCAGAGCCTGACAAATACAGAGGCAGATGCCCACAGTCAACCATTGGACTGAACATGGGGACCTAAATGGAGGAGTTAGAAAGAGTACTGAAGGAGCTGAAGGGGTTTGCATTTCATAGGATTATCAACAATACCAAACAACCAGATCCCCCGAGAGCTCCCAGTAACTAAACCACCAACCAAAGAGTACACATGGAGGCACCCATGCCTCCATGCCTCCATGCCTTCTGCAAATGTAGCAGAAGATGGCCTTGTTGGACATCAATGAGAAGAGAAGCTCTGGTCCTGGGAAGGCTTGATGTCCCAGGATAGGGCAATACCAAGGCAGAGAGGCAGGAGTGAGTGGGTGGGTAAAGGAGCACCCTCATAGAAACAGGGGATAGGGTGTTTCTGGAGGAGAAACTGGGAAAGGGGATAATTGTCAGGAGCTATTATGAGACAAGCTAATACACTAGCAGGTGATCATCCTGGACTGTTTGGACTATTATATAATCTGCATCAGGAGAGCCCCCATTCAACATGGCTGTGGGGGACTAATTTTAGAAAAGATTCCTACTATTAGTATGCTTTTCCTGTTATTATTAAACATGTATAATAATCAATAATAATAACTCACCCCTTTGGAGCAGATCTCTGGAGATCCACGAAGATGACTTATAATGATGATATGACGACAAGTAGGCGACTTAAGTTTTAATGATGATACTATAAGAATTCCTAAAGTTTTACCTGTGATTTTCAAGCTCTTTTATAGTGGAACTTCACTAGGTCCTTTTCTGATAGTCAAAACTGCAATGAGAACTCTGCCAGTCTTCCAAGTGTCACCAGTTTATTTCTCTTAGAGGGCAACCAGACTTTCTCCTACTCAGAGCACATTCCTAGAGGTTGTAAAACAATTAAACAATCTTCATAAAAAGGGAACTAGGATTTATTATAGGTGTTAGGACAGAAGATAAAATATTGACTGGGTTTATCTATATAAAACTTTACTTATAACTTAGTTATGGTATTAAGCTTTCTATGAACCTGTAGAGAAGACATACGTAGATGTCCAGCTAGATAATTACTCCTAATGGATATGCATATAAACATTCCCAGGATAGCTAAAACTATTCTCAACAATAAAAGGACTTCTGGGGGAATCAATATCCCTGACCTCAAGCAGTACTACAGAGCAATTGTGTTAAAAACTGCATGGTATTGGTATAGCAACAGGCAAGCAGATCAATGGAACAGGATTGAAGACCCAGAAATGAACCCACAGACTTATGGTCACTTGATCTTTGATAAAGGAGCCACAACCATCCGGTGGAATAAAGATAGCCTTTTCAACAAATGGTGCTGGTTCAACTGGAGGTCAACATGCAGAAGAATGCGAATTGACCCACTCTTATCTCTTTGCACTAAGATCAACTCCAAGTGGATCAAGGACCTCCACATAAAACCAGACACACTGAAACTATTAGAAAAGAAACTTGGGAAGACCCTGGAGTACTTGGGCACAGGGGAAAAGTTCCTGAACAGAACACCAATAGCGTACGCACTAAGATCAAGAATCGACAAATGGGACCTCATAAAATTACAAAGTTTCTGCAAAGCAAAGGACACTGTCAGAAGGACAAAACGACAACCAACAAAGTGGGAAAAGATCTTCACCAACCCCACATCCGACAGAGGGCTAATATCCAATATATACAAAGAACTCAAGAAGTTAGACCGCAAAGAACCAAATAACCCTATCAAAAAAATGGGGCACAGAGCTAAACAAAGAATTTTCACCAGAAGAAATTCGTATGGCCGAGAAATACCTTAAAAGATGTTCAATATCATTAGTCATCAGGGAAATGCAAATCAAAACAACCCTGAGATTCCACCTCTCACCAGTCAGAATGGCTAAGATTAAAAACTCAAGAGACAACAAGTGCTGGCGAGGATGTGGAGAAAGAGGAACACTCCTCCACTGTTGGTGGGATTGCAAAATGGTAAAACCGCTCTGGAAATCAGTTTGGCGGTTCCTCAGAAAATTGGGCATGTCACTTCCAGAGGACCCTGGCATACCACTCCTGGGCATATACCCAGAGGATTCCCCTGCATGCAATAAAGACACATGCTCCACTATGTTTATAGAAGCCTTGTGTATAATAGCCAGAAATTGGAAGGAGCCCAAATATCCCTCAAAGGAGGAATGGATACAGAAAATGTGGTATATTTATACAATGGAATGCTACTCAGCAATTAAAAATAATGAATTCATGCAATTTGTAGGTAAATGGTTAGACCTGGAAAATATCATCCTGAGTGAATTAACCCAATCACAAAAGAATGCACATGAAATGCAATCACTGATAAGTGGATATTAATGAGCCCAGAAGCCCTAAATACTCAAGACACAAATAGCAAGTCAAATGATTCCCAAGAAGAAGAAAGGAGCGGACCCTGGGCCTGTAAAGATTGCATCCAGTTTAATAAAGAAACCGAGGGGGGAGGGGGAATGATTGGGGAATAGTTGGGGGGGGGGAAGGAACTATGGGAACTATGGTGGGTGGGAACTGGGAAAGGGGAAAGCCTTTGGAATGTAAACATAGAATATAGAAAAGAAAAAAAAGAAAAAAAAAGAAATAAGAAAAAAATTCTAGTAGTGAAACAAACAAAAAAAAAACATTCTCTGTTGTAAACTTCTATTTCAGTTTATGACTTGGTATTTTGTGTGAACATTTGATGAACTTTGAAACATGTGATCATGTATTCTGAAAGATATTTAAGGGCTGAGGACAAAGAGAGGAAAGACCAGAAGAATTTAAATAAGAGGAACAGAGCTGAGAGAAGAACTGAAGTGAGGAGAAGTTTTTAATCAGAAGAGAAAAAGATTAGAAGGAGAATGCAGACTGGAATAATTTAGAAACTATAGCCAGAAGAATTTAAGTGAGAGGAACAGAGCTGAGAGTAGAACTGAATTGAGGAGAAGTTTTTAATCAGAAGAGAACAAGATTAAAAGTAGAATGCAGAGTGGAATGACATAGAAACTATAGGTAACAAAATAACTAAGAGAAAAATGTGTAGGATGCAGAGGGAAAGAGGAAAAAAGATGTTACAGAGAGCAGAACAAGCAGGCAGGCTTCTCCTTACCATGGGACAGGACAGGGCCCATGGTAAGGACAAGGTAGGCTTAGTTTTATTAACAGCCTAAGAGAAAAAAAGATGTTGCAGAGAGCAGAAGCAGCAGGCAAGCTTAGTCTTATTAAGAGAAACAGAGCTGTTTTCTTACAAATATGGATTTAATTCATTTAGCATTAAAAGAGTGGATGATTTTTCTTTCTAGATGCAATAAATATTAGAGTCCATTTTTCATCCAGAATGAGTGTGTTCTTTCTGCACCAGTTCTTGGTCTTTTGCTCCATATGCACATGTAAATATGGATGTGTGTGTAAGTATGTAATTGTGAGAATGTATGAATGTGAGTGTGTAAGTTTGAAATTATGAGAAAGCATGCAAGCTGGGCCCAGCTGACTTTGCCTGGAAATACGTATGTTTGAAGCTGTGAATGAATATATGTGAGATTATGGATATTCACTTATGTAGAAGTTTTTCTTTCTGCAAGTGTTATTCTCTTCTCCTGGTTTAATAGAAGTTTATTGCTCCTAACTTCCCCCTAGACTGACAAGCAAGAGGCATCTGGACAATAGGGAAAAGGCTCTACCAGCTTGCATTCCCACCAACAATGGAGACATGTTCCTCCCCCCCCCCATCCTCTTCAGCAACTGCTGTCCCCTGAGTTTTTCATTTTAGCCATTCTGACTGGTGTAAGGTGAAATCTCAGTGTTGTTTTGATTTGCAATTTCCTGAAAACTAAGGATTCTGAACATTTCTTTAAGTATTTTAGAGCCATTTCAGTTTCCTAAGTTGAGAATTCCCTGTTTAGCTCTATACCCCATTTTTTAATAGGGTTATTTGACTCTCTGGAGACTAACTTCTTGAGTTCTTTGTATATATTGGATATTAGCCCTCTATCAGATGTAGGGTTGGAAAAGATCCTTCCCCAATTTGTCCTATTGACTGTGTCCTTTGCTTTACAGAAGGCTCTAGCAACTAATCCTTTACTTAATCTCCTGCTGTTTTAGGATAAGGTATTAAATGCCTCAGACTAAAGTCTCTGGCTTCAGAGAAACACAGAAGGCAGATCAGCTACAATAGCTTAGTAACTTAGACTTAGATAAGTAAAGTTTTTACTATACAGCAACTCTAAATTTTTAGTAAGACAAAGTCTTACCCCCGCTGATGCTCTTTCCCCTCTGCTGTCTCAAGAAGAAGAACCAAGAAGAAAGAAACACCTCTGCTTTGGCTGGCTCCCGGCAAATAATATTTGAAATGTTCGCAAATAAAATATCCAATAAAATGATTAAAAAAGAAAAAAATGGTAAATTGTGTGTTGTCAAAAACATTTTGTTTTGTTTGTTTGTTTGTTTGTTTTGCCAATATCTCTGCAGAAAAAGCTTCATGTTCTGATATGTGTGATCCAGAAATGTACTTTCAAAAGGTAAAACTACATAAAAACTTACTTTCTTACTATCTGAAATCAAATGGAAAATGGATTATAATCTCAATAAAATGTAGACCCCCAAACACATGTAAACAATCATATCAAAATGAGAAGTATTGAGGATACCAATCTATAGACAATATGGTTTCAGCAGAATTGTTCTCAAAATTACCTACATTTTCAGTCACTCCTTTTTACTTAATTTGATGGTACAATATATTGGTCAATCCATTATATATCCAATGCCATCCTGGTCTGCTATATTACTTGAAAATTAGTTTGATTATCATATAATCATGAAATCTATTTTATTCAGATGACGTCATTATTGGATGACTGGTTTTTGACAAAATACTGCATCTTATCCATACTTAAAAAATAACTCAAATGTCAACTAAACTCTCTGAAAAAGGACTTGAAAGAACGTAAAAGAGAGGGAAAACAATGGTGAGATTATAATTGAAGGATACTAGGTGCTAAAAGAATAACCATATACATTTTAAATAAGAATGGAGTAAAATTAATTGGAGTGCTCAACTGAGCTTACAGATGCTGAAAACATTTATCATGTTCCACTACATTTTTTTTAACACTGTAGTGGTAAGCACATCTTGTGCTCCTGTTCTGTGCTACTTTAGAGTGCTTGCTGTCAATGTGCATTAAAGGAAAGACTGTCTATAAAGTGGCCATACATATAGGGTGTTGTTGAGGATGAAACGTGGGTCTATGTGTAATCATGACTGAAATAAGGATGAGGTAGAACTACGTGGGAAAATGAATCTCTGTATGTGTCAAGGTGGAAGGTCAATTTCATTTTTCTATTCATTAATTGATCAGAAATACTAAATTGTCACCTGCTATGTATATTACCATGGGATATAAAAGGTTAAGTAAAACATAGCCATTGCTTTCAATGAGAGGAAAAAGACTGTACTGGAGAAGCATTTCAAGTCCAGTCAAAGAATATACACAATACAATTCACATTCATATACTCTCTTATATTTTAAGCCTCTTTATATATATATTTCATCTTGGCTAGGTTACATAAAAAATTCTATATGCTCGCCAATAGATACCTGCTGGTAAAATGATACTAAATATTCCTGTTATACCATAGCTATAAGATACAAACAATCTGTGCTGAAAGATTTTCTGTCAGTTTGCTACAATCTAGTGTCACCTAGAAGGTTGGATCCCCACTTGAGAAAATGCCTCCAATAGATCAGCCTGTCAGCAAACTTATAGAACATTTTCTTACTTAGTGACTGATGTAAAAGGCCCATGATATGAAGGTAATGTCACCTGGTGCTTCTGGCTTCTATAAGAGAACAGGTTGAGCAAGCCATGAAGAATAAGCCAGTAGGCAGCACACCTCCATGGCCTCTGTATCAGCTAATGGTTCCAGGCCCCTTTCCTGCTTGTGTTTCTACTACAACCACTATGAAGAGTGAAAAAATGAACTCTTTCATTCACAACAAATATTTTTTTGTAGATCACAGCAATAGAAAACCTAATACATGAACCAACTATTTATCAATTAATGAGTGGATGAAAAAATATAGCAAAAAGAAGCAACTGAAGAATCACATATGACATATATAATAGATTATAGCAGATAAACATCAAATTAACTCAGAAGTCTTCTATCACTTCTGCTTCTTCACAATATGTTTCATTTTCCAGTTATTTCCTGTCTTTTATTTTTTTGTTACACTGATTATGTAATAAGCTTCGAAAGACATGATAAGCACATGCCTCTATTTTTGTCATTCCCCAATAAATTTTTCTATACTATATACTAACTTAACTTTTATGATTATGGTTAAAATTAGCTCAAAAATTGTATTATTAAAGTACAATAGCATTATACTCACTGAGATATTTTCTTTTTTTATGGATCAGAGAAGTGTCCAGTCTCTCTCTCTCTCTCTCTCTCTCTCTCTCTCTCTCTCTCTCTCTCCCCCTCTCTCTCTGTCTCTCTGTCTCTGTCTCTGTCTCTGTCTCTGTCTCTGTCTCTGTCTCTGTCTCTCTCTCTCTCTCTCTCTCTCTCTCTCTCTCAATTTATTTTCTATATTCTTTGTTTACATTCCAAATGATTTTCCCTTTCCAGGACACCCCCTCCCCATAAGTCCCAAAGCCCTCTTCCTTCTGCCCATTCTCCAATCAAGCCACTCCTACTTCTTTGTCTTGGTAATCCCCTACAATGCTGCATCAAGCCTTTGGAGGACCAGGACCATCTCCTTCCTTCTTCTTGGGAATGATTTCATATTTGAATTGTGTCTTGAGTATTCAGAGCCTCTGGGCTAATATCCACTTATCAGCGACTTCATTCAATGTGTGTTCTTTTGTGATTGGGTTACCTCACTTAGGATGATATTTTCCAGATCAAACCATTTGCCTCAGAATGCCATGAATTCATTGTTTTTAATCAGTGAGTAGTATTCCATTGTGTAAATATACCACATTTTCTGTATTCATTCCTCCATTGAGGGACATCTGGGTTCTTTCCAGCTTATGACTATTATAAATAAGGCTGCTATGAACATAGTGGAGCATGTGTCCTAATTGCATGCCAGGAAATCCTCTGGGTATATGCCCAGGAGTGATATAGCAGGTTCCTCTGGAAGTGTCATGCCCAGTTTTCTTAGGAACCGCCAGACTGATTTCCAGAGTGGTTGTACCAACTTGCATTTCCACCAGCAGTGGAGGAGTGTTCCTCTTCCACATCCTCGCCAACACCTGCTGTCTCCAGAGTTTTTAATCTTAGCCAGCCATTCTGACTGGTGTGAGGTGGAATCTCAGAATTGTTTTGATTTGCATTTCCCTAATGACTAATAATGCCAAACATTTCTTAATATGCTTCTTAGCCTTTCTAAGTTCTTCAGGTGAAAGTTCTTTGTTTAGCTCTGTACCCCAATTTTTAATAGGGTTATTTGGCTCTCTGGAGTCTAACTTCTTGAGTTCTTTGAATATATTGGCTATTAGCCCTCTGTTGGATGTAGGATTGGTGAAGATCTTTTCTCAATTTGTTGGTGGCCATTTTGTCTGATTGACAGTGTCCTTTGCCTTACAGAAACTTTGTAACTTTATGAGGTCCCATTTGTCAATTCTTGATCTTAGAGCATAAGCTATTAGTGTTCTAAACCTTTCTACACATAGAAAGCACTTTGGAATTTAATAGAAAATTGGTGCTCTGATATACAATTCTAGAGAAAATCAACAGTAAATCTAACTATATTCACACATTAATCTATGTGTGGTAATATCAGCTAGTATGATTCAATGTTTGCACTCACTGTAAACAGTCAACATTGAACTAAAAGAAAATTGACTTTATATTTAAAGGAATGATAACCTCTTGCAGGAGATAGATATTCAACAATGTGACAAACAAGTACATTTGATAAATGACAAAGGTGGATATTTTAAATGAGATACACAGTTCACTGAACATTTATCTGAATGAAATGTGTGGCATGCCTCATTAACTGGATCTCAGTTTATAGAAATTCATGAGATAATAGAACTTTATGATCTGCTATTCCATTAGTCTCACTACTCAGAAAACTGAGGTATCAGGAGACACATGTCCAACTTTGTCAATACGTCATAATTTATCATTCTGAAGAATGACAGCAACCAGCAACCAGCAGCTTCTCTATAGCCACCAGAATCACTTACAAAGAACTAAACTTGACTACAACTTTATAATACCAAATTTGCAAAAGTCATTCTGGTCACCACTCAGATACTTGAACTCAAACATACCACCCCTCCACACACTACAAAACATGCATAGAGAGCAGAAAACAACAACTTCTTCCTCTTCTCCTTCTCCTTCTCCTTCTCCTTCTCCTTCTCCTTCTCCTTCTCCTCCTCCTCCTCCTCCTCCTCCTCCTCCTCCTTCTCCTCCTCCTCCTCCTTTTCTTCTGCTGCTGCTTCTCCTTCTTTTCCTCCTCCCCCTCCACTTTCCCCTCCTCCACCTCTCTTTCCCTTCCTCCCCTCCTCCTGCTCCTCCTCCTGCTCCTCCTTCTCCTTCTATTTATATTTTCTGCTTTTTTTACACTCCAGAGTTTATTCCCCTTCTATTCTGGTCCACCCTCCAACTGTTGCATATCCCATACTTCCTTCCTGCTACCAAGTCTCCACAAGGATATCCCCAACAGACCTCTAAACTCCCCGAGGCCTCCAGTTTCTTAAGGGTTAAGTGCATTTTCTCTGACTGAACCCAGAACCAACAATCCTATGCTATATATGTGTTGGGGGCCTCATATCAGCTAGTGTATGCTGCCTGTTTGGTGGTACAGTGCTTGATTTATGGAGACTGCTGGTCCTCCTACAGGGTCACCCTCCTCCTCAGCTTTTTTCATCCTTTCACTAATTAAAACAAGGGGGTTAGCTTCTGTCCATTAGTTGGATGCAAATATTTGTAACTGATTCTTTCAGCTGCTTCTTGGGTCTTTCAGAGGGCAGTCATGCTAGGTCCTTTTTGTGAGTGCTCCATAGCCTCTAACAGTCTCAGGCCTTGGGACATTCCCTAGAGCTGGATCCCATTTTGGCCCTGTCACTGTACCTTCTTTTCCTCAGGCTGCTCTCCATTTTCATAACTTTAGTTCTTTCAGACAGGTACAATTATGGGTCAGAGTTTTAACTTTTTATTGGCAACCACATACCTCAACTGATGCCCTGTCTTTCTACTGGAAGTGGGTTCTACAAGCTACCTCTCCCCACTTTATGGCATTTCATCTAGGATCCCTCACTTTGAATCCTAAGAACCTCTTACCTCCCAGGTCTCTGGTACATTCTTTGTACATTCCCATCCTCCTTCCTCCTGAGGTTGCTTGATTACATTCTTTCTTCTGGCTATCAGGGTTTCACTCATCTTCCCCAACCCAATTCCAGATCATGCTACTTCAAGTCTCTCAAGAAAGAAATCAAAGATCTCTGAAAATGGAGAGATCTCCCATGCTCATGGATTGGCAGGATTAATATAGTAAAAGTGGCCATCCTACCAAAGGCAATCTACAGATGTAAAGTAATCCTCATCAAAATTCCAACACAATTCTTCCAGGAAATGGAAGGAATAATTATCAAATTCATCTGGGAAGGCAAAATACCCAGAAGAGTAAAAACAGTTCTTGACAATAATATTAAGATTGATTAGGGGAATCAACATCCCTGGCCTTAAGGTCTACTACAGTGCAAAGGTGATAAAAACTGCATGTTATTGGTATAGAGACAGACAGGTTGATAATTGGAATAGTATTGAAAACCCAGATATAAAACCACACATTTACACACACTCGATCTTTGACAAAGAAGCCAAAAATATACAAAGGATAAAAGAAAATATCTTCAATAAATGGTGATGGTCTAACTGACTGCCTGTATGTAGAAAAATTAAAAAAAGAACCATATTTGTCACCTTGTACAAATCTAAATTCCAATTGAATCAAGAACCTTAAGATAAAACCAGATATACCCAATATAAAGGAGAGAACATGGGAAAGAGATTTGAACTCATTGGCATAGTGGAATTTTTCCTAAACAGAACTCCATTGGTTCACGTTCTAAGATCAAGAATTGGTAAACTTGATGTTATGAATCTGGAAAACTTCTTTAAGGCAAAGGGCATAGTCAATAATTCAAATCTGCAACCTACAGATTGGGGAAAACCTTCACTAACCCTACATCCAATAAAAGGGCTAATATCTAAAATATATAAAGAACTCTAAAAGCTAACAACCAAAAAACTGAACAACCCAATCAAAAAATCTTAAATAGAACTAAACAGAGAATTCTCAAAAGAAGCATCTTGAATGGCTAAGAAGCATCTAAAGATATGTTCAGTTCTTAATTATTAGAGAAATGCAATCAAAACGATCCTGAGATTCCATCTTACACCAATCAGAATGACTAAGATCAAAACCTCAGGCGATAGAACATATTGGTGAGGATTTGGAGAAAGAGGAAAACTCCTCCATTGCTGATGGAATTGCAATCCGGTACAACCCCTCTGAAAATTAGTCTGGAGGTTTCTTAGAAAATTGTAAATAGATCTACCTGAAGACCCAGCAATACCACTCTTGGGAATATACCCAAAAGATGCTCAACCATGCCAAAGGGGCACATGTTCCACTATGTCCACAGTGGCCTTATTAGTGATAGCCACAAGCTGGAAACAACTCAGATGTCTCACAACGGGAGAATGGATACAGAAAATGTGATTCATTTACAAAATGGAATACTACTCAGCTATTAACAACGAGGACATCCTGAGTTTTACAGGCAAATGGATGGAAGTAGAAAATATCATCCTGAGTAAGGTAATGCAAATCCAAAAGGACCAGTATGGTATGTTTTCACTAATAAGTGGATATTAGCTAATAATAATAATAATAATAATAATAATAATAATAATAATAATGATACAGAATATCCAAGATAGAGTCCACAGAACTCTGATGGGCCCAAGTGAGGACACTGTCCTTATTCCCACTTGGGAAGGAAAATGAAGCAACCACAAGGGGTGGAGGGAGGAACTTGTGCCGCAAAGAGGATGGGGTAGAGTGGGGAACATACCAGGAGAAAAATTTTATTTAGGATACATTGAATGCATTCTAGCCTTAAATTGAAAAATGTATGTGAACTTAAAATAAATGGAACAAAACTAAATAAAATCTCCTTTATCTATTGCACAGTAAAGCATTCCCTTTTAGAAGTAAAAACAAAACAGCAATTACTTGGTTATTACACTTACCTTTCCACACGACTTTGCAGAAGGTTATGTTTTAGTTGTGGAGTAATATATTTTATGCTTGATTAAAATTAGTACATTATCTATCATTAATATATCATAGATATCATTCACATTGATTGTCACAATGATAATGATATTTTCATATAAAATAGCTAAATTTTAATACCAGCCTAGAGAAAAATGCAACTATTTGTTTACTTAATGTATTACATTTTCTTGTAACTATTTTCAAAGAATTTATGTCTTCAAAGAAAATTTCACCCATTATATTTTACATTGTAAGGACTAAGAAGTCTTGTTAGCGACACTTGAAGTTTTATGGTTTCTGCCACTTGCCAGTGATCATTAAGTGAATAAAGCACCCATCAGAGGAATGAAAATCAACTCCATTCATAAATTATTTTGCACAATATGTTATCAGAGGTGAGCTAAATGAACATTTTAGAAACACCTGTAAAAATTTAGGACCTGCAGGAATAATTTTCTCAATCTTTTTAGCAGTCAACAATGATAGGATTCTTACAAGAAAAATGTTGATGTCCATTTTCATTTTTCAAAGCCTGTGATTGAAATAAATTAATTCTTCCTGCATATGAAGCAAATGCTTACACTTTTAACACACTATCTGTATGGTTTGGAAAATATTTTGAAGGCATAAATGTCATGGCTTATATTTCTCTAGGTTCCTATTTTGAATGCTATTTGTAGCTTCTTCAGCTTCACTTGTAAACCACCCATCTAACCAACACCCTTCTATCTGAAAGAGCTGAAAGATTGATAGGTCTGAAAAGAAGGCATTTTCCTTAGTGTCTTATAGCTCTCTTGGTTTGCTTAGAAGTCTCTTCTACAGACACATAGTCTGTTTACTGCAGATCGTGTTATTGAATCTCACAGATAAGTTCCTGTGTTCCCCCTGGTCTAGATGACACCACTTTTCTCAGTACAAGATATAATAAAAGATGGCCTTCCTGACTGGGCCCTTTAGAAGGCAGGATCTCAGGAAATCAATAAAGACTGCTCTGGAAATGCTCTGTCTTGTTGTCCTGAAATTACTCATACAATACAGGTCATTTGCAAGATGGAATACAAATGAGGTACACTCTTATAACCATAGCCAATGTGTGTGGGGTGTGTGTGTGTGTGTGTGTGTGTGTGTGTGTGTGTGTATGTGTGTGTGTGTAAAGAAATAAGAAAGAGATCAAAAGAAGACAACAGATATCACATGCACTACTGGACTTCACATATGTGCAAACATTAATGAATATTCTTATATGAGCTTGGTTACATATGTCTACATGTACCCAAACCCACATTGTACCCAGAAAAATCACACAACTACACAACCATACACACACACACACACACACACACACACACACACACACACAAAACATACAGATTAAAGCTATTTTGATTCAAGTTTCATGTTTTCCTAAAGGAAGGAACTTTGCAAAATTTCATTAATCATGTTTCTGTTCTTGCCGTAGAAATCTCTGTGGTTGTTGATCTACATAAGAATCATCCTAACATGTCTTACATCACCATCTAGTAGCAATGGAGCATAGGATAACTAATTTACTTGCACTATGATTCTGTTTTACAGGAAAAAAATGTGGTAATAATAAACACCTGCAGAGGATTTATAATGTTAAAATAGCATTTAGAAGGACCTTAGAGTGATGATTGGCATGCTATTTAATTATTAGAGTTAATTAATTTGAAAATACAGAGAAGCACTTTGCCATATGTATTCAGTTCTTTGATTTTATTTTCATAGTTTTCCATTTTAAACAGGTCCAAGTCCCATTCTTTTTATTATTTTAGACATTTCTGTTAAAAAATTTCAGTGTTCCTTCTTGAGTTTCTTCTGAAGTCATAGTACCTTAGAAGCTAGTAAATTGTTCTTGGGTTATTTTTCTCTAATTTTCAGAAGATATGAAATCTCACCAAATAATCAGAAATTTTTTCAGCCTCTTATACTCTCACTTTCCTATTTCTGTGGATGCCTGGTGTGTTTCTGTCCAGCAACCTTCAGAAGGAAAGATGTGATATCTTGTCACCATTTCCTAGAGAGCAAAAATCACAAGGGCAGTTAGGTCCTTCACAATTAACACTCCAAATTATGCTAGTGAGGTGTTAACTTCAGTGCTATCTTCGGTGCTGTCAGACCTGTGAAAATCCCATCACAAACAGCCTGCAGAGATGCAATGACCTTCTGTATCATTGAAGATGTAAATGCTTTTTAAGGTGTTTAGAAAGAAAATGACAAAATGCTTTTCTGACTCGAATTGGAATCCATAAATTGTGATGTTATTTTCTCCTTGATTTTTCTTTTATAATCGGAACAGAGGAAGGAAATAGCTCACTTGTGGGACTCAGTGAGAAATGAAAATGTGACTATGATTAATGACTAACCAACCAAATAAATAAATATAAATCAATACATGTATACAAGCCTTAGCATGGCTAACTTTTTTTTATGGGAGCTGTAGCATTTAATTTTTGAAAATGAAATGTCTGTCACAAAACAGAAAATATTTTGTTACTTGGAGAAATTCTCTATGTATTGGGCTTCATTGTTTCGGCATCTGACTGCTTGTCTAAGAAGCAGTCGGAGATTTTCCACTTGTCATTGAAAATAAGTGTTGTCATATTACTCATCTGGAAATATGGCTCAGTGTGTAAAAGCCTTACTGTACAAGTGGGAGGACAGTATTCCATACCATCAGATCCAATATAAATCCTGAGCATTTGTGGTAAGAGGTTTTCTTCCTGGGTATATGGCATTACCAGGCATAGTTGGTGAGATTTACAGTACCAGGCAGGAATTCCCACACATTGCAGCTGTTGGTTACTCGCCAAGATGGAAATGTTAGTGACTTATAATTAGTAATATCTTTGTGGGACAGTTGTTATTATGGTCCATAGCCTTCATTTCTTGGTAGAATTACCAGCTTACACAGTGCCAGCCAATAAAATGAACGTCAGTCTTCCTGAAGGAGGCTTCCAGGTCAGTTGTTCCTGTCTTAGAAAATGTGGTGTCTTCAGCCATAGGATTTTACTTTCAAGTTCTAAATGACGACAAAGGACACTGTCAATGAATGACCCATACTGTTTTGGAAGACTTTTGTATTCCCCTGCTCAACAACTACATGGAGGTTTGATGTGCGTCACATTTTAGTTTCTGATACGGCATGATGGCACTGGAGTTTTGTTAGGAATGCATAGCTCTTTCAGGTTGCACTATGCCAAATTTCTTTTAATATCTTTGGTGTTTAATTAATATGTATTAAAAACAGTGAAACCTTACTTATTTTATGTGTTAAATATTCTACTTTAAAAAACCTGCATAATGTCTTTCATTTTATTTCTGCAGATTACAGTATAATCTCTAGCAAACACATTTACTGCATACTCTTATACTTTAAATATATTCATCTTAATCTGGCCATATGTATTATTTATCTTTATATTTTTCCATCATGTTTACAGTAGCTACACTTATAAAAATACATTATTGAATATGTAAATATTTAAGTATAATATAGATTGTGGTTGCTATATATCCACTTGTTAAAAAATCAATATATATGAATATTTTAAACTATATAACATCTCTATTTAACATGTAAAATCAGCTTTCACAGTTCAGAATACTCTGCCACAGTCCAGAAAACTTGCCATATCAAATACACTTCTGCATTTTAGAAAGTTGTTTCTTTGCTACCAGTCCAGGAATATATATTTAATTTTTTTCCACAAATACATTAGTTCCTCAAAAGCTCATTCTAAATATCATTACTAGAAAACATATAAACCTCTGCTCACTTGGAAAAATGTGCTTAATTATTTTCTCAATACTTCAACATTTTACACAACACTTCAAGTGTTGTGGCCAAAATACTTTCAACTCAATTTTTTATTATTGACAACTGCTCCATGTATAAGGACCAGCCCTCTGGTTATTTTACTCTTTGTTGAAATCTTCAGTATTTGCATATTTTATCATCTTTCTTTGCAAAAATTATTTTTACAATGTAAGAATGTCATACACGTATATAACGTTTTGATTAAACCCATTTCCAAGGCCCTTTCTTGCAAATCCTTCAATAAGTCCCTAATGGAACCGTCCCTTCAACTTTGCGAATTATTAGATTGTTTTTAATCAAATGAGAACATCATAAACACATAATGTACTTTGATCCCATATAATACATAACTTCCTTTCCAATTTCTCTTATCTCTTTGCCACTTTTCCTCAAAACTTTATTTGTTCTCTTTATGCTCAAATACATGGAATCTTTTTTGTTGTTCGTATTTTCTTTGACCATGAGGCTAAGGTCATTTACTGGATTACACATAAGATATCAGAGGTTATATTTCTGATGAGAACTGAATCTTCCTCTCTCACTATTGACCAATAAGCTGACTCTTGTGTAGGACTTATGCACACTTCCACAACATCTGTCAGTGATTATGTGCAATTTTTCTGTTATATCCAAAAATACTGTTTAACTAGACTCATCTACTGCTTCTGATCTTCCAAACTTTCTACACGTTCTTGCATAGGATTATGCAAGTATTGGGAGGAAGGATTATGACATAGATGCCCCATTTAGAGTTCAGCAATCCAAAATTCTTTATTCTCTGCAAATCAACAAGTTGTGGGACACTGTGTACATTGCAATTTCAGAAAGAAACTTCTCAGATGAATGTTGAGAATAATCTTATCTCTCTACATAATCAATCCTATGTACATTTAGTAGAATAATGGTAATAGATTGTCTTGATCCCAATGAAGAGCTCTGGGTTCAAGTTCTTACTTTTTTTTCTTTTTTAATTTTAATTTTCTATATACTATGTTTACATTCTAAAGGCTTTCCCCTTTCCCAGTTCCGCCCCACCATACATTCCATAATTCCTCTCCCCCCAGCCATTCCCCAATCATCCCCCCCCACGATTTCTCTGTTCTGGCTCTACAAAACTGGATCCAATCTTTTCAGGCCCAGGGTCCTCTCCTTTCTTCTTCTTGGGAATCATTTGACTTGCTAATTGTGCCTTGAGTATTTAGGGCTTCTGGGCTCATTAATATCCACTTATCAGTGATTGCATTTCATGTGTATTCTTTTGTGATTGGGTTAACACACTTAGGATGATATTTTCCAGATCTAACCATTTACCTACAAATTGCATGAATTCATTATTTTTAATTGCTGATTAGTATTCCATTTTATAAATATACCATATTTTCTGTATACATTCCTCCTTTGAGGGATATCTGGGCTCCTTCCAATTTCTGGCTATTATAAACAAGGCTTCTATAAACATAGTGGAGCATGTGTCTTTATTATATGCAGGGGAATCCTCTGGGTATATGCCCAGGAGTGGTATTCAAGTCCTTGAAGAAAGAAATCGAAGAAGACTTCAGAAGATGGAAAAATATTTCTTGCTCCTGGATTGGCAGGATCAATATAGTAAAAATGGCCATCTTGCCAATAGCAATATACAGAATCAATGCGATCCCCATCAAAATCCCAACTCAATTCATCATAGATCTAGAAAGAACAATTCTCAAATTCATCTGGAGCAACAAAAAACCCAGGATAGCTAAAACTATTCTCAGCAATAAAAGGACTTCTGGGGGAATCAATATCCCTGACCTCAAGCAGTACTACAGAGCAATAGTGTTAAAAACTACATGGTATTGGTACAGCAACAGGCAAGTAGATCAATGAAATAGGATTGAAGACCCAGAAATAAATCCAAAGCCTTATGGTCACTTGATCTTTGATAAAGGAGCCACAACCATCCAGTGGAAAAAAGATAGCCTTTTCAACAAATGGTGCTGGTTCAACTGGAGGTCAACATGCAGAAGAATTCGAATTGACCCACTGTTTTTTTTTTAATTTTTATTTTCTATATTCTATGTTTACATTCCAAAGGCTTTCCCCTTTCCCAGTTACCCCCCACCATATGTCCCATAATTTCACTCCCCCCTACTATTCCCCACTTATTCCTCCCCCCCCCACGATTTCTCTGTTCTGGGTCTACAATACTGGATCCAATCTTGACCCACTCTTATCTCCTTGTACTAAGATCAACTCCAAGTGGATCAAAGACCTCCACATAAAACCGGACACACTTAAACTATTAGAAAAGAAATTTGGGAAGATCCTAGAGGACATGGGCACAGGGGGAAAGTTCCTGAACAGAACACCAATAGCTTATGCTCTAAAATCAAGAATTGACAAATGGGACCTCATAAAATTACAAAGTTTTTGTAAGGCAAAGGACATTGTCAAAAGGACAAAACAGCAACCAACAAAGTGGGAAAAGATCTTCACCGCACATCCTACAGAAGGCTAATATCCAATATATACAAAGAACTCAAGAAGTTGGACCACAAAGAAACAAATAACCCTATCAAAAAATGGGGAACAGAGCTAAACAAAGAATTTTCACCAGAAGAAATTCAGATGGCCAAGAAACACCTTTAGAGATGTTCAACATCATTAGTCATCAGGGAAATGCAAATCAAAACAACCCTGAGATTCCACCTCACACCTGTCAGAATGGCTAAGATTAAAACCTCAAGAGACTGTTTAAAGTCAGGAATATTGATTCCCCCAGAAGTCCTTTTATTGTTGAGAATAGTTTTAGCTATCCTGGGTTTTTTGTTGCTCCAGATGAATTTGAGAATTGCTCTTTCTAGATCTATAAAGAATTGAGTTGGGAATTTAATGAGGATCACATTGAATTTTGTTAAAAACTGCATGGTATTGGTACAGCAACAGGCAAGTGGATCAATGGAATAGGATTGAAGACCCAGAAATTAACCCACAGACTTATGGTCACTTGATCTTTGATAAAGGAGCCACAACCATTCAATGGAATAAAGATAGCCTTTTCAACAAATGGTGCTGGTTCAACTGGAGGTCAAAATGCAGAAGAATGCGAATTGACCCACTCTTATCTCTTTGCACTAAGATCAACTCCAAGTGGATCAAGGACCTCCACATAAAACCAGACACACTGAAACTATTAGAAAAGAAATTTGGGAAGACCCTGGATGACATAGGCACAGGGGGAAAGTTCCTGAACAGAACACCAATAGCTTACACACTAAGATCAAGAATTGAGAAATGGGACCTCATAAAATTACAAAGTTTCTGCAAGGCAAAGGACACTGGCAGAAGGACAAAATGAAAACCAGCAAAGTGGGAAAAGATCTTCACCAACCCCACATCCGACAGAGGGCTAATATCCAATATATACAATGAACTCAAGAAGTTAGACTGCAAAGAACCAAATAACCCTATCAGAAAATGGGGTACAGAGCTAAACAAAGAATTTTCACCAGAAGAAATTCAGATGGCCGAGAAACACCTTAAGGGATGTTCAACATCATTAGTCATCAGGGAAATGCAAATGAAAACAACCTGAGATTCCACCTCACAGAATGGCTAAGATTAAACACTCAAGAGACAACAAGTGCTGGCGAGGATGTGGAGAAAGAGGAACACTCCTCCACTGTTGGCGAGATTGCAAAATGGAAACCACTCTGGAAATCAGTTTGGAGCTTCCTCAGAAAATTGGGCATGTCCCTTCCAGAGGACCCTGGCATACCACTCCTGGGCATATACCCAGAGGATTCCCCTGCATACAATAAAGACATATGTTCCACTATGTTTATAGCAGCCTTATTTATAATAGCCAGAAATTGGAAGGAGCCCAAATATCCCTCAAAGGAGGAATGGGTACAGAAAATGTGGTATATTTATACAATGGAATACTACTCAGCAATTAAAAATTCATGCAATTTGTAGGTAAATGGTTAGACCTGGAAAATATCATCCTGAGTGAGTTAACCCAATCACAAAAGAATACACATGAAATGCAATCACTGATACGTGGATATTAATGAGCCCAGAAGCCCTAAATACTGGAGGCACAATTAGCAAGTCAAATGATTCCCAAGAAGAAGAAAGGAGAGGAACCTGGGCCTGTAAAGATTGGATCCAGTTTTGTAGACAACCCTTGGGGGGATGGGGAATGATTGGGGAATAATTGGGGGGAAGAGGAATTATGGGACATAGGGAGGGGGGAACTGGGAAAGGGGAAAGCCTTTGGAATGTAAACATAGAATATAGAAAATAAAAATTATAAAAAAACAAAAAATAAAAAAACTCATGAGACAATATGTGCTGGTGAGGATGTGGAGAAAGAGGAACACTCCTCCTATGTTGGTGGGATTGCAAAATGGTAAAACCGCTGTGGAAATCAGTTTGGGGGTTCCTCAGAAAATTGGGCATGTCACTTCCAAAGTTCTTAATTTTTATTTTAATGCTTAGGAGATCCAGCCACTGTTATTATTATCCTGCCACTGTTTAGCAATCTCATAGGTCCTATACCCAATATAGAATAAGCCTGAAGATTAACTTGAAGCATGACATCTTTTATTTTTAATTAAGGAAAAGTATTTCCATGCTTATTCCTATGTGGCAAAGAGTAGAGTTTAATTAGGGTTAAAAAGTGCTATTTCTCTGACCTTGTTGAAGTAATTGAGACAGAATATTTTAAAGTACATGTAATTTTATTCAACCTTTGATATTTTGTTATCTTGTATGAAATAGTAATAATAATACTTTAGTAAATTAAGTTTTTAGTTTATGACCTTACTTCCTCCAAATCTGTTATACCTTCCCTATGTCCTTCTTGTCTTTTTTCTTTCTTTCTTTCTTTCTTTCTTTCTCTCTTTCTTCTTTCTCTTTCTTTCTTTCTTTCTTTCTTTCTTTCTTTCTTCCTTTCTTCCTTTCTTTATTTTTCTTTCTTTATTTCATTCTTTCTTTGTTTCTTTGTTTCTTTCTTTCTCTTTCTTTTACTTTCATTTTTTTAATTTCTATATTCTTTATTTATATTTCAGATGTGTTCCCCTTTCCTGCATATCGCCTGCCAAAAGTCCCGTATGTTCTAGAGACTCTCCACTGAGATTTGAATACTTGAGCATTACAGTAAAGGCTAGAGAAATATTTTAAATATTTTAATTCCCACACCTCAAAAAGGATAATTTCTGGAGTCACTGAAATTCAGTAAGTGGTTCCATATTTCAGACAAAGATTCCCAGAAAAACTGGTATGTCTTCCTCATTTAATGGTTGTTTAAAGACTATACTATAGTTATTTATTTATATGCTTCCCAATTCTAAATGTTACTATTCACCCTCGATCTTAAAGAACAAATTGAACCTAGAGAAAAATAAGTACCATAGTATTGGAGTCTGATGATTGACTATGTGTTATGTATCTAGGGTATTTAAATATTCTCAGGCAGGCCTTAAAGTTTGTTAATAAAGTTTGTTGAAATGTGTCTATCTATACACACATGAATAAACTGATACAGGTATTTCTTAAAAATAGTGACTATGAAGTGAAAATTAATGGTTTCTTAAATAAAAGAATGACTTTTTCAAACATGCTGACATTTTTATTTTACCACTCTATATATTATTATATAGATATACTTACCATTACATATTATATATATGTATATATAATATATACAGTGGTAAATAAGATATATATTTTTTATTCATATTCTTTCCTTCCTCCTAGTTACATAATACTCTGTATTTGCCCAACTACACATTTTCTCTCTTCAGAGGAGGTGCTGATACTGAGATATAAAGTAAATAAATAAATCAATGAATAAAAATGAAAAACAAAACAGACAAGTAAAAACCAAAACACAAAATCAAGACAACCACCAAAAGTACACAAACTTATATAGTCTCTTTATAAATTTGCATAAATATATGCCTTGTTCATTGACACATGAATGTAAAAATAAAATATATATTATAAGTTCATTAAATAGTATATAATTTTCACACAAAAGTCCTATAGATATTATTCAATATTAAAGTAGTAGACTAGCTTACCATACTTTATTATAAGACACATGATGACACACACAAATGTTCTATTTTATTTTTTTTAATTAAAATCACTTTAATAGTGAACCTTAACATGCCTAAGTGGAATAAACATTTTTATTAATTATTTAATATATTATATATAAAATCACATATAATACTAGCAAAATAAACTGATTACATGTTTGTATATTATTTTTAGGATTATAAATCTAAGACACCTAAAAACTTTAAGATATGATCTAAGTCTCTAGATATTTTTCGAAGTCTTAATATTTGTCTGCCACAGTAGTCTCAGAAATAATAATGAAACTGAGCTGGAGAGATTGCTCAGTGGTTAAGAGCACTGATTGCTCTTCCAGAGGTCCTGAGTTCAAATCCCAGCAACCACATGGTGGCTTACAACCATCCATAATGAGATCTGATGCCCTATTCTGGGGTATCTGAAGACAGCTACAGTGTACTTACATGTAATAAATAAATAGATCTTTAAAATAAAAAGAGAATAATGAAACTAATATATAAAATGTTTTCAAATACAGGGGTGCTTATCTACCAGTGATCAGAATATATCTTAGTCAGTACATAAAGTGCTTTAAAAACCCATTTACTATGTTTGTCTGAATACACAACTCCAAAAATCTGTATTTTCCTTATTTTTCTAAAGACTTGAACAGTTAAGAGACAGGGATATAGCCTGTGACATACAAACACTTCAACATACTACTCACTGAACAGAAAGAGTGTCACATGACCAATCCTGTCTTAGTGGAATAGAAATATGGTTTTGCCACTGTTGTGAGTCTCATAGCAATATGGAAGAATGCATAGCCTTCCTAATGAAAAAAAAAGTAATGAAGCAAATTTGTATAATTGAAAACCTTGGTATTTCCAATTATTTGGGGGGAGTTGTTTCTCTGCATGATTATGGGAAACAGAAAATAGAAACCAGTCTGCTCAAAATTAATGAGACAAGATTTTTACAGGAAACTGACACTCTTCTTTTTGAAATGTACAAATACATCTTTATCTTCACTCTCCAGTGGGATGCCCTCACAGCCATCGGGCTTGACAACAATCCTTCCACAAATTCCAAATGTCCACTTGTGATGGCCGCTGTGTTCAAGGGTGGGAGCGAATGGCTATTTGTACATCTGCCAATGAAGATGTGGTTCAGTGGAAAGAGACCCTTGCCACCACAAAGGAGTCTGAGTGATTCATAAAGGAAAGGTTCTGAGTCAAAGTGAGTCAAAACTGGTGAGTCTAACCAAATGAGATTTCAGTAGATTGTACTTCAAGAATCAGGAGAAAATGTATCATCTTGTCCTGAGCATCTAGCAAAATACTCAGGAGACTATGGGTTGGAACAATGTTTCTTTGCAAAAGAAGTTTTATGTTTTTTAGTTGTTATGTTTGTTTGGAAATTCTGGGGAATAGTCACAGGGTAGGTAAATGTTCTATTTTAATCCCATCTACTTCCTTAGAAGCTTAGTGAAGAGAAATTATCAGTTCAAAATCAGAAGAAAGAATGTAATGAGGAAAATAGAAAAAAGATAGATGCAAAGGAGAAGAAGGAGGTGGAAGAGAAGGAGACGGAAGAACAGGGAGAAGGAGAAGCAGGAGGAGAAGAGGAGAAGGGGGAAAATATTTTGCCATTTACTAAAATGTTTCTGAAAAAATACACTAAATGAAATAAAGAGTATTACATGATTAAACTATAGCTATGAACAGTAGTCAAAGTCATAGAAACAAAGAACTGTGTATTTGTGGAGGCTCAGAAACTAAAACATGGGAGGTTGTTATGGATTAATAATTGTAAACAGTTGGTAGATGAAGAAGTTATATGTTATATAGCCTAACTCCATTGTTTATAATGCAGTCACTGTTCAGAATTTATCATTATAGATAAGTTTCACACTAAGAGATCTTATCATTTAAAAGGGTACCAAGAACATTTCTTCCTGTAACTATTTAATCAAGACAGATGTTGTTTATGTATGCCCAAATACATCTAAATACACAGTCATAACAAAAAGCCAACACACTTTATTTCTGGCCCTGTCCATGAATGAATCATTCTAATAATATAAAGATAGCATAGGGGAGTGCCAGGACAGAGAAATGGGAGGGGGTGATTGGGGAATGGGTGGAGGGAAGAGGGCTTATGGAACATATGACAAGGGGGAAACCAGGAAACGGGAAAGCATTTGGAATGTAAACAAAGAGTATAGAAAATAAAAAAAAATAAGAAAATTTAAAAATGTTTTGAATTCCCTTAACTACAGTTGTTATTGACCATTTCGTTATAAGCTATATGTGTAGCTTGACTTCTTACCAACTTGTTTACAATAAATCACAAATCCTAAAACAAACAAAATCTGCAATCATTTTTTTGACTATGTAAGAAAAGAAGGAATCTGAAGATGGTGACACAGGTACACTATTTCAGTACATAGGAACTGATGTAAGATGCAATATCCCAAACTAAATGTCATGTAATATTTGTTAGAAGATGATAGCATGCAGAAGAGTATGCAAAGGCTAATGAAGTTGTTCAAATTCCTATGATTTAAGTAAAGATCATATTTCCTAGTATGCATTGAGGCTGGAGTTTTGTAAAGAATTTCTATAACTCTATGAGGCTCTCCTTGTAGGTAGTATTATTTACCAGCACACATAAAATTGCTAGTTTGGCTAACTCTGTACTGACTACAAATTATTTCAGTTGTGTGCCTTGTTACTAGTATTGGTTGACAAACTACTAAACTTTTTATGGAGAAAATGGTCTAACACAAACAAATATTTCAAATTTATTATTTTGGATATTACTCATGATTACCAACAACTATTTTAATCTTTTGATTTTTTAAGAGTATAGAACCCAAGGAGAAAAATGTCCTTTGCTGAAGAGATAGTTGCCTTATGTGCATATTTTCAGGTAGGCTTATGTCATGAATAAACATTTGAGGATGAACACAAAGTCAGAAAGTGAGAGAAGCATCTATTATTTTGAGAAAATGTGTTATGGAAGTTGTTGAATACAGGTAGAGATTTTAACGTGTGTGTGTGTGTGTGTGTGTGTGTGTGTGTGTGATGTATGTTTGTGACTTGTGTATATTTTTAAGCATGTGTGAATGAGTGTGTGAATGATTGTTTAATATGTATATAATGTGTACGTGTTTGTGTACATATGATTGTATGTTTCTATAGTTGTATATTATGCATCTGTATGTTCATGTAAGTTTGTGTGGCATGTATATATTTGTATTTTTGTTATGCATGTATGAGGGAGACATATGTATGAATGAGCGAACATATATGTCACTCTATACATCTGGAGCTCTAATCAAAGTGTCAAGTGTTGGTCAGTTCTCAGTTTTCAGCTTGTTTTACACAAGGTCTCTGTCGTTGTCTGAATACTCCAGGATGGCTTATTTCTGAGATTCTCTTATCTTAGCCTCTCATCTAACTACTAGTAGTAAGATTATTCCTATGTTCAGTATTACAGGTGGCAGGGCATAGTGCCTTGACCTTTTCCCTGTAAGGGCTTTACTCACTGATTCATCTCTTGAAGCCTTGATAAATTTTTATTTGGAAAACTGATTTAAGTCCACTAGTTTCTTTGTACATCCTCTTTGCTTAAAGGTGAAAGTCAAAAGACATATTTTTGTATCTGTACAAAAATTGCTAACTAGTTACTTTTCTGTAGTGCCCTTATCAGTTTAGAGTCTTCAGGGAGATTTATAGTGCAAGCATTCTGTGATTCTAGGTCAAGTCAGTATATTGATTAACTTTCTTCAACATGGACATTTTAAAGTAAGATTTTTAGTCAGTAACACTTTAAAAATAGATGTGTTTAACAGGATAGCATTTTGCAGCAAACTGAAAAGTAAATTCTACATAATGGATACATTTTGCTACTCAAGAGTAGACTAAGACTGCATTTATTATGCAGTATTTTAAATTTAAAACTCCAATACTAAATAAAACACTATTTCCTGTCACTGACAAATAAGGATAACAGAAGGTTGCCTTAATTACATGACTATTTACATCTGAAAATCAAAGCATATTCACTTATCATAGGGTGCAATTCTTGAGGCTACAATCAAGAAAATGTATTCAAGAGCAAAGGCAATTTGCTACACTACATGTCAATCAAATTAAGAGACTTCATGGAAGTAAAATATACCAATGCTAAAGGTAACACAAGCTTAAGAAATGTGTTTCAATCCCCTTGGCATACAACCCACGTATATAATGTCTCTAAATGCAAGTAGGTGACAACTTACTCGTGGTGATAACATGAAGAAAAATGGAAAAATAATTAATGGCACATGAAATTTCAGAATATTTATGCATTCGGTTCTGAAGTGCAACACGGAAACGTTGCATTCATAGATCCTACTGTTACTTCACTGAATAAGGTCTTATTGAAAAAGTATTTTCCTGACTCCCTTGAAATAGGATTTCTACATTTGTAGTAATTCTCCTGTGTCTGCATTATTAGTACTGAGATTAGAAGATTATCTTGCTTATTGATAGGATATTGACTTACTCATAGTATACTTAGGGCAAAAATAGTAAGTTCTTTGAAGGCTATATGGCTTTGTGTGTACAAGAGGCTTCAGACTATCCTGGGAATCTGTGACTGATCACTTAAATTCTCATTGTGGAAAGAACTAGTTTTATGAAGTAGTGTTCTAAAATACACACACACACACACACACACACACACACAGAGACAGAGAGAGACAGAGACAGAGAGACAGAGATAGAGATGGAGAGATAGAGACAGAGACAGACAGTGACAGAGAGACAGATGATAATTCTAAAATTTAAAACTAAATTTCTGAAACTACATTAAATTGTTTGTCTCAGTAATCCATTTATTGAGCATTATTTACACATATCTTTGAATGATAATAAATCTAATGTTAGGGTTAGGAATCTTTATTAGTATTTTGTAGCCAAAATAGATTTATATATGTGAGTTTTCATTTTATAAAATTGATATAAAACTTCATAAATTGTTTAATTATTAACAGTTAAAATCTATATCATTGATTTCCTAAGTAGCAGTATATGACAAAAATGTTTTACGCCAGTGTTTTAATTCTAATATTTATGTAAAATATTTTAAAAGACAGTTAACTCCATTATTTTATTTAACCAAATATATACTATAATATATCTTTAAGTACAAAGAACAATCAATATTTGACATAAATTTTAAAATTAAATTTTAAAGTCTCATATGTAGTTCGTATTAATATTACTCTACATTAGTTTTGTTATATATTTAGTTTCTTGTTTTGCTTTGTTTTGCTCTTTTGAGATAAGGTCACACCATGTAGCTCAAGCTAACAATGAACTTATCATATCCCTGCCTTAGCTTCCCAAGTGCTGGAGCTATAGTCAAGCATGTCCAATGTTAGGCCCCACACATCTTAACTACTCTAATGGTATTCATGGCTTGTAGCTAGGGTACTGGCAACACTCCCTTTTACACAGATAAAAACCTTATATCTTCTCTTGGAATCAAAACATTTTCGGAGCCAAAGGAGATGGCTCCACTATTGATAGGATATATTGTCTTCACGCCCTACAGGAATACATATAGATTTTTTTTTGTTTCAAAGCACTGCATAAATAGCATTTAACATTATAAGTAGGTATAACTTTGGATGCTTAACAAACACAAAATACATATATAATAAATCAAATAGAAAATGCACAATGGAGTTAACTGTGGATCAGGGAAAATAGGAAGTGGTTGAAGAAAATGGAGAGTCTCTAGGTTATATTATACCACTATTGTAGGGTGAGGAGCTGTTACTGAAATCTGGTTCCCTAATTGGTGCTTGAGTCTGTCAACAAAGAAGGTGGAAGCTAATTGCTTGGTGAAGGGTAAAGGTGGAACTTCCAGGAGGGAGGAGGGAAGAAAGAGAGAGGAAGAAGGAAAGAGGGGGCTTTTCCTGACAGGCTTTGGAAAGAGAAGGACACAAAAACTATGTGATATCTTGGATCAGCCAGAACCAGATGTCTGATATAAACTAGTTGATAAGATTAGTGCAGGAGATTCTTCACTCAGCAATTGTGTTTTCTGGCAAGTTCTAAGATAATAAAGCTGTCCAATGTTTTTCTTCTACAGAGCAAAAACAGGTGGTAGCTGGCTGCCTGGCAAAACTAGCCAGGAGGAACAAAACAAAAGCTGAAAGGGAACCAGTGGAGTGTAGAGAGAAGGCCCTGCCTTTCCCAGGTTGGGCATTGGTTGCAGCCAATATTGGATCTAAACCGGGAGCATGGATCATAGTCCCAGGAAAGGCAGAAGCTTGAATTTTAAAATTACATGCACGATACTATATATTCTATGATATGATTAATAGGTCTGCGTCAAAAAATGTTAACCTACAATTTTATAATCAACCAAAGCTACTTTTAAACGTGAGCATTGGTTATAAATATTCTCAGTGGGTTAGACTTTATGAATGTTTGGTAAAACGAAACTAAATTTGAAAATCTATTTCAAGCTTATTTTATTTATGTGGACACAGCATATACAAAAAGGTGAGAGGACAACTTTCTGCTGTATATTATTTCTGTGTATTTCTATATGAGTTCTATAAAATGAATTCTGTGTATCAGAGTTGCAAGGCAAGTCTCTTTACCAATCATCAAGTTAACTAGCCTTAAAATATTGTTTTCCCCAAACATCTTGCTCCAGGATCCAAACTCAGGCTCATGGCAAGTGAGTAAATTAATAAGTTATAAGTGAAGTTTTGGAACCAAGTCTCTTTAATTTAAAATTATTTAATTCTCTGAAAAAATTTGCTAATATATTTAGTGTATATTTTTATAAACACTCCCTCCAACAAATTGAAAAGATTCCACATATTATTTATTTATAATGATTTGAACTAGTTTCATACAAGACATCAAATCTTATTGCTGTGTATCTTCTGACTTTCAATCTTTCTACTTTTGTGTTCTGTGATGGTTATTTTAAAGATATTACAAACATTATGTTGCAGAATATGACTCAAAATTTCCCTAATTTGCTTTGTTATTTGGCATACATTATTAAAGTTTGATAATAAACTTTAATCCTTCAATTAATAATAATCATTCACCTTCATTAATAAACTTTTTAATCATTCAAGTGAGGATTTTTTTAATTAATATGAATACTGACTTCCAGGAAGTTAGGACTAGGGTGTTAAAGCCCATTTCCACAGTGGCACACCTCCTCCAACAAGGCCACACCCCCAAATACTGCTATTCCCTGGGCTGCACATATACAAACCACCACATTCCACTACCTGGCCTCAATAGGCTTGCTCAAACCTAGCCATAGCAAAATAATAAAAAAAAGTACACTTAGTCCAACTTCCAAAGTCCCCATAGTCTATTTGCAGTCTCAACAAAGTTAAAAGTCCAAAATTTATAGGAAAGCTGATTTAAGGCAAAGGAGACTCAATAAAATCAGCAACCTACAGATTGGGAAAAAAATCATAAAAAAGCCCACATCTGATAGAAGGCTAATATCCAAAATATATAAAGAAGTCAAGATGCTAACACCTGAAAAAAAAAACAATCCAATAAAAAAATGAGGTATTGTTATAAACTGGGAATTCACAACTTGGAAATCTCAAATGGCTGAGAAGCACCTAAAAAACGTTCAAAGATCTCAGTGGTCAGAGAAATTCAAATCAAATCGACCCTGAGATTCCACATTACACCAATCAGAATGGCCAAAATCAAAATCTCAGGTGACAACTCTTGTTGGTGAGGATGTGGTGAAGGAAGAAAAATCCTCCTTTGCTGGTGGGATAGCAAACTTGTACAACCACTCTGGAAATCAGACTGGAGGTTCTTCAGAAGATTAGAAATAGATATACCTGAAAACCCAGCAATACCGCTCTTGAGAATATACACGAAAGATGCCCTACCATGCCACAGGGTCCACTTTGGGCTTCTTTGCCCAGGCTCCTCGTCGTTTCCATCCCAGTAGTTCTTTCAGAGAGGAAAATTATGGGTGAGAGTTTTGACTCTGGGATGGCAACCCCTTCCCACATTTGATGTTCTGTCTTCCTGCTGGAGGTGGCCTCTACAAGTTCCCTCTCCCCACTTTTGGGAATCTCATCTAAGGTCCCTCTTATTGAGTCCTGAGAGTTGCTCACCTCCCATGTCTCTGGTGCATACTGGAGGGTCCCCCACCCAACCTCCTATCTCCTGAGGGAGGTTTTCTATTTCCATTCTTTCTGCTGGCCCTCAGGGTTTCAGTATTTTTCCCCGGCACCCAATACCAGATCATGTTCCCCTGTTCCTCCCCACTCACCCCAAGCCACTCTTAGATCACTTTCTCACCCAGGTCCTTTCCTCCCTCCCTACTCTCACTTGTGATTGCTTTCATTTCCCTTGCAAGTGGGGCTAAAGAATCCTCATTTGGGCTCATTAACTTGCTGAATTTTTTGAGTTCTGTGAACTATATGTTGGGTGTTCTGTCCTTTCTTTCTTTCTTTCTTTCTTTCTTTCTTTCTTTCTTTCTTTTCTTTCTTTATTCAGTCAGCCAGTCAGTCACAGTCAGTTAGTTAGTTAGTTAGTTAGTTAGTTAGTTAGTTAGTTAGTTAGTTTTGGCTAATATTCAATTTTTAGTGAATACATACTATGTATATCATTTTGGGTCTGAGTTACCTCATTCAGGTCTTCAGGTAGATCTATTTCTAATTTTCTGAAGAACCTCCAGTCTGATTTCCAGAGTGGTTGTACCAGTTTGCTATCCCACCAGCAAAGGAGGATTTTTTTTCTCCTTCTCCACATCCTCACCAATATGAGTTGTCACCTGAGATTTTGATTTTGGCCATTCTGATTGGTGTTAGGTAGAATCTCAGGGTCGATTTGATTTGCATTTCTCTGATCACTGAGGTCTTTGAATATTTTTTAGGTGTTTCTTAGCTATTTGAGACTCCCAAGTTGTGAATTCCCAGCAACAGGCCCAAAGTGGGATCCAGCTCAAGGGGAGCTCCCAAGGCCTTATATTATTACTGAGGCTATGGAGTGCTCACAAAAAGGGATCTACCATGTCCTCACTCTAGAAGAACCAATAAGCAGCAGAAAGAGTCAGATTCAGATATTTGCACCCAACCAATGGGCAGAAGCTACTGACCCCTATGGTTGAATTACAGAAGGATGAAAGAGGCTGAGGAGGAGGGTGACCCAGTAGGAAGATTAGCAGTCTCAAGTAATTTGGACACTTGAGACTTCTCTAGCACTGGACCACCAAACAGGCAGCATATACCAGCTGATATGAGACCCCCCAACATATGTGTATGGAGGCCTGCTTTGTCTGTGTTCAGTCAATGATGATACATCTGACCCGCAAGAAACTGGAGGCCACAGGGAGTTTAGAGGTTAGGTGGGTTGGAGGGTGGGGTCATCCTTATGGAGTCAGGAGTGTGGGAAGCAGGTATGGGATGTGGAACAGGATGGGGTTGGGGGAAAATACGGAGTGCAAAGAGTAAATAAATTGATTAATTAAAATAAAATAAAGTCTTTTCCTAAGATTCATCCAATCACTTAACTGTAATCCCCAATGCAGGACAGAAAACCAGCTAGACATGCTCCAAACTCTGCATCTCCATGTCAAAGTGGTCTCTAGATCTCCACTTTTTTTTTTTCATCTTTGTTGACTGCAACAAATTTCTTTCTCTTGGGCTGCTTCCACTCCTTGTTAGCAGTTTTCCTCAGCAGATGGCAGCCAGCTTTGGCATTTGGAATATATTGGTGTCTCCAAGGCAACTTCAATGTTACAGCTTCTGGTTTCAATGTCTTGAATCCACACATGATCTTCTGGGCTTCACCAAAGTGCAGGCGGCACTTTTCCTACTCTGTGCTCTGTAGTACTCTAAGCCCAGTTTGATCCACTCTACTATTACTGCTGTTCTTGGTGACCATTCCATGGTACTGGTATCTCCAATACTCTATGATCTTCCATTCTAACTAGGCTTCACCAACAGCCTCTCATAGGCTTTCTTCATGGTGTCAAGCCTCAAACCTTTTACAAGACCCCTTTAGTCCTGGGCTGACAACTACAACTGATACTGCACCTTCACCAATGGCCTTCCATGGCCTCTCAGAGCACCATGCCTCAGCTGCTTTTCATGTCCCTTTAATGCCTTCAAAATCAGTACCACCTGGGTGGCTCCTACACATTACTAGGTACAGCTGCAGCATGAAGTACAACCTTTGCTATCTCTGGAACATTGCTTCTTTGTGATCTCAGAGAACACTTCACAAAAGATTTCACCTCAGTGATGCTGGTCTCTTTTCAATCACTGCGAATTTCTTTGCTCCATCTAACCAGCACCAATTGTCCCACTAGTCTCCTTTTCTTCACTATAAAGTCAAACCTACTTAGCCAAAGCTACTGAGTTCTGCTGCTTGCTAGGGCTGGAACATGGCCCCCATGTTCTATTATGTTATCACCAGCTGCTTTCTAACTCCTTCACTGCATATGCTTGGCTGTCATGGGTCTTGATCTGTAGACTGACTTTAAACTCAAAGATCTGCATGCCTATTTCCTAAATGCTGGGATTAAAGGTGTGGTTTACCAAGCCTGTATTTAAGTTTTTCTTCACCTAGAATGTGCTCTGTTCTAGGCTGGTCTTGAACCCAGATATCTACTTGTCTTTGTCTCCTGGATTAAAGACTTGTACTACCATGCCTGGACCTAAACTTAGCTTGGTGGGATCTTTCCCCAAGGTCAGTATTCCCTTAATGCAATTTAATATCTTGAACACAGGATTCAGCTCCATTTCACTTCCTGCTGCCCCTTTCATACTTGAGCCATATATTTCTTTCTAAATTTGCTATGCTTGTTCTAAATACTCTTCATGAGACTTAATTAGAGAACAAAGTCTCTCCGGCTTTTTTGAGATTTCCTTTGTCAATGCAATTAATATAAATCTCGTTATCTTAGCCTCAGTTAGCGTCTTCAGACAAGGGCAAAAAGCAGCCACATTAAATCTCATGGCTCTAAGGCAAATAAAGACAGGAGGCTGGAGAAATAACTAAGTACTTAAGTCTACTTTTCACAGTTCCAGAGGACAGGAGGTCCATTCATAGTATCTATATTGGGTGGCTCACAACTCTAGGTCTAGAGAATTAATCTCTGAATTCTGCTTTCTGTTGGTACAAACCTGCTCATGAAAATCCCCTCTCACAGACACAATATATAAGTAAAACTGAGTAAATCATTAGAACACAAGAGAATGCCTCATTTGGTACATCCATTTCACAAGTAGCCTAAAATGAATCTCTGTAGATTCATTGCCCCAGTTCTTTAGCAAGTATTGAATAATTAAATGAATTTCTTTTATTCATGTGCAATGAATTATACACTGTTCAATTCTGTAAAATACTGATATAAAATAAGGAAAAATAGAGATTTTATAAAATAAGAAAATGGTCAGAACATATTAAATAAGGTTACTCAGTGAATTATTAAATGAATAAATGTAAAATAAAGCTACTCAAGACAGATTAGGTTCTACCCCAAGATTGTCTGGGAGCCACAGGAGCAGGAGCAGCCAGCATATTGATCTTTATTTTAATCTCTATTTTTGCATTAAATTATTTCATGATATGGCAGGTTATATTTTAATTATCAGGACATTTAAATTTATGAATAGTATCTTACCCAACCAAGAATCATATGTCATACAAAATAAGTCTTAATTTTGTATTTTCTAATTTTGAAAATGAGAAGAATAACTGAGATTTTGAAAATTGTTTTCAATTTCCATGGTGAGATGTTCACCAACCAGGTAACTTTTAAGCAATGTGAAACAACAACAACAGCAAAATTTGTCATATGAAGCTGTTACTGCAGCTGCTGGTAAGCAGTCCTACCTATACTATATATTTTCTGTGTAGTACTATAGGTGTCAATAAATAAATACATTACTTATTGTTAATACTGTATATGCATATTATATATGTACTGTTCATGTATGCCATGCTTGACTTCTGGAGTTCAGAAGACCAGTTATGGTATTTAGATCACTGCTTCCAGCTTAATATGGTTTCCATGGTTGCACAGCAAGAATTTCACCCCTTGTCATGTTGTCCATGTATGGGAGAAATTTAATGGAATGAATATGAATGTTGCCATTTCTGTAAAAGCATCTTGGACTAGATGCATTCATGAATTTAACTCTCCATTCTAAACAGTCACATTTTATTTCAAATGGATTATTAAATTTTTAACCAAATATTTCAATTAGTGTTCTTAGTTTTCCTTTTCTTCTGTAGTGCTGCATTTATCTTCTTTAATAATAGGATTTGGCATTTTTAATAATTTCTTCAGAAAAGTGATAAATTCTGATTGATCACTCTCAGAAAAGAGTTCTCCCTGTAATCCTGACTCTGAAAGTATCCAATTAAAACCTTCCAAAGAAAAGCAGATGTTTCAACCTACAGTCCAGAAACCTGTGATTTTAATGAAACCTGCTGACCAATAAATCCAAAAGTTATATGGTTTTTATTTTTAAAAATTTTCTATTTATTTATTTTAATATTTTGTGAGTCAGGGCTTCACTATCTAATTCCAAATGACCTTGAAATTACCAAAGAATTCCAGCTACCTCTGTCCTCAAATTAATGGTCCTCTGGTCTTCTCCTAAATTTTGTGGTTGCATACAAGCACAACTATATCTGAATCAGACCAGATTATTTTATGACTTTTGATCTTTTTAGGCTACTAAATGAAGAAAAACAAAACAAAATCAAACATAAATAAAAGTTTAAATATATAACAAATTAAAACAAAATATAAACCCTGATATCTCAAATTATAATTTAATTCACTTTAGTTATAGTAAAAAGACAGAAAATTTCTAAAAAAAATGCAAAACCATAAATAATATAGAATAACCAGAAAATACAAAGACATTTTATTGAGTTTTAAAAAAAAATTAATATAAGTAAAATGGTACAATGTTGCGTTCTATATGAGACTATATTTCAAACAAAATGAAGTTAAACAATTGAAAAATATACTTTTGTATCTATGTACATTGGCAATATCCTAACTATAAATAGACACACTGACTTGGGGATAGTAATGTCAGACAATAAACTACTCCAATCAAGCCAATTTACCTAGTTTCCTTTTTTCTTCTGTCTGGTCCAAGATTATGCTGAGAATGAAATTCATGGTGATCACAAACCTTTGTATAAACAATATTTTAAGAAATTAGGAAAGGGTGCTGCTTAAGTATATATTTAAAGACCAATACTTCAGATACTATTCTCAGTTAAGTAATACAACTTAATTACAATCTCATATTTTTTTCTGTGCATAAGAGAAATTAATGTTTATTTCTTGGAAGTTTTCAGAGTTTCTCATACTATCAGTGCTTCTTTTCCTCAACTGACATGAAGCTATATAGTGTCAGCAATTTGCCTATTTTCTTCATTTAAAACAAATATAAACACATGACTTTTGGCAATGAGAAGCTGAGTCAACTTATAGCAGTATGCTATAAGCAAAAGGCCAGTTTGTAAACCTTTTGCGCTGTCATTATTTGAAAATAATTCATAAGATACAGCAAATGTCTACAAAGTGGTGCCATTGTATCAAAATTCTAATGTTCTGCTGTATAAAAATATATCAACCATGGCCAATTCATAGATCAAAAGAGTTGGAGATTTTTTTACTGGATTTTTATGAATAAATAATAAATGCTTAAGGTGACCTAGATGGT
Source organism: Apodemus agrarius (assembly GCA_964023405.1). Taxonomy (NCBI): domain Eukaryota; kingdom Metazoa; phylum Chordata; class Mammalia; order Rodentia; family Muridae; genus Apodemus; species Apodemus agrarius. The sequence continues at coordinate 82,284,797 of OZ030008.1, forward strand.
AATTAATCCTCAGATATCAATCCATAATGCATGCAAACAGTCAAAGGTATGTTATGCTGATAGTTAAACCTAATTGTCACTTGGGAAAAATTTAAAAATAAACCAGAGTTAAAGTCACAAACTGAGGCAGGATCTGTAATTCTAGCACTTAGGAGACTCCACCAGAGAGATCCTGACTTTGATGGCAGAAGACTGGATTACATAGTAAATTCCCACAAAGCCTGTGCTGGAATGAAATTCCAAAATAAATGAATATATATATATATATATATATATATATATATATTCATTTATACTCATATATAAAAATATATATATATGATATTTTTAAAACCAAAGGATAAATTTGGGACAAATAAAAATAGTCCAACTCCAGGAAAATTCTGTAAGTCCATGGCTTTTGCAGTAGCACTCTTGCATTGTCAATGGTGTGCAATTAATTGTTTTCTTGGTTTACCATTTTAATTGTGATTTGCCTAAAAGTTATCTTAGAAAGATCTTTAGAGGCCTGTTCAGGAAGTAAGAATTGTTGAAATAGAATTTGAATATATATTACATATGTTTCAGTTTACATAGTGTCTTCCATTTCTTATGATCTACTCTCTTTTCCTTTCCTTTATTTATTTTTTATATTCATTTATGATTACCCCATTCCTTAAGTATAGTCCATCAATTCAACATCAATGTGGGCATCATGTTGGATTGCTTGATTCTTAGTCCTGTTGTCTTTTTTCTTTGTTTGACTGTTTATTTTCTATGTAAACTGAATTTATTTTTCCTCTAGCATTTTTATAGTCTTGGTTTAAATGCATGTTCAACAACAAAATCACAAAGACCCAATAAACAACAGCCATAAAACACAAATAGGCAGACCAAAACCATGAAAGAAAACCCAAACAAAGCAAAACAAGAATCAAAAGTTATCAACATTTCTTTCTAACTCTGAACTTTGTATGAGCTGCTGACTTTTTTGAAATATCTTGTAAAACAAACTCACTTTGTTAAAGTTTGGATTTCATTTTCATCACCACAGTAAGATAAATATAAATTAAAAACAATATTGCAACCAATATGTCTATAGTATATTTTGTTATTCATGATATCTTACTTTTAAAGATATAAACCTGCTAGGTGTGTTGTCACATGCCTGTGCACCTCACACTTAGGGGGCTAAGTATGGAGGATTAAGATTTCCAAGACAGGCTGGGTTGGGTGAGAAACTGTTTCCATACAAAAAAAAAAAAAAAAAGAAACGCACACACACATACACACACACACACACACACACACACACACACAGAGAGAGAGAGAGAGAGAGAGAGAGAGAGAGAGAGAGAGAGAGAGAGAGAGAGAGAGAGAGAGAGGGACACAACATGGTGCTCTCTTGCAAATGCAAAAGCGGCCATAAATCAAGGTCATTTGAACATCATCCTTTCTTGGGGAAGCTCAGGAGTTCACAGTGCATTGCTTTGTTACAGATGTCTAGAGTTTCAGGTTTCTAGTTTTCTCTTATGTCTTGATACTTCTCAAAGATGATTTAGATTGTGTGTGAAATTCTGCACTCCACTTGCTACTTTGTAACTTAATCAAGCATTTTAATACTTGATATTTGATACATAATGAGGAGTAATCTTTATTTCTTCCTATCATTTACCTCCAATTGACCCTTGCCTATGCTCCCTGTCCTGTACTCCGTGACCTCAGTCACTTCAACCTTAAACCCTCCAAAAACAAAACTCTCCAGCATAGGGAAACAGATTTCATTTCTAAATGCATAAATAAAAATACAAAAAACTGTGAAATTGTAATTGAACTGAGTTTCACAGGAGTGAAGTATTTTGAGAAGGAACATAATATTTAGGAATACAAAATAAATGTAATAAGAAATAGAAATGCTTAAGAGAAAAAATATTGAAAATAGGGTATATTACCCTTCCTTACCAAAGCATAACTTTGACTTTTAGAGTTTTCTTTATATATATTTACATTTTGATAATTGTATTAAAATACCTAAGAAGAAATAACCCATTAATCTATTGATGAGTGTCAATATCATGGTGATAACAGTACTTATTTGATAATATAAAACTTGACTACATAATCCCAAAGAAAAATATAATTACTTCTAGAATTAAAATGCAAATAAAAACAATTTTAGCATCTAAGATGTCATTATAAAGCAATCAGCTATCTTTGTATTAAATGATGCTCATGAATTAATACAACATTTTTCTTTTAAATGACTCCATAACACTGGCAGATCAGTTAAGATAGTTATGATTTCTCATTTAAAACAAAGATATCACTTGTCTAAGATTCTTGGACAAGTTTGAAAGTTTACAAAATGAGCAAACTAATGTAAAAATAATATGGAAATAAAGAATAAGTGACTCAATAAATACTTGAAACTTTCTAAAATTGATCATGAGAATGCTAAGCCACTTTTCATCATTCTTCCAAATGCTATTGCTTAGTTGAACATTTGTCCTCTGAATGATTTTTATTGAATATCATGCATATAAATCTACACTGGGCAATTTGAGGAGAGAAGTAGAAATTGGATCCATTCATTTAATCTTTTTTTTTGTAAAAACAAAACAAAACAAAACAAAATGCAGAGCAGGGAATAAACTGAGTATGTTTTGAATAATCTGAAGTTGCATTGTTTTAAAGAAACAACATTGCCCTGATTGCATTGTAACGACCAATTGACACCTGAATAACACCCAGAAGCTTTGCTGCAGAATCTTCAAGAGAGGAGGTGGGTATCCTCTTCCCTATGATCCTCTTACTCTCTCAACAGCATACTCTAAAAACAGATCATAGAAGCATGTGGCTGCAATTGGATGCTACATGTTTTTTGCATTAGTTACATAATGAGGTTTCTGTACAAACTCAGCTACACCATGAAGATTAATGAAGAAATGCCTAAGGCAATCAGGCAGTGGTGGCACATGCCTTTAATCCCAGCACTTGGGAGGCACAGTCAGGTGGATTTCTGAGTTCAAAGACAGCCTCCTGGTCTACAGAGTGAGTCCCCAGACAGTCAAGGCTACACACAGAAACCCTGTCTCCAAAAAAAAAAAAAAAAAAAAAAAAAAAGAAAAGAAAAGAAAAGAAAAGAAAAAAGAAACAAAACAAAATCCCCAAGTCCTACTTTTAAAAATTTTTAAAAAGCAATTTAAAATGTTTAAAAATTTTTAAAAACAATTCAATATTTTCTATTTTTAAAAACAATTTAAATTTTTAAAAACAATTTAATTTTTTGTTTTAAAATTTTTAAAAACAAAGATTAACTCATCATTATTAATAAACCCAAGACACTGAAAAAAAACAGAAATAAGAGTAAACTGTGCCTGGGGGTGGATCAGATGCTCTACCTCCTCTCCCCCCCCCCCCCCGTATCCACATACCCAGAGAGAATTTGAGTTCCAGAAGGCCTATCATAAACAGGTTCACAGATGAGATACACTCCCTCCAATTCCTGGCATAACTAGGACAACCACAGGCTCCAGAACACGATGGACCTATCTGCCTTGCCTGAGACACATATTTCTTTCTTCAAGCCCACAACTCTGCAAAAGGCAAATCTGGCACTCCACACCCCTTCTTACACCCACAGACAGCGTGACTTGAACAGGCCCATCATAACTAGGATCAAAGGAAGGATAGGCATCACCAACAGAATACAAGAGAAAGAAGAGAGAATCTCTGGCATAGAAGATACCATAGAAGATATCAACACAACAAAGAAAATTAAAAGTGCAAAAAAAACTTCTCTTCCAAAACATCTAGGAAGAACAGGACGCAATGAAAATTCCAAACCTGAGAAAAATAGGAATAGAAGAGAGCAGATTCCCAGCTCAAAGATCAGGAAACTTCTTCAACAAAATCAATGAAGAAAACTTACCCAACCTAAAAAAAAAGATGGTCATAAATTTATAAGAAGCCTACAGAACATCAAATAGACTGGACCAGAGAAGAAATTCCTCTAATCACATAATAATCAAAATACTAAATATGCAGAACAAAGAATATTAAAAGTGGTAAGACAAAAAGGCAAAGTAACATATAAATACAGACCTATCAGAATTACACCAGACTTTTCAATAGAGACTCTAAAAGCCAGGAGTCTTGAAAAGATGTCATGAGAATCCTAATAGAATATAAATGCTCGTCTAGGCTCTTATATCCAGCACAACTCTAAATATCCATAGATGGATAAACTAAGACATTCTATGACAAAACCAAGTGCAAACCATGTCTTTCCACTCACTCAGCACTACAGAGGATAATAGAAGGAAAACTACAACACAAGGAGGGAAAGTACATGTAAGATTTAGCAAGAAATTAATCATGTCACAACATATACAAAAGAAAAGATCCACGTAAATGTAAGTCCAGCTCTAACAACAAAAATAACAGGAACTATCATATGTCTTTAATATCTCTCGATATCAATGAACTCAATTCCCCAATAAAAAGATCCAGGTTACCATACATCAGGAAATAACCAAACTCAGGGCTGGAATCAACCAATTAGAAAAAATACAGTTAGAATAATACAAAGAATCAACAAACTAAGAACTGATTCTTTAAAAAAGACAAGATAGATAAACACTTAGCCAATCTAACTGAAGGCAGTCAGTATCCAAATTAACAAAATCAGAAATGAAAAGGGAGACAGAACAACAGAAATGGAGGAAATAAAAAAAATCATATCTTAATACAAAAGCCTATACTCAACAAAACTGGAAAATCTAGATAAAATTTATGATTGTATAGACAGATACAAGGAACCATAGTTAAATCAAGATCAGATAAACTAAACAGTCCCATTACCCCTAAGGAAATAGAAAAAGTCATTAAGACTAGCAACCAATAAAATAAATGCCAGGGCCAGATGGTTTTACTGCAGAATTCTATCAGAATTTCAAAGCAAACCTAATACCAAAAATTTTCAAACTCTTCCACAAAATATAAACAGAAGGAACACTACATTGTTCTATAAAACCACAGTTATACTGATACTTAAACTACAAAATGACCAAAAAAGATAGAGAACTTCAGAACAAAACCCCTTATGAATATCGATGCAAAATTACTCAATACAATTCTTGCAAAATGAATCCAAGAAGACATAAAATGATCATTCACCATAAACAAATAAACACCTTCACAGGGATGAAGGGTTGGGTCAATATATAGAAAGCAATCCACATAATCCACTGTATAAATTCAAAGAAAAAAATCACATGATCCTCTCATAAGATGTTGAGAAAACATTTCACAAAATATGACACCCCTTCATGATAAATGACTTGGAAAGAGTAATAATTGAAGGCACATATCTAAACATACTAAAAACAATATACAACAAACCCACAGCAAACATCAGACTAAATAGAGAGAAACATGAAACAATCCCACTAAAATCTTGCACAAGACAAGGCTGACCACTCTCTCCTTTTCTATTCAATATAGTACTCTAAGTACTAGCTAGAGCAATTAGACAACAAAAGGAGGTCAAAGGAATACAGACTGCAAAGGAAGAATTCAAGGTATCCCTGTTTGTGAATGATATGATAGTATACATAAGCAACCCCCAAAATTCTAACAGAGAACCCCTATACCTAACAAATAACTTCAGCAAAGTGGCAAGATATAAAATTAACTCGAACATTATTTGCCTTCCTCTACACAAGGATAAATGGACTGTGTAAGAAATTATGGAAACAAAACTATTCACAATAGTCAAAAAGTATAAAATATCTTGGTGTAATTCTAGCCAAGCAACTGAAAGATCTGTATGACAAGAACCTCAAGCCTGAAGAAAGAAATCAAAGAAGACCTCAAGAAATGGAAAGGTCTCCCATGCTCTTGGACTGGTAGGATTAACAGTGAGAATGGCTATCTTACCAAAAGCAATCTATTGATTCAATACAATCCCCATCAAAATTCCAACACAATTCTTCACATGGAAAGGTAAGTTCTCAAGTTCATATGGAAAACAAAAACCCAGGATAGACAAAAATTCTCCAAAATAAAAGATATTCTGGGAGAATAACTTTTCCTGACCTCAAGCTCTACGACAGAAACAATAGTGATAAAAACTGCATAGTGTTGGTACAGAGACAGGCAGGTAGATCAATGGACTAGAATTGAAGACACACAAATAAGCCTATATGCCTATGGCCATGTAATCTCTGACAAAGAAGCCAAAACCATACAGTGGAAAAGAGCAATTTTAAGAAATGATACTGGTCTAACTGGAGGTCTGCATGTATAAGACTGGAAACTGACCCATTGTTATCTGCTTGTACAAAGCTCAAGTCCAAATGGGTCAAGGACCTCCACATAAAACCAGAAAAGGAGAATCTAATAGAAGAGAAAGTGAGGAAGAGCCTCAAACACATGAGTACAGTGAAAACTTTAATGAACAGAACACCAATGGCTTATGCTCTAAGATCAACAATTAACAATTGGGAACTCATGAAACTGGAAAACCTTTGTAAGGCAAAGGGACTAGCCAATAAGACAAATAGGCAACATAAAGATTGAGAAAAAAGTCACTAACCCCACATCTGATGGACAGCTAATATCCTAAATGTATAAAGAACTCAAGAAGCTAACCATCAAAATACCAAAAACTCAATCAAAATACGGGATACACAACTAGACTGAGAATTTACAACAGAGGAATCTTGGATGGCTGAGAAGCACATAGCAGGAGTGAGGATGGGATAATGGCTATCTGGGATGGGGAAAATGGGAAAGGGGATAACATTTGAAATGTAAATAAAGAATATATTCAATTATATAATATATATATGCACACACATATATAAATGTTCAAAGCCCTTAGTGATCAGAGAAATGAAAATTAAAAGTAAGTTTCCACAGGGAAAGAGTTTAAAAGGTAAATAAGAATATATCCATATATATTCTTATATATATATATATATATATATATGTATATATATATATGTATGTATATACACACACACACACACACACACACACACACACAAAGTTGTTAGTGATCAGAGTAATGTAAATAAAAATGTCCCTGAGATTCCACTTTAAGCCAATAAGAATGGCTAAGATCAAAATCTCAGGAGACAATACATGTTGGCACAGATAGAGAAAGAATAAGGAAGGAGAGACCTGTGGTCATAGAAAGGCTCAGTGCAGTATGGGAATACCAGGACTGAGAAGCAGGAAGAGGTTGATTAGGGAACAGGGGTAGGGAAGAGGGCTTATGGGACTTTCAAGGAAGGGGGATCCAGGGAAGGGGATACCATTTGGAATGTAAACAAAGAATATATATATATATATATATATATATATATATATATATATATATATAGAGAGAGAGAGAGAGAGAGAGAGAGAGAGAGAGAGAGAAACACTTCTCCATTGCTGGTGGGATTGCAAACTGGTACAACCACTTTGCAAATCAATCTGGAGGTTCTTTAGAAAATTGAAAATAAATCTACCTGAAGACCCAGCAATACCACTCTTGGGAATATACCCAAAAGATGCCCCACCATGCCACAGGGCCAAGTGTTCCACTATGTTGATAGCAGCCTTGTTTGTAATTGCCAGAAGCTAGAAACAACTCAGATGTCTCACAAAAGAAGAATGGATACAGAAAATGTGGTTCATTTACAAAATGGAATATTACTCAGCTATTAAGAATGAGGAAATCGGCAACCAACAAATTGGGAAAAGATCTTCACCAATCGTACATCTGACAGAGGGCTAATATCCAGTGTAAGCAAAGAATTTAGAAGTTAGATCTCAGAAAACCAAATAACCCTATCCAAAAATGGGGTTCAGTCCTAAACAAAGACATTTCACCTGAAGAACTTCAGATGGCTGAGAAGCACCTTAAGAAATGTTCAACATCATTAGTCATTAGGGAAATGCAAATCAAAACAACCCTGAGATTTCAGCTCACACCAGTCAGAATGGCTAAAATTAAAAACTCAGGAGACAGCAGGTGTTGGCGAGGAAGTGGAGAAAGAGGAACACTCCTCCACTGCTGGTGGGATTGCAAGCTGGTACAACCATTCTGGAAAATGGTTCCTCAGAAAACTGGGCACAACACTTCTGGAGGACCCTGTTATACCACTCCTGGGCATATACACAGAGGATTCCCCAGCAAGTAATAAGGATATATGTTCCACTATATTTATAGCAGCCCTATTTATAATAGCCAGAAGCTGAAAAGAATCCAGATGTTCCTCAATGGAAAATGGATACAAAAAATGTGATATATATATACACAATGGAGTACAATTCAGCCATTAGAAACAATGAGTTCATGAAATTCTTAAACAAATGGATGGAGCTTGAGAACATCATACTAAGTGAGGTAACCCAGTTTTAAAAGAATACCCATGATATGTACTCACTGATAAGTGGATATTAGCCTAGAATCTTGGAATACCCAAGACACAATCCACATACCAAATGATGTCCAAGAAAAAGGAAGGAGTGGCCCCTGGTTCTGGAAAGGCTCAGTGTATCTGTGTATGGAAATACCATAAAAGGGAAGTGGGAAAGGGTGGATGGGTAAACAGGGGGAGGGAAAGGGGCATATGGGACTTTTGGGGAGCAGGGAGCCAGGAAAGCTGAAATCATCTGAAATATAAATAAAGAATATATTGAATACTAAAAAAAAATTATACAATAAAACTTGCAGGCAATAAATAAATAAATAAATAAATAAATAAAAGAATGACGACATCCTGTATGTAACTATGAAATATCTTGAGTGAGGTAAAACCACTCCAAAAGAACATGCATAGTATATACTCACAATAACTGGATCTTAGACAAAAATGTACAGAATACCAAAGATGCAGTAGATAAAACTCCAAAAGTTCAACAAGCTGAAGGTCCCAACTGAGGATGTCTCAGTCCCACTTGGGAGGGAGAAGAAAGTAATCACAAATGTGAATGGGGTGAGAGGCAGTAACCTTGGAGGGAAAGTGGACAGGGCAGAAAGAAGAAAGACCAGGAACTGATCTGGTATTGGGTGAGGGAAAAGGACTGAAATCCTGGGGGCCAGTAAAAAGAATGGAAACAGCCTATCTCTGGAGGTAAGAGATTGGGGGAACCCTCCTGAATGCACCTGACACCTGGGAGGTGAGAAATTTTCAGGACCCAAATGGAGGGACCTTAGATAAAATGCTTGTCAGCAGAGAGGGAACTTATAGAGCCCACCTCCATCAGGAAGACAAAGCATCAAGTGAGGGATGATATTACCATCTGTATTAGTCTGGGTTCTCTAGAATGGGTTCTCTAGAATCACAGAACGTATGGGCAGTCTCTATGTAGTTAGGGAACTTGTCAATGACTTACAGTCTGTAGTCCAACTCCCCAACAGTAGTCAGCAGCAGCTGTGGATAGAAGTCCAAGGATCTTGCAGTTGCTCAGTCCCATGAGGCAAGCCGGCAAGGAAGAATGAGTTTTCCTTCTTTCAATGTCCTTATATATGTCTCCAGTAGAAAGTGTAGCCCAGATTAAAGGTGTGTGTATCCATGCCTTTAATCCCAGATGATCTTGAACTGGAAACCATGCTTCAAGATCTCCATGCTAAGTCCAGGTCAGAAACTTATAACTCTGAGCCTCCAGATTAGGATCATAGGTGAGTCTTCCAATTCTAGATTGTAGTTCATTCCACATATAGTCAAGTTGACAACCAGGAATAGCCACTACACCATCCCACAGTCAAAACTCTGACCTATAATTGTTCATGTCTTTTTAAAAATAATTTTAAATTGCTAATATCTTTTTCTCTTTTTATTAGATATGTTTTATTTACATTTCAAATGTGGTCCCTTTTCCCTGTTTCCCCTCTGAAATTCCTGTCTGAAAGAACTGAGGGGATGGAAATGGAGAGAAGCCCGAGGAAGAGAAGGTCCAGGAACAGGCCCAAAGTGGGATCCAGCTCAACAGGAAGGCCCAAGGCCTGACAGTATACATGAGGCTATGGAGTGCTCACACAAAGGGACTTATCATGACTGTCCTTCAGAAGACCCAACAAGGAAGTGAAAGAGTCAGATTCAGATATTTTCACCCAATCAATGGACAGAAGTTGCTGACCCCAGTGGTTGAATTAGGAAAAGGCTGGAAGAATCTGAGGAGGGCAACCCTGTAGAAGGACCAGCAGTCTCAATTACTATGGACCCCTGAGATCTCTCAAAAATTGGATCACCAACCAGGCAGCATATCAAGCTGATATGAGGCTCCCAACACACATACTGCAGAGGACTGACAGGTGTGTGTTCAGTCAGAGAAGATATACCTAATCCTCAAGAGACTGGAGGCCCCAGGGATATTAGAATTCTGGTTGGTTGAATGGTGGGTGATGAGGACATCCACATGGACACAGGGGGTGGGGAAGAGATATGGGATGTGGAACAGTTGAAGAGTAGATGGGGGAATAAAATCTGGAGTATAAATAAAACATTAAAAAAGATAATAAAATAATAAACATGTATGTTTGTATTTGTATATACAGACACAAAGAATAAAAACAAGAAGAGAAAGCATGAAACAGCCTCAAACATATCAACACAGGGGAAAGTTTCATGAACAGAACACCAGTGGCTCAGGTTCTAAGATCAACAATTGACAAGTGAGACCTCATGAAACTGAAAAGCTTCTTTAAGTCAAAGGACATGGTCTATAGAACAAAATGGTCACCTACAGATCATGAAAAGATCTTTACTACCCATACATTGGATAGAGGGCTAATATCCATAATATATGGATAATTCTTAACTCAAGGACTTAAGACTTCAGAAAACCAAATAACCCAATTTCAGAAGGGCTGCAGTGTTAAACAAATAATTCTCATCTTGACTAAGTAAGAAGCACCTAAAAGAAATGTTCATCATCCTTAGTCATCAGGGAAGTGCAAATCAAAATAACCCTGAGACTCCATCAGAATGGCTAAGATCAAAAACTCAGGTAACAGCAGATGTTGTCAAGGATATGGCAAAAGAGGAACGTGCCTCCATTGCTTGTGGGATTGCAAGTTGGTACAACCACTTTAGAATTCAATCTGATAGTTTCTCAGAAAATTGGAAATAGTTCTCCCTGAAGAGTCAGATGTATCACTCCTGAGTATATACCTCAAACAATGACCCAACAAATCTATGCTATAGATGAGGGGTGTTATTTCAGATTTTAAGTATAACATTGGGGTAAGGTTTTTTTTTTAATTTTTATTTTCTATATTCTATGTTTACATTCCAAAGGCTTTCCCCTTTCCCAGTTCCCACCCACCATACTTCCCATAGTTCCTCTCCTCCCCAACTATTCCTCAATCATTCCACCTCCCCCCTCGGTTTCTTTACTAAACTAGATGCAATCTTTACAGGCCCAGGGTCCACTCCTTTCTTCTTCTTGGGAATCATTTGACTTGCTATTTGTGTCTTGAGTATTTAGGGCTTCTGGGCTCATTAATATCCACTTATCAGTGATTGCATTTCATGTGCATTCTTTTGTGATTGGGTTAGCTCACTCAGGATGATATTTTCCAGGTCTAACCATTTACCTACAAATTGCATGAATTCATTATTTTTAATTGCTGAGTAGTATTCCATTGTATAAATATACCACATTTTCTGTATCCATTCCTCCTTTGAGGGATATTTGGGCTCCTTCCAAATTCTGGCTATTATAAACAAGGCTGCTATAAACATAGTGGAGCATGTGTCTTTATTGTATGCAGGGGAATCCTCTGGGTATATGCCCAGGAGTGGTATGCCAGGGTCCTCTGGAAGGGACATGCCCAATTTTCTGAGGAACCGCCAAACTGATTTCCAGAGCAGTTTTACCATTTTGCAATCCCACCAACAGTGGAGGAGTGTTCAACTTTCTCCACATCCTCGCCAGCACTTGTTGTCTCTTGAGTTTTTAATCTTAGCCCTTCTGACTGGTGTGAGATGGAATCTCAGGGTTGTTTTGACTTGCATTTTCCTGATGACTAATGATGTTGAACATCTTTTGAGGTGTTTCTCGGCCATCCAAATTTCTTCTGGTGAAAATTCTTTGTTTAGCTCTGTGCCCCATTTTTTGATAGGGTTATTTGGTTCTTTGGGGTCTAACTTCTTGAGTTCTTTGTATATATTGGATATTAGCCCTCTGTCGGATGTGGGGTTGGTGAAGATCTTTTCCCACTTTGTTGGTTGCCGTTTTGTCCTTCTGACAGTGTCCTTTGCTTTGCAGAAACTTTGTAATATTATGAGGTCCCATTTTTAGATTCTTGATCTTAGTGCGTAAGCTATTGGTGTTCTGTTCAGGAACTTTTCCCCTGTGCCCAAGTCCTCCAGGGTCTTCCCAAGTTTCTTTTCTAATAGTTTCAGTGTGTCTGGTTTTATGTGGAGGTCCTTGATCCACTTGAATGTGATCCCCATCAAAATCCCAACTCAATTCTTCATAGATCTAGAAAGATTAATTCTCAAATTCATCTGGAGCAACAAAAAAAAACCAGGATAGCTAAAACTATTCTCAACAATAAAAGGACTTCTGGGGGAATCAATATCCCTGACCTCAAGCAGTACTACAGAGCAATTGTGTTAAAAACTGCATGGTATTGGTATAGCAACAGGCAAGCAGATCTATGGAACAGGATTGAAGACCCAGAAATTAACCCACAGACTTATGGTCACTTGATCTTTGATAAAGGAGCCACATCCATCCGGTGGAATAAAGATAGCCTTTTCAACAAATGGTGCTGGTTCAACTGGAGGCCAACATGCAGAAGAATGCGAATTGACCCACTCTTATCTCTTTGTACTAAGATCAACTCCAAGTGGGGTAAGGTTTTATATATGATTTGTTGATGAAGTATGCTGTAATCTCCTTTACAAAAATCTTTAAAATTTCCTTTTATTAAATTAGCTTTTTTGGAACAACAAAAAAACACTCACATATTGCTCATAGCTTATTTGGAACTACAGGCAAACAAGTGATTTTATAAAATTAATACAATCTTACATTATTTAAATTTATTCCATATTCTTTTTTTTAATTGAATTTAATTACATTTTATATTTCTTTTTTTGTTTTTTTTGTTTTTTTTTTGTTTTTGTTTTTGTTTTTGTTTTTGTTTTTCCGAGACAGGGTTTCTCTGTGTAGTCCTGGCTGTCCTGGAACTCACTCTGTAGACCAGGCTGGCCTCGAACTCAGAAATCCACCTGCCTCTACCTCCCAAGTGCTGGGATTACAGGAGTGCGCTGCCACCACCACCCGGCACATTTTACATTTCAAATGCTAAAACCTTTCCCGGTTTTCCTCCTCCTAGAGAACCCTCAACCTCTCCTCATACCCCCTGCCTCCAAGTATATGCCCTTCCACTTGACCCACTCCCAACTCTCTCCCCTTGATTTTTGTTTTTGGGGGCACCTATTGATCCACCCAAGGACTACTCCTCCCACTGATGCTCAACAAGCCATTCCTTTGCCATATTTTTGTCTGGAACCAAAATGTGTACCCCATGGTTGATGGTTTAGTCCCTGGGAATCCTGGGGCATCTGGGTGGCCGATATCATTGTTCTTCCCATGGGGCTGTAAACCCCTTCAGCTCCTCCACACCACCCTCCAATTCCTCCATTGGGGACCCCACGCCCAGTCCAATGGTTGGCTGCTAGCAGATACCTCTGTATATGTAAGACTCTGGCAGGGCCCCTCCAGACAACCATGACATGCTCCTTTTGGTATACACTTCTTGTCATCCATAATAGTGTTGAGGTTTGGTGAATAAAAATATTACTGAATGCCATTCTCATATTTTTATGAAACAAAGACATGATATTAGGTATCTATATCTGTGTTCAGGATGTAATAAAACTTGAAATTATGCTCAGGGTATAATTAAAATGTCTTCTATAAATTGGCAAATTCTCAATCTTTTTCCCTAAATATACAAAGTATTGTAGAAGAATCTCAGAATTATATACAATTATATAGTATCCTCTAAGACAGATGTTAAAAGTTTCATTTTCTGGACTGTTAAAATCATAAAACCCAGCACATGTCATTTCAAACCAATTCAATTTTATAACTTAAATTTTTAGATAATAAATGCATATGTCAAACATTAAAATAGTTTCTCAAACTGCTGTGTGCTTTGTCACCTGCTGTGTGCTTAGGACTGTGTTTGAACTCTAGATTCTCTTAGGAATACTTTGCACTGCTTGCTTTTACCTACTCTGAAGTTTGCCCTTCACCCAGTTCTACTGCCTGGCTTTCATCATTAGTTCTGATTCTTCCAAAAGCCCCCCTTCCTGCTATGTGTCACTGTGACATAAATGAGTATCACACAGTTGGGTGCATTAAGCAGTGATGCTCCAGGTTTGCTTTCTTTGTGATGGAAGGTTACAGCTCTTTATAATTTATTTCCAAGGCGAATGTGGCTCCTGTGACTATCTACCTGACTCTTTTAGAAGTACTTCTAAGCCATATATAGAATTGTTTCTGAGTTCAGAAGACCACTGAGGGTTCTACAAAGAAAGACTCAAGGCTCCCAGACTGAAATAACGTACTGTCTGGAGACATAAATATTTTATTTTATTTTATTAAGATACAAAATTCAAAACCAATGTTAAAATCTTAAATCCAAAGGTATAAGATTGAGTATATTCTAAAATGAAAATACTTTCTTATTAAGGAAAATCAATTAATGTACTCCTTATGTTAATATCTCCTTTGAAAAACTGGAGTAGGTAAATTTAAGAGGTAAATTTATATCTATATATATTACATATTTTGTGAAATGCTTTAAATGCCATATATATTTTTACCTAGAGATTACATATCTCAGTAACATTTTATACCTCTATATTATAGTATACTTTTGTCTTATATTAATATTTGTACATAAATCATAGATTACCTATATCATTGATTACATAGTACTCTGATGATTTTAAAGGAGTTGTTCTCAATTGTTCTAATGCTGCATCTCCTTTACTCAGTTCCTCATTTGGTGGTTGCCCCCCAAACAAAAAACTATTTTGTTACTACTTTAAAACTCTAATTTTGCTAATGTTATGAATCATAATTCAAATAATTGATATGCATATGTTTCTCACCCTTGTGAAAGGGTCATTTCATTCCAAAGGGGTCACAACTCTTAAGTTTAGAACAGTATTTTAAATTAATGAAAAGTTGGTAATAAAAGAGTTAGTATAAAAGTATTTTGGACTTCTCAAAACATAATATACTAAGTTCATATTTTAGTTTCCCTATTCAAGAATACCATCAAGGAGATGCTTAGAGGATGTAACAATTAATTCTCCATTAGTTGGTGAAGAGAGTCTTCAAAGATAATATTTAAGGAGTATTGGGAAATGCATTGTTGTTTAAGATAAAAACCAGTGTTGTTTTATGGCTAATAAAGTAAATAGTCTAGTTGGATGAACTAATCTTAAATTTTGGATTTGGAAATGTGATAGAAACTGTTGGAGAATTTAATTATGAAGAGAGTTATGCTTCAGAAATCTTCATTGGTGTAAACAGGAGGTGAAAACAAACATGTAAATAGGGAAAATATAGACTTAGATTTTTTTAAAGCTTGTTTTAATAAAAGTTTTCAAATGCTTTGAGCCCTCTTCTAGCCTGCTATTCAAAATTAGGAGAAAAAAATGGTAAATAGGTCAGGGGATGTGGATTTGTTTAGAAGTAGTTCTTTGAGTATATCCACACTGCAGTTCAGTAGTGTCAGTATGCTAAGAACAAATCAGCACTGGTGGCACAATCCAGCTGAAATTCTCAGGCCTCCACCAAACATGCATGAGTCAGAAGGAGTGACCAGAATTGGCTGAGAGGCCAGGAGAAGTTCTCTGCTGTGCCTATCTCAATGAAGCAAACATCTGCAAAGGTGTGAGACCATCAAGGAGTTGCAAAGCTATCTATACAAACATGCCTTTACTGTCCCTTGACTACTATTTATTCTCTATCCAAATATCACATGACCTCCCATGAGTCATGTTTCAAGAAAATACCACGAGAGTCTGTCTCAGCAAACACCTTGTAAGTCCCGAATCACATGCCACATCCAGAAGCTTTCCACTTCAGAAATAGTTTCACTAATTATGGGAGAATAATACAGTATTCTAAGATAGAATTAATAATATTACACATATTGATAGCTGTGCACTATTGGCACTATAAAATGCAAGTGTGTATGATGTATGGACATTTTTATGTGTGCATGCATGTATGTATCCAGTCATGATTGTATGCATATACAAAGACCAGAAGTATATATTGAATGAGTTCTTTGATCATTCGCTATCACATTTTGAAACAGAGTCTTTTACTGATTTTGATTTCAGAACCTCACTGATTTTGTAATATTATTTGTCCAGTGAAATCCAAGTTTTCACTAGTCTTCAATTCCACAGTGAGAGGTGTTTATTACCAGGTCAGATTTTTAACATGGTTGCTAAGCTTCCAAACACAGGTCTTCATGTTTTGCCATATAACTGCATTCTCAATATACACTATGTATATTTTATAAAATTAATTGACCCTCTGAGGTCTAAACATTCATTGACTTAATCTAACATCAATCATAGGAAACAGGTATTATATAAGCCAAAATTTTCAGATTATACATTTTTCCCAGAAAACATGTCACTGCTTCTCCTGATATCAAACATATTATACTAGGTGTGAAAATTTGAATATATAATGAGTTTTTAATTTTTAAATGTTTTACCTAATATAGGATTACATCATTTGCCTCTTATCTCTTTCTGCTAGCTCTTCTAAGATACTGTCCCTCCAACATACTCCATTCTTCCATTGTCAATTTGATAGTCACTCTTTTTACTCTTATAATTAGATATGTGTATGTACATTCAGATATACATATATGTATTTACATATATGTATATACATTTATACATACACATATACTCATATACACATATATACAAACATGAAACCATACAGGCATACAGGTATAAAATCTGCTGAGTATGTTCTTTTTGCTTATTTTCATATGATTTCTAGGCTGCCCATTCTTTGCTAGACAACAAATAATAGAGATCATACCTGGGATAATTTAAATCTTCCATTAGTAATTAGCTGCCTCTAGTTCCTTGTCTAGAGATTAGACCCTGCAAGCCATCTCCTTTTGATGGTAACATGTCTATTTGCTTTTCCTTTGGTTTGTTTTTGTAGCATTTTCTAGGAGCATTTTTCAGCAGACATTTTTCTGTTATGGCCCCTAACCTGTTACATAAACATATTGATATACATATACATATACAAATACATATATATATATATATATATATATATATATATATATACACACATACACATACACATATACATATACATATACATATACATATACATATACAATCAATGTGGATTGTGGATGGCATTCATTTCTACACTCAACAGGTAGCATATATGGTGTAGTATATTTTATTTAGTTAACTATTCATAAAAGAATAGATATAGTTAAAATTAAAAAACAATCATATTTTGAGGAAATAATTACTTGGATAAACAATAAACTTTTCAAGGTAATTTAGAGACATGAAAAGAGCCACCTTGTAATCAGCATAAAGTATGGTACTACTGTATTTTATGAGCTCATATTTATAAATTTTGGATAATTCCATAATAGTAAATTATTGTTATCTATTAAATAATTAAATTTAAATATAAATTAAAATAGCTGTTAATATTGATATTTTAATTTTGCATGGGGAAATTTTAGAAAGTATAAACATTCTGTACATTTGGTATATTTTCAAAGAGAATTCAAAGCAGTAGTAATAAGACCAAAATCCTTCTGAGTTGAGTGTTGTTTAGTTATATTTCTGGTAAATGGTGGCAAATTTGTCTTGTTATTACTGTTGACTTTATGACATTATTCTGGAATTTGTCCATAATGAAATATAACAACAACTCTACAAGATTGTCTAGTTACTCTCACTCCTCAAATTAGAAGTACTAAAATTATGTAATATAATATGTTAAGTTACTTGATAGATCTTTACAGTGAGTCTTTCCAATCAATGTGGAAGGTTTTATTCAACTGAAGTTTTCTGTTTCAAAATGACTCTAGCTTATGTCAATACAAAAAGATCTTAAACAAAATGTCTATTATCAAAATATAACCCTCATCTTAATCATCATCCTCATCCTCATCACTATCACTTTTGTATTCATTTTATATCAGGGAAGATTTAAAGAAAACATACAAGATAGCCAAAGAAGTAACAATTATTCAGAAGTTGCCAGAAAATTGTGAAGCTTCTGTAAGTCAAGGAACACTGTCAATAGGACAAAATGGCAACCTACAGATTGGGAAAAGATCTTTACCAACCCTACATACCATAGAGGGCTAATATACAATATATACAAAGAACTCTAGAAGTTTGACTCCAGAGAATCAAATAAATTTATTAAGAATGGGATGCAGAGCGAAACAGAAAATTCTCAACCAAGGAATATGGAATGGCTGAAAGCACCTAAAGAAGTGTTCAACATTCTTAGTCACTAGAGAAATGCAGATCAAAACAACCCTCAGATTCTACTTTAAACCAGTCAGAATGGCTAAGATCAAAAGCTCAGGTGACAGCAGATACTGGCAATGATGTGGAGAAAAAGGAATACTCCTCCTCCATTGTTGGTGGGAGTGAAAACTGGTACAACCACTCTGGAAATCAGTCCGGTGATTCCTTAGAAAATTGGATGTAATACTACCTGAGGACCCAGCTATACCACTCCTGGGCATATATCCAGAAGATACTCTAACATGTAATAATGCCACATGCTCTACTCTGTTCATAACATACATATTTACAATGGCCAGAAACTGGAAAGAACCCAGATGTTTTTCAACAGAGGAATTGAGATATAACATGTGGTACATTTAAACAATGGAATACTGCTCAACTAATAAACACAATGAATTCATGAAATTCTTAAGCAAATGGATGGAACTCGAGAATATCATCCAGATTGCGGTTACCCTATCACAGATAAAAAGCCCAACTAGAGACTGCCCTACCTGAGGATCCATCTCATAAACAGTTACCAAACCCAAACACTATTGTGGATGCCAACAAGTGTTTACTGTCAGGAGCCTGATATAACTGTCTTCCAAGAGGCTCTGCCAGTGATTGGCAAATACAGAGGTGGATGCTCACAGCCAACCATTGAACTGAATGTAGTATCACCAATGGAGCAGCTAGAGAAAGGACCAAAGGAGCTGAAGGGGTTTTCAGGCTCATAGGAGGAAAAAAAGTATTAACCAAGCAGTATCCCAAGAGTGCCCAGGGACTAAACCACCAACTGAAGAGTACACATGGCTCCAGCTGCATATATAGCAGAAGATGAGAGGCCCTTGGTCCTGTGAAGACTTGATATCCCAATATAGGGGAATGCCATCACAGGGAAGCAGGAGTGGGTGGGTTGGTGAGCTGGTGGATAGGGGATTTCCTGGTTTTCCTTGTGGAAACCAGGAAAGGAGATAACATTTGAGATGTAAATGAAGATAATACATTTTAGAAAAAGAATGTTTCAGAGGAAATATTATATAAAAGATTTATGTAGTTTGTAAGAGTTTAAAATGTCTGGCACTGTGCAATAGAGAAGCAAGTAGAGGATGTAGGGGTAGATAATATTAGTAGAAAAATGCTGTCTTCACAGTGTTTATTACCTTCCATGAACTATCGGTCTGTGGCTTGAATATGGATGAAATCTTTACACTCACTCTTTGATTGCTATGTGTTACAACTTAGAGGCTGTGGAAACACTCTTAGGTAGATGATGTCGATTGCTTATTGCTGGCCATTCTATGATCATCTCTTTCTTTCAGGTCTGTAGAGATGTGAAGAAGGAGCTTTATATTTCTGCTTCCACAGCTTTGAGCCTTTCTCTCCAACTTTCTTTCCCTGTCTGGATAGAATGCATTCAAACTCACAAGCAATATAATTTTTTTTTCAATTAGCTTTGCCAGTTATTTCATATCATTGACAAGAAAAGTTACTGAATCAACTGCTAAGAGAAGAATTATAGTATTACCAATAAGAACTGGTCCAAACAATTGATGAAACTTGGACTACTTCTCTACAGACCAAATAAGCATGTTTCTAGAATAAAGATCCCTTTAGCTGTGAAGTAGTGTTACTAAAAATACAATTAGCATCAATCAGAAACTACAACAACCCAACAAAGGGGAGGATGATAAATGGCCCAATTCTTTACAAATGAAATTGTGAGTCACTCACTCTACCTTATAAGGAACCAAAACTTGCCGATGCAATTTTTGTGGCTGGATGAATATAGAACAAGTAGTATAAGATACTGATAAATAACATCCTGAGGTAGGATCCTAGACTCAAAGGGCATGTATGGTTTGTACTCACTTATAAGTTGATATTAGCCATAAAATACAGGATAGGCACACTCCACTCCACTGAACAAATGAAGCCAAACAAGAAATAAGTCCCAAGGATGATGCTTAAATTTCATTTAGAAGGAAGAATTTGATAGTTACATGAGGCAGATGAAGTGAGGTAGGATGGAGAAGGGAATGAGGGCATTAAGGATCATGCATTGTGAGAGACAAGAGAGAGGGCCAGAAAAGTGAGGAGAATAAATTGAATCCTGAAGCTAGTGTGAAAACAGGGGTAGGGAGGGGGCATGTGGATGAAATGCCAGAGACCTGGGATTGGGAGAATCTCAGAAATCCATGGGGTCGACTTTAGCTGAGACTCAGTAATGGGGAGATGGACCTGAAGGGTCCTCCTCATGTAGCTAGAAAGGACCCTCAGTGGAGTCCCACCCCCCCATAAATTTTGACACAAAATTGCACTGTCTAAAAGAAATGCAGTGATAAAGATGAAACAGAAACTGAGGAAATGGCCAACCAATATCTTGTCCAATTATTCTATGGGCAAGAACCCATCCCTGACACTAATAATTATAACCCTTTATGGTTGGAGACATAAGTCTAACATAACTGTTCCCTGATAGGTTGCACCTAACAGATGACTCAAATTAAAGCAGATACACAGAACCATATACTGGACTGAACTCCACAAGTCTTGTAAAAGTTGGGGGGAAAGATTGAGGGCCCCAAAGGGGATAGGAACTATACAAGAAGACTAAACAGAGTCAACTCTCCTGGAAGAGAATGAGAGGGGGATGAAGGAAGAAATTTTTGAAGAGGAAACTGATAGGGGAGCTTTCAGAATATATAGTGAATGAAACAAACAAAGAATCAAGCTGTAAAACTGTATCCCATCAGGTTGTAGAAGACAAATTTTAATGTACAATTCTAATGAGGATATAGCTGTGTATTTCTTTTCCTTTTACATAAAACCTAAAAGGGTATTTTCAAGATACAAGGTAGTTTGAAGTCTGATGCAGTGCAGATAGAGAATGGAATATTCCTTTTGTATCTGAAGTAACTTTTTTCTCTTAAAGTTCTGCAGACTTTGGAAAGTCAAGGTCAAAACAAATTTGTTTAAAATTAGGCAGTGCAGCTTTCATTAAGTCTTAACTTTCCATGTATATTATCATTTTACAAGGGGGACCAATAGCTATTGACAATTATACAGGCAGAATCTTTGTGTTTATGTGAGAGTTACTTATCAAAAACCACTAAACATTTGTTTTATGAGGTACATATGGCTATCAAGTAATAAGGAAAAAGCTTATAAATATCTTTCTTTTTCAGCAGTCATATAAACAATGCCTAATTTGTTTCAACCCATGGGTCTGATATATCAGCATTCTCTTCATTATCTCTCTTTTCTATTTTTTCAAATAGTTTATTTAGTAGAGCTATTCAATGGCATTTACATAACACTGAGAAGGAAAGTACATCCAGCAGTCATTTGCTTACTTTTATTCAGACACAGCACTAAGCAAAAATTTCAGATGTTTATTGCAAAAATTGATAATTATTCTGGCAACGATACAAATTGAATTTGTTTAAAGTTCCCACTTACAATAAGGTTCTCATTTTCATATGAAACACAGATGCTATTTTTCATGTTCTGTTAACCCTATCCTTGTCATGACATACTGTTGTAACAAAATTTCAGAAATATTTGGAGGTGAAAATGTTTATGAATTTGTGTTAGCAAAATGATAATACTTATAGGATTAAAACGTCTACATAGGCTGTTTTATATTTTGAGATTATTTTAGACTTATGTGAAATGAAGAACCCTTGCAATGGAGGAGTAAGGGGAAGGACTGAAGGAGCTGAAGGGGTTTGCAACTCCATATGAAGAACGACAGTTTCAACCAACCAGACCCCTCAGAGACCTCAGGGACTAAACCACCAAATAAAGAGTACACATGGTGGGTACCCATGGATCCAGCCACATATGTAACAAAGGATTGCCTTATCTGGCATTAATGGGAGGGAAGGTCCTGTTCCTCTGAAGGCTTGATGCTTCAGGGTAGGGCAGTGAGGCAAGAGTGGGTAGGTGGGTGGAGGAACACGCTCATAGAAGCAGCGAAGAGGGGAAATGTGATGGGAGGTTTTTGGAGGGGAAACTGGGAATGGGATAATATTTAAAATTTAAATAAATGAAACAACTAATAAAAATTAAGAATTTAAGTAAAACAACCAAATTTTTAAAAAGGTTTGTTTTATGTATTCTTTTTTGCCCTTGATTTTGTAAATGTTCAACTGCAGATTTTATATTTTCTTTAGACAGAACTGAGAAATTATTCAAGGCTTGTAAATATCATTTTGAACACATATTATTAGGCACATTGCATTTATCTAGTTTTCTCATTGTGATGGTTAAGTGTAAGAATGTAGAAGGCTGTAAAAGCATCGCAAATTATGGATAAAATGCCTCCTTCAAATTCATACAGTTTCAATGTTTCTTTGTATAAACACATGTACTAATTTATATTTATAAGTAAATACTTAAGGCAAAGACATTCATTAGTTTCTGACTTAAACTCTTCAAACGTTAGAGATTAAAAGTTAAGAAATATATTTTTAGGTATTGCTGGCTATAGCAATAGACTTCATAAATGTAGTGTGCTGTCTGGCCAGGAACATGTGGGTAGATGGTGGTTGAATTCACCCTTTATGTCAGATGTAAGCAAATTGGGAACAGCTATGCTTTGTGATATTTAGTCATGATTGGCTGTGTAAGAATAACAGAACAGTTGTTTTTATATCTGAACAAGTGCCATTTATGAGACCATGATGGTAATTTTATATTTTGTATCTTATATGAGCACATGAAACAGGGTGGGAAATATGAGGCATCTGAGAGATTCTGGAGACAGGGAGTAAACACTGAAATTTGAATGTGATAATGGTTGCAATATACTGTATGTATATATGAGAGCCTCAAACAATAAATAAAATATATTTAAAAGAAATCATTATATACTGTTTTATTTTATGTTATTTAAAACATTTGAAATATTAGCCCCCTTCCTGGTCCTCCCTCCCCTAGTTCTTCACCACATCCCCTCACCTTTGCTTCTGAGAGGGTACTTTCTGGATTCCCACTTCCACTTCACCCCTGCCAGCATGCCCTTTTCCTGGAGCATCAAGTTTCTACAGGATTAGGCAAATCCTCTCCCACTGAGTCCAGACAAGGTAGTCCTCTGCTACATATGTGCCAGGGCCACAGAACAAACCATGTAAGCCCCTTGGTTGGTGACTTAGTCTCTGAGAACTCCCAGCGGTCTGGGGGTTAGTTGAGACTGTTGCTCTTCTTATGGGGTTGTAATTCTCTTCAGCTTCTTCAGTTCTTCCCCTAACTCTTCCACAGTGGTCCCAGACCTCAGTTCAATTTTTAGCTGTAAGTGTTTTCTTTCTTTTTTTAAAAAAAAATTTTTTTTAATTTTTTTAATTTTTTTACATTTTTTTTAATTTTCTATATTCTTTGTTTACATTCTGAAGGCTTTCCCCTTTCCCTGTTCCCACCTCACCATATGTCCCACATGTCCTCTTCCACCCCACCCCACCCCCCGCCTATTCCCCAATCACCACCCCACCATTTCTCTGCTCTTTCTGGTACTCTCCTACAAAACTGGATCCGGTCTTTCAGGACCAGGGTCGCTGTAAGTGTTTTCATTTGCCTCAATCAGCTGCTGGTAGAGCCTCGCAGAGAACAATCATGAATTTCTTGGTTATCATGGAAATGTGAATCAAAACAACCTTTAAATTCTACCTCATTGCAGTCAGAATGACTCAGATAAAAATTTCAGGGGACAGCAGATGCTGGCAATAATATGAAGGGGAACATTCCTCCATTGTTGGTGAGATTACAAGCTGGTACAACCATTCTAGAAATCTGTCTGGTGGTTCTTCAGAAAATTGGGCATAGTACTACCTGAGGACCCAGCTATACCTCTCATGGGCATACACCCAGAAGATGCTCCAATATGTAACACCGCTATGTTCATAGCAGCCTTATTTATAATAGCCAGAAACTTAAAAGAACCCAGATGTTCTCCAACAGAGGAATGGATGGCAATGTGGTACATTTACACAATGGAGTACTACTCAGCTATTAAAACCAATGAATTATTGGAAATATTCTGTCTTCCTTCTCCTGTCCTCCCTTCTCCTTTCCTTCCTCTCTCCTTCCTCCTCTTAAATGTCTGCTCGTCACTACCAGTCAGGTAATTGAACCTCTCGTCTTTCTTTCTTTTTTTGAATTGGATATTTTATTTATTTACAATTTAAATGATATCCCCTTTCCAGGTTTCTCTTCTACAAACCCCGTATAACAACTCCCCTCTCCCTGCTTCAATGAGGGTGTTCTTCCTCCAGTCTACCCAGTCCCACCTCATTGCCCTGTCATTACCTACAGTGGGGCATTGAGCCTTCACAGGACCAAGGACCTTGCTTCCAATTAATGCTAGACAAGGCCATTCTCTGCTACATACATGGCCCTCCATGGGTACTCTTTTCTTTATTGGATATTTTATTTATTTACATTTCAAATGTTATTCCCCCTTGCTTGTTTTCCTTCCTATCACCTCGTGCCCTCTTGCCTCTATGATGATGCTCCCCCACTTGCCCACCCACTCCAGTCTCAGCTGCCTAGAGTTTCCCTCTCCTGGGTCAGAAAGCCTCCACAGGACCAAGAACTGCTCCTCCTATTGATGTCCCACAAGGCTATCCTCTGGTACATATCCAGTTGGAGCCATGGATACACCCTATGTACTCTTTTTGGTTGGTCATTTAGAACCTGGAAACTTTAGTGGATCTCGTTGATTGATATTGTTGTTCTTCCTATGAGCTTGCAAACCCCTTCAGCTCCCATAGTTTTTGTCATAACTTGCCCATTGTGGCAGTCCAATGTTTGGCTGTGTACATCTGAATGTCTATTAGTCCAGCTCTGGCAGATCCTCTCTGGGGACAGCTATATCGAGCTCCTGTCAGTAAGCACTTCTTGACATTAACAAGAGTGTCTGTGCTTGGTGGGAGGAAATGGGATGAATCCCCAGGTGGGGAAATGTCTGGATGGCCTTTCCTTCAGTTTCTGCTCCATTCTTTGTCTCTGCATTTCCTTTTGACAAGAATAAATATGGATTAATATCTTTGAAGTGGGTGGTTAGCCCCATCCTTCAACTAAGGATTGTGCCTATCCACTGGATATGGTCTGTACAGGTTCTATCACTCCTTGGCTGGGTATTTCTGCTAAAGTCCTCCTTGTTGGGTCATGGGAACCTCTTGAGTCCCTGGCTTCTGGGTCTTTCTAGTGGCTACCCTCCTCTCCCACTGCTACATACCTACATTCATATTCCTGACCCTCTGTACTTCTCCCCCTTCTCCCCCGTATCTGAACTGTCTCTCCTTATTCCCTCCTCCTCCCCTCTCCCAAATCCTTCTCTACTTCTACTTCCCAGAGATTAGTCTCTTCCTCCTACTGAGTAAGACTGTGGCATCCACACTTGGTGTGATCTACATCTGATAGAGGGTTAATATCCAAAATATGCAAAGAACTCAAGAAGATAGGCTCCGGAGAACTAAATAACCCCACTAAAAATGGGGTAAAGTGCTAAACAAAGAATTCTCAACTAAGAAATCTCAAATGGCCGAGAAGCACTTAATGAAATGTACAATATCCTTAGTTATTAGGGAAATGCAAATCAAAACAACCCTGAGATTCCAACTCACACCAGTCAGAATGGCTAAGATCAAAATTCAGGTGACATCAGATGCAGGCAAAGATGTGGAGAAAGGAGTACACTCCTCCATTGCTGGTGGGATTGCAAGCCTGTAAAAACACTCTGGAAATCAGTCTGGCTGTTCCTCAGAAAACTGAAAATAGTTCTGCCTGAAGACCCAGCTATACATCTCCTGAGCATATACTCAAAAGATGCTCCAACATATAACAAGGACACATGCTCCACTATGTTAACAGCAGCCATATTTAAACAGCCAGAATCTAGAAACAACCCAGATGTTTCTCAGCAGATGTTTCTTAGCAGAGGAATAGATGAGGAAATGTGGTAATTACACAATGGAGTACTCATCAGCTATTAAAAACAATGATTTCATGAAATTACAGGTAAATGGATGGAACTTGATATTATGCTGAGTAAGGTAACCTAGTTGCAAAAGAGCACACATAGTATGTACTCACTGATAAGTGGATATTAGCCAAAAAGAAAGCTCACAATACCCACAATACAACTTACAGGCCATTTGAAATCCATAGGTACTCTTTGGTTGGTGGTTTAGCCCTGGGAGATCGGGGGTGGAGGGGAGGGTGTGAGTTTTGGATGGTTAGCCCATGGCCATCATCATTAGAAGCAGACATGCATGGTGCTGGGTCAGAAGCTGTGAGCTTTGCATCTGGCTCCATAGGCAACAGACCACAAAAAGAAATATTGAGAATGGCATGGGCCTTGAAACCTCATAGCCCTAACCCAGTAATGCAAGAAGTTCATACTTCCTCCAAGAAGATCACATCTCCTAACAAATCACAAAAAAGCTCCACCAAAGGGGAAATCTGCATCTCTATTCCTCTTTATTTCCCTGGGTTAGGGTTAGGGTTAGGGTTAGGGTTAGGGTTAGGGTTAGGGTTAGGGTTAGGGTTAGGGTTAGGGTTAGGGTTAGGGTTAGGGTTAGGGTTAGGGTTAGGTTTAGGGTTAGGGTTAGGGTTAGGGTTAGGGTTAGGGTTAGGGTTAGGGTTAGGGTTAGGGTTAGGGTTAGGGTTAGGGTGACTGTAGCCACCTTTACTTAATAGATTTAAATTTGGGAGCAAACCTTATATAGAGTCACTAGGTATATTTGAAGATCTACTCTTGGGGGTCAGTATTTAGCATATGAATACATAGCAGTACCTGACCAACAACAAACAATATCCTTAGAACATGCAAACTTTTATTTCATTGCTAGAAGATTGTCTTATTATATCTGTCAGCACTGGAATAATGGGAACTTATTTTAATATATATCTTAGTTGCTGTTCTATTTCTGTGAACTCCTTCCAAACGTTTCCAAACTCCTTCCAAAAACATTTACATGGGGGCTTGATTATAGTTTTGGATGGTTAGTCCATGGCCATCATCATTAGAAGCAGACATGCATGGTGCTGGGTCAGAAGCTGTGAGCTTTGCATCTGGCTCTATAGGCAACAGACCACAAAAAGAAATATTGAGAATGACATGGGCTTTGAAACCTCATAGCCCTAACCCAGTAAGGCAACTAACATAACAAGTTCATACTTCCTCCAACAAGGTCACATCTCCTAATACATCACAAAAAAGCTCCACCAAAGGGGAAATCCTGCATTCAAAGATGAGAATTTGAGGCCTTTCTAACTCAAACCACAGCAGTACATGAAATTGTATATACCTTTCCCACATGTCTTTAGATGATAATATCAAGCTACTGACAGCATAACTTGTATGGTTATAATAGGCATATACAGAGAGTCATTAGAAAAAGTTCATAGCAATCACTATAATAATGTCTTAGGAATTATTTGAGTCATTGTATAAATTATAAATAAAAAGTTTTAATAACATAATTAAGATGACTTGAAATGTGAAAATAAAAACAAGAATTCATTAGTGGCAACATAAAATTATTTTAAAAATCTCATATGAACATTTTTCCAGTAATCATAATGAGATTTATAGTTGCTACTTGATCTTTTCATTTTTTTTAAATATGTGTTAGGTCCTTGGGACAATGGTATTACTATTTACAAGTGTAGCAATTTTCATCTATTTATGAATAGAAAATTCTGTTTTTTAAGTTGCTTTTTATAAAGGGGGTTATATATAAATGTCTTGTGTCAAATGGTTTAATGATGGGAACCTAATGGTGACTTTTCTGTTTCTCTTCTACATACATTACCATCTTCACATTTCTAGTGATTATCCCTATCAATAAGCACTGTCTTCCATCACTGTCTTAAAGCAGTCTTATGTTGGGTTACTTATAGATTTAATCTACCAGCCATCTGTTTAGTTTGTATAGTTTGAATGTTTCTGCTTTGTATGCTCTGGCACTAAACTGCTTGCATTCAGTCAGTAGTATGATGTTAATCTGTTAAAGACACAAACATTTGTGAAGAAATTCCAGCTGGCGTAATGAAAACATCAGCAAGTGACAGATGAAGTTCCATGTAAGCACAAGTAAAATTCTCTTTATATTAAACTTACTAATATTGTCCTTCTATAGTTTATTGCTTTATTACCATTGTCTTTGTTCTCATTCTTTGAACAATGCTGTAATGTAGAAAAAAACCTTTATCTAGTAAAATTCCCAGCTTTTCCCTTAAAATAGAAACATTATTTTGATGGACTGACAAAGATATGAAAGGCAATTATCTGGCTTAAAGTCTCTCTTCTCACAATCTTCCAGGAGTTTGTGATAAACTTTATTACTCAATTGATGTGTACCTGCAAGTATCATTATTAAGCATTGTTTTCCAATCTCAACTTTTCCCTGGTCATTGAAATTATGTTCAATGTTTTGAAATTCCTTCCATAGATGAGTGATATAGAAACAATGAAAGCAGTTCACTCCTGTTTTACCATCTATAGTAGCAGTTCTCAATACTACACTATAACTATTTTGAGCTGTTTTTATAATAGTCAAGTTCTTGTTATCTGCATGGTAGGATGTTCAGAAGCATCTTTTTATGGAACTGTTGGATAACAATAGGACTGACACCTCAGTGTGACAAAAACAAAACAAAGAAAAACAATTCTAACAGATTTCTAATTGTCTTTGAGCAAGTCTTATCTAGAAACTACTAGCTACAGTTTCATGATCTTAATGTTTGTCAAGGATAAAAATAATAAGACACTCAGAAAACATTAAAAGAAACCAAGAATTTAATTTTGCACATGTAAGTGCAAATATGTCAAAATAGCTTTCTTTCATAAATATTACTGTAGTACACTTGTGGCAGTTGTATGAGACTTATGAATATGTTTGTAGATATTTCCTAATCCAGGAACATAAGCAATGTCTTGAGTGTTGTTTTAGAGACTTATAAGTATAAATGCAATTTATTATG
This sequence comes from Apodemus agrarius, assembly GCA_964023405.1. Lineage (NCBI taxonomy): Eukaryota > Metazoa > Chordata > Mammalia > Rodentia > Muridae > Apodemus > Apodemus agrarius. The sequence continues at coordinate 82,314,337 of OZ030008.1, forward strand.
TCAAAGAATACAGAAGTCCATCCATAAGTCATTAATTTTTTCACTTTGAGAGACTACCATTTTCATAATTGTTTCAGGAGAAATTTTTACAGAACTTTTTAATCTTCTATAAGAAGGGTCCACATCTTCTTAAAGGAAAGTCACTTTCACTATCCGAAGTGAAATGGCATGACCCTCACATCAATGAATTTAATTCTGAAAAGGTAATTATAAGAACTTAATGAGAAGAAAGTCAGATTAATTGCTTAACTGTTTCTGTTTCCTCCACTGCTGTCCTTGAGCAATTTGATTTTGGTATTGATGACATTCAATAGGAGAATAATTAACATTGCTCTAAATGGTTATCTTTTGAAAAGCAAGAGCATTACTCTTTAAATTGCCTGTCAGTTTGAAATAAAACTTTGCAATTATGAATATAAGTAGATTTAGCATGTTCCACACTTACTTCTTACATTGCAACTTTGCCCCCTAATAATTGAGACTGCTGTGATTCTATAATATAGTAGATATTATTAAGAAACTATATGCTTTGGATTTTCAAAGGTAATCTCTAAGAGAAGAATTCGATCTAATATGTTTTATGATGTAGATCCTTAATTTGATTTTGCTTTGTAAATTAAATGAAATCCATATATCAAGGTTATAATGTAATAATTTTTATCACAGTTACCTTGAAGATCTACACAATAAATATTAGTTACTGTATATTTTAGAGCTCATATTTGGAATGCCCATTTTAATATTAGTTCTCTAATTTTAAGTGCTCAATGATCACCATCCATACTGGCTGTTTCATAGACTATGTGCCCAGTAAAAACTTTCAATGTAAATCTTCATTTTTTTCTTTGCAACATAGAAGAAATAGCATATAGCTAACTATTCCTGATGTATTTTATCCTCTGCAAGGAGCATCTTTTTTTCTAATTTGTGTGTACAAGAAAGGATTGTATCTAATTTTTCTCTCAACTCCAAATGTCAATGTCTTATTTATTCTAGAATTTCCAACTTACATTTCTAGCATTTTTCACAACAGAGTCTATAATAGAATGTTAATCTATAGTTAATCTAATGTTAACACTTATGTCTTAAATAGTCATTTGTGGGTTGAAGAATTTGTGGAAAATATTGTTTATATTCAACTTTAGATTTAAACACCTTGACTTAATAATGACTTCAAACTTTTAAAGTGTATTCCAGACCTTAACGCAATCACAAAAGAACACACGTGGTATGCACTCACTGTTAAGTAGATATTAGCTCAGAGGCTTGAAATAACCAAGATAAAATTCACAGATCACATGAAGCTCAAGTAGAAGGAAGACCAACGTGTGGGTGCTTCGATTCTTCTGAGAAGAGGTACAAAATACTTAAAGGAGCAAATTTGGAGATAAAGTGTAGAGCAGAGACTGAAGGAAGGCCATCGAGAGACTGTACAAACTGGGGATTCATCCCATATACAGTCAGCAAACCCTGACACTATTGGCTATTCCAAGAAATGCTGGCTGAAAGGAGCCTGATATGGCTGTCTCCTGAGAGGCCCTGAGAGAGCCTTATACAGAGTCAGATGCTCACAGCAAACTCCTGGACTGAAATTGGGGTCCCCAAAGGAGGAATTAGAGAAAGGACTAAAGGAGCTGAAGGGATTTGCAACCTCATAGGAAGAAAAATAATACCAACCAAACAGATCCCTCAGAGCTCCCAGGGACTGTGCCAAGGAGTACATCATGGCTCTAGATGCATATGTAGCAGAGGATTGCCTTGTCAGGCATCAATGGAAGGTCTTGGTCCTCTGAAGCCTTGATAGATACCCCAGAGAAGGGGAATTGAAGGCATGGAGGTGGGAGTAGAGTGGGTAGGGATACATCCTCATAGAAGCAGAGGGTAGGAGGATGGGATAGAGGGTTTCAGGGAGGGGGGTAAACCAGGAAAGGAGATAACATTTGAGATGCAAATAAAGAAAATATCCAATAAGAAAACATGAAAAATTAAACAAACAAATAAACAAGAAGAATGCTGGATGAACAGTCACTGAGCTACACTCTGCTCCTTGATTAGGTACTTGAATGTGATATTGAGACTTGAAGACTTGAATCTGTGAACTTAGTGACCAGGAGTAAGCCTGGTGCTGAAGATGAGAGGTAAAATAGTAAAACAGGTGGCATTACCTTCAAGGGAGCAAAGACTTCCTTAAAACATCGTTTCTATTACATCTCCCTATCTCTAATATCATATAGCTATTTAAAAGGTATTTAAGTAAAGAGAGTGATAAGAGAATGCTAAATATTTCATTGTAGGATTGAAGGTGTGTGTGTGGGGGGGGAGGGTGGTGGGGGTGGGGGTGGTGTCAAGTAGTAAGATTTACACCAAACATCAGCTGAAACACTCATGAAAAGATTATACTAAATGACCTATTTAACATGGTCATATGAAGAAAATTAATCTCTGGAAAATGTCTCATGTAAAAGAGATTGCGATTTTGATGTTTATATGACTCTCTGCATTGGATTGGGTAACATATCCTTCCGATGAATAAGCATTATCTTAAAAGTAAATGTATCCAGATTTAAAAATAATAGCATGATCTCATATTCATGAACAATGTACACTATGAAAAATTGACTTATATTTAATATCATCTCCTTGTAATTTGAATTTTGATGCAAAATTACTTAATTTAGTTAATTATGTTACATTTACATTGAAGTACATTTTCTGTATTACCATTAATATTAATTAAATTAAATTAATTGCTGTATATCGTGTGACAATAAATGCTTTCTTTACCCATAATAGTTAAATTAATTGTTAATTTGAAATGGCAAATCTAACATGAATTTTCTGCATAAGGTTGACCTATGACCCTATCTGTTAGAGATTATATTCTTTGCTTAAATTTGTATATGAAGGTCCTGGCCAAAACTGAAATGCCCCATTCCCAGATTTTGGGCCAAGACTATACAGTACAGGAGAAATCTAGCTGAGTACTACATGTATATAAATTCACTCTTTTTAATATTGACTGTGGATGTGATGTGAATCTGATTTGCCAAGCCTCTGCCTCTATGACTGTCCTGCAATGATGGCTTGCAACCTGAAAATTTTTATTAATCTAAAATAAACCATTTCTTCAGTATGTACCATTATTTGGGCTATTTTATCACAGTAATATAAATGAAATAAACATTTATCCTTTAACATGATTTCAATTTTCAAATTAAACTGCCCTAGACAATTTATTTTAGTTACTGTGATATCATTTGGAATAGAAACATAATAAAAGAAGTGAAGGTAAAGACAATGGTAACAGAAAGAGTGAAAGAAGAAAGATATAGAGGAGTAAGGAGTGGGACAGATAAAAGGTAGAAGGTCGGAGGTTACTGTGAAATGTAATCACTGCATTTGAAGTGTGGGTTGGTGGTGGTATGGGTTGGTGGATCACATTTGATTTTACTGACATTATTGGGCAAGCAGAATTTCCCTGCTAATTAGAAAATACTTACTGCTCATCCTTCAGCTCTCAGATCTTTGCCCTTGTTCCGGTCCTGAGAAAGCATGCCATTAGTACAGCAATGGATAGCTCACTTCCACATGTGTTCTCCTTAACTAAAAGCTAATTGCTTGAAGGTTTTTTTTAAATCCTAAGCAAAGAGGAAAAAGCATGTTTTGGCTAATTGGTTAAAAATAATTCTGATTAATGTACAACTGAGAAATTTTCTCCTGAATAAAAGACTTTGGGAGTACAAAGTTACATTTGATGTTGCATTAATTACCTGTCTTATTAAAATTCGAAAGTTACATTTTATTTCAAGATATCAATATTCAGCAAACATGGTGGTTACTGAAATAAGAGGAAAATGGACACCAAGTGTCTCTTGAGCGTTAGTGAAACTTTTGAGTCTCTATAATTTTCACACATAATTTTCTGTGACATGAAAATGAGGACCATTTGTACAGTTTAAAAGCTTAACATTTGCCAATTTATTTCTTTTGAAAAAGTCAAGTAATGTTTACCACCACTATTTAAAAGAAGATGCCTATTGTAGTTAATGATGAAATACCGTCCTCACTGAATGCCAGTATAAAGGGAAAATGCTATGATCTGAAGATAATTCAGGAAAACCTTCCTGTTAACACCTTTTATTCTGCATGGTAAAGGGATCAAAGACCTCCACATAAAACCAGACACACTAAAACTAATAGAAAAGAAACTGGGGAAGACCCTTGAGGACATTGGCTCAGGGGAAAAATTCCTGAACAGAACACCAATTGCTTATGCTCTAAGAGCAAGAATAGACAAATGGGACCTCATAAAACTACAAAGTTTCTGTAAGGCAAAAGACACTGTCAAAAGGATAAATCGGCAACCAACAAATTGGGAAAAAAATCTTCACCAACCCCACATCCGACAGAGGGCTAATCTCCAATGTATACAAAGAACTCAAGAGGTTAGACCCCAGAAAACCAAATAACCCTATCCAAAAATGGGGTACAGAGCTAAACAGAGACTTTTCACCTGAAGAAATTCGGATGGCTGAGAAACACCTTAAAAAATGTTCAACATCACTAGTCATTAGGAAAATGCAAATTAAAACAACCCTGAGATTTCACCTCACACCAGTCAGAATGGCTAAGATTAAAAACTCAGAAGACATCAGGTGTTGGCGAGGATGTGGAGAAAGAGGAACACTCCTCCACTGCTGGTGGGAATGCAAGCTGGTACAACCACTCTGGAAATCAGTATGGCGGTTCCTCAGAAAACTGGGCGTGATACTTCCGGAGGACCCAGCCATACCACTCCTGGGAATATACCCAGAAGATTCACCAGCATGCAATAAGGATACATGCTCCACTATGTTCATAGCAGCCTTATATATAATAGCCAGAAGCTGGAAAGAACCCAGATGTCCCTCAACAGAGGAATGGATAAAAAAAATGTGGTATATATACACAATGGAGTACTATTCAGCCATTAGAAACAATGAATTCACGAAATTCTTAGAGAAATGGATGGAGCTGGAGAATGTCATACTAAGTGAGGTGACCCAGTCTCAAAAGAATACCCATGGTATACAGTCACTGATAAGTGGATATTAGCCTAGAAGCTTGGAACACCAAAGACACAAATCACATATCAAGTGATGTCTCACAAGAAGAAAGGAGTGGACACTGGTGCTAGAATGGACCAAAACATCATTGTGGGAGAGTACAAGAACATTAAAGTGGGAGGGGGTGGATGTGGGAGCAGGGGGAGGGAAAAGGACATGTGGGACATTTGGGGGTGGGGAACCAGAAAAAGGGAAATGAATTGTAAATATAGAATATATACAATAAAAAAAGGAAGTTCAAATTCTATAACAGAAAAATGATAGTTAAACAATTTCCAAAATAAATAACTAAGAAATAAGTGGACTAAGAAATAAGTGTCTCAGTGTTTAAAATAGAAAAGACTCTTCAAATACAGAAAAAAAAGATAATATAGAAATATTCCTTAGCATTAGAAGAGGCATTAAATTCACACATTCCCATAGAAAGTGGAAAGCCTTTGGAATGTAAACAAAGAATATAGAAAATAAATTTTTAAAAAAGAAAGAAATATAACGCATGTAAAATGGAATGTAAATCAATTTCTAGCCATATTAACATAAAGTAGTTTATAATAAAACAGTTTATATATTATGAGAAGCATAGGTATAAGCATTTTAAAATAATTAGTAAGCAATTGTTACCAGACACTGCACATAATGAGAAAACTATAGGGACAGAGAAAACCCCATAAACAGATTCTATTATATAACTCATGTTTTCATTAATCTCATAAAATGTACTTATTTAAGGGACTCTTTAAGAAATAAATATACTATTTCATTTTGGTTAATAATCAAATTTCAATGTTTGAAAAAATAAATTTTAATTATTTTAAAAGTATATTACATCTGAAAATAAGACAAGAGACCAAAAGAAAAATGTTTTTACTATCAAAGAAAAACTTGTAAGTCTCAAGGTTTTTAGTCATCGAATATTATTATTTTAACTGAGTAGGGAACCAAGTTTGTGTCCATAATGTCCAAGCAATATTTCCCAAATAATAGAAAGAGGAAAGATTTGAGTTAAGTGAAATTTTAGGTAAAGGATAAATTAACATGTAATTGTATTTTTCCGTGTATACATTTGAGTGAAATTAGAGAGTTCATGGTCTTTTGGTTGTGGTTGTTGGTTTTGTTGTTGTTATAAGAGAGTTCCATATGTAACATAACCTAGTCCTGAACTTGCTACATATTAATGGATGACCAGAAACACCTCCTCTTTTGCTATTATCTTTCCAATATCCGGATTTGCAAGATTCACAGAGCCCAGCTTCTGAAATACAAAGGTTTGTTATTCCTTTTGCTTTTTTCAATATAGTAATCAAATTTTCCATAAATAAATTCAGATGGGAAAAATTATACATATTTGTAGTATTCTATTATTATTATTATATGAGATATTTAAATATTGATCTATTAAACTCTAGTGTTAGTATCAAACATTGAGTTAGGTAAATCATTTTTTTACTGCTGAAATAAAACACATTTTAAATATTTTGTTCATGTTGATCTTTTTATATTAGCTTACATATATTTGTAATACACAAATGTATGTATTTAATAAAATAACAATTAAGAATATGATATAACTTTGGTAGGTGTGGCACATAGGAGAAATCAGAAAGGTGAAGGTGTGCATATGATATAGATAGAGTGTTCAGTTATTAACTACTCGGCAATAACAAAAACACAATGAATGCAATAATTGGCTATAAATTACTACTTCAGGCTTCATCTACTGAGAAAATCAAGATGAAATCTTGTGAACTATACAGATATTTTCTATTTAATAAAACATCAAAGGAAAAGTCATATTAGTACTCAATATAATTAGATAAATTCAAAAAGTCCTAGTGTATGATTGCCCAATAGATAAGCATTGTTTTGTATAAAAATAAAGTACTACATGTTTCTAAAGCTATGGTATAAAGTTTGGAAGAGTTTGCATCATAAAGAAATGATAAGCATTTGGAGAGAAATTTCTATTTAATCTTATTTAAGAATTAAATAATATTAATTGAAATAATGATATTCTACCATGTATAAAATTCTAATGTTTACAAGCCTTCTATTTTAAAAGTTAAAAATATCTAGAAATAACTGGACTTCTTAATTCCACTTCCTATTGTAGATGACACAAGTGATTATTCTAACAGTGGAGCATTAAAGACAAATTAAGAGAAACAGAAGGGGCACCTGTATACAGACATCCTGACAGGAAGCATTAGCAGAATTGTAGTTTCTTATATAGATGCCACTGGTGGGAACAGATAGCCACAAGAACTCAATAATTGTAGAGAGATCAGATTCCTGCCTAGTCATCTTCTACATAACCATGAGACATTCTATTCAGATTTGTAGTGATTTATAACTGGTGAATACTTGCTATAGCTCATCATCAAGCTAGGCTTGCATATTCATAGCCGTGATGAAAACAAATGATTTGGAAAGGCTATGAAAAGACATAGAGTGTGTGATCTCATCTATATCCATCAACCATGATTTCAATAGTATAATTTTTCTAGAAGCCTGGACTTATCAACCTAGCAAATATGAGGTCTAGAGGGAAAAGTGGCTTATGCATATATATTTTTTTCCTAAGGTGCGACAATTTGACTTGATTTAATATTTCTGACATTTTGCTTCATCAAATTACAATCAGTGGGAGATTTGATTGTGCAAAAAGTTCATAATAATTACAGTGAAATGAGGAAATGAACTCATCCATTCATAGAAAAGTAAATATACTGGAGGTGGTGCCTGAATACAAAGTAGTGTGCTCTAGTTTGAGCATCCTTGCAAAGGTCATGCAGTGTTTTCATCTTGAGGTAGAAGTTCTTCATAGATCAACTGAAAAGAAAGAAAGAAAGAAAGAAAGAAAGAAAGAAAGAAAGAAAGAAAAGGAAAAAAAACTATCCAGATCCTCCTAAATCATGAAGAAATGGGTGCTATTGCTACAGACAGGAAAAAATTCCAGTGATTTTTTAGACTTTCTAAATAAACTTCAAAGCAGAGTAAGTGAGGTCTTTTCTATGGGCTATATAGCACAGCATAATTTTCTTGAATGAGTCATGCCACTTTAGAATACTTGTCCTAAATGATGTTCCACTACTGACTGCTTTTATAAATGCTCATAAGTAAATGCAGCAGACAGAAAACAGTTGATGATTTTCTCCAATCAGTACAACTGTAAAATTTCACCAGTGGGTGGCAAATGGATTGTATTTAGAGGTTCTGTTCCTTGATTAGTTTAATCTACAACAGAGTGTTTCCAGACTAGATAAAGTAACATAGCTATTTGCTATGTTTAGTATTTACAAAGCATGATATTTGATGACAGGATGGCTCAGAACCATGACAGGTTGACAATTTCAATGAATTTTAAGTAAAAATATCTCTGAGTTTTTTAAATTTCACAATGATAGTGCTCCAGTGTTTATAGACTAAGGAGAGAGGTTCTGATTTATCAGTTGCTTAAACCATATTTAGAGGTTTTAATTCTTTCCATATGAAGCCAGAGTTTTATTTCAAAATGCCTTAATGAACTTCATATACTATGAGTTTAGCAGACAGAAAAATTAGGTAATTTTATAAACTATAGACTCTATTGATAATGAAATATTGATAATGAAATGATGTGCCTTAAAGTTCTAGCTCATAAAGCTCCCTTGAACCTAAGAGACGAATGACTGGAGATATGTCTACTGTAGTTCTTTTTAATTGACTTCTTTGATACCTGGTATAATTATGAACCTCTCACTGGCTTTAAACTCTTTGTAGACCATGCTGCACTTGAACTTACAGATATGTTCCTTCCGCTAACTCCTGAGAGCTAGGATTAAAAGTATGTGCCACCACGTCTGACCCTCTAGTGTTATTCTTAGTGCATTTACTGAGATTCTAAAATTACCAGATGTTATAAGAAGCACAATAAAATGTTAAACTCTCAAAAGTGAAAGGTAGATGAAATCCAAGGCTCAAAAACAGGTTGTTAAAGGAAGATTGTCAAATGATTTGTGAGAAAACGTTAAAGTTTAATAATCATCAAAATGATAATTCTGGTGCTTTACTTTGGGAACATCTGATGAACGCTGAATAAACAGAAACAAGACCACACTGACATGCCCTGCAGCGTCCCTACAATGTGCACACATCTTAGTTCTATATGGCTTTTGGCAATACAGGCACGTTTATGTTAGGTAATACTCCCCAAGCCTGTGATATCCTAGACAAACAAAATGGTAGTTGTAATAAAATGAGTTTATTGGTAGAATTTCTGTAGAGCATAAAAGGATCTAGGAGATACTAAAGCCAAATTTGAGGTCAATAAAGAAGACATCCTTGAGCATATAATATCAAAAGCCCATTTTAAAACAGCTTTACTGGTAAGATTTAGGATGAAAACAAACACTGGCACAATGCATTTGAATGGTATTCATGTGCCAGTATTGTAGAGAGAAACCTCATCAGGTCAATGGAAGTTTAGTAGATTCCAAGCAAAGAATTGCAGACTCATCAATATACTCAATATTTATATGTAGAAACTTCACTATGTCTTTTGTCAAATTATCATATAAAGATAATGTGAACACTAACTGGTTTAAGAAGAAAACACAGATAGATGAAAGCATGGATATATAAATATTATGTCAATGACTTTCTGAAAAAAAGGAGTGGAAAATTAATTTTGTCATTTAAGTAGTGAAAGATCAGATAGATGAGCTAAGGAGAACATGTGTACAGTATTTGGAAGAGTTAATGTTTATCTCTGAGAGTAAAAACAAGGAGGTAAACACTGAAGCAAGGGAACCAGAAATAAAAGAAAATAAATAACTTTAGGTAAGAAATTATGGCCATTTGCACAAGGGAGCTTGGAGACTCCACAGTCTTCTGTGCACAGCCTGCCAAAAGGGAGTGATCTTCCAGCAGGCTTTCACTTCTGAGCACAGAGGTGAGATCTCCACCTTCTCTCTGGAGTGAATCTATGAGGAGCATAGAGGGCATAAGATCAGTGGGGAAACTGGGATGGAAGTCTTCCTGCCTGCCACCATTTAAACCAGGGAGCCTGGAAACTCCACAGTCTTCTGTGAATAGCCAGCCAGGAGAAAGAGATTTCCCAGCAGTGCTTTCACTGTTGAGCTCAGAGGAGTAAGGACACCGGCTTACAGGCCCACAGGAGGAACAAACTCTAGCCAAAGACAAGAAAACCAATTAGCAACAGATGGCAAAAGGCAAGCACAAGAACTCTACCAACAGAAACCAAGGCCACATGGCAACTCAGTTCTCCCACTACAGCAAATCCCAGATACCCCAACATACCAGAAAAGCAAAAGTTAGAATTGAACTCATATATCATGATGCTGATAGAGGGCTTCAAGAAAGACTTAAGTAACTCCCTTAAAGAAATACAGGAGAGCATTGATCAACAGGTAAAAGCCCTTAAAGAGGAAACACAAAAATCCCTTAAAGAAAGACAGGAGATCATGGGTCAACAGGCAGAAGGCCTTAAAGAAGAAACATAAGAATCCCTCAAGGAATTACAGGAAAACACAAACAATCAAGTGAAGAAACTGAACAAAACCATCCAGGACCTAAAGTGGAAGTAGAAACAATAAGGAAATCACAAAGTGAGACATCTCTGGAGATAAAAAACCTTGCAAAGAATTCAGGAGTCATAGATGCAAGCATCAACAACAGAATACAAGTGTTAGAAGAAAGAATCTCAGGTGCTCAAGGTACCATAGAAAACATTGACTCAACAGTCAAAGAAAATGCAAAATGCATAAAGCTGGTAACTCAAAACATCCAGGAACTCCAGGACACAATGAGAAGACCAAACCTAAGGATTATAAGTATAGACAAGAGTGAGGGTTTACATCTTAAAGGCCCAGTAAATATCTTCAGCAAAATTGTAGAAGAAAACTTCCCTAACCTAGAGAAAGAGATGCCCATGAACATACATGAAGCCTTCAGAACTCCAAACAGACAGGACCAGAACCAAAAATTCTCCGGGCACATAATAATCAAAACACCAAATTCACTAAACAAAGAAAGAATATTTAAAAACAGTAAGGGAAAAAGGGCAAGTAACTTATAAAGGCAGACCTATCAGAATCACACCAGACTTCTCACCAGAGACAATGAAAGCTATAAGATCCTGTACAGACCTCAATCAGACCTTAAGAGAACACAAATGCCAGCCTGGACTACTATTCCCAGCAAAACTCTCAATCATCATAGATAGAGAAACCAAGATATTCTATGATAAACCCAAATTTGCACAATATCTGTAGGAAATCAAGCCCTACAAAGGATAATTGATGGAAAATGCCAACATAAGGAGGAAAACTACACCCTAGAAAAAGCGAGAAAGTAATCTTCTAACAAGCCCAAAAGAAGATACCCACACAAATATAAAAATAACATAAAAAATAACAGGAAGCAACAATCACTATTCCCTAATATCTCAACAATGGACTCAACTCCCCAATAAAAAGACATAGACTAAATATTTCTAATGTAAATCTTCAATTTTATCAGAACATGTTTGTAATTACCCCTTTAATTAATTTAGTAATTTCTTTTATGTATACCATTTTATCTGCATTATTTTTCATGATAATCTTCAATTTTAATATGTCTTTCTATATACTTCCTCTATTTTACCAGAAATGTTTTCAATGTAAATCTTTGATTTTATCACAAATGTTTGTAATTCCACCTTCAATTATTTTAGAATGAGGCCTTACATCAACCATTTTTTATGTAAAATTTTCCATGAAATAATCAAGTTTAATGTGTTTGTCTATTTATTTCTTGAATTTTACCAGAAATATTTTCCATGTAAATCTTCAATGTTATCTGAAAATGTTTATAATTCCACCTTCAATCAACCTAGAATTATCCTTATGCCTATCATTTTATCTATATAATTTCCATGATAATCTTTAATTTTAACATGTTTTTCTATATATTTATTTTCCATGTAAATCTTCAAGTTTATTAGAAAATGTTTATTATTCCACTTTTAATCAACTTACCCACATGTCTACTCACATTTACTATTAAATGCTTGAATCACACATCTAATCCCATATTAATAGTGAGAGACTTCAACGCCTCACTCTCATCAATTGGCAGGTCATCCAGACAAAACTAAACAGAAAAAATTAAAGTAACAGACATTATGAATCAAATGTACCTAACAGATATCTATAGAACATTTCACCCAAACACAAGAGAATATATTTTCTTCATAATACCTCATGGATCCCTCTCCAAAATTGAGCATATAGGCAGTTATAAAGCAAGTCTGACCACATGCAAGAGAGTTTAAATAATTACTTGTAAAATAATTATAAGCAAAAAATTATAAGCAACTAATCATAACAGAAGCAAAGAAGGAAGAGAGATGTTTGCAGAAATTTTAAGGGAATGCACTGGAACTTCAGGTTGAAGTGAAGAATGAGAAAAAGCAAAAATGCTTTCTGGGCCACTTTTATTTTATTTGATATATTATTTATTTAAATTTCAAATGATATCCCCTTTCCTGGATACTCCCTCCCCGAATGTTCCATAAGCCCTCTTCCTTTCCCCTGTTCCCCAGTAACCCCCTTCACCCATTTCCCTGTCCTGGTATTCCCCTACACTGCTGCACTGAGCCTTTCCAGGAACAGGGACCTGTCCTTCCGTCTTCTTGGGTATCATTTGATATGTGAATTGTTTCTTGGGCATTCCAGGCTTCTGGGCAAATATCCACTAGTCAGTGAGCACATACCATGTGTGTTATTTTATTTGATTGGGTTACCTCACTCAGGTTGACATTCTCCAGTTCCACCCACTTGCCTAAGTATTTCATGAATTCATTGTTTTTAATAGTTGAGTAGTATTCCATAGTGTAAATATACCACATTTTCTCTACCCATTCCTCCATTGAGGGATATCTGAGTTCTTTCCAGATTCTGGCTTTTATAAATAGGGCTGCTATGAACATTTGTCCTTATTACATGCTGGAGAATCCTCCAGCATGTAATATGCCCAGGAGTGGTATAGAAGGGCCTTCTGGTAGCATCCAGGAGCTCAACAGCACCACAGCAATCTGTGCCAAGGGAAAGCAGGTCACTCAGGATTGCTGAGATAGTCTTGCAGGCAAACAGGAGGGGCAAGTACCAGCCAATGTTAGCAGGACCAACTAACACCAGAGATAACCAAATGGCAAAATGCAAATGTAGGAACGTTGCTAACAGAAATCAAGGCAATATGGCACCATCCGAACTCAATAATACCACAACAGCAGGTCCTCGATACCCCAACACACCAGGGAAGCAAGATGTGGTTTTGAAATCACAGGTCAGGATGCTGGTGGAGGACTTCATGTAGGGCTTCAAGAAGGACATAAATAAATCCCTTAAAGAAATACAGGAGAACACAAGTAAACAGGGAGAAGCCCTTGAAGAACTAAAGGAAAACACAACAAAACAGTAAAGGAAATGTCTGGGACACTTTAATCCTGAGTGTCTAGGAAGGAAATAACTGTGTACGAAATGTTGAAATGAAAACAGCCACTTTGGAGAGACAACAAATCATCAGCACTTAGTTTTTCTCTTAATAACTATAACAATTCTTTGCCTCTTTTGTAGGTGAGAAACTTAATGTCTTTAAAATTTCTGACTAAAAATATTACAGGAAATTTTTGCAGACTTTTTTTTAACAAAAATAAATTTGCAAATTTGTGGCCTTTCCTTAATGTTTCCCATAATGTGTGTAGAAAACTGAATTCTTGTTATAATATAGATAAGCTAAGAATGCTTATCATTTTAGATTTATTGTAAAAATATATTAAATATCTAACTGTGGATACAATCTATGTGTACATAAGTACACATATATCTTTCCATTATGCAACAGGTAGAATTGGTAAATACAGAAGAATTTAGCTTGGGTTATACTTATATTTATCTGTATACACCTGATCGCAGTTGGTTTTGTACTCTTCAGAAGGGTAAATGGTATTACCTACTGAACTGTAATAGTGAAAATATCAGCAAAATCCTTATCAATATTGTTCACTTTTTCTAGATACCATTATGCAAATTTTCATAGCTAATTTGGTGGTAAGGTTGTATAATCAGACATATTCAACTGCAACACTTTGAATTTCCATATCTCTATTTACATTCCCCATCTGTTTTTAAATGCTGTCTGTTTTCATTGAATCTGTAGCATATTAATTATTGTTATTTGAAATTTCCTCACATATAATTTGAATAGCTATGTCACATATAAAACTGGTTCTAAGTTTTGATTTTTCTCTTTAGGCAATTTGTGGATTCCTAATTTTTTTGTTGGACAGTAACATATTTTGTAATAACAGCATATGAGATGAATAGGACTTTATATTAATTTGAATTTACAGTAATTTAAGTTGAGTTTGTCCAGTTTTTATAGCTGAGAAAGCCAGTGTTTCTTTGGTTATCTCCCAGGGAATTTGGGGTCTCCTATAAGAGGTGTTTGTGTCTTAGTGTACTTTTAGTAATAACTCCCTCTTAAAGGAATAAAACCATATTTGTGTGGTTTTAATTATGGTGGTGAAAAGTATGTATACCTTTATTTAATCTATTCCTGTGGGTGTACATGCATATACTTTCTGAATCCAGAAGTCAACTTCAGATCTTCTTACATCACTCTTCTCTTGGTTTTTTGAGACTGTGTCTTTCACTAACTATGAGTCTTGCTGATTCAACTGGACTGGCTGGTAATCAAGATGCAGGGACCCTTATGTCGACTTGACCACAGTGCTGGTATTATTGCTATGTACTGCCATACATGGTTTTTTGTATCAGTGCTACATAACTGAACTCAATACCTTATTTTGATGTGAACCATTTGTGTGAACCATGATTGTGATCCATTCCTTTAGCTACTCCTCTCGTTTTTAAAGAAGCCTTACCCTGGTGTGAGAGCAGGTCCAGTCTGTGACTCTGTTTTTCTGAAGTTCCATATTGATTACATATATATGTATGTATGTATGTATGTATGTGTATATATATATATATATATATATATATATATATATATATATATTTCCTTCTCTGTTGCCTCTGAGTTAAGTTACAAAGTAAAGGCTAGGTGCTGATATTGGAAGAGAAGGAAAGATGGGAACTTGGAAGGAAAAAGGGACCATAAGGAATCATAAGCAGATAGGACAAAATTTATTCTCCAGCACACAGTCTGCTAAGCACATAGACACTGGCACATATACACTCTGGTATATATTAGCAAACATGAGCTACCTACAGTGGACACAAATACATGAACAAACTAGCACATAGGGTGCATATAGAAACTCACAGGTGTAGAGAGGCTGATTGGAAAGGGCAAATTGCAAAGTTATACACCATTGTCCTCAAAGCCATGCTTATATACCGTCAAGTAAAACTGATATTTTTGTTACATAGGATAATATATTGATAGGATTGGATAACCAGGTGGTAAACTGCTTCCTGGTTAAGTGATTTTTTCCATTCTCAGTTTTCCTTAGTTGCCTATAGTTGTATGTGTAAGAATGAGGCATCAGTCAATGCAAAAAGAGCATATGAATTTGAGAGTGAGCAAGAAGAACTCTGGGGGAAGGGCCGAATAGATAAAAAAGAGACGAAGGAATTATATTATGATTTCAAAATATAAAAAATATGAAAATATTAACAGGATGAGAACATCTAGAATATTCTGCAGGAACTCTCAGGAAGTCTGTAAAAACATGAGCTAATGATGAGATTCTGATACAAGGTTCTAATTAAATTTTCTGGCATCAACATTTATGAAATTAGGATATTTTACTAACTATAATGTAGGAATGTTTGTATTTTTGATATATTAACATGCAATAAGTACACTGAAAATAAAGTGCTGAATCAAATCAAAGAAAGAGTCAATAAGTTTTTGAAAATCACATACTGAAACTTTGTCTAAAAAGATATTATAAAAATTTAACATGTGTACTGTACTAATAACACTGTGAAAAATTTGTGGAACTACAAGTAAAGCCTTCAAAATATCATTTCAGTCAAAGCCAGTTATAAGTAAATAAATATAAAGGACATAAATGAAAGCTAAACAATTTTCTCTAGAAGACATAGCATTACATACCCACATAGTTATGCATATGAACGATAACTTAACAAACATAAATAGATGTCAAATACCCAAATCAGGGTAGGAAAACTATGTTGTAAAGTCATATTAGAGCCAGAGACTAGAAAATCAATTGAAAGCAATAGCTAGGAAATGAGTAACAAGGCTAATCAAATCCAAGACAGCAGGAAATAAAAGCAAATAATTATAATTGGGAAGACAATGACAAGAGATTCCTGCAAAATGATATGACTTGGTTTTGCAGTTATGGAAATATAAACTTTAATGACCAAAATGAAATGAAAGATAATAGAAAAGAATGGTGAAGTGCTATAAGTGAATTAAAATAGCATGCACTAATACTTAGACACACATAGAAGACAAGGAAGAGAATATGGGAAGACAGGCTTCAATATGGGAAGCTGCACCCAACAGTAGTGTGTGATATAATAGAACACACAGGGTTGAATTCAGACTTAGGTATAGGCAATCCAGGACATACTTCAAACTTTAATCTGTGCATTTTAGGTCATGGAAATAAGATACTGAATTGTTAGAAATGTAACAGCAAAAAGATTAGAATACAGTGTTACTCACACCACAGGAAACAATTCTCTCAAACATATTTTAAAGTATATATGACTAGTCAGAGATAACAAAAGTATTTTATTTAAAATTATTTCTGCTGATACACTCAAATCCTCAAATATACTTAATAGATTGTTAGGAAAATATAAAGAAATATACCAGTTTGCATATATAAAGACTTGATGAAGAAAGAATATTATGACAAACTGCAGAAGGTAGCATTTTAATTTTTCGAAATATTATATAACAATTTATACATATTTTAATTTCCTAATCAAATAGAAAAATACATGTTGTGTTTGTCATCTAGATTTGTTTGTAATTCAGAAATCATTTATATTTTCTTTACAATGCAGCGAAAATATAGGAGAAGCAGAATAAGGAATAATTAAAAATGACGAAGAGAAATTAAAGAAAGAAAATGTAAGAAGACAGAAGATTCTCATTATATGATTACTTTTTTAATTGTGTGCATGTGTGTGTGTGTATGTTAGAGAGAGAGAGAGAGAGAGAGAGAGAGAGAGAGAGAGAGAGAGAATTTGTGTGTATTTGTGTATGTGTGCATGGTGTGCATTTGTGCGTAATGAAGGTAAAATGAGAAACCTAGGAAATCAATTGTTTATTGCCCACTGTTTGGGAATCTGGAACCCGATATTGGATTGAAGTCATCAGACATGTGTAAGAACTGCCGTTATATACAGAGACATCCTGCTGGTCCTAGCAGGTGTTTTGATTGCGTTAGTTGTTTTTAATAAAGTATATCTAATATATTCTGTGTAAAATTTTGGGAGATCTGTTACATCCATTTCAATAGTTTCAGATGCTGAAAAATCTGCATTGTTTATAACTGTAGTTATATTATCTTGTAGATTCAAACTCAACCCCACAATGCTGTTTCTCTTGAATTATTGTGACCAAGTTCCCTGTCTTTCCTGGAGTCATGATAATAAAATTATCTCAATTTAATAACGTATGTCTTATATTTTAACACATGACTTAATCACTTTTTTATTTTTATGTGTTTAAAATGTTTGAATACCATCTATAGTGATTTATAGAACATATCTACAGGCATATATTATTTGATACTTTTATCACTCACTGTCACAATACCATATGTTCTTACTTTTTGTATACATGAGCTAAATGTATTTAAAATTTGAATACCGTGTTACCAATTTTTGATCTTTAATTTCTTTTTCAGAGTCTGCCTTTAATTACAGACAGAATAGGAGAGAAATCTCTTGGTAATTGCTCAATTCTTGTGCAAAATTATGATAAATATATATGTATATATATACATATATATTTATAGTATGTGTATATGTATGTATGTGTATGTATATATAATGAAATCACATTGTAGACTGTTTTGTGGTAGAAACAGAAGTAGAGCACAGAAAAAGGAAAAAGAGAGAACTATGAATACCAGCAGAGAGATGATATACATGCATTAAACATTTTGATAAAGACCAATTTTCATACTAAATTAAAATGAATCCTAAATATGTTTTCATGCTCGGGAATATGAATGTAGTATACATATGTATGCATATGTATGAGCCCATGTGTGTATATTAAGAATAAAGGAAATTATTCAGTTATCTTTCTTTCTTTCTTTTCTTTTCTTTCTTTTTTTTTTTTTTTTTTTTTTTGGTTTTTCAAGACAGGGTTTCTCTATGTAGCCTTGGCTGTCCTGGAACTCACTTTGTAGACCAGGTTGTCCTCGAACTCAGAAATCCTCCTGCCTCTGCCTCCTATGTGCTGGGATTAAAGATCTGGCAAAGTCTAGATAGACTCAGGCCCCAGCGAGATCTGAACTCCAGTTATCTTTTTATCATTTTCTTCCCTTTTACCATTTAATAGGACTTATTGAACCATAAAATGTCTTACTATACATTTGTGGTTATTTTAATGAGTTATCTAGAAATACAAAATTGTTCATTCATAAATAGCTAAGAGTACTTTATTTTCACAATTCGTCAAACAAGAGCAAATATTCAGACAAATATGCAAATTTAAACATATGAACATATACATAGACTGTCTTAGGATGATCAGTTCATAATTATTTTTATTAAAAACATCTTTATAATTCTTATTTAATTACATAAATCTAAAGAAAAATGTCACTATAGGACAATAGTATACATCCATTTGGTTAGATAGTCAGTTGCACATCATAACTATTAAATTTATGACTCTATTGATAGTACACATTAGACACAGAGCAATATACTTGGACCACTGCTTGTGTAATTAACGGATTCCACATATATTTGACTTTTATTTTTTCCCAAAAATTAAAGGAAAAGTTTGTAAATGTCTCAAGTTTCTAGACAGGTAGAAATCATTTTTAAATTTTTAAATATATAAGTCTAGAACTATGTGTAGATTAAAATGTATGCACTACATGTCGTCTTGGGGAATGTGGTAGATTCTTTATTGTTTGATTGCATGAAGAAAGTAATGAGAAATTCCCATGTGTCTTTTTCATTTATTTTATAGTATTTTATTAGACCAGAGTACCATCTTTCTATAAATATGCTAATACATACTTACCAAATAAATGTCAGTCCATTTGCTTTGAAAAGACAAGTTCATTTTCCTCATCTTTGTCAAGTAATACATATATAAAATACATTTTCATTGCTTTGATCCCTTACCCTCTCTTGTCTCACTCTTACCCTGCCAGATCTCTTTATGGTGGGCTACTAATCTCCTTCCTGCATTCCAGTTATTTTGTTTTAGTTTTGGCCCATTAAAATAACCAGAGTTATCTTCTTGACAATGGGTTTGGAACTATTCCTTGGCACCTGCTAATCTCACTTGTACATATATAACTGGAGACACAGCAGTAAGTGATGAGATCCCATGAATGGTGCACGTCTCTATGAATGACTGCTCAAAAGTCCCATATTGTACAGACCCAATGGCAATAGCTACAGCTTCTATACATTAGTGATTGGAATTTTTCCTAGTAGGTGTCATTTTCCAACAATCCTAGTCATCATCTGCCTCATATTTTTTTTTTTACTCCTTCTTCTGAAATGTTACCTGAAGTGTTCAGGGGCAGGTATGAATTTCTCATTTAGCACTGAGCTTTCAGCTCTAACATGTCCTCTTTAGCAGCAATATGTGTCTGGATCATCACTATCCAAATCAAAAAGGATATTTTTAAATTAAGGATGAGAGTAGTTTTTAATGTCAATAGTAAAACTGCCAGTTAATTTATTATTTTATTATACCAGTAATTTATAATATACCTGTATATTAATATATACCTGTCAGTTTATCTAGACAAATATTATAACCACCCACATAGTAGAAATTGGATTATTGACCAGGGTTATATATTACCAGATATGTTTACTCTTATAGAACAGGTGGGATATTCAATAAAACCGAAGCCAGATTTGTTTTTATTTTCTTTGTTTGATTGGTTGATTGGCTTTGTTTTTATCAATAATTGTTGAGCTGTTGTTATACATGTAGATGTATAACAACAGCTCAACAATTAGGCAAATCCTGACAATGTTGATACTGTAGTTCACTAATAAAATATTGTTAGGGGTACTCCATTGTTTCATGCCTCTTTTCCAACGTAGAAAGACTCTTTTAGGTATCTTCAGGTAATCTTCCAAATGGCCAATCCAACTTCCTTGATCTCTGAGACCTATGGGCCAAGACAAGCTTTCCTGAGAGGCCTGCCATCTCAGGGGGAACTCCTCTCTCCCTCTGCCTCTACTCTACCACCATTAGACTTCTGAACCATAGAAGTAAATATCCCTTCCCTCACCCATCTTGCGGGTTTTCTGAGACCTCTGGGCCAAGCAAAGGAGCCCTGAATATCCTGCTATCCTAGGGCACCTCCACTCTCCTGCCACCTCTCCTCTACCTCTATCAGACTCTTGAACCATACAGGTAAGTTTCCCTTCCCCATCGCAGTCTCCCTGCTCTCTTTACCATATGGAACAAGTCTAGTTTCCCTGAGCAGCCTGTGATCCCAGGGAGACCACCATTCTCCTGCCACCTATATGTCTACTTTCATTGGACCTGAAGGTCATGAACCAAACAAAATTGCTGATCTAAAAGGATATAGCCGAAGGATCTCCATCAGAGGCCTGCCACAGCAGCACCATTGAGGTTCACTCTCCTCCCAATATCTACTAGAACAAAAATATCCAGGGACCGAAACCATCCAGATGGCTAAAGACCCTCAAAAGAACACAATTAATCAAAGCTAGGTCAATGTGACACCTTTAAAGCACAGTTAACCCACTACAGTAAACCTTACCACAACTAAAACACAAGTAAATGAATAAGTCCAGTCTTATAAAGTTGATAAGTACTTTTAAAGATGAACTGAATAAAATCCATATCCTGAAGAAATACATGAAAATGCAATCCAACAGAAAGAAGTTTGTGAAGAGGAAAAAAAATAAATTCCTTAGAGAAATAAAGGAAAATGCAATTAAATAGGTGAAGGAAGTATATAAAACTAAGACTAGAAATAGAAAATAAAAAATTCCACATCTAATTGAAGGGATGCCCATAAATATACAAGAACCTTATAAAACACCAAATACAGTGGACCAGAAAAGAAAATTTTCCTGGCACCAAATATTAAAACAGAAAATCTACAGAACAAAAAAAGAATATTAAAAAGCAGTATGAGAAAATGTCAAGTAACATTCAAAAACAGACCTACCAGCCTTATACCCAACTTTTCAACAGAGAATCTAATAGCAAGAAGAGACGGGGGTGGGGTGGGGTATGCTGCAACCTCAAAGAAACCACAAGTGTCTACCTAGACTACTATAACCAGCAAAATTCTCAATTCATAGAGGGAGACAACAAGATTTATTAAGAAAAATTCAAATTCAAACAATATCTATTCAGAAATCCAGCCCTACAGAAAAGACTAGATGGAAACTCCAACCCACAAAGAATGGCTACATCCAAGAAAATATTGGAAATAATTAAGTCCATAGCAGCAAAATCAAGGAATACAAAAAAACCCAGACACACCTACACACTAAACATACCAACATCAAAATAACAGAAAGTAAGAATCACTGATTATCAATATATATTAAGATTAATGGGCTCAATTCCCAAGTGAAAAAGACACAGACTAACAGAATGGATGCAAAAACAGGATCCATACAAGAAACACACTTCAGCCATGAAACTATACATTACCTCGGAGTAAAGGGCTGGAGAAAGGTTTTTCAAGCAAATGTTCCCAAGAAAGAAGCTGGAGTAGCCATTCTAGTATCTAGGAAAATAGACGTTCATCTAAAATTAATCAAAAGACAGAGAAGAACACTACATAGTAATGAAAGGAAAAATCTACCAAGATGATATCTCACTTCTGAACAACTATGCTCAAACACAAGGGCACCCATTATTTGTAAAAAAAAAAAATTGCTGAAGCTTATATTGCATATTGAGCTTTGTACATTATTAGTGGGAGACTTCAACATGACACTTTCACCAACTGACATGAAATCCAGTCAGCAACTAATGACAAAAACAATAAAATTAATAGAGTTTATGAAGCAAATGTATATAACAGTCATCTATAAAATATTTCACCCAAATACTAAAGAATATACCTTTTTCTCAGTACCTCATGCATCCTTCTCCAAAATGACCATATAGCTAGTCACAGAGTAAGCTTCAACAGATAGAAGAAAATGGAAATAATACCTTGAATCTTATCAGACCACCATGGATTGGAGCAGAGTTTCAACAATAGAAAGACTGGACTCATACAAATTAAACAACTCTCTCTACTCAATGATTTCTGGCTCAGGGAAGAAAGAAAAAGAAAGGAAGAGAGAGAGAGAGAGAGAGAGAGAGAGAGAGAGAGAGAGAGAGAGAGAGAAAATACTTTCTAGAATTCAATGAAAATTAAGGCACAGCATGTTCAAAATTACATGGCACAGAGAAAGGAGTGCTAAGAGGAAATTTTATAGGACTATGTGCTTCCATCAAGAAATTTGAAATTTCTTTTTTTTTTAATATCGCCAATTTAAAAGTACAACTGAAAGCTCTAGGGAAAAAATAAAAGCAACCACACTAAAGAGAAATATAATATAATAAACAATAAAAATCAGGCTAAAATAAATTAGCTAGAAACAAAGAAAACAATAAAAAAATCAAGGAAACCAGAAGTTCGTTCTTTGATAAAATCAGCAAGATAGACAAACCCTTAGCCAAACTAAACAAGATACAGAGAGACAGTATCCAGATAAACAAAATCAGTAATGAAATTAAAGACATAATAACTGACACAGAGGAAATTCTAAGAATCATTAGGTTTTACATGTACTCCACAAAATTGGAAACTATAATGAAATGTACAATTTTCTAGACATATACCACTTTCTAAAGTTAAATCAAGATTAGGTAAACTACTTCAACATTTCCATATACTCTAAAGAAATAGAAGCAGTAATTAAAACCTTCTAACTAAAAACAGCTCAGGGCTAGGTAGTTTTTGTGCAAAATTCTACCAGACATTCAAAGAAGAGCTATTTCCAAACTGCTAAAACTTTTCTACAAATTAGAAACAGTAGGGACACTGGAAACTCATTCTGTGATGCGACAGTTACCTTGATACCACAAAGACATAACAAAGAAACAGAACATCAGATGAATTTCTCTTATGAACATTGATGCTAAAATACTCAATAAATATTCACAAACTGAATCCAGGAACACATCAAAAAACCTCGTCCATCAAGATAAAGTAGGCTTTATCCCATGGATGCAGGGATGGTTCAGTATTCAAAAAATCCATCAACATAATCCACCATATCAACAAACAAAAAACCACATGATTATCTCATTAGACACTGAAAAAAGCTTTTGATAAAATAAAACACCACTTTACATTAAAAGTATTAGAGAAACCTAGAAAACATACATAAACATAGTCAAATCAATATATAACAAGCCAACAGCCAACTTCAAACTAAACAAAGAGAAATATGAAGCAATCCCACTATAATCAGGGACAAGACAAGACTGCCCACTCTCTCCCCATCTATTCAATATAGTACTTTGTAGTCTAGCCTGAGCAATAAGACAACTAAAGAACATCGAGGGAATACAAATTTAAAGAAAGAAATTAAAGTATTGCTATTTGCAGAAGATATGATTCTATATATAAGCAATCCCCAAAATTCAACCAGAGAATTCTTAGAGGTGATAAACATCTAAAGAAATGTGCCTGGAATTAACTCAAATAATTCAGTAGCTATCCTTTCTACAAATGAAAAATGGGCCAAGAAAGAAATTAGGGAAACAACACCCTTTACAATCGCCACAAGCTATATAAAATATCTTGGTGTAACTCCATCCAAGGAAGTGAAAGATCTGTATGGCAAGAACTTGAAGTGCCTGAAGAAAGAAATTGAAGAATACATAAGAAGATGGAAAGACCTTCCATGCCAATGAATAGGTAGGATTGACATAGAGAAAATGGCCACCTTACCAAAAGCAATCTACAGATTCATTGCAATTCCCATCAAAATTCTAGCACATGTTTATAGAGCTGAAAACAGCAATTCTCAACTTCATATGGAAATAAAAAATGCCATGGAGCACCAAAACAATCTTGAACAATAAAAGAGTTTCTAGAAGAATCCTTATTCCTAACATTAAGCACTATTACAGAGAAATAGTGGTAAAAATGGATGGTATTGGTAAAGAAATCTGAGAGAGAGAGCTAATGTTGAAAATGTATAAAGAACTCAGAAAGTTAGACACCAACAACCCAAATACCCTGATAAAAAATGCTGTAAAGAGCTGAACATAATTCTCAAAAGAAGCGTTTACAGATATATTTACAATCTTTAGTCATCATGGAAATGCAAATCAAAACAACTCTGAGATACCATCTTACACCAATCACAATGGCAAAGATAAAAAATTCTTCAAGAGTCAGCACATGCTCGCAAGTATATAGAACAAAGGTAATACTTCATTGCTGGTGGTAGTGCAAACTTGCACAAACACTTTAGAAATCAATTTGGCATTTTGTCAGAAAACTGCAAATTGTTCTCCCTTGAGACCAAGCTATACCACTCTTGAGTATGTATCCAAAAGATGCTCCCACATCTCACAAAGCCACTTGTTTAACTATATCCACAGCAGCTTTATAATAACCAGAAACTGGAAACATCCTAGATAGTTCTCAACTGCAGAATGCATAAAAAATGTACATCTACAAAATGGATTGTTATTCAACTATTAAAAACTGAGACTTCATGAATTTTGCAGATAAATGGATGGAATAGCAGTCTGTCTGAGGTAACCCTGTCCCAAAATGACATGCATGGTATGTGATCACTAATAAGTGGATATTAACAATAAACTACAGGTACTATATTATGCTCTGCATACCCAAAGAAGCTAAACAGGAATGAATGCTCAAGCAAAGAAGGTTGAATCTCACTTATAAAGGGGAATAAAATAGTCATAAAAACGCAGAGAGGGAACTGAGAGTGAGGGGAAATAGCGATGGGAATGGGGGATTAAAGATCAGGTGTAGAGAAGGACAGTAGAGATAGCTAGATAATCAGGAAAATGAATGGAAATCTGCAACTGACAGGGGTGAGGAGGTTGAGAGCCTCTCCAGGATAAGAGACCTGGAATAAAGGAAGCACCCCCAAAGTCAGAGGAAGTGACCTTTGCCTTTACTTACTACACTGGGGATATGAAACCTAAAAGGGCTACCTTCTATAGACAGTCAGGAACCCCCGGGGAGCAATAGAGACATCAGCCAACCCAAAAAATTTTCAACCCAAAATTTATCCTTTCTACAAATAATGTAGGCGTGTTGGAGAAAGCACACACACACACACACACACACACACACACACACACACACTGTAGGAATGTCCAACAACTATCAAGCCCAACTTGAGACCCATACCATGGGCAAGCAAAAATTCCTAACAATATTAATGGTACTATATTATGCGCACAGACAGGTGCATGTTATCCTCTATGAGGCTCCATCCAGAATCTGATACAGACACCCACAGCCAAAATGTGTATAGAGCTTGGGGACCCTTTTGGAAGAATAAGAGGAAGAACTATAGGTCTCGAAGGGGTTAGGAATTCTGCAGGAAGACCAACAGGGTGAACTAACCTGGACCAATGGGGCTTTCAGATTCTGAACCAAAAAGCCAGGAACATATAAGGGCTGGACCTTATGATCAGATTCCCTGATCATAAATAGCAGATGTGTAGCTTGACCTTCATGTGGGTTCTGAACAGCTGGAATGGGTACTAAAAGCTGATACCTGTACATGGGATATATTCTGGTAGCTGGACCACCTTGTCTGGCCTCAGTGGGAAAGGAAGCACCTAGAATTGCAGATTTGAAGTACCAGGTTGTGGGAGGGTATACTCAGGGGTACCCCACCCACTCAGAAGAGAAGAGCAAAAGGGATGAGGGAAGGACTGAGGGAGAGAGAGATCAGGAGGGGACAGTGAGCCAGATGTAAAGTTAATTAGTTAAAAAATAAATTTAATTTAATTTAAAAATAGACAGCTGTTGATGCCTTCAAGACATCATCCAGTCTTTAGAAGGATTATTAACAGAGAAGAGTTCCTGTCTTTTGGAAAGAAGTTCAGTAGGAACTGCTTATAGGGACAGCATTATCTACCTGTGCTGATATGTCCCTTCTAACTCTCCTCGATTTTTTTTAAGATTTATTTATTTTTTTTAATATTTATTTTCTATGTTCTATGTTTACATTCCAAAGGCTTTCCCCTTTCCCAGTTCCCACCCACCATAGTTCCCATAGTTCCTCTCCCCCCCCAACTGTTCCCCAATCATTCCCCCTACCCCTCGGTTTCTTTACTAAACTGGATGCAATCTTTACAGGCCCAGGGTCCTCTCCTTTCTTCTTCTTGGGAATCATTTGACTTGCTATTTGTGTCTTGAGTATTTAGGGCTTCTGGGCTCATTAATATCCACTTATCAGTGATTGCATTTCATGTGCATTCTTTTGTGATTGGGTTAATTCACTCAGGATGATATTTTCCAGGTCTAACCATTTACCTACAAATTGCATGAATTCATTATTTTTAATCGCTGAGTAGTATTCCATTGTATAAATATACCAAATTTTCTGTATCCATTCCTCCTTTGAGGGATATTTGGGCTCCTTCCAATTTCTGGCTATTATAAACAAGGCTGCTATAAACATAGTGGAGCATGTCTTGATGACTGGTTTCATTTGCTGTACACGTGTGCGCGCGCATGCACACACACACACATACACACACACACACACCACACACACACACACACACACACACACACACACACCACACACACACACACAAAAGCATGCACATTGTCATGGTTTAATTTTCTCTTGCTTTGTTTTCCTACAATATTTCCTATGTCATAATCTTTCTGCATGTTAGTGTCCTAGAGTCCATACATACCACAAGTAAAATACATGAAAGTGTCACAGACAGAATTGACGTAAGGGAAGATACATGTTATTTTTCTTCTTGGTCCTGATTTACCTCAATGACTACTTGTCCATGTTCTTTAATTTGCCTGAAATTTTTATTATTTGATATTCTTTTCAATGAAATAGAGTCCAACTTTGTAAATGTACAATATTTTCATAATCTGCTCAGCAATTGATGTTAATACAGATTATTTTTTTCCTAGCCATTGAGATATTGACCAGCAATGAACATGAATGTATCTCCATAGTAGTACAAACATTCATTTGTGCATATGCCTGGGAGTAGTCTGATGTGGTCACAAAATAATTCTGTTTCTCAGATATTGGGAAATATCTATTGAGTTTTTAATTGAAATGCAATCACTGATAAGTGGATATTAATGAGCCCAGAAGCCCTAAATACTCAAGGCACAATTAGCAAGTCAAATGATTCCCAAGAAGAAGAAAGGAGAGGACCCTGGGCCTGTAAATATTGGATCCAGTTTTGTAGAATCAGAACAGAGAAATCGTGGGGGGGGTGATGATTGGGGAATAGTTGGTGGAGAGAGGAATTATGGGACAAATGGTGGTGGTGGGGGACTGGGAAAGGGGAAAGCCTTTGGAATGTAAACATAGAATATAGAAAATAAAAATTTTTAAAAATGTGAAAAAAATAGGTTGATTTCCAAATGACCAACAGTATATAACCTTCTTATCTCTCCATCTGTATACCAATTATTTTTGTCATTTTAGTCTGTTATGGCTGCCACTGTGACACCAGTGAGATGGAATCATAAGGTAGTTTTAATCTACAATTCTCAGCTTTAATGAGGTCAAATATATTTTGAACTGTTTATAAACTATTTGTATTTCTTCGGAGAACTATCTGTTTTGTTTTACAATACATTTTGATTGTATTTTTCGGTGTTTCATATTTTTAAAGATCTTTTTACATGCTAAACACCACTTTTCTTATATGCCTAACAGAAAGATGTTTCCTTACTTTCTGTAGACTGCCTTTTCCTTAATTGATAGACATGTTCTTTACTGTCCAGAAAATCTTGAGTCTCTTGAGATCTTATTTATTGTTTGTTAATCTTATTTCCTGCCTTACTAGAATCATATCCAGAATGTCTCTTCCTAACCTATATGTTGAAGCACATTACAAATCTTTTCCTCTAAAAGTTTGAGATTGTTATGTATAGGGAGCTGACATTTATGCAGGTTGAATGATAACAATATAGTTTCATTCTTAGCCAATTTGATATCCAAGTCTATTGCACCATTTGTAGATCACGTCTTTTCTTTATAAGTTGTTCCTGTCATTAAATGCAAAGATACTGTAGCATACATTTGAATCTGAGTCCTCAGATTATGGGACAAATGGTGGTGGTGGGGGACTGGGAAAGGGGAAAGCCTTTGGAATGTAAACATAGAATATAGAAAATAAAAATCAACTTCCTTTATCTATAAGCCCATATTTGAGCCAGTTCCAGGATGTGCTGAATACTAAAAATCTGTTTCATAACTTGAACTCAGTTCAGAGTACAGAGTACAGAGATACTGCTCTCAGGACTGGTTTCTTCAAGACATTTGTGTTTCCATATAAATTTTAAGACTGCATTTTCATATCATTGCAAATAATACTCATGAAACTTGCCAGGGACTGCCTTGAACCTGTAGATTGCTTTTGGTAGGAGTACTTTTTTACAATATTAATTTTACTAATATAGGAACATGAGAAAACTTTTTTCATCTTTTTCTTCAATTTATTTCTACAGTGTCTTAAGTTTTCTTTGTAGAGGTCTCTAACTTTCTAGGTAAAATCTATTTCTATGTTATTGATCAACACTTTTATGCTTTATTTGTTTATTTTTGGTTTATTGTTGAGTTATTGTTTGTTTCTTATGTTTTGGTTGTATTTTTGTGGCAATATTGAATTGGATTATTTTTTCTGTGTTCTTTTCAAATTTGCATAATACAACAAATTTTAAGGCTATTATGTTTTGGTTGTCATTTTTGTAACCTGCCCCTTTGCAAAAATTCTTTTTTATTTATTTATTTATTTATTTATTTATTTATTTATTTTTGCAAAAATTCTTATCAGTTCTGAGTTTTTCACTGAAACTTGGCTTACATGGTGTATCAATTAATATTCAAATAGCGACACATTGATATATTTTCTTACTTGTATCTTTGTTTTATTTCCTTTATTTTATTGTTCTAGCCAATATTTCACTGTATTAAATAATATTGGGGAGAATGTAGGTCCTTTTCTCATTCCTGATCTTAGTAAGAATGCTTCAAGTGTATTTTCCTCCATTTACATTGATGTTGGCTATAAATAGCCATTGATGTTTGTCATATATAGTGTTTATGTTGAGGTATGTTTAGCAAACTTTAGCTTCCCCATGACATTTATCACCAAGTTATTGCATTTGTCAAACACTTTCTTAATTACTTAATTAATTTTACATAAAAATGCAGCTTCTTATCCCAGTCCTTCCCTCTCATCTCCTGTCCCCCATCTCCTCTCTCGTTCTTCTCAGAAATGGGGATGCCTCAGATATCAACCAGCCTTGATATATCAAATTACAGTAGGATTAGGTGCATCATCATCTATTCAGGTTGGACAAGACAGCAGTGTTAGGAAAAAGGGATCTAAAGATAGGCAACAGAGTCATTGACAGCCTATACTGCAGTTGTTAGGGATCCCTATGAAGACCAAGCCACATATCTGTTACATTTATAAAAGGGGCCTAGGTCCATTCCATGCACGCTCTTTCATTAGTGGTTCAGTTTCTGACATCCTAGGGGCCCAGATTGGTTGATTCTATAGGTTTTCTTGTATTTTCTGACTTCTTTGGGTCCTTCAGTCCTTCCTCATATTCTTCCACAAGGGCTTCTGAGCTATACCTAATTTTTGGCTATGGATTATGCATCTGTTTTCATCAGCTGCTGGGTGAAGTTTCTAGGACAGTTATGCTAGTCTCCTGTCTGCAAGTATATCAGAATGTCAATAATAGTAAGATGGTTGGCTCCCCCTCATGTTGTTCTCAAGTTGGCACTGTCAGTTGCTGGGCACTCCTTCAATTTCTGTTCCACCTAAATCCCTATATATCTTGAAGGCACAGCAAAAATTGAGTCAAAGGTTTTGTGAAGGGGTTGGTGTCCCCATTCATACATAGGAAGTCTTGCCTGGTTGCAGTGGGAAGGTGGCCATTTCTGTTACCATAAATCCATTGGTAGGAGTCTTAGCTAGGGTAACCTCATAGATTCCTGTGAGTTTCTTTTATCCTAGGCTTCGAGCTCAGTTCAGAAATGCTGCCCAGTCTGCTTTTAGTTATCTTTCCAAGTTTTTACTTGCTCCATACTTTCTCCAACTCACACCTTTAATTCTCATACCCAGGCCTCTCCCCAACAATGGCCTTCTTCCATCTATCTCCATTACTAATCTATTTCTCCTTCCCAAAGAGATTGGAACAATCACCCTTGAGTCCTCCTTGATAATTAGATTCTTAGGATCTTAAATTTAAGAATGGTGATCCCATACTTTATGCCTAGTATCCACTTAGAAGTGAGCATATACCATATATGTATACCTGGATGTAGATTATGTCATTCAGGATGAGATTTTATAATTACATCAATTTGATTACAAATTTCGTGAAACTCTTGTTTTGAATGGCTGAGTAATATTCCATTGTGTAAATGTACCACATTGTCCATTCTTTGCTTGAGGGACATCTGGGATGTTTATAGTTTCTAGTTATTATAAAAAATGCTGATATTAATAAAGTTGAGCAAGGGTGCTAGTGGTATGGTGAAGCATCTTTTGGGTATATGCCCAGAAGTGCTATAGCTGTGTCTTGAGGTGAAATTATTCCAAAGTTTCAGGGAAACTGTCAAATTGATTTCAAAGGTGTTATACAAATTTACACTCCCACCAGCAATGGGGGAGTATTTCCCTTGGTCCACATCCTGGTCAGCAAGAGCTATTGCTTGAGTTTTTATTTTGTTTTGTTTGTTTTTCTGTGTGTGAGTGTTTTGTTTTATGCAAGTGAATGCAGATGTTAAAAGAAGCACAGAGATTCTGGGTTCTCTGAGAATTGAAGTTAATTGAGGTTGTGTACTGATATGGGTGCTAAGAATGAAATTCCAGTCTACTGAGAGAGTATCAAGACTCCATGTCAGCTGAGCTTTTAATCTATTACCTTGAAATTGGTATGTTGAATCATGACTGTCTTCTTGGAATGAAGCTAATTTGACCCTAACAAATAAAAATTTTATATGAACTGGTATTCTGAGTGCATGTATTTTAGTGAGAATTTTTTTCATCTATAATCATCAGGGAGCTTGGTTTGTACTATTCCTTTTATATCTTTTATTTTTCCCTTGTATGGGTTTCAATTCAAAGTACATTTAAATAATGAGTTAGAAAATATTTCTTCCTTTTCAATTCATGGAATGCTTGACATTTTTATTAGATCTTCTAATTCTCTATTGAATACATGTAGTCCTGAATTGTGTGTGTGATTGTGTGTGTGTGTGTGTGTGTGTGTGTGTGTGTGTGTGTGAGAAAGCATTGGAGTCTAGAGACTTGACCTTTCCTCTGATACTGTTGTTGTAAAAATAAAATCATTGGATTTGAGAATAATTTTAGATACTGAACCAGACTCCAGGATGTATGTTTATTTTTCCCATACCAATAAATGCAGGCAGAGAACATATCTATGCCTCTATTTACAGGCAATGTATATCAGCAAATATAAAGTTGTAATTGCTATTCAGAACAGTAAAAAGCCCCAAAGACTACAATTTTCTGTCCTGTATCTCAGTATTCTGTGAAACTGTTTGCTTTGAATCATATTCTGTTGTTACTTTTTCCCAGGACACAGCAAAACATCCATACCATATTGCAGCAGCACTACCGTGGAAAGAATGAGAAATAAAGCCTGATGAACTTGTTGCCATGGATGCCTCTTTCTCCACTCTATTGGAATCATTCCACCTGCTGCTGACTCCAGTGAAAGGAAATCTTCAGTTCCAGACTTTACTGATATATTCTTTTTGTTTTTTAACAGAGCTGAAGACCGAACCCAGGGCCTTGCGCTTGCTAGGCAAGCACTCTACCACTGAGCTAAATCCCCAACCCCTACTGATATATTTTTAAGGGAATGGGGCTACAAGGGAAAATTTGCAAACAGCAGTGAAATTCACAAACTACATAGTTACAATGTGAAATTATCATGGTAGAACACACAACAATGATTTCCCTTGCCTATCCTTATTGGCACACGATTAAAGAAATTGGGAACTAAGAATTGTCCCTAATAGACATTTAATATACTAGATATCTCATCTCAGTTTGGTGAGTTGCCCCTCTTGTTAATTGGATGGACTTGTTTTGCTTCTCCTTTTGTAGAGCATTGAATGAATCATAAAGTCAGCTGGGGAGCTCTCTTTTCAGTGTTTCCTTGACCTTCTTGCTTTACTCAACTTTAAATTAAATGCATTCACTTTCCAATATGTTTACATACATGCACACAAAACTAAGTTATTCAACTTCTTTGGATTTTTGGGGTATATCATGGGGCTATTGTACTTTTTGCCTAATAGCCACTTATCATTGAGTACATACCATGCACACCCTTTTGCAACTAGGTTACCTTGCTTAGGATAATTTCTAATACCATCCATTTGCCTACAACACTCATGCAACATTCTTGTTTTTTTTAATTGGATATTTTATTTATTTACATTTAAAATGTTATCTTCATTCCCAGTTTCCCCTCTGGAAGCCTATCCCATCCTTCTTCATCTTGCTTCTACGAGAGTGCTGCTACCACCCACTCATTTTTCTGTATCCATTCTTCAGTTGAGGGACATCTGGGTTGCTTCCAGTTTCTGGTTATTACAAATAGGGCTGCTATGAACAGAGTGGGACATGTGTCCTAGTACCATGGTGGAATATTTTTTGGGTATGTGCCAAGGAGCAGTAGAGTTGGATCTTTAGGTAGAAATATTTCCAAGTTTCTGAGAAACTGCCAAAATCATTTCCAGAAGGGTTATACAAGTTTACACTTCTACCAGCAATGGAAGAGTAGTCACCTATCTCCAGATCCTTGCCAACATGTGCTGTCCATTGGATTTTTTATCTTAGAAATTTTGATTGGTATAAGGTAGAATCTAAGGGTTGTTTTGATTTGCATTTCCATGATGAATAAGGATGCTGAACATGTCTTGAATGGCTTCGCTGCCATTCAGCCCAAGATATAATTCACAGACCACAAGAAGCTCGAGAAGAAGGAAGAGCAAATGTGGATGCTTCAGTACTTCTTAGAAGGGAGAACAAAATACTCACAGGAGGTAGAGGATGGGAAGGACTTGGGAGGAAGAGAGGAGAGGGAGGGGGAAAAAGGGAGGGCAGGATCAGGTATGAAAGGAGAGCTCCCTGGGACTAAACCACTAACCAAATTGTACATATGGCTCCAGCTGAGGATGCACTTGTCTGGCATCAAAGGGAGAAGAGGCTGTTTGTTGTGTGGAGGTTCAATGACCCAGAGTAGGGGAATGCCAGTGGGGTGAGGTGGGAGTGAGCGAGTGGGAGGGGGAGCATCTTTATAAATGCAGGTGTAAGGGGCATGGCACAGGGGTTTCAGAGGGGATACAGGGTAAAGGGATAACATTTAAAATGCAAATACATAAAATATCCAATAAAAATTTTCCTCATTTGAGAATTCTGTATTTCTGTACTCCTCTTTTTTAATTGTTTTATTTGGTTTTGGGTATCTAACTTCTTTAGTCCTTTTTATATTTTGGATATTAGTCCTCTTTCAGATGGAGAGTTAATGTAGATCTTTTCTCAATCTGTAGTCTGTCATTTTGGCAGCGTCTTTTGCTTCACATAAACTTTTCGGTTTCAAGAGGTACCATTTTTCAGTTGCTGATCTTAGAGCCTGAGCCATTGGTGTTCAGTTCAAGGTACTGTCTCCATTGCCAATATGTTCAAGGCTATTTCCTACTTTTTCTTCTATTAGATTCAGTGTATCCAGTTTTATATAGAGGTCCTTGATTCCCTTGGACTTGAGCATTTTGCAGAGAAACATAGAGCTGCCTAAGTGGGGAGGGGTGTGGAAGAATCTCCAGGAAGTTCCAGAGACTTGGGATAGGAGAAACTCCCAGGAGTCAATGTGGATGAAATTAGCCAAAAATTCCTAAAAGTGGGGAGATGGTCTGGCTTAATGATAGATATTTAATACAGAAAAGTCTAGGAAATATGTGAAAGGAACAAAAAAGAAAGAAAAAAACACAAATAAAATATATAGGAAAGGGCTTTGAAGTCAGTAACAGAGTCAGGATACAGTGATATTGGAAGACATGGGTATGGAAGAGAAACAGTTGGAAGTGGAAGGGGCAGGAAACAAAAAGAAAAAAATGGAAAGTGGAGAGAAGGTGTGAGGCAGACAAAGAGAAATAGAGACAAGAGAGGGAGGGAGGGGAGAGAGAGACAGAGACAGAGAAGAGTGAGAAAATTAGTTTACTGAGATGCTCAGAACTACAATGGTTGCATAATTTGCATAGAATACATCACAGAAATATTTAAGAGGAAAAGGGACAATTAACAGGGACAAAACAACAACAACAACAACAACAACAACAACAACAAAAATGGGGAGATGGAACTTGGAGAGACCATCTGTAGCAATCAGACAGAGGGATGAGAACACCAGACAGTGGAGGGATGAGAACACCAACCCACCTTCAAAAATTTTGTCTGAGAAGTCTTCCTCTGTAAAAGAAATGTAGGAACAGTAATGAAGCAGAGACTGAAGAAAAGGCTAACCCCTGGGGATGTTCAGGGTGTGGTGTTACCCTCTCAGGGTGAAAAGAGGAAGGATGGGTGAAAGACAAGGACAAGGACAAGGAATTTGGAGGTGCAGCATTAGGAATGTAAATATATGGAATAAATCACTTTTAAAGTTATAATTTCAGTGTGTGGTCCTTTGCTGTATAAAATCTCCCAGAAAATGGAAGTCTCTAAAGGACAAAGCAATATGCTGGCATGCCATG
The DNA here is from genome assembly GCA_964023405.1 of Apodemus agrarius. Classification (NCBI taxonomy): domain Eukaryota; kingdom Metazoa; phylum Chordata; class Mammalia; order Rodentia; family Muridae; genus Apodemus; species Apodemus agrarius. The sequence continues at coordinate 82,349,705 of OZ030008.1, forward strand.
TCTGATTTCGGGGGAAAATTGAGGACAGAAGAAGATTATGAAACACAAAGGAAATTTCTCAGAGCTGTAATTATATGATATTCTTCAAGTTTTGGGCATCACTAAGTAGATATGTAAAAGGTTTCTAAAATTCCGGAAGTAGTAGGCAGAAATAAAGACAGAAGCAAGAAATAAATAATCCTAATAAATATAAAAGCTTAAGTTGTGCTGATAAGACCTCTCAGATAAGGTTAATGGCCACCAAGATGGTGACCTGAGTTTTGTTCCCAGGGTTGTAAGGATCTCATCTGATCTGTATGTGTCATGTGACACTACTACTCACTGAGTAGCACGCACACCCATGCATGAACTACATAAAGTGAATAAATTGAAGGTTAAAAAATATATATTAATATTATTGAGACTTTATACTAGTCAGTATTTTGACATATTTGTCATTTTTTTCTAAATTTTTCTTTCTCATCTGCTACAAAATATAGTTGTCATGTCATAGTAGAGGAAACTATTTTCAAGACTAAGGATATTTCTGCACCCACCTAGTAGAATTAGGCCATGAACACAATGTGTATACTATTATGGATTGTTTTCATTTTTAAAATTCAATTTAAAATAATATAACAGAAGTTCCTGATTCCTTCTTATAAACCCATGTTATAATCTTCATAGTATATGTAGACAGATGGGAGCCTACAAAACTTACAAATGATTGATGAAAAAGTACGACTCAAAAGAAACTACTTTATTTGTTTGTCTTGTGAATTTCAAAATTTATTGCAACGTTGTCCTCGTTCCACATCACATGCCAAGTGACCAATCTACCACAGTATGACAGATTCAATGCAGTTTTCATAAAGTACTATCTCAGATTTCAGGAAAGTCTCTGGACAGGTTTTAGTTCTGTCCTCAACATTTGACAATGTTCAGAGAAAACTGTTTACAGGAAAACCACTTGACTTAATTTTTGTGTACAGGGCATACTAAAGCAGTGAGGACTGCCAGAATATTGACTGCCAAACAGAATGTAGCTTATTTATTCATCCAGAAACACACACAGGTCTCACACACACACACACACACACACACACACACACACACACACTATGCATACGCTTAATGTGTATACAAATTCTTAATGTTTTAAATATAATATAATATAATACAATATAATATAATACAATACAATACAATACAATACAATACAATATAATATAATATAATATAATTATAATAATTTGTAAGGTAATACATCTATATTATACAGACCAAATAAATGCTAGGTATGAGGGGTGAATTTCATAGTATGCAGGAAGGTTTGGCATAAGATTTGGATTTCACAGCCAATATCGTTTCTCTGAGTACATGATATCAATTGAGATTTCACCAAATAAAATGTGGCATATTTTCTCTTTACTCATCCTCATAATGGTAAGGAAGTAAAGGGAATAGTGACTCTATTTGAGGGTACCATATGTATTTTTGGAACGGGGCTCAAAGTCTAAAAGCTGAATATATTGAACTTTTTTTTTTTGAGGAAAAGTAGCACCTTCAAAAATTACAATATAAAGAAAAGATTTGTTTTTCAGCACACCTTCTTTATCAATACTGTAAATACTTTCACTGCCTTCCTGGTATGTTCTCATTACAGTTTTTAGAAAGACAGCCTTCTCTTATTATTATCTTAATCTTTCATTGCACCAGTAAAATTTGAAAATATTATATTTTATTTTAGTAAAATAAATGTTGGTCTTTTCAACCAGTTTCTATTAATCTCATTTCAATTAATATTCTGTACTCCCAAGTAAGACCTTAGATTTGGATGTCCTCCCTGTGATTTCCTAAGAACCTCCAAGAGAGTATGAAACACAAGGCTGCCACTTAAGAGACAGATTGAATTCTGCAGCTGAAGCATTTCCCATTTATGATGGCTATAGCCACATTTGTCTATGTAAAAGTAAACCACCCAACTCACCACATCTGTTCCCTATTTGTCTTCAAGTCACATCTGCTGACTTTTCCACAGAATGTGCTGCTGTGCTATTTTCTTATGTTAGAACTGTGGAGTTGATATGAATGAGGCATAAACTTAAGCTACTGTTTATATCTACCTTCTACACCTAGAGAAACATCCTGAGGTGGACCTCTTCCAGATGAGGTTAGAAGTACCATAAATCCTGATGCTTATCTTTATTCTTCTTTGGTGAATTACTACTTTTAGTAATGCTATACACTCACAAACATACAAACTCACTAAGATATATTCTTACCTGCATGTGTGTTTGAACACTCTTTTAATATATCAGTTTGTTCTTAATAAAACTGATTAAAATATCCCCATTAACCCAAAGTATCAGATGAAGTTAAACCCCTATAGTTCTGTAAATATAAGATACAGATTAACTTTGTAATCATGAGCATATAAAATGACAAATAAAGGCATTATCATAAGGATTGATTTAGGTAATTGACCTGAAACTTTTAGGCGTTAAGGGAATTACTTTGTATTTATTTTGTCAAAAAGTAACTGTTAAATATTAGTTAAATAAAGATGGAAAGTTACTTTTTGCATAAGCTTCTTTTCTCAATAAATATGTTTGTTTCTATTTTTCATTTAAATTATTAGCAATTAAAAATATTTAACTGTAGTTTATGTGTAAGTTTTTGTATTTATTTATTTATTTACACTCCAGAGTTTATTGCCTTTCCAATATACCCTCAAACTCTTCCACATCCCATACATCCTCCCTGCTCTCCTGTCTCCATGAGGATGTCTCTACCACCCACCAGTCACTGCCAACCCCTAACCCTCACCCCACATGACCTCTAAACTTCCTGTAGCTTCCAGTCTCTTGAGTGCTAGGTGCTTCTTCTGACTGAAACCAGGGCCAGCAGTCCTCTGATGTATATGTGTTGGGGGCCTCCTGTCAGCTGGTACATACTGCCTCTTTGGTGGTCCAGTGTCTGAGAGATCTCAGGGGTACCGGTTCATTGAGAATGCTGGTCCTCTTCTTCCAGCTTTTCCCTAATTCAATCATGGGTGTCAGCAACTTCCGTCGATTGATTGGGTGCGAATATCTGGATCTGACTCTTTCATCTACTTTTTGGGTCTTTCAGAGGGCAGTCATACAAGGTCCCATTTTTGTGAGCATTCCATAGCCTCAGTAATAGTGTCAGACCTTCAGCCCTCCCTTTGAGCTAGATCCCACTTTGGGCCTATCACTAGAACGTCTTTTTCTCTCCATTTCCTTTCCTGCATTTCTTTCAGACAGGAACAATTATGGGTCAGAGTTTTGAGTGAGGGATGGCAACCACATCCCTCACTTGATGACCTGTCTTTCTGCTGGAAGTAGGCTCTACAAGTTCCCTCTCCACACTGTAGGGCATTTCATCTAAGGTCCCTCCTTTGAGTTCTGAAAGTCTCTCACCTCCCAGTCTCTGGTACATTCTGGAGGATCTCTCCAACCTCCTACCTGCCAAGGTTCCCTGTTTCCATTCTTTCTGCTGGTCCTCAGCACTTCAGACCTCCCCCACCACCACTCAATACCCGATCAGGTTCCCCTCTTCCCCCTGACCCCCATCCACTTTCCCTCCTAGGTTTTTTCCTCCCTCCATCCATGTGATTGTTTCCTTCTCTCTCTCAAGGGGGACTGACACATACTCCTCACTTGGGTCCTTCAACTTGTTAACATTTTTGAGATCTGTGTACCATATCTGGGTATTTTGAATGCTTTTTGGCTTTGTTTTGGGGACTTTTGTTGTTGCTTTTTTGCTAAAAACAACTTATTAGTGAATACATTCCATGCATGTGCTTTTGGGTACGAGTTACCTCACTTAGGATGATATTTTCTTATTCCATCCATCTGCCTGCAAAACTCAGGATATCCTAGTTCTTAATGGCTGGGTAGAATTCCATTGTGTAAATGAACCACATTTTCTGTATCCATTCATCTGTTGTGTGACGCCTGGGTTGTTTCCAGCTTCTGGCTATCAAAAACAAGGCAGTTATGAACATAGTGGTACATGTGCCCCTGTGTCATGGTGGGGCATCATTTGGGTATATTCCCAAGAGTGGTATTGCTGGGCCTTCAGGTAGATCTATTTCCAATTTCCTGAGGAAACTCCAGATTGATTTCCAGAGTGGTTGTACTAGTTTTCGTTCCCACCAGCAATGGAGGACTGTTCTTCTTTCTGCACATCCTCACCAACATGAGCTGTTGCCTGAAGTTTTGATCTATCCATTCTGATTGGTGTATGGTTGTTTTGTATTGATCTCAGTGTTATTTGGATTTGCACTTTTCTGACCAATAAGGACTTTGAACATTTCTTTGGGTGTTCCTCTACCATTCAAAATTCCTCTGTTGTGAATTCTCTGTTTAGTTGTATATCCCATTTTTTGATTGGGTCATTTGGTCTTGTGGTGGTTAGCTATTTGAATTCTTTATATATTTTGGTCTTTAGCCCTCTATTAGAAGTGTGGTTAGTGAAGATTTTTTCCCAAAATCTGTAGGTTGTCAATTTGTCCTATTGACTATATCCTTTGCCATACAGAAGCTTTCCAGTTTCCTGAGTTCCCATCAAATATGATTTCAATTAAATTTAAAAAAAAATTGAAAAACTATTTTTGTTTTTGTTAGTTTTAAAAAATACTAAGTTAAGAAAGTTGAATTATAGTTTGAATATACTTAGTGTTGCTAAATATTTAATTATTAATAGTATTTTTACGTATTTGCAATAATTTTGTATATTTATCATTTGGTATTTGTCTTTATGAATGATGGTGTCTATTATAAAAATCTGTATATTACAACAATTTGGAGATGTCCCAAAAAAGGTGAAAATAAATTTACTACATGATCTTGCTATTCATTGGTATACCCAAAGGTTAAACTATCCCACACAGAGATAGTTGCTTGGGCATATTCATTTACATTTTGTGCACAATAGTAAGAAAATTGCTATCTAAACTTTCTTCAAATGATGAAAAATAGTGAAAATATGAAGAATGGGATTCTATTTGGCTGTAAATAACGATAAATTCACTAAAATAACAGAAAAATCTGTGGACTTGGAAATATATTGAGTAACACATATACAGAAGGCAAATGTGAGCTGATAATCCTTAACAAGGAATCTGCAGATGTGAGGCGGTAATCCTTAACAATGAGTCTTACCTTAAGATCCTTGGTCTGAGGATACAGCTGGAAGTAATCACAGAAATCAGCAGAGTATCAAGGGACTACATACGAAACACATTGATGAAAGATCTCAGACACTAGTTCTATGAAAGGGGAAAGGATACTAACAAGAGATGGGAAATTTACATAAGAATCAAAGGCTTAGCATGATATAGAGATAGAGAGAGAAAAGAGAAATAAGTCATACTAAAGATGTTTGAATGGGCCAGGTGGTTGTGGCACACACCTGTAATCCCAGCACTCTAGGAGGCAGAGGCAGGCATATTTTTGAGTTCGAGGCCAGCCTGGTCTACAGAGTGAGTTTCTGGACAGCCAGGGCTATACAGAGAAACCCTGTCTTGAAAAAAACCAAATCCAAAAAACAAACAAACAAACAAACAAAAATGTTTGAATGGATACTGAAAATGTGGTACATTTATACATTGGAGTACTACTCAGCTATTAAAAACAATCAATTCATGAAATGCTTAGGCGAATGGATGAAGCTACACAATATCATCCTGAGTGAGGTAGCACATTCACTAAAGAACACTCTCTGATAAGTGGATATTAATCCAAAAGCTCAGAATTCCCAAGATACAACTCACAGACCACATGAAGCTTGAGAAGAAGGAAGACTAAAGTGTGGATACTTTGTTCCTTTATTGGAAAAATGGATCAAAATACCCATGGCTCACAGCCAACCAATAGATTGAGCATAAGGTCCCCAATGGAGCAGCTAGAGAAAGGAATCAAGTTGTTGAATAGGTTTGTTCAACCAATTGTTGAATTTGTATCAACAATTCAAGTTGTCAAATAGGTTTGCAGTCATGCAGGAGGAACAACCAGTACCCCGAGAGCTTCCAGGGACTAAACCACCAACCAAAGAGTACACATGGAGGGACCCATGGCTCCAGCTACATATGTAACAGATATGTAAAAGATAGCCTTTTCAGACATCAATGAGAGGAGAGGTCATTGGTCCTATGTAGGCTAGATGCACCAAAGTAGAGGAATGCCAGTCAGGAAATAGGGTGGTGGTGGTGAGAAGGAGCATGGAGGGTGTCATGGGGGGTTGTGATAGGGGATTTTCTGAGTGGTAAGAAGAAAGGGAGGATACCATTTGAAATGTAAAGAAAGCAAGATTTAGTTAATGTTTCCCATAAGCATTGAAGATTCAAAGAAAAAACTACCCTATGACTACAGAAAAAAAATACCCATTAAATTTTTGATCTTCAGGATACATGAGTCTCACTAAAGAGTATAGGCATTTTTTCTTATCCATAGGAACCTCCCAAAACTTGAAGGTAAGGATCTATTTGCATAAAACACGAAGTATTGATGTAGCACTGACCTAGAAACCTCTTTCCTGAGGACTAACTCTTAGAATATTTTATGCTGGGGGAAAGTAATTGTTAGTCCCACCTAGTACATCTTTGGGAATAACCAACTGAAGTCTAGTTGGATTTAGCCAAGGTTTTGTCAAAAGACTAGTCATCTGCCTTGTGTCTTATTATTTTGAAGTCTTGTGTAGATGGATTTGTCCATCATTCATTTTCAATCTTGGCACCTACAATAAATTGCCCATTTCCAGTTTATGACATTTAGTTACCAGATAGTGGCCTCATTCCTAACATAGAAGGAATATTTTTCCTTGGTCTTAAATGTGTTTCAAGCCTCCTTTCCTTTCTTAGTGCAATTATCCCATAACAGATGAAAGTTTACACAACTCTATTTGCAGGGAGCTTGAGGAAACTTGTATCAATTTAGGAGTTCTATAAAATCATGATAAGGAATTATGAACTAATTGGTTCATCTACATAGCTATACTACACAAAAGTATATCTTCCTATAGATTCTGCAGGAGGTCTGCCCAATAGGGCTAACTGGACCCTATTTATCATTAGGTTATATAATAATGGCAGTAAAGGCATATTGGTATCAAGAAGGAATCCTAGGATAAAGTCTTTGAGGACTCTGCATCTCAGAGTGTATTCATCATAGTCATGCAGAATGGTAAGCCCTCTCCAGAAAACTCCCATTCTGTAGACTTTCCTATATGGCTTCTGAAAGTAAACATTTTGAAAGAGATTTTAAGAATATTCTATATTCTTATACTCTTTAATACTGTCTATTAAATCATTGACATTTTCTTAAGCCTACATATACTTTTTATACTTATGTCAGATTTTTAATTTTCAGCAAATAGTTTCATTTATAGTCCATTTTTAAAAGTGTGACACTTTTAATTAGTACATCTCTCTCTAGTACAATATTTTGACTTAAAAATATTTCTTCAACATTTCTCACAGTAAACCATATTTCAAAACCAGAAAAAGTGTAATAACTTGTGCTTAATATTCTGATTTATTATAAAATTTAGAATGTGCATGCATTTTATATGTCAACATAGATGGTTATATAAGCATATAATGTTTCAACAGCTTCTTATATTTGAATTCCTAAAACATTATAGCATCTAATTATAAGAGTGGTTTTCTGTTCTCTCTTCAATGTAGTTTTGAGTTTGATAATGTGTGTTCTACTACACGAATTAAAAGTAGATGGTAGTAGTATGTGTGTGGAGGGTATGTTGGTGCTTATGTGTGTGTGTATGTGGCCTCCCAGGTATATCAATCCAACATGCCATACCAAGTTGCAGTAAGTTTAGGCACCTTCCCTCATATTTAGGATGGATGAAGAAAATCCCGAAGGAGAACAAGGGTCACAAGAGTAGATAGAGGTGCTCCCTCTCTTAAAAGTGTCACAAAAACTTCAAGCTACACAACATTAATATATGTCAAACAGTCTAGTCAAGACCCAAGTGGGCTCCAGATTGTTTCAGTCTCAGTGAGCTCCTATGAGGTCAATGTTGTTAATTAAGTGTATTTTCTTGTGGTGTCCTTGACCTCTCTAGTTCCTATAATCCTTCTTCCACATCTTCAGCAAGATTGCCAGAACTTTACCTAATGTTTGGCTATGAATCTCTATGTCTGTTTTCATTGGTTTCTGGGCAAAGCCTCTCTGAAGACAGTTTTGTTTTAGCCACCAATCTATCTGTCTTTCTCTATTTGGTTACTTCACTGAGGATGATTTTTGTTTTGTTTTGTTTTGTTTTGTTTTGTTTTGTTTTGTTTTGGTTTGGTTTGGTTTGGTTTGGTTTGTTTTGTTTTGGTTTGGTTTGGTTTGGTTTGGTTTGGTTTGGTTTGGTTCCATCAATTTGTCTGAACATTTCATAACATAATTTTTAACAGCTGATTAACACTCTGTTGTATAAATACACTATGTTTTCTTTATCCATTCTTCAGTGGGGAGAATTCCAGGTTGCTTCCAGATTCTAGTTATTACAAATAAAGCTGCTATGAACATAGTCACGCAAAAGTCTTTGTGTAAGGATTGAACAACTTTTAGGCAAATGCTCAACAGTGATATACCTAGGTCTGGTGATAGATCAATTCTCGATTTACCAGAGAACCCACCAGATTGATTTCCAGAGTGGGGATGCATGTTTGCACTCATACTAGTAGTTTAGGAGTGCTCTGCTTGGTCCATATCCTCACCAAGATAAACTATTACTCGTGCTTTTAATCTTAGTTATTTTTAATAGGTGTAAAATGGAATTTCAGAGTCATTTTGATTTGTATTTTCCAGGTGGTTAAGGATTTTGAACATTTCTTCAAAAGATTTTTGGACATTTGAGATTCCTCTCCTGAAAATTCTCTCTTTAGATCTATACCCAATTTTTAAATATATTTTTTGGTTTGTTGATTTTTTCTTTATTTCTTTAAATATGTTGGAAAGTAGACCTCTGTCAGATATAGCAAAGGGAAGGAAGCCATTAAGCACAACCCCTCCAAGGCCTCTATGTCAGCTCCTGCCTCCAGGTTTATACCTGTTGGTGTTCCTGCCCTTCCTTTGGTGATGAAAAGTAATATGGAAGAATAAGCCAAATGAACATTTTCATCCCCAACTTGTTTTTTGTCATGATGATTCATCATAGCAACACATATCCTCACTAACCAATATTCAAATAAACAAATAGATACCTACATAAAAACAGACAATCTTCAAATGAATAAATGGATAACTACATAAATATTGGAAAGAGAAAGATCGTGTTTTTATCTGTATGTCATTTGACAGCTTATGCCAATTTTTCACATTCCTAGCCATTGCAATATGATTATCAATTCTTTGGCAAAGTGAAAGCAGTATCACTTTATCTTTTGTAATTGTTACTCCTACCAATCAGGCAATTTCTCTGCAACTTTCACACAATGATTCAGTGTCGTTCTCCAGAAACCACTTTTCTTCATTGATTATGCACCTTCAAATATGACATTTTATTTTCAAAACAATAATATACTTACTTATTAAGCGAGTGCTGATATATATATATATATATATATATATATATATATATATATATATATAAATCAATCCATCCCACTATTTTCATTACAAAGCAAAAATTTTTTTAATGACACTTTACATTTTGTTCATACTTAACATGCTATGAATGATTAGGATATAATCACAAAAGATCAGGTCTGTCCTCATTTTTCTTCAGCCTTCTTAGCATGGGAATTACATGTGTCAGCCATCATAGACAACTGGCAATATTGGTTTTATATTGATTACATTTTATATATAAATATATCATATCAAGCGGTTATTTGATTTTGGTAATCTAATGACTTCTAATTAGAGTCATATTAAATAACTGTCCGAGCATCTACCCCACCACTTCTTACAAGATGAATTTGAACAGCAGGAAAATGAATAATTTTTATTGCACTATTTTATATATCTCAAAATCAGATGTTAGAAAATCAAGAGAAACACAGGTGACACCTCTTTATCTATATTGAAATATCTAAAGTCAGAATTTTTAAGAAAACACTGCAACTAGCTATATTTAGAGTGTATATTAGTATAAAGAGAAAAATTTTAGGGGTGAAGTCTTAGGGGGGACAACTGACTTCACAGTCTCTTTGCCGTTCATCCTCAGTTGTCAGTGAAAAGTTCAGAAAGAGCCTCTGTGGTTGCCCAGTACAATGGGCAATGAAGGTGGAAACTATCAGAGATGTCATGATATATTAGGCATACCTTTCAGTAAAAATACATTATCAAAAGGATTTCCATGACCTTGCAGAACTGTATTTATTCTTATTTCCACATTTCTAATATTCCGGACTCACATTCATAAGGAGGATGTTGGGTAAGAAGATTTATGAATGGCACAGAGATATCTTTTTTAAAATATCACCCAAATATAGACAAGCACAAATTGCTTCACCTCCTCTAAATTTTAGTAGCACACAGACACATAACTGGTATAATAGGAACAGAATAGTAAACAGGAGTACCTGAGCACTGTATCTTTATTTACATTGAGCTTCAGCAGATATTTGATATATAATAGGCACTGAAGAGACCTTGTTTTGGGGGAAAGCTTTTGTCTCTGTCTCTCTCATTCTCTCTCTGTTTCTTTCTCTCTGTCTGTCTCTGTCTACTTCTCTTGTTCTGTCTCTATCTCTCTGTCTCTGTCTCTCTGATTCTCTGTCTCTGTGTGTGCATGTGTGTATATACATGTATATGCATATATGTGAAGACCAGAGGTTGAAGTTGTATGTTTTAACTCAATTTCCTTTCCTCTTATTTTTGAAGGCAAAGTATCTCAGTCATCCTGTTGTGTGAGTTCACTAACCAGTAAGACTCAGGAATGTCTGCCTACCCAGATATCACATTCCAGGTGTGGTAGTGCTGTACTCTTTTTTTTTATATGAGTTCTAGGAGATCAAATTAAGCTCCTTACATGTTCAGGGCTAGATTTTCATTAATGAAGCTATCACCTCTGTTCCATTGGAGAACATTATAAGACTTAACTGCCTGAAAATAATGAAAAAAATTAAACTTTTCTCAAGATTAATACATAATATCTTCTTTAAACAGGAGCCTAGCATGATTGTCCTCTGAAAGGCCCAACAAGCAGCTGAAAGAGTCAGATGCAGATATTTAAACCCAACCAATGGACAGAAACTAGTAACCCCTGTGGTTGAACAAAGGGAAAGCTAGAAGAATTTTAAGAGGAAGGCAACCCTATAGGAAAACCAGCAATCTTAACTAACGTGAACCCCTAAGATTGCTCAGATAGTGAAACACCAACCAGGGAGCATACACCAGCTGATATGAGGCCTCTAACATATATACAGAGGATTGCCGGCTGTGAACTCAGTCAGAGAAGGTAGACCTAACCCTCAAGACTTGCGGCCACAGAAAGTGGGGAGATCTGGTAGTGTGAGGGTGTGTGGGGAGAGACAGGAGGTAGAAGGAGGTATAGGATGTGAAAAAGTCAGAGGGAAGACTGGGAGGGGGATAAAGACTGGACTTTAAGAAGAAAAAGATTAGACAGGCAGTGGCGGTATGTGCCTTTAATCCCAGCACTTGGGAGGCAGAAGCAGGCAGATTTCTGAGTTCTAAGCCAGTGTGGTCTACAAATTGAGTTCCAGGATAGTGAGGGCTATACAGAGAATCCCTGTTTCAAATGCCAAAAATAAAATAAAATTGAATTACATGTAGAAGTATGTTTTGAGCTGCAGTGATTCCATATGTTACAGCCTTTTTAAAAATGCTATGTGTGGATTTTCTGTTGCAACATTTGGAATGAATTGTTCATGAATTGGAAAAATTCATGAACATGGAGTAGAAATTTAAAATGGTGATAGTAAATATATATAAAATTTCTAAAAAGAAAATGACAATAGACAATAACATAAATTATGCCTGAGTAGAGAAAAGTCGAAAACATAAGAAATAAAAAGAAATACTAGGACCTAGGCAAACTATATAGGATATGATAGATTCCTCTGATACAGACATTTTAAGCCAAGCAAACAACGGCCCAAATATGGAATTCAAAACACAAATGCCAAACAAAAATGAAACAAAGAACAGAAATCACCAAGTTTCCAAAATTTAATAGAGATAGCAAATTCAACATACTAATGGAAAATATCCACTTATTAGTAAGTACATATCATCCATGTCCTTCTGGGTCTGAGTTACCTCATTCGGGATGATATTTTCGAGTTCCATCCATTTGCCAACTAAACCCAGAATGTCCTCATTCTTTTTTTTTCTCTCAGCAAATCCTTTAGTCTCATCTTACAGAGGTCACTGCATGGAGCATGGACACGCGGCCAGGAAAACAGCCTCTAATTTCCACCCTGAATCTTGCCCTCCCTCTCAGGCGCTGTGCTTCACAGGTAGCAAATGATAGAAACAGGTCCAGAGAGGCCGAAGTAGGAAGGGCCAGCAATTATTTAAAATGCTAGGAATATTTAATTACACTTAGGGAAAAAAGGTCTGTTTGCAAATATTTTTTTTGTTTTTTTGTTTTTTTTTAATATTTTATTTTCTATATTCTATGTTTACATTCCAAAGGCTTTCCCCTTTCCCAGTTCCCACCCACCATAGTTCCCATAGTTCCTCTCCCCCCCAACTGTTCCCCAATCATTCCCCCTCCCCCCTCGGTTTCTTTACTAAACTGGATGCAATCTTTACAGGCCCAGGGTCCTCTCCTTTCTTCTTCTTGGGAATCATTTGACTTGCTATTTGTGTCTTGAGTATTTAGGGCTTCTGGGCTCATTAATATCCACTTATCAGTGATTGCATTTCATGTGCATTCTTTTGTGATTGGGGCAATTCACTCAGGATGATATTTTCCAGGTCTAACCATTTACCTACAAATTGCATGAATTCATTATTTTTACTTGCTGAGTAGTATTCCATTGTATAAATATACCAAATTTTCTGTATCCATTCCTCCTTTGAGGGATATTTGGGCTCCTTCCAATTTCTGACTATTATAAACAAGGCTGCTATAAACATAGTGGAGCATGTGTCCTTATTGCATGCAGGGGAATCCTCTGGGTATATGCCCAGGAGTGGTATGCCAGGGTCCTCTGGAAGTGACATGCCCAATTTTCTGAGGAACCGCCACACTGATTTCCAGAGCGGTTTTACCATTTTGCAATCCCACCAACAGTGGAGGAGTGTTCCTCTTTCTCCACATTCTCGCCAGCACTTGTTGTCTCTTGAGTTTTTAATCTTAGCCATTCTGACTGGTGTAAGGTGGAATCTCAGGGTTGTTTTGATTTGCATTTCCCTGATGACTAATGATGTTGAACATCTTTTAAGGTGTTTTTCGGCCATCCGAATTTCTTCTGGTGAAAATTCTTTGTTTAGCCCTGTGCCCCATATTTTGATAGGGTTATTTGTTTCTTTGAGGTCTAACTTCTTGAGTTCTTTGTATATATTGGATATTAGCCCTCTGTCGGATGTGGAGTTGGTGAAGATCTTTTCCCACTTTGTTGGTTGCCGTTTTGTCCTTCTGACAGTGTCCTTTGCTTTGCAGAAACTTTGTAATTTTATGAGGTCCCATTTGTCAATTCTTGATCTTAGAGCATAAGCTACTGGTGTTCTGTTCAGGAACTTTTCCCCTGTGCCCAAGTCCTCCAGGGTCTTCCCAAGTTTCTTTTCTCATAGTTTCAGTGTGTCTGGTTTTATGTGGAGGTCCTTGATCCACTTGGAGTTGATCTTAGTGCAAAGAGATAAGAGTGGGTCAATTCGCATTCTTCTGCATGTTGACCTCCAGTTGAACCAGCACCATTTGTTGAAAAGGCTATCTTTATTCCACCGGATGGTTGTGGCTCCTTTATCAAAGATCAAGTGACCATAAGTCTGTGGGTTAATTTCTGGGTCTTCAATCCTGTTCCATTGATCTGCTTGCCTGTTGCTATACCAATACCATGCAGTTTTTAACACAATTACTCTGTAGTACTGCTTGAGGTCAGGGATATTGATTCCCCCAGAAGTCCTTTTATAGTTGAGAATAGTTTTAGCTATCCTGGGTCTTTTGTTGTTCCAGATGAATTTGAGAATTGCTCTTTCTAGATCTATGAAGAATTGAGTTGGGATTTTGATGGGGATCGCATTGAATCTGTATATTGCTTTTGGCAAGATGGCCATTTTTACTATATTGATCCTGCCAATCCAGGAGCAAGAAATATTTTTCCATCTTCTGAGGTCTTCTTCGATTTCTTTCTTCAAGGACTTGAAGTTCCTGTTGTACAGATCTTTCGCTTGTTTGGTTAGAGTTACGCCAAGATACTTTATGTTGTTTGTGGCTATTGTGAAGGGTGTTATTTCCCTAATTTCTTTCTCTGCCTGCTTGTCCTTTGAGTACAAGAAGGCCACTGACTTGCTTGAGTTAATTTTACAACCTGCCACTTTGCTGAAGTTGTTTATCAGCTGTAGAAGTTCTCTGGTGGAGTTTTTTTGGTCGCTTAGTTAAACAATCATATCGTCTGCAAATAATGATAGTTTCACTTCTTCCTTTCCAATTTGTATCCCTTTGATTTCCTTATGTTGTATAATTGCTCTTGCTAGAACTTCAAGTACTATATTGAAAAGATATGGAGGGAGAGGGCAGCCTTGTCTAGTCCCTGATTTTACTGGGAATGCTTCAAGTTTCTCTCCATTTATTTTGATGTGGGCTACTGGTTTGCTGTAGATTGCTTTTACTATGTTTAGGTATGGGCCTTGAATTCCTGCTCTTTCCAAGACTTTTAGCATGAAAGGATGCTGAATTTTGTCAAATGCTTTTTCAGCATCTAATGAACTGACCATGTGGTTTTTTTCTTTCAGTTTGTTTGTGTAGTAGATTACATTGATGGATTTCCGTATATTGAACCATCCCTGCATGCCTGGAATGAAGCCTACTTGATCATGGTGGATGATCGTTTTGATGTGCTCTTGGATTCAGTTAGCAAGAATTTTATTTAGTATTTTTGCATCTATATTCATCAGAGAAATTGGCCTGTAGTTCTCTTTCTTTGTTGGATCTTTTTGTGCTTTAGGTATTAGCATAATTGTGGCTTCGAAGAATGAGTTGGGCAGTGTCCCTTCTGTCTCTATTTTGTGGAATAGTTTGAAAAGTATTGGTGTTAAGTCTTCTTTGAAGGTCTGGTAGAATTCTGCACTAAAACCATCTGGTCCCGTACTTTTTTTGGTTGGGAGGCAGGCTTTCTATAACCCCTTCTATTTCTTTAGGGGTTATGGGACTATTTAGCTGATCTACTTGATGCTGATTTAATTTTGGTATTTGATATCTGTCTAGGAAATTGTCCATTTCCTCCAGATTCTCCAGTTGTTTTGAGTATAGACCTTTGTAGTAGGATCTGATGATCTTTTGAATTTCCTCAGTTTCTGTTGTTATGTCTCCCTTTTCATTTCTAATTTTGTTAATTTGTATACTGTCTCTGTGTCCTTTGGTTAGTCTGGCTAAGGGTTTATCTATCTTGTTGATTTTCTCAAAGAACCAGCTCCTGGTCTTGTTAATTCTTTGTATGGTTCTCTTTGTTTCTATTTGATTGATTTCAGCCATGAGTTTGATGATTTCTTGTCTTCTACTCCTCCTGGGTGAATTAACTTGTTTTTCTTCCAGGGCTTTAAGGTGTGCCATTAAGCTGCTAGTGTATGCTCTCTCCAGTTTCTTTTTGGATGCACTTAGAGCTATGAGTTTTCCTCTTAGAACTGCTTTCATTGTGTCCCATAGATTTGGGTAGGTTGTACCTTCATTTTCATTGAATTCTAAAAAGTCTTTGATTTCTTTTTTTATTTCTTCCTTGACCAAGGTGTCATTGAGTAGAGTATTGTTCAGTTTCCATGTGTATGTGGGCTTTCTGTTGTTTTTGTTGTTATTGAAGACCACTCTTACTCCATGGTGATCTGATCGGAGGCATGGGATTAGCTCGATCTTCTTGTATTTGTTGACATCTGTCTTGTGATTAATTATGTGGTCTATTTTGGAGAAGGTACCATGTGGAGCTGAGAAAAAGGAATATTCTTTAGCTTTAGGATGAAATGTTCTATATATATATCTGTTAAATCCAATTGGTCCAGAGTTTCAATTAGTTTCACTGTGTCCCTGTTTAGTTTCTGCTTTCCTGATCGGTCCATTGAGGAGAGTGGAGTGTTGAAGTCACCCACAATTATTGTGTTAGGTGTAATGTGTGCTTTAAGCTTTAGTAAGGTTTCTTTTACGAATGAGGGTGCCCTTGCATTTGGAGCATAGATGTTCAGTATTGAGAGCTCTTCTTTGTGGATTATCCCTTTGGCCAGCAAGAAGTGACCTTCTGAGTCTCTTTTGATGATTTTAGGTTGGAAGTCAATTATATCTGATATTAGAATGGCTACTCCAGCTTGTTTCCTGAGACCATTTGCTTGTAAAATTGTCTTCCAGCCTTTTACTCTAAGGCAGTGTTTGTCTTTGACACTGAGATGTGTTTCCTGTATGCAGCAAAATGTAGGGTCCTGTTTCCGTATCCAGTCTGTTAATCTATGTCTTTTTATTGGGGAATTGAGTCCATTGATGTTAAGAGATATTAAGGAATAGTAATTATTTCCTCCAGACATTTTTGAAATTATATTTATTTACTTTATTTTTTTATATTCGAGAGGTTACCTTCTTTTGGGTTTGATGAGAGGAGGTTTCTATCTTGCTTCTTCCCGGGTGTAGTTTCCGTCCTTGTCTTGGTGTTTTCTCCCTATTATCCTTTGTAGGGCTGGATTTGTGAAAAGATATCTTGCAAATTTGGTTTTGTCATGGAATACCTTGATGTCTCCATCTATGGCGATTGAGAGCTTTGCTGGGTAAAGTAGTTTTGGCTGAAGTTTGTGTTCTCTTAGAGTTTGCATTATATCTGCCCAGGATCTTCTAGCTTTCATGGTCTCAGGTGAGAAGTCTGGTGTTATTCTGATAGGTCTTCCTTTATAATTTACTTGGCCTTTTTCTCTTGCTGCCTTTAATATTCTTTCTTTGTTTAGTACATTTGGAGTTTTGATTATTATGTGACGGGATGTTTTTCTGTTCTGATCCAGTCATTCTTAATGGCTGAGTACTATTCCATATATATATATATATATATATATATATATATATATACATGCATATGTATATGTATATAAGTGTGTATGTATGTATGTACACACTTATATACACTTATATACATATACATATACATATGCATGTATATGTATATATACATATACATATGCATGTATATGTATATACATATGTATATGTATATACATATACATATGCATGTATATATATATATATATATATATATATATATTCAACAGAACAATATGGAAGAAATGAGCAGGATTTTAGGAGAATCATTTCATCAGTTATAATACATATAGAAATATTCAATATTTATATTAAATAATACTTTGAACACATATGGAAGAACATATTTTAAGAGCTCAATTTTTAGTAGCCCTGATTCATACCCATCAATCATTTTTTTTGGTAATAAAATAAAGCCAACAAAAAATGTGGTTGTAAATTCTTATATATTAGTTCAATTAAATTTTATAAAATAGCTCAGAAGAAATGACGAGGTGCCAAACTATGTTCAGCCTGAGTCTCTACCATCTTCAAGTGAAGAAATGTGATGATAATATTAAAAAGATCTTAGATGCTTCCATTTTTTAAAAAGCCAGCAGTGATTGAAAAAGAAACCACAAACTGTTTGAGAATTTGAAAATAGAAAAAAGCATGGCAAACACTTGATCCCATTAATGGCCATCAAATATGATAGTAGGAGCAGGCAATAAGTTTATACAGTCTTTCCAGTATTGAGATATTCCACATAAATCAACAAGAAATCTAGATTTGTTACAACCACCAGTGGAATGTAAGTGATATTTGTTTGAGTGGTGGCAGGTGAGGATATGAATTCAGAAGTACACAATGATGCTTCAATAAAGGTGAGTTAAAGCAAGAGATTATATGGTCTTGGTGCTTTCTCCTTATTTCAGGATACCACACACTTTTGCTTGAGCCCCTATCTTTGTACCATGGTAGTGAATAAACTCCAAATGGACATAATTTGTGGAATGATCAGGACATTCAATTGACCAAGGATAGATTTTTAACTATGATTCAGAATGGGAGTCATTAATAAAACTTACAATCAATTACAGAAAGAGAAAAATGATTTTGTTCAAGGTTGAATTATGTACTGTGATCTTATACAATGCTGTTTCAGGTACATGCAATTTTAAAAACATTTTGGCAGTATATAAGGAAGAAATGATTGATTCTTGTAAATCCCAAAGTTATAGTGTGAAAGAGGCAGGAGATCAAAATCTGGAGGGAATTTCAACTAGTTCATGGAAGAAAGTGAAAATGCCTTTGGTTTTGCCCTTTTCTCAGAGTTGCTCTTATATTCTTAAACTCTGAAGAGACCTCCTGTAGACTTGAAGATATATTTTCACTTTACAGTCAGGTTTATAACTCCAATTAACAAGCTATCTTGCCAGAAGCTGAATGTTCTCAGTAGGGTCTCACTGATGCAGTAGTGGGTCTGTCAGATGCATATGCATGCTGGGTCAAACAAGGTTGAACAAGTGTAGTGGCCCCAACCTGAAAGCTTGAGCTCAAGTTTCATATCTGCCACTAATTAGCAGAGTGACCTTGAGAAATTGACTCACCCATTGTGAACTTCAATTTCTTTTTCTGCAAAATTGAGAGTGGATGGACCACGAAGTTCTTTTTATCTCTAAAATACACAAATTATATACCCCCACTCTTAAACACAACTACATATTCAGTCTAAATCTGTTATAACACATTGATCTGACAAGGCCAGTTCCTGCTACTTATCTGGCTGGAACATCCTTACCTCAAGCACCAGCATTATAAAGGGATTTATATACAGCATTATTCCTGAGATGTGTGCCTTTGGCAGAGGCAAATAGAAATTGCAAAAGCAAAATTAGATCTGTGCATATTTTGTTGGAGGAAAAAAACACCTCTCTTCTTCTGTGTCCCAGCTTTTAAAATTTCAATTTTTGCCTCCACTAGCCAAAGGAAACTAAACACAGTGCAATTATTCAGTAAAAATGCAAATGCTGGATAGAAAAATCTGGACAGCTCTAAGATTTTCTAAAAACAAAAGTGGTTTTTGTTCTTAAAGAAATAGTAGTAGAACTTTAGGTTGCTGTCTTTAGATAGCATTCCAACAGCCATAAAACACTAAACTATAGGATGCTGAATAACCATATATACAAAAAATAGTATATGTACTTGAATACATGACATAGTATTTAAAATGTTTTTCCATGCATGTGTGAAGCCTATCAATAAATCACATTGATTTAAGTTCCAAAGTAGGATTAGAATGACTTTTGTTTTCGTTATTTCTATAACAATGTAGACCAACAATTTATTCATTTTTGAATATTTCTTACATATAGCTCCTTCTATCCACTTACAACTTAATAGTAGAAATTAATTCATATAAAATGCAAAGTTATGCTGGATGGTACCTGGTAGTTCTTTCAAAGATTTCCTTGAACATCAAGACAAACATGAACTTCCATCCCTACTGTTCATATGTAGACAATGAACATCTCTTATGCCATGTCAACTGTTAATTCAACCTGCTTTATGTTACTTTGAACTGTCAATCAAGGACTACTATTATTTTATTTTTTCACATTTTGAAGCATACTAAGTGCTTTCATGACTCACAGGGGTTTATAAAGTATAGCTTCTATTTAGAGGTTCTTGCTTCTTTCAAGAGCATTGCTTCTTTTCTTTATTCTTATACCCCAGTTCACAAATTATAATTTTAACAGATCTTTTTAAATATCTTACCTACAAAAAAATTAATGCTTACTTCTTCTCTATATGTGAATAATGATGGCCTACAATGCTTATATTCTGGTTTTTGAATTAGTGTGTTTATTATGGACATGACATACAAAGCATACCAATAATATATATATATATATATATATATATATATATATATATATACACAATAGAAATATTTCAAAACATTATCCAATTTGATGCTTGAAATATTCAGCAGAGGTTGGATCAGGAAGCTTAGTTCTCTCTGTGTGGATGAATTTCTCATATCTGACTTCCAATTATTCTTTCTCTTGCTGGCAATTTTATATCATGAAGAAAGCAATAGTAGTCCCCTTTCAAAATGTTTCACTTTTTTTG
The DNA here is from genome assembly GCA_964023405.1 of Apodemus agrarius. NCBI lineage: Eukaryota > Metazoa > Chordata > Mammalia > Rodentia > Muridae > Apodemus > Apodemus agrarius. The sequence goes on from OZ030008.1 coordinate 82,369,970, forward strand.
TTTTCAAGCACATGTTATTTTTTCTTGTGGACTATTTTTCTCTTCTCATAGTTGACTGTCACAGAGTTAGTAGAGAAGTCCCAGGGCATCATAGGTAATGGGCCGTGGCAAATACACTGTGTAGGAAATATGACTAATTCTGAAACTAGATTCATGTAGAGGTACCCCAAACTTTAGACTTAGTTTCTACATGAATTTAAATACTACAAGGCAATTTACTAATATATAATGCAATTTGTCCTCTCCTCATACCATTATTTTAACAATCTAACAGATGCTCTTCTTTACATCATTGTAATAATCAGTATATATGACTCATTTGTTCAGTTATTATCTATGAAAAGAGGCTTATAAATAGGCTCCACCTCTATCTGAAGATCTATTGGCCATTGATTGCTACTGAAAGAAGTAGAAATATTTTTCCTCAGGGATACAATGTCAGAGAGGCTACTCATGCTTCAATAAATGGTCCTAAAATCATTTACATGTATGCTCCACTAAGAAGTGTTAAATAATAACATTAAGAAAGAGTACCTGAAGTTGGGAGGGAAATTTGGTGAATGAACAAGAGAAAAATAGAAGGAGTGGGTAATAGGCACTAGAATTGGTCAAATCATATTACATATAAGTATATGAAATTATCAAACAATAAAAACTACACTTTAACTTGTATCTCTTTGACCTCCTTTTGTTGTCTAATTTCTCTAGCTAGAACTTCAGGCACTATGTTGAATATATATGGAGAGAGTGGGCAGCCTTGTCTAGTCCCTGATTTTAGTGGGATTGCTTCAAGTTTCTCTCCACTTAGTTTGATGTTGGCTACCGGTTTGCTGTGTATTGCTTTTACTAAGTTTAGGTGTGGGCCTTCAATTCCTGATCTTTCCAAGACTTTTAACATGAAGGGATACTGAATTTTGTCAAATGCCTTTTCAGCATCTAATGAAATGATCATGTGATTATTTTCATTGACTTTGTTTATGAAGTAGACTATGCTGATGGAATTCCATATATTGGACCATCAATACATCCCTGGGATGAAGCCTATTTAATCATGGTGTATGATCATTTTGAAGTGTTCTTGGATTCAGTTAGCAAGAATTTTATTATTTTTGCATCAATTTTCATAAGGGAAGTTGGTCTGAAGTTCTCTTTCTTTGGTATTTGTGTGGTGTAGGTATAAGCAAAATTGTGGTTTCATAGAAGGAATTGGATAATGTTCCTTCTGATTCTATTTTGTAGAATAGTTTGAAGAGTATTGATATTAGGTCTCCTTGGAAGGTTGGATAGAACTCTGCATTAAACCAATCTAGTCCCAGTTTTTTTTTTGGTTGGGAGACTGTTAATGACTGCTTCTATTTCTTTAGGGGTTATGGGATTTTTATATAGTTTATCTTATCCTGTTTTAATTTTGGCAATGGATATCTGTCTAGAAAATTGTTCATTTTATCGAGATTTTCCAGTTTTGTTGAGAATAGGATTTTGTCAGTTTGGGAGAAGGTATCATGAGGTGCTGAGAAGAAGGTATATTCTTTTGCTTTAGGATGAAAAATTCTATAAATATCTGTTAGATCCATTGTTTCATAACTTCTGTTAGTTTCACTGTATCTTTGTTTAGTTTCTTTTTCCATAATCTGTCCATTGCTGAGAATGGGGTGTTGAAGTCTCCCACTATTATTGTGTGAGATGTGATATTTGCTTCGAGCTTTCGCAAAGTTTCTTATATGAATGTGGGTGCTCTTGCATTTGGATACTAGATGTTCATAATTGAGAGTTCATCTTGGTATATTTTTACTTTGTCAAGTATGAAATGTCCTTCCTAATCTTTTTGATTACTTTTATTTGAAAATTGATTTTATTTGATATTATCATGATTACTCCAGCTTGTTTCTTGGGGCTATTTTTGCTTGAGAAATTGTTTTCCAAACTTTTACTCTGAGGTAGTGTCTCTCTTTGTCACTAACGTGAATTTCCTGTATGCAGCAAAATACTCGGTCCTGTTTACATATCCAGGCTGAGTCTATGTGTTTTTCTTTGGCAAATTGAGACCATAAATATTAAGAGATGTTAAGAAAAAGTGATTGTTACTTCCTGTTATTTTTGTAGTTAGAGGTAGAATTGTGTTTGCGTGGCTATTTTCTTTTGTGTTTGTTGAAAGATCACTTTCTTGTTTGGATCTAGCTTCCCTCCTTGAGTTGGTGTTTTCCATCTATTATCCTTTGCATGGCTTGATTTGTGGAAAGGTATTGTATAAATTTGATTTTCTCATGGAATATCATTCATTCTCTATCTATGGTAACTGAGAGTTTTGCTGGGTATAGTACTCTGGGCTGGCATTTATGTTCTCTTAGAGTTTGTATGACATCTCCCAAGGAGCTTCCTGCTTTCATAGTCTCTGGTGAGAAATCTGGTGTAATTCTGTTAGGTCTGCCTTTATATGACCGTTTCCCCTTATTCCTTTCAATATTCTTTCTTTGTTCCATTCATTTGATGTTTTGATTATTATGTGGCAGGAGGAATTTCTTTTCTGGTACAGTCATTTTGGAGTTCTGTAGGCTTCTTTTATGTTCATGGACATCTTTCTTTAGGTTTTTGGAAGTTTTCTTGTATAGTTTTGTTGAAGATATTTACTGGCCCATTAAATTGGGAATCTTCACTTTCTTCTATATCTATTAACCTTAGGTTTTGTCTTCTCCTTGTGTCCTGAATTTCCTGGATGTTTGGGGTTTAAAGCTTTTTGCTTTCTGTGTTTTCTTGGATTGTTCTATCAATGTTTTCTATTGTATCTTCTGCACCTGAGATCTCTCTTCTATATCTTGTATTCTGTTGGTGATGCTTGTATCTATGACACCTTATCTATTTCCTAGGTTTTCTGTCTCCAGCGTTGTCCACTTTTGTTATTTCTTTATTGTTTCTTTTTCGATTTTTTAGACTTTGTATGGTTTTGTTCATTTCTCTAGCCTGTTTGATTGTGTTTTCCTGTAATTCTTCAATGTTTTTTGTGTTTCCTAGTAAAGGGCATCTACTTGTTTATCTGTTGTCTCCTGTATTATATTAAGGGAGTTATTTATGTCTTTCTTAAAGTCCTCTATCATAATCATGAGAAGTAATATTTAGATCCAATTCTTTCTTTTCCAGTGTGACAGTGTATCCAATACTTGTTATGGTGGGAGAATTGGGTTCTGATCATACCAAGTAACCTTGGTTTTTATCGCTTATGTTCTTAAGCTTGCCTCCCACCATCTGATTATCTCTACTGGTACCTACCCTCACTATATGTGGAGCCTGTCCTTCCTGTGATCTTAGATGTGTCAGAACACCACAGAGTTCAGCAGTCTCTAGACAACAAAAGGATCTCAGAGGGATACAAATTGGAAAGGAAGAATTCAAAATATCACTATTTGCAGATGACATGATCATATTTAAGTGACCACAAAAATTCCACCAGAGAACTCCTAAAGCTGATAAACAAGTTCAGCAAATTGGATGGATATAAAATTAACTCACGCAAATCAGTAGAGTTCCTCTACTCAAAGGATAAACAGGCTGATAAAGAAATTAGAGAAACGACACCCTTCTCAATAGTAACGAACAATATTACATACCTTTGTGTGACTCTACCAAGAAAGTAAAAGATCTGTACGACAAGACCTTCAAGTCTATGAAGAAAGAAAACAAAGAATATCTCAGGAGATGTGAAGATCTTCCATGATCATTGATTGGCAGGATTAAAGCAGAAAAGGTGCTTATATTGATGAAAACAATTTACAGATTCAATGCAATCCCCATCAAAATTACAACTCAATACTTCATAGAGCTAGAACAATTTGAAAATTCATTTGGAATAACAAAAATCCCAGGATGGTGAAAATTATTCTCAACAATAAAACAACTTCTGGCAGAATCAACATCCTGACATCAAGCTGTATTACAGAGCATTAATGATAAAAACTGCATGGTACTGGTACAGAGACATTATTGTGAATGCCAAGAAATGCTTGCTAAAAGGCGTCTGATTTAGCTGTCTCTTGAGAGGATGTGCCAGAGCCTTACAAATACAGAGGCAGATGTTCAAAAACAACCATTGGACTGAGAGTGGTCCCCAATGGAGGGGTTAGAGATTTACTGAAGGAGCTGAAAGGGTTTGCAACCCCATAGGAAGAACAACAATATCAAACAACCAGAACTCCCAGAGCTCCCAGGGAATAATTCACCAACCCAGGAGTACACATGGCTCCAGCTGCATATGAAGCAGAGGGGAGAAGAGGTCCTTAGTCCAATGGAGGCTTGATAGATTCTCAAGCTTAGGGAAATTGAGGGCAGGGTGGTGGGAGTGGGTGGGATGGTAGAGGAAAACCTTCATAGAAGCACAGGTGGTGGGATGGGATAGGGGGTGTGATGATTTGTATATGCTTTTCCCAGTGAGTGGCACTATTAGGAGGTGTGGCCTTGTTGGAGTAGGTGTGTCACTATGGGTGTGGGCTTAAAAGCCTCATCCTCCTTGCCTGGAAGTCAGTCTTCCACTAAGAGCCTTCAGATAAAGATGTAGAAGTCTCAGCTCCTCCTGTACCATACCTGCCTGGATGCTGCCATGTTTCTGCCTTGATGACAATGGACTGAACCTCTGAGCCTGTAAGCTAGCCCCAATTAAATGTTGTCTTTTAGAAAACTTGCATTGGTCATGGTGTCTGTTCACAGCAGTAAAACCCTAACTAAGACAGGTGGTTTATGGAGGAATAAAACCTGGAAATGAGATAACATTTGAAATGTAAATAAAGAAAATATCTCCCCCAAAACCTACCATTTAAAAACATGTGCAGGAAACCAATGGTTCTGTATTATACCCTAATGACAACTGCTGCTTTTTCTTTAAAAAGAAAATGGATATTTTATTTATTTACATTTCAAATGTTATCCCTTCTCCTGATTTCCCTTCTTCAACCTGTCCCATCTCATCTCCCCTTACCCTGCTTCTGTGAGGGTGCTCTCCCATCCACCTACATTCTCCTGCCTCATTACCCTAGCATTCTTCTACCCTGAGGCATCAATCCTTCAAAGGACCAAGGGCCTGCCCTCCCATTGATGGCAGATAAGGTGCCTTCAGATCCTTCTGTCCTAGTCTGGTGGTTGGGTCTGAGCATCTGAATCTATATTGGTCAGAATCTGGCAGAACCTCTCAGGAGAGAACTGTATCAGGCTCCTATCAGCAAGCACTTCTTGGTATAAGAAATAGTGTCTAGATTTGGTGTCTGAATACGGGATAAATCCCCAGGTAGGCCAGTTTCTGGATGGCTTTTCCTTCAGTTTCTGCTCCACTCTTTGTTCCTGTATGCCTTTAGACAGGAACAAATCTGGGTTAAAATTTTGGAAATGGGTGAGTGGCCCCATCCCTCAAATGGGGGCCATGCTTATCCTCTGGATACGGTTGCAAGAGGTTCTCCCTCCAGAAAATGTCATACATTTACAAAATGGAATACTACTCAGCTATTAAAAACAGTGACTTCATGATATTCACAGGTAAATGGATGGATCTAGAAAATATAATCCTCAATGAGGTAACTCAGTCACAAAGACCACTATGATATGTACTCATTGATAAGTGGATATTAGGCAAAGATAGTGTAATACTTCCTGGATACAATTCATGAACGACATGAAACTAAAGAGTAAAGAAAATCAAAGAATAGATGCTTCTCTTACTTCGAAAAAGGAACAAAATAATCAGGAAAAGTAGAAGGTGCGAGCAACTTTGGAGAAACAGAAGAGGGGGAGGGGGAAAAGTGGAAGATTCAGGTATAGGAGGAGATAGAGGATATATATAGAGGGTCAGGAAATTGAACAGAGGTGTTTAGCTGTGGGGGAAGGGGAACTGGGGATAGCAATCAGAAAGTCCCAGATGCCAGAAAATCAAGAGCCTCCCAGGACCCCACAGGGATGACATTACCTGAAATACTACACTGCTGCCTTTTTCATTGTGAGATTTCTAAAGAGAACAGCAAAAAGAAGGAAATGACTGAGAAGACACATCAGTTTCCTCAATGTTATTAGAATTCTCTCCAGTTTGTAGTGGCAGAACAAATTTCCTCCTAAGATTTCATTATGTATATTTCCCTGACAGCAGAAAATTATCAATAATTCTTCCACTTAGAGTGGGAAATGAAAGTAGGCATTAGACACACAAGGAATTGGAATTTTGAAAACAAACTGGATTATAGTGCTGATGGCTAGCAACAGTTCACACACTCTTTGGAGAGGGTATTCAATCATGAAAACACGCTTATCTAGATTGCAAAATACTTTTCTAATAAATGAGAATGTCTGACCAGTCCCATTGTGCCTGTTCTCCTCATCCTACTGGTTGTTCTCATCACTCCCCATTTCCAAGTCTCCCTGGTTCCATAAATGGAACAATGGCATGATTATTCATGTTGTAGCTCTGATATGATTCACATATTCAAGACTTCTAGTTTGTAATCTTTCTGCCGATGGTTTTCCGAGAACTCAAGGTCTTCACTCTAGCTACCAGTAAACTCCTTTTTAGCTGATTTGTATTTCAGGAAAAGTCTGTGCTTTATCCATAGCTGAGCTCCTGAAATAGTATAAAATAAAATGTAAGTGTTCTACACATGTATGTGTCTGCTTACTACCAATGTATTTGACTGTGCAGAAGAACAGTGAAGTGAAGCAAGAAATATTAAGTGCATTTTCTATGACTTATTTCTCCTGTATTCATTGTAAAATTCTAAGCTACAGGTCTGTTCATGTCATCAGGAAAATGAAGTATGAAATAAAATATATACAATTGAACATCATAGAAACATCCATTTCTTTACCTGGTATGGTATATAAACAAGATATATTTTGTAAGTTGACATTCTCTATGATCAATTAAAGTAAAAGTCTCTCTATTCATCTTTGTATGCTCTATTTGCATATTAATGGCTATCAATGCACAAGTGGAATTTTTCAAAAGAAGGGTGCTTCTGCTGCACATTTTCTCATGCTATGGCTTACTTCTTTAGTCCCAGGAATTGAGCTCTGGCCCCAGCATATATTATACAAACTCCTCCACAGCCACATACATTTCCTATCTTTTGTGGAAAGAATAAAACCGAGTTTGCTTTTTCAATTACTTGCTGAAAGCCATATTATTTTTCCCAATTTTGGACTAAGTAACAATCAATCCTCATTGGCATATTTTCATGTAAATATATTATACTTCATTTGCACAGACAAAAGTGATTACAAAAATCTTATGGTGAGGCTATGAATAGGTTATAAAATCCCACAAAACTGACCTAGGAAGCTTAGGTACCTTAATATTAAAATATCAATTTGTACAAAACAACTTCCAATCAGCAACAGATGAGGTTTATCAATATTTTGCATTTCAGTCTTTAGAACTGGGGGCCAATAATTTCCTATTGATTATTTTGCAGTCACCCAATGACATAGATGTTTACTATACCTATTTGCTATTTATCTTTATTGGTGTTTTAAACATTTAACTCTATTGGTTTAGGGAATATATTTAACTAGTTTGACTTTTTAAATTGAGCAGAATAGTCATTTATGTACTGTAAATACTGTACCTGTATAAGAATTTGTCTTCAAAAGATATTCCCTGGCTTTCTCTTTCTTCTTTTTTCAGTGACTCTTACAGTGTGAACTAATAAAAGAAAGCCCTGCTTACTATCCAATGCTTCCACAGTTTGTACTTTGCTCTTCTCTCTAGAACCCTGTTTGCCAAATTTGAGGTCACTCAGAGTGTCTCTTTACCCATGTTCAAGAGTATTTATGGTTTTCTGCTTTACATTTAACTCTATGGTACAACTTGAGTAAACGTTTCAGAAGTTTAGATTCTGGATTTCTTTATTGCACTTGGGGAGCATGTTTGCCTAGTGCCATACAATACACAAGATTGCACTGAATCTTCAAATGAAATTAGAAAGAGCTAGAAGGATTCTAATGTGATTGAGCTTCCCTGTCCACTCAAAGTATGTGTCTTGGTTAATTTCTTTTACTCTTTTCATTAGAATCTCATATTTTCTATCATGTGTATCTTGTATGTGATTTGCTATATCTACACCAAAATGTATAATTGGAGGATGTACAAACTTTTCTTTATAATTTCAGTTATCCATTAAAGGTACTTAAAAATGGAATTGCTTTCACATATTGATTTTATTATCTGTTACTGTTAATATTGTTTCTATGTTTCAGATATGTAACATTTTCTACATATATTTGCATGTTACTACTACATGAAGTATAGACATTTTTATTTAATATATTCATTTTATTGTCTAATTTATTTAGCTATGACTTCTAGTAGAAATGTATACTAACAATGGGGAAATAGATCAATTTTCAATATTTGCTTCTTAAAATGACATTTTCTCAGTTTTTCCCCAATAGCTATCATGCTGATCAGACTTATTCTTAAACAAATATTACCTATAATGTTGAAGAAATGATCTATTTTTTTTATTTTTGAGAATATTTGTCAGCTACATGATTAGGATTTGTCAGTTTGGCTCTGCATTTATAACTATGACTATATGACTTGTGAAAAGCTGATACCCATATCTGAAATAAAACCAAGTTAATCCTTTGTTATAAAAATTATTTAATCACAACTCAGGGTTTATAACCTGCCATTGACCATTTAGTTCCCATATAAAAGACACATGCAAACTTTGTATTTACAATAAGCCTTAAACAACACAATAGGGCAGATACCTACCCATAGTAATTAAGCAGATGCCAAATGAAAATTAATGAAGAAACTAGGATATTTTGGTATACACTATTCTATCATGCATTTATAGCAATGTTTATATTTTACCATTATATTGCTTTCCAAATATCATAGGTGATATGAAATGTAATTACAAATTCTATTGTCATCTCTGCATGAAATCTAACAATTATATTGTTAGATAAATAGGCCTATGGTTTTATTTTTAGAATGTACATCAAATCAGTTATAATTACAGTAACCTTAAATTACTCATTTCTTCCTCTGAAAATGTTCAGAGAGTAGTTTGTGTTATTTGTTAGAGGAGTAGAGATAGTACAGAGTGCCAAGAATGCTAGGCAGTTTAATTTGTTTTTTACATTGCATACATTGATTTACTTGTGAATTATTGTCTTTACAATTATTATTCTGCCCAAATAGGAGTCGGACATTTTCATAATTCTTTAATTATTTTTTAAAGTCCAGTAGTTATCCTCTTCCAGTTCCACCCTCCAACTGTTCCTCATCCCATTCCTCTCCCTCCTCTTGTCTCCAAGAGGATGACCCCACCCCAACACCCCACCAGACCTCCTCATTCCAGGGTCCACAAGTTTCTATAGAGTTATGAGCATCTACTCTCACTGAGGCCACTGAGATGTATATATGTTGGGACCTTGGACAAACTAGTGAAAGTTGCCTGGTTGGTAGCTCAGTGTCTGAGACATCTCAGAGGTCCAGGGTAATTAAGACTGCTGGTCTTTATTGCATGCTGGGGAATCCTCTGGTTATATGCCCAGGAGTGGTATAGCAGGGGCCTCCAGAAATCTCAAGCCCAGTTTTCTGAGGAACCTCTAGATTGATTTCCAGAGTGGTTGTACCAGCTTGCAATCCCACCAGCAGTGGAAGAGTGTTCCTCTTTCTCCACATCCTTGCCAATACCTGCTGCCTCCTGAGTTTTTAATCTTAGCCATTCTGACTGGTGTGAGGTGAAATCTCAGTATTGTTTTGATTTGCATTTCTCTAATGATTAATGATGTTGAACATTTCTTAAGTAGCTTGATTCTCAGCCATCTGAAGTTCTTCAGGTGGATATTCTTTGTTTAGCCCTGTACCCCATTTTTAATAAGGTTATTTGGTTCTCTGGGGTCTAACTTCTTAAATTCTTATATTAGCCTTATTTATAATAGCCAGAAGCTGAAAGAACCCAGATGTCCCTCAATGGAGAAATAGATACAGAAAATGTGGGATATATACACAATGGAGTACTATTCAGCAATTAAAAACAATGAATTCATAAAATTCTTAGGCAAATGGTTGGAACTTGAAAATGTCATGATATGTGAGGTAACTCATTCACAAAAGAACACACATGGAATGCAGTCACTGATAAGTGGATATTGGCCTAGAAGCTCTGAACACTCAAGACACAATTCACATATCAAATCACTCCCAAGAAGAAGGAATGAGAAGACCCTGGTCCTGGAAAGGCATGATGCAGCATTGTAGAGGATTGCCAGGACAGAGAAGTGGAAGGGGGTTGATTGGAAAATGGGCAGAGGGAAGAGGACTTATGGGACATAGGGCGAGGGGGGAACCAAGAAAAGGAAAATCACTTAGAATGTAAACAAAGAATATAGAAAATAATAATAATAATAATAATAATAATAATAATAGAATGTATCTCTGCCTCAGAATTTAGGTAATACTTCCTTCAATGTTTATTTCTGTATCCTACTCACAATTTCATTTTAATATTGAGAAAATTTTGTGTTATTCATAGTTAAAGTTCAGAAAAGATTATTTCTTAAAAAAACATGACCTTTATTTTGAGTTAAATTTCTACTTAATTGTGACATTTTCAATTAAATTTCTCAGAAGTTAATTGATTTTATGAAGCATCAAGTTAGTTTTGATATATTGGAGGCACCTAGAATAAAAGTTTCATTTTTCTTATGTAATATTTGTTTTGTAAAATTAAGTTAGAATACTCAAAAGAATTAAATTTTTATGTACCAAATAATAAAAACATTATATGATGTTAAAAAAAAGAAAAAGAAAAGACTGCTGGTCTTCCTATGGTGTCACCCCCCTCCACAGCATCTTCCAGCTTGTTCTCTAATTCAACCATAGTCGTCATTGGCTTCTGTCCATTGGTTGGGTGTTAAATATCTACATCTGGCTCTTTCATCTCTTTATGTGCAGCCATGCTAAGGCTCCTGTCTAAAAGCATACCATAGCAGAATTAATAGTGTTAGGTCTTGGAGCCTTCCCTTTGGATGGATCTCAATTTGGTGCTGGATCCCAATTTGGTCCAGTCCGTGGAACCGCTTTCCCTCAGTTTTTTTCGCCATTTTTTTTCTGTAGTTCCTTTAGGCAGGGACAATTCTGGGTCATAGTTTTGACTGTGGCATGGCAAACCCATCCCTCCAATTGACGGGTACTGAAGGTAGACTCTACAAGTATCCTATCTCCACTGTGGGGCATTTCATCTAAGGTCTATCAGCTGAGTCTTTAGCATCTCTCACCTCTGAGGTATCTGGTAACTTCTAAAGCTGCCCTATCCCACCCCCATAACTGACTTCCAGTAGTTGTCTGTTTCCATTCTTTCTTCTGGCCCTCAGGATTTCAATCATGTTTTTCCCCACGAATACCTGATTATATTCCCCTTTCCTTGATCTGTGCCCTTTGCCACACAGATCCCTCCCTTCCTCTGCCCCCATTATTGATTTGTTTTTCCTCCCAAGTGGAATTGAGCCACATGTACTTGTGTCCTTCAGTTTGTTAGACTTCTTGAGTCCTGTGGATTATATCCTGGGTATTCTGTCCATTTTTAGCTAATATCCACTTATTAGTGAGTACTTACCATGCATGTCCATTTTGGGTATGAGTAATCTCACTCAGGATGATATTTTCTAGTTCTATCAACTTTCCTGCAAAACTGAGGATGTCCTTGTTTTTAATAGCTGAATAGCATTATTTGTGTAAATGAACAACATTTTCTGTATCCATTCTTCTGTCGTAGGATATCTGGGTTGCTTCCACTTTCTGGCTACCACATATAAGACCACTATGAAAATAGTGGTACATGGGCCCCTGTGCCATGGTGGGAAATGTTTGGGATATGTGCTCAAGAGAGGCACAGCTAAAGATTTAGGTAGATTTATTTCCAAATTTATGAGGAACCTCCAGATTGATTTCCAGAGTGCTTGTATCAGTTTGCAATCCCACCACCAATGGAGGAATGTTCCTCTTTCTCCACATCCTCACCAACATGTATTGTTACCTGAGGTTTTCATCTTAGCCATTCTGATTGGTGTAAGGTCATTTCTCAGGGTCATTTTGATTTGCATTTCTCTGGTCACTAAGGACCTTGAACATTTCTTTTGATGATTCTCAGCCATCCAAGATACCTCTGTTGTGAATTCTCAGTTTAGTTCTATACCTCATTTTTTTGATTAGGTTGTTTGTTTTTTTTGGTGGTTAGCTTTTTGAGTTCTTTAAATATTTTGAACATTAGCCCTGCATGGGATGTGCAGTTAGTGAAGTTTTTTTCCCATTCTGTAGATTACCTATTTGTCCTACTGACTCTTTCTGCCTTACAGAAGCTTTTCAGTTTCATGAAGTCTCATTTATCAATTCTCGATCTTAGAGCATGAGCCTTTGGAGTTCTGTTTAGGAAATATCCCCCAACTCTGTGCCAATGAGTTCAGAGCTCTTTCTCACTTTTTCTTCTATTAGATTCAATGTATCTGATTTTATGTTGAGGTCCTTGATCCACTTGGACTTGAGCTTTGTGCAAGGTAAGAAAAATGTTTCTATTTCCATTTTTCTATTTGCAGACTGCCAGTTAGACAAACATCATTTATTGAAGATGTTTTCTTTTATTCATGCAGAAGGAGGCAGAGGCAGAAGGATCATGAGGTTGAGGCAAGCCTGGGCTACACATTATAAAATACTATAAAAAGTACTGTTAAAGGGAAATAGATGTGATAAAAATGAACCAGGCATCAGGAAAACAATATTTCACAATAAACAGGAAGAATCTAATGTGCTTTGTTCAGTATTAAGGTGTGTGGTTCTACTATTCTGTCTAGATTTAAGATCATACTATTATCTAATAAATTTTATAATGTTGTTGGTTGATTCAGTATGTATCCAAAGGAAAATAAGTGTATATTGGCTTGCCCTAGCTACTCAATATTCACTATGAGCAGAGAATGTGCAGATTAGATCAATGATCAAAATAAGTGTATTGTTAATTTTTTACTAACTGTATAAAGAGTAGACAATGCAAAAATAAAATATACCAGGATATTAGGCTGATTTTGCTATAACATGTCATATATCATCTAAAAGCTAGATTACTCATTAATGATATTTTTTTTCTTCCTGGTTACCTTACCTGATGATACCTGTGTTATTTCTATCTGAAGCCATTAAGAGTTTTGGTGCTTTAATCACTGTATCTTTTGAATTAACACTATTTTGATCACTGTAGGGAAATTTAAGCAAAGTGAATTAGACTACCTTTACAAATTTTATTAGATAGTTTAGCTATGTTAAAGGTGTGTGTGTGTGTGTGTGTGTGTGTGTGTGTATTGTGAACACTTGCATATAAACTCACACATGGATAAAACAGCTGTGAGATGCCAGCTGCTAAATGAGGGGCAGTGCTGACACTGTTTTAACTTGAAACACTTTCCTTCTGCTAAAATGTCTAATTAGAAGCCAGAAATCCACTGAAATATTTAGACAGAGGAAAATCCTGTTGAAAACTGTTCTCTGTGATTGTAAGTGGAATGAGGCATCAATCAATATTAAGTGAGTCTTTGAAAGTTTCTCAACTATGTTGTTATAGTTCATGAATCAAATCTCAGCTCTCCTATCAACATTTTTACATTATGCTTTGACATTTTTCATAGTTAAGTAACAGTCTACTGATTTACTGATATACTGATTTCTCCTCAACAAAGTTCATATACTTTGAATTCTCAGAATGTAACCATAATATTCAGAGTCGAACGTTTAACTTGTTAATCAAAACATATATTCATATGAAAAAGTCTAAGATATAAATATGGATATCAAGATTTGTATTCAAGAACATATTGATGAAATTAATATTAAGAGTTTTGTTGCTTTAATCACTGTATCTTTTGAATTAACACTATTTTGTTCACTGTAGGGAAATTTGAGCAAAGTGAATTAGACTACCTTTACAAATTTTATTAGATAGTTTAGCTATGTTAAAGGTGTGCATGTGTGTGTGTGTGTGTGTGTATTGTGAACACTTGCATATAAACTCACACATGAAAATATAAAACACATATATACTTTTATGCACAAGTTTGATAACCATTTTATTAAGGAACCTAATAAAACTTGTTTCTAATAATTGTTATTTCATTTTTAAAGAGTTAAGAACATCTTTTTCTTTTTGGAAATGGTGTTGGACTTTCATACTTTTTAATAAGCAAAATAACCCTGTTTTTGCTGTAGATGTTGGTCTTTTGTTTTGCTCTGTTAAGCCTGATGTAAAATGAAAAATATGCTTTGTGATTCTCCTTGATTTACTCACTGTGGAAGAGCTACAATCTTTGTTATAGCTTTAGTCTAAATATGAAGGCAACATATAGCAAAGAACTAAGATATTTGGCCAGGAAGATGGAGATATATCACAATCTTGATTGTATTTCTTTTGCCTCCTTATGAGAGGCCTTGGATCAAAACCTATTAACTAAACTGGAAAGACAGAACCATAACAAGACAAAATACATTCATTACAAGAATTTGGTCTTTTATTTTCTTTTCTAAAATAGTTTATATTTTTGAACAATACATTTTTATGTTCCAAGTTTGAGTTTTGTTTCAATTTTGAGTCCAGATCTATCTCTGTTTTGAGATTGGCCTGAAATTTAATAGGTGATGCTGATTTCAGATCCAGAATCTGCTGCCTTGTATTTCTGAGGACTAGGGACATTTGTTTGTTATCTACAGCCAGGTGAAAAAATAAAAGACTTCCATGATTTATTTCTATCATAAATTATGGTACTGTAGAAACTGTCATGTTATTTCAAATTCAAATTTCAGATTACTGGAAATCCATCTTATTCACCACATTTAGTGGGTCAATTCACATTCTTCTGTATGTTGATCTCCAGTTTAACCAGCACCATTTGTTGAAAGGGCTATCTTTTTTCCAATGGATGGTTGTAGCTTCTTTATCAAAGATAAAGTGACCATATCTCTGTGGTTTCACTTCTGGGTCTTCAATTCTATTCCACTGATCTACTTGCCTGTCACTGTACAAATACCATGCAGTTTTTAACACAATTTCTCAAGTACTGTTTGAGGTCAAGGGATATTGATTCCCCCAGAAGTCCTTTTATTGTTGAGAATAGTTTTAGCTATCCTGGGATTTTTGTTAATACAAGTGAATTTGAGAATTGCTCATTCTAGATCTATGAAGAATTGATTTGGGATTTTGATGAGGATTGCATTGAATCTGTAGACTGCTTTTGGCAAGATGGCCATTTTTACTATATTGATCCTGCCAATCCAAGAGCATGAAATATTTTTCCATCTTCTGAGGTCATCTTCAACTTCTATCTTCAAGGACTTGAAGTTCCTGTCATACAGATCTTTCACTTGTTTGGTTAGAGTCACGCAGATCTGGCATTCAAATTCTGGATTGGGGTTATATTATACCTCCAAGTAAAACCTGCTCAATATACATTATTTTCTATTATGAAAAAGAATCTTCAAAGCATTTCCCACTGCTTTCAGCGTTTAACTACTATTTTCTATCATTTGTTTTATCATTATAGTTTGTTATTTTACTATGCTGAGATATACTATACCCATACTTTTACATTAAACATAAGCCCTAACCATATTTTTGAACTATTAATAAAATAAAATTTTACAATCTTGTCATAAGTAACATTTCAGTAAAGACCCAGGACCCACACAGACACAGACACATAAAAACAGACACACAGACATGCGTACATACATGTACACACACAGATACACATAAACACAAAAGACACAGTAAAATTATGATCATGTGATCATAAAATCAAAAAATAATTCAAATGAAATGGGTAATAATGCAAGGTGATATACGCAATGCTTTTCAGTGTATCATGACTAACTTCATGTTTGCCATGTATCTGAACCTAAAATAATTACGTTTTTATCAGACAACTCACCATGTCATGCAAAACCAAGGATTTTTGCCTAAAAAAATTTTGGCTCAGAGTTAAGACTATTATTGCCTATTGCAAATTGCAAATTGCAATGATTTTTCTATATTACAATGATTTATGCTATTATTAATATATGAGAGTAAAATTATGGAAAAGAAAACAGGTTTTTATAAAATTATTTCTCAATATAAAAATGTTAATATATATTTTTAAATTCTATTTGGTTGGAATATTTGATTTTAAAAGAGCTATTTGAGTTTCTTAGAATTATATTCTTTTTTTGTTTTTTTTTTGTTTTTTATTTATTGGATATATTCTATATTTACATTTCATTCCCCTTTTTCAGGTTCCCCATCCCCCAAAGGTCTCACATGCCCTTTTCCTTCCCCCTTTTCCCCCATCCACCCCTTCCCACTTCCATGTTCTGGTATTCCCATACACTGATGTTTTGATCCTTTCCAGCACCAGTGTCCACTCCTTCCTTATTGTTGAATATCATTTGATATGTAGATTGTGTCTTTGGTGTCCCAACAATCTAGGCTAATATCCACTTATCAGTGAGTGCATTCCATGGGTAGTCTTTTGAGACTGGGTTACCTCAATTACTATGATGTTCTCCAGCTCCATCCGTTTCTCTAAGAATTTCATGAATTCATTGTTTCTAATGGCTGAATAGTACTCCATTGTGTATATATACCACATTTTCTGTATCCATTCCTCTGTTGAGGGACATCTGGGTTCTTTCCAGCTTCTGTCTATTATAAATAAGACTGCTATGAACATAGTGGAACATGTATCCTTATTGCATGCTGGGGAATCTTCTGGGTATATGCCCAGGAGTGGTATGGCTGGGTCCTCCAGAAGTATCATGTCCAGTTTTCTGAGGAACCGCCAGACTGATTTCCAGAGTGGTTGTACTAGCTTTCAGTCCCACCAGCACTGGAGGAGTGTTCCTCTTTCTATACATCCACACCAACATCTGATGTCTCCTGAGTTTTTAATCTTAGCCATTCTGAGTGGTGTGAGGTGAAATCTCAGGGTTGTTTTGATTTGTATTTCTCTAATGACTAATGATGTTGAACATTTTTTAAGGTGTTTCTCAGCCATTCAAATTTCTTCTGGGAAAAAGTCTTTGTTTAGCTCTGTACCCGAGTTTTGGATAAGGTTATTTGGTTTTCTGGGGTCTAACTTCTTAAGTTCTTTGGATATTAGCTCTCTGTCAGATGTGGGGTTGGTGGAGATCTTATCCCAATTTGTTGGTTGCCGATTTGTCCTTTTGACAGTGTTTTTGCTTTCAGAAATTTGTAATTTTATGACGTCCATTTGTCTATTCTTGATCTTAGAGCATAAACTATTGGTGTTCTGTTCAGGAATTTTCCCCTTGAGCCAATGTCGTCAAGGGTCTTCCCCAGTTTCTTTTCTATTAGTTTTAGTGTGTCTGGTTTTATGTGGAGATCCTTGATCCACTTGGAGTTGAGCTTAGTGCAAGGAGATAAAGGTGGATAAATTCTCATTGTGCTGCATGTTTACTTCCAGTTGAGCCAGCACCATTTGTTGAAAAGGCTATCTTTTTTCCACTCAATGGTTTCAGCTTTGTCAAAGATCAATTGGCCATAGATGTGTGGGTTCAATTGTGGGTTTTCAATCCTTTTCCATTGATCTGCCTCCCTGTCACTGTACCAATACCATGCAGTTTTTAACATTACTGCTCTGTAGTATTGCTTGAGGTCTAGGATATTGATTCCCTCAGATGTATTTTTACTGTTGATGATAGTTTTTGCTATGCTGGGTTTTTGTTATTGCAGATGAATTTGAGAATTTCTCTTTCTAACTCTATGAAGAACTGAGTTGGGATTTTGATGGGGATTGAATTGAATCTGTATATTGCTTTTGGCAAGATTGCCATTTTAACTATATTAATCCTGCCAACCCACGAGCATGGAAGATTTTTTCCATTTTCTGAGGTCTTCTTCAATTTCCTTCTTCAGAGACCTGAAGTTTTTGTCATATAAATCTTTCACTTGTTTGGATAGAGACATACCAAGATACTTTATATTGTTTGTGGCTATTTTGAAGGGTGTTATTTCCCTAATTTCTTTCTCGGCCTGCTTATCCTTTGTGTATAGGAAGGCTACTGATTTGCTTGAGTTGATTTTATAACCAGCCACTTTGCTGAAGTTGTTTATCAGTTGTAGGAGTTCTCTGGTGCAGTTTTTTGGGTCACTTAAGTATACTATCATATCATCTGCGAATAGTGATAATTTGACTTCTTCCTTTCCTATTTGTATCCCTTTGACTTTCTTACGTTGGCAAATTGCTCTAGCTACTACTTTAAGTACTATATTGAAGAGATATGGTGAGAGAGGACAGCCTTGTCTAGTCCCTGATTTTAGTGGGATTGCTTCAAGTTTCCGTTTACCTTGATGTTGGCTATCAGTCTGCTGTAAATTGCTTTTACTATGTTTAGGTATGGGCCTTGAGTTCCTGTTCTTTCCAAGACTTTTAGCATGAAAGGATGCTGATTTTTGTCAAATGCTTTTTCAGCATCCAATGAGATGACCATGTGGTTCTTTTTTTCTTTAAGTTTGTTTATGTAGTAAGGATGCTGATTTTTGTCAAATGCTTTTTCAGCATCCAATGAGATGACCATGTGGTTTTTTTTTTTCTTTAAGTTTGTTTATGTAGTGGCTTTCTGTATATTGAACCATCCCTGCATCCCTGGGATGAAGCCAACTTGATCATGGTGAATGATCGTTTTGATGTGTTCTTGGATTTGATTGGCAATTTTATTGATTATTTTTGCATCGATATTTATAACAGAGATTGGTCTGAAGTTCTCTTTCTTAGTTGGGTCTTTGTGTGGTTTTGGTATCAGGGTAATTGTGGCTTCATAGAATGAGTTGGGTAGTGTTCCTTCTGTTTCTATTTTGTGGAATAGTTTGAAGAGTATTGGTATTAGGTCTTCTTTGAAGGTCTGATAGAATTCTGCACTAAAACCATCTGGTCCTGTGGGTTTTTTGTTTGTTTGTTTGTTTGTTTGTTTGTTTTGGTTGGAAGACTTTCTTTGACCTCTTGTATTTCCTAGGGGGTTATGGGACTGTTTAGGTAATCTATTTGATCCTGATTTAATTTTGGTATCTGTCTAGGAAATTGTCCATTTCCTCCAGATTCTCCAGTTGTGATGAGTATAGACTTTTGTAGTAGGATTTGATAATTTTTTGAATTTCCTCAGTTTCTGTTGTTATATCTCCCTTTTCATTTCTAATTTTGTTGATTTGAATACTGTCTCTGTGCCCTTTGATAAGTCTAACTAGGGGTTTATCTATCTTGTTGATTTTTTCAAAGAAACAGCTCCTTTTTTTGTTGATTCTTTATATGGTTCTCTTTGTTTCAACTTGATTCATTTCAGTCCTGAGTTCGATGATTTCCTATCCTATGGTATAAAATATGTTAGTCATATGGCTCTTAAGGCTTGTCCTGTATTTGTAGTGCCCCTGCAAGCACTCAGAGTACTCACATGACTCCAGTTCTGTGTACACACTCAACATGCATCATAACATTTTCATTTTGTAGTAAATGTTAATTAACACAGAAAATAATTACTGGACAATATAGGGGGAGAGACACTGAGACAGACTGAGACACAGAGACAGACAGAGAAAGGGAAACATAGAGAAACAGAGACATAGAGACACACAGAGAGAAACACCTTGAAGCACTGAGCCCTAAATACGTTATCAGTATCAAATCTATCCCCTCATCTCTAAGGTATCAATGCAGAAGAGGAGACAGATTATAAAAGCTAGAGGCAGTAGATGACTCCAGAGAATCCATGCCTTCTAGATACAATGGGTTTGTTAACATTTGTACTCTCAGTGATTGTGACATCATGCACAAAGCTTGTACAATTTCAATAGAGACCAAAAATCTCAGAACAGAAAATAGGGAGAAGTTATAATCCAACCCCTATTCAAGAAGCTCTGATACTTAATCAAGAAACTCTCATACCTAATAAAGCAGCAATGATACTTCATTTTCATATAGGAAAATTAGTTCTTTCTAATGTAGTACCACTGAGTATAACAAAAAATAGTTCATCCTCAGGAATAATTGATTTTTTTCCATGAGTATTTTTCTATTTTGTTCAATTTGTGTATTTTATATATTTTTGTTAATGATGTTTGTTTTTACCTTTTTGTTTGTTTTTTGTTGTCTGAGTAAATCAGGGAGATGAAGATAGAACAAAAGAATATGATCAATTTATATGGAAAAATAAACATAAGAAAAACAAATAAGTCTATCATAGAAATTAATATGCTTTTATTTATAAAAATATACTAATTATTAAGAGGAAAAACAAATCTATTACAAAAGTAGTCATATTTGATTTTCCTCATAAAAATTAGTAAAATTTTATAACAAAATAAATTTTGTTAGGATTTATTACCAATAAATATAGTATTTACATAATACTTATTTACTTATAGTATTTACATAATTATATAGCTTTCCACTATTCGTTGTTTAAAAATAACTAGGGCACAAGCAGAATCATGAATAGAATAGGTTTAAGAAGCCCTTCATGTGTTCAGAAATGTAGCCATGCATAACGTGCTTGTGATCCAATATTTTTACACCAATCAAGAACCTAAATATGTGGACCACCATCAAAAACAGAAGAAAGTAAAATAACAAAGAAAGAGAGAGAGAGAGAGAGAGAGAGAGAGAGAGAGAGAGAAAGGAGAAAGGAGGGAGACCAGAAAGAAAGAAGAAAGAGAGGGAGAAAGAGAAGATACTGATTATTCAAAATTATGTAAATGATGAAAGGCCAATAAAGACAGTAGCAAGATTCTACAATTGTCAAATGGTTAAAATATTTGTATTAATAAAATAACTATGATACTTTGCATTTATATTTCAAAAGGTCCTGGTTCAACCCAGTCTCTTATTGTTTAAGAATGAAAGTGACTTGTGTTAAATGCCTTGCTAAAGTGTCTGGGATTTAAAATTATGCCAACATCTGAGCTCCTGACCTTCCTTTGCAGACTTAATTCAAAACCCCCAAATACATTTCCCAAAATTCCCTTCAGTAGCAGTTTTCAACCAAATGTCAAAAGTATTATTTCTAATCACCATGAAACCTACACAGCTTCCAAAGTTTCATTCCTCTGCAGATGTGCATTATTTCCAAAAGGTTTATACATTTTTTCGTTATTTTGTTCCTATCTTGTTTCCAATTTTGAGTTATAATATTATGTCCATTATAGAGTATCCCTACCTACTGCTACCCTCTTTTTTTTTTTTTTTTTTTTTTTTTTGGTTTTTGGTTTTTTTTGAGACAGGGTTTCCCTGTATAGCCCTGGCTGTCCAGGCACTCACTCTGTAGACCAGGCTGGCCTCGAACTCAGAAATCCGCCTGCCTCTGCCTCCCAAGTGCTGGGATTACAGGCGTGCGCCACCACCGCCCGGCTTACTGCTACCCTCTTGAACTCAACATATTCAGCTTTTCATCAATCTGTTTATGATAGGAATGTCACCCATTGTCATCATGTTTACATCTTGCCAATAATATAAAATATTAGTTAATATATATAATATATAAATATAATATATATAATATATATATAATATATAAATAATAGTTAATCTTTCATAGTGTTTACTCTAATGCACATATTTCATGGATAGTCTCTTTTCCAGTTGTACTTACTTCAGTATCTTGCAAGTCAACTTTTAATAAATAAAAGAAATTTTTTGTAGATACTGGCAATGATCTTGGTTATTATTAACATAAGACATAGTGACAGAATTTTACTCAAAATGGCATAGGCACTGAGATCAACAGTTAAGAAATGGAACTTCATGAATCTGAAAAGCTAAGGCAATGGAATCATCCATCAATAGGACAGAATAGTAGCCATCAGAAATAAAAGGTTTTCACCAAATCCACATCTGAGAAGTGACTACATAAATAATACAAAGAATTCAAGTATCTAAACATCAAAAATCCAATAATCCAATTTAAAATGGCATGCAGCTCTAAACAAAGAATTCTCAACAGATGAATCTCAAATGGCTGAGAAATAGAGATGATCATCATTTTTATCCATCAGAAAAATGAAAATCAGAACTATGTTGTGATTTCATCTTATACCAGTCAGAATGGCTAAGATCAATGCTAGATCATCCTAGCAAGGATGTGGAGAAAGGAGAATGGCTCTTCATGTTGATGGGAATGCAATCTTGTATAGCCACTGAGAAAATCAATATGGTAGTCCCTAAGAAAATTGGGAATCTCTATGGGTGTTCCCCCACCCACTTACCCACTCCAGTCTCACAGCCCGACCATTCCTCTATACTGAAGTGTCAAGCCTTCACAGAACCAAGGTCCTCCCCTCCCATTCATGCTTTAAAAAATAAAAAAGATGTAAAATTGGAAATCATTCTGATACAAGGCCAAGTACACTGTTCTTAGGCATAAAGCCAAAGGATATTCAATCCTGCCATAAGGACACTTGCTCAACTGTGTTTACTGCAGCTTTATGCATCATAGCTAGAAACTGTAAAACTCCTACTAATGGGTGATACTTAGTCTAAAAGGATCATCTTCTGTAAGACCAAGCAAGACTTCTAATGCTGGAACCTGGACATGAATTCAGCTACAAAATGTTTGATCTACAATGTATCCTGACTGAAAGATATGCTGGTGATAAAGGTGGCAGAGAACTTGCGGAAGTGGCCAATCAATGAATTGTCCAATTTGAGGCCCATGGAATGAAAAGGAACCTACTCCTGAAACTGCTTGGGTGGCATAGAACCAAAGGCTGGGTGGCTCAGAGACCTAAGATAGAACAAACTACAACTGATAAAAAATGCCAGTGAAAGGATTTCTTATGATATTTCTCTATTTCCAAAGATTAGTTCCTACCACAATCATGATCAGATAGGTGTCATTCTGTAACTGATGGGATCAGATGCAGAGACACAAAGCCAAGCATTAGGAAGAGCTTGATTGGGGATCCCTGAAGAAGAAGGAAAGGAAGGATTGGAGGAGCTAGAGGGGTCTAGGACACCATGAGAGCATGGCCCACCAAATCAACTAAGCAGGGCATATATAGGCTCACAGAGACTGGAGTGACAATCAAACACTGTGTGAGTCTGTGCTAGGTCCCCTGCAAACATATTATAATTGTATAGATTAGTGTTCTCATGACAATTCTAGTAGTGGGAGTGGCAGATGATTTTGACCCTTTGAGCTACACTTAGGACACTTTTCCTCTTCCTGGGTTGCCTTTTCCTGCCTTAAAATGAGGATTCATGACTAGTGTTAATCAAGCTTTTAATGCCTGTTTTGGTTGATATTCCTGAAAGGATTAATCTTTTCTGAAGGGAAAGAGAAGAAGAAAGGAGAGGACCCTGAGCCTGAAAATATTGGATCCAGTTTTGTAGACCCAGAACAGAGAAATCGTGGGGGGGGATGATTGGGGAATGGTTGGGGGGAGAGGAATTATGGGACGTATGGTGGGGGGGGACTGGGAAAGGGGAAAGCCTTTGGAATGTAAACATGGAACATAGAAAATAAAAATTTTAAAAAAATAAAAAAAAACAAAAAAAAGAGAGAGAATCTGGGGGTGGTGGGGGAAGGGAAAGAGTGGAGGGAAGGGAAATTTTGGTCTGGATTTAATGTAGGAGAGATAAATTTAAAAAGAAGTAAAAAGGAGATAAACCTATATTTATTAGAAAGACTTGCAGTGCCAGGTTGACAAAATAAATAAGTTGTTGCTTCCCAAACTTACAGCATATTTGCACATTCTGTTGTTGGTGTGCAAAAATCGTTTTACTTGCCTTAACATTGTAGGAAATAAATAAGCTTCTGTAAAAAAAAATCATAGAGGGTAATAAATATGTGGATGATGAATCCAGATTCAGCTGCAAGTCTGAATGTTAGAGAAAATGGTTGGCATTTACTCTGAAAGGTAATATGTATTTGACCAACCTGCGAGTCAAATTGCCTCTGTGCTAAAGAATAAGAGGGTTACAGCAAATGGAAACTACTGTTACCAGATTGAAATAAAAGTATGTCTTCTCAGTCCAATCACATTTATGTGTCAAAGTTATTGTGAGATATTGATAACATCCAGAGATGCAGACAATATTGTTACTTCTGCTGGTGTGAAGCTTATCTGTTTTTGATTGCTCACTCAGCTAAAGTATAAATATTTCATCCCACCATCGATATTCACGTGTTGTCAGTCAATCACAAGGCCTTAAGATGCAGTGACTAAACAGTGAAAAACCTAAGAGAAGGTCCAAAGAGAAAGAAGAGGACAGGTTTCTGGATCACCCTTTAAGGAATGAAGTTTTTGCCAGGTTGCTTTGAGGACCTCTTGTTATAGGGATATATAAGGAATAGGGCTCTATCTTCCAAGGGTGCGTTTATAATTGTTAAAACTGAGGATGATTTTATTCATTACTTCTTTTGGATCACAATTTAGAAAATCTCTTTGTTCCCTTTGGAGTGTATGAGACACTATTTTAATGTGCTCCCAGTGGAGCTCGCTCCTTTTCGTGGCAAAATGTTGCATCTCCATAGTGGGAGGAAAACTTGGTAAGCGCATAAATGAAAAGGCAGATCAGTTGGCTACCTTTCGCGAAGCACTGGCACCTCTGCAGCTTCCAAATATTTGCTTTATAAGGGACCATCAGCCTGTCACTTACAATTTCCATTTTCATTACGAATCAGCAGCTGAATGTCCCAATGGTCTGTGTCTCAGTAAAACACAGCTGTTTCCATTTGCTATCCTATTGGTTCCATTCTCACTTCATTCAGCACTGGAATTGAATGGAATCAATTCATCTCCAGTACAAGGGGTATTCTGCAGCTTAGGACCAGACAAGCCTCCATCCCGTCTCTCTTCGTCTTTTTGTGTTTCCTAATAGCCTAAAATTGGGAATTCAATTTTCAACTGCTGCTTCTGTAACCATGGAATATGTAGTTTCAAGCGCAGACAAAACAAACATCCAAGCCTACTTCACCTTATGAAAATTAAAAGACCTTTATAAAACTTGTGGGGTTCAGAATTTTGTAAAATATTTTTGGTATCCCAATCTATTGAATAGTGCCAACAATATTCAATGTTGTCCTGCCCCTCCTTTACAGACATATCTGAATTGCATTTTATTAATATCTACTCAATTGACAATGAAGAGTAACTGTTAAGGCTTCCATGATCTTTTAACTACATTACTCCTATACTAGTTATGAATTACGATTTACTGGTTAAATTTCCATTTTGTTAGGATTCAGTAATCAAATTTAGGAAACAGTAATCAAATTTAGGAAACTTTCATTGACAAACAAACACACAAAAACCCTCTCACATTTAAAATAGCTAGCACATGGAACTGTTAAACATCAGGACTCTTGTAATTATCATCAGTATGGAGTGAGAGTTCTCTGGTTCCACGGCCTCGCCTACTTTGTATGCTGCAAACATTTTTAATTTTAACAATTCTTGCAGGTATATATTTCACCATACTGTTTTAATGCTAAGTTGTGCTTATCATTTTTAAGCCATATGTGAACCATCACTTTTATAGTGTGGTGTCTATGTATGTATCAATGCAAATAAAATTGAGTATTATTAATGGATAGCATGAAAATATAAATCATAACGTGATTTATATTTAGGAAACATTGGTGTGGTTGACCTGACATTTGTATTTATTGGTGCTTTTCAGTCTATTCATTCCAAAGGCAAATATGGAACAAGAACATAATAAGGTTTTATATATATATATATATATATATATATATATATATATATATAGTCACTGGGGATACCGCTTGACAGATGAGTCTGTCACTTAAAGAAAAATAAAGAGATAATCATGTCTCTAAAAGTCATCCTAACAGAAATCAGAAAATTCTTCACAAGTAATAAGGATTTATCTGAAATAAGATCTAGTAGACAGCCATTAATACATTTTTTTGAGATAACACTTTTTATTCCCTTATCTGAAGTTGCACAGTGATAGAAGGCAAGAAGACATGCTATTTATTTGTAATCAGTGTTTTCCTCAATGGTGTGGGAGTATTCTAAATGGGAACACATGATGTCAATGGACTGAAAAAAATGATTATGTGGGAACCACTTCCACTATTTATGCTTTTTTGTGATATCATGATTTTCTAAGTGTAATGACTAAAATGACATTAGAATTCTTAATAAACATCATGAATTGGTCATTGGTATTCTCTCCTCCATCATATTCTGTTAATACTTGATGAGATTAGATTTTTATAATGTTATTTGCAGGCCTAATTTAGCAATCAGAAACACTAAATGTGAACCAAGCAACAAATACAAAGTGATTGTTGATTGCTGAATTCAAATAGAATATTAATAAGTTTTAATTGAAATACATTTTTCTTTCACTGGACAAAAAATTTTTGCTGGTCAAATTTTATTCATAAGTATGATTACACTCTGAATATTTATGTGAAATGGCCTACAAGAATTTTGAAGTGATTTTGCTCAAGTGTCTCCTTCATTTTACAATCTCCATTTTGAAATAAATCAATTCTTATGCCTCATTGACACTACAGAGTTGGAGTCAATGTAAAGGCTTTTTAAATAAAGAGCAGGCATTCATTTATAAACGGGGATGGAGGAAGTTTGTCTGTTTGTGTAATTTTCAACTTGTCAGGGCTGGAGAGAATTCCTCTGCAAAATTGTAGAATTTTTTCCTACTAAAATCATCATTTTTTTTATTTCAATGAAATGTTCATTAGCAGTCTTTACTCATCTTTACTAGATGGTCCATTTGCTTTATATATCACTAATTACTTTTGCATAGATGCTTTCATAACTTGCTAAGTCATCCTACCAAAAACAGTGTTTTGAAATAGCTAGATTTATAAATAATGGCATCATTTTTTAGTTACAATTCTATATAATAAAATGTACAATCAATTTTTGAATTATAGTTTTTTAATTTTTATTTTCTATATTCTATGTTTACATTCCAAAGGTTTTCCCCTTTCCCAGTTCACCCCCACCATACATCCCATAATTCCTCTCCCCCCCCAACTATTCCCCAATCATTCCCCTTCCCCCCATGGTTTCTCTACAAAACTGGATCCAATCTTTACAGGCCCAGGGTCCTCTCCTTTCTTCTTCCTGGGAATCATTTGACTTGCTAATTGTGCCTTGAGTATTTAGGGCTTCAGGGCTCATTAATATCCACTTATCAGTGATTGCATTTCATGTGTATTCTTTTGTGATTGGGTTAACTCACTCAGGATGATATTTTCCAGTTCTAACCATTTACCTACAAATTGCATGAGTTCATTATTTTTAATTGCTGAGTAGTATTCCATTGTAAAAATATACCACATTTTCTGTATCCATTCCTCTTTGAGGGATATTTGGGTTCCTTCCAATTTCTGGCTATTATAAACAAGGCTGCTCTAAACATAGTGGAGCATGTGTCTTTTTTTTTTTCTTTGTATATATTCTATATTTACAATTCATTTCCCTTTTTCTGGTTCCCCACCCCAAAGGTCCCACATGTCCTTTTCCCTCCCCCTGCTCCCGCATCCACCCCCTTCCACTTTACTGTTCTTGTACTCTCCCACAATGATGTTTTGGTCCATTCTAGCACCAGTGTCCACTCCTTTATTCTTGTGAGACATCACTTGATATGTGATTTGTGTCTTTGGTGTTCCAAGCTTCTAGGCTAATATCCACTTATCAGTGACTGTATACCATGGGTATTCTTTTGAGACTGGGTCACCTCACTTAGTATGACATTCTCCAGCTCCATCCATTTCTCTAAGAATTTCATGAATTCATTGTTTCTGATGGCTGAATAGTACTCCATTGTGTATATATACCACATTTTTTGTATCCATTCCTCTGTTGAGGCACATCTGGGTTCTTTCCAGATTCTGGCTGTTATATATAAGGCTGCTATGAACATAGTGGAGCATGTATCCTTATTGCATGCTGGTGAATCTTCTGGGTATATTCCCAGGAGTGGTATGGCTGGGTCCTCCGGAAGTATCACGCCCAGTTTTCTGAGGAAACGCCATACTGATTTCCAGAGTGGTTGTACCAGCTTGCATTCCCACCAGCAGTGGAAGAGTGTTCCTCTTTCTCCACATCCTCGCCAACACCTGGTGTCTTCTGAGTTTTTAATCTTAGCCATTCTGACTGGTGTGAGGTGAAATCTCAGGGTTGTTTTAATTTGCATTTCCCTAATGACTAGTGATGTTGAACATTTTTTAAGGTGTTTCTCAGCCATCCGAATTTCTTCAGGTGAAAAGTCTCTGTTTAGCTCTGTACCCCATTTTTGGATAGGGTTATTTGGTTTTCTGGGGTCTAACCTCTTGAGTTCTTTGTATACATTGGAGATTAGCCCTCTGTCAGATGTGGGGTTGGTGAAGATTTTTTCCCAATTTGTTGGTTGCCAATTTATCCTTTTGACAGTGTCTTTTGCCTTACAGAAACTTTGTAGTTTTATGAGGTCCCATTTGTCTATTCTTGCTCTTAGAGCATAAGCAATTGGTGTTCTGTTCAGGAATTTTTCCCCTGAGCCAATGTCCTCAAGGGTCTTCCCCAGTTTCTTTTCTATTAGTTTTAGTGTGTCTGGTTTTATGTGGAGGTCTTTGATCCACTTGGAGTTGATCTTAGTGCAAGGAGATAAGAGTGGATCAATTCTCATTCTTCTGCATGTTGACCTCCAGTTGAGCCAGCACCATCTGTTGAAAAGGCTATCTTTTTTCCACTGGATGTTTTCAGCTCCTTTGTCGAAGATCAATTGGCCATAGATGTGTGGGTTCAATTCTGGGTTTTCGATCCTATTCCATTGATCTGCTTCCCTGTCACTGAACCAATACCAGGCAGTTTTTAGTACCACTGCTCTGTAATATTGCTTGAGGTCCGGGATATTGATTCCCCCAGAAGTTCTTTTGCTGTTGATGATAGTTTTAGCTATCCTGGGTTTTTTGTTATTCCAGATGAATTTGAGAATTGCTCTTTCTAGCTCTATGAAGAACTGAGTTGGGATTTTGATGGGAATTGCATTGAATCTGTATATTGCTTTGGGCAAGATTGCCATTTTGACTATATTAGTCCTGCCAACCCACGAGCATGGAAGATTTTCCCATTTTCTGATGTCTTCTTCAATTTCCCTCTTCAGAGACCTGAAGTTTTTGTCGTATAAATCTTTCACATGTTTGGTTAGCGTCACTCCAAGATACTTTATATCATTTGTGGCTATTGTGAAGGGTGTCATTTCCCTAATTTCTTTCTCGGCCTGCTTATCCTTCACGTATAGGAAGGCTACTGATTTTCTTGAGTTGATTTTATAGCCAGCCACTTTGCTGAAGTTGTTTATCAGTTGCAGGAGTTCTCTGGTGGAGGTTTTTGGGTCACTTAAGTAAACTATCATATCATCTGCAAATAGTGATAGTTTGACTTCTTCCTTTCCGATTTGTATCCCTTTGACTTCCCTCTGTTGTCGAATTGCTCTAGCTAGTACCTCACGTACTATATTGAAGAGATATGGCGAGAGGGGACAGCCTTGTCTAGTCCCTGATTTTAGAGGGATTGCTTCGAGTTTTTCTCCATTTACCTTGATGTTGGCTACTGGTCTGCTGTATATTGCTTTTACTGTTTAGATATGGGCCTTGAATTCCTGCTCTTTCTAGGACCTTTAGCATGA
This sequence comes from Apodemus agrarius, assembly GCA_964023405.1. NCBI lineage: Eukaryota > Metazoa > Chordata > Mammalia > Rodentia > Muridae > Apodemus > Apodemus agrarius. The sequence goes on from OZ030008.1 coordinate 82,399,649, forward strand.
AAGGATGCTGAATTTTGTCAAATGCTTTTTCAGCATCCAATGAGATGACCATGTGGTTTTTTTCTTTGAGTTTGTTTATGTAGTGGATTACGTTGATGGATTTCTGTATATTGAACCATCCCTGTATCCCTGGGATGAAGCCAACTTGATCATGGTGAATGATCTTTTTGATGTGTTCTTGGATTCAGTTGGCAAGTATTTTGTTTAGTATTTTTGCATCGATATTCATAAGAGAAATTGGCCTGTAGTTCTCTTTCTTAGTTGGATCTTTGTGTGGTTTTGGTATCAGGGTAATTGTGGCTTCATAGAATGAGTTGGGTAGTGTTCCTTCTGTTTCTATTTTGTGGAATAATTTGAAGAGTATCGGTATCAGGACTTCTTTGAAGGTCTGATAGAATTCTGCACTAAAACCGTCTGGTCCTGTGCTCTTTTTGGTTGGAAGACTGTCTATGACCCCTTCTATTTCTTTGGGGGTTATGGGTCTGTTTAGACGATCTATTTGATCCTGGTTTAATTTTGGTATTTGGTAACTGTCGAGGAAATTGTCCATTTCCTCCAGATTCTCCAGTTGTGTTGAGTATAGGTTTTTGTAGTAGGATCTGATGATCTTTTGAATTTCCTCAGTTTCTGTTGTTATATCTCCCTTTTCATTTCTAATTTTGTTAATTTGAATACTGTCTCTGTGCCCTTTGTTAAGTCTGGCTAGGGGTTTATCTATCTTGTTGATCTTCTCAAAGAACCAGCTCCTGGTTTTGTTGATTCTTTGTATGGTTCTCTTTGTTTCAACTTGATTGATTTCAGCCCTGAGTTTGATGATTTCCTATCTTCTACTCCTCCTGGGTGAAATTGCTTCTTTTTTTTCCAGAGCTTTCAAGTGCGCCATTAAGTTGCTAGTATATGCTCTCTCCTCTTTCTTTTTGGAGACACTCAGGGCTATGAGTTTTCCTCTAAGCACTGCTTTCATTGTGTCCCATAGATTTGGGTATGTTGTGCCTTCATTTTCATTAAGTTCTAAGAATTCTTTGATTTCTTTCTTTATTTCTTCCTGGACTAAGGTATCATTGAGTAGAATATTGTTCAGCCTCCAAGCGTATGGGGATTTTCTGTTGTTTTTGTTGCTATTGAAGAACACTCTTACTCCATGGTGATCTGATAAGAGGCATGGGATTAGTTCGATCTTTTTATATTTGTTGAGATCTGTCTTGTGTCCAATTATATGGTCGAATTTGGAGAAGGTACCATGAGGGGCTGAGAAAAAGGTATAGTCTTTTGCTTTAGGGTGAAATGTTCTATATATATCTGTTAAATCCAATTGCTCCAAAGTTTCGATGAGTTTCTCCGTGTCTCTGTTTAGTTTCTGTTTTCCTGGTCGGTCCACTGTAATAGTGGAGTATTGAGGTCCCCCACAATCATTGTGTTAGGTGCAATGTGTGCTTTGAGCTTTAGTAAGGTTTCTTTTACAAATGAGGGTGCCCTTACATTTGGAGCGTAGATGTTTAGAATTGTGAGTTCCTCTTGGTGGATTCTTCCTTTGACTAGCAGGAAGTGACCTTCTGTGTCTCTTTGGATGACTTTGGGTTGAAAGTCAATTTTATCTGATATTAAAATGGCTACTCCAGCTTGCTTCCTGTGACCATTTGCTTACAAAATTGTCTTCCATCCTTTTACTCTAAGGTAGTGTTTGTCTTTGACTCTGAGGTGTATTTCCTGTAAGCAGCAAAATGTAGGGTCCTGTTTCCGTATCCAGTCTGTTAGTCTATGTCTTTTTATTGGGGAGTTGAGTCCATTGATGTTAAGAGATATTAAGGAATAGAGATTATTACTTCCTGACATTTTTGATGTTATTTTTGTTTTTGAGTAGTTATCTTCCTTTGAGTTTGATGGAAGAAGTTTACTGTCTTGCTTTTTCTTGGGTGCCATTTCCTTCCTTGTGTTGGAGTTTTCCTGCTATTATCCTTTGTAGAGCTGGGTTAGTGGAAAGATATTGTGTAAATTTGGTCCTGTCATGGAATATTTTGATTTCTCCATCTATGTTCATTGAGAGTTTTGCTGGGTATAGTAGTCTTGGCTGACATTTGTTTTCTCTTAGGGTCTGCATGAGGTCTGCCCAGGATCTTCTAGCTTTCATGGTTTCTGGAGAGAAGTCTGGTGTGATTCTGATAGGTCTTCCTTTATATGTTACTTGGCCCTTTTCTCTTACTGCCTTTAATATTCTTTCTTTGTTTAGTACATTTGGGGTTTTGATTATTATGTGACGGGAGGTGTTTCTGTTCTGGTCCAGTCTGTTTGGAGTTCTGTAGGCTTCTTGTATATTCATGGGCATCTCTCTCTTTAAGTTAGGAAAGTTTTCTTCCATAATTTTGTTAAAGATATTTGCTGGCCCTTTAAGTTGTAGATCTTCACTCTCATCTATCCCTATAATCCTTAGGTTTGGTCTTCTCATTGTGTCCTGGATTTCCTGGATGTTTTGGGTTACAAGCCTTTTGGATTTTGCGTTTTCTTTGACTGTGGAGTCAATGGTTACTATGTTATCTTCAGCATCTGAGATTCTTAGTTCTATCTTTGTATTCTGTTGTTGATGTTTGCATCTACGACCCCTGATTTCTTCTCAAGGTTTTCTATCTCCAAAGTTGCCCTCTTTTGTGATTTCTTAGTTGTTTAGCTCTGTGCCTCATTTTTTGATAGGGTTATTTGGTTCTTTGGGGGTCTAACTTCTTGAGTTCTTTGTATATATTGGATATTAGCCCTCTCTCGGATGTGGGGTTGGTGAAGATCTTTTCCCACTTTGTTGGTTGCCGTTTTGTCCTTCTGAAAGTGTCCTTTGCTTTGCAGAAACTTTGTAATTTTATGAGGTTCAATTTGTCAATTCTTGATCTTAGTGCATAAGCTATTGGTGTTCTGTTCAGGAAGTTTCCTGCTGTGCCATGTCCTCCAGGGTCTTCCCAAGTTTCTTATCTAAGAGAACTACAGGCCAATTTCTCTTATGAATATCGATGCAAAAATACTAAATAAAATTCTTGCCAACCGAATCACCATGATCAAGTAGGCTTCATCTCAGGGATGCAGGGATGGTTTAATATACCGAATTCCATCAACGTAATCCACTCCATAAACAAACTAAAAGAAAAAAACCACATGGTCATCTCATTAGATGCTGAAAAAGCATTTGACAAAATTCAGCATCCTTTCATGCTAAAAGTCTTGGAAAGAGCAGGAATTCAAGGCCCATACCTAAACATAGTAAAAGCAATCTACAGCAAACAAGTACTCAACATCAAAATAAATGGAGAGAAACTTGAAGCAATCCCACTAAAATCAGGGACTAGACAAGGCTGCCCTCTCTCTCCATATCTTTTCAATATAGTACTTGAAGTTATAGCAAGAGCAATTAGACAACATAAGGAAGTCAAAGGGATACAAATTGGAAAGGAAGACGTCAAACGATCATTATTTGCAGACGATATGATAGTTTACTTAAGCAACCCAAAAACCTCCACCAGAGAACTTCTACAGCTGATAAACAACTTCAGCAAAGTGGCTGGTTATAAAATTAACTCAAGCAAATCAGTAGCCTTGTACTCAAATGACAAGCAGGCTGAGAAAGAAGTTAGGGAAATAACACCCTTCACAATAGCCACAAACAACATAAAGTACCTTGGCATAACTCTAACCAAACAAGTGAAAGATCTGTATGACAAGAATTTCAAGTCCTTGAAGAAAGAAATTGAAGAAGACCTCAGAAGATGGAAAAATATTTCTTGCTCCTGGATTGGCAGGATCAATATAGTAAAAATGGCCATCTTGCCAAAAGCAATATACAGATTCAATGCAATCCCCATCAAAATCCCAACTCAATTCTTCATAGCTCTAGAAAGAGCAATTCTCAAATTCATCTGGAGCAACAAAAATCCCAGGATAGCTAAAACTATTCTCAACAATAAAAGGACTTCTGGGGGAACCAATATCCCTGACCTTAAGCAGTACTACAGAGCAATTGTGTTAAAAACTGCATGGTATTAGTACAGCAACAGGCAAGTAGATCAATGGAATAGGGTTGAAGACCCAGAAATTAACCCACTGAGTTATGGTCACTTGATCTTTGATAAAGGAACCACAACCATCCAGTGGAATAAAGATAGCCTTTTCAACAAATGGTGCTGGTTCAACTGGAGGTCAACATGCAGAAGAATGCGAATTGACCCACTCTTATCTCTTTGCACTAAGATCAACTCCAAGAGGATCAAGGACCTACACATAAAACTAGACACACTGAAACTATTAGAAAATGAATTATAGTTTTAAAACAAATAGACATAAAAATCAAAACGATTGTCTTAAAAAGCTACATTGATGAATTAAGATACTTTTTTTAAATTGTCAAAAAGACAAAATTTAAAAAGTTATCTAAGAAGTAAGACAAACACAAAATTCTCTATAGCAAAAGAATGAAACAGTAGCTCAAGTCTAACACAAAACAAAACAGAAACAAAAATACAAAACTTTGCTTTTATTATCTATTTTAAGAGAACTGTGCTGGACTGTCAGACCCTTAGAGAAGAGTAGACTCTTAGGCTTATCTAAAGATTTAGGGAAGTAGTTCTCAGGACGGCAGATTTCTTCTTGAGGGATAAATAGGTTGACACTATTTGTTCATGCATAAGTCTGTTCGCAATAAAGAACATATTTCTTGAAAGTACCATATTACAAATGAACTAATTTCAAAAGAATGGATAAAACTAATCTCTATGTTTAAAAAAATATTTTTTTAGGGAACTATATAGACACATGAAACTTTGCATTTATCAAATCATTAATGGATAACTCTCTCTTTATCTCTCTGCCTATCTCTCTCTCTCTCTCTCTCTCTCTCTCTCTCTCTCTCTCTGTGTGTGTGTGTGTGTGTGTGTATGTGTCTTTTTATTATTGTATATGAATTATAGTCAGTAATTATGTTTCACTTACTGACTAAAAAGTAAATATAATATTGTCTAATAGACATAGCATCTCTAGAATGGTATCCTTATTACTTTATAAAAAACGTTGCTCATATTAATCTAACAATAAGAATAAAATGCATTAAAATTCATCTACTTTCTTTTTGTTACATAATAGGTACAATTGAAGGTGATAATACTTAAGTCATTCTTTTACCCTGAACACAGTCCAGTTCTATTATTTGTTCTCGGAAATGGAAATGAATAGGCCTGTTTGACTAAGCAGATGATGATTTTCTTATCTTAGATTTTACATGTGTCAAAGATATAAAGACATTTAGGGGAGGAAACATTTGGTTTTTTTGTTGTTGTTGTTTTTTGTTTTTTGGTTTGGTTTGGTTTCGGTTTTGGTTTTACACCAACAGAGTAACTGCCATTCCATCAAAACAACAAACATTTTGTTGGCCGAGAGAAATTATTCTTTATAACACTGAAGCACCAGGAAGCCACATGAAAAATGCTGATTAAATGTCACCTCCAATACAATGGTATCATTAATTAGCCACCATTAGCAGATTTCTGTCTGTAGGACTAGCAAGCAATGGGGAGAATGCAGTCTCCACTCATTAGAAATGCATGTAAATTGCCCATAATATTAATCCATAATCTGTTTCTTATTGTCATGGTGGTGAAAGGGGGGGGCTAAGAAGGCCCAGTGTCTCATTCAAGCAGTAATATTTAAAGTAATTGTTGGCAATGTGAGAATAAAATTAGGGAGATAAGTCCTTAGTTTTGAATATATTAATCCTATTTCAGAAATCTCATTTCCTGTCTTTAGCCTATATTTTCTTGCTATGTAAATTGGAAGAATTGGAGCATTACAGGCAGTATCAGAAAGACATCACCAGAGAGAGATGTTCATTTATTCAAGCTCATATTTGTCTAACATTTAGAGGGTTTATTGATCATTTTGTTAATGTATCACTCTTTAAGGGCAGGTGACTATTTTATTATGTTCAAATGCTTTAGTATCTAAAATATTTTTTCATTAATTAAAATATAATTAAATCATTTCCCCCTACCTCTCCTCTCTTCAACCCCTCCTTTATACCTCTCCTGCTCCTTTTCAAATTCATTGTCTCTTTTACTTTTGTACACACACACACACACACACACACACATACACACACATATATAATTTATCAATTAAATATAAAATCATGCTGAGTCCATTTAGTCTTGCTTATATTAATGTGCTTTTTTAGAGTTGACTACTTGGTATTAAATAACCATCTATGACCCTAATCAATGGGTAAGTCTATTTTTCTCTCTCCCAGTAGTCATTACTTTCTGTGGCTCTTCACATAATTGAGGGATACTATGTGATTCCCCTAATCCACACTAGAATGTTAACTACTCTTCTAATTACTTAGGCGTGGTTAGGTAGCAATATTATTGACAATGCAAGGATGTGCTTCCCTATCCTATTTAGAAGACACAGTCTTGCAGCAGACTTCCTGGTTCTACTGCATTTACTTTCCTCTCCCTCTCATGAGATGTTCTAAGATTTGAGTATTTGGCTTCTTTTGTAGATAGAACAGGTCTTTACATTTTGACTAGTTATGAGTTTCTATAATGGACTCCATCAGCTAAAATAGAAACTTCATTGCTAAGGGTTGAGAGCTCATGTTAGTATAAGAACAAGCATTAGAAGAGAGGAAATCATCAAACTAAGGGCTGAAATCAATCAAGCTGAAACAAAGAGAACCATAGAAAGAATCAACAAAACCAAGAGCTGGTTCTTCGAGAAAATCAACAAGATAGATAAACCCTTAGCTAGACTAACCAAAGGGCACAGAGATAGTATCCAAATTAACAAAATTAAAAATGAAAAGGGGGATATAACAACAGAAACAGAGGAAATTCAAAAGATCATCAGATCCTACTACAAAGGCCGATACTCAAAACAACTGGAGAATCTGGAGGAAATGGACAATTTCCTAGACAGATACCAAGTACCAAAATTAAATCAGCATCAAGTAGACCAGCTAAACAGTCCCATAACCCTTAAAGAAATAGAAGGGGTTATAGAAAGCCTCCCAACCAAAAAAAGTACGGGACCAGATGGTTTTAGTGCAGAATTCTACCAGACCTTCAAAGAAGGCTTAACACCAATACTCTTCAAACTATTCCACAAAATAGAGACAGAAGGGACACTGCCCAACTCGTTCTTCGAAACCACAATTACGCTGATACCTAAACCACAAAAAGATCCAACAAAGAAAGAGAACTACAGGCCAATTTCTCTTATGAATATTGATGCAAAAATACTAAATAAAATTCTTGCCAACCAAATCCAAGAGCATATCAAAACGATCATTCACCATGATCAAGTAGGCTTCATTCCAGGAATGCAAGGATGGTTCAATATATGGAAATCCATCAATGTAATCCACTACATAAACAAACTAAAAGAAAAAAAAAAAACCACATGGTCATCTCATTAGATGCTGAAAAAGCATTTGACAAAATTCAGCATCCTTTCATGCTAAAAGTCTTGGAAAGAGCAGGAATTCAAGGCCCATACCTAAACATAGTAAAAGCAATCTACAGCAAACCAGTAGCCAACATCAAAATAAATGGAGAGAAACTTGAAGCAATCCCACTAAAATCAGGGACTAGACAAGGCTGTCTTCTCTCTCCATATCTTTTCAATATAGTACTTGAAGTTCTAGCGAGAGCAATTAGACAACATAAGGAAGTCAAAGGGATACAAATTGGAAAGGAAGAAGTCAAAGTATCATTATTTGCAGAGGATATGATAGTCTACTTAAGCGTTCCAAAAAACTCCACCAGAGAACTTCTACAGCTGATAAACAACTTCAGCAACGTGGCCGGTTATAAAATTAACTCAAGAAAATCAGTTGCCTTCTTGTACTCAAAGGACAAGCAGGCTGAGAAAGAAGTTAGGGAAATAACACCCTTCACAATAGCCACAAACAACATAAAGTACCTTGGTGTAACTCTAACCAAACAAGTGAAAGATCCGTATGACAGGAACTTCAAGTCCCTGAAGAAAGAAATCGAAGAAGACCTCAGAAGATGGAAAAATATTTCTTGCTCCTGGATTGGCAGGATCAATATAGTAAAAATGGCCATCTTGCCAAAAGCAATATACAGATTCAATGCAATCCCCATCAAAATCCCAACTCAATTCTTCATAGCTCTAGAAAGAGCAATTCTCAAATTCATCTGGAGCAACAAAAAACCCAGGATAGCTAAAACTATTCTCAACAATAAAAGGACTTCTGGGGGAATCAATATCCCTGACCTCAAGCAGTACTACAGAGCAATTGTGTTAAAAACTGCATGGTATTAGTACAGCAACAGGCAGGTAGATCAATGGAATAGGATTGAAGACCCAGAAATGAACCCACAGACTTATGTTCACTTGATGTTTGATAAAGGAGCCACAACCATCCGGAGGAAAAAAGATAGCCTTTTCAACAAATGGTGCTGGTTCAACTGGAGGTCAACATGCAGAAGAATGCGAATTGACCCACTCTTATCTCCTTGTACTAAGATCAACTCCAAGTGGATCAAGGACCTCCACATAAAACCAGACACACTGAAACTATTAGAAAAGAAACTTGGGAAGACCCTGGAGGACATGTGCACAGGGGTAAAGTTCCTGAACAGAACACCAATAGATTATGCTCTAAGATCAAGAATTGACAAATGGGACCTCATAAAATTACAAAGTTTCTGTAAGGCAAACGACACTGTCAGAAGGACAAAACGGCAACCAACAATGTGGGAAATGATCTTCACCAACCCCACATCCGACAGAGGGCTAATATCCAATATATACAAAGAACTCAAGAAGTTAGACCCCAAAGAACCAAATAACCCTATCAAAAAATGGGGTACAGAGCTAAACAAAGAATTTTCACCAGAAGAAATTCGGATGGCAGAGAAACACCTTAAGAGATGTTCAACATCATTAGTCATCAGGGAAATGCAAAGCAAAACAACCCTGAGATTCCACCTCACTCCAGTCAGAATGGCTAAGATTAAAAACTCGAGAGACAACAAGTGCTGGCGAGGATGTGGAGAAAGAGGAACACTCCTCCACTGTTGGTGGGATTGCAAAATGGTAAAACCACTCTGGAAATCAGTGTGGCGGTTCCTCAGAAAATTGGGCATGCCACTCCCAGAGGACCCTGGCATACCACTCCTGGGCATATACCCAGAGGATTCCTCTGCATACAACAAAGACACATGCTTCACTATGTTTATAGCAGCCTTGTTTATAATAGCCAGAAATTGGAAGGAGCCCAGATATCCCTCAAAAGAGCAATGGATACAGAATATGTGGTATATTTATACAATGGAGTACTACTCAGCAATTAAAAATAATGAATTCATGCAATTTGTAGGTAAAGGGTTAGATCTGGAAACTATCATCCTAAGTGAGCTAACCCAATCACAAAAGAATACACACAAAATGCAATCACTGATAAGTGGATATTAATGAGCCCAGAAGCCCTAAATACTCAAGGCACAATTAGCAAGTCAAATGACTCTCAAGAAGAAAAAAAGGAGAGGACCCTGGGCCTGTAAAGATTGGATCCAGTATTATAGACCCAGAACAGAGAAATTGTGGGGGGGGGGAAAGAGTGGGGAATAGCATGGGGGGAGAGGAATTATGGGACATATGGTGGGGGGTAACTGGGAAAGGGGAAAGCCTTTGGAATGTAAACAAAGAATATAGAAAATAAAAAAAAAAGAATCCAGTTAGGAATTATAAGTGTAGGAAAGTGAGAGTAACGTCTTGCCTTACAAGAGCCATAATCCTAGTAGCTATGGTGATATGTTGGATTCAGAGAACTTGATATGATTTCTCTGAGGTTAAATAGGGCCCTATGTGCAATTAGGCATTTGATGGTGATCATAAAGCTATAAATGCCACTATTATACCTTTAGTGATATTTTGCCATTGTGGTCATTGTAGTGGTTCATAGATATTACTGATAAATTGCAGTATTGAATGTTTTTCTCCTTTGGCAGCTACTATGTCACTACTAGGCTTCATGAAGGAGAATTTCAAGTCAGATCCATATTGTATACTCCTTCCCCTGTATTAAAGTACATGTTATTTTCCACAGGAGTTGAAAGCAACCTTCCACTTCTGGGAAGCAACCAAGAGAAATAACAATGGGCTACAAAACTTTGCAAGTCATTTGTCTCCTCTGACCCTTTCAAAGGAAGTATTTTATGTCTGTTACTAGGGCATTGGTACTTAGTTCATCTATGTTGCCTTGTAAACTCAGCCCAAGTAACATAGTTTCACTATATAGATTGTTCATGTATTTTAATATTTCCATTACCTTTGAGATTATAAGATATTTGCATCATTTTCCATGTCCCTTTATTCTCTCCAATCCATGGACAGTTTTACAATATTTATCTCTATTGTAAACATGGAGTATGGACATATATTCCAAAATAAAACCTGTTAGTCTATGTAACCTTACATGTATGTATACATGTGTATATACTTGAATATAAAATAATGTTATTGCAGTGGCTATTTCAAGAATCCTTTCTATTATTTATCCCTCTCCCCTGTCCTTCTTCAGTTAGAAATTCCTTCCATTCTTCTCATGTATACTTCCATATTGTATGTGTTTTTTTCATTCTCCTCCTGAGTGTTCCTTCCCTGACGCTTTCAACTTTCCTTTCCATGATTTGTTTTTGGTTGTTTGTTTGTTTTTGAAGTTGACTCCAGATTATATATTGAGATAGAAAGACTTGGAGGTAGGAAGAATAAATGAAAGAGCAATCTACTGTTTGTCTTTCCTGGTCTGTGTTAACACAATTGATAAAGTATTTTTTATTTCCACTCATTTGCCTGAGATTTTATTTTTCTTTAATAGTGCACTGAAATTGCAGATAATTTCATGTCACCATGTGTGTTCTGGGAACTGATTCCGGGCACGCTGAAAAGGCAACAAGTGCTCTGAGCCCCAATTTTATGTCTCTTGCCATAAGACATCATCTTAAACATCTGGAGAATGCTGCAGTTTCCTCTGCTTAAGGAGGAAGCTTTTAACTTGCTGGAGTATATTGTGTCAGAATATAGCACAGGACAGGAAACGCTCATGTTAAAACTAGAGGTCTTATATCCCCATATATTATCAAGTTCCAGGTAAAGAAACTCTGACTCACCCCTTAAGTTTAAAATATTGAAAAATTTGGAAGAAGTCAATTTTCCATATGAATTTGAGAATTTCTTTCTATGTCTTTGAAGAATTGTGTTGGGATTTTGATGGGGATTACGCTGAATATGAAGATCACATTTGATAGGATGGCCAGTTTTACTATATTAATTCTGCATAGGAGATCTATCCATTTTTTGAGATCTTCTTCAATTTCTTTCTTGAGAGACTTGGAGTTATTGTCATACAGATCTTTCAGTTGTTTGCTTAGAGTTAGCCCAAGATATTTTATATTATTTGTGGCTATTGTGAAGGGAGCTGTTTCCCTAATTTCTTTATCAGCCTATTTATCATTTATATAAAGGAAGGATACTGATTTATTTGACTTCATTTTATATCTGGCCACTTTTGCTAAAGTTGTTTATCAGCTGAAGAAGTTCTCTGGTAGAATTTTTGGGATCTCTTATGTATACTTTCATATCATCTGCAAATAGTGGTACCTTTATTTCTTCTTTGCCAATTTGTATCCCATTGCCACTCTGGAAATCAATCTGGAGATTCCTCAGAAAGTTGAAAATGACTAGCAATATTACTCTTCGTAATATACCCAAAAATGCCCCACCATGCCAGAGAAACATGTGTTCCACTATGTTCATAGAGGCCTTATTTGTGATAGCCAGAAGCTGGAAACAACCCAGATGTCCTACTATAGAAGAATAAGCATAGATAATGTGGTTCATTTACACAATGGAATACTACTCAGCTATTAAGAAGGAGGACATCAGGACATCTTAGCCAGGCGGTGGTGGTGCACGCCTGTAATCCTAGCACTTGGGAGGCAGAGGCAGGCGGATTTCTGAGTTCGAGGCCAGTCTGGTCTACAAAGTGAGTTCCAGGACAGCCAGGACTACACAGAGAAACCCTGTATCGAAAAAAAAAAAAAAGAGGACATCTTTAGTTTTGCAGACTAATGGATGGAACTAGAAAATATCATCCTGAGTCAGGTAACTCAGACCCAAAAGCACATGCATGCATGTACTCACTAATAAGTGAGTATTAGCTATAAAAAGCACAGAAAATACTGTCCACAGAACACAAAAAGGTCAACAAGCTGAAGGACCCAAATGAAGACTCCTCAGCTCCAGTTAGGAGGGAGAAGAAAACAATCACAAGTGGGGAGAGGGCAGGTACCTTGGAGGGAAACTTAGTGGGGGTGGGGTGGGAGAGCGGAACCTGATCTAGTATTGGGTTAGGGAAAAGGTCTGAAGGCCTGAGGGCCAGTAAAAAGAACTGAAATAGGAAACCTCAGAAGGTAGGAGGTTGGGGAACCCTCCAGAATGTAACAGGGACCTGGGAGGTAAGAGACTCTCAGGACTCAAAGGAAGGGATCTTAGATGAAATTCCTGATAGTAGGGAGAGGGAACTTATAGAGGCCATCACCAACAAGAACACAGGGTATCAAATGCAGGAGGTGGCTGCTCTCCCACAGTCAAAACTCTGACCAAGATTTCTTCCTGTCTGTAAGAACTACAGGGATGGAAATGGAGAGGAGCCTGAGGAAAAGAAGGTCCAGTGACAGGTCCAAAGTGAAATCCAGCTCAAGGGGAGGCCCCCAAGGCCTCACACTATTACTGAGACTATGAAGTGCTCACAAAGAGGACCTATCATGACTGCCCCACAAAAGGCCCAACAAGCAGCTGAAAGAGATGCAGATATTTTCACCCAACCAACAGACAGAACCTGCTGAATTCTATGGTTCAATTAGTGATAGGTGGAAAGAAGCTGAGGAGATGGGTGACCCTGTAAGAGGACCAGCACTCTCAATTAATCTGGACCCCCAAGTTCTCTAAAATATTGGACCACTAACAAGACAGCATACACCAGCTGATATGAGGCCCTCTACACATATACAGCAGACAACTGTTGAGTCTGTGATCAATCAGACATGATGCACCTCAAGAGACTGGAGCCTCAGGGAGTTTAGAGGTCAAGAGGGGTGGGTTTGGGAGTGTTGGGTATATCATTGTGGGAGGATGGAGGGCAGAGGTGGTATGGAATATGAAACAGTAAGATGATAGACTGGAAAAGGGATAAAATCTGTTAAAAATAAATAAAAAAGAAAGAAATCAACTACAAGTGTGTTAATGAAGTTCAGAAGGCGATTTATTTGTGGCACTGGGGGAAGGTAGAGGGAAGAAGTTATGGAGAGATGATAAAAATCTATTGTATGAATGGAAAATGTTTTTAAAGAATAAGTAAAACATAGTCAAAAAGTTTTCCAAAAAATAGATTTCTGAAAGAATAACAAAGTAGTTATTGGGGACATTTATTATTTTTAGATGTATTACATTTATGCAAAATTTAATCTTCAAGCTAGAGCAGGCACCACAAAAAACAAACAAAACTAATAATGTAACATGGATTTGGAATATTAAACACTGAGATTAATGAAGGATATATTATATTGAAGAATGCAACATTAAAGGATAGAATAGGAAAATCAGTTACTTTAAAGTTATAAAATTATTTTTTTTTAAAAAATTTCTTCTTTGGTGTTACAATGTGTCTGAATCCCACTGTTACAAGTGAGCTCCAGCTAGGATTTTAGAAAAGCACCTACCTACCTGTCACTTCACTAAGTGGGCTTAGAAAGAACTGATTTCAGTGAAGTGCAGTTACTGATTTGATTGAAATGCCAAATGGTAAATTTTACTCTCATTGATTTTGATCACTGTGTGAAGACGAGCTTTATAACTACTACTATATTTCTAATTGGAAATGTCATCAAAGCAACAATTTCTCAGAGCAGAAATTTACATTTCTTTTTTTTAATTTTATTTTCTATATTCTTTGTTTACACTCCAAATGCTTTCCCCTTTCCCAGTTCCCCCCTCACCATATGTTCCTTAAGTTCTCTTCCCTCTGCCCATTCCCCAATCTCCCCCTCCCATGTCTGTTCTGGTACTCCGCTAAGATACTGGATCAAGTCTTTTCAGGGCCAGGGCCCTCTTCTTCCTTCTTGGGAATCATATGATTTGCTAATTGTGTCTTGAGTATTCAGAGCTTCTGGGCTAATTAATATCCACTTATCATTGATTGCATTTCATGTGTATACTTTTGTGATTGGGTTACCACGGTTAGGATGATATTTTCTAGTTCCAACCATTTGCCTAAAAATTTCATGAATTCATTGTTTTTAATTTTATATTTGTTTTATATTTCAAATATATATGAACATACTGGCTTTATTATTTTGTTTTTTATTTTAATTTATTTTATTTCTGAATTTGGATCACCTCAGAATTAAAGTTCCAGGCTCACCCATATTCCTGCAAATTTAGGGATTCCAATTTTGCTGAAAGCTGAACAGAATCCTATCTTGCATATGTGCCACATTCTCACTGTCCATTGGTCTGTTCATATGCATCTACTTTGGTTCTATTTCTTTAACATACTAAGTGGAATTGCAGCTAGAGTTGTGGGAATGAAGGAACCCTCATTGAATTGGAGTGAAAATAAAAAATAATATAGCCATTGTGGAAAATTGTTTGGAATTATACAATAAAATATGGATAGAATTATCATATGGTCCAGCTATTCAGTTTCTGGAAATATATTTAAAGAACTCCATAGCCTACTTCGTAGACATTTCAACATCCATGTTTAATGCTGTTTTCTCTCTTTTTGAAATGTAAAATATATCATTATAATCTACAGTTACAAAGTTCACTGACATTAGAATCTCTTATTCTTAGGTCATTGTTTACACATTACCAATCTCCATCTCTTCCATCTCTTTTCTAAGCTCTGTAGTAACTGCCACCTGACTACCAATGACATCAGCAACCCCAATAAAGTTCTTATGTGTAAAATTAAGCAATACTTCTTTTTTTCTATTTATTTTTTATTTTTATTTTTTATTGGATATTTTGTTTATTTACATTTCAAATGTTATCCTCTTTCCTGATTCCCCCTCTTGGCAACCCCATATCCTATCCTTCCTTCACCCACTCACTCCCATCTCCCCACCCTTGATTCCCCTACACTGGGGCATCTATTGAGCCTTCATAGGACAAGAACCTCTTCTCCCATTAATGCTTGACAAGGCCATCCTCTGCTACATATACAGCTGGAGTCGTATATTCGTTGGTTGATGGCTTAGTCCCTGGAAGCTCTGGGGGGTGGTTCGTTGATTTTGTTGTTCTTCCTGTGATGTTATAAGTCCCTTCAACTACATCAGTTCTTTCTCTAACTCCTATATTGGGCACCCCATGATCAGTCCAGTGGTTGGCTGCTAACATCTGCCTCTGTATTTGTAAGGTTCGGGCAGGGCCTCTCAGGAGACAGCACTATCAGGCTCCTTTTGGCAAGAATTTCTTGGCACCCACAACAGTGTCAGGGTTTGGTGATTGTATATGGGATGAGTCCCCCAGTAGGACAGTCTCTGAATGGCCTTTCTTTCAGTCTCTACTCTATACTTTATCTCCATATTTGCTCCTGTGAATATTGTTCCCCTTCTAAGAAGAACCAAAAAACCCACACTGTGGTCTTCCTTCTTCTTGAGCTTCATATGGTCTGTGAATTGTATCTTGGGTATTCAGAGTTTTGGGGCTAACATCCACTTTTCAATAAGTACATACAATGTGTGCTCTTTCTATTTTTGTGCCTCACTTATCTCATTCAATAAAACAATTACAGTCTTATCTATGCTGTCACAAATGGCAGTGGTTTGATTTTTATTTATCTCCTCATAAGATGAGGTACACAAAATGTTTCCATTTTTTGGTTACTATGAACAACACTGTGATGGGTGTCAGAAAGTAACTTGATTTCATTGCCTTTGTCTCTGTAAGGGAAGTTTATGAACACATGAGAACTTTGATTTAATTTTCTGGGGAAAAATGAAAAAAAGGAAAACACATTAATGTTTTCTAAAATATACATAATGTTGGCTGTGGTCTCAAATGCCTAAATGTCCCAGTAATCCTAGAACTTGAGACATGAAAGCAAGAAAAAGAGTAATTCAAGGTCATGCTCATCTCTTTAGCAAGTTTGAGTTCAGCCTAGGTTATGTGAGTAAGTAGGTTAAATGAAGAAACTTTATTCTATAATTTGTAGTCCCAATTAGTTTTCTCTATGTGATATTAAGATGAGTCTCAACACCTTTTTCCCAAACTTTCTATCATTAGCATTTAAGATAATAAGCATTCTTGATGAGGTAAGCTGATTTGTCACTGTTTTATATTGACAATCACTTGATGATTAGTGATAGCGAAGATGTATGTGCTGTTAATTTGAAAGTTTTCTCTTTAGAATGTATCTATTTAGATCTATTGGCAATTTTACTGCAGTAAATATATTTATGATATTGAGCAGAGATAGAAGGAAAGGCCATCCAGAGACTGCCCCACCTGGGGATCCATCCTATATCCAGTTACCAAACCCAGACACTATTGTGGATGCCAACAAGTGCTTGCTGACAGGAGCCTGATTTGGCTGTCTCCTGAGAGTGTCTACCAGTGCCTGACAAATACAAAAGTGGAGGCTTATAGCCAACCAATGGACTGAGCACAGGGTCCCCAATGGAGATAGACAAAGTGCCCAAGGAGCTGAAGGAGTTTTCCCCATACGAGGACCAACAATATGAACCAAACAGTAATCACCCCCCTCTCCAGAGCTCCCATGGACTAAGCCATCAACCGAAGAGTATACATGGAGGGACCCATGGCTCCAAATGCATATGTAGCAGAGGATGGCCTTGTTAGACATCAATGAGAGGAGAGGCCCTTGATCCCATGAAGGCTTTATTCTATAGCATATGGGAATGCCAGGAAAGGGAAGCAGAAGTGGGAGGGCTGGTGAGTAGGGGGAGGGGTCAGGGGATAGGAGTTTTTGGAGGGGAAATGAGGAAAAGGAATAACATTTGACATGTAAATATACAAAATAATCAATAAAAAGGAAATTTTCAGTTTCTTATATGCTTGCTATATTATCAATTTTCAGATAGGTATATATTTAGCATTGATTTTTATTTTTATTTTTTGGGATTGTGGATATTTATCTAACTTTATTGTAGTCTGAGGTAGATTTTACTATTTTTTTATTGCTTTTTTATTAATCATTCCATTTGTTTACCTCTCAAATGATATTCCCCTTCTTGGTTACCCCTTCACAAACCCTCCATCCCATCTGCCCTCTCCCCTCTCCCCTTTGCCCCTAGAAGTGTGTTCCCCAACTCTTGTCCTACTACACTAGCATCCCCCTATTCTGGCACATCAAACCTCCATAGGAGCAAAGACTACCACTCCTACTGATATCAGACAAGGCCATTCTCTACTAGAGCCATGGGTCCCTCCCTGCACACTCCTTGGTTGGTGTTCTAGTCCCTGGGAGCACTGGGTGGTCCAGCTAGCTGAAATTGTTCTTCCTATGGGGTCGAAATACCCTTCTGCTCCTCCAGTTTTTCTGCCAGCTTCCCTACCTGGGTCCCCGAGTTCAGTCTGATTGTTGGCTGCTAGCCTCTGCATGTGCATTGGTCAGATACTGGCAGAACTTCCTCAAATGTACCATATCTGAACAACTTTTGGAATATTTGATAAGACTGGCAATTTTTTTTTAAAATTTTTCAGTTGCTTGTCCTATGCCTCCTCCCCCTTGCTTTCGAGAGGGTGTGCCACACCAGGTCTCCCCATTCTCTGGCGTCTCAAGTCTCTCATGGATTAAGCTAATCCTCTCCTACCAAGACCAGAGCAGGCAGACCTCTGCTAAATATGTGCCAGGAGTCTCAGCGCTGCCTTGTGTCCTGGTTGGTGGCTGAGTCTTTGGAAGCTCCCTGGATCTGAATTAGTTGAGACTTCTGGTCTTCCCATGGGGTCACTCTCCCTTTCAGTTTCTGCAATCCTTCCCCTAAAACAACAATAGGGTTCCCCGACTTAAGTCCAATGGTAAAGTGCAAGTTAGCTGGTAGGGTCTCTCAGAGGACAGTCATGTCAGTCTCCCATCTGCAAGCACATCATAACTCCAGTAACAGTGTCAGACCTTGGTGACCCCACCACCCATGAGCTTGATGACAAGTTGAGCTGGTCATTGGACCACCCTCTCCTCAGTCTCTTCTCCACTTTTGTCTTGCAGGATTTTAGACAGGAACAGTTTCTGGTTCAGAAAGTTTGACTATGGTTTGGTAACCCTGTCCCTCCACTTGAGGCCTTGTCTGTCTACTGTAGATAGACCCTTCAAGTTCCCTCTCCCCAATAGTGACTAGGGTAGGACCTTCTGGAAAGCACCAGAGACATGAGAGTAGAAAGACCACTCAATAGGTGTGACCTTAGCCAAAACAACTACTTTCTTAATACTCACTATTGTAACTATTTTTCTAAGTGAAGACTTCTTATGTTTCTTACTGGAAATGATTTCATGAAATAATAAGCAAATGCTAGAAATCTGAAAATCATATTATGATGAATGAAAATCTGAGGTGTTTATCCCTGTGTGCTGACTCATAATACACATTTTTTAATAATGAAATGTCTACTGCATTTGGGATTAAGAAAACAAGATGGTGAAGACAGTTGGATTTAAGATTAGATATATGTCTATATGAAAACACAT
Source organism: Apodemus agrarius (assembly GCA_964023405.1). NCBI lineage: Eukaryota > Metazoa > Chordata > Mammalia > Rodentia > Muridae > Apodemus > Apodemus agrarius. Next base: position 82,418,412 of record OZ030008.1, read on the forward strand.
CTCAGGGGTGCCATTAGTGTCATTGAAGGTATTAATGATGGAAGAATATTTCTCATATTTAAAATTCTTGGCACAAAGACCATTAAAAGGCAACCATACAAGAGTGTAATTAGTTATTTGCATGTTATGAAGTAGAGTCAATGTACCCTTGAACAAGATTTTCTAAGTGGAAGTAATTAAAATAAAGCATGGTATTTCAACTGAGATGCATAGAGATGGTAATCTAGAGCATTTTTTTTAATACACTCAGGAAGTGAAATGTAAATGCCATCTCATTTAATAACAAATCCTTTAATTTTCCCTTATCAATTGATTAAAGCAGGTACAAGGTTTTGAATTGCATGTTACAGTTTGTTGTAATTCCTTTTCATTTAAAATGTTTTTATTATATTTTGTATTATTTAATACAATTTTTAAATTTAAATACATTTTGTTCATATTTTTCTCTTTCACCAATTTCTTTTAGATTTTTACTTCTTAGAAAAATATTTAGGGTAATTTTGTATTCTTCTATGTTTAAAGTTTTAGAAAAAGATATTTATATATACACTGAAGAATAACAGACTTTTTTAGCCTCTATACTATGAATAGAGTAATACACAAAAAAACATACACACACACACATACACACACACTCCCTTCTACTCATATCACTATATTACCTGCTTTTTCTTTTATAGTTTCTATTTTTATTCTCTCATATAATACATCTTAAGCACAGTCACTAACTTCACTCCTCCCAGTTCCCCAGGCATGTCTTCTCTCCCCAGATCCACTGCTCCTCTGTTTCTGTTCAGAAAAGAGCAGACCTCTCAAGGATAGCAACAGAACATGACATGACAGGATGCAAACTGGTACAAACCCTCATATCAAGACCAAAGGAAGCAACCACATAGAAGTTAATGGGCCCCAAGAACAGGTAAAATATTCAAAGGCAGACACCATTGCCACTGTTTCCCACAGAAAACCTCAAGTAATTAAATCCAGGAGTGGGGGAAACTGGGAAAGAGGATAACATTTGAAATGTAAATAAAGAAAATGTCCAATAAAAATACATAAAAAAGAAAGAAAAATATATACTTGTATGTATCAGTGTTCAGATTTTATTTTGATGTAATAAATGAGTACCAGACCACCACCACCACCACCACCAACAACAACAACAGCAACCAACTACAGCACATATGCTCCTTGATCATGATCCCCTTTCCATCCTGCTTAGTGATTCTGCATTGTCCTGGTGTCCTGGATTCCTCTGACTTCTATAATCCTTCTTACCTTACCTTACTACTAGAGTTCCCTAAACCTCACCTAATGTTTCACTGTGGGTATCTGCATTTGTGCTTGTAGCCTGCCAGAAGAAGCCTCTCTGATAATAATAGGCAGCAACCCATAAGTATTATTAAGAATCATTTTATTGATTTTGTTTTTGTTTTTGCCTTGCGTTTGTGTATTTTGCTTGTTTGGTTAGGTTTTTTTTTTTTTTTTTTGGTTATTTGTATGTTTGGCCAATCTTGAATGGTTCTCATGTAGGTCTCTGAGCCATCAAACTTCTTGCTCCTGGCCAGACAGTGTCTGGCATGGGATTACTCTTTGTTTTTTTTTGTTTTTTGTTTTTTTTTTTTTAAAGAACAAGTCTTTATTTTATTAATAATTTAGGTCCTGCTGTGCCCAATAAAATAAAATAAAATAAAATAAAATAGTCCAACCTTTAGGAGCAAACTATAAGAAAATCTAGCAAATTTTTTGGAGTGAGATTAACATAAACATTGTCTCTTGTTTTTGAAGAGATTTTCAGTTTCTGTTGTTTTCAAGTTTTTTATTTTCCCCTTTAATTATTTAGATATGTATTTGTTTGGAAGAGTGTCCTGTAAAGGGGGTTCTTACTTGACTCTGGGCAGGTGCATTTGTACACTTATTTATTTATTTATTTATTTATTATATTTTTTGTTTACATTCCAAAGGCTTTCCCCTTTCCCAGTTCCCCCCTCACCATATGTCCCATAAGTCCTCATAACAATGAAAACAATAACTCTTTTGTCCTTCTGAGCTTTCTAGCTTTCAGAGTAAACAAACCATCAGGTGTCTTTAGTCTTGGGTTCTTAGGCTCACATTGTAATGGATCTCTGGATATTTACCTAAGCACAAAACCACGGAAACTTTAGATTTCATTTATAATTTAAAATAAATCCTAGGAAGCTAAAGTATGTTTGTATACAGTGACACACAAATACATGCACACATGCATATCCCAAAAATAATTTCTCTGGTAATCCCACATTAATGTTGTGGCTATATACCATATGTGTCATAAACTCCTATAGCCTTTACCTATGTATATGTTTTCTATGTAACTCATATGTTTATTTGATTTATACATGTTTTACTCAAAGAGGAAAGGGAAAGTTTACAAAAGAAGAGGAAGAGAAACTGGAAGGAATAAAAGAACAAAGGAAGAAGAAAGGGGGAAGTAGAAAAAAGGAAGGGAAGGCAAAAGGAAATAAGAATGTTGTCTTGTTTCCTGAGCGATTCTAGACAATTATAAGGAAATCCCTATAAAGACACAATATTGTTTATAGGTAAGGAAATGGTGATTTTGACTCAATTTGGCCAGTGTAACAAACCTCTGATGGGGTAGAGTTGAGCTGACAGTCAAAACAGGCCAAGACAGCTCTACATTGTTTGATTACACCATGCTAAAATTCCTGTTTTACAAATTCATTGTCTCATAGGGGTTCCATTTCTGGTTTGTGTTGCTTCTTTTTCAGCCTCTTTTGTAGGCTTTGGGGCCATGGTAACAGCTGCTGCTGAGATGCTTCTTGCTTGCCAGTTCTCTGGAATTGCTGGCCATGTAAATGATGGTTGATTATCCTGTTGGCATGATTTTATGCTTCTAACATCTCTGCCATATGGTCGTGTTTTCCCATCGGAAAAATCACACCAGTTTGTAAACTTTTTTCTTCAAGAGCAGATAGCATGGCTTCTGATTCTTTGAGCACACATTTGGGGCTAAGGTTAGTATTCTCAAGAGCAAATGTTTGCTAAACCTAATGAGGACTTTTCCTCTTTTGTCTTTACTGTCTAGATAGTGCATGTAATGCCTGTTTATCTTGCTGTTCTTTCAATACCACACACTGAGCTTAAAATGGTGAAAGTAACATTTCATGTTTCTGGAGGTCAGACACCTGGATTAGCTCACTAGCCTAAATGGGTGTCCCTTTCTTTGCTTCTCTGTTTCTCTGTTTCTTTGTCTCTCTGTTTCTGTTTCTGTCTGTCTCTCTGTCTCTCTGTCTCTCTGTCTCTCTGTCTCCCCATCCCCCTGTCCTGTCCTGTCCTTTCCTTGAAAGTCAGAGCTTGTAAATAATAAACAAGTACTCTGCTATTTACTGATCCAAATTCTGAAACACAGAAGGATTTTATTTCAGGAGGAATGTCATGTCATTCTTTATTCCATCATTACCCAGGCATTTGTAATTATATACCCCTGTCTTTGTCCTCTTCAAAATCAGTGTTTCATTGAAAATTTGCCAACTATATTGTTTATGCTCTCTTATTTGACACCTTTTCCCTCTCATTCCCTCTCATTCTCATTAGCACATTATATTCAATGAATGATACAGGAGGGATGCACGGTTGCTGCAACAAACAGGTCTACTTTTGCTGGAGCCTGTGTCATTGACTCTGCACTTTCTTACCCCTGCCACCAAAAGTCTTGGTCAGGGTGGCAAGCAACATCTGGCATTCAATGTGAGGTTCTCTACTTGTGTGTGCATGGGCACTGAGCTTGCATGGGTCTGGGTTTATTTTTGGATTGTAGTTGTCATCTTAAATTCCATCAAGTGAGGCCTTTGTGTCTCACTGCAGCAATGTCCCTTCAATGTTTTTTTCAGTAAATCAGCCCCTTCATGGTCCATATGCCTTGCTTCTGCAAAAGGTAAGCTTGGAGGCCTCCCTTATTCCTTTCTGTCATTTGTCAAGATAGCGATGTACATTCTGTTTTACTTCCTTCCAGTCCATCCTGTGTTTCTACATAGGGACTGACCATCCTGGAGACTGAATCAGGAACTCCCCCCATCCCCCAACCCCCCCCCCTGCTCCAAATGGCCTTCCTTGGCTAGAGATACCATGTGGGCATGTGGCCAAGGCCTAACAAACCACAGAAGTCCCCCCATTAAGAACAAGACATCGCAATCCAACACACATGTTCCTCCAAGTGCTCATGGCTCTTAAGCATCCAGACCAAGGCCATTACAGAGAGGTGATTAGATCATGGCTCACACAATTTTGTGAAGCCCTTGCTTAGGCTCCCTCCTTACACCCTGATATGTCCTCCAGCATGCCTGTCCTTTGAGTGTCAGTAGTCAGTTGTGAGTGAAAACCTGCTTGGCAGGTCAGCCTCAGACAGACACTGTACTATATGGGATGTTCCCTGATATGGGATCAACTAAGCTGGAGCAAAGAACTCTGACTCTCATTAGGATATCAAAAACAAACAAACAAAAAAATTGAGGAGGAACTTAGCCTCCAGGCCTAACTACAATGCTGGTTACTTCTTCCACAAGCCAACTTAGAATCTGCTGGGCATGGCTTAAGACCAGTGATTGTGGATCAGTCAATAGAGCAAGCCAGTGAGAAAAAGAGAGCTCCATGTCTGGTTACTTAAGAACCAATGAGATGCTGGAAGAGGGGTATAAAAGTTTGCACAGTTTCTGCAATAAACGAGTCTGGTTTTGCCACTTGCCTGATTCTCAGAGTCTGTATTGTTGACTCTGTGCCTTCTTACCATCAACCTCAAGGGTCTTGGCTGGGGTCACAAGCAGTATTAATTTAATTACTATGTGATAATCTTACCTGTGATCTATATTTCTGTTTTCTATGAAATACAAAATATTCAAAATACCAAGAACAATGTCTCAGCCTTCCAGGCTATGGGAGTAAAAAGTTATCTCCCTTATCTACATAGCTAGTCACCTCTAGTTTTGTAGAATATGTCAAAGGCAAACATTGAAGAAAATAAAGAGTCTACAAAAAACTGGTGCTTGAAAAACAGAATGTCCCCCATAAATGAGAATGAAATTCTGATTAATTAATTAAATTTATCAAAGACCTATTTGAAAGACCAAAAAACCGATAATAAAGAGAAGAAAACACAGGGTAAACAATTCAAAGCATAGGCAAGAATTTTCAAGAACTGCAAGAAATGGCAAATGGATTTGATGAGCTGATAGTAGCAGTCTATTTGTACAGAAAAAATGCATAATGAAGACAACATGCAGAGTTGGCAAAACTGTCACCAAATACCAAACCTACAGGGAGTTACCTACATTCTACAGAGAAGTAAAAATATCAAAATCCAAATACTAAATCATCTGGTTAAAAGTGCTCAGAAAGTTAGATCCTACAGTTCTTAAGGGGAAAAATACAAATGGCCAATAAATACAAAGGGTTGAAGAAATAATGTGTAATGTCTGTACTGATCTAGGAAATACAAATTAAAGTTACAGTATGATTCTATCCTATACCAAGTATAATATCTGTCATCAAGAAAACCACCCCACAGGAAGAACAGCAGTGTCAACAAATCTGAACCCATCGGAGCTCAGAGAGGCTGAGCCACCAACCAAAGAATATACATGTCTTGATCCTAGGCCCTTAGAACATATGTAGCAGAGGGCTGCCGTGTCTGACCTCGGTGGGAAAGGATGCATCTTATCTTACAGGGACTTGATGTAGTAGGTAGGGGGATAGTAGGAAAGGGAGGCTAAGAGGGATGGTGGGAGGAACTCTTTGCCAGAGAGGGAACCAGAGGGGAGACGTTTGCGCTGCAACTAACTAACTAACTAACTAACTAACTAACTAAATAAATAAATAAATAAACAAATAAAATAATCTCAGGTAGCACAGTGGGATCAAATATTCTGCAACTTTGTCTCTATACTTGTTCCTTTCTGGTGCAGATTGAAATTTCTCTGATGATAGAAGAAGAAGGCATTGATCTACTAGTATAGCAAAATAACATTAAGAGTTACTTTATTGTTATTTTTATTGCAGTAGTATTTGGTTTCATCTGAGATCTCTGAGCTCTCTAGTATCTAGTGTTTTGTCCCTGTGGCACTGTCTGTTGTGGTTTCCCTTCCATGAATGAGGCCTTAAATCAAATTGGATATGTTCGGTTAGTCCCATAAGCTTTGAGCCACCATGATTCTGACAAATTTTGAAGACAGGATGAATTGTAGAACAAATGCTTAATAGCTGGACTGGTGTTTATATTTCTCTTTTGGTTGCCTGCAGAATACCTTTCCATGCCAAAGACAAAAGGACATAGAGTTGAAGGATCTATACAGACATTATATTTACCTCTCAATATTCAATGAGTTATGTGAGCATTATCTTCATCAATGGGACCTTTCTCTTAGTTTGTGAAGTGCAATTTACTGTCACTACAATAGCCTGGGTTTTAGGGATTTCAATGGGAATTTTTTGTCCAACAACTCTATGGATATAACACAGACCAGATACTAGAAACCTCATTTGGTGAGAGGAGATGGCCAGCTAACTGAGTTATTTTTAATTTTAAAGAAATATTTTTATTTATGTGTATATATACAGCTACACATATTTCCCCCATTTTCCATTTTTAGAGGAGGAAGATAATTACTATTTTGTACTGCCTTTCAGGATTAGAACTAAAATTGTTGTCATTTTATTTTATATTCAGTTAGTTTGTATAAGTCAGTGATGTTTATCCTTCAGAATACAAAAGCAGTCTGTATTGCAGATTTAGATTGAATCTACTAAAACAAAATAAAAGCAATAACATAAGTTAGAAGCCATTGCCAAACTTGTGTTGACATCTCAATTACACATCTCACTTCAGAAGCTGAAGGGCTCTGAGTTTGAGGTCTATCTAGGCATCATTCAGAGACAGTACTTTAAACCATTTTAAAAATAAAGAATACAATTTTTGACACAGACATAAAATAAATGAAAAATTTTGAATGTACTATCTACTTTCCTGAGTTTTAATTCTATTTTAGCTACTTATTTTTGGCTAAATTTTAATACTATTAAACAAATAGTTCCATTATTTCCTCAGGGGGGGGATGGTAAGCAGGTGTAGTGTGAATGGGATAGAGGGTTTTCAAAGGGGTAATGAGGAATGGGAATAGCATTTAAAATGTAAATTAAGCAAATATCTAATTTTATAAAAGAAATAAAAAATAGATTCAGTCTTAAACTTTCTGACCTAACACATAGCTCAAGCTTGATCCAGCTACTTGGAAATGGACAGGAAAGACAGTTACTATTCTTAGGTAATAGATTTTAGAGCAATATCGGAAAGGCATGTCTCTATCCTTAAGTCAATATTTCATTCTCTTACACTCAAGGATCTGCTAGATCAAGTTCTTAGAGTAGAATGCCAAACTCATTAAGAAGTCTATATGACTTGAGAGCAAATAGGCTTCATTTAAGCAAGTCATATACTGTGGCTGTTAGTATAATATAATCTCTCTATTTTGAGTGATGCTTCATCCAATTATTCAGCTCAATAAGTTATTCAGTTTCAGATTCACAAAGTATAAAATTTATGTACTGCAGACTGCAAAAGTATAACTAAATATAGTATTTGGTAATTCTGTGCATGCAGAGATTCAAGAATAATTGATAACTAAATATGAAAAAATCATTCTAAGATTTATTTGTTTGTAAATTTATGCCTGTAAATGTATGTTTCACAATATAAACATAAAAGTATGAGCTTTAAAAATGTTCCTATTTTGTAAACTTTATATTTACCTAGTCATTGCCTTACATTTAAAACCACCAGCTTTTTTTCAAGAAGGATTTCTCCAAAAACATATAATTATACACCTCTAAAAAGCACAGAATAGTCACAAATTCAATATATAATTTTTAATATCTATATTGTTTTTTGGTATGTTTATTTTTGAGCTTCTGTAAAAACTGCCAATTATGTTTTGAAAAAGATCATTCAGTCATTTTATGTTTTTTTCTGCAGCTTTTTAAATTGTCAAATAATCATCATAGGATAAATTTATATTCAACTAAGAATGTACGTTGATTAATATTAATACTCTACCATGAATCTTATTATACCATAAAAGTTTATCTTTTATAGAAATTACTTTTTCTAGACCTTTATTTGATAAAAAAATAAGATCCATCTGACTAAATTTTTTTCCATCACAAAATTTAACTCTAAAACCAGAATATGGAGAACTACATAAAACAAAGCAGACATCCTATGCATGGTACAGAGTAAGTGAAAAGTGTTGGCAAAGAATGCATTTCATTGTTCCATATATTCTTGCTCATCTTTGCTCACAAACAGATCAATTTAGGATGAGTTCTTGTGCTTATACAGATAAAGAACAGATTTTTACTAAGTTTTATAATCCTAAAGGTTTATTTAGCCATTTAGTGTTGCTCCACCTCATGGAATTTCTTACAATAACAGAACTCTATAGGTGCTATAGACAGAAGATAGACAAAACAGTTAAGGAAGGGCATGGTGGCATATTACTTTGATCCTAGCATTATGGGGGTTGAGGCTTGGATTTTTGTGCAGTAAATCCTCACAGATGTCTCAAAAAGCAGCAAACAGGTTTTACATTATTTGGGAGATTAGTGATATATTATCCAATAAAAAGCAATTGGGAGCAGTGTAAGATAGAACATGACCACAAACAATAAGAACTGAGGTAGGATTGCCAGCATTCCTGTAAAACTCTGAGCATAACAGCTAGCCATTTGAATGACAGCATGCTGTTCAGTGTGTAGACCCTATTTTTTTTCTGCTATAAGCACATGGACAAGCCAATGACATAGTGCTTCAAAATGGAGAACGTTTCTCCTTAATAGACTAAGTTCTGATTTCTAGACAAATATCTTCATTTCTTTTTTCGATTTTTAATTTTTTTTCTGAGAAAGAAATGATTCTTCTATGATTCTTCTTGTTTGAAAATCACTACATAGCCCAGATTGGCACTCAAGGCAATCCTGCTGTCTCAGTTCATAGATGCTGAGATTTGAGAAATGAGCTATCATTCTGGAGTAGAAATACTTTGTCACAACTAGTCTTTTTGGGTAAAGTGTACAAAAATATAGACTGGAAACATGAAACAAACGTATATATTTGTCATCTTTTGGTTTACCCCCGATAAAGTATTAAACAGACTGGATCCTGGCACTCTCCACTCCCAGAGGCCACAACCGTCATCTTTGCCGCAGTCTGAACTAAGCAAGTGCTGAACCAGATACCTGTAATATCCAGAATGTGGGATCTTTGGGGACTCAAGGCTTCCAGGCAGCAATCCCGGCAGAGCAGCGGTTCCTGGGCCCCAAACAGGCATGGGCTCTGCGCCCTGAAGGAAACCCTGTACTCCACTCAACTGTGGCCATCTTGGTAGTGGGTGCTTAGATTGAGCGGGCAGAACCAGATACCTGAGATATCCCAAGCTTAAGATCTCTAGGAACTCAGACGCTTATAAGGCAAACACAAAAATCACTTAAAGAAATTCAGGAGAATATGCATCAAAAATTAGAAGCCAATAAGGAAAACGTACAAAAATCACTTAAAGAAATACAGGAGAACTTGGGTCAACAAGTAGAAGTCATGAAAGAGGAAACACAAAAATCTCTTAAAGAAATACATGAAAATACAAACAAGCAAGCAGAATATATGAGCAAAACCATACAGGATCTAAAATAGAAATAGAAACAACTATGAAATTGCAAAGGGAGACAACTTTGGAGATAGAAAACCTTGGATAGAAATCAGGAGCCATAGATGCAAATATCAACAATAGAATACAAGAAATAGAAGAAAGAATCTCAGATGTCAAAGATACCATATAAACCATTGATTCAACAGTCCAAGAAAATCAAAATGCAAAAAGCTTGTAACCCAAAACATCCAGGAAATCCAGGACACAATGAGAAGACCAAAGCTAAGGATTATAGGCATAGATGAGAGGGAAGATATAAAATTTAAAGGGCCAGCAAATATCTTCTACAAAATTATGGAATAAAACTTCCCCAACCCAAAGAGAGAGATGCCCATGAATATACAAGAAGCCTACAGAACCCCAAACAGACTGGACCAAAACAGAAATACCTTCTGTCACATAATAATCAAATCCACAAATGTACTAAACAAAGAAAGAATATTAAAGGCAGCAAGAGAAAAAGGCCAAGTAACATATAAAGGAAGACCTATCAGGATTACACCAGACTTCTCATCTGAGACTATGAAAGCTAGAAGATCCTGGGCAGATATCATGCAGACTCTAAAAGAACACAAAATTCAGCCAAAACGACTTTATCCAGCAAAACTCTCAATCGTCATAGATGGAGAATCCAAGGCATTCCATGACAAAATCAAATTTGCACATTACCTTTCCACAAACACAGCCCTACAGAGGATAATAGGGAAAAAACACCAACACAGGGAGGGAAACCACACCCCAGAAGAAGCAAGATAGAAACCCCCTCTCATCAAACCCAAAAGAAGATAACCACTCAAATATAAAAAATAACGTCAAAAATGCCAGGAAGTAATAATTACTCTTCCTTAATATCTCTTAACATCAATGGACTCAATTCCCCAATAAGGCATAGACTTACAGACTGGGTATTAAAACAGGATCCTACATTTTGCTGCATACAGAAACACATCTCAGTGTCAAAGACAAGCACTACCTTAGAGTGAAAGGCTGAAGACAATTTTACAAGCAAATGGTCTCAGGAAACAAGCCGGAGTAGCCATTCTACTATCAGATAAAATTGACTTTCAACCTAAAGTCATCAAAAGAGACACAGAAGGTCACTTCTTGCTGGTCAAAGGAAAAATCCACCAAGAAGAACTCTCAATAATGAACAACTATGCTAAAAATGCAAGAGCACCCTCATTCATAAAAGAAACTCTACTAGAGCTTAAAACACACATTACAACTAGGACAATAATTGTGGGTGACTTCAAAACTTCACTCTCCTCAATGGACTGATCAGGAAACCAGAAACTAAACAGAGACACAGTTAAACTAATTGAAGCTTTGGACCAATTGGATTTAACAGATATATATAGAACATTTCATCCCAAAGCAAAAAGATATACCTTTTTCTCAGCACCACATTGTACATTCTCCAAAATTGATCATATATTTGGTCACAAGACAGATGTCAACAAATACAAGAAGATCTAACTAAACCCATGCCTCCTATCAGATCACTGTGGAGTGAAAGTGGTCTTCAATAGCAAGAAAAACAAAAGAAAGCCCACATACGCATAGAAACTGAACAACATTCTACTCAATGACACCTTGGTCAAGATGAAATAAAGAAAGAAATCAAAGACTTTTTAGAATTCAATGCAAATGAAGGTACAACCTATCCAAATCTATGGGACACAATGAAAGCAGTGCTAAGAGGAAAACTCACAGCCCTGAGTGCCACCAAAAAGAAAATGGGGAGAGCATACACTAGCAGCTTAACAGCACACCTGAAAGCCCTGGAACAAAAAGAAGCTAACTCATCCAGGAGGAGTAGAAGACAGGAAATCATCAAACTAAGGGCTGAAATCAATCAAGTAGAAATAAAGAGAACCATACAAAGAATCAACAAAACCAAGAGCTGGTTCTTTGAGAAAATCAACAAGATAGATAAACCCTTAGCCAGACTAAACAAAGGGCACAGAGACAGTATCCAAATTAACAAAATTAGAAATAAAAAGGGGGATATAACAACAGAAACCGAGGAAATTCAAAAAAATCATCAGATTCTACTACAAAAGCCTATACTCAACACAACTGGAGAATCTAGAGGAAATGGACAATTTCCTAGACAGATACCAAATACCAAAATTAAATCAGGATCAATTAGATCAGCTAAACAGTCCCATAATCCCTAGAGAAATAGAAGGGTTTATAGAAAGTCTCCCAACCAAAAAAAAGTATGGGACTAGATGGTTTTAGGGCAGAATTTTATCAGATTTTCAAAGAAGACCTAACACCAATACTCTTCAAACTATTCCACAAAATAGAAACAGAAAAAAACACTGTCCAACTCATTCTACGAAGCTACAATTACACTGATACCAAAACCACACAAAGATCCAACAAAGAAAGAGAACTATAGGCCAATTTTCCTTATGAATATTGATGTAAAAATACTAAATTAAATCCTTGCCAACCAAATCCAAGAGCGCATCAAAATGATCATTCACCATGATCAAGTAGGCTTCATCCCAGGGATGCAGGGACGGTTCAATATAAGGAAATCCATCAATGTAATCCACTACATAAAAAAACTAAAAGAAAAAAATCACATGGTCATCTCACTAGATGCTGAAAAAGCATTTGACAAAATTCAGCATCCTTTCATGCTAAAATTTCCTGGAAAGAACAGGAATTCAAGGCTCAGACCTAAACATAATAAAAGCGATATACTGCAAACCAGTAGCCAACATCAAAATAAATGGAGAGAAACTTGAAGCAATCCCACTAAAATCAGGGACTAGACAAGGCTTCCCTCTCTCTCCATATCTTTTCAATATAGTACTTGAAGTTCTAGTGAGAGAAATTAGATAACATAAGGAAGTCAAAGGGACACAAATTGGAAAGGGAGAAATCAAACTATCATTATTTGCAGATGATATGATAGCATATTTAAGCAACCCAAAAAACTCCACTAGAGAACTCCTACAATTGATAAACAACTTCAGCAATGTGGCTGGTTATAAAATCAACTCAAGCAAATCAGTAGCCTTCCTATACCCAAAGGACAAGCAGGATGAGAAAGATGTTAGGAAAATAACACCCTTCACAATAGCCACAAACAATATAAAGTGTCTTGGTGTGACTTTTACCAAATAGGTGAATGATCTGTATGACAAGAACTTCAAGTCTTTGAAGAAAGAAATCGAAGAAGACCTCAGAAGAAGGAAAAAATATTTCTTGCTCTTTGATTCGCAGGATCAATATAGTAAAAATGGCCATCTTGCCAAAAGCAATCTACAGATTCAATGCAATGCCCATCAAAATCCCAAAACAATTCTTTATAGAACTAAAAAAGCAATTCTTAAATTCATCTGGAGTAACAAAAAAACCCAATATAGCTAAAAATATTCTCAACAATAAAACGACTTCTGGGGGAATCAATATCCCTGACCTCAAGCAGTACTACAGAGCAACTGTGTTAAAAACTGCATGGTATTGGTACAGCGACAGGCAAGTAGATCAATGGAATAGTATTGAAGACCCAGCAATGAACCCACAAAGTTATGGTCACTTGATCTTTGATAAAGGAGCTAGAACAATCCAGAGGAAAAAAGATAGCCTTTTCAACAAATGCTGTTGGTTCAAGTGGAGATCAACATGCAGAAGAATGCAAATTGACCCACTCTTATCACCTTGTATTAAGATCAACTCCAATTGGATCAAGAACCTCCACATAAAGCCAGACACACTGAAACTAATAGAAAAGAAACTGGGGAAGACCCTGAAGGACATGTGCACAGGGGGAAAGTTCCTGAACAGAACACCAATAGTGTATGCTCTAAGATCAAGAATTGACAAATGGGACCTCATGAAATTACAGTTTCTGTAAGGTAAAGGACACTATCAGAAGGACAAAATGACAACTGACAAATTGGGAAAAGATCTTTACCAACCCCACATCCAGCAAAGGATACTTTCAGAGGACAAGATGACAACCTACAAATTGGGAAAAGATCTTCACCAACCCCACATCGGACAGAGGGCTAATATTCAATATATACAAAAGAACTGAGGAAGTTAGACCTCAAAGAACCAAATAACCCTATCAAAAATGGGGTACAGAGCTAAACAAGGAATTTTCACCAGAAGAAATTTGAATGGCTGAGAAGCACCTTAAGAGATGTTCAACATCATTAGTCATCAGGGAAATGAAAACCAAAACAACCCTGAGATTCCTCACACCAATTCGAATGGCTAAGATTAAAAACTCAAGAGAGAACAGGTGCTGGAGAGGATGTGGAGAAAGTGGAACACTCCTACACTGTTGGTGGGATTGCAAAATGGTAAAACCGCTCTGGAAATCAGTTTGGCGGTTCCTTAGCATATTGGGCATGATACTTCCAAAGGACTCTGTCATACCACTCATGGGCATATACACAGAGGATTCCCCTGCATGCAATAAAGACACATGTTCCACTATGTTCATAGCAGCCTTCTTTATAATAGCCAGAAGTTGGAAGGAGCCCAGATGTCCCTCAAAGTAAGAATGGATACAGAAAATGTGGTATATTTATACAATGGAATACTCCTCAGCAATTAAAAATAATGAATTCATGCAGTTTGTAGGCAAATGGTTAGAGCTGGAAAATATCATCCTAAGTGAGTTAAGCCAATCACAAAATAATACACATGAAATGCAATCACTGATAAGTGGATATTAATGAGCCCAGAAGCTCTGAATACTCAAGGCACAATTAGCAAGTCAAAAGATTCCCAAGAAGAAGGAAGGAGAGAACACTTGTCCAGAGAAGACTGGTTCCAGTTTTGTTGGAGAGTACCAGAACAGAGAAAGTGTTGGGGGATGATTGGGGAATGGGCAGGTGGGGGGAGAGTAAGTAGGAAGGGGACTTATGGGACACATGGTGAGGGGGGAACTGGGAAAAGGGAAAGCGTTTGGAATGTAAACAAAGAATATAGAAAATTAAAAAAAAAGACTGCATCCTTGCTAACAAACATGAGCTGTAACTACTTATTTTCCTAATATGCATCACTCAGTGACAAGGAAATACCTGAACAACTTGGAAAAGAATATTTACTTCTAGAAATAATGTTAAAAGAAACAATGAATTCATGAAATTCTTAGAGAAATGGATGGAGCTGGAGAACATCATACTCAGTGAGGTAACCCAGTCTCAAAAGAATACCCATGGTATGCAGTCACTTATAAGTGGATATTAGCCTAGAATCTTGGAACACCAAAGACAGAAATCACATACCAAGTGATGTCTCACAAGAAGAAAGGAGTGGACACTGGTGCTAGAATGAACCAAAGCATCAGTGTAGGGAAATACAAGAACAGGGAAGTGGGAAGAGGTGGATGAGGGAGCAGGGGGAGGGAAAAGGGCATGAGGGACCTTTGGGGGATGGGGAACCAGAAAAAGGGAAATGAATTGTAAATATAGAATATATCCAATTAAAAAAAAGAATCTCAGAGAATAGTCTTAGACTCTGTACCCACTCTAGTAAACCTAGAGCTGAACCGAGATTACAGACACAAGTGAATATTTTTGGTATTTTGTGTAGTCATGGAGAGTTAAAGTCAGGTTCCCTTGAGTCTATGATAAGTGTTCTTGCCCAATGAGACATTATCTAAGCCCCAGTCTTCTTTATTTAAACCTTGTCTTGAAATCATATAACAATACTTTGGTATATGTGTTGTTTCTGAAAAACTAGTTATCTTTATGTATTCAAAGCTAACAGCATTTTACTCTTATTATTCAAGTCATATAAATAAAAATACCATCAATTCATAACTTCTAGCTCATTGTTTTCAGGCTAAAAATTGAGATAAATGAGTTTCATTCTCTCTCTTTTGAGGTGAGTGGGTGGACATTTATAATATTGTTCTTCCTTTCAGACACAATTCATTATAGAGACTGACCCAAGTTAAAATGCAAAAGAATATTTTTTAGATACTTTTGTAAAAGCTTTTCCTGGGCTTATGTTACAGGTCAAAGTAGTAATATTGATTTTTACTTTCAGATTTGAATGTGTAGTTTTTAATAAGTCAATATGTAAAGTTTGAAAAGAAGCGATGCATTGATTCTTTGAGAATTTCACATCATGCAACTTAATCCAACTCATCTCCCTGTCCCTTCATATCTGCCATCTATGCTTGCATCCTTCTCCCAAGAGAAAAAAATAAATAAAATTAAAAACATCTTTATGGATGCTACAGTATGTTACAGAATACCATTTTGCCTAAATAAATTTCTGCAGGCCAAATGATCATTTCAATCAGCCACTGGTCAGGTTTGAGGGCCCTGGCTTCAGTGACCCTATCACACTGGATCCTTCACAGGGACACTTCTAATTTTTTTTTATTATTTTGGACATTTTCTTTATTTACATTTCAAATGTTATCCCTTTTTCTTGTTTTCCCCCAGAAATCCCCTATCCATCCCCTTTTCCCCTGCATCTATGAGGGTGTTCCCTCAACCACACATCTACAACCACCTCCCACCATCACATTTCCCTATAGATCAAGCCTGAACAGGACCAAGGGCCTCTTCTCTCCCATTGATGCCCCAATAGTCAATCCTCTGCTACTTATGATGTTGGAGCCAAGGGTTCTTCCATGTGTATTCTTTCATTAGTGTTTTAGTCCCCGGGAGCTCTGGGAGTGGGGGTCTGTTAGTTTGATATTGCTGTTCTTCCTATGTGGTTGAAAACCCCTTGAGCTCCTTCAACTCCTTCTCTAACTCCTCCTTTGGAGACCCCATGCTCAGTCCAATGGTTGTCTGCTACCATCTGGCTCTGTGCTTGTCAGTCTCTGGCTGAGCTTCTCAGGAGAGAGAAATATCAGACTCCTGTCAACAAGCACTTCTTGGCATCCAAAATAGTGTTTGGGTTTCAAGACTATATTTGGGATGGATACCTAGGTAGGGTAGTCTCTTGATGGCCTTTCCTTCAATTTCTGCTCCACACTTTGTCTCCATATTTGCTTTCATGAGTATTTTGTTTTCCTTTCTAAGAAGTCTTCTAAGAGTACCGAGGTAATAACACTTTGGTCTTCCTTCATGAGTTTCATATGATCTGTGAATTTTATCTTGGGTATTTGGAATTTTGGGGCTAATATCCACTTATCATTGTGTTCTCTTGTAACTGGGTTACCTCACTCGGGATATTTCCTAGATCCTTCCATTTTTCTACGAATTTCATGAAGTCATTTTTTTAATAGCTGAGTAGTGCACTCCATTGTGTAAAAGCACCATGTTTTATGTATCCATTCTTCTGTTGAAGGACATCTGGGCTCTTTCCAGCTTCTGTCTATTACAAATAAGGCTGCTATGAACATAGTAGAGCATGTGTCTTTGTTATATGTTGAAGAATCTTTTGGGTATATATGCAGAAGTTATATCTGGGTCATCAGGTAATATTATGTTTAATTTTCTGAGGAACTGCCAGACTGATTTCCAGAGAGGTTGTACCAGCTTGCAATACCATCAATAATGGAGGAGTGTTCTCTTTCTCCACATCCTTGGCAGCATCTGTGGTCACCTGAGTTTTTGATCTTAGCCATTCTGACTGGTGTGGGGTGAAATCTCAGGGTTGTTTTGATTTGCAATTCTCTGATGACTAAAGGATGTTGAACATTTCTTTAGGTGCTTCTCAGCCATTCAGTATTCCTCAGTTGAGAATTCTTTGTTTAGCTCTGTACCCTTTTGTTCAATATAGTTATTTGGCTCTCTGGTGCTAACTTCTTGAGTTCTTCATATATATTGGACATTAGCCCTCTTTCAGATGTAGGGTTGGTAAAGATATTTTTCCAGTCTGTTTTTGCCCTTTTGTCCTATTGAGAGTATCCTTTTCCTTATAGTAACTTTGCAATCTTATGAAGTCCATTTGTCTTTTTTTTTTTTTTTTTGATCTTAGAGCATAAGCCATTGGTATTCTGTTTAGGAAAGTTTCCCCATGTGTTTGAGGCTCTTCTTTTCTCTCTCTTCTATTAGTATCAGTGTATCTGGTTTTATTTGGAGGTGCTTGATACACTTGCACTTCAGCTTTGTACAAGAATATGTAAATGGATGAACTCAGGGAAGTAATCGACCAAGTAGAAACAAAAAGAAAAAAGAATCACTAAAATGAGGTACTAGTCCTTTGAGAAAGTTAACAAGATAGATAAACCCTTAGACAGACTAAACAGAGGGCATAGAGACAGTACCCAAATTAAAAAAATCAGAAATAAAATGGGAAACATAGCTACAGAAACCAAGGAAATTCAAGAAATCATCAGATACTACTACAAAATCCTATATTGAACAAATTTGTAGAATCTGGATAAAATGGACAATTTTCTGGATAGATACCAGGATCCAAAATTAAAGCAGTTTCAGATAAACCATGTAAACAGTTCCATGATCCCTTAAAAAATAGTAGCAGTCATTAAAAGTCTCCCAACCACACCAAGCCCAGGACCAGATGGACTTACTGCAGAATTCTATCAGACTTTCAAAGGCCTATTACCAATACTCTTCAAACTAATCCACAAAATAGAAATACAAGGAATACTACCTAACTCATTCTTTGAAGCTGCAATTATGCTTATACCTAAACCACAAGAAGACCCAACAAAGAAATAGAACTTTAGACCAATTTCCCTTATGAATATCAATGCAAAAATATGCAATAAAATTCTTGCAAACTGAATCCAAGACCACATCAAACAATCCTCCATCATGATCAAGTAGGCTTCATCCCAGGAATGCAGGGATGGTTCAATATATGGAAATCCATCAATATAATATGCTATATAAATAAACTCAAAGAAAACATCCACAAGATCACCTCTTGAGATACTGAGAAAGCATTTGACAAAATTCAACACCCTTTCATAGTAAAAGTCTTAGAAAAAATCTTGATTTTTCTCAAGACCCATACCCAAACATGGTAAAAGCAATATATAGCAAACCAGTAGCCAACATCAAACTAAATGGAGAGAAACTTGAAACAATCCTATTAAAGTCATGGACTAGACAAGGCTGCCCATTCTCTCCCTATCTATTCAATATACTACTTTAAGTTCTAGCTAGAGCAATTAGACATCAAAAGGAAGTCAAAGGGATACAAATTAGAAAGGAAGTAGTAAAAATATCTCTATTTATAGATGATATGATAGTATACTTAAGTGACCCCAAAAATTCCACCAGAGAACTCCTATAGTTGATAAACAACTTCAGCAAAGTGGCTGGATATAAAATTAATTCTAACAAATCAGAAACCTTGCTCTATTCAAAGAAGAAATGGGCTGAGAAAGTATTTAGGGAAATGACACCCTTCACAATAGTCACTAATAACAAAAAATACATTGGTATGACTCTAACCAAAAAAATGAAAGCTCTATATTGCAAGAACATCAAGTCTATGATGAAAGAAATTGAAGAAGTACCACATTTGTGGACTGTCAGCACTTTCACAGGAAGAACAATCACTATCCTTTTTACCATCCTAAGGCATTTCCTTTTTGAATTTAACAAATAAAATTGTACTAGCAAAGAAAAAGTTCTGAACTTTGAATTATGGACATATACAAATCTGGGTAATATAGAGTTCTATTTTCAATTAAACTGAACAATATAGAGGAATTATGATGCTCCCTTCTCTCTGCTCCATGCTTTTGTGGGAACATGTCCAAAAATAATAATAAAGCAACTTAGGTTAAATATTCCATTGGAAAATCATAGCTTTAAAAAATTTCTGTCTGCAGTTTTAGCTAAATATCTCAATAGATAATTTGCTACAGCACCTCTCTTTTCTGTCCCATGACAGGTGTTGAACAAATCATCCCAAATATAGTTAATTGATGCTCTCTCAGCCCACAGTGTCAGAGAATGGAGAGAGGGATTCCAGAATAGACATATGGTCACTCTACTCCAAACAGACAAATCACCATCAGATTTTTCACAACAATGCTTCTTTTCCTATTTAAAGGTGCTATCCGTAATGAAATAAAAGAAGACAATAAATACATTCTGGGTCCTTTAAGGCTCATTTTATAAGAAAAAAAATTATCTGAAGTAGAAAATTTTGCTGTGCATCTAAAGTTACTGAGCCAGTTATATAGCCCATTTGACTATTCTCCTGAGACAGCTAATCATCTGGTTCTTTGTGTGTGGAAACTTTAACTGCTTTAAACCAACCTAAACAAAGACTGGAAGATTTAATCTGTGAAAGGCAGCATCAAGAAAAGTAGTCTCATGTATTTCTAATAGACAGAATAATATTCCACAAAGCCTTCTTATCTGTTTTGATACAAGATGATTATATTTTACACATAAATTTTAAAAGGAGATTTTAAACATAGTAAGAGATTACAAAAATAGCCAAAAATAGGAATCAGAAAATTGGGAGGTTACTAGAAAGTGTCAAAGGCATGAGTTAGTTTGCAAACATTATACCATCCACAGTCATGTTTTATAGACAAGAAAATTATATGTAAGAGACTGGACAACATTTTATAAGTCAGAGAACAAAGAAGAAAATGAATTTCTGTCAGACAAACTGTAGCTTGATTCCTATGATTTTTGCACTATATCCAGTCACTACATTACTAGACAAAATATTCAGATACAAAAGAAAACCTCCCTGAGATTGATAGTTACTGGTAGTATGGAAACACCCACCAAAAAAATAGCTAACAAGTAGGCTATTTGAGATCTGAAGCTTGGCTTTGTAATGAATTGCTTTCCACTTAAACAGAATCTCAATGTTAGACATGTAGAATTGAAATAAAAAAACAACAAAGAAGATGGCTAGATATTGGGAGACCAGTATCAGTGGACTATAATTCATTCATATATCATGCATACATCATCCCTTTGTTATTTTCTTTCTGAAGAAATGCACAAAAATAGTATTACTAAGCACAGTTAATGGAAGTGGTTATGATGATTAACAATATAATTCTGTCAAATAGCTAAAAATAAGCTCAAGTTATAATATCATTCAATACAAATTTATATGAGACCTTGTTTTATAAACACAAAGTCTTAGGAACCATATAAGAAAGTACAACAAAATAATAAAACAACAATAGTGAATACTAATTTGAAAACTTTGAGACCACTGCTTGGCAAAAAGAAGAATAAGAAAAAAGTATGTAATAGATTTAGTGATGGTTGTCTGTTTCATGGATCAGCTGGAAAAGGAAAGAGGGATGTCAGGAAGACAGAGTCAAGATGTGATCTTCAAACAGGTTGTATAAATGTGTGAATTTGCCCATGTGTGTCCTGTGCATCTGCATGAAGAAGGCAGTCTTCTCATATATGATGTGGATTGAATTGCTACTGCAAGATTAGTATCCTTGCCTATATAAGGGAACAAATGCACATGACAGTAAACTAGCAACAGGAGCCTAGGCTACCTACCTACTTACCTAAAAATGGGAAGTGGAGTGTGTGTGAAATTATACCATATGTCTGAGTTTCATTGAATAATAATCATGGTCAAGTCAACACAATCTATCAAAATAACTGTGAAATTACTTACCTCTGATGAAACAGAAAGGATTAAAGAAAATGACACTGACCATTAACTGGAGAATTGTTATTTGTAGGAACATTACTCAAAAGACATCAGATAATGGAGATAGGAGAATGCCCTCAGGAGCTGAAAGCTACCCCGGGTACTAAAGAGGAAGCAGCAGTACTAGCATTTGCCAAGCCATTTCTAAGAAAATAAAATACGTTTCCTTTTGTCCACAGACATGTGAACAAAGAGATATGGTTATACAGTGGTACAAACAAGAACTTAGGAGTCAATCACAAGCAAATATTATCCAAAAGATCAGTAGGATAGTGAGAGATTGTTGTATCTCTGGGTAATTTGTCTGTTTGATTGCCTCTTCCTCTATCTACCACCTGGATTACTCTTTTAAAAATATACAAGATTTGTAGTTTATAACAGAGAAAACTATGTCAAGTTTTTAGGGGCTGGGGATTCCTCAACAGAAAGTAGCCAGCCTCAGTGTTTAGTGTTGTGTCCTCAGATTATGGAAGTTGGACAGAATTGTGAAATTCCACTTTCAGGCACTTTGCTCCGACACATAAAAGGGGAATTTTCAGTTCTTTTCAATATTTAAAAGCTATTTCCCACAGCTTTTATTCATGCTTGAGATGGTATTAGTTTCTAAGAAATACACTACTATAATGTGAAGGCATTTCGAATTTACACAATCAAGACAACTGAGATAAAATTTCAAAAATAAAACCAGTGTTCAGAACTGACACAAAGTGCATGTTGAATATTTGGTTTTTGAGTTAAATACCTATTGAATATTGCAAACGTTATGAATATAAAGCTCTAATGGTATTTCAGTTCATTTTACCTAGAATCACATTTATTTTTCTTGCTTATATTCTGTAATCTAAAGTATTCTTCAATTTATTGTCAAATCACAACATGGGCAGTATAATTCATGAAAGAAGTAATTGTTATTTACAGAACTAACCCTACATGATAATGGGAAGTGTCAAATTCTGTCTTCTTTTTGCACACTCTTTGTCAATGCATGGCTTTCATTTTGCTGTGTTTAACGAGCTGTGGAAATACAGGTAATTGTTTTAACAGGTTTGGCCTTACCTCGTCATTCTGTCACTATTTTGATTCCAGTCATCTAACCTTGTGTCATCTGTCAGGTTGGAGTTGCATAGTAATTCCCCATCAAGAAATGTCTTTAAAAAACAAGCTGAAATGCTGTCACATGGACTAATTAGGAAAGTTAACAATCATGATGAGATTAAAAACCAGTGTGGTTTGTCTGAAACAAATATATATATATATATATATATATATATATATATTAATCTGAAAACATTAATTGTCAACTAAGAACCTATGGAAAAAACTAATTATTGGAGTCTCAACAACAATGACATAAATGGAATTGAATATTATACTCATTATCTATAATGATAATTCAATCTATAATGCCTAGAAAATGTAATGTTCCCTGCAGGGAAACTAGTATTTGTCTGCATTTCTTTTTATTTTAATTATTTAGATTTTAAATGTTGTCCCCTTTTCTAGTCTGCCCTGTGCAAATCCAATCTCATCTCCTGTCCTCTTTGTCTCTAAGAGGGTGGTCTCCTTCAACCCCCTACTTCCACCTTATCCCTCTAGCATCGCCTTTTGCTGGGGTAACAACCTTTAAAACAGAGAAACCATTATATATAAATATAATCTAAATGTATATATAAATATAATGAATATGAATGTATTCATGTGCACCAATAAGTAGTCTACCAATAGAATTCGTAGTCTTCTAAACTTGTGGTCTTATAGAGAAAAAATAAATAAGTTACATAAACACAGAAAAGATATAGGAATAACGGAAGAACTTGGGTAACACCATTATAGTTAAGAATAAAAGTCCCACATTTTGTTCCTTAGGAGATTCAATTACAAAATGTCAGTGTTAAAAATTCTAAACTCAGTCTCATGGTTCTGAACTAGAAGAGGTAATCATTTATCTTGTGTTTTCTCATGTCCTTTATTTTCTAAGATTGGCAGATCCTTACTTACTAGAGACTTCCATTTTTTTTTTAAATACACAGTATGCTTCTTTATCTTTTGGTCAGTTAGTTTTGTATTTATAAAAATGTTGAGAATTCTCTTTTTTAACTTTTAAAAGTTAAAATATAATTACATAATTTCTACCTTCCCTTCCCTCCCTACCAACTACTCTCATGCAACACTCCCTGCTCTCCTTTGAATTCATGGCCTTTTATTATTGTTATTGGATATATATATATATATATATATATATATATATATATATATATATATTTATATATATATATACACATACATATGTGTGTATGATGTGTGTGTATGTGTGTGTATGTGTGTGTGTGTGTGTGTTTGTGTGTGTGTGTGTGTACATATATATTCTGTATGTTACTTGTGTATATACTTTTAGAGGTGACCATTTGGCTTTGGACATCCAACTATGTGCTGTTCCCTGAAGAGGGCCACCTTGTTTGAACACTCACATTGGTGATGCTTTATGTTTATAGCTTTTGATATTACTAGCAGACTCAAAATTATAGCAAGGTTTCTATTCCTCTGATTCTTAATGTTGTTCCAACTACACTTCTGTATTTTAATCTGAGCTTTAGGAGTGGTTGTACTGCATTGATATATTCATTGGTGCTGGAATAAAGGGCACTGCATAGTGACATTTGTCCGCATAGTATAATGTTATTTTTGCTCAGAAAATTCATAATAGACATACACAGAAATAATGTTTCATCAAATAAATGAGAATTTTTGTCCATAAAGTTGGTTGACAAAACTAATTATATTAGCTTTCTAAGGCTGTAGTTTATATAATGAATAGACTATATATAAATTAGTGGGCAAACTCTTTCATACACAATATATCTGTATTAGCCAAAAAGAAAAAAAAATAATAATCAGTCATATGGGGAAAGTAAAGGCATACATTTCTGAGATGAAGCTCTCAAATGATGGCCTTATGTGATATTTAGGTTCATGCCTCTAATGTGTACAACATTCAAAAAATAATTTAGAATCCTATTAGCAGAAGTTAGAAGTAACATGAAAGCCAACCCACAAAATACGATAATTGCTAAAGAAAATACTATTCTTCAAATGAAATAACAAGTTTAGGTGTTGATTTAAAAAAAAATTCTTTTTTTACCCTCGAGGAGAAAAATTGTAGCCCTCCTAGCTAATGAGAAAGAAAGAAGAGAGTATGTAAAATGAAGTGAATTAAATGGGACAGAGATGTCAGATTTTCCACAAGTTAAAAAAGTTGGAAGAATAATTAAAATTCTAATATATACATTAGAATTATATATAATTATTATTTATATATAAATATTATTCATATATTATATATATATAATTAAATACTTGAGCCTGGAAATAAGTAATAACTAAATTAAAATTTGAACAGATAACTTTAATATTTGAATAAAGATCAATAATTAGTAAACTCAGAAAAAAATGTGTCTTAAGAGATCTAAATGGAAATTGTAAAACTAATTTTTGAATGTGCACGGTAGTGGTAAGCCATCAAATATGTCTAAATATAAGGAGGAGCTATGTTACAAGATACTTAGATGTTTTAAAACTATAGAAAATTTAAGTAGACAGATCTAAAATCTCCACTAGAATAAATGTGAAAAAAAGCACTAGAAAATTGATATTTAGATTTTATATTTATAGTTTCTTTTTTATTAATTATTTTATTTATTTATATTGCAAATGTTGTCTCCGTTAGTGGTCCCTCCTCCTCAATCTCCCCCACACCCTCTACCCCCTCCCCTTTGCCTCTAAGCGTGCTCCTCCACCCACTCACACATTCCCACCTCACCTCTCTATCTCATCTTCTTTCTCTGGGGGAAAAAGCCTCCACAGGATCAAGCACATCCCCTTCCACTGAGTCCAGACAAGATGTTCCTCTGTTATATATGTAGCTGGGATTATGGACCAGCCCATGTGTTTAACTCAGCAAGAGTATAATGATACTCTTCACGTAGATAAATAATAAAACATTAGTTTTGCTGTTATCAGGAAAACATTGCTGGTATTATTGAATGTAAAATTGTATGCAAATTAATTTTACCCCTTCTTCAGAGAAAATGCTGATCATAATTTCAGAGCTTATTGGTAGATAAGATGCAGGAGAAACGGAAACAATGCAAGAGATTGAGCATGAGAAGAGCACATAGGCATGTGTTCCTCTGAACATGACATGGATGATAAACACCTGTTATTACTTGTGCAAGATAGACTGTTAACAGTACATCTTAGATAGGAGAGGGGAAAACTAGGTGGTTAATAGTAGCTGCAGGAGGGAGACATGCATTCCTCAGCAGTGTGGGTTGGCACTACTAAGTTGATCTTAAATAAATAAAAAGATAAATATTCAGGCTCCTGCAAGCAACTATAATTAAATACAGTAGAACACACAAACACAAAAGCAAAAGAAAATATAAAAGAAGATGCGAACATAGGAGCTGAACTTGTTGAAAAGAAAGGTATTGGACAGCTGGACAGTGGTGGCACACGCCTGTAATCCCAGCACTTGGGAGACAGAGGCAGGCAGATTTCTGAGTTCAAGGCCAGCCTGGTCTACAGAGTGAGTTCCAGGACAGCCGGAACTACACAGAGAAACCCTGTCTTGGAAAAAAAAAAGGTATTGGGCTAAAATAGAAGGGAAATGAGAGAATGGTGTGGGTGGGCTGAGTAAAATTCGTTATATGTATATGTAAATGTAACTGAGAAATAAATAAAAATTACAATGAATTATTTCCCCTTTTCATACTTCTTTTTTCTCTCCCCTCCCTCCCTTTCTGCCTTCCTTCCTCTTTTCTTTCTTTTTTCTTTCCTTTCTTTCTTCTTATGAAAATAGCTTTTAGCATTTAAATTATCTTCACACAGCCATGTGACACTGCTTAACATGTCTATCTGATGAATAACCAAAAAGCATGAAGAGCTGAGTGCCACAGTAGTCCTTCTCACTGCAAATTAGAAATGATCAACTCTAGATATGAGTTATCAGACTTCCCATTTGGGCTGGTGCCCTGAGCAGACTTTGGGCTCCCTCTGAAGTTAGTCCCATATGACCCACAGGAAGATCCACTCCCAGGCACTCTTACAAATACAGAATCACAGGAGCTTGGTCATACTAAGATCTCAGTGTCCCAGAGGGATCTTGACTTTCAGGATTTCTGATACACCCAGGATCTCAGGATCACCGAATTACAGAAACTGCTTGACTCTAAGGAGTTCTAAAACAACCAGGATCAAAGAATGGACAGGCTGCAGTTAGATACAGAAAGGACAGTTAGAATGAGAGATAATAAGATGTCAGGAGGCAAGCTTAAGAACATATGCAACAGAAACAAAGGTTACATGGCATCATCCGCACCCTATTCGCCCACCATAGCAAGTTTTGGATATACTATCATACCAGAAAAATAAGATTCAGATCTAAAAATTACTTCTCATGGTGATAGAGGACTTTAAGGAGGACATGAATAACTCCCTGAAAGAAATATACAACACAGATAACCAGGTAGAAGCCCTCAAAGAGGAAACACACACATACAAAAATACCCTTAAAGAATTACAGGAAAGCACAATCAAACAGGCAATGGAAATGAACAAAACCATCCAAGTTCTAAAAATGAAAATAGAAACAATAAAGAAATGATAAAGGGAGACAACCATGGAGTTAGGAAACCTAGGAAAGAGATCAGGAATCATAGATGCACCCATCACCAACAAATACAAGATAGAAGAGAGAACATACACCAACTGATATGAGGCCTTCAACACATATACAGCAGAGGACTGTTGGGTCTAGGTTCAGTCAGAAGATGCATCTAACCCTTAAGAGACTGGGGGCCCCAGGGAGTGGAGCAGTCTGGTGGGGGGTGGCATTCTCATGGAGATGAGGGGGGAGGAAATATGGGATGTGGAAAAATCAGAGGGTGGACTGGGAGGGGGATAAAATCTGAAGTGTAAAAAGATTAAATAAAATTAAAAAATAAAATAAAATAAAAAGAAGAGAGAATCTCAGGTGCAGGAGATACCATTAAAAAACATTGACACAACAGTCAAAGAAAACACAAAACAAAAAAGGCTCCTAACCCAAAGCATCCAGGAGATCCAGGGCGCAATGGAAAGATAAACCCTAAGGAAAATAGGAATAGAAGAGAATGAAGAGTCCCAACTTAAAGGACCAGTAAATATCTTCAAAAAATTATAGAAGAAAAGTTCCCTAGCCTAAAGAGATGACCATGAACATGTAAGAAGCCTACAGAACTCCAGATATACTAGAGCAGCAAAGAAATTCCTACCATCACATAATATCAAACCCAGATGCACATAACAAAGAAAGGATATTAAAAGCAGTAAGAGAAAAATATGAAGTAACATCTAAAGGCAAACCTATCAGAATTACAACAGACTTCTCACCAGAGACAATGAAAGCTAGAAGATCCTGGGCAGAAGTCATACTGACCCCTAAGAAAACAAAAATGCCATCACAGGCTAGTATTATACCCAGCAAAACTCAATTACCATAGTCAGAGAAAACAAGATATTCCATGACAAAACTAAATTTACAAAATATCTGTCCACAAATCTAGCCTTACAAAGGGTAATAGATGGAAAATACCAACACAAGGAGGGAAACTACACCCTAGAAAAAGCAAAAAAGTAATCTTTAAACAAACCCAAAAGAAGATAGCCACACAACATAAATCCACCTCTAAAAACAAAAATAACAGGAAGTAACAATGACTTCTTTAATATCTCTTAACATCAACGGACTTAATTCCCCAATAAAAAGAAATAGACTAACAGACTGGATATGTAAACACGACCCAGGATTTTGCTGCATACAGGAAGCATACCTCAATGACAAAGACAGTTATTACCTTAGAGTCAAAGGTTGGAAAATAAGGGAAAGCACACATAAACATGGAAGTTGAACAGCACTCTACTCAATGCTAACTTGGTCAAAGAAGAAATAAAGAAAGAAATTAAAGACTTTTTAGAATTTAATGAAAATGAAGACACATCATACCAAACTTATGAGATACAGTGGTAAGCAGTGGTAAGAGGAAGCTCAAAGCTCTAATTGCCTCAAAAAAGGAACTGGAGAGAGATTACATTATCAGCTTGTCAGCACACCTGAAAGCTCTATAGCAAATAGAAGCAAATATACCCAAGAAGAATAGATAGCAGGAATTAATCAAACTCAGGGCTGATATCAACCAAATAGAAACAAAAAGAACTATACAAAGAATCAACAAAACCGGGAGCTGGTTCTTAGAGAAAAATCAATAAGATAGATAAACCGTTAGCCAGACTAACCAGAGGGCACAGAGACAGTATATAAATGGGCAAGATTAATATAGCTAAAATGGCCATCTTGCTGAAAGCAATCTACAGATTCAATGAAATCACAATGAAAATTCTAAATCAATTCTTCATAGAGTTAGAAAGTAATTTGCAAATTCATTTGTAATAACAAAAAACAGGATAATAAAAACAATTCTCAACAATAAAATTAACTTCTGGGGAATCACCATCCCTGACATCAAGCTGTATTACAAAGCATTAGTGACAAAAACTGTATGGTTTGGTACAGAGACAGGCAGGAAGATCAATGGAATATAGCTGAAGAACCAGAAATGAACTCACACACTTATGGCCACTTGATATTTTACAAAATAGCTAAAACCATCCAGTGGAAAAAGTCAGGATTTTTAACAAATGGTGCTGGTTCAACTGGTGATTAGCATGTAGAAAAATGCAAATCAACCCATTCTTATGTACTTGTACAAGGTTCAAGTTCAAGTGGATTAGGGACCTCCACATAAAACCAGATATACTAAAACTTATAGAAGAGAAAGTGGGGAAGAGCCTGGAACGCATGGGTATAGGGGGAAAGTTTTTAACAATGTGAGTGAGTGGGTGGGTGAGCAGGGGAAAGAGAGATTGGATAGGGAGGTTTGGAGGGAAAATGAGAAAAGGGAATGACATTTGAAATGTGAATAAAAAAGTCTAATAAAATTGGGGTGTGGGGCTAAACAAGGTATTTTCAATTGAGGCATATCCAATGTCTGAGAAGCACCTAAATAAATGTTTCACATTCTTACTCATCAAATCAACCCTGAGATTCTCCCTCACACCAGTCAGAATGGCTAAAATCAAAAACTCCTGTGACAGCAGATGCTGGCAAGGCTGTAGAGCAAGAGGAACACTCCTCCATTGCTGTTGGGACTCCAAGCTGGTACAACCACTCTGGAAATCAGGTTGATGTCTTCTCAGAATATTGGACATAGTACTACCTGAGGAGCCATCTATACCATTCCTGGGCATATACCCAGAATATTCTCCAACATATAACAAGGACACATGCTCCACCATGTTCATAGCAGCTTATTTATAATAGCTAGAAGGTGGAAAGAACCTAGATGTCCTTCAACAGAGGGATGGATACAGAAAATATGGTACATTTATACAATGGAGTACTACTCAGCTTAAAAATGATGAATTCATGAAATTCTTAGGCAAATGGATGGACCTAGAAAGTATCATCCTAAGAGAGATAATCCAATCACAAAGAACATGGTATCCACTTACTGATAAGTGGATATTATCCCAGAAGCTCTAAATACCCAAGATACAATTCACAGACAACATTAAGTTCAAGAAGAAGGAAGACCCAAGTGCAGTGCTTTGGTCTTTCTTAGAAAGGAGAACAAAATACTCATGGGAGCAATATGGAGATAAAATGCAGAGCAGAGACTGAAGGAAAGGTCATCCAGAGACTGTCCCACCTGGGTATTCATCCCATATTCAGTCACCAAACCCTGATGCTGTTGTGGATTCCAAGAAATGCTTGCTGAAAGGAGCCTGATATAGCTGTCTCCTGAGAGGCCCTGCCAGAGCCTTAGAAATACAGAGGCAGGTGCCTGCAGCCAACCATTCGACTGAGCATGGGGTCCCCAATGGAGGATTTAGAGAAAGGACTGAAGGAGCTGAAGAGGTTTGCAATGCCATAGGAAGAACAACAATATCAACCCATCAGACCTGTCCCCCACCCCAGAGTTCCCAGGGACTAAGACACCAACAAAAGAACACACATGTTTCAGCTACAGATATAGCAGAGCATGGCCTTGTCAGGCTTCAAATGGAGGTGGGAGTAGGGTGAATAGAGGAACACCCTTATAGAAGCAATGAAACTAAATAAGTCATGGACCCTATTATTTTATTAAGAAACAGAACAGTAAAATGACTTTTAATATCATGTTGGCATATTCTATATCCATAGATTATTTTACCATAAAACTCTGATTGAGAAGTTTCTTCTTTCTGTAGCTGGTAATTAACATAGATACCCACAATTGTATGACTTGCAGACCCTGGGATATTCTAGAGCACTAAGTAGTAAACAGAATATATTTACTATAGCCCATGTTTACCAAATGGGAATTAATGTGTGTGTGTGTGTGTATGTGTGTGTGTGTGTGTGTGTGTGTATGTGTGTGTGTATGTCTGTGTGTATTTTTGTTAGCCAACTGATTTGAAAGGGGTTTGAGGAACAAAAAATCGTGTAACAAAATATATTTTATGAAATTCTCAAAAACTAAAAAATTAAAAATATAATTATTTGAAATGTAGTATTTTCTATAATAAGTAACTCAAGACATATAAATTCAAACAAAATAGGACCTATATCTACCCCCAAATAATTTCCAATATTTGACAAAAATCTCTCCAGTTATTCTTAAGACAAGCGTCCATCTGTGTTAATTATATGTTAATTAATATGACATGGTAAGGGTGCTCTCAGGATGTTTTTGTGTCTTTTTTCATCTGTGAGTCCATCATATTAAATATTTATAGTGTTTAATGATGCCTCATATTTAAAAATTCTTATTTTATCCTAATTACTAATATTTTCTATTTTGAAAGTCATATCAAATCTTGATGTGAATTTTTAACACTTGACCATTTTTAATGCTATTTACTTATATGTTTTGTACTTTTAACGGAATAAATTTTGAACAGAAAGCATATGTATTAGAATATTTGTTTCTGTCAGAGCCTTATTTATATTAGAATTTTAATTAGATTTCATTTTAGTAAAAATATAATGGTTGAATTGTTATGCACATACATCAATTGCAAGTATTTAGGTTATTTATTAATAACTATAAACAAATACTTTTTTCTTTTAATACTATATTCCACATATCTGAGAAGTAGACCTCAAAATGAATGCAATTTTTTATGAATGCAATTTTTAAAGCTTCTCAATATAACAAATCTTTTAAAATATAACATAATTTAAAAATGTATAATATGGAATTAGAAATAACAGCTATAGACACATTGTGGTTAACCAAATATCTATACAAAAATGAATACATCAAAAAAGAAATTCTATGGCTAAGATAAAAAATATGTTTGTGAGGATGTGGAGAAAGAGAACATTCCTCCATTGTTGGTAGGATTGCAAACTGGTATAACCAGTCTGGAAATCACTCTGAAGGTTCCTCAGAAAATTTGAAATAGATGTACCTGAAGTTCCATCTATACCATTCTTGAGCATATTCAAAAAACATGTCCCACTATACCACAGGGACACATGTTCCTCAATGTTCATGCTAGTCTTATTTGTGATATCCCGAAGCTAGAAACAACCCAGATGTACCATGTCTGAAGAATGGATACAAAAAATGTGGTTCAATTACACAGTGGAATACTATTCAGCTATTAAGAATGAGGGCATCCTGAGTTTTGCAGGCAAACTGATGGAACTAGAAAATATCATACTGAGTGAGGTAACTCAGAATGAAGAGTAATGCATGGTGTACTCACTAATATGGGGCTATTATCAAAAATATAAAGAATATCAGGATATCATCCACAGGATTCAAGAAGGTTAACAATCGGAAGGATCCAAGAGAAGATGCTTCAATCCCACTTTGGAAGGAAAGAAAGAAATCACTGGAGGCAGAGGGAGGGAGGGAGGGACCTGGGTGAGAGAGAGGAGGGGAAGGGGAAGGGAAAAGGGGAACATGATCAGGTGTTGGGAAGGGAAAGAGAAGAGAAGCCCTGAGGGCCAGCAGAATGAGTGGAAATATGCAACCTTGGGGGTGGGATGGAAGGTCAGGGTACCCTCCAGAATGTACCTGAGACCTTCGAGGTGAGAGATTCTCAGGACTCAAAGCGGGCAGGGGGCTAGATTAAATGCCCTACAGTGGGGAGAGGAAACTTTTATAGTCCATCTCCAGTAGAAAGACAGGGCATCAAATGGGAGGGATGGGTTTGCCATCCCACAGTCAAAATCTCTGACCCAAAATTGTTCCTGTCTGAAAGAACTGCAAGGACAAAAATGGAGAAGAGTCTGAGGGAAAGAAGTTTCAGTGAACAGCCCAACTTGGAATCCATCTCAAAGGGAGGCTCCAAGGCCTGATACTGTTAACGATGCTGTGGTGTGCTTACATACAGGAGTCTAGCATGGCTCTTTTCTGAGAGGCTCAACAAGCAGGCTACTGAGACAGAGGCAAATAATTACACCGAATGAAAGGACTAAAGTCAGGGACCACCGTGGTTGAGTTAGGGAAAGGCTGGAAGAAGCTGCGGAGTAGGGCTATCCCATAGGAAAAACAGCAGTCTCTACAAACCTGGACATCTGAGATTTTTCTGACATTGAGCCACCAACATGGCAGCATACACCAGCTTGTTGGCCATATAAACAACAGAGGTCTGGCCTCAGTTGGAGAAGAAGTGCCTCACCCTGGAGGAACGTGAGGCCCCAATGAATGGAGAGGCCTGTCAGGAGTGAGGGGAGGGGCAAGGGACATCCTCTTGAAGACAGGTGGAGGAGGACTGGAATGATGAATTATGGGAGGGTGGACTGGGAAGGGGGTAATGACAGCGCTGCAAAAACCAAAACAAACAAACAAAAACCAAAAAAAACCCCTGTAATTTAAAAAAAGAAGAAATCATAGAAGAGTATTGTTAAAGTGTCCTTGAGTGTGTGTGTGTGGGGGGGATGTATCATTAAACTATGGTACATTTAGTTGAAAACAAAATGGTTGAGTTGTTTTTGGAAATGCATGCACTCCAACAATTACAGGTGCACACACACACAATGCACACACACACAACACACACACACACACACACACACACACACACCACATTGCATTTAAAGAATAGCAACCAATCTTACTTTCGTTTAGGCACATGCAGAGCAAAATCTAGTCAGTTGATCGGCGCCCGTGAATGCTAAGGTCACAATTTCAGAGAGCTGCCTCTCTACTGAGTCAGGCACTAAAGTGTATATTTCCCTTTTGAGGAAATAGTTGTTGAGTTTTGAAAAAAGAACATAAAATGCAGCTGCTGGGTTTTTTAAACCTTTTTGTAATTGAGATTATTTGTTATACTTTCCTAAATTATATTGGAGGCAATAAAAGCTGATTCCAAGTAAGGTCATTATCCTTTTTAAATGAGAGTTACATAACTCATGCATTAAGTTATTTGCAAGACAGAATGATTTCCAGAACAGTCTCTCATTTTTAACTAAGTAAAGCTGCATTTAGCCTCAAAACACAGTATGTTAATGTCTCCCTAGAAGAGCACAGGCTTGAAAGACATATAGAATTTCTTATTTTCTGTCATTATTTTAATCACTGAGGAGCTTTACAAATATAAATCTCTTGGATTGATTGTAGGTCTGTGGTAGAATGTTTACCTGATAAATACAAGGGTCTGGGTTTTGTATCCTACACAACAAAGGTTTATAACAACCATAGACACAAAATAAGGGGAAGGGATATAGGTCAGTGTTAGAGCACTTACCAATCATATAGGAGAGTCTCATCTCACCCTCAGTTCTAGAAAAAGAAAACAGAAAGAAGAAAATAAATGATGAATGAATAAAATGAAAGAAAAGAGAAAAAGAAAGTAAGGGAAGGAGGGAAAGATGAACTGAAAAAGTGAGTGTGTAGGTGGTAGAGAAGGGAGAAAGAGAGTGAGGAAGGAAGGTTCATAAGAAAGAATGTAATAATTTCATAATAAATGGGTACTAGTACAATTTGAGATCAAACAATTCCAGACTTTCACTACTACGCCATAGCCAACTACTTTTCTTATCACAAGTTTGCATCTTTCAACCTCGTACCTGTATTAATTTGCCCTAAATGATATTATATATATATATATATATATATATATATATATATATATATATATATATATATATATATATATATAATAGACAGCAAGGATCATAAAGATACTCATCGTCCTCTGTTTTTATATTAAAAGCTAAAATCTCTTAATATGGTGGTTGATCTCCAAAAGATTCTTTCCAAGTTTCTCTTCCCTGGAGTAACAGATATAAAGCAGCACTGAAAATTTGTTTTCCATCATATCAGGAAGTTTTTGCATATGCTAAGAACTGATTTCATCTAAAATAGTAAACATACTCACATATTAAACTATTTCTTCTGAAATTGTCTCTTAATGCTAAAATCATTACTCAAATTTGAGATTCCTATAAGGAAAAAAAAGAAATTTGAAATTAAAATTACATTTAAGTGGGAAATATTTTTCATTTTGAAAGAATATGATTAAAATTTTCTTCAAGGTCATGTTTTGAATGCTAGAGATATGTATTTGTGTTCAAGATAGGGATTAAGTCTCAAAACACTACAGTAGAACATTGAGTAACAGAAGAGATTACAAACAAGCAAGATGAAAAATATACAAAGATTCAGTAAACTGCAAAGATTTATGGTACCATTATAGGTACGATTTCTATTTATTTGGTTTCTTAATCTGTATGGACACTATTTCTGCAAGCTTGTCTAGGATATGTCACGTAGGACAACTTTAACAATTTACCATAGATTTTACCCACCTAGTATAAATGCTCAAATCTGAGAATGCAAATAGAATTCATTATATTTTCTTACCTTTGATATGTAAATATATTACTAAAGTAACAATTACACACAGTTTGCTAATACTATTCAGACATGTTATCACTTCTCTCTCTTTTTGTAGCTTTGCAGTCTGTAAACCTTCCTATTTATCTTCTTTTAAACACCCTTCATATTCAATTTACAGACCCATTTCTAGCACCCTTGATTCTACTAAAATTTACTCCCACTTAATTATACATTGACTGTTTTGAAGATACAATACTATCTGAGCATAAGAGAAAATATGCAGTATTTTACATTCTTAGTATAGTTTTTTTAAGTTCGACTCATTTTAAAGGTAATACTAGTTTATGTCATTCAAAGCTTAAGTGAGGAAAGTGATATTGGAGAAAACAAACATTAAGGAGGTGAGTGAACCAAAACTAATAATATATGATCAAGTCTTATGCAAACCCACATTTATAAACTTGTCAAAAGTAAAATCTATGAGAAATATATTTCTATACAAGTGTTCTTGCATAAACAATATTATTTTAAGAAGAGAAGGTGGGTAAGTGGAGGAGCACCCTCATAGAAGCAAGGAGATTGGGATGAGATATTGGGTTTGCAGAGGGAAAACCGGGAAGGGGGATAACATTTGAAATGTAAATAAATAAAATAACCAATACAATTTTTAAAAAGAAGATAAATTATTAAATGAAAAATCTCCA
This sequence comes from Apodemus agrarius, assembly GCA_964023405.1. NCBI lineage: Eukaryota > Metazoa > Chordata > Mammalia > Rodentia > Muridae > Apodemus > Apodemus agrarius. The sequence continues at coordinate 82,454,370 of OZ030008.1, forward strand.
TGTCAGCACAAGATACTTGCCTTTGAATTATAAGTCCTTAGTGCTCCCAAAGTAACTTAGAATAACACATTATTTGTGATTTACCACCATTACTAGAAGGTGAAACCTGGTTGCTGTAGTTATTACTTTGGATGGAAGATACAGATAAGTCAATCTCAACTACACAGCAAACTCCCTGAGAGTTTAGCTAGGTGCTGGGGAACAAAATGCATCCACGATCTCCCCAAATACTGGCCTCAATACAACATATACCACAATGACAGTTCTAGATGTAACCAGTAGCTGTATGGTTAACTATGATATCTTATATACAGGAGAGTTCTAATGCCTGAAACTTTAAATATGGTAAAAAATTTGTGACTACAGAGATAATAGGCCTTATAGAAGGTATTGGTATTTTGATAAATGGTTATCCTGACAAACCATACTTTAAATATTAATGTAAAGATGTATAGATTTGTGTGGTTCTCAAATTAGGTCAGAGAAACACAGTGGAAAATGTCATATTTAAGTAACCAGGTAATCAACTGTGGATGACCAAAAATATCATCTCTCCAAAGTACATAGTACCTTGACCTTCATGGAAGAGTGAGCAGAAAGCATGAAAGACTTGACAGATAGGAATGAAGCCATGAAATGAAGATTTCTGGATATGTAAAAGCTCCTGCACATATCTGCTTATATTAACTGTGGTTACCAACACAAGTCAAACCCAGTCAAAATTTGACCATGCATGGAAAAGGGATATCAAAGACTCTTAATGGATACATTAGATTTACTTAGTTGTTGCTGAGGAAGGAAGCCTCACTGTATATATCATACAGTTTCTAAAACTAGTGTTTAAAGTACAATTGGTGGGCCAGCAGTAGACATCGAATTATTGTGTGAATATAATGGTTGTGGTCTCCAGGATGTCCAAATGTATCATCTCAAGTTGCAAAAGCTAGAAGCAGATGATCAAAGTCAATAATGGTCCATGCTCAATAGCTAGGTCTGACAAAAATATTTAACAAAATGCTCCTCTCTTAGGAAACAGTTATACTTAAAGGTCCTTTAAGAACCATTTCTTATATCTTATTCATTTAGTTATGACATATTGAATACAGACAGGGTTATAGGAGCATCCATGAAAGAACTCAGAAAGCACAAGAAAGGGGTTTCAAAGGGAATAGGAGTCTAAGGCTATGTCTTTCTGGATCTGTTGTTGGCACTTATCTTAGGGCACTGTTTTGCTTTAAAGTCTAACCTCGATTTCTTGCTTGCAATATAACATGCTTCCTCCCACTGTTCCACCCAGTGTTTGGCTGTGAGTCGCTGCATATGCTCCCATCAGTTGCGGAATGAAGCTTCTCTCTGATCTGGCTAAATACATGAATGTGGAATTTGTGTGTGTGTGTGTGTGTGTGTGTGTGTGTGTGTGTGTCGTGGGTGTAGCCATCTGGGAGAAGTTAAGGCAAGCAGGTAACTTTATTGTAGGTGGCCCACGTTTTCCCATGGCCTAAGATAGGTTAGCTGTGAGAGGCAAGGTCCCAAAAGATTTCCTCTTAGGACTGTTTCTTGTAGCTGATATGCCTATCCAGTCACTATCATTATAACATAAGGATTCATTGTCATTAGTTCACCCTATTGAGAAAATTTCCTGCAGGTCAACTTAAAAATAAACTTTCATGAATTAATGCTGTTTCGATAAATTAATGATTTCATAATGTTCCTGATTTAATTCACATAATTTTAGAAAGTTTTAAGAAGTCATTTTAGTTGATTTTCTAGAAAAAATGTAATAAAGTTAGAACCAAGAATAGAATATGCCCACTCCTTATAAGTAGTAAATAAAGTCTGCATAATAAGAAATACGATGAGCTTTCATAATTACACTACAAACGAGATTTAGGCTTGGGACAAATTTTTGTTGGAGGAAAAACATTCAGGTCTAAGGATGTAGCAACAGGTGTGCACTATGAAAAGGTAAGACCATTTAAAACACTTGCTTTGTATTTATAATGAGTTTACAGAGCAAAACACTGCTGCTTTGGCCTTTTTTCTTGATGTCCTTCTCTTACTCCCCCTGTATAAAAGCACTTTATCTCTGATGTAATTCTTTCTTTCATAGATAACATTTTGTCTAAAATCTATAGAAGGCTAAAAGCAATAAAGGTGATATAAATATTTTTCTTTCATATGGTGTGTGTGTTGTCTATGAGTGACTTCTTTCTTCCCTTTCTTTTTCTCTCATGTTTACAAAGAGTTAATGAGTTCCAAACCTTTCACCAGGAAGAGATTGGTGAGCCAGAGAAGAGAGAAATCAACATTTATTTAAAGCACAAATAATAAGAGCGTTCCAGAGTAAGGAATCAGTGCTTATTTAAACACAAAACATAAGAAACCAGCACATACTAAAGAAGGATAATAAAAAAGTTACAAAGTAAGAGACCAGAGTATATTTAAGTACAAAGGGTTACATTTCCAGTGCTTATTGAAGGGTAGAAGAGTAAGAAAGAATTACACTTCCTTCACTTAATACAGCAAAGAAAGTTATAAAGTAAAATTACTAAAGCACAGAGAGTTAAGGGAAAAAGGGACTAGCACTTGATAAAGCACAAATAGTAAGATTATAAGGCCAGGGATCATTCAGTGTTTCAGCTTCATCCAAATCTATGTTCCACCCAGTCTTCCTCTAAAGGGCAGGCAGGCCCCAGCCATATGTATATGAAAACACGTTACATATTTCTAGCAATTTAAAATTGAGAATATTTTAGAAGGAAGTTAATACTTAATTAACTAACATAATTAATAAGTTAATTAACATAAGAAAGATAAAATGGAGACTAAAGAAATTATATAATTTGCAGAACAATATAATATAGTGTCTGGAAAGAAAAGAATAACTTTCTGTTCATATCATGTGCAACATTGACAGAGCAAAGTAAGAATATCCCCATAGGCTCACTTGGTGAATAAGTGAAGTTTTATTGGGGTTATTAATTACTTTTAAGAGCCTAAATTTCTGTAAGGCAACTGAATCAATCATCAAAGTAATAATGTACAGCATGGGTAATAGCTCACAAAATTTGGAAAAATATAGGAGACTGAAATACCTGTAGGCAGATCAAAAGAAAGCAGAGTGCCCTTCCCAGGTAGATTACTGATGAAGGAAAAACCTAACCATAGGATATTTAGCTCAAGCTCTGAAATTTTTTCAGAAGAATGGGAAAGAAAATTGTAAGAATCAGATATCTGGATAGCTATTGTCTTCTAGATAAGACAAGAATGCTTCACAAATGAAATCTCAACAGTGTGGTTGTTTGAAGAAGGCCTATACAATGACTATACCAGTTGACATGTCAGTTTCGTGAGTAAACCTCATAGATGCAGATTTACAGGCAATAAATGGGTTCTGAAGGAAGGAGACAGAGTTTGGTCAAGAGACAGCCTATCTGATAGGTTTTCTACTTAAAACTGGTCAGAACTAATTAAATAACAGAATGGGAAAACATGTGCTCCGCATACACACACACACACACACACACACACACATACACTTTTCTCTCATGTGTGTGAATAAACAAGTATGTATTATATTCTTACAATATATTTGGTTTCACAAACACATTCAGATAAGGTATGTATTACATATTTATAATTTCTTTTTGTATTTGTATTTATGTTGGTGTTTATGTATGTGTTTGTATTTACAGGCATGTAGTTATGTTTTTGTTTTTTATATATGTAGTTATAAATAATCATAGGAGTAGCGATTATGAATTCAAGAAGTGTGTCAGAGAATACAGAAAGAGTTGGTGGATAGAGATGGGTAGAAATAATGCAAATAAACTGCATTTATTTATAAAGTTTAAAAATGCATAAATCCATACTTCAATTTTCAAATACTTATATTTGATATCCAAACATCTCATAAAATTAGAGACTGCAAATTACATATAGTATCACATTTAAGTTTATTACAGCACACTCAACAAAAAGTAAGCAATAAAAGAAGGAAACATTTCTACCAAATAAGAACTGAGTTTTTTATATTCCTTTTTTTGAGCAAAAAAAAAGTTTATTTTTTTAAATATCACAATATGTTAAAGCCATGAGGGAAAATTCAAATGGACAGCAGAGAATAATTATATTTCACTGCAACACTCATACAGTGAGCAGGTGGTACAGGATTTTTGTTTCCTGATACAATGAAGTAACAGGAAGGTAGGTATTTACCTGAAAAAGACAATATAAAACTCATTGAAATAGCTATTGTGAGGAATGCCATCAACATTAAGCCAGATATGTGACTCTAGTTAGGCCTATATAAAAGGGCTCTCTAATCACATGACTAGGTAATGCTCTACCAAGCACAGTGGACATCATTGCTATAGGTATCATTACTGCCTGGATACTGCACGTGCAGCTCTGAAAATGTAAAAGAGATCATTATATGAATTGTAATATATCACACCTCCAAGAATATTTTGATTTATAAAGAGTAAGAAAGGTTTTTGGGCAGTGTTGACAACCATAAAAGTTATGACCAGTACTCTTAAAAACAAATTACATGGTAAAGGGGGGGGGTAACAGATCTGCTTAATCAAGGGATGGGCTAGGGACATGGCTTGGTGACAATAGTATTTTCACAAATGGATTCCCCTGTTTAGCCTACAGGTGACACAGTGCCAGAACAGAGAGAAACAGAGTGTTGCCAGTAAACTCAAAAAAAAAAAAAAAAAAAGACAAGAAACTTGGGTCTTGCAGGTTTTCATTGTTCATGGATTATTCTTTTGTGCACCTCCCAGGTGCAGCAGATCAAAGTGAGTTTGTGTTTTAGATTATTCTTTACAACTGGCTATTGCTATTTGTTTACATGCTCCTATGGAAACTTTTCTATTGCTACATTGACTTGACTAACACATGCAGCTTGCCAAGGTGGTGCCTCCTGGCTGCCATGTGAGGCTTGCTCTTTTCATTACATGCTTTACTCATGTGACCCCGTAAAAGTAAATGTTTTCTAATGCTCTAAATAAAGTAGGCTATTGCATAAGAGTCTAGTCTATCCTGTCTCATTTATTAACTCCATTCTCCCAGATCCCAACACCCCTAGAGTGGTCAACTAGTGGCACCTGAAACAAGATCCTGTAGTTGTCTATGACAGAAGAGAGTAGAAACTCAATCAGAAGAAAATGAGTGAGAGTAATGGATGAGAAATCAGTGAATAATTTGCCTATGCCAAGTTTAGGCATATTTTTTTATGGAAGTAAGAGTCCAGGTATTAATATCACAAGTATTAAAATATTTGCAAGTTATGATTATAATACCTGATTTCATTAAGGAACTTTAGATAAATGTATGAAAGAGTCTGAAAGACTCTTGGAAAGGCGTACAAACAAGGGGAAGATAACTCCATTCATTTTCGGGTCACTTAGGTATTATTAAGACTGCTATAAAATGCTTAAGTAATATAAAAAGGATGTTAATTATAAGAAAGAGATAGCCAATTCCTCAAATGGAAACAAAGTGGATGATTGAATAACAAAATTGTTAAAGAGGCAGAAATGAAAGTAAAGTCTGCACCAAAAACTCTCCAGGAGATTACACACTGGGCTTTTATTCTGGAGCTTCCTTTAAATATGTATTCTCCATTGTTTGAAAAAGAGTCTGAAGCATGGGGTGAGGAATTTGGGAATAAATATAGTCCGAAATTCTGTCCACTTTCTGGTAAGTATTTAAGAGAGACTATGAAAATGCCAACTTTACAACCTAGTCAAACTAGGGAATACCAGAAGAGAATTTATTTACCTATTTCATCTGACCTATGACCCATGCTTGGTATTTACAGTGCAATTTTAACAAAATCAATGTACAAAGCCATCTATTTAAAACTGTAGAAGACATTAGATACTCCTTACATATGATCTCCAGGGCAAAAAAAAGATTACATTTATATGAATCCAGACTAAAGGACTTTTTGAGTATTCTGTGGATCCTTCACTGCCTTTAATTACTTTTCCATCTAAATTGTCTAGTCCAGGTATTGTGGCACAAGAAGATAAATTTGGGGGATGGACTTATTTACACCCTAAAGGACAGAAAGTATTAACCATTCATCTTACTCTTCTTGGTAAACTAATACATCAACAGATGACCCAATATCAATAATTATATGTATATGGTCTTTAATATATTATGTTAACCTTACTTAATTAACAATCAGTTTAGAAGAGCATTATAGAACTCTATTGATTTTCAAATTTTATTTGTAAGTAATGATATAAGAAAGGGCATCATTATCCAATTGGTAAACTATTAGATATTCTTACATGAAATAAATTGGTGATTACAAAAATTTTCTAACTTTCCTTCATTTCACAGATATTTATTTTATTAAAGGTTCATCTAAGTCTATAGGAGAGATTCACAGTCCAGATATTCATCAATCTATTAGCCTTTTTTTTCAGCCCAATATGTGGTACTGGTTGTTTTGATTCATCTTTATAGTTAAATCATGATCCCTTAAATATTGTTTCAGATTCTGCTTATGTCATATGATTATTCCCAGCAATAGACTCATGCATTTGCACACTCTAACCTCCCTCACTTGTTTTATTGAAGAAATAAATCAACAAACTGATTTGACTGATTTGGCTTTTTCTTTTCTTCTACAGAATAAAATTGGGAGGTGAAAGTTGTTACTAGTTTGATTTTTGCAGTTGGATCCACTGAAAAATCACTATTTTCCCATCAGTTCCTCAGCTACAGAACATCAAGGACAGTTGTGGAGGGAAAGGAAACAGGAAATCACCAGAAAGATAGCAAATCTTCAGTTAAAGGCCTAAAGGGAATATTGTACACCTATCCTTAGACACCAGTCTGCCCAAGTTGATGCACAATGCAACAAGGGAGATGTTGTTATATGAAACATCCAGAGCCTTATGTCCCCTGAGAATCTCCTTCTGATTACATTAACTGCTTTGACATTGTTATCAGTGACCATTAGGCATAAGTACTTGTCTTATGTTCCCTGTTCTTCTTTAGTTCAACATGCGGGTTGGATGAATCTAGCTCCTTTTATTTTTAGTACTGACTCAGTGCTTATGACTGGAATGTGGGACTGTATGGACTCATTCATTCAGCTGGATAAGGGACTGAATTTTCTCCTCCCTCAGGAGTGAATCAATTCCTAATTGCATGAGAGATCATAACATTGTGTTCTAATTAAAAGGTAAATATGAACTTATGTTCTACTTGATAGCAGAAATACTAATCATATAGATCTCTTTCCATGCTATTCTCTCATTTTTATGACCAATAGTACTGGACATATACGGAATTCCTCTTCTTGATGATAGAGTATTATATACATGGCTGTCTATTGTCCTTATGTTACATCATGTTTATAATTCACCTGCTTAAAGGATACTCATGCATCAAATGACAATTACATTCATCTACAATATCTCAAATCAGAGATATTCTGGATATCCTGTACTTAAAAAAATAATGTAGGAAATAATGAAATATCCAAAATAGAGTCATTTGAAAAGAATTCTGATTGTGAGAAAACTCTTAGAAAATAAGATAAGGGTTATGTGACCTCATTTTTGTCAAAACCATGAAGTTGTTCTTAGATTAAGATATCATGCTCCTCAGATGTAGTAGAAAGATTTTGTGAGTTTATTTTGTTATTCCCTACAACTGGTCATTATAATTTGTTTATATGGTAAATAAAATATGCTTTGTTTGCATGCTGCATGTTGACCATGGGATGCTTGCCCTTGTTATTGCACTGGATTCATGTTACTCCTCTTATCCCTCAGAGTATAAATTGTTTGATGCTCTGAGTAAAGTTGACTATTACTTGAGATTTAGTCTGCCTTATTTATTGGCTTCATTATTTTAGGTTCTACCATCTCTAGAGTGGTAAATAATACATGACAAGTTTTTGTTTGGAATGATGCCATACTGAAAGACTATTTTCCAAAATCATGTAAAATGTCTACCTCTATGCTTAAGTCCCATTAAGAAGGACATCCATGGATGTGTGTGATAGGAAAAAATATGACATAATCATAAATGACCAAGTTTGGCAATTCAGAAAACCTCTCTTCTCTGATTTGTCTACAGTTAGGTGTTGTTGAGAAACATCATAAGATTCCTTTCAAATAAATTTCATTTAGTCACTCTACACCTGAAGACCTCATGACCTACTGTCGGTAAACATAAATCTGAACATTTTTTAATGAATGCATCTTACACAGAATATTGGGGGAATATCAGAGTAACCTTCATGCTTCTGAGAAACTTCTGCCTCATTCATTTCAAAGTAGTTGGGACTATTATTTTCTGAACTTCCCAAAGCATTCAAGTAAATATTACACATGAAAATAATGATAGTGGAATAAAACATCTAAAATGTGATGAATCCACATTTGAGAATATCAAGGGAATTTGCATGTAATAATTTAATCTGTCTATCAAAACAAAGTGGTTAACACCTCTCTAAAAGATTATATATTTCAGACTTCTTAAAGCATGTCATTCACAAATCCTAGTATTTAGAAAAACATGCAATAAACATCAAACTTCCACTTGCAATCAAAAACAATGAGGGTTCATTTAAATAGAAATTGAATATAACATAGCATGCTCAGAGTTTACAATTAGCAGACAAGAACAATGTCAGCTCTTGTCAGGACACTGAGAAATGGATCTGCATCATAATAACATATAACTTATAAAGATAAAATAAATGAAAATTATCATATAGAAGATTTCAATAGCTAAAACTGAAAGTGGGCATGGCAATGGGAAAAACAAATTAAAATGTAGGAAGCATAGATACTTGCAACAAAGTAAAAACTTCCAGTGTAAGGAGTTTAGAGAGGAAAGATCAAAGTAGTAACCAAGTAGAGTTGCTCTCATTCAGCAAATGGTAATTAGTCTCTAGATGCTACCACACACCAAATTGCAAGAATCCTCAATCACTCTATGAAAAACGATGTAGCTCTTGCATTTGTATTACGTATGCTTCTAAGGCTTAGTCATTTCTAGGTTATACTGTTCAAATAATTAATTTGTTCATTAGCATTTTGTTTATCAACTTCTATACTAAAAACTTTAGGTGTGTTTAAAATAGAGTATGCTTTGTGCATATATTTAATCTAGTACTGATTGAATTTGTGCATTCAAAATCTGAGTATATGGAAGTCTTTCAATATTACCTAACTTGGTAATATTGAAACATAACTTCAGTAAGAAACATATGGGTGAAGTATTTACTTTGTAGCAGAATATTTTTAAAATATCTCATGTTATAATAACATGTACATTTAAATCAAAACTGTATTGATATTTTAGCTTGTCCTTGTCAGAATGTCAAGCATCCAGAAACAAACCATAGCTAAAGGTGAAGACACAGTAAAGACAAATACTTAAATACTTGCTTGAAATTTGTAGTTTTTAAAGAATTGGTTAAGAGAACATTTATGTCATAACAAGAAACAAAGTAAAACTGTACCTTGAAATGTCTACAAACTAATTTTAATAATAAAAACAATTTATTAAGCTATTAATATGCAATGTTTCATAGAACAAAAATAGGGACATTTTGAAAGTATTTTACTCTCATTAGAAATAAAGTTAAGCCTGTAATCCCAGCACTTGGGAGGCAGAGGCAGGCAGATTTCCGAGTTCCAGGCCAGCCTTGCCTACAGAGTGAGTTCCAGGACAGCCAGGACTACACAGAAAAACCCTGTCCTGAGAAAAACCAAAAAAAAAAAAAAGAAATAAAGTTAAAATTTAGATTCATCTATAAATTATAATATGTCTGGATGTTATGGTTCATAACTTTAATACAAGTAAGAGCCACATTGTTAAAAATTGTTTGTGGACATAATAACTGGAGGCTTTTATAAACTGCCAAAATGTAAACCTGATATAAAACTGGATTCAGAAAGATATAACTAATTATTTATTCATGGAATGTACTCATAGAATCCTGAGTATTGCTGATTTTACTTTTAGATGTCTATTTAAGGTTTTAAACTAGTTGAATTCTTGTTATAACATAAAACTTCAAATGGAAGGGTAACTTTAGCTTTCATCCAGTAGAAGATTCAGAAAGTTAAGAGTAGAACTTACATTAATTTTCTCAGCAAGATTTCTATCACTTTGATAGAACAATCATTGTAGAACATCAAACGGTTATATCGTTATATCGTTGAAGTAAGGAAGAGCAGGAAATAAAGTAAAACAGAGTCCTGGGAGCAGGAACTGGAGTAGAAACCTTGGAGGAACACTGATTATTGTTTGTTCTCTAGGGCTTACTCAGACAATTTTCTTATAATATTCAAGAAGATTTGTACAGGTTACCACCCTTTGCAGTGCACTAGGCTCTTCCATGTCAATGATTAATCAAGAAAATGTCCTACAGACTTGCCTACAGAAACCAAATGGAGGCATTATTTCAATAGAGCTGCTTCTCCTTACATAACGCTAACTGGTGTCTAATTGGCAAACCAAGGAGTGTACCAATAAAATGACAAAACAAAGGCATCACAGAGACTAACAATAACATCTAAAATGCGCTTTTAAAAAGAACAACAGAAAATTGGGCATGTCACTACCAGAGGACCCTGGCATGCCACTCCTGGGCATATACCCAAAGGATTCCCCTGCATACAATAAAGACACATGTTCTACTATGTTCATAGCAGCCTTGTTTATAATAGTCAGAAGTTGGAAGGAGCCCAGATATCCCTCAAAGGAGGAATGGATACAGAAAACGTGGTATATTTATACAATGGAATACTCCTCAGCAATTAAAAATAATGAATTCATGCAATTTGTAGGCAAATGGTTAGATCTGGAAAATATCATCCTAAGCGAGTTAACCCAATTACAAAATAATACACATGAAATGCAATCACTGATAAGTGGATATTAATGAGCCCAGAAACCCTAAATACTCAAGGCACAATTAGCAAGTCAAATGATTCCCAAGAAGAAGAAAGGAGAGGACCCTGGGCCTGAAAAGATTGGATCCAGTTTTGTAGATCCAGAACAAAGAAATGGTGGTGTGGGGGGTGATTGGGGAATATTTGGGGGAGAGAGGACTTATGGGACGTATAGTGGGGGGGGGACTGGGAAAGGGGAAAGCCTTTGGAATGTAAACAAAGAATATAGAAAATAAAATTAAAAAAAAACAAAGAACAACAAACTTGAGGGATGAGAAACCACTTCTTTCCTCCTTTTCTTCTCATTTCTATGGCTAATGACTAAAGATCCCTCACCAAGGAAATTTACATTTGTGACAACTGAAAGTCATTATACAAACTACAACCAAAAAAAAAATGCTGAGTTTTGAAGATTCGTCCCATCTATACATCTACAACAATACTCCAATATCTGAAGCTCAGAATTTATTTCAGAAGAGTGGTAGAGTGGGAGCAGTGATAGATGCTAAGAGACAAAGAAAAGAAAGCTGTGCTACTGTGTCTCCTAGAGGAACTACACAAATGAAAGTCTCACCTGCATGTCTGCGCAAATAGGAGCTGAGCAAAGATAACACCAATACAAGTGAAAATAAGGAAAGGAGAAAACTCACAGTGTCTTAACACCAGGAACTACATACAACTAAGGGATGGTGAGAGCAGAAGAAAGTATCCTCTTCCAGGAAGACTAACACACCTGCTAATTATCCAATGACAAATGGTCAGTCTAAAAACATACATATAAGTAAGATTAAACAAATTGAGAGGATTACATTTATGTATTATGAACACACATGTGTGTGTGCTTTGGAGGAGAGAAAAAAAGAGTATTTCTGTGATTAAATTATAATCTGAAAAATTAAACAAAATTTAAAAATAAAGTCACACTAAACACACTGACATAATTATGACTCCTATTGCTGTGGTGAAGCATCATGTCTAAATGTGTTAGGAAGGAAAGAGTTCATCTGGCTCACCCTTCCACACCAGTGATCATCATGGAAGTCAGGTTACAATCTCCAATAGAGCAGAAGCCTGGAGGCAGGGTCTGACAGAGACCATGATGACCACTGCTTGCTCCTCATGGCTTGCTGAGCCTGCTTTCTTATATGAAGGACAGCCAACTGAGGAGTGGCCTCACCCACTATGAATTGGCTCCTCACACATTAGTCACTGATTTTAAAATGTGCTGTGCTTTTTAGCACAGATATCATAAACGGACATTCTAACAAATGCTGTACTTGACAAATTATTTAACTCATTTGAAATATGTCAAGTTCAGACCTCAAATAAGTACACCACAGTGTGTATTATCTTAATGGAGTAAGCACTAGTCCTCAGGGATCACAAGGTAGCTTGAAAGTAAAGGCTTTTTTACATGCTTATAATCAGCATTTTTCCTTTTCCCCCAGGAATAAGGGAGCAGAAATAATTGTTGTCCTGCTGATACATGGTATTTTTTGGTAAGTTGAAGTTCACAGAATAACCCAAGCATTCCAAACTACCAATTAACACTTATAGTTGAATAATTGCAAATGTATCTTTATTTATCCTTCCAGAATGGGTAGGCGGTTATAATAAACTGATAATGTGGAAATGTGAGCAACTGATTTAAATGACTGAGAAAAAATATTAATTCTGGTATTCAGAGATCACAACAATGAAGTGTTTAATCCTCTGTCTTTTGTATGTGGCAACAAACCTTAATTCCTAGAACTGAGATTTACAATGTTTTCTTTAGTCTGTAGAATGTATAAACCTGGTGAGTAGCAAGACTTACATATAAATTCAGCATGAACTGACATAAAATTGAGAAATACAAATCTACATCCCTCTGTGGCATAGTTTGATGGCCACTCTTTTCTGAAACACTTCGCAAAGTGTAGGCATATCTTCAAAGATTTCAAAATTATTTGAGTTGTTTTTCTATCCTCACAAAGAAAAGGGAAAATCTAGAGATTAATTTATTATACAGAAGACAAGGATTTAATTTATAACTCTTTAGTTCACTGAAGATTTTCAGATACAGCAGTGTCAGCTCACTGGCTAGTGAACAAAAGCTGTTTTTCCATTTTTTTCAATTTTTGGAAACAAATAATATGGTGCCATCATCTTTAGCTCAGCTGGGGAAGCCTAATGTAGCTTGAAATAAGTTTTGTTATGATGAAGTAGTGCTGTTGAGTTGGAATGCCTGACCCTTCTTGTCATGGCTGTTTACAGAGTCTAGCATCATCATAAGAAAAGAAATATGAAATACAAACATGCATTGTAAGGAATTGTAAATACCGCAGACCCAAGATTTTCGTTTAATTTGATTCGGGCCCTGTTTCCCTCCAGCACTTTCTCTTTCTCTGGTATTTCTAACTTGAGATTCCCTTGTTTCCATAGTGATATCCTCAGGGACATCCTTTTCCACATGCTATTTGGCTTACTTTTGTTGACTTCTGGTCTTATTCTGCTTCATAAGCCTTTCTTTTTTTCTTTCTTTTTCTCTTTCTTTCTTCCTTTCTTTCTTTCTTTCTTTCTTTCTCTCTTTCTTTTCTGAACAGCAGTGAATGGTACTAAGGAATCTACTTGAAGAATCAATTTGCCAGTTTCCTCTATTTCCAAAACCAGGTAAGTCTGGATCCTCCAAAATGAAACATCTCTTCTAAGAGCAATCAGGATAAATACTTGAAAATAGGCAGTCCTAGTTATTTTCCAAATAACTTCTTTAAAAACTACATTTAAACATATATTTCTCAAGTAAACCAGAAGCAATGAAAAGGCTTACCATGACAACACACAGCTGATTTTTAGCTTAATTCTAACTGAAATGATTTCACCACCAGAGTCCAGTTTCTTAACCAGGATCATGTATTTCAGTTTTCAGGAATAAATAAGGTATTATATAATAGTAAACTAAAGTTAATTAACCAACTTAGTAGTTGGTCTTGCCTATTTATGTATCTGGCTTTATTTTCAAGAATGCTTATCAACATTACAATTATTCCAACTTTTTAAATCTTTGCTAGGATGAATTAAGAGATTGTCAATAGAATTCCTATAGAATTATAATAAAATAAGTGGAAACAATGAACATATACTTAATAATTCCTATACTAGCCTCAAAGTACTTTTTATTGTGTTTGCTTATTTTATTTATTTACATTTCAAATGTCACCCCCTTCACAATTTCACCTCCACAAACCCCCTATCCTCTCCCGTACCACCTGCTTCTATGAGGGTGCTTCCCCACCAACTCCTACTCCTACCTCAGCACCCTAGCATTCCCCTAGGCTGGGTTCATCAAGCCTCCACAGGACAAAGGGCCTCCCCTCTCAGTAATGCCAGATAAGGCAATCCTCTGCTACATATCTAGCTGGAGTCATGAGTCTCCCCATGTGTACTCTTTGGTTGGTGGTTTATTCCTGTGGAGCTTTGGGGGGTCTGATTGGTTGATATTATTGTTCTTCCTATGGTGTTGTAAACCCCTTCAGCTTCTGCAGTCCATGCCCTAACTCCTCCATTGGTGTCCCAGTTCTCAGTCAGCTGTTTGGCTGTGAGCATCCACATCTGAATGGGTCAGACTGTGGCAAAGTTGCTCTGGGGACAGCTAAACCAAGCTCCTGTCAGCAATCTCTTCTTAGCATCAGCAATAGAGTCTGGGTTTGATGACTGCAGATGAGATGAGTCCCTAAGTGGGGCAGTCTCTGGATGGCCTTTGTCTTCCTTTCTGCTCTCTATAGAAGCTAAAGTAAAACATTGGTGTTAGAAAATCTGGAATCTGTATTCATGTGCAATGCATCATTTTCACATATGCCAAGCAGGTTCATAGCTTACCTGTATTTTTAAAATTTATTTTATTGATAATTTGTCCTCTACAGATATAGTTATGAAGTTATTTTTGCTGGACAAATGTTAAAGCTCTATTTATGATGATCCTTACTTCTTTGATAGTATTCCAAAGAATACTATTTTCATTAAAAATACTCTTTTCACGTTATTATAACATATTTTTGTAAATTTATTAATTAAAGAATGATGTGGTTTTATTTGTAATTTCTTTTTAGAGAGTTAAAGTGTGTGAATGTTGTTGGATAGGGTGGATATGAGGATGCAGAAAGAGTTGAGGAAGGGTAAAGTATATGATCAAAATAGAGTTGAGGAGGTACTGTGAGGAGAGGGGCTGATACTGGGATGTAAAGTGCATAAAATAACTAAAACATAAAATGAGTTATTATATACAAAACATTACTAGTAAATCAATACTAGTTATGTAATTTACAAGCATATCTTCTCTATCAAAGACACAGATGAGATACACACAAGTGTCTGGATCTGTACAAAGACTTCTATGTCTTCTATAATTATTTGAATATGATCTGCATCTCAGATCAAATATATATCATTTGACAACTGAGAATAAATTACAAAATCTGTTTTTTCTCCAAAACCATGGTGTAGTTGATGATTCAGATGTGACAAAAAAAGGCATGCTATGACTTTATATATATATATATATTCTATATTTACAATTCATTTCCCTTTTTCTGGTTCCACACCCCCAAAGGTCCCACATGTCCTTTTCCCTCCCCCTGCTCCTGCATCCACCCCCTCCCACTTTACTGTTCTTGTACTCTCCCACAATGATGTTTTGGTCCATTCTAGCACCAGTGTCCACTCCTTTCTTCTTGTGAGACATCACTTGATATGTGATTTGTGTCTTTGGTGTTCCAAGCTTCTAGGCTAATAATCACTTATCAGTGACTGTATACCATGGGTATTCTTTTGAGACTGGGTCACCTCACTTAGTATGATGTTCTCCAGCTCCATCCATTTCTCTAAGAATTTCATGAATTCATTGTTTCTAATGGCTGAATAGTACTCCATTGTGTATATATACCACATTTTTTGTATCCATTCCTCTGTTGAGGGACATCTGGGTTCTTTCCAGCTTCTGGCTATTATATATAAGGCTGCTATGAACATAGTGGAGCATGTATCCTTATTGCATGCTGGTGAATCTTCTGGGTATATTCCCAGGAGTGGTATGGCTGGGTCCTCCGGAAGTATCACGCCCAGTTTTCTGAGGAACCGCCATACTGATTTCCAGAGTGGTTGTACCAGCTTGCATTCCCACCAGCAGTGGAGGAGTGTTCCTCTTTCTCCACATCCTCGCCAACACCTGATGTCTTCTGAGTTTTTAATCTTAGCCATTCTGACTGGTGTGAGGTGAAATCTCAGGGTTGTTTTAATTTGCATTTCCCTAATGACTAGTGATGTTGAACATTTTTTAAGGTGTTTCTCAGCCATCCGAATTTCTTCAGGTGAAAAGTCTCTGTTTAGCTCTGTACCCCATTTTTGGATAGGGTTATTTGGTTTTCTGGGGTCTAACCTCTTGAGTTCTTTGTATACATTGGAGATTAGCCCTCTGTCGGATGTGGGGTTGGTGAAGATTTTTTCCCAATTTGTTGGTTGCCGAATTATCCTTTTGACAATGTCTTTTGCCTTACAGAAACTTTGTAGTTTTATGAGGTCCCATTTGTCTATTCTTGTTCTTAGAGTATAAGCAATTGGTGTTCTGTTCAGGAATTTTTCCCCTGAGCCGATGTCTTCAAGGGTCTTCCCCAGTTTCTTTTCTATTAGTTTTAGTGTGTCTGGTTTTATGTGGAGATCCTTGATCCACTTGGAGTTGAGTTTAGTGCAAGGAGATAAGAGTGGATCAATTCTCATTCTTCTGCATGTTGACTTCCAGTTGAGCCAGCGCCATCTGTTGAAAAGGCTATCTTTTTTCCACTGGATGTTTTCAGCTCCTTTGTCGAAGATCAATTGGCCATAGATGTGTGGGTTCAATTCTGGGTCTTTGATCCTATTCCATTGATCCGCTTCCCTGTCACTGAACCAATACCATGCAGTTTTTAGTACCACTGCTCTGTAATATTGCTTGAGGTCCGGGATATTGATTCCCCCAGAAGTTCTTTTGCTGTTGATGATAGTTTTAGCTATCCTGGGTTTTTTGTTATTCCAGATGAATTTGAGAATTGCTCTTTCTAGCTCTATGAAGAACTGAGTTGGGATTTTGATGGGGATTGCATTGAATCTGTATATTGCTTTGGGCAAGATTGCCATTTTGACTATATTAGTCCTGCCAACCCACAAGCATGGAAGAGTTTCCCATTTTCTGATGTCTTCTTCAAGTTCCCTCTTCAGAGACCTGAAGTTTTTGTCGTATGAATCTTTCACATGTTTGGTTAGCGTCACTCCAAGATACTTTATATCATTTGTGGCTATTGTGAAGGGTGTCATTTCCGTAATTTCTTTCTCGGCCTGCTTATCCTTCGCGTATAGGAAGGCTACTGATTTACTTGAGTTGATTTTATAGCCAGCCACTTTGCTGAAATTGTTTATCAGTTGCAGGAGTTCTCTGGTGGAGGTTTTTGGGTCACTTAAGTAAACTATCATATCATCTGCAAATAGTGATAGTTTGACTTCTTCCTTTCCGATTTGTATCCTTTTGACTTCCCTCTGTTGTCGAATTGCCCTAGCTAGTACCTCAAGTACTATATTGAAGAGATATGGCGAGAGGGGACAGCCTTGTCTAGTCCCTGATTTTAGAGGGATTGCTTCGAGTTTTTCTCCGTTTACCTTGATGTTGGCTACTGGTCTGCTGTATACTGCTTTTACTATGTTTAGATATGGGCCTTGAATTCCTGTTCTTTCTAGGACCTTTAGCATGAAAGGATGCTGAATTTTGTCAAATGCTTTTTCAGCATCCAATGAGATGACCATATGGTTTTTTTCTTTGAGTTTGTTTATGTAGTGGATTACGTTGATGGATTTCTGTATATTGAAACATCCCTGCATCCCTGGGATGAAGCCAACTTGATCATGGTGAATGATCGTTTTGATGTGTTCTTGGATTCGGTTGGCAAGTATTTTGTTTAGTATTTTGCATTGATATTCATAAGAGAAATTGGCCTGTAGTTCTCTTTCTTAGTTGGATCTTTGTGTGGTTTTGGTATCAGGGTAATTGTGGCTTCATAGAATGAGTTGGGTAGTGTTCCTTCTGTTTCTATTTTGTGGAATAATTTGAAGAGTATCGGTATCAGGACTTCTTTGAAGGTCTGATAGAATTCTGCACTAAATCCATCTGGTCCTGTGCTCTTTTTGGTTGGAAGACTGTCTATGACCACTTCTATTTCTTTGGGGATTATGGGTCTGTTTAGATGATCTATTCGATCCTGGTTTAATTTTGGTATTTGGTAACTGTCGAGGAAATTGTCCATTTCCTCCAGATTCTCCAGTTGTGTTGAGTATAGGTTTTTGTAGTAGGATCTGATGATTTTATGAATTTCCTCAGTTTCTGTTGTTATATCTCCCTTTTCATTTCTAATTTTGTAAATTTGAGTACTGTCTCTGTGCCCTTTAGTAAGTCTGGCTAGGGGTTTATCTATCTTGTTGATCTCCTCAAAGAACCAGCTCCTGGTTTTGTTGATTCTTTGTATGGTTCTCTTTGTTTCAACTTGATTGATTTCAGCCCTGAGTTTGATGATTTCCTGTCTTCTACTCCTCCTGGGTGAAATTGCTTCTTTTTGTTCCAGAGCTTTCAAGTGTGCCATTAAGTTGCTAGTATATGCTCTCTCCTGTTTCTTTTTGGAGACACTCAGGGCTATGAGTTTTCCTCTAAGCACTGCTTTCATTGTGTTCCATAGATTTGGGTATGTTGTGCCTTCATTTTCATTAAGTTCTAAGAATTCTTTGATTTCTTTCTTTATTTCTTCCTGGACTAAGGTATCATTGAGTAGAATATTGTTCAGCCTCCAAGCATATGGGGATTTTCTGTTGTTTTTGTTGCTATTGAAGAACACTCTTACTCCATGGTGATCTGATAAGAGGCATGGGATTAGTTCGATCTTTTTATATTTGTTGAGATCTGTCTTGTGTCCAATTATATGGTCGATTTTGGAGAAGGTACCATGAGGGGCTGAGAAAAAGTTATAGTCTTTTGCTTTAGGGTGAAATATTCTATATATATATCTGTTAAATCCAAATGCTCCAAAGTTTCGATGAGTTTCTCCGTGTCTCTGTTTAGTTTCTGTTTTCCTGGTCGGTCCACTGTAGATAGTGGAGTATTGAGGTCCCCCACAATCATTGTGTTAGGTGCAATGTGTGCTTTGAGCTTTAGTAAGGTTTCTTTTACAAATGAGGGTGCCCTTACATTTGGAGCGTAGATGTTTAGAATTGTGAGTTCCTCTTGGTGGATTCTTCCTTTGACTAGCAGGAAGTGACCTTCTGTGTCTCTTTTGATGACTTTGGGTTGAAAGTCAATTTTATCTGATATTAAAATGGCTACTCCAGCTTGCTTCCTGTGACCATTTGCTTGCAAAATTGTCTTCCATCCTTTTACTCTGAGGTAGTGTTTGTCTTTGACTCTGAGGTGTGTTTCCTGTAAGCAGCAAAATGTAGGGTCCTGTTTCCGTATCCAGTCTGTTAGTCTATGTCTTTTTATTGGGGAGTTGAGTCCATTGATGTTAAGAGATATTAAGGAATAGAGATTATTACTTCCTGATATTTTTGATGTTATTTTTGTTTTTGAGTAGTTATCTTCCTTTGAGTTTGATGGAAGAAGTTTACTGTCTTGCTTTTTCTTGGGTGCCATTTCCTTCCTTGTGTTGGAGTTTTCCTCCTATTATCCTTTGTAGAGCTGGGTTAGTGGAAAGATATTGTGTAAATTTGGTCCTGTCATGGAATATTTTAATTTCTCCATCTATGTTGATTGAGAGTTTTGCTGGGTATAGTAGTCTTGGCTGACATTTGTTTTCTCTTAGGGTCTGCATGAGGTCTGCCCAGGATCTTCTAGCTTTCATGGTTTCTGGAGAGAAGTCTGGTGTGATTCTGATAGGTCTTCCTTTATATGTTACTTGGCCCTTTTCTCTTACTGCCTTTAATATTCTTTCTTTGTTTAGTACATTTGGGGTTTTGATTATTATGTGACGGGAGGTGTTTCTGTTCTGGTCCAGTCTGTTTGGAGTTCTGTAGGCTTCTTGTATATTCATGGGCATCTCTCTCTTTAAGTTAGGAAAGTTTTCTTCCATAATTTTGTTAAAGATATTTGCTGGCCCTTTAAGTTGTAGATCTTCACTCTCATCTATCCCTATAATCCTTAGGTTTGGTCTTCTCATTGTGTCCTGGATTTCCTGGATGTTTTGGGTTACAAGCCTTTTGGATTTTGCATTTTCTTTGACTGTGGAGTCAATGGTTACTATGTTATCTTCAGCATCAGAGATTCTTATTTCTATCTCTTGTATTCTGTTGTTTATGTTTGCATCTACGACCCCTGATTTCTTCCCAAGGTTTTCTATCTCCAAGGTTGCCTCCTTTTGTGATTTCTTAGTTGTTTCTACCTCTGTGTTCAGATCTTGGATGGTTTTGCTCAGTTCCATCATTTGTTTGTTTGTGTTTTCATGTAATTCTTGAATATATTTTTGTGCTCCTTCTTTCATGACTTCTGCCTGTTGTTTCATGTTCTCCTGCATTTCTTTAACTGATTTTCTCATTTCCTCTTTATTGGGTACTGTCTGATGGCCCATATTCTCCTGGAGTTCTTTAAGTGTTTTTTGTGTTTGGATTGTAAGAGCTTCTACCCTATTGATGTTCCCCTGTATTTCTTTAAGAGATTTGTTTATGTCTTTTTTGTGTTCCTCTAGGAGCATCATGACCTGTGCTTTTATATCTAACTCTTGTTTTTCTGGTGTGCTGGGGTATCCTGGACTTGCTGTGGTTGGCGAATTGGGTTCAGATGGTGCCATATTGCCTTGATTTCTGTTAATAACGTTCCTACGTTTGCCTTTTGCCATCTCTTTAACTCTGGCATTAGTTGGTCTTATTGTAGATGGCGCCCTGCTGAAAGCACAGCATGCCTGTCCCCAGGAGACAGATCCCTTCTGGCAGCTTGTCTGTGCTGGACTATGCTCGCTCTGAGTCCAGGCCCCTGACTCCAGCTGCTAGAGTTCCGAGCTGTGCCTGGAGGCGGCCCGGTGGCCCCTCGCTGCTAGTCAGCTCAGAGAGCTGGTCCCGGCTGGTAGTCTGCACCCGTAGCTGAGCTTTCTGTGCCCGGATCTTCTGCAGAGCTAAGCTAAGCTATAACTCTGGCCAAGCACCTGATTCCAGCCGCTCACTGCATCCAGTGTGCCAGCTGTTTGCGCACGGGGGTCTGGGGCAAGATGGCTGCCCCAGCTGAAGGCACTGCGTGACCTTGGCTGAGCTGCTGTTACCCGGCTCTGCTGCTCCCTTCTGGCTGTGTTGTCTGTGCTGGACTATGCTCACTCTGAGTCCAGGCCCCTGACTCCAGCTGCTAGAGTTCCGAGCTGTGCCCCGAGGCGGCCAGGTGGCCCCTCGCTGCTAGTCCGCTCAGAGAGCTGGTCCCGGCCGGTAGTCTGCACCTGCAGCTGAGCTTTCTTTTCCCGGATCTCCTGCAGAGCTAAGCTAAGCTATAACTCTGGCCACGCACCTGATTCCAGCCGCTCACTGTGTCCAGTGTGCCCGCTGTTTTTGACTTTTTTTTTTAATTGCGCAGAAATTGAAGGTCCAAGATCACCTGCAAAAGAATCTTTATGATGTTAATTATCAAAGCAGAAAGTCTGCATTGTTCATGTAATTTTCCTAAAATAGAAAGACACTGTAGAGTACTTCTAAGGACATATAGGCAAGTTCAAAAGGTATTTAATATGCATAATTTTATGTAAAGCAATTTATATGAAAATACTCTCTGTAGTATACATTTATTGCTTCTACTAAAAATTATGTTTCTGACAATAATAACAGTGACAAAGGTGATATCTAATTTTGTGCTTTTGGGGAAATAAATCGTAGAAATTAATCTCTGCTTAAATAAAATCTAGATACATTGTGGTCCTGTTCGAAATGGTGTCATGTGTACTTAGTATTTATTTTTCCTTTATTTACATTGCAAATGTCTGCCTTCCATGTCCCCACTCTGAGAGTTCTTCACCCCATCCCCTTCCCATTTGCTTCTTTGCTCCACATGCTACCTTCCCACTCCCCTCAGCACCCAAGCCCCACAGCTGACCCCCACATTCCCCTTTCTTGGTGTTCCTCTGGCCACTGATGGAAGCAGATGCAGCAATGAAATAATCCAAACTGGAAAACTCCACTGGGCCCATTTCCTAGGACCACATAGAACTCCACAAATTATGTGGAGGTAGATTTGTAGGTGGCAGAAAGGTCAAAGACAGAGGAGAGCACACAGCATCAATTTGGAAGCATTCACAAGGCCCCACATAGACTCAAGAAGCATTAAAGGAACGTGCCTGGATTTGTGTTAGGTCCTCTGAAGTAAGTTGTTACCTTGGTATTTGTGTCACTCTTAACAGTGGACACAGGGGATTCTCTGTCTTTTTACTTGCTTGTGGGACCTTCTTCTTCATATTGGTATGCCCTGTCCAGACTCAATATATGTATTTTTGCCTAGTCTTATTATATTTTGTTATTCCATTTGTAGACCTGATTTTTTTCAGAAGAAAAATACAAAAGAGTTGGATATGGGTTAGAAAGAAAGTGGAAGAGAAACTGGGAGGAGTGGAGAAGGGGAAATTGCAGTAAGGATATATTATCCAAGAGAATAATAATGGTAGTAATAATAATATAATAATAATAGTAATACTTTTGATATTGATTTTCTAATTAATATCTTCACCCAGATATAAGCACGCCATTGTTATTTTTAGTAAGAGAACACTAAATTATAGAAACTTCAAACTTTATGCCTATTGTGGTATATTTGTGCTGATGCATCAAAATACTATAAAATGGATGATTTATACACAGTGGTAATGCAATTCTTGCAGCCTCGAGCCTGCAAAGCACAAAATTATCTTTTTTTTTTATTGAGAAGGAGCAGGAGGAGGAGAAGGAGGAGGAGCAGGAGGAAGAGGAGAAGGAGGAGTAGGAGGAGCAGGAGGAGAAGGAGGAGAAGGAGGAGGAGGAGGAGGAGAAGGAGGAGGAGGAGAAGGAGGAGGAGGAGTAGAAAGAGCAGGAGGAGGAGGAGAAAGAGCAGGAGGAGGAGGAAGAGGGAGGAGCAAGAGAAGGGAGGCTCTTCATGAGAATATGGAGGAAGGGGGAGGGGAATGGAGAGGGGGGAGAGGGTAAGGGATCGAGAGCAGGAGAAGAGAAGCAAAGCACAAAATTAAAGCACAGACTGAGTCGGTATCTCGTAGGATGAACTTACATCTCCCCTGACATCTATTCTTAACCATATTTCTTACGGTAGAAAGATCAGCAAAGTATTCTATTATAATGAGACCAGCCATAGGGCTCCTCCTTCCTGACCAAATGCCTTTCCCACATCTCTACCTACTAATACCATTACTCTCATAATCATAAATTCAACATTAAATTTCAAGGGAATAGAAATTGTTATATTTGGAAGTATAATTTTGATCTCCATGAATACTTTCTTAGTATATAACTTCTTAAACATAGCAATCTTCAAATAGTTAAGCATATTTTATTCTATCTTGCTATGTTTTAGGATGGCAGACAGCATTTATATGGCTGTAGAATGTGGGAGTGGAAATTAAAAAAAAAGATATTTTCAGAGGATTGGGATTTTATTTCACCTCTTAAACATCAGAGAAGAAAAAGAGGCTGAGATACAAATAAATTACCAAGGTGCAGTATTTAGTGCTGTGTAAATATTACAAAGTCACATTATCACATGTAAGTAAAATGTTTCTAGACCTTATAGACATCCCTGAAACGTAATTCACATTTAACAGCATAAAATGTATGCATCCTATCTCCATACTTCCCAAGTCATATACTTTCACCTGTTTCTTCTATAGACTTTCTTCCTTTCAAAATACCAGTAAATTTAGACAATGTGTCCCTCATGAGAACTGTTAGCTGCTGTAACAGATTATTCAAACCTAAGAAATATTTGGGGAGCCGGTCAGTCCAGAAAATGCATATATCACATAAAGTGGGACACAGTAAGATCTCATGCTCTCTTCATTGAATGACACAGTAATTGGGAATGTCCACTGCAGAAACTGGGAGATATTGGTTTGATGCAAAAATCTTGATAGGCTCACTCTTAGTGTAGTTAGTGTACTGAGACCTCAGAGGAAGAAAATTAGTTTGTTTCTCACAGTGTATAAAACTACTGTTTTACTACCTGGAAATACAACTTTCTGACTTTATTATAATGTAAAAATGACACTAACTGTGCTTCAGTTGTGATTTTGTTTATTGAAAATACTTCAAAATGAGTGATTACTCCTACAATAAATTCATCATTTATACATATGTGATACCCAATACCTATGACACAATCTGAACTAACAATGTTAAACTCTTAATATCTACCACAGTTAGAATTTGTACCATCAGAGTGATATTTTTAGAATTGTATTTCTAATATGTAAGTTGTTGCTCAGTGCTAGTCAGTAAAAATCAAGACACATGTATTTGACTCTGAATTATGATTCTGATCTCATAAATTTTATGCTTGTCCTTTAATTCTTTTAAAACAATTTTTGATACTTTAATCATGAACTTCCATTAGAGTTGGCATTCCATTATTTTTTTAAGATCCACCCATGAAAAGTTATCTAAATTTTACACTGTAATCATATATAAACAAAAACTTTAAACAACTCTAAATTATCAAAACTAATAATGCCCTTACACTTACATAGATTAAATTTTATTTCCTATCACTGAGTATTATATATTTTTATCTTAAGAATACATTTATATATATATATATATATATATATATATATAATGATTAAAAGCTAACTAATATTTCTTCTTCTATGAAATTCTGGTGTCATCTGCTTTGTATTAACAAACTAAGTACATCAGCAATTTCACTTTTTGTCAATTATTTCTCCATGAATATGAAAATCCATATACAAGGTCAATATGCAATTTATTTTACTTCAGTTAAATTAGTATAATTATTTCTATACTAATTTGATGTAATTAATTTCTTTGTAGTCTTTCTATTCAAATATCTGCCAGGACTTACATGTCAATTTAATCAGCATTCCTTCTATGAACACTGTTCTGTCTGTATTGTCAATGAGTTTATTTTCAACAAATTATTGATTGATCAGTAAACGTTACTACATTATCCTCTAAGACAGTTTGATTATCTAAATGCCTCATAGTTCCTGGCTCCAGGGATCTCAGGGAGGCATTATTGTACATTTCAATAGGTCTTATTTTGCCATTTGTATTCTATTTTCTGATAACTCCTTTGTCAAGTAGTCCCACAGTTAAGTTAATCTACCTTAATTATATTTTCTCATCATGTTACAATTGCAATTACATTAAGAAAACATTAGGTTTAACCTTTCTGAGTTATGAACACAGATTTGAGATTCCCGTTCATTGAGGTTCCTAAATTCAAACTAGATTGCTTTTACATATTAATTGTGTGCATATTGTTTGTGAGACAGAGAGAGAGAGAGAGAGAGAGAGAGAGAGAGAACAAGAATGAACATGTGTGCACGTACTTATGTGTGTGCAGCCTTGGGTATCTCAGGCACCTTCTATTTTTGATATAGTTCCTCATTGAACTGGAACTTAAATTATTTATACCAGGGATCCACTTGTGACCCCATTACTTCTTCCCATTTCTGAAACTGTAAGTGTACTCTACATTTTATTTGGAGATTTTTATGGGGATCCTCAAATCAAACTTAGTTATTGTGTTTATTACGCTAGCTTTGTCAGTTTATCCATGTCCTAGTTGAAACTAGGAACTTGTTATGCAAACATTTAATGAGCATTCCTTCTATGAACACTGTCCTGTCTGTATGATGAAAGGGTCCTTTATCTAATATTCAAGAGCCTATATGTGAAATAATAAATACATATACATATATATTGTTCTAGTTTTAGTTTGTTGTTTTGTTTTCTTTGAGACATGGTATCTACATGTAGACCAGGAACACATTTGCAGAACAGGCTGAACCCAACCTCAGAGATCTGCTTTCCTCTCCCTCCAGAGAGCTGGGATTAAATGTGTGTTCCAACACCACTACCACCATTAACACCACCAGACAGGCATAATATTTGGAATAGCATGTCACAGTTCATAAAATCCAGTCTTCTGCCATTCTTTAATGTGAGGTATTTGGTACATCAAAATAAAGACAAAAAAGTGAGATCAAGAAAAAAATTAAGAAATGACATAGAAACGATGAAAGAAAAGTGAAATAGCTCAGTGTTTAAGACCACTTGTTATTCTTCCAGAAGACCGAAGTTCATTTCCTGGACCCTACATCAAATATCTTACAACCTCCTGTGACTCCAGATCAGCCAGTTCTAATATAATTTTTCTGTCCTTTTCAAACATATGCACACATGTAGTATACATGCACATAGACAGATACTCATGATTAATCAAGTTAACTGCAAGTTATGAAAAAAATATTTTCTTGGGCGTAGATATGGCTCATTGTATAAAGAACACAATTCTAGCAGTCACATTGGAAGGCTTACAAAAAGGTGTTTACAGAGTTTCAGGAGTTCAGACTCCTTCTTCTTTTTTGGTTTCTATAGATGCCCTCTCTTACACAAAGACAGACAGACAAACACACACCGACACACACATGCACACACACACACACACAGAGAAGGAGAGAGAGAGAGAGAGAGAGAGAGAGAGAGAGAGAGAGAGAGAGAGAAAGGTAAATATTTTTATCTCCCTGTGCAAAGTTCAAGTCTAAGTGGACCAAGGACCATCATATAAAACCAGATACACTGAAACTAATAGCACAGAAAGTTGGGAAAAGTTTCAAACACATAAGCACAGGGTTCCTGAACAGAGCACCAATGGCTTATGCTCTAACATCAAGAAGCAACAAATTGGCTCTCATAAAATTGCAAAGCTTCTGTAAGGTAAAGGACATTATCAATAGGACAAAATGGCAACCAACATTTCTTTACAAATCACACATTTGATAGAGGGTTAATATCCTATATATTCAAAGAATTCAAGAAGTTAGCCTCCAGAGAACCAAATAATCCTATTAGAAATGGGGAACAGAGCTAAACAGAGAATTCTCAACTGAGGAAACATGAATGGCTGAGAAGCACCTGAAGAAAAGTTTAACATCCTTAGTCATTACAGAATGCAAAATAAAACAACAATGAGATTCTACATTACACCAGTCAGGATGGCTTAGATCAAAAACTCAGAGGATAGCAGATGCTGGTGAGGATGTGGGGAAAGAAGAATACTCCTCTATTGCTGGTTTGATTACAAGCTGGTACAAGCACTCTGGAAACGAGTTTGGGGGTTCCTCAGAAAATTGAAGGAAGTACTACTCGAGGACCCAACTATACCACTCCTGAGCATATACCCAGAAGATGCTCCAACATGTAATGATGACACATGCTCCATATTTCTAATAGCCAGAATCTAGAAACGACTCAGTCACTCAACAAAGTTTTGGATTCAGAAAATGTGTACATTTACACAATGGAATATTTCTCAGCTATTAAAAACAATGACTTCATGATATTCTTAGACAAATGGGTGAAACTTGAAAATCCCATCCTCAGAGAAGTATCTCAGTCACAAAAGAACTGATGTATACACAGTATGTATTCACTGTTAAGTGATTATTAGCCCCAAAACACAGAATACCCAAGATACAACTTTTTTATTGCTATTTTCTATATTCTTTGTTTACATTCCAAATGATTTTTCCCTTTCTTGGTTTCCCCCTCCCCCTAAGTTCCATAAGCCCTCTTCCCTTCTCTCGTTCCCCAATCAGCCCCCTCCTCCTTCTCTGTCCTAGCAATCCCCTACAATGCTGCATCAAGCCTTTCTAGGACCAGGGCCTTCTTCTTTCTTTTTGGGAATGATTTGATATATGAGTTGTGTCTTGGGTATTCGGAGCTTCTGGGCTAATATCCACTTATCAGTGAGTGCATTCTATGTGTGTTCTTTTGTGAATGAGTTACCTCATTTAGTATATTTTCCAGTTCCAAACACTTGCCTAAGAATTTCATGAATTCATTGTTTTTAATTTCTGAGTAGTATTCCATTGTGTAAGTATACATTTTCTGTAGCCATTCCTCCAATGAGGGACATCTGTGTTCTTTACAACTTCTGGCTATTATGAATAAGGCTGCTATAAACATAGTGGAGCATGTATCCTTATTGCATGCCAGGGAATCCTCTGGGTATATGTCCAGGAGTGGTAAAGCAGGGTCCTCTGGAAGTGTCATGCCAGTTTTCTGAGGAAATGCCAGTCTGATTTCCAGAGCGGTTGTGCCATCTTGCAATCCCACCAGCAGTGGAGGAGTGTTCCTTTTTCTCCACATCCTCATCAACACCTGCTGTCTCCTGAGTTTTTAATCTTAGTCATTCTGACTGTTGTGAGGTGGAATTTCAGGGTTGTTTTCTTTTACATTTCACTAATGACTAATGATGTTGAACATTTCTTAAGGTGCTTCTCAGCCATCTGAAGTTCTTCAGGTGAAAATTCTTTGTTTAGCTCTGTACCCCATTACTTAAAAAGATTATTTGGTTCTCTGGGGTCTAACTTCTTGAGTTCTTTGTATGTATTCGATATTAGCTCTCTGTCAGATGTAGGATTGGTGAAGATCTTTACCCAATTTGTTTGTTGCCATTTTGTCCTTTTGACAATGTACTTTGCCTTACAGAAACTTTGTAATTTATTTGTCAATTCTTGATCTTAGAGCATAAGCTATTGGTTTTCTGTTCAGGAATTTTCCTCTGTCCCCATGTCCTCAAGTGTCTTCCCCAGTTTCTTTTCTATTAGTTTCAGTGTGTCTGGTTTTATGTGGAGGTCCTTGATCCACCTGGAGTTGAGCATAGTACAAGGAGATAAGAATGGATCAATTCCCATTCTTCTGTATGCTGACCTTCAGTTGAACCAGCACCATTTATTGAAAAGGCTATCTTTTTCCACTGGATGTTTTCAGCTCCTTTGTCAAAGATCAAGTGACCATAGGTGTGTAGATTCATTTCTGGGTCTTCAATTCTATTCCATTGATCCACCTTGCTGTCACTGTATGAATACCATGCAGTTTTTAACACTATTGCTCTGTAGTATTGCTTGAGGCCTGGGATACTGACTCCCTGAGAAGTTCTTTTACTGTCCAGAATAATTTTAGCTATTCTGGGATTTTTTGTTATTCCAGATGAATTTGACAATTGCCCTTTCTACCTCTATGAAGAACTAAGTTGTCATTTTAATGGAGATTGCATTGAGTCTGTATATTGCTTTTGGCAAGATGGTGATTTTAACTATGTTAATCCTGCCAATCCATGAGCGTTAGAGATTTTTCCATTTTCTGAGGTCATCTTCCAATTCTTTCTTCAGAGACCTGAAGTTCTTGCCATGCAGATCTTTCACTTGTTTCGTTAGAGTCACACCAAGATACTTTATATTGTTTGTGGCTATTATGAAGGGTCCCATGTCCCTAATTTCTTTCCTAGCCCGCTTATCCTTTGAGTATAGGAAGGCTACTGACTTAGTAGTTTATCTGCTGTAGGAGTTCTCTGGTGGAGTTCTTTGGGTCACTTATGTATACTATCATACCAAAACTACACAAAGATCCAACAAAGAAAGAGTATTTCAGGCCAATTTTCCTTATGAACACAGATGCAAAAATACTCAATAAAATTCTTGGCAACTGAATCCAAGATCACATCCAAAAATGGCTCATTAAAAGCCACTCTTGCATAGACATCTGCTGCTGCTGCTGTTGCTGGTGTGGCTGCTGTGGCTGCTGCTGTGGCTGCTGTGGCTGCTGTGGCTGCTGTGGCTGCTGCTGCTGCTGCTGCTGCTGCTGCTGCTGCTGCTGCTCTGTCCATTCAGTCAGCCCACCTACCTCAGTTGCTTGTCTTTCTCAGGTAATAGTCCTACTTCATGCTGAGAACGTGGTGTCTGGGTGTGTTCTGTACAGACTCTGGGGAGCCATCCCCTTACAGATCTTGTGTGAATTACTCACTATATTGCCTAAGGGTAAAAATCCCTGGAAGCTTTCGATACTGTGCATTAGTTACTTTTGTCTGGTGATAAACACCAATATCAAAAGAAATTTATAGTCATTTATGAAAAAAATAGCTAAGAAGAAAGAGGATCAAAGGAAACAAATCATTGGACAAAGTCAAAATGATTTCTAATTTCTAAGCTTCCTAACTCATAATATTTGAATTAATTAAGAGAACAAAAATATAAACAGGGGCAAATTACTGCTATGAACAGGAAAGTTAAAGTGATGGTTAACAAAATAAATAAATTTTATTATGTTTACCTCAGGTTTTTCTTTATTATATTTCTAATACAGTTAAAGTCTTCCATGATTCCATTCAAATAATAAATTTGTAGATGTCATATATCCTTAACTGTGCAACCTGCCATATACACTGATCTTGTGTGCACAAATTTAGTTTCATTATTCCAGATAATTGCTGTATTGTATAAATTTTTAATCCTATAAATTTATAATTTTTATTATTCCTTGTTTATGGTACATCTGATACCATTTGACATTTTCTTTCTGTCTTTTTCTACATGACTGATAACAAAAAAATCACTTAGTTTATCTCAATATACCTTTATTTCTTCTTTTTATTGTTTCTATATTTCATTATTATATTCTTTCTGTAAACAATTGTAGAGACTATGGTTTACTTATCTATTGACAATTTAAACTTGTTACTATATTTCATCTCTCATTTTTACTGTTCAAGATCAGCTTTCAATCCTATTATTCCTTTATTTAAAATAAAGTCCCATGTTTTGACTCAAGGCTTTAATATTTTACCCTTGTTTTCTGCCTTCAGACTTTTTTCTTTCAATGAATATAAGAGGGTACTTTAAAAGTCTTTCCTGCCGGTTGGTGGTGGTGCAAGCCTTTAATCCCAGCACTTGGGAGGCAGAGGCAGGTGGATTTCTGAGTTCTAGGCCAGCATGGTCTACCGAGTGAGTTCCAGGACAGCCAGGGCTACATTAAAAAAAAAAGCCTGTTTCACACAAAAAAAAAAACACAAACAAAAACAAAAATAACAAAAAAATAAATAAAAGTCTTTTGTACATGTGGATTGTTGTATTTATTGACTATATGAAGAGTTCATTTTTTCTATTATATAACAAAGAGTCCTTTATTTTAATATCTATAATTTATTAGTTTTATTTTCCTTGTCTTTCCTCCTTTGTCTTTTTGTTCTGGCATCTTCTTTTAGTTTTCATTGTGTTCTATCTTATTAATTTAGTTCAGTTATCTTTTATGTGATGTGCTGATAAATTATACACATACAATTCTGATATGCTAAAATAATTTCCATTGTTTTCTTCCCATTATTATATCTTTAATATGTCTATCATAATCTCTAATCGATTAATTATCTATGACTTACTTTTACTGTAGGGAAAATATCATATATTTCAAAATCTTTATCTATTCTCTTTTATTGTGTATGTAAATCTAGTAAGAAATGAACAATAAAAACATCAACCAGAGTTTTCTTACCTCTGGGGAAATCTAAATTTGTATGTGGGTTGTTGTATGTATATGCTTACATGGCTATGTGTATGAGTTTGCATTCCTCTGGCCAGAGGTTGACATGAGGTTTCTTGATCAATCATTTCTTTACTTGATCTTTTCAGAAACAATCTCTTGTAAAACTTGTTGACTCAAATATTGACTCAGATAGATTGAGTTTTCAATGATCACCTGGAATCAGCAAAGTCTCCATCCCCTCCCTTACTTCTTACATCATGTCATACCCAAATATGCAACAGATCATTGAGAAACAGAAGTCAGGGAGGTCCTCATGCTCTGTGTCAAGCATGTCTACCTGTTGAGCCATCTCAAAATCTCCAAAGCAATGCTTTTTTGTCATAGGAAAATAACAGTCTAGGTTGATAAATAAGAATATGCCATAAAATGAATAGTTTCTTGAAAATATCCTACCATGAAGTTTCACAAATTGTATTTCAATTCCAAAATAAATGTATCATTTTCAAGGTTAAAGAATCTACTGTACCTTGTATCTTGGAAGATGAAATTCCTCTTTGTATCCTGGCACTAAAAACATCCCTCTTACAGGACTATTGTCAAACTCACAGTGATGGGGTCTGGCAGCCTGTCATGATTAGTTGTGCTTCAGTCCCCTCTTATACTAATTTAACAGTATATTTGAAGTGAAATACACTTTCAAATTGGCAGGATGTCAGGCAGGTTCCAAAATAACTCTTATTAGCTTCAGACAACCTAAGCTGGTCAGCAGGTGTTGTTATCTACAGCAATGCTTTCCCTGTGTTGATTAGATTATTTCTCAAGATGGGACTAAACTAAACTTAACAGGACACATTTTAGCATGTCACTTTAAAACACATAATTGAAAAGGTCTTGAGATCTGTTGCAATAAAAATGTTGTGGCTAAAATTCTCCTCTCTTGAGGCACTCATTAGTTTTCCAGAAGTTTTTTGTGATAGTTTCTCAGTGCCTAAAAATATTATGTTGGAAAATGTGATTGTTCTTCCCAAAGACTGCAAATGTCTCTCAAGAGCAAAATCACATTTGTATTACTAATGCAAATTATTTGGAATATCAACAATTTCCACAATTTGAGCAACGGAAATCATGTTAAAGCAGTCCAAGAAAACATGAGGTCAGATTTCTGATGTAGCACTTACTGATTCTTTAGAGTTATCAGATGTTGTTTTTTTTTCTTTCTTTACCAAACTAAGATGTGACTGGTCTTATGTCATTTTCTTTTTGTATTTCTTTGTATAAGTCTTCAAATTTAACAGACAATAGAGTACAAAGTTGTTAAAAGAATGTGGTTTGCACAGGCTTGTTTTGTTAATACATTCTTTGAACTATTCATACATATAGAATGATACTCATTTCTAAAAAGAGGTTATACTACTAAATCAATTTGATAATGTTCCTACTATTGACTAATGGAAAGCCATCATTCCTGGTTATGTTTTAAATAAATAAAACACTATAGTAAGAAGTAGAGGCTGTTTGAATTAGTTTTATATATATAATTTTTAATTCAAAAACTCAAGTAATAATATTTGATATAATTTACAAAGTCTTTGTTTAATCGGAAACTGATAAAATGTCTATAATTTATTAAGTTATATTTTACATGTAATAACATATGTGCATGTGTGTGCTTTAAAAAGTAAATTTGTAATTCAGAATTGAATTTGTCATCAATCATTACATCTTGAAAACTGTTACATAGCTCCATGGTTGTTAATTTATTTAGACATTGGCTTCCAATAATTTATTTTTCATGAATCCTTTGCCAGAAATTTTTTCAAATAAAGATGTGGGGACATTGATTTTGTCTCTTCTCATTGCCCAGAATCCCTTACCATGTATGACTGTAAGATTTCAGTGTTATAGGTAGCCAAAGAGTGACTTTGAAAGGGAGAATACATTCTATCTAAAACTTATCTTCTCTTTTAAAATAATACCTGATCATTAATTAATCAACAGCAAATATGGACTAGGCAAAATATACAGAGGGTTTCAGATATTAAGAAACAGGAAATTCAAGATTGTAAAATCAGAATAAAAGAAAAAAAGGTGACCACATAATTCTATTCTGATAAATATAATTATAGTGACTCTTATTAACACATTTCTATACCTATAGTTCAGGACATCTTTCAAATCTCACCAGATAAATTTTTCCTTACAATAAATAGTAACTAAGGCAAAGATTTTAATTAGTTGATATTCATATAAGAGACTATGGGTACAGATAATTAAGGTATAGGTATTCAGACTATGGGCTTAATATTTAAAATCACTTTTTGTTCTTCTGTAGTAACTATGGTCAGTTGGTGTCTGGGACCCTCCAGTGTTTATCCCCAGTTCCTCATCTACCCTGCTACCTCTAACCTATGCAGCTCTCTCCCCATCTCCTTCGGATTCTGATGCTACCACCCTTATCTCCTCTTTTTTCTTCCCTACCTTGTCCCCCCTCTCCTTCCATCTCTCACTATCATACAGTTCCTCACTCAATGCAGGTCTGAAACATCTACCCCCATCTTCCTTCTTCCTATGCTCCATATGATTTTTAGGTTGTATCATAGGCATTGTGAGTTTTGGGGTTATTATCCACTTATTAGTAAATACATACAATGTGTGTTCTTTTGTGTCTGTCTTACCTCACTCAGGATGATATTTTCTAGTTCCATTCATTTTCCTGTGAATTTCATGAAGTTATTATATTTAATCACTGCTTAGAAAAGACTTTAGAGAAAATAAATAAGCATAAGTATTTTAGACAGCATCTGGGAGTGGTTGGTTAGTGGAGTACAATTCCAGCAATATAGGGCTAAAGGGAGAAAGTCCAATGAATTTCTAACTTCAGCCTGGTCAACATAGTGAACTTTAAGCAAGTCAGTAAAATACAATAATATCTCATCTGAAAAGCAACAATAAAACAAACAAAAAGACAAACAATAAATAAAGTAATAAATTGAGCATTTGTTCTATCTAAGAAATTGCTTTGAGGAATTTAAAAGTGAATTAGATTAAATCCGGGGCTTCCATTGCGCGGGTGGATCTGCCAGGCTCTCGCCACCAGCCAGGGCCAGGGCTGAGGCTCTGCGGGACTTCACCACACCCTCCGGGCTTGCACCAAGGCAGCTGGGAGCAGCCTGCCCAGCAGTCCCTTACAGTGGTGGTCACAGTAAGTCTCCATATTGCCACCAGGACACTGCTAGGGAGGCCCAGGTAGACAGACTCAATCAGGGGCTACCATCACTCAGGAGGATCCTCCAGGCTCTCCCCACT
This sequence comes from Apodemus agrarius, assembly GCA_964023405.1. NCBI lineage: Eukaryota > Metazoa > Chordata > Mammalia > Rodentia > Muridae > Apodemus > Apodemus agrarius. The sequence continues at coordinate 82,489,178 of OZ030008.1, forward strand.
AACCAGGGCAAGGGTGGAGGCTGTTGGGACATCTCCATGCCCTCCTTCCTTGTGCCAAGACAGGTCAATAAGACAGATGTCAACAAATACAAGAAGATCGAGCTAATCCCATGCTTCCTATCAGATCACCATGGAGAAACAGTGGTCTTCAATAGCAACAAAAACAACAGAAAGCTCACATACACATGGAAACTGAACTTTAGTCTACTCAATGACCCCTTGGTCAAGGAAGAAATAAAAAAGAAATCAAAGAATTTTTAGAATTCAATGAAAATGAAGGTACAACCTACCCAAATCTATGAGACACAATGAAATAAGTGCTAAGAGGATAAGTCAAAGCTCTAAGTGTATCCAAAAAGAAACTGGAGAGAGCATACACTAGCAGCTTAACAGCAAACCTTAAAGCCCCCAAAGAAAAAGAAGTTAATTCACCCAGGAGGAGTAGATGACAGGAAATCCTCAAAATCAGGGCTGAAATCAATCAAGTAGAAACAAGGAAAACCTTAGAAAGTATCAACAAAACCAGGAGCTGGTTCTTTGAGAAAATCAACAAGATAGAAAAACCCTTAGCCAGACTAACCAAAGGACACAGAGACAGTATCCAAATTAACAAAATTAGAAAGGAAAAGGGGAACATAACAACAGAAACTGAGGAAATTCAAAAGATCATCAGATCCTAATACAAAGGTCTATACTCAACACAAATGAAGAATCTGGAGGAAATGGATAATTTCCTAGACAGATAACAAATACCAAAATTAAATCAGGATCAATTAGATCAGCTAAGTAGTCCCATAATCCCTAAAGAAATAGAAGGGGTTATAGAAAGCCTCCCAACCAAAAAGAAGTACGGGACCAGATGGTTTTAGTGCAGAATTCTACCAGAACTTCAAAGAAGACTTAACACCAATACTCTTCAAACTATTTCACAAAATAGAAACAGAAGGGACACTGTCCAACTCGTTCTTCTAAGACACAATTATGCTGATACCAAAACCACACAAAGATCCAACAAAGAAAGAGAACTACTGCCACGGACCGACTCAGTCGGAACACACACTCCCGTGGGGAATCAGGGTCTTTGGTATGCAGGAAGGCACTGGTCGCGGCGTGAAATGACAGACAGACACACACAAGATCTGAATGCGTCTGAATGCACTTTACTGTTCTGAGGCAGGAACATTTATACACACTCAAGTTGATATTTCAGTGAAATGTTTACAAAGAATGGTTACCATGAGTAACTGGCACACGGAAATACAAATGAATCAGGCATGAACGTCAGAGATTACACACAAGGTTATCGTGTCCCTCTGTAGTCAATAATAAATTAGTAATTCAAGAGTCAGAGACTACACACAAGGTTATCGCGTCCCTCTGTAGTCAATAATAAATTAGTAATTCAAGAGTCAGAGATTACACTATGTTTTGTTTATCTTTTTGTGAGACTTTCTCAGGCTTATTTTGAAACTTTACTAAACTGAAGGTTTCCATGTCAGAGTGCCAAAGCCAGCTAACCATACAAAATAATATAAATTGTTGGGAGGTTAATTCTTTAATGTATCTAGGTAATAACTGTACAGCTAATTAAAAGCAAAGCAATGGATCTCCAGAGGATAAATCATGGCCAGTACTGTAGTTCAAAGAATAAACTCTGAGTGAACTGTCACGCCTGGAATGCTCGCACCTCTGGCTGGCAGAGACATCTCGTAAGTAAAAGAACAGGTCAGATAAAGGGTTACACAGCTTGCCACGAGAAATTTCAGCTCAGCTCTATCTGCAGCCAAGGAGGCCCACAGCGGCATTCACCTTGAACAGCCCCAGTAAATATCACACAGCCTTCGTCTGGATTGCAGCTTGGCTGCGTGAAATCACGGGGTTCAAGAGAAGCGTGTGATAAACTACAGGCAAATTTCCCTTATGAATACCGATGTAAAAATACTAAATAATATTCTTGCCAACCAAATCCAAGAGCACATCAAAACGATTATCATGATGATCAAGTAGGCTTCATCCCAGGGATGCAAGGGTGGTTCAATATACAGAAATCCATCAATGTAATCCACTACATAAACAAACTAAAAGAAAAAAAACACATGGTCATATAATTAGATGTTGAAAATGCATTTGACAAAATTCAGCATCCTTTCAGGCTAAAAGGCTTGGAAAGAGCAGGAATTCAAGGCCCACACCTAAACATAGTAAAAGCAATCTACAGCAAACCAATAGCCAACATCAAACTAAATGGAGAGAAACTTGAAGCAATCCCACTAAAATCAGGGACTAGACAAGGCTGCCCTCTTTCTCCATATCTTTTCAATATAGTACTTGAAGTTCTAGCGAGAGCAATTAGACAACATAAGGAAGTCAAAGGGATACAAATTGGAAAGGAAGAAGTCAAACTATCATTATTTGCTGATGATATAATAGTTTTCTTAAGCGACCCAAAAAACTCCACCAGAGAACTTCTACATCTGAAAAACAACTTCAGCAAAGTGGCTGGTTATAAAATCAACTCAAGCAAATCAGTATCCTTCCTGTACCCAAAGGACAAGCAGGCTGAGAAAGAAGTTAGGGAAATAACACCCTTCACAATAGCCACAAACAACATAAGGTACCTTGGCGTGACTCTAACCAAACAAGCAAAAGATCTGTATGACAGGAACTTCAAGTCCTTGAAGAAAGAAATCAAAGAAGACTTCAGAAGATGGAAAAATATTTCTTGCTCTTGGATTGGCAGGATCAATATAGTAAAAATGGCCATCTTGCCAAAAGCAAACTACAGTTTCAATGCAATCCCCATGAAAATCCCAACTCAATTCTTCATAGATCTAGAAAGAGCAATTCTCAAATTCATAGGGAGCAACAAAAAACCCAGGATAGCTAAAACTATTCTCAACAATAAAAGGACTTCTGGGGGAATCAATATCCCTGACCTCAAGCAGTACTACAGAGCAATTGTGTTAAAAACTGCATGGTATTGGTACAGCAACAGGCAAGTAGATCAATGGAAAAGGATTGAAGACCAGAAATGAACCCACAGACTTGTGAAGTCACTTGATCTTTGATAAAGGAGCTATAACCATCCAGTGGAAAACAGACTGCCTTTTCAACAAATGGTGCTGTTTCAACTGGAGGTCAACATGCAGAAGACAACCCACTCTTATCTCCTTGTGCTAATATCAACTCCAAGTGGATCAAGGACCTCCACATAAAACCAGACATTCTGAAACTATTAGAAAAGAAACTTGGGAAGACCTTGGAGGACATGGGCACAGGGGGAAGTTCCTGAACAGAATACCAATAGCTTATGCTCTAAGATCAAGAATTAACAAATGGGACCTCATAAAATTACAAAGTTTCTTTAAGGCAAAGGACACTGTCAGAAGGACAAAACGGCAACCAACAAAGTGGGAAACGATCTTCACCAACCCCACATCCGACAGAGGGCTAATATCCAATATATACAAAGAACTCAAGAAGTTAGACCGCAAAGAACCAAATAACCCTATCAAAAAATGAGGTACAGACCTAAACAAAGAATTTTCACCAGAAGAAATTCGGATGGCTGAAAAACACCTTAAGAGATTTCAACATCATTAGTCATCAGGGAAATGCAAATCAAACCAACCATGAGATTCCACCTCAAACTAGTCAAAATGGCTAAGATTAAAAATTCAAGAGACAACAGGTGCTGGCAAGGATGTGGAGAATGAGCAACACTCCTCTACTGTTGGTGGGATTGCAAGATGGTACAACCACTCTGGAAATCAGTCTGGTCGTTCCTCAGTAAATTGGGCATGATACTTCCAGAGGGCCCTAGCATACCACTCCTTGGCATATATATATATACCCAGAGGATTCCCAGGCATACAATAAAGACACATGCTCCACTATGTTCATAGCAGCCTTGTTTATAATAGCCAGAAGTTGGAAGGAGCCCAGATATCCCACAAAGGAGGAATGGATACAGAAAATGTGGTATATTTATACAATGGAATACTACCCAGCAATTAAAATTAATGTATTCATACAATTTGTAGGCAAATAGTTAGATCTGAAAATATCATTCTAAGGGAGTTAACCCAATCACAAAAGAATACACATGAAATTCAATCACTGATAAGTGGATATTAATGATCCTAGAAGCCCTAAATACTCAAGGCACAATTAGCAAGTCAAAGGATTCCCAAGAAGAAGAAAGGAGAGGACCTGGGTCTGAAAAGTTAGGATCCAGTTTTGTAGGAGAATGTCAGTACAGAGAAATGGTTTGTGTGTGGGGGGGGTGATTGGGGAATAGTTGGTGGGGAGAGGACTTATGGGACGTATGGTGGGGGGCGGGAACTGGGAAAGGGGAAAGCCTTTGGAATGTAAACAAAGAATATAGAATAAAAAAATGAAGAAAAATAAAAAATAAAAGTGAATTAGATTGCCATTGTATCTCCAGTGTGATGCCTCTTATGGAAAGTTGGTGTATAGCTAAATAACAACACACAAACAAAAGCCCCTGAGCCCCTGGATTGTTTTCTTGTTCTTCTTCCCATCCTGATCCTCTTATTGAGTCCTGCCGGTAATGAAGATGGTAATAAAAGACTAGAATAAAATGCAGTCTTCTCTCCCCTTTCCTCCTGCCAATACTTCTGCTATGACAACACACACAGAGCATGTATGTCAGTTTGAAGCTGCTAGGAAACCCACTGATTTTTTCTTCATTAAATTCTTCTCCAACCAGAATTCTTTTCGAGGTACATAGGAGGTCTCAACAAGAACCCACAGGAGAACATTTAATTGGCTTTTAAGAATTCTAATAAACATATTTTAAGATATTTTAAATTTTAAAGGAAAATGCTAAAGACATTTAGAAAGCTTTTTTGAATATTGTGTCAAACTTGAATTTCTGGGCCAGCTGTAATCATTCTTAGTGCAAAGAAATTATCCACATGATCTATAATCAAAGTATTGTCTCTTTCTGAGACAGTATTAGGGTAATCTGCAAACATTCTGAGAAAATAGTCTAGCAATTAATTAATTTTGGAAAAAAAAGCACTGGGTTTCTTATTTCCTTAATTTATTATATAACCTTTACATTTACTTTATAGCACATATTAGATAATTTGGACATTGCAATGGGAGCACCATTGATAGTGCATGACACTCAGCATAAAAATCCCCAGACTACAGAGGATTCTACTTGCTGATAGTTCCTTTCCCCATCCCATATGCATGAATCCCTTTGAAGTGCTTTGTTTATGTAAATATAGCAGCTTTTCTAAAACAGGAGTAGGTTCAACATATTCTAAATGGCATTTATGAAGGGATAGTTCACTACATAGGCATATTTTCAACAAGAGTAAGGACTAATTAATTACAACTTAAAGAAAAACACTTTAAGGCAGACACATGCTATCACTGAGTATATAGTCTTATTGGGCTGGCACCTGTAGATAGTAAAATCCCATCCAACATCAAAGACTTTTATTACTATTTGAAATACTCTCCAGCAGCTGTCCTACTTATTGTTTGCATTTGAAAAGCAGTAATACAACCATGGTGAAATGAAAACTGGAAAACTTACATTTGGAAACAAAAATGTGTTTGGAGTTCCTCAAATGTGATTATGCACAGCACCAATTGTGATTCAGCATCTTAGAAATCTTCTTATTCACTAAACAGGAATTATTTGACATGAGGCTGAGTTCCTTCTACTAGAGGAAAACTTTGATCTCTGGGGAATGCTTTGCAAACAGCAAGTAACAAGTTTTAAAACAGATACAGACGAAGTCTGTGAAACAAGTGTGATAAAACCAATGGAGAAATATTTATCAAGTAAGATTATATTTGAATAGGACTTGGAATTTTTAGACATAGTACTGAAAACCTACATGTATAGGATGACCAGGAAGTACCCTTAACCAAATTGGCTTCCCTTAGGTCCTGCAATGAAAGAAAACCTAATTCATAGCTGAAGGTAATACCTGCTTGTGAAATCTACCCTAGCATATATGTTGCAGTTCCAGCAAAAACTAGATCTGTGGATTCTCCCATTAAACATTTGCAGAATATTAACTTGCATGATTATTACAATTAATGTACAGATATAATCCACAGTAACTGTACATTATAGGAAATATGAATTTTAGAAAGGTTACACATAAGGAAAACACTAGAAGAATGACTGTTCAAATGCCAGAGAGTAGAGAAAAATATTAGAATGAATCAACTTACATTTTCATATGTGTCCATATAAACATTATACTCTGAAAGGAAAGAGAAATTCCAGTCCAAATAAATTCTAAAATATTAGCAGACAATTCTCTATGATGTACCATAAATCTTGACTTACTAGACAAAACAAATTCAAACTAGACAGAAGGATTTCAAATAAATAATAAAACCATATTAAAAATTGGAATGAAAATTGAGAAAGTGATCTAATAAATAATTAACATGAACAAAGAGACCTTAAAGGAAGATTAAAAAGCTAGTTTGATACTGAACAGAAAAAATGGTTAAAATGTAAAAACTCACCAGAGCTAAATAGAGAGGATTGGGGAAAGAAATGCAGATGAGCTAACTGTCTTGAAGCAAAAAGACCTTTGATCTTAGATATCAAAGGAACTTTGCATGTGTGGGTTCCTGTGTGCTTGCATTTGTGTGTGTGTTTGTGTGTGTGTTTTGCATGTGTGTGCATTTGTGTATATGTGTTTATGTGTGTATACTTGTGTTTGTTTGTATGCATTTGGGGGTATATACATGTATGTTTATATGTATGTGCATATGGATACTAGATTAAACAATTTCACATAATTTATAGTTCATTTTACATCAGGAAAAGCCATACCACTGGGATGTGTTGGAAAAAATCTTTGGCAACTGTTTAAGATAATAGATGCTGGATATATAAGGGTAAACATTTTAGTATCCAAAAGGAATCCCAGAATTATAACAGAAAGAAAAAGAGTAAAAATGATATTTAAGGGTGGGGAAGCCGGAGGGTCACCCAGCGTGCCAGGTGCTCAGAACCATCCGGCGGCGGCGGCAGAACCAGGTACCCGAGACAGCCCAAGCTTAAGACCTTCGGGGACTCAGGCCTGGAGTGGGAATTGGGCACAGAATAGCGGGTGCACTCTGCACTCGCGCGCGGGGCAGACCCCGAGCTCCCTGCAGGCAGCTGCCATATTGCCTGCAGCTTCCCGCCCAGCTGGTGGTGGGGAAGCCGGAGGGTCACCCAGCGTGCCAGGTGCTCAGAACCATCCGGCGGCGGCGGCAGAACCAGGTACCCGAGACAGCCCAAGCTTAAGACCTTCGGGGACTCAGGCCTGGAGTGGGAGTTGGGCACAGAATAGCGGGTGCACTCTGCACTCGCGCGGCGGACCCCGAGCTCCCTGCAGGCAGCTGCCATATTGCCTGCAGCTTCCCACCCAGCTGGTGGTGGGGAAGCCGGAGGGTCACCCAGCGTGCCAGGTGCTCAGAACCATCCGGCGGCGGAGGCAGAACCAGGTACCCGAGACAGCCCGAGCTTAAGACCTTCGGGGACTCAGGCCTGGAGTGGGAATTGGGCACAAAATAGCGGGTGCACTCTGCACTCGCGCGCGGGGCGGACCCCGAGCTCCCTGCAGGCAGCTGCCATATTGCCTGCAGCTCCCCGTCCAGCTGGTGGTGAGGAAGCCAGAGTCAGCCAGTGTGCCAGGTACCCAGACCCAGCCGGAGGCCGAACCAGCCTCCCATCCAGCCAGTGGCAGGGAAGCTGGAAACCGGACCCAGCCAGCTTCCCAGCAGCTTGGGACCAGCAGGCGGAACCAGATAACTGAGATATCCCATCTTTAAGACCCCTGGGGAAACAGGATATCAGACAGCAAACCCTGAGCAGGAGCAGTGCAGAGCAGCCGCCCAACAGGCGGAACCAAATACCTGGGATATCCTGAGGTTAAGACCTCGGGGGACTCAGGCCACCCGTCAGCAATCTGTGAGCAAGACCCCCGCAGGACAGTGATTCAGGTATCCCAGTCACTGGGAAATAGCCTTACAACCCCACAGGAGGGTCAAGCACCAGCTAGTATCTACAGGACCAACTAACACCAGAGTTAACCAGATGGCAAAAGGCAAACGTAAGATCGCTACTAACAAAAATCAAGGCAATATGGCGGCATCCGAACCCAGTTCCCCAACAGCAACAAATATTGGATACCCCAAAACACCAGAAAAACAAGACTCAGATCTAAAATCACTGGTCAGGATGCTGATAGAGGAACACTTAGATAAATCTCTTAAAGTAATACATGAGAAAATAGATCAAAAGCTAGAAGCCATTGCAAGACAAACACAATTAAATCCCAGATATCTCAACACACCAGAAAAACAAGACTCAGATCTAAAATCACTGGTAAAGATGCAGATTGAGGATCACTTAGATAAATTTCTTAAAGTAATAGAGGAGAAAATAGATCAAAAACTAGAAGCCCATACAAGGCAGACACAAAAATCACTTAAAGAAATCCAGGAGAATATGGAGCAAAAAGTGAATCCCAATACGGGGGAGAAACAAAAATCACCCAAAGAAATACAAGAGAACATGGGTCAACGAGTAGAAGTCATAAAGGAGGAAACACAAAAATCCCTTAAAGAATTACAGGAAAACACAAACAAGCAACTGAAAGATCTGAGCAAAACCATACAAAATCTAAAAACAGAAGTAGAAACAACTAAGCAATCGCAAAGGGAGACAATGTTGGAGATAGAAAACCTTGGGAAGAAATCAGGAGTCATAGATGCAAATATCAACAATAGAATACAAGAGATAGAAGACAGAATCTCAGATGCTGAAGATACCATAGGAACCATGGATTCAACAATTAAAGAAAATGCAAAATGCAAAAAGCTGGTAACCCAAAACATTCAGGAAATCCAGGACACAATGAGAAGACCAAACCTAAGGATTATAGGGATAGATGAGAATGAAGATCTACAACTTAAAGGGCCAGCAAATATCTTCTACAAAATTATGGAAGAAAATTTCCCCAACCTAAAGAGAGAGATGCCCATGAATATACAAGAAGCCTATAGAACCCCAAATAGACTGGACCAGAACAGAAATACTTCCCGTCACATAATAGTCAAAACCCCAAATGTACTAAACAAAGAAAGAATATTAAAAGCAGTAAGAGAAAAAGGACAAGTAACATACAAAGGAAGACCTATCAGAATTACACCAGACTTCTCACCTGAGACCATGAAAGCTAGAAGATCCTGGGCAGACCTTATGCAGACCCTAAGAGAACACAAACTTCAGCCAAGACTACTATACCCAGCGAAACTCTCAATTGCCATAGATGGGGAAACCAAGATATTCCACGACAAAACCAAATTTGCAAGATACTTATCTACAAACCCAGCCCTACAAAGGATAATAGGGGAAAAATACCAACACAAGGGGGGAAACAACACCCCAGAAGAAACAAGATAGAAACCCCATCTCATCCAACCCAAAAGAAGAGAACCACTCAAATACAAATAATAATAACAATTCCCAAAATGTCAGGAAGTAATAATTACTATTCCTTAATATCTCTTAATATCAATGGACTCAATTCCCCAATCAAAAGACACAGACTAACAGACTGGATACGGAAACAGGACCCTACATTTTGCTGCATACAGGAAACACATCTCAGTGTCAAAGACAAACACCACCTTAGAGTAAAAGGCTGGAAGACAGTTCTACAAGCAAATGGTCCCAGGAAACAAGCTGGAGTAGCCATTCTAATATCAGATAAAATCGACTTTCAACCTAAAGTCATCAAAAGAGACACAGAAGGTCACTTCCTGCTTGTCAAAGGGAAAATCCACCAAGAAGAATTCTCAATACTGAACATCTATGCACCAAATGCAAGGGCACCCTCATTCGTAAAAGAAACTTTACTAAAGCTTAAAGCACACATCGCACCTAACACAATGATTGTAGGTGACTTCAACACTCCACTCTCCTCAATGGACCGATCAGGAAAGCAGAAACTAAACAGGGACACAGTGAAACTAATTGAAGCTTTGGACCAATTGGATTTAACAGATATATATAGAACATTCCATCCTAAAACAAAAGAGTATACCTTTTTCTCAGCACCGCACGGTACCTTCTCAAAAATTGATCATATAATTGGTCACAAGACAGACCTCAACAAATACAAGAAGACCGAACTAATCCCATGTCTCCTATCGGATCACTATGGAGTAAAAGTGGTCTTCAATAGCAAGAAGAACTACAGAAAGCCCACATACACATGGAAACTGAACAATACTCTACTCAATGACACCCTGGTCAAGGAAGAAATAAAGAAAGAAATCAAAGACTTTCTAGACTTCAATGAAAATGAAGGTACGACCTACCCAAATCTCTGGGATACAATGAAAGCAGTGCTAAGAGGAAAACTCATAGCCCTGAGTGCCTCCAAAAAGAAACTGGAAAGAGCATACACTAGCAACTTAACAGCACACCTGAAGGCGCTGGAACAAAAAGAAGCTAACTCACCCAGGAGGAGTAGAAGAGAGGAAATCATCAAACTAAGGGCTGAAATCAATCAAGCAGAAACAAAGAGAACCATACAAAGAATCAACAAAACCAAGAGCTGGTTCTTCGAGAAAATCAACAAGATAGATAAACCCTTAGCTAGACTAACCAAAGGGCACAGAGATAGTATCCAAATTAACAAAATTAAAAATGAAAAGGGGGATATAACAACAGAAACAGAGGAAATTCAAAAGATCATCAGATCCTACTACAAAGGCCTATACTCAAAACAACTGGAGAATCTGGAGGAAATGGACAATTTCCTAGACAGATACCAAATACCAAAATTAAATCAGCATCAAGTAGACCAGCTAAACAGTCCCATAACCCTTAAAGAAATAGAAGGGGTTATAGAAAGCCTCCCAACCAAAAAAAGTACGGGACCAGATGGTTTTAGTGCAGAATTCTACCAGACCTTCAAAGAAGACTTAACACCAATACTCTTCAAACTATTCCACAAAATAGAGACAGAAGGGACACTGCCCAACTCATTCTTCGAAACCACAATTACGCTGATACCTAAACCACAAAAAGATCCAACAAAGAAAGAGAACTACAGGCCAATTTCTCTTATGAATATAGATGCAAAAATACTAAATAAAATTCTTGCCAACCGAATCCAAGAGCATATCAAAACGATCATTCACCATGATCAAGTAGGCTTCATTCCAGGAATGCAGGGATGGTTCAATATACGGAAATCCATCAATGTAATCCACTACATAAACAAACTAAAAGAAAAAAACCACATGGTCATCTCATTAGATGCTGAAAAAGCATTTGACAAAATTCAGCATCCTTTCATGCTAAAAGTCTTGGAAAGAGCAGGAATTCAAGGCCCATACCTAAACATAGTAAAAGCAATCTACAGCAAACCAGTAGCCAACATCAAAATAAATGGAGAGAAACTTGAAGCAATTCCACTAAAATCAGGGACTAGACAAGGCTGTCCTCTCTCTCCATATCTTTTCAATATAGTACTTGAAGTTCTAGCGAGAGCAATCAGACAACATAAGGAAGTCAAAGGGATACAAATTGGAAAGGAAGAAGTCAAAGTATCATTATTTGCAGATGATATGATAGTCTACTTAAGCGATCCAAAAAACTCCACCAGAGAACTTCTACAGCTGATAAACAACTTCAGCAAAGTTGCTGGTTATAAAATTAACTCAAGCAAATCAGTAGCCTTCTTGTACTCAAAGGACAAGCAGGCTGAGAAAGAAGTTAGGGAAATAACACCCTTCACAATAGCCACAAACAACATAAAGTACCTTGGCGTAACTCTAACCAAACAAGTGAAAGATCTGTATGACAGGAACTTCAAGTCCCTGAAGAAAGAAATCGAAGAAGACCTCAGGAGATGGAAAAATATTTCTTGCTCCTGGATTGGCAGGATCAATATAGTAAAAATGGCCATCTTGCCAAAAGCAATCTACAGATTCAATGCAATCCCCATCAAAATCCCAAATCAATTCTTCATAGATCTAGAAAGAGCAATTCTCAAATTCATCTGGAGCAACAAAAAACCTAGGATAGCTAAAACTATTCTCAACAATAAAAGGACTTCTGGGGGAATCAATATCCCTGACCTCAAGCAGTACTACAGAGCAATTGTGTTAAAAACTGCATGGTATTGGTACAGCAACAGGCAGGTAGATCAATGGAATAGGATTGAAGACCCAGAAATTAACCCACAGACTTATGGTCACTTGATCTTTGATAAAGGAGCCACAACCATCCGGTGGAAAAAAGATAGCCTTTTCAACAAATGGTGCTGGTTCAACTGGAGGTCAACATGCAGAAGAATGCGAATTGACCCACTCTTATCTCCTTGTACTAAGATCAACTCCAAATGGATCAAGGACCTCCACATAAAACCAGACACACTGAAACTATTAGAAAAGAAACTTGGGAAGACCCTGGAGGACATGGGCACAGGGGTAAAGTTCCTGAACAGAACACCAATAGCTTATGCTCTAAGATCAAGAATGGACAAATGGGACCTCATAAAATTACAAAGTTTCTGTAAGGCAAAGGACACTGTCAGAAAGACAAAACGGCAACCAACAACGTGGGAAATGATCTTCACCAACCCCACATCCGACAGAGGGCTAATATCCAATATATACAAAGAACTCAAGAAGTTAGACCCCAAAGAACCAAATAACCCTATCAAAAAATGGGGCACAGAGCTAAACAAAGAATTTTCACCAGAAGAAATTCGGATGGCCGAGAAACACCTTAAGAGATGTTCAACATCATTAGTCATCAGGGAAATGCAAATCAAAACAACCCTGAGATTCCACCTCACTCCAGTCAGAATGGCTAAGATTAAAAACTCGAGAGACAACAAGTGCTGGCGAGGATGTGGAGAAAGAGGAACACTCCTCCACTGTTGGTGGGATTGCAAAATGGTAAAACCACTCTGGAAATCAGTGTGGCGGTTCCTCAGAAAATTGGGCATGCCACTCCCAGAGGACCCTGGCATACCACTCCTGGGCATATACCCAGAGGATTCCCCTGCATACAACAAAGACACATGCTCCACTATGTTTATAGCAGCCTTGTTTATAATAGCCAGAAATTGGAAGGAGCCCAGATATCCCTCAAAGGAGGAATGGATACAGAAAATGTGGTATATTTATACAATGGAGTACTACTCAGCAATTAAAAATAATGAATTCATGCAATTTGTAGGTAAATGGTTAGATCTGGAAACTATCATCCTAAGTGAGCTAACCCAATCACAAAAGAATACACACGAAATGCAATCACTGATAAGTGGATATTAATGAGCCCAGAAGCCCTAAATACTCAAGGCACAATTAGCAAGTCAAATGACTCTCAAGAAGAAAAAAAGGAGAGAACCCTGGGCCTGTAAAGATTGGATCCAGTATTGTAGACCCAGAACAGAGAAATCGTGGGGGGGGGGAAAGAGTGGGGAATAGCATGGGGGGGGGAGGAATTATGGGACATATGGTGGGGGGTACCTGGGAAAGGGGAAAGCCTTTGGAATGTAAACAAAGAATATAGAAAATAAAAAAAAATGATAAAAAAACCCTATATTGTATAAAAAAAAAATACAATAAATATTAAAAAAAAAAAGAAAAAAAAAAAAAAAAATGATATTTAAATATATAATGGTTTAACATACTAAATAGATATTTGGAAATGTATTGCTTATATTGAATACACTAAATAAACTATAAAGTGAATAAGTGATGAAGCTTTTACATAGATGTAACAAAATTAAATTCTTGACTGTGAAAGTAGTTAATGGTACAAATAGATACGTTTTGTTGTATATTTTTTTATGCCAACTGAAAAGAGAAAGAAAAAATAATGAAAACTGAATGAAAAGGACCTACCACAGGAAGTATAAACACACTGGATAGATGATGATATGCTATCAAAAATCAGCATGGCTTGATGTACCTGATAATGTTCCATTCTGCCTATTTCCAGGCCACTACAGTGGGACTTGGAGGCAGCAACCATGTTCAGCACAGAGGAAATTACAAGATGATACAACCACTCTGGACATCATAATGGCAGTTCCTCAGTAAATTGAACATATTACTGCCTGAGGACCCAGCTATACCACTCCTAGGCATATGCCCAAAAGATTCTCTAACATAGAACAAGGACACATTCTCGACTATGTTCATAGGAGCCTTATTTATAATAGCCAGAAGCTGGAAATAGTCCAGATATCCTTCAACAGGGCAATAGATATAGAAAAAGTGGTACATTTACTCAATGGAATACTACTTGGCTATGAAAAACTATGAATTCATGAAATTCTTAGGCAAATGGATGGAACTAGAAAAATCATCCTGAGTAAGGATGAACACAAAAGAACATACATGGAATGCATTCACTGATAAGTGGATATTAGCCCAAAAGGTTGGAGTACCCAAGATACAATCCACAGACCACATGAAGTTCAAGAAGAAGGAAGACCAAAGTGTGGGTGTTTTGGTCCTTCTTAGAAGGGCTAACAAATACTCATAGGAGCAAATACAAAAACAAAGTGTGGAGCAGAGACTGAAGGATAGGCCATCCAGAGACTGTTCCACCTGGTGATGCATCCCATATACAGTCACCACCAAATGCAAACACTATTGTGGATGCCAAGAAGTGCATGCTGACAGGAGCCTGATATAGCTGTCTCCTGAGAGGCTCTGCCAGAGCCTGATAAATACAGACGTATTTGCTTGCAGCCAACCATTGGACTGTGCATGGGGTTCCCAATGTAGGAGTTAGAGAACTGGCTGAAGGGGCTGAAGGGGTTTGCAACACCATAGGAAGAACAACAGTATCAACCAAACCAGACACCCCCCAGAGCTCCTATGGAATGAGCCAACAACGCAGGAATACACATGGAGAGACCCATGTTTCCAGCCACATATATGACAGAGGATGTCCTTGTTGGGCATCAATGAGAGAAGAGGTCCTTGGTCCTATAAAGGCTCAATGCCCCAATGTATGGGAATGGCAAGGTGAGGATGCAGGAGTGGGTGAATAAAGGCACCCTTGTGGAGGTAGGGGGAAGGGGATAAGAGCGGATGAGGGGATTGGGAGAGGAGTAACATTTGAAATGTAATAAAGAAAATATCCAATAAAATTTTTTTAAGTTAATTATTTTTTTTATTTTTTTTTTACATTCCAAGTATTGCCCCCCATTCCCTTTCCCATCCTCCTCCCCTTTCCTCAGAGAGGGTGCTTCCCCATCCACCCCACGCATTCACCTTTACCCTTCCCCCACTCACACCTAACACATCCCCCATATTCCTCTTCTGTGTGGCATCAAGTCTCTACAAGATTTGTCTTTCTCTTCCACTCAGGCCAGACAAGGCAGTCCTCTGCTTCATATGTGCCAGGGGCCACAGACCAGCCCATGTATGATATCTGGGTAGTGGCTTAGTCTATGGGAGCTCCCAGAGTTCTGGGTTGGTTGATACTTTTGGCCTTCCTACAATGTTGCCACCCCCTTCAGTTCCTTTAATCTCTCCCTTAAACCTTCCATAGGGGTCCAGACCTCAGCCCAGTGGTTGACTATAAGTATCTCTATCAGTCTCTGTCAGATGCTGGTAGAACCTGTCAGAGGACAGCCATGCTAGGCTCCTGTCTGCCAGGACAACACAGGATTAATAATAGTGACAGTGTTTAGTGCCCATGCATGAAATGGATCCCAAGTTGGACCTCTCACTGTATGGCCTTTCCTTCAAACTCTGCTCCATTTTTGTCTCTGCATTTCTTTTAGACAAATGAACTTGAGGTTCTACCTTACACCAATTAGAATGGCTAACCTTACAAACTCAAGTGACAGCACTTGCTGGCAAGGATGTCGAGAAAATGGAGCACTCTTCCATTGCTAGTGGGATCGCAAACTTATACAATCATTCTGGAGATCAATCTGGCAGTTCTTCAGAAAATTGGAAATAGTTCTACCTGAAGACACAGAAATACTGCTTCTAGCCATATACCAAAAATACTTTTTTTTGAGATTCTAATATAATTACATCTTTTCGTAGAAAAATATAGTGATCACAAATTCAGACAACAAAGCTAACAGGATCTGAGATAATATTGACTAGCTTTCTCTTCTCTATCTCCTATGGATTTATGTCATTTCTTTGCTGTGTTTTCCCACAGAAAATAATCATTATCCTAAAAATCACTTCTTAGATTTCAAAGACAACATTTCTATTTTGACGCTCAATAATTTCAATTCTCATGTATGAAGGTCTGTATTTTGATTCATGCATGTAATTGTTTCCATCAAGAAAGTTATTGAGGTGAGTTGGTTATTGACTGGTCATTCCCTAAATTTCTTGTATACGTTTTGGGTCAAAAGTTTGTGTGTGGGTTGGTGTCCCTATTGCTCTGCTGGACTTCCTGCTTGGCCACAGGAAGCAGATTGCCTAGGCTCCATATCCCCAATGCTGTGAGTCATAATGAAGGACACTCCTACCCCCATGGATTCTTGGGCACATCCCCTATCCCAGGTCACTGCTTCTTTCTGGGGGTGTCCCCTACCTCCTCCCACCTGTCAACTGCAGATTTCCATTCATTATCATGGCCATCTGGTTGGAGAATTCCTCTCTGCTTCTCCCCACATCTGACCATGAATCCCATACTCCCCTCCCAATTTCATCTCCAACCCAGTTCCCTCACTCCATCTGATTTCCATTAGCATCCCATTACCGCTTCCAAGTGAGAGTCAACCGTCCTTGCTTGTACCCTCCTTCCTATCTAGTCTCCGTGGTTCCTTAGAAACCCATCCCATGGACAAGGACCAATCCCTGACACTATTACTGATATTCTTCTGTTACGCTTGTAGGCAGCAGTCTAGCATAGCTGTCCTCCGAAATGCTCCATCACACTAGGCTCCTGACAGGAGGACACAGCACTCCATAGATTTGTGACCATCAGTCATATAAGGGCAATGCCCCAAGCCCCACCACTGGCAGAGGAAGTGACCTTTGGTCATGTATTCTCAAGAGAGATCTCCATTTTAATGAGGTACCTAAAAGCCTGGAGGTTTAGCCAATAAACTCCCCTTCCCAGACACATTCCTCCCTGCAAAAGGTATTTAACTTTAGCCTCGCCCTGAGAAGTGGGACACAATTTTATTCATTTACTCTCCACCATGGCAATAATTGTCTTAAAACCATGGACTGCCTCTTTTCGTCAGGATCTGCCATAGGAAGCAAAGAAGCAGGCATTTGCCTTAAGAGCTAGCCATCTAATCTCTTACAGAAGGCCTCTCAGCTCCCAGTCACAGCCTCCACCAAGCCAAGCCACCTGCCAAACAAACCAAGTACTCTATGCCCCCCGCGATTCAGCTGGAGCTCTCCTGGGTGTCCAAGAGCCTGGGAAGCAGACAGCCCTGGCCTCCCTGCAGGACTGGGGACACCTGAGCTAGGTCTGCCTGTCCTTGAGACCTCAGACTGTGCCCCCACCCGACCCACCAGAGTGGTGTCCTGAAGTGACACCAAGGAGGCATCAACATGGTATAAGCTCAAACTTCTCGCTTCCCACCACCACCAGAGGTCCAAGCCCTGTAGCAGGCACAGGACCCCTTAATCCTCATTTTGCATATGTAGCAGATATGCAGCTTGACCTTCTTTTGTGTCTGAAACTGGGTCAGGGTTATCTCAAAAGCTGTTGTCCGTATTGGGATATGTTTTTCTACCTGGGTAGCCAAGTCTGGACTTGGAGGGAGAGGAAGCACTTAGCCTCACAAAGACTTGAAGCACCAGGGTATGGAGATATCCAGGAGCCCCCACCTCCTCAGAAGAGAAGGGGGAAGGGGGATAAGGGAAGGATTATGGGTAGGGGTGTCATGAAGGAGTGTGTGAGAAGGATATAAAGTGAATATGCTAAATTTAATTAATTAACTAATGTGAGTCATTGAAGTAACTGAATGGAATGGAGTTAAAAATATATTATACTGAGCACGGGGTTCCCAATGGAGGGCAGACTAGAGGAGTTTGGTGGGTTCTGCAGCCTCATGGAAAGAACAACAATGTCAGCCAACCAAGTGTCTCAGGACTCCCGGGGACTATGCCATCAACTAAGGGGTACACATGGTTCCAGCCAAAAGAGTGGCAGAGGAATACCTTGTGGGGAATCAGTGGGAGGAGAGGTCCTTGGTCCTGTGAAGGCTCAATAGATGTCCCAACAAAGGTGGGGGTGGGGAGGAGGGAATTGAGGGGGTGTCATGGGCATGGGTTGGGTGGAGGATCAAATTCGTGGAGGCATGGGGTGGGAGGATGGGTTGGGAGTTTTCATGGAGGGGGGAAACCAGGACAGGGTATAACATTTGAATTGTTAATGAAGAATATATTCAATAAAATATATATTATTTAGCTATTAAAAATAATGCTTGTTGATACCAACATGCACTCTATATATGAAAAGGAGAGAGTAAGCACACAAACACACACAAACACACACACACACACACACACACACACACACAGAGAGAGAGAGAGAGAGAGAGAGAGAGAGAGAGAGAGAGGAGACACACAGACATAGGCAGAAAGGAAGACAGAGAGAGATTTACTCCCTATTTTGTGTACATTCCTTGATGAAATAACACCTATTTATCTTCATTTTAAAGATGAGAAATATATTGTAATCAAAAAATTCCCCTTTCATATGATTTTTTCTGCCTAAGTTTTCTAAGACCATAGTGTAAACTATGTGACATTTAAAGTATAAAATATTTTGTATTTAATCTACTACTGTTTAAAAATAAACACACAGTTAAAACAATTTGAATGCAATAGCCTGTATCTAATGCACAGTCTTTAGTATAAAATTCCATTTTAATTTGCTTAATATGCTTAGCCTGCACTTAGGAACTATGAGGTACGTTTTCCTATCAACTTTGACTTCTTTAACTGAAGGTAATTTAATGTTCTCTAGTCCTAGGGCCAAACAGTATTTTGACAGATTTTTAATTTAAAAGTGTTTTATCCAATATGATATAGTTGACAATAAAGGCTAACCTATCCAACCCTCACTATTCATTCCACTCCCAAGCACGTAGTGAAGTCTTCTATCACATGTTATTTGAAACAGTTCCAGCTGGAGTCACCTCATTCACAGGGTGCCATACATTGCTTATTGTGTTAGCTTATCCTTATAAATTAATGAAGTATGAAACTCAGTTGCAATGGCTTCACAATTTCTCTATTTAAACCACTAATATCTTTCCATCTTTTCTTTTTTTGTTGTTGTTGAGATAAGCCAAGCCCATGCATGCTTTCAAGGTTTTATCAGTTTCTTACTAGATTCTCCCTCAGAAATAGGTAATATCATAAAATTAAGTTGATGCATTCAGACTTACTCACAGTAGATCTAATGTGTTCCACAACTCATCCTGTAGTTATTTCCACATGTACAGAATATAACTGTGGAAGATATACTGGGAATTCGTACATTGGTTCCTGACATGAGGAATGAGGTCTATCATGTTTGCAAAGACCAAATGGAAACCACTGGAATGTTGTCTACTGGAGAAAATTATATATATATTAAAACACATGGCAGGAAAAACTGAAAAAATTAGTGTGTAACCATCAAGGACTCAAAAGATGCAAGAGTGGTGATTCTAACCACATTATCCTTTAACTTTCCTGTCTAGTGCAGAAGACAGATGGATCGTAGAAAATACTAGTTCACATTCAAAACCCTAATCATGTAGCGAGTCTATTTGTACCCAGTGTTATATTTGTGCTGTCTTTACTTGAACAGATTAACATATTTCTGTTACATGGTTTGCAACTATTGATCTATCAAATGCATTTTTCTCTGTACCTGTCCATAAAAATCACCAAAAGCAATTTGCTTTATGCTGACAAGGTAAGCACCATACCTTAACAGTTTACATTGAGTTTCCTCAATATGCTAACAATACGTTATGCACATTGCATATTGCTTCATGCATTTCTTTGACTGTCTCTTCTATAAAATATTGCATTGGTCCACTCAATTAATGATATTATGCTGCTAGGGCCAAATGAGCAAGAGATAGTAACTACTCTAGACTTGGTGGCAACACATATGTGTAAATGTAGATGGGAAGTAAATCCAAACAAAATTTAAGAACCTTCTAACTCAGTGAAATATTTAGAGGTCCAGTGCTGTGGGGCATGAAGATGTATGTCTTCTAAGGGTAAAGGATAATTTATTACACCTGGTTCCTCCCGCTCCAAGATGAAGCTTAAAATTTTTTGAGGTCTATTTGGATTATGGACACAGCAAATTCTTCATGTGAATGTGTTACTATAGCCCATATACCAAGTGACTCAGAAATCCATGAACTTTGAATATGGTCTGGGATTAGGAAAAAGGCTCTTCAATAGATCCAGGCTGCTCTGAAGGCTGCGCTACCACTTGGACAATAAGATGCAGCAGACCTTATAGTACTTAAAGTATCAATAGAATATAGAGATGCTGTTTGACACCTTTAGCAGGCTACTATAGATGACCACAGGGAGATTTTGAAGAAAAGCTCTATCATTTCTTTCTTTGAGAAACAGCTCTTGGTTTTCCATTGGGACATAGTGAAAATTGAATGTTTGGCAATGGGCCACCAATTTACCTTGTGCTGGGTGATATGTTGCCCACAAAATAATAAAGTTGGACATGCAAAAAAAGCAATCTATTATAAAATGGATACATTCCAGAAGGCACAAGAAAGTTACATGTAGAAGTTGCCCAAATGCCTAAGATTTGCACTCCCATTACAATGTTGTCTGATGCCCAAAATGGACCTATAGTCTCGTTGGTATTCCTTATGATTAGTTGATTGAGGAAGAAATATTTTAATATGTTTTAAATATAGTTCCTTATGTTATGCTGGCCCCACTCAGAAGTATACAGCTGTAGCACTACAATTCCTTTTCTGGTACAACACTGAAAGATACCAGTGAAGTGAAGAAAAAATATGTTCACAGTTGAGAGAACTTTGGGAAGTAAACATGGTAATATATTTCATTTGAAAGAAGAAATTGACAGGTGTGCTCATTAAATAATGGGCTATAGCTAATGGATAGGAAGAATTATCAGGAGCATGGAAAAATCATGATTAGAAAATTGATGAGACCTACACAAAGAAACCCTGTCTCAAACAAATAAACAACAACCAAAGGAACTCTCCATGGAATCAGAGTCTTGAGCCAACACCTACAATGGATTTAAGGATTTCAAATAAATACAGTTTAAAAAAGCAGTTGGCCTTGAGTTTGAGATCCTCTTGTCTCAGCATCTTGAATAGCTGACTCTAAAGACCTGTGTCAATTTCCAGGATCCTAGTACCAAAAGCGAGGAGGACACAACATCTGTCTCTACACCTGGAGTTACTGGGATCTGCAGGACCCAAGCAAACAGAAACTCAATCAGACCAGTGGCATGGGTTTCTTCCTGTCTGTCTGGGCTGGTAGTCTTAGCAGACCTTGGTCAAAGCTCTGTAGCCAGTCCCAGAACACACAGAAGAAGTTCCACTCCTGGGTGCTCTAACATGTCCAGAATCACAGGATCACAGGATACCATGAGCTTGGTCACACCAGAATCTCAGGGTTCCAGAGGCAGCTTAACATTCAGGAGCTCAGACACACCCAGAATCACAGAATCACAGAATCACTGAATCACAGACACACCTTGACTCTAAGGAGTTCTGACAGAATCAGGATCACAGGAAGGAAAGGCTCCAGTCATATATAGTGAGGGCAGGTAGCACTTGAGATAAAGGGATGGTGAGAGGAAAGCATTAAATGCATAAGCAAAAGAAATCAAAGTTACTTGGCATCATCAGAACCCAATTCTTCCATCATAGCTGGTCCTAGATACACCATCACACTGGAAAAGCAAGATTCAGATCTAAAATCACTTCTAATGGTGATGATTGAGGACTTTAAGAAGGGAACAAATAATTCCTTTAAAGAAATTCAGAACACAGTTACACAGCTAGAAGCCCATAAAAATAAACATAAAAATCCATTAAAGAATTATAGGAAAACACAATCAAACCAGTGAAGGAAATGATCAAAATCATCCAGGATCTGAAAATGGAATTAGAAACAATAAAGAAATCACAAAGGGAGACAACTCTGGAGCTGGAAAACCTAGGGAAGAGATCAGGAGTCATAGATGCAAGCATCACCAACAGAATACAAGAGATAGACGAGAGAATCTCAAGTGCAGGAGATACCATAGAAAACATTGACACAACATTCAAAGAAAACACAAAAAGCAAAAAGCTCCTAACCCAAAACATCCCAGAAATTCAGGACACAATGAGAAGACAAAAGCTAAGGATAATAGCTACAGAAGAGAGTAAAGACTCTCAACTTAAAGGGTCAGCAAATATCTTCAAGAAAAGTATAGAAGGAAATTTTCCTCACCTAAAGAAAGAGCTGCTCATCAACATACAAGAAGCCTACAGAACTCCATGTAGACTGGACCAGAAGAGAAATTCCTCCCATCATAAAATAATCAAAACACAAAATGCACTAAACAAAAAAGAATATTGAAAGCAGTAAAGGAAAATGGTCAAGTAACATATAAAGGCAGGACTATCAGAATTATACCAGATTTTTTACCAGAGACTGTGAAAGCCAGAAGATCCTGGGCAGATGTCATATGGACGCTAAGAGAACACAAATGCCAGCCCAGGCTATTATATCCAGCAAAACTCTGCATTTTCATAGTTGGAGAAAACAAGATATTCCATGTCAAATCCAGATTTGCACAATATCTTTCAACAAATCCAGCCATACAAATGATAATATACTGAAAACACCAACACAAGGAGGGAAACTAAACACTAGAAGAAACAAGAAAGTCATCTTTCAACAAACCCACATAAACAGAATTCTACCTCTAACAACAAAAATAACAGTAACAATCACTTTTCCTTAAAATCTCTTTATATGAAAATTAATATTACCAACATGCCCTAATCTGTTGAAATGCTAAAGTATGAAAAATTAGAAATTTGTTGGCTGTCTGTTTGTTGGTTATTGAAGAAATGTCCAATATTGTAAAATCCATATATACTTTCTTCTTGTTTGTACATGACAGTGTCTTGTTGTGTACCATGTGTCTTGAAGTCATGCTTCTCCTATCTCAGGCTCTCCATAAGTAGGATTGTTTGTTTGATGTTTTCACTATGGTTTTCAGAACAGCTTACATATTTCAATATTATTTAAACAGTTAAAAGAAACATAGACAATTCGGAAGGTGACTTGTAAGAGAACAAAAAAAAAGTGAAACTGAATGTTTTGCTTGATATTTATAATTATTGTGTCAATTTTGAAGATGAACTTATAAGTTACTCTTTTTTGAATGCTTTTTGAGATGAATGCTTTTCAAAATCATCACAGCCAATGAACCAGAATCTTACCCTCACCTAATGTCTGTGACATACTCTAAGAAGAACCATTGTTCATTTAAACAGTTGATGAATGACTTCATGGATAGACCATCTTAATACACACACCTTTTCTTAATTGAATGTCCCCTGTTGGCTGAGAATGATGACAATCACTCAAGTTAAAAAGCTTTGACCATAGCAGGAAATCCATATACAAACAATCATTCCTACAGTTCATTCCTTGGCACAGACAACTGTCAACTCTTAGCTTAGCAACTACGGAGGTAGTCGTTTGGTAATATGAGAGACATTGAAGTACAGCCTTCTTACAATGAACTCCAATGTCTTAAAATTGTTCTTACTTTGAGACTGTGCAACAGTAAGAACCAAGATTTTAAGCTCTACTCAAAACAAAACAAAACAAACAAACAAACAAAAAAGACTTTATCTTTTAATGTTCATTTAGTAAGGTGTCCATCATTTTATGATTGGTACAAAATTATATACTGTGTCAAATATAACAAAAAATAAAAAATTATAAAAAAAGAAAATTGGTAAGAAATTCATCTGAGGATGAAGTATGTGCGAAGATAACTGTGTTCCATGCAAATGCTCATCAAAAGGTGAGGTTAACTTAGAATGAGTTCAGTAATCAAGTAGATAACTCATTCAGTAAACATTCTCTTTTACCATCCATTCCTGTAATTGTCCAAAGAGCCCATGAAATGAAGTGGCCATGGTGGCAGGGGCGAAGGACATGTATGGGCTGGACAAATGTTCCATATTACCAAGGAGAAATTGACAACAGACAATACTTTAAGGTGTTTCTTTGTGCTACCATATCCTCTGATCAAAGTCAATGGGAAACTATAGCAACCTGATCCAGAAAGAATGATAAAAGGCACAAAGCTAACAAAAATGAAGGTATGGAATACTCCTCCTCCAGGAAGAGTCAAGATCTGGAGAAGTGCTTGGTGAGCCTGGAGGAACTGCAGAGTGGATAGTAGGGTAAGACCATAATAAATGCTAGGTAAGGCCAAATGACCAATTCCAAAACAGGGATTGTAAATGACATGTCCTGTCATAAATTGTTTAAAATGTGTTTGTAACATGTTTTCTTTCTTTGTCATATAAAGTGAGATTAATTAAAACAATAGCAAAGGCTATAATAGCTACCTTTGAGATTCTAAAAAAAACGAGCTTTTAAAGACATTTATTTTAAATATATAATTCATTGGGGTTATATGTGTAATAGTTGCGTTATTATAGATACATTTATTACCTAGCATTTGATTCACTTAGAAATTAAGCAATAAGGATATATGGATGTATGTCAAGGTGTCATGGGATGAATTTGGCTATTCTTGTCTGTAAAATTGTCTACACTTGGAATTAGAGAAAACTCTAAGTAGCTGGACACATCTGTAAGAAAAAATTTAGTTAATTGGTAGTAGGCCTTAAGTCTAGCCTACACATTCCCATGACTGCTTACATAAAGGATATGAAAGAAAGAAGGCTTTCAGTTTTTTTGTTTGTTTTTGTGTTTGATTTTGTTTTTGTTTGTTTTTTGCATATTTGCCCCAGTCTTCACTGGCAAGATCATATATCCTGCTGTTGAAGCCCTCATTTTCTAGAATTATAGCTTACTTCTGGATTCAGAGATATACCCGTATCCAATACCAGTTGAGACATCCATGTTCATTCACTGAATAACTATTGCATCCTTAAACAATCCACTGAGAGACAGCTAGTGTTAGACTAACAGGTTTTTTTGGATGAACAGCCAATATCTTTAGAAGTTTTGTAATCTCATTGCTCAGCAATAATATTTTCAAAATAGATATATTTCTGGCTATACTTGCCTGGGTTGTCAACTCTGGTCCTACAAAATTGAAATACATCTAACCCATAAAATTCTAAATATATATACAGAAATCAGATGTGCATCTAATTTTATTTAAAGTTTTACTAGATATAAAATCACAGATAAACTCTAACAGAATGATAGTATGTAGCACTAAGCTCTAGCTCACCAATAATCTCATCTGGGGAAATTTTAAACATAGTAACACTCGAGATAAAAGATACCATAAATATACAGACATGATGGAAAAAGAGACATGTCTTCTTGGCCATGACTTAGCAGAATAGTGATAGGTGCCATTGTGTTGCTCATGAAAATCAATATGAACCAACCAGTACCCCCCAGAGCTCCCAAGAACTGAACTACTAAGCAAGGAGTACACATGGAGTTATCCATGGCCCCATCTGTATATGTAGTAGAGGATTGCCTTGTTGGACATAAAAGGGAGGAGAGGCCCTTGTTCCTGAGAAGTCTCCCTGTAACAGTATAGGGAAATGCCAGGATAGGCAAGAGGGAGTAGGAGGGTTGGTGAGCAGGGGGAGGGACGATGTGTTACTGGATTTTAGGAGGGGAAACCAGAAAAGGGAATAACAGTTTAAATGTAAATAAAGAAAGTATCTAATTAAAGAAAAATACTTAAGAATTGTGTGGGGCCATTAATATATTATTTGAACCAGAGACACAAAAACAAACATCTGTGAATTAGAAGCTCATCTTTCCCACAGTACACTTTGGATTATAATGACATAAAGTGAACAGACCAAGATAGAAAACACTGTGCATATCTTTTAGCAATTTGTTGGTTGCCGATTTGTCCTTTTGACAGTGTCTTTTGCTTTACTGAAACTTTGTAATTTTATGAGGTCCCATTTGTCAATTCTTGCTCTTAGAGCATAAGCAATTGGTGTTCTGTTCAGTAATTTTCCCCCTGAGCCAATGTCCTCAAGAGTCTTCCCCAGTTTCTTTTCTATTAGTTTTAGTGTGTCTGGTTTTATGTGGAGGTCCTTGATCCACTTGGAATTGAGCTTAGTACAAGGAAATAAGAGTAGATCAATTCTCATTCTTCTGCATGTTGACCTCCAGTTGAGCCAGCACCATTTGTTGAAAAGGCTATCTTTTTTCCACTGGATGTTTTCAGCTCCTTTGTCAAAGATCAATTGGCCATAGATGTATGGGTTCAATTCTGGGTCTTCAATCCTATTCATTGATCCACCTCCCTGTCACTGTACCAATACCATGCAGTTTTTAACACTACTTATTGCTTGAGGTCCAGGATACTGATTCCCCCAGAAGTTCTTTTACTGTTGATGATAGTTTTAGCTATCCTGTTTTTTTGTGTGTGTGTGTGATACCAGATGAATTTGAAAATTGCTCTTTCTAAATCTATGAAGAATTAAGTTGGGATTTTGATGGGGATTGCATTAAATCTGTATGTTACTTTTGGCAAGATTGCCATTTTAACTATATTAATCCTGCCAACCCACGAGCACAGAAGGTTTTTCCATTTTCTGAGGTCTTCTTCCATTTCCTTCTTCAGAGACCTGAAGTTTTTGTCATACAAATCTTTCACTTGTTTGGTTAGAGTCACACCAATATACTGACAGAGGGCTATTATCCACTGTATACAAGGAACTCAAGAATTTAGACCC
Source organism: Apodemus agrarius (assembly GCA_964023405.1). Taxonomy (NCBI): domain Eukaryota; kingdom Metazoa; phylum Chordata; class Mammalia; order Rodentia; family Muridae; genus Apodemus; species Apodemus agrarius. The sequence continues at coordinate 82,516,147 of OZ030008.1, forward strand.
ATGAAAACCAAATAACTCTGTCAAAAAATGGGGTACAAAGCTAAACAAAGACTTTTCACCTGAAGAAATTCAGATGGCTGAGAAACACCTTAAAAATTGTTTAACATCATTAGTCATTAGAGAAAGGCAACCCTAAGATTTCACCTCACACCAGTCAGAATGGCTAAGATTAAAAACTCAGGAAACAGCAGCTGTTGGCAAGGATGTGGAAAAAGAGGAACACTCCTCCACTGCTGGTGGGACTGCAAGCTGGTACAACCACTCTGGAAATTAGTCTGGTGGTTCCTCAGAAAACTGGACATGATAATTCCTGAGGACCCAGCCATACCATTCCTGGGTATATACCCAGAAGATTCCCCAGCATGCAATAAGGATACATACTCCACTATGTTCATAGCAGCCTTATTTATAATAGCCAGAAGCTGGAAAGGACCACAGATGTCCCTCAACAGAGGAATGGATACAAAAAATGTGGTATATATACAAAATGGAGTACTATTTAGCCATTAGAGACAATGAATTCATGAAATCCTTAGAGAAATAGATGGAGCTGGAGAACATCATAGTAAGCGAGGTAACCCAGTCTCAAAATAATACCCATGGCATGCACTCACTGATAAGTGGATATTAGACTAGAATCTTGGGACACCAAAGACACAATCCACATACCAAATGATGTCTGACAAGAAGGAAGAAGTGGATCCTTGCACTGGAAAGGCTCAAAGCATCAGTGTAGGGGAATACCAGAACAGGGAAGTGGGAAGGGGTGGGTGGGGGAACAGGGGGAGGGAAAGGGCATGTGGAACCTTTGAGGGGCAGGGAACCAGGAAAAGGGAAATGAAATGCAAATATAGAATATATCCAATTAAAAAAAAACATGCAATCACTGCTAGAAAGGGTGATGTCCCAGTTAACAAACAGAAGGTACGAATCTGGCCTGGCAATTGCTTTTAATTCTAATCCTCCAGAGGCACAGACAAGGTACCTCTGTGAAAAGCTATTTAACCAGATTCACTAGGAATGATGGGTTCCAGCTTTGTTGAGAGTTTATGCTTCAACATGTAATGTGGAAGACATAATAAGCAAATGAAGTCATATATACCAATATGTATCAAAATACACATACAAAAACAAAAATAAACACACACACACACACACACACACACACACACACACACACAGTTTCTGTACCAGTATATATGTAATATTTCCAGAATCTATTTATTTTGATATATATCGGTATCATAAAATATTTTACTATTTGAAAATATAGGTTAAGTTTCCTAAATTATATACTCTAGATAAAGGGGCAAACACCTACAAATCTGGCTTCAGAATGAGCTGAATCCTTTTACTGTCCTCTATGAATACTTGTACTCATATCACACACAATCACATTTTTTTTTAATTTTTATTTTCTACATTCTATTTTACATTCCAAAGGCTTCCCCTTTCCCAGTTACCCCTCACCATATGTCCCATAATTCCTCTTCCCCCCTGCTATTCCCCACTCACCCCCCCCCCACGATTTCTCTGTTCTGGGTCTACAATACTGGATCCAATCTTTACAGGCCCAGGGTCCTCTCCTTTCTTCTTCTTGGGAGTCATTTGACTTGCTAATTGTGCCTCGAGTATTTAGGGCTTCTGGGCTCATTAATATCCACTTATCAGTGATTGCATTTCATGTGTATTCTTTTGTGATTGGGTTAGCTCACTTAGGATGATATTTTCCAGATCTAACCATTTACCTACAAATTGCATGAGTTCATTATTTTTAATTGCTGAGTAGTCCTCCATTGTATAAATATACCACATTTTCTGTATCCATTCCTCCTTTGAGGGATATCTGGGCTCCTTCCAATTTCTGGCTATTATAAACAAGGCTGCTATAAACATAGTGGAGCATGTGTCTTTATTGTATGCAGGGGAATCCTCTGGGTATATGCCCAGGAGTGGTATGCCAGGGTCCTCTGGAAGTGACATACCCAATTTTCTGAGGAACCGCCACACTGATTTCCAGAGCGGTTTTACCATTTTGCAATCCCACCAACAGTGGAGGAGTGTTCCTCTTTCTCCACATCCTCGCCAGCACCTGTTGTCTCTTGAGTTTTTAATCACATTTTTAAGATATTCAACAAAATGGTTTATTAAGCTCTAATATTTGTGTTATATATTTTAATAAATTAGTTTAGTTGCTATTTGTAATATTTTTGTAATTAGCAATAATTTCTCTAATCAAAGCATAAGAAAAATCAGTTAATCAGATTACAAAGTGATAAATTCTAACACAGGGATAACTCAGCCATATGCATTAAAGCTATATCAGGGGTGGAGTATCATTAACATTCAATAAGTGCAGTCATATCTAATTATCTAATTGCAGCATAGCAAACAGATGGTTACAGACTTAATCAGCCTGTTCCATAGCAGCTCTTCTGAATGAAATCTTTTTTCCTCATTTATGCCCAGAAACATACATTTTTTTACCTGTATTTTCTCTTTGGTATCTACTTAACCAGGCATCTATTGTTTACTTCTATTCCTATACACTAGAAAATTTCTTTATCATGACAAATAAATCCTTGAATATTAGTTGAATCTACCAGAGAAACTGCAATTGTGATAATCGATTAAAATAAATGTGTATGGTTTAGTATATTTGCATATAGAAAATATAAGCACATATATAAGGGTATATGAAATCTCAGTACATATATTCATTTATATGCACATACATATTTATAAATATATGAGGATGGTTTTGGCATAGACAAACCTTGGTACACAATTATATAGCTATGTATTCTATATATGTTTATTTAGCTTTAATATATATTAACCTAGGATTTATATATATATATATATATATATATATATGTACATATATATATGTGTGTGTGTGTGTGTGTGTGTGTGTGTGTGTATACACACACATATTCCTTATTATTATTTCCTGTTTGTGATCAGGCTCTCAGGTGGGAGGTGGGTGGGTGATATGTTTATAAAAAGATAAAGAGAGAGAGGACATGTTGGTGGAGGTATAGTCAAGTATGGGGGAAAGGGGAACCTCGGCAGGCCAATGATGACGTATGCCTTCCCCCTGAGGGACCAGCCACACAATGGTATGTTATAGAATAGAGTTTATTCAGCGGAAGGGAGTTGAGAGGGTATCATAGGCAGAGAAAGGCAGAGAGAAAGAGAAAGTAGTGGAATAAAGAAGTAGAGGATGGCCATGAGCACATGGAGAGAGAGGGGGAAAGGGAATGGGGAGAGAGGGGAAAAGCAGTGAGAGGAGAAGGCAAGAGCAAGAGCAAGAGATAGCAGAAGGGGCAAGCAGGCCCTCACAGCTTTACAGTGAGTCAAGCATACATGGCTATTGCCAGATAATGGTGGGGCAGAGCATAGACAAAATGCTAACAGTGGCAAGGAGGGTACCCTTTAAAAAGTACCAGAGACCAGGGAGCTGAGAGATTCTCAAGGCTCCATGGGAGCAATCTTAGCCAAAATGCCCAACAGTGGGGAGAGGGAACTCAAAGAGTCCACCTCCAATAGATAGATAGGACCTCAAGTGGAAGGATAGAGGCACCAACCCACAGTCAAAATTTCTAACCCAGTATTGTTTCTGTTAAAAACCTACAGGAGGGACAAGAATGGAGAAAAGATAGAAGAAAAGGCAGTTCAAGACAGGCACAACTTGGGAATCTATCTTATAGGGAGGGGTTTCAGGCTCCAAGGACTGACACCGTTACTGATGCAATGATGTGCTCACAGATGGTAGCCTAGCTTGGCCCTACCAGCAGCTGATTGAGACAGATGCAGATACTTACACTCAACCATTGGACTAAACTCAAGGACCCCTATGGAGGAATTAGGGGAAGAATTGAAGAAGCTTTAGGGGAGGTCGACCCCAAAAGACCAGCAGTCTCAACTAACTGGGACTTCAACTAACTGGGACTTCTGGAAGCTCTCAGAGACTGAGCCACCAGCCATGGACCATACACAGAGTGGTCCAAGCCCCCTCCAAATCCTGCCTCCCCACACATATATAGCAGAGGACTGCCTGGTTGGGCCTCAGTCGGATAAGATGCAACTAATCCTCAATACTTGAGATCCTACAAAAGGGGAATGCCAATGTGTTGTGGGAGCACCTTTTCAGAGGCAAGGGGGATGGTGAATGGGATGAGAATTGTCGGGGGGGCAACCAAGAGGAGAACAGCAGCAGGAATGTAAATAATAATAATAATAATAATAATAATAATAATAATATAAGCTAAGTTGATTTGATTTGTTTATTTTCTTAAATTCAATTTCTTTGTCAAATCACTGTATTATAATGGGACTGGAAAATATTGCTCATATTTTTCATCTTACAGAGGTTTACTCTCTAGCATACACATGACCATGAACAAACATCCATAACTTGAGATTCAAAATATCCATAGTCCTGGCCAATCTCCACCCCACTATATACATTTGGTGCCAGATATCCATGGAGGTAAAACACCTTTATACATAGAAATAGAAATAAATCTTTAAAACTTTTTCACTTATTATGTAACTATATACATTTTAAGACATGTACAATTCATATCTATCCCATATCTGTATCATCTCCTAGCTATTCTATAATGTAAAACTGGATTTATATTTATATCTGTGTTGAATTCAGAAAAATTGAATTTTTATTCAAATGATTAGAAACCCTATTGTAAACCGCATCAATGCCCTGCTGTTACTGAAATACAAACTGCCCTCACAACTTAAAATGTGCTGTCTTATAAGAGCTGGGCAAGCTAACCACTACACTTAAAATAATTGATACTAATTATCTAGTCTGGTGTATTATATGATATATACCATTAAGTTTAATGATGCTGTTCTGATTCTAAATATGTATTTCTGGCCTGTGAGTTGAAATTAATATTTTCAATAATAGTTTGTGGACATGGTGATCTCCAGTTTCAAGCTAACTACATGTTAAATTTATTTATGGTAGCATAAAATACCACCAAGGAATTCTTCCTCCTCCCTTTTCTCTCAGATGTTCTGAAATTAAGCAAGAGCATGCAAAAGATTCACTCACTCAGAGATCAAGGCTTTCAGCAATCTAATAAGCTTTTATTAACCTAGAGCATATTATAGATTTACCTTCTAAATGGTAATCTAGGATGTGTGTTTATAAATTTGGAAGTATTTTATTAACTTTAGTGAAACATCCACATTGTGTCAATATGAATAAAAGATATGCGTTAAATATTAAGTATTCTCATTGAAGAAAATCAAAGAACATGGAAAGACTTGCTAACAGTTTTCAGAAGAACTTGCACCCCCTGTTTTGGAATTTCCAACAAATATCATCAGCCCAATGGAAAATTTAGCATACCTCTGAAATAACAATGTATGTTTCATAGACCTTTTACATTCTCAATACAAAATTAGATGAACTCAAGATACGTGGTACCATAGTGACTTAAAATTTTGTCAAGTTTGTTATGGATATGGTGAGATTAAGAGACAAGATTTTGGGCTAATATTTACTTATCAGTGAGTGCATGCCCTGTGTTTTCTTTTGAGACTGGGTTACCACACTCAGGATGATATTTTCTGGTTCTATCCATTTGCCTAAGAATTTCATGAATGCATTGTTTTTAATAGGTGAGTAGTACTCCATTATATAAATATGCCACATTTTCTGTATCCATTCTTTTGTTGAGGGACATCTGGGTTCTTTCTATAATAGCTTCTGGCTATTATAAATGAGGCTGCTATGAACATAGCAGATCACGTGTCCTTGTTACACATTGGAACATCTTCTGGGTTTATGCCCAGGATTCGTATAGTTGGGTCCTCAGGTAGTACTATGTCTAATTTTCTGAGGAACCACCAAACTGATATCCAGAGTGGTTTTACCAGCTTGCAATCCCACCAGCAATGGAGGAGTGTTCCTTTATCTCCAAATTTTCTCCAGTGGATATTAGTACAAAAACTTGGAATACCCAAGATACAATTCACAGACCACATGAAACTCAAGAAGGAAGACTAAAGTGTGGATATTTTGGTCCTTCTTAGAGGGGGATCAAAATACACATGGCTCACAGCCAACCAATGGACTGAGCATAGGGTTCCCAGTGGAGGAGCTAGAGAAAGGACCCAAGGAGCTGAAGAGGTTTGTATTCCCATAGGAGGAACAATAATATGTACCAACCAGTTCCCCTAGAGTCCCAGGGATTAAACTACCAACCAAAGAGTACACATGGAATGACCCATGGCTCCTGCTACATGTGCAGCAGAGGATGGCCTTTTCAGATATCAATGAAAGGATAGGCCATTGGTCCTGTGGAAGGAGATTCCCCAGAGTAGGGAATGCCAGGTCAGGAAAGTAGAAGTGGGGATTGGTAAGCAGGGGTCAGGGGAAGGGATGGGGGTTTTGGAGGGGTAATGAGGAAAGGGAATAATATTTGAAATTTAAATAAAGCAAATATCTACTTAAAACAGAGACATAATTTTGAGGCTAGCTTTAGAAAACAAAAATCCATCAACTCTTGAATGTTTTTGTATCATTTTGTACCATTGGTTTAATCAAATATTCTAAATTTTATAATTTATCCTCAAATATGTTAAATATGTCTTGCTGCTAGTTATAATTTAAATATTTTCTCTTACTCTCTGATTCCTATTTAACTTTCTTTATTATGTGAACTATATGTAAATGTAGTTATACATATTTGTATGTATGTATATATGTGTGTATTTGTGTATGTATTCATGTGTACCTGGGGGACATTGGTGTGACTGCAGAGGTGTATGTGTAGTACATGGGCCTGTGTATGTGTGCCATTGGGGGACAGATTTGTGTGTCCCAGATGTCAGGAGGATACTTGAATCCAGGAAGCAAGCTGGAATAGCCATTCTAATATCAGATAAAATTGACTTTCAAACTAAAGTCATCAAAAGAGACACAGAAGGTTACTTCTTGCTGGTCAAAGAAAAAACCCACCAAGAAGAACTCACAATTCTAAACACCTATGCTCTAAATGCAAGGCCACCCTCATTCTTAAAAGAAACTTTACTAAATTGGGCATTGATATTTTATTTTACTGATGAGACTTAGATATTTTTCCTTACATCCTAATGTTTCACAGACAATAATGAGAAAACACGAATGTTCCGCTTCCTTTTTTCTATTAGATATATTCTTTATTTACATTTCAAATTAATTCCCCTTTCCTGGATCCCCCCTCCGTAAAAGTCCCATAAGCTCTATTCCCTCCCCCTGTTCCCCAATTCACCCCTTCCCTCTTCCCTGTCCCAGTATTCCTCTACATTGCTGCATTGAGCCTTTCCAGGAACAGGGGCCTCTCCTTCCTTCTTCTTGGGCATCATTTGATATGTTAATTGTTTCTTGGGTATTCTGAGCTTCTGGGCTAATATTCACTTATCAGTGATTGCATACCATGTGTGTTCATTTGTGTTTGGGTCACCTCACTTAGGATGACATTCTCCAGTTCTACCCACTTGCTTAAGAATTTCATGAATTCATTGTTTTTAGTTACTGAGTAGGACTTCATAGAGTAAATATACTACATTTTCAGTATCCATTCCTCCGTTGAGGAACATCTATCTGGGTTCTGTCCAGCTTCTGGCTATTACAAATAGGGCTACTATGAACATAGTAGAGCATGTGTCCTTATAACATTCTGGGGAATCCTCTGGGTATATGCCCAGGAGTGGTATAACTAGGTCCTACAGAAGTGTCATGCCCAGTTTTCTGAGGAACCACCAGACTGATTTCCAGAGTGGTTGTACCAGCTTGCAATCCCACCAGCAGTGGATAAGTATTCCTCTTTCTCCATATCCTCACCAGCACCTGCTGTCTCCTGAGATTTTTATCTTAGCCATTAAGACTGGTGTGAGGTGAAATCTCAGAGTTGTTCTGATTAACATTTCCCTGATGACTAAGGATGTTGGCCATTTCTTTAGGTGATTCTCAGCCATTTGATACTGCTCAGGTGAAAATTCTGTGTTTAGCTCTGTACCCCATTACTTAATAAAGTTATTTGGCTCTCTGGAGTCTACCTTCTTGAATTCTTTATATATATTGGATATTGGCCCTCTGTATGATGTAGGATTGGTAAAGATCTTTTCCCAATTTATTGATTTCCGTTTTGTCCTTTTGACAGTGTCCTTTGCCTTATAGAAACTTTGTAATTTTATGAGGTCCAATTAGTCAATTCTTGATCTTAGAGCATAAGCTATTGGTATTCCATTCAGGAAAATTTCCCCTGTGCCTAGGTTCTCAAGGATCTTTCCCAGTTTCTTTTCTATTAGTTTCACTGTGTCTGGTTTTATGCCGAGGTCCTTGATGCACTTGGTGTTGAGCTTAGTACAAGGAGATAAGAGTGGATCAATTCATATTCTTCTGCATGCTGACCTCCAGTTGCAACAGTACCATTTGTTGAAAAGGCTATATTTTTTCCACTGGATGGTTGTAGATCCTTTGTCAAAGATCAAGTGACCATAGGTGTGTGGGTTCATTCTGGGTCTTCAATTCTATTCCATTGATCTACCTGCCTCTCACTGTACCAATACCGTACAGTTTTTAAGAATTGCTCTGTAGTACTGCTTGAGGTCTGGGATACTGATTGCCCTAGAAATTCTTTTATTGTTGAGAATAGTTTTTTTGTTATTCCAGATGAATTTGAGAATTGCTCTTTCTAACTTTATGAAGAATTGAATTTGAATTTTGATGGGGATTGCATTGAATCTTTATATTGCTTTTGGCAAGCTGGCCATTTTTACTATGTTAATACTGCCAGTCCACGAGTATGGAAGATTTTTCCATCTCTATGTCTTCAATTTCTTTCTTCAAAGACTTGAAGTTACTGTCATACAGATCTTTCACTTGTTTGGTTAGAGTCACACCAAGATACATTATATTGCTTGTGGCTATTGTGAAGGATATTATTTCCCTAATTTCTTTCTCAGCCTGTTTATCCTTTGAGTATAAGAAGGCTACTGATTTGCTTGAGTTGATTTTATATCCAGCCACTTTGTGAAGTTGTTTATCAGCTAAAGGAGTTCTCTGGTGGAGCTTTTTGGGTCGATTAAGTATACTACCCATAATATCTGCAAATAGTGATAATTTAACTTCTTCCCTTCCATTTTGTATTCCTCTGAACTCCCTTTTATTTTTTCTAATTGCTCAGACTAGAAGTTCAAGTACTATATTGAATAAATATGGAGATAGAGGGCAGCATTGTCTAGTCCTTGATTTTAGTGGAATTACTTCAAGTTTCTCTCCATTTAGTTTGATGTTGGCTACTGGTTTTCTGTATATTGCTTTTACTATGTTTAGATATAGGCCTTCAATTCCTGTTCTTTCCAATACCTTTAACATGAAAGGATGCTGAATTTTGTCAAATACATTTTCAACATATAATGAAATGACCATGTGATTTTTTTCTTTGAGTTTGTTTATGTAGGTGATTACATTGATGGATATCTGTATATTGAACCATCCCTGCATCCTTGGGATAAAGCCTACTTGATAATGGTGAATGATTGTTTTGATGTGTTCTTGGATTGGGTTGGCAAGAATTTTATTGAGTATTTTTACATTAATATTCATACACGAAATTGGTCTAAAGTTCTCTTTCTTTGTTGGATCTTTTTGTGGTTTTTGTATCTGTGAAATTGTGGAATCTGTGAAATATCTTAGAACAAGTTGGGTAGTGTTCTTTCTGTTTCTATATTTTTGAATAGTTTGAAGAGTATTGATGTTAGGTCTTTTTCAAAGGTCTGATAGAATTCTGCACTAAAAACATGTGGTCCTGTGCTTTTTTTGGTTGGGATACTGTCAATGACCACTTCTATTTCTTTGGGAGTATGGGACCATTTAGATGGTATATCTGATCCTGATTAAATGTTGGTAGTTGGTATCTGTTTAGGATATTGTCCATTTCATCTAGATTTTTGAGTTGTGTTGAGCATAGGTTTTGTATTAGGATATAATAATTTTTGAATTTTCTCAGATTTTGTTGTTATTTCTCCCTTTTCATTTCTTATTTTGTTAATTGCATACTGTCTCTGTGCCCTCTGGTTAGTCTGGCTAAAGGTATATCTATCTTGTTGATTTCCCCCCCCCAAAAAAAAAAGTTACTGGCTTTGTTGATTTTTTTTGTATAGTTCTTTTTGTTTCTACTTAGTTGATTTCTGCCCTGATTTTGATGATTTTCTGCCTTCTACTCTTGGGTGTGTTACCTTCTTTCTGTTCTAGACCTTTCAGGTATGCTGTTAAACTGCTAGTGTATGCTCTCTCCAGCTTCTTTTTGGGGGCACTCAGAGCTATGAGTTTTAATCTTAGCACTGCTTTCATAAATTTGTATCCCATAAATTTGGCTATGTTATGCTTCATATTCATTAAGTTCTAAAAATGTTTTGATTTCTTTCATTATTTTTTCCTTGACCAAGGTATCACTGAGTAGATCATTGGTCAGCTTCCATGTGTATGTATGTGGGCTTTCTGTTGTTGTTGTTGTTGTTTGTTTGTTTGTTTGTTTGTTTTTTGCTATTGAAGACCACCCTTACTCCATAGTGATCTGATAGGAGGCATGGTATTAGTTTGATCTTCTTATATCTGTTGATGTGTGTTTTGTGACCAATTATATGGTCAGTTTTGGAGAAGGTAACATGAGGTGCTGAGAAAGTATATTCTTTTGATTTAGGATGAAATGTTCTATAGATATCTCTTAAAATCAATTGGTCCAACACTTCTGTTAGTTTCACTGTGTCTTTGTTTTCCTTTTCTTTCCCTGATCTGTCCATTGAGGAGAGTGGTGTATTGAAGTCAACAACAATTATTGTGAGGGGTGTGATGTGTGCTTTACACTTTAGTAAAGTTTCTTTTACAAATGACCGTGTCCTTGTATTTGGAGCAAAAATGTTCAGAATTGAGTCTTCCCTGGTATATTTTTCCTTTGATGAATATAAAGCGTCCTTCTTTGTCTTTTTGGATGGCATTTGTTTGAATGTCTATTTTATTAGATATTAGAATGGCTACTCAAGCTTGTTTCCTGGAACCATTTGCTTGGAAAACTGTTTTCCGGTCTTTTACCCTGATGTAGTGTTTGTCTTTGACACTGAGATGCATTTCCTGTATGCAGCAAAATGTTGGGTCTTATTTAAGAATTCTGTCTCTTTGTCTATGTCTTTTTATTAGGGAACTGATTCCATTGATGTTAAGAGATATTAAGGAATAGTGATTGTTGCTTCCCGCAATTTTTGATGTAATTTTTATCTTTCTGTGGTTATCTTCTTTTGGGTTTGTTGAAATTTCTTGCTTTTTCTAGTGTGTAGTTTCCCTCTTTTGTTGGTGTTTTCCATTCATTATCCTTTGATGGGCTGAATTTGTGGAAAGATACTGTATAAATTTGTTTTTCTCATGAAATAGCTTGTTTTTTCCATCTATGGTAATTGAGAGATTTGCTGGATATGGCAGTCTGGGCTGGCATTTGTGTTCCCTTAGGTTCTGCATGACATCAGCCTAGGCTTTTCTGGCTTTCATAGTCTCTGGTGAGAAGTCTGGTGTAATTCTGATAGGTCTACCTTTATATGTTACTTGAATTTTTCTTTTACTGCTTTTAATATTTTTCCTTGTTTAGTACATTTGGTGTTTTATTTATTATGTGACAGGAGGAATTTCTTTTCTGATCAAATCTATTTGGAGTTCTGTATCCTTTTTGTATGTTTATGTGCATCTCTTTATTTAGGGAAGGGAAGGTTTCTTCTATAATTTTATTGAAGACATTTACTGGCCTTTCAGTTGGAAATCTTCACTCTCTTCTATACCTATAATCTTTAGGTTTGGTCTTCTCATTTTGTCCTGGATTTCCTGGATATTTGCGGTTAGGAGCTTTTTACGTTTTGTATTTTCTTTGACTGTTGTATCAATGCTTTCTATGGTATCTTCTGCATCTGAGATTCTCTCTTCTATCTCTTGTATTCTGTTGATGATGCTTGGATCCATGACTTCTGACTTCTTTTCTAGGTTTTCTATGTCTCAAGTTGTTTCCCTTTGTGATTTCATTATTGTTTCTACCTCCTTCTTTAGATCCTGGATGGCTTTGTTTATTTCCTTCACTTGTTTTGTTGTGTTTTCCCTTAGTTCTTCAAGGGATTCTCCCTGTTTACTTTTGTTCTCTTGTGTTCCTTTAAGGGAATTATTTATGTCCTTCTTGATGCCTTCCATCAACATCATGAGCTGTGATTTTAAATCCAAATCTTATTTTTCTGGTGTGTTGGGGTTATCCAGGACTTGCAGTTGTGGGTTAATTGGGTTTTGGATGGTGCCATTTTGCTTTGATTTCTGTTAGTAATGTTCTTATGTTTGCCTTTTGCCATCTTGTTATCTCTGGTGTTAGATGGTCCTGCTGTCACTGGCTGGTGCTTGTCCCTTCTGTGTGCCTGCAAGCCTTTCTCATCACCCCTGGGTGACCAGCTTTCCCCTGGCACAGATTGCTGTGGAGCTACCTAGCTCCTGGGTACAGGTTGGGCCATGGCAGACCTAGTCCCAAGTGGTCTTATACTCAGGTGTTCTCTGCATTCCTGGCTGCAACAGATTGCTCAGTCACAGGAGAGACGATGGTGGCCTCACCTCTAATCAGGGGACTCAATGTAGAACAGATATCTCCTTGCAGACTAGGCACCCACATGGCTATGTCGGGTGTGTCTCAAGCTCTCTTCTACTTGGATCATTCCTGTGTACCTGTCTGCCCCTCTATACAGTCAAAGGAGCAAAGATGGTGGCTGAATGTTCCTTTTTCAACATACCTGATGAAGAAGTTTTTTCTCCATGAGGACTAACATTGCTACCTATAGCAACACAAAAAGGTGGCACAAATATTATCACATGTGATATAGTATAAATGTCAATCTTTCTGAAGTGTTATTTTCTCTGTGCAATGGATAACTGAACAATGAATTTATTTTTCCAAATAGATGGCTTTCATCTATTCAAATAACTCTTGGTTTAAGTCTACTATGTCTGTATACTTCTCAGTAGCATATAGACAGCTTGGAAAACTTAGCAACACCAATGCTTGTGCCACTGATTTCCTCTTGATTGTTTTAGGGGGCTATAGTGCAGTCTATGCAATACAGAGAACAAAAAAAACATAGTTTATTTCCCTGAGAATCAGTAAAGCAAATATAATTAATTTCTAAATTGAATAATTTTCACCCATTCAATATAAAAAAAAAAGGAAAAATTAAGAATTGTTGCTACTTGGGGTTATTTCATTCTTGAGCTGAAATAAGGGAGAAAAAAATCCTTACTCTAATTCTTTTTATATAAAACCCAAATTAGACTTAAAAAGCAAAGTGTTTCTTTTCTCCATGGGTAGCTACTTGATCTTGTTAAGTTGGCACTTTCTCTCCCTTTTCTATTAAGCCACTCATCAGTTGGTAAACTGAAGCTTATTACCAGCATGCCAATTGTGCAGGAACTGAAAGCCATTGGTCAGAAACCTATATATCCCAATCTCTACAGAGACCATCGAAACACAATCCCTTGAGGCAGAAGCAGGCTGGCCAGATAATTCTTGATGTGACAGTATATATTAATCTCATTCTTTTACCATTAAGAAACAATTTTATTATTTTATTTTTTAGGTTCTTAAAAATGAAAATATAATTATATCATTTCTCACTTCTTTTTCACCCTCTAGCCTTTCAATACCCTCTCTTTGCTCTCTCTATTTAGTGGACTCTATGTTTTTTATAATATATATGTATAATATATATTATTTTATATTATAATTAGTATGCAATTATCATTAATGATATATATTATATGATACTTATATTCTTTTATTATATAATGTAATATAATAAAAATTCTGTTGTTCTCATATATGATAAATATATATTTACATATATATATCCAAAAATATATAAATACAACTTTCTCAGTCTGTGTAATTTTATTTATATGGACTTGATGCCAAGGCTATCTTGCTATTAACTAAACCTTTTGGAGGTTCTTCTTTGAGAAAGAGTATTTCCCCAGCTCTCCATATGATATAGTTTGTGACTTTTTGTCTAGGGTTGAAATACCATAAATATTTCTTCTTGTATGTTACTGTCCAATGAGGCTGTATCTCCTAATATTACTACTCCCTGGGCAAATCATATTCATATCACCACATTTCACTCTCATAAGCTTGTCCAAATGCCTGAGTCTATGGGACCATAGCATACCTATATCATAATGCAAAATATACTTAGTCCAACTTCAAATGTCCCCATCTTCTATCACAGTCTCAACAATGTTTAAAAGTTCAATGTTCTGAGATTTATCCAATTTCTTAACTGTAATCCCTGATAAATCAAAAGCAGAAGAAATATCACATACCTCCAACATCACAGGATATATATTATAATTCCAAAATGATATAGTAAGGAAATCCTGGACAAAAGCAAAACCAAAATTTATCTGGAAGGCGTGACTCTGCAGCTCCATGTCTGATGTCACGGCACTCATCAGGTCTCTAACTCCTTTCTGCTTTGAATACTGCAACATTTGAGCTGTTTCTTCTCCCTGTTAGCAGCTTTCCTCAGCATATACTCCAGGGCTCTGACATCTCTAAAATCTTCTTCTGGGGTTGTGATGCCCTTCAGCTCTTTCAATCTTTCCCCTAACTCTTCCATAAGGACCCCAAACCTCTGTCCAATTGTTGGCTGTGATTATCTACATCTGTCACAGTTAGCTGCTAGTAGAGTCTCTCAGAAGATAGCCATGCTAGGCTCCTGTCTGCAAGTATAACATGGTATCACTAATAGTTTCAGGGTTTGGTGCCTCTTCATGGAATATATCCCAAATTGGTAGAGTCACTAAATGGCCTTTCCTTTAGTCTCTGCTCCATTTTTATCTCTGCTTTTCTTTAGACAGAAACAATTCTGGGTAAAAAATTTTAAAGGTGGGTAACTGGCTACCTATAATACAGACCATATAAATATTAACAAGAAGGAAGGTCCATGTGTGGATGCTTAAATCCCACTTAGAAGGGGGAAAGAAATAATCACTGGTGGTAGAAAGAGGGAGGGAACTGGATAGGAGTGGGGAGGAGGAGGTAGAAAATGAAAGGGGGATAGGATCAAGTATTAGGGGAGACAAGAGAAAACTACAGAAAGCCATGTGAGTGAAGAGAAATAAACAGCAGCAGGGAAGGGGGAGAAGGAGGACCCTCTAGAAAGTCCAAGGGTGCAACTCCCTAGGCCAAGTATATTTAAGTCACAACAGAATGTGAGAGGCCCCAAGAATCAATGGGGATGACCTTAGCCAATATACCCAACAGTAAGTAAATGGAACCTGAAGAGACTACCTCTAGTAGATAGACAAGGCTCCCATTTGAGGCATGTGGCCATGCACCCATTTTAAAAAATTTGGATATTTTGTACTTTTCCTTTGCCTGCTTGCTTCTTTTCATAAGAATATTCTACGTTAAAGTAAACTTTAGTAACTATATAACAAAATTTGTCATTGCAGGCTATTTTGAGACTTCCTTTGTCAATCCAATTAGTCTAAATATCTTCATCTTAGCCTCAGGAAAACTCTTTGAACAATGGTAAAAAGCAACTATATTTGTCACTTAAATATCACAAAATTAGTCTCTAGGTTATATACTAGCATTATTCTCCACTGAAACCTCTTGGTCCAGGTCTGCATAGTTCAAGTCATCCTCAGCACCAATGTCTTCCATATTTCTACTAAGATAGACCATAAGCCCCACTTAAAGCATTCCATTGCTTACTAAAGTCCCAACATGCACATTCTTCCAAATAAAATCATAGTCCTGCCTATCACAGTAATATCCCAGTCCCTGTTACCAACTTAGCTCTTCCTTCAGGTTTGCATTGCTGTGATGAGACATCATGACCAATGTAACTCTTACAACAGACAACACTTAATTGGGGTACACTTACAGGTTCAGAGGTTCAGTCTATTATCATCAAGGTGGGAGCATGAGCCAAACATTCTACATCTTGATTTAAACAAGACAGGAGAAGACAACTGTCTTCTAGGCAGTTTGGAGGGGGATCACATAGCCCACTCCCACAGTAAAACACTGCTTCCAATAAGGCCACACATTCTTATAGTGCCACACACTAGGCCAAGTATATTTAAATCACCACAGATATTGAATATTTCTTTAAGTGTTTCTCTGCAATTTGAGTTTCTTCAATTAAGTATTCTCTTTCTAGAAATGTACCTCATTTTTAAAATTCTATTATTTGTTTTTTTTTATATTTAGTTTCTCAAGTTGTTTATATATTTTGGATAGTAGTACTCTATCAAATATGAGGTTCAGTCTTTTCCATTCTGTAGGATGCCACTTTGTCTGAATAAAGATTTCCTTTACTTATAGAAACTTGTCATTTTAAGTATGTCCTATTTATTAATTATTGATCTTAGTGCCTGTGGCATAATTGTTTATTCAAAAATTCTTTTCTTGCATCGATGTATTTAATGCTATTCCTTACTTTCTATTCTGTTGCATTCAGTGTACCTGCTTTTAGACTGAGGTCTTAGAGCCATTTGGCTTGAGTTTTGTGCAGGATGATATGTATGATATATATGAATCTATTTGCATGCTGCTATGTGAAGATATCCAGTTAGACCAACACTATTTGCTAATCATATCACTAAATTCAGAAAAATCTCTTCACACAAACCTAACAACACTTCATGATAAAAGTCCTGAAGAGATTGGGAGTCCAACAGACTTACCTAAAAATAACAAGGCAGTTCACATTGAGCTTATAAAAAAAAATCAACTTAAGTAGAGTGAAACTTAAAACAATTCCAGAACAGAGTGAGGTTATTTACTTTTTACATATCTATTTAAAGTGGCACTTGAAGTCTTAGCTAGAGCAATGACAGAACTGAAAGAGATCAATGGAAAATAAATAGAAAAGAAAAAAGTCAAAGTACCATTTTTGAGGGTGATAGGATAACATAAACAAACAACCCTAAAAATTACAACAGGTAGCTAATAAACCTTTTTGCAATGGGGCTGGTTACTAGATTAACTCAAAAAAGTCAGTAGTCTTCCTTTGAATAAAATCTGATTGACTGGGAAAGAAATCATGGGAAAATCACCTTTTATAATAGCCTCAGATAATATAAAATACCTCAGAGTAACTGCAAACAAACAAGTGAAAGAGTTGTATGACGAAAAACTTCAAGTATTTGAAGATGGATAGATCTTCTATGCTTATGAATCAGTAGACTTAATACAAAACTGTCTGTCCTACTAAACTCAATTTATAGATTCAATGCAATTCCCATCAGAATTCCAACAAAATTCTTTGTACACCTTAGAAAGACTCTACTCAATTTCATATAGAAAAACAAAAATTATCCAAAAGAGCTAAAGGAATCCTTAACACAAAAGAACTGCTGGATAATTCACCATTCCTTATTTCAACTTTTACTACAAAGTTATATTATTTAAAAAGATTGTAATTAAAAGAAAAAATGCAGATATGTTGATCAATGAAATCACATTGGTGTTCCTATGATAATATTGAGAATGCAGTCTTTGTAAGAATGAAATCCTTTTAGCATAGTTAATCCCCAAAAGATGTCCTTATCCAATACTCAACAGTAGAAAATAATATCGCACATACCAAGTCTATGTGCCTGCTTTTCTTACTTTTTTTTTTAACATATATCCTTCTTTCTCTTTGGATGTAGCAACAGACTTTAAATAAATGCATATTGATGGGAGACTTCTGGTGTTTGAAGTAAAAAATAGAAAATTAAATTTGTATTATAATTTGGTGATTTAAGCCATAAAATTTATTTCTGAAATTAGTTCATATACTTTAATATCTACCATACATGACACTTTTTATAGTCATGAGAGTAGACCTTATTGATGATACAATGTCTGATAATTAATTACAAGATTTTTATGTTTGTTTTAAAATTTCTTACTTAATCATTCCATTCATTTATATCTCAAATGATAGACTACTTCCTGCTTACCCCTCCACTAAATCCTCATCCCACATCTGTCCTGTCCCTGCTCCCCTTTGACTGTATGAGGGTGCTTACCCACCTACCCAACCTCTTCCTCCCCACCTAACCTCTTCCTCCCCACCACTCCAGCATCCCCCTATGCTGCGGTGTCACAGGGGAGGGCTCCCCTTCCATTGATGTCAGGCAAGGCCATTCTCTTCTACTTAAGTATCTAGGGCCATTTATCACTCTTGGTACACTACTGGGTTAGTGGTCTAATCTCTGGGAGCACTGGGTAGTCCAGTCAGACTATATTGTTCTTTAGAGCTTGCACTCTCCCTCTGCTCCTCCAATCTTCCTGCCAGCTCTGCTCCTCCAATCCTCCTGCCAGTTCCCAGAGAAGCTCTCCCAACAGGCTCCCTTTGCCCAGTTTGATGTGATGATTGGCTGCAAGCATCCCCATTTAGATTGGTCAGTTGCTGGCTAGATCTCACAAGGAACTACCATACCAGGTTCCTTTCAGCAAGCGCCCCTTGACCACACCAACAGTATAGAGATGGTGTCCTGTCTCCCCATAAATGCACCTGCAGACAGGATGGATCATTTCGAAGGCAGAACTCAGATGGCTTTTCCTTCAGTCTCTGCTCCTTTTTTTGTCCCTGCTCTTTCTTTGGACAGGAACATTTCTGGGATAAAAATTTTGAGGTAGGTGGGTGGCTCCATTCCTCAAACACGGGCCTTTCCAATCTACTGGAGGTATTCTCTACCATTTCTCACTTCTCTGTGCATTTTGGTCAAAGTCATCCCCACTGGTTCCTGGGAGCATAACATTTCCCTGGTGTCTGGAACCCTCAAGGCTCTATCTTCAGTTCCTTGTTACCTTACCAACCCCCATTATATATATATATATTTCAGTTTCCTGAATCTCTATACCTCCTATCTCCTTCAGTTCCTGATATTCCCTCACTTGTTTCCTCCCCTTCCTCACTGCCTCCCAGGTCCCCCTTTCCCTACACTTCTCACAATCATCCTGTCTCCCCATCAATGCAGTACTGAAAGATCCATGCCCTGATCTCCCTTTTAAGATCCACATGGTCTGTGGGTTGTATCATGGGCATTGTGTTTGGGCTAATATCTACTTATCAGTGGATACAAACCATGTGTATTCATTTGTGTCTTGTTTACCTCAGTCAGGATATTTTTTAGTTGCATCCATTTGCCTGAAAATTTCATAAGGTTATTGTTTTTAATAACAGTAATATTCCATTGTGTAAATGTACCACATTTTTTGTATTCATTCCTTTGTTGAGGGATATTTGGGTTGTTTTATGCTTCTGGCTATTATAAATATGGTTACTATGAACATAGTGGAACATGTATCCTTATTACATGCTGGAGCATCTTCTGGGTATATACTCAGGAGTAGTATAGCTGGATCCTCATTTAGTACTATGTCCGATTTTCTGAAGAACCACCAGACTGATTTCCAGAGTGGTTGTACCAGCTTGCAAGCCCATCAGCAATGGAGGAGTGTTCCTCTTTCTACACATTCTTGCCAGCATCTGCTCTCACCTGGGTTTTTTATCTTAGCCATTCTGACTGGTATGAGGTGGAATCATTTCTTTGATGACTAAGGATGTTAAACATTGTTTTACATGCTTCTTAGCCATTTGAGATACCTCAGTTGAGAATTTTCTATTTAGCTCTGTACTCCACTTTTTAATAGGGTTACTTTGTTCTCTTGAGTCTACCTTCTTGAGTTCTTTTTATATACTGGATATTAGCCCTCTATCAGATGAAGGGTTGGGAAAGATGTTTTCCCAATGTGTGGGTTGCTGTTTTGTCCTATTGACAGTGTCCTTTGCCTGACAGAAGCTTTTCAAATTTGTGAGAAGCACCTCCTCATTAAACTAGATATGCTGAATCTAATAGAAGAGAAAGTGCTGAAGATGTTAGAATACTTGGGCACAGGGGAATGTTTCCTGAACAGAACATCAGTGGCTTATGCTTTAAGATCAACAATCAACAAATGGAACCGCATAAAATTGAAAAGCTTCATTTGAAAATAATGCAGGAAACTTGATATGCATGTTCTTAAGTATGGTAGGTTTTATAAGAGTTGAGTAAGAAAGAAACTAAGAGTCTACCATTTTAATATGAACTTAAAAATATTTCAGTTAATCGTAAAACTACTGGTTACATAGAAACTGTTAATGATAGAGGTGAAATGCAGCACATAAAAAATAATGCAAATCATATTCTTGAAATGTCAAAATTGCTGGTGTATCATTAAGTTTCTATATGTAAAACAAGAAATAGTGACTGAATAGAATGAGGGAGAGAAAAAATGATAACCAAGATGTAGTTAATAGGGAATTCTTTATTCTATGCATTATTATTTTTTAGAAATACTGAAAAACAGAATCATACCTATATTTTAAAGAATATAATACCAGATGTTCACCTACATTTCTTCACTGGCATGCTTATGCTGTACTTATGTAGTTAAATCCTGACAGATCAGTGCACCTGGAAAATTAGGAGATTGCCCTTCTCTTTGGGCAAGAAAACCTAAGGTAAGTGGCATCTACCATAGTGGAAATCATAAGATGTAGCAGAGCATACAGAAGAGCATCTAAGAGTATGCAATGAAGTAGGATTAGCTTTACCACTCTTCAGAAGACTCATAGCCAAAGAATGAAGTTTCCAATTTACATTTTCTATGCTGTGATCCCTTAAAACAAGTTCATTCTGTCCAGCTTTTGAAATGGTTCTACAAACTCTGAGGGAGTGTTTCATCACCTCATTATTCCTATATAGATATTTCCTTAATGATATTCCAGAGAATCTTCCATGGTGAATGTAAATCTCACAGAGTTGAGAATCAGGATCAAGCATTATAATTGTACACTTACCCAAACCCATAACATTAAATCATAACATTCTGTATCTATTCACTAAAGTTATATTTTCTCCTCACAGTTCAAAATGCATTTAGTCCAGGTTGAAGACTGCCCTTAGTCTTTGACAATATCTGCACTGTTCAAAAGTGTTCAGTGTATATAGTCTTCTGAATCTTTGAAAATATCTTCAGTTTGAGACTTTATCTTATTAAGAAACAAACTACTTCCAACATACAATGGCACAGTCATCATTCTCATTCAAAAAGGGAAGAATGGCAACAGATCCAAAACATGGGGAGAGCAAGATCAAAGCCAGCAGGGTAAAATCAGAGGCAACAACTCTGTCTGGGGCTTGTGGTTGAGTTTCCCAGAATGTAAATGTCCTAGCTAACCCTGACAAATAAGCTATACTGCCTGCAGTACACATCTGCCTAATTCTTGGGCCAACTTTATCCTTTCTTACAGCTTTCTTTTAAAGATACACACTTTACCTTTCCAACATTCTGGGGGCTTATTTCAACTTAGACTTCATCTACATACATTCCTGGAGTAGCTACTGTAATTACTTTTTGGAAAGACTCTGGCACTAATTCATATTGGCCTACCTCAATTATATTTGAAAATATGGACAAGATTCATTCTCTACCTCAACCTTAAATCTGTCAGTCTTGTGAAATAATACTAGTATTTTGAATTTCTACTGTCAGGTAAGGATCAAGCCCAATCCCTTTGGAGCAGAGTTGTGTAAATTTTTATGTGCAGATCTGAGAAACACTTCCCTAGAAAGTTGTTGCAGGATTTTTCCCGTCCAATTATACTAGGGCACTGAAAGTCCTGTGATTGGACAGGAAAAGGGAGGTGGAGTTAGGCGTTGGGGGTAGAGATAGCAGGAGGAAAAGGGAGGAGAATGAGGTGGCTTCAGACATGGACCTGCATGGCATTTACAAGCCACAAATACTTATGATTTATAAGATTAGAAATATTGGAATAAAGCATTTATCATTATCACTTGGCTCTAAAATTATTGTATTGACATCTTGTAAATCGTAATATTATTTATACATAAATCTCTTTAGTTAATTAAGCATTAAGAGTCTTTATTCTACCAGATAATTAGGTGATGAGGAAGCAGATCTTGGGTGTTTGGAGTATCGTATAGTAGTGAGAGGAACTAGGAGTCCCCCACATGAGAGATGGCTAACAGAGGGACTGCCAAGTGAGATGACCTAGTCCTGTGGCACTGCAGGGCTGGAGAGTTTGAGGGCCTAGGGACCAACAGCTCCAGAAAGCTGGCAGTGGTCAGAGCATAGAACATGGTCAGAACTCTTTAAGAGTTGATGTGTAGAATTTTTTGATTTTTCCCACAAAAAGTTGTATTTTTAAAAAATTAGATATATTCTTTATATACAATTCAAATGTTGTCCCCTTTCCTGTGCCCCCACCCTCAAATCCCCTAAACCATCCGCCCTCCTGCTGCTCACTAATCCTCCTACTCCCACTTCCCTGTCCTGGCATTTCCTTATACTGGGGCATCTAACCTCAGGACCAAGTGCCTCTCCTCCCTTTGATGTCCAACAAGGCCACCCTCTCCTGCATATGCACCTGGAGCCATGGTTTCCTTCTTGTGCACTCTTTGGTTGTTGGTTTAGTCCCTGGGACCTCTGGGGGTACTGGGTGATTCATATTTTTGTTCCTCCTATGCACTGTAAACCTCTTAAGCTCCTTAGGTCCTTTCTATAGCTTCTCTACTGGGGACACTGGGTTTAGTTCAACAGTTGGCTGACAGTGCCCCCATCTGTATTTGTCATACACTGGCAAATGCTTCCAGGAGACAGCTGTATCAGGCTCCTGTCAGCAAGCACTTGTTGGCATCCACAATAATGTCTAGATTTTGTAACTATATATGGGATGGATCCCTAGTGGGGCAGTCTCTGGATGGTCTTTCCCTCAGTCTCTGCTCTACACTTTGTCTCTGTATCTCCTCCTATGGGTATTTTGTTCCCCTTTCTAAGAAGGACCAGAATATCCACACTTTGTTCTTCCTTCTTCCTAAGCTTCATTTGGTCTGTGAATTGTATCTTGGGTACTCGAAGCTTCTAGGCTAATATCCACTTATAAGTAAGCACATACCATGCTTGTTCTTTTGTGATTATAATACCTAACTCAGGATGATATTCTCTAGTTCCATCCATTTGCCTAAGAATTTCATGAATTCATTGTTTTTAATAGCTGAGTAGTATTCTTTTAAGGGAGAGAAACATTTAAATGGTTTTCATACTTTAAATTCAAGGTGGAAAATTGGTAGTTAAGACAATTTCCCTGCATTCCCAGTACATTCTTTTCATTTTGTTTTTAATTGTAATCATAGCTTCAAGAGTTTCCACTGCTTTTAAATATCCCTTGCCTGTAACTTTAAACTTACATACTTTTCATTGCTAGACTCTACACTATCCATTCATTTACATTTTGTCATTGCTCTCTCAATGTAGATACTGATAAAAGCAGTGAGGAGGGATATTATGCTGAATAATATCTGATCTTGAAATTTTTAACATGTAGGTACATTGATTTTCAATTGAACACTACTCATAGTATCAGGACACAGAAATTATGTAGCCAAATTTCTTACAAGAAAAGTTGCTTAACCCAGGAGACCAAACCTATTCTCAACAACAAAGGAACTTCTAAGGGAATCATCATCCCTGATTTCAAGCAGTACCACAGAGCAAAAAAACTGCATGGTACTGGTATGGTGACGGGCAGGTCGATTAATGGAATAGAATTGAAGACCCATAAATGAACACACAAACCTATGGTCACTTGATCTTTGACAAAGATGCTAAAAGCATTCAGTGGAGAAAAGACAGCATTTTCAACAAATGGTGCTGGTTTAATTATTGGTAAACTTGTAGAAGAATGCAAATCGAACCATTCATATCTCCCTGTACAAAGCTAAAGTCTAAGTGGATCAAGAACCTCTACCTAAATCCAGATACACTGAATCTAATAGAAGAGGAAGTGGGGAAAAGCCTCAAACACATGGGCACAGAACAAAATTTCCTAAACACAACACCATTGACTTATCCTCTAAGATCAAGAATTGACAAAGGGGACTTACCTCATACAATTGCAAAGCCTCTGTAAAGCAAAGGACACTGTCAATAGGACAAAATGGCAACCAACATAATATCCATTATATACAAAGAACTCAAGAAGGTAGACTCCAGAGAACCAAATAACCCTATTAAAAAGTGGAATACAGAGGTAAACAGAGAGTTCTCAACTGAAGGATCTTGAATGGCTGAGAAGCACTTAAAGAAATGTTCAACATCCTTAGTCATCAGAAAATGCAAATCAAAACTATCCTGAGATTCTACCTTACACCAGTCAGAATGGTTAAGATCAAAAACACTGGTGACAGCAGATGCTGACAAAGATGTGGAAAAAGAAGAATACTCCTCCATTGCTGGTGAGATTGCAAGCTGGAAATCAGTCTTGTGGTTCTTCAGAAAATTGAACATAGTATTTCCTGAGGACCCAGCTATAGCACTCCTGGGCATATACCCAGAAGACGCTCCAACATGTAATAAGGACACATGTTCCACTATGTTCATAGCAGCCTTATTTATAATAGCAAGAACCTGGAAAGAATCCAGATGTCCCTCCACAGAGGAATAGATACTGAAAATGTTGTGCATTTACACAATGGAATACTACTCATCTACTAAAATCGTAACTTCCTGAAATTCACAGACAAATCATGGATCTTGAAAATATCATCCTGAGTGAAGTAACTCAGTCACTACAGAAAACTCATGGTATGCACTCACTGATAAGTGGACATTAGCCATCCCATATACAGTCACTATTGTGGATGCCAGGAAGTGCTTGCTGACATGAGCCTGATAAAGCTGTCTCCTGAGAGGCTCTGCCAGAGCCTGACAAATACCTGGAAGATGATTTCAGCTAACCATTGGACTGGGGGACTGGAGGGCATCTTTGATGGAGGAGTAGGAGAAGGGACTGAAGGAGCTAAGGGGATTTGAGCCCCATGGAGGGAGCAAGATGTCAACCTGCTAGACCCCCTGGAGCTCCCTGGAACTGGACCACCAACCGAAGAGTACACGTGGAAAGATCTGGCTGCATATGTGGCAGAGGAGGGCCTTGTTGGCTTCAGTAGAAGGAGAGGTCCTTGGGCCTGAGTGTGTTTGATGCCTAGTGTAGGGGAATGGCAGTGTAGGATGACAGGGATGGGGTGGGTGGGGGAGTAACCTCACAGAGTCAAGAGAAGTGGGGATGGTGTAGGAGGTTTCTGAAGGGGAGACCTTTAAAGAGGAAAACATTTGGAATGTAAATGAAGAAATGGTCTAATTTAAAAAATAAGGAAAGAAAAGCTGCTCAGTTTACATGGGAGTCATTGTTCTGTTCTAAAGCCTCCTGCTCTATGTCTCTATTGCCATCCTATCCCTTGACATTCTAGTCTTCTGCTATGATCAAGATGGCCCATCAGTCTCTGTTTTGCCACATTCTAGGAATTCTCAGCCTTTAGTTTCAAAGTTTGCCATATTTCTTCTGAAAATGGTTGAACATTTCATTATTGACATGATCATTTTTATCAAAACAGTGGCACCATTTGTCAATAACAATTTTCTCTATTATTTGTGCAAAACAAGTTATGTATAGTTGTTTCAAATTTCCACCTAGGAAAGTATGGGTAAACATTTGGTACACACTGGAGGAACCCATCTTACTTTTACCATTTTACTCAACCCAAGATAATAATGCAAGGAATGATGATACCCTGATTACAGACTCTCTTGTCACCTTAATAAAGGCAACCTAGAAACTTTCTCTTAGATATAGATGAAAAATTGTTTCAATGATGCCTTCAAATTCCTAGAATATGACAGTCAAGGTTATTGTTCGCAACTCTCATCAGTCTAACTTTAGTTTTCTGTCCACTGTAGAGTCCTCAGTTGTTTTGCTTAATTTTGAATTTCACAGTGATAAACAGGTTGAGGATTTCTTGCAGTAAAGTTTGCTTATGTAATTTTTAAAGTGTCTCTAGAAGCATCCTTATTTATCTCAGTTCCTAATTCCCTGCTGAAGCTAACAGCAGCTAGCAAATGACCTAAAGACATGACATCCCTTTGTGGGGAAGTACTTTTAGAATATAGATGAAGTCCCAGTTTTAATCCTCAGCATTGATGTTCAGAATAAAATGTCAAAGGAGATTTAGTGAAGATACCATAGGATTTTCTCAACATTCATAGAGTGGAAAAAACAAAGAAGGTGTCAGTCTTCAATTCTTTATATAGGATTTAACTTAGATCCATTTGCAATAGAATAAATTGAGAAGAGAGGCTATATAGAAGATTTGGAAAGATAAGTTCAATAGTTAATTTTTAGATGGACGTACACTTAAAATGTGTATCAGAAACCCACTGGAAAATTTTATAAATAATCAAGGAGATAAGTATAAAAACAAGAGAGTTTCAAACTTGGATGGCCCAGGAAAGGTGCAAATGAAGGCCAAAGGAGTAATCAATAAGATTACTAATGTAAGTTACATAGACATCTAAAACGATATTTACTGGAAAATTGTAACAGAGGGACAGAAAAGCTCACATTACCTTCATTACTTCTAATGCCTCGTTTCACATTTGCTACGTTCATCATGAATAAATTCACTATTTTCATTCTTGTTTTCAGAAACTTGCTTTTTCTCTCTCTAAGCTCCACCCCACAGTTACCTGGCAATAGCCAGGTATGCCCCTCCTCGCAGTTACCAGGCAACAGCCAGATAGACCTGGCCTACTGTAAAAAGGGCTGCTCAGCCTCTCCTCTCTCTCTTACCTCTCTTGAATCTCTTATTCTCTCAATCTCCTAGCCTCTCTCTTGTCCCCTCTTGGGCTCTCCTCCCCTCCTCCCTCTCTCCATGTGGTCATGACCAGTCTCTGCTTCTCTACTCTCTACCTCTCTCTCCCTTTCTCTGCCTCTACTACCCCCTTAACTTCCCTCTCCATGCCTTGAATAAACTCTATTCAATGCTACAGCAGTGTGTGTCTGGTCCCTCAGGGGGAAGGCATGGGCCCACTGAGGCACCCTCTTCCCCCACACCACCACGGAACATATTCTCACGCCTCTTTCTCTTTTTATAATCACAACATTTGCTTTCAGGATCTTCTTGCCTATTCATCAGGTAGTAACCATGGCATTTCTTTATCCAGGAAACCTCTTTTAGACATCCAAAGCCACAGGCATCCTTCCTTTCCCATCAGATTTGGTACCGCACACCTGTAATCCTAGCACTTGGGAGGGTTGGCACAAAAGCTTATGAGTCTGAAAGGACACTGGGATGCATAGCATGATCCTGATCCTTTCTCAATTACAAGAAAAACACACAGAAACCTCAATAGGAATCACTTGGTGGATGATTGAAATTATATCACATCTTTAACATTAGGCTTATTTATTTCAAGGAATATTGTAAACCACCTAAACTCCCATTCACATCACCTAGTTCAACTTGGTAATCACCTCTAAACCAGAGCTCATCATTGCTGTCCCTGTCGGTGCAGTTTTGCCAAAAGGAGCATTCAGTGTGCCTCTCTAGCCATCCTTAAGGGGATAAGCATTTTGAATAGGCAGGTTTGGATTGTGCTGTGCGTGCTGTGAAGGGACCAATTACACAGACCATTACCAGCCAATGGCAGGTGCTTGCAGAAATCACTTCTGTATTTTCCTGTCCTGTCTCAGCACACGAATAAGCACTAGTGCTGCTAAGCTCTAAACTATTGGGAATGAAGTGAATGTTAACAAGTCTTTAGAAAAGTCAGCATATGTATTTACATGTATGAACTATTATTTAGATGGACTAATTCTAGAATGTGCATGTGAATATGAAAAAAATGACTTCATAAGTAAACTTCCATTCACAAGTTTGCTTTTTGTTTGTTTTGTTTTATTTTAGTTTACAAGCATGATTTCACTTTTATAATGAAATCCATTTATGGAATCATGAATACATTACTAAATTATGTATCAATTATTAATGCATGACTATTGTTAATATAAAGAAGACAGACGACAATAAAATTTGAATAGTGGTCAGTAGTTTTCTTTAAGACAAAAGTACGCAACTAGCCAGGTGTTGGTGGCACACTCCTTTAATCCCAGCACTTGGGAGGCAGAGGCAGGCGGATTTCTGAGTTCGAGGTCAGCCTGGTCTACAGAGTGAGTTCCAGGACAGCCAGGGCTACACAGAGAAACCTTGTCTCGAATAACCAAAAAAAAATAAAAAATAAAAAATAAAAAAGTATGCAACTTTAAAAGGCAAATAATAAAAATAATAAAATATGTATTTTGCATAACCTAGAGTTATAATGATGGGAATGAAGTTGTTTGGTATATATTATTTTCCATTATTTTAAGTGAAAGTATATTATCTTTAAAGTAATTGAAAATTGCCTTGAATTGACTTTTGTGACATAGTTATTTCAAATTGCTTTGGGTATCCAGAGATTTAAAAGTTTTCTTCTTTATTTTAATTCTATCAGTAACACTGAAAGTAATTTTGTGGTTCTAAAGAAAACCATATGATTTTCAGTGTTATCTCTAAAGAGTACTTAAGGCTAAATAACAAAGTGGCTTCCTGAATTAACACGAAATTGCAACAACATTAAAAAACACCGTTTCTCATTATCTCCCTGAGACATCTGTCAATATTTATCTGTTAATAGACTAACCTGTCAGATCCTATAAATAAATTATCATCCTCTCTGTCTTATTCTATCTCCCTGTCTTTTCTTGAAATGATTACTGAGATGCTTAGGGATGTGATATTTGTATGACATTTATGCCAAACACACATATTAATATAGGTTGTTCTTTCCGTAAAAGTCAGGGGCAGTGAAGCCAGCAGGATAATAATGACCTGGTTCAATCTTCCTCTACAATAAAGCCCTGCTTCTTTGATACTCACAAAATGCTTACTTGGAAAGGACTTTTATAGTGAACTGAACTCCAGTTGATAAAAGTAAGACAGAATCAAAGTTGTTAGGAGTACACTGATAGAATTTTTGCTCGTGTTTAGCAACACTCCTATGACCTCTGGAGTGAGTGGCTGCTGTGTAGAGGTTTTCAGTGCTCACAGTCTTCACCTTAGTTTTTGTACTCAAGGATACTACTGAATCTTTTGGAAGTAGAAGAAAATTATTTTCAAAATTAGACTATACTTCATGTTTATCTGCATGGTTCTTTTGAGGTACATTATAAGATATTCACCAGGATCTCCCTTACTAAAAAGAGTTTTCAACATAGAATTCCATGGTTATCTATAACTATTAAGAGAAAATTAAATCAATAAAAATTATTAATCAACATAAACATTAGTAATGTTTTTGCTCTGATGTACAAAATGTTGTATATAATGATAGGCATAATCAAATCCTGAAGTGGCTTCAGCATTTTAGACAAGCATGGAGGTATAGACAGAGAGCTGTAGATTTTGACATGTTCATAGAAACTCTGAGACTTTTTTCTGAAATGTGGGTGTTTCTTTCTTAAAAGTTTTTCTTCTCACTACATGAGGAATGACAATCAAGCCAAAGAACAGAACACAGATGAAACAGATATTGAACTTCAAAGAGTGGTGATGAAATTCCATCTCTCATCTTTGCTATTCCATTGAATATGCAGCCCATATTTGTACATTATGGCTAGGAGTACCAACTTCACAGTGCTCATAAGATGATGCAGTGAGTGGAATAACTATTCATGAAAGAGTAGATTAGGAATATGGTAGTAAATGAGTAACTAAACCCCTTCTTCCTTATGCAATAATAATCTTTAATTCCCAATTAAGTTGGATTATATAAGTAGTCCCTGTTCTTGCAATGTCACTGAAGAAAGCTATAAGCTAACTATATATATTAAGTTATGAATAAATTAACAACTTTAAGCTGAATAATTTCTGAAGCTACACTCAGAAGTAGCTTCTAAGCTAAGGGATCACATTTCCTGTGAGTTTATATAAATACTTATTTTCACAGAATCCTAAAGGAATAAAAATCAATTTTTTATAAAACTTTTTTTTTTAATTTTGGTATCTTTGTGTCAATTACTTGTTGCTGATATGACCTGGCAACACTCAGCGGGTATTTAGTGAATGTGAGGAGTAGATTCAACTAGAGGTTATGTCTTGGGAAAAGTGACACAGATATTTCTTTGTAAAACAAGACAAATTCTGTTTATAAAATACATTTTACAATGCATAACAACTTTTTGTAATGTCCATTATTTCGGGAAGGAAGAATACAAGATTTTCCCTAGAAGAAAGTTTATGTCAGACAATTCTGACTTAGTGCTGCAATAGAAGAGAACAATGAAGCAATAAAGAACTTGTGTTGTGATCTCTGTGGCCACCAGGCCAGGCACCAACACGGTGGGGAGCTGCTTGGCCCAAGGTCCTCCCAGGCCCCTATACAGGTGGTCTCCATCTTGCCACCTGGTCACCGGTAGAGAGGCGCAGGTTTCCAGACTTAATCTCTGTCTACCATCACTCGGGTGGGAACCCGCCAGCCTCATGCCAGTAGCCAGAGCAGGGGCGGCCTGGCAGAACATCTCCACAGCCACAAGGCACACCAACGGCTGGGAGCTGCTTGCCCCACGGTCCTCCCAGGCCCCTCCACCAGCGGTCTCCATCTAGCTGCTGGGTCACTGGTAGACTCAGGTCTCCAGTGGCCAGTGCCAGGGCGGCTCGGTGGGACATCTCCATGGCCACCAGGTTGTGCACCAACACTGCTGGGGCCTGCCTGACCTGCAGTGCTCCTGGGGCTCTTGCAGCAGCAGTTGGTCTCCATCTTGCTGCCAGGCCACCTGTGGAGAGGCCCAGGTAGGCAGACTTAATCTGTGACTACCATTGCTCGGGTGGAAACCTGCCAAGCTCACACCAGTTGCCAGTGCCAGGGCGGCTCGGCAGACCATCTCCAGGGCACCAGGCCATGCACCAATGCAGCGGGGAGCTGCTTGTCTCATGGTCCTCCCAGGCCCTTAGACAAGCAGTCTCCATCTGGCCACCAACTACCATCGCTCTGGTGGAAACCTGCCAGGCTCTTGCCAGTGGCCAGTGCCAGGGTGGCTCGGCGGGACATCTCCTAAGCACCAGGCTGTGCACCAGCAAGGGTGCGAGCTGCCTGCCCTGCGGTCCTCCCAAACATTTGCAGCAGCAGTATCCATCTTGTTGCTAGGTCACTAGTAGAAAGGGCCAGATACTCAGATTTAATCTGTGACTACCATCACTTGGGTGGAAAACTGCCAGGCTCTTGCCAGTGGCCAGTGCCCAGGCGGGTGACAGGACATCTCCATGGCCACCAGGGCGTGCACCAACTTAGTTGGGAACCACCTACCTGAGGTCCTCCCAGCACTCGCAGCAGCAGTCTCCATCTTGCTACCTGGTCATCAGTAGAGAACCAACAGGAAGGCCCAACCTCAAGGGAGGTTCAAACACAAGCTAGTGACAACAAGGCCAATTATGCCAGAGATAACCAGATGGCAAAAGGCAAATGTAGGAACATTACTGACAGAAATCAAGGCAGCATCGCAAATCCGAACCCAGTTCGTCGACAACAGGAAGTCCTAGATACCACAACACACCAGAAAAACAAGATTTGGATCTAAAATCACTAGTCAGGATGCTGATAGAGGAACACATAGATAAATCTCTTAAAGAAATACAGAAAAAAATGGATGAAAAGTTTGAAGCCATTACAAGGTAAACACAAAAATCACTTAAAGAAGTTCAGGAGAATATGGATCAAAGAAGGAAGGAGAGGACCCTGGTCCTGAAAGGACTGGATCCAGTTTGGTAGGAGAGTACCAGAATAGAGCAGAGAAATGGTGGGGTGGTGATTAGGGAATAGGCGGGTGGTGGGGTGGGGTGGAAGAGGACATATGGGACATATGGTGAGGGGGGAACGGGGAAAGGGGAAAGCCTTCAGAATGTAAACAAAGAATATAGAAAAT
Source organism: Apodemus agrarius (assembly GCA_964023405.1). Taxonomy (NCBI): domain Eukaryota; kingdom Metazoa; phylum Chordata; class Mammalia; order Rodentia; family Muridae; genus Apodemus; species Apodemus agrarius. The sequence goes on from OZ030008.1 coordinate 82,548,097, forward strand.
AAAAAAAAATTGTAAAAAAAAATAGAAGCTAATAAAGGAGGAAATATAAAATCACTTAAAGGATTACAAGAGAACATGGATCAACAAGTAGAAGTTATGAAATAGGAAACACAAAAATCTCTTAAAGAATTACATGAAAACACAAACAAGCAACCAAAAGATCTGAGCAAAATCATCCAGGATCTAAAAACAGAAGTAGAAACAACTAAGAAATCACAAAGGGAGACAACTTTAGAGATAGAACCTTGGAAAGAAATCAGGGGCTATAGATGCAAATATCAACAATAGAATACAAGAGATATAAGAAAGAATCTCAGATGCTGAAGATACCATAGGAACCATTGATTCAACAGTCAAAGAAAATGCTAAATGCAAAAGGCTTGTAACCCAAAACATCCAGGAAATCCAAGACACAACTAGAAGACCAAACCTAAGGATTATAGGTATAGATGATAGTGAAGATTTACAATTTAAAGGGCCAGCAACTATCTTCTACAAGATTATGGAAGAAAACTTCCCCAATCTCAAGAGAGAGATACCCATGAATATACAATAAGCCTATAGAACTCCAAACAGACTGGACCAAAACAGAAATACCTCCCATCACATAATAATCAAAACCCCAAATGTACTAAACAAAGAAAGAATATTAAGGACAGTAAGAGAAAAAGGTTAAGTAACATATAAAGGTAGACCTATCAGGTTTACACCAGACTTCTAACCTGAGACCATGAAAGCTAGAAGATCCTGGGCAGATCTCATGCACACTCTAAGAGAACACAAATTTCAGCCAAAACTACTATACCCAGAAAAACTCTCAATCGCCATTGATGGAGAACCAAGGTAGTCTATGACAAAACCAAATTTGCATGATATCTTTCCACAAAAACAGCCCTACAAAGAATAATAGGGGGAAAACACCAACACAACAAGGGAAACTACACCCAGGAAGAAGCAAGAAAGAAACCTCCTCTCATCAAACCCAAAAGAAGATAACATCTCAAATATAAAAAAAATAATTTCAAAAATGTCAGTAGGTAATAATTACTATTCCTTAATATCTCTTAACATCAATGTACTCAATTCCCCAATAAAAAGACATAGCTTAACAGACTGGATATGGAAATAGGACTCTACATTTTGCTGCATAGAGGAAACACATCTCAGGGTCAAAGACAAACATTACTTTAGAGTAAAAGGCTGGAAGACAATTTTACAAGCAAATGGTCTCAGGAAAAAAGTTGGAGTAGCCATCATAATATAAGATAAAATTGACTTTCAACCTAAAGTCATCAAAAGAGAGCCAGAAGGTCACTTTCTCCTGGTCAAAGGGAAAATCCACCAAAAAGAACTCTCAATATTAAAAATATATGCTCCAAATGCAAGGGCACCCTCATTCGTAAAAGAAACTTTACTAAAACTTAAAGGACACATTGTACCTAACACAATAATTGTGGGTGACTTCAACACTCTACTCTCCTCAATGGACCAATCAGGAAAGCAGAAACTAAACAGGGACACAGTGAAACTAATTGAAACTTTGGACCAATTGGACTTAACATGTGTGTGTGTGTGTGTGTGTGTGTGTGTGTGTGTGTGTATAAAACATTTAATCCTAAAGTAAAAAAATATAACTTTTTCTCATCACTATATGGTACCTTCTCCAAAATTGATCATACAATTGGTCACAAGACAGATGTCAACAAATATAACAAGATCAAACTACTCACATGCCTCTTATCAGATCCCTATGTAGTAAGAGTGGTCTTCAATAGCAACAAAAACGAGAGAAACCCTACATTCACATTGAAACTGAACAATCTACTCAATGACACCTTAGTCAAAGAAGAATTAAAGAAAGAAAAAGACTTTTTAGAATTTAATGAAAAGGAAGGTACAACCTACCCAAAACTATGGGACACAATGAAAGCAGTGCTAAGAGGAAAACTCATAGCCATGAGTGCCTCCAAAAAGAAACTGGAGAGAGCACACACTAGCAGCTTAACAGCATACCTGAAAGCCCTGGAACAAAAAGAAAAAAATTCACCCAGGAGGAGTAGAAGACCGGAAATCATCAAACTAAGGGCTGATATCAATCAAGTAGAAACAAAGAGAACCTTACAAAGAATCAACAAAACCAAGAGCTGCTTCTTTCTTTGAGAAAATCAACAAGATAGATAAACCCTTAGCCAGACTAACCAAAGGGCACAGAGACAGTATCCAAATTAATAAAATTAGAAATGAAAAGGGGGATATAACAACAGAAACTGAGGAAATTCAAAAAATCATCTGATCCTACTACAAAAGCGTATACTCAACACAACTGGAGAATCTGGAGGAAATAGTCAATTTCCTAGACAGATACCAAATACCAAAATTAAATCAGGATCAATTAGATCAGATAAACAGTCCCATAACCCCTAGAGAAATAGAAGGGGTTATAGAAAGTCTCCCAACCAAAATAGTATGGGACCAGATGGTTTTAGTGCAGAATTCTATGAGACCTTCAAAGAAGATCTAACACCAATACTCTTCAAACTATTCCACAAAATTGAAACAGAAGGAACAGTGTCCAACTTGTTCTACGAAGCCACAATTATGCTGATACCAAAACCACACAAAGATCCTATAAAGAAAGAGAACTACAGGCCAATTTCCCTTATGAATATTGATGCAAAAATACTAAATAAAATTCTTGCCACCAGAATCCAAGAGTATATCAAAACAATCATACACCATGATCAAGTAGGCTTCATCCCAGGGATGCAGGGATGGTTCAATATACGGAAATCCATCAATGTAATCCACTACATAAACAAACTAAAAGAAAAAAACTACATGGTGTGGGGGGGAACTCAACAATTAAAAATAATGAATTCATGCAATTTGTAGGCAAATGGTTGGATCTGGAAAATATCATCCTAAGTGAGTTAATCCAATCACAAAAGAATACACATGAAATGCAATCACTGATAAGTGGATATTAATGAGTCCAGAAGCTCTGAATACTCAACACATAATTAGCAAGTGAAAAGATTCCCAAGAAGCAGGAAGGAGAATACCCTGGTCCTGAAAAGAATGGATCCAGTTTTGTAGGAGAGTATCAGAACAGAGAAATGGTGTGTGTGTGTGGGCGGGGGGGGGGGGTTGGTGATTGGGGAATAGGCGAGGAGGGGATAAGAGTGCATATGGGACATATAGTCAGGAGGAAACTGGGAAAATGGAAAAGCCTTTGTAATGTAAACAAAGAATATAGAAAATAAAAAAGGAAAAAAAGAATATCTAAAATCTAACAATTTACGAAGTAAAAACAACAACAACAAAAACCTGTGTTGTGACCATGGCAACCACTAGCTAGACAGGGCTGTTACAGTCATCCAGATGACTAGGCATGTAAGAAGAGTGGCTACTCCTTTATAGGGCAGAATATTTCTAGGTAATTCAAGTAACTTTTCTCAGTTGCATATAATAGCATTCTGTCTAAGCTCCAACCCACAGTTACCTGGCAATAACCAAGTAGGCCTGATGAACTATAAAGGGGTTTGCTTGCCCCCTCCTCCCTCTCCTGCCCTCTTGGTCTCTTCCCTTCTTGCTCTCATCTGTCCCCTCACCCCTTTCCCATTCCCTTTCCCCTCTCTCCATGTGATCCTGGCTGATTTCTACTCTTCTACTCTTCCTCTTCCTCTTCCTCTTCCTCTCCTCCTCCTCCTCCTCTTCCTTCTCTCTCTCTCTCTCTCTCTCTCTCTCTCTCTCTCTCTCTCTCTCTCTCTCTCTCCCTGTACTACCCTCTTTTGTTTTTATTGGATATTTTGTTGATTTACATTTCAAATGTTATCCCCTTTTCCAATCCCCCCGGAATCCCCCATCTTATGTCCCCTGCTCCTGCTTCTATGAGGGTGTACACCTACCCACCTACCCACTCCCACCTCCCCGCCCTCGCATTCCCCTACACTGGGGCATTGAGCCTTCAGGGAACCAAGTGCCTCTTCTCCCACTGATGCCCAACAAAGCCATCCTCTGCTACATACAGTAGGAGCAATGGGTCCCTCCCGGTGTATTCCTTGATTGGTGCCTTAGACCCGGGGAACTCTGGTTGGTTGATATTGTCATTCTTCCTATGGGTTTGCAAACCCTTCAGCTCCTTCAGTCCTTTCTCTAGTTCCTCCATTGGAGAACCTGTGCTCAGTTCAATGGTTGCCTTCAAGCATTCACCTCTGTATTTGTCAGGTACTAGCAGAGCTTCTCAGGAGACATCTATATTAGGCTCCTGTCAGCATGGCATCTATAATAGTGTTCTGGTTTTGTGTCTATCTGGGATGGATCCCCAGGTGGAGTAGTCTCTAGATGGCCTTTCCTTCAGTCTCTGCTCTACACATTGTCTGCTGGGTTTTCCATTTTATTCCATTGATCAATGTATCTTTCTCTGTACCATTACCATCCAGGAATTATCACAATTACTCTGTAATAAAGCTTGAGGTCAGGGATGATGATTCCCCCAGCTGTTCTTTTATTGTTACAAATGTTTTGTCTATTCTGGGTTTTTAGCCTTTCCAGATGAATTTGACAATTGCTTTTTCCACCTCTTTAAAGAATTGTGTTGGTATTTTGATGGGGATTTTATTTAATCTGTAGGTTGCCTTTGGTATAATGGCCATTTTTACTATATTAATTCTGCCAACCCATGTGAATGGGAGATCTCTCCATTTTCTGAGACCTTCTTCAATTTCTTCTTTTAGAGACTTGTAGTTATTGTCATATAGGTTTTTCATGTATTTGGTTAGAGTTATCTCAAGTTATTTTATATTATTTGTGGCTATTGTAAAGAGAGTTGTTACCCTAATTTCTCTCTCAGCCTGTTTATCATTTGTATAAAGGATGGCTACTGATTTATTTGAGTTGATTTTATATATAGACACTTTGCTGAAGTTTTTTATCCCCTGGAGAAGTTCTCTGATAGAATTTTTGGGGTTGCTTATATATATATATTATCATATCATCTGCAAATAGTGATACCTTTATTTCTTCATTATCAATTTGTATCCCCTTGATCTCATTTGTTGTCTTATTGGTCTAGCTAGCATGGCGAGTCCTATATTGCATAGATATGGGGAGAGAGGGCATCATTCTCCTTTCCCCCATTAGAGTGGGATTGCTTCAAGTATATCTCCACTTAATTTGATATTGGCTGTTGATTTGCCATAAATTTCTTTCATTATGTTTAGGTATAGGACTTAAATTCCTGATCTATCCTATACTTTCAACATGAAGGGGTGTTGTATTTTGTCAAATGCTCTTTCTGCATCTAATAAGATGATCATGTGATTTTTTTTCTTTGAGTTTATTTATATAGTGGATTACGTTAATGGATTTTCCTATATTGAACCTACCTTGCATCACTGATATGAAGTCTACTTGATCATGGAAAATGATGGTTTCAATGTATTCTTGAATTCAGTTTGCAAGAATTTTATTGATCATTTTTGCAACAATATTCATAAGCAAGATTGGTCTGAAGTTCTCTTTTTTGGTTGGGTCCTTGTATGGTTTAGGCCCTCAATATTACTCAGAAAGTTTGCTTCCTTTTTAGCTTTAGAGGTAGGTAGCCTAAAGGGAATGTTGTACATCATGTTTTTGAGAGAGTAGATTATGCTTAGAGGGACCTCTGGCAAAAAAAAATCCACCAAAACTCTGAGGCTCTTCTTAGCATTTTGACTTTTCACCTCTATAATTTGTCTTCATAATATATCATTTTTTTTTGTAAAATAACTACTTCATGACATCTTTGCTTATGTTAACAGTAATTTTTGTCCCAGGAGCCTTCTTCATGTTGAGATATATTCTTATTTGGGATGAGTTCCAGGAAAGAAAGACAGTCAGCAATTCACATTCTTGAATCTCTGTGAGCACAACTAGCCTGGCTTTAGAAGCAACTTGGTATAACATAAAGAATTATCAGAATTTCCTTTGGGAAAACTGTATTTTATCTGCACCCACTGAAGTATAATTGCTAGTTTTATGGGGTTGTGGGTTTACAGAATTTCTTCCAGTGACTGGTGCTGTTTTCTAATAGATCATTTAAGCTAAATGGAACATGTTCCTCTGGGAAGGCACACCTGTTCAAACTCATCATCAGGTATGCAGATTTGTAAATGGGTGTCACAGTTCTGTTCAGTGGGAGGAACTCAAGATGACACCATGGCTCTGATCAAGATGTCCCTTAATTAACCATGCTCTACTCTTACTTAGTCTTGTGCTGTTACTATTTGCCCAGCTGCTTTGTTTGCTGTATTACAAATTATAATGTTCAATTAAATATTTTGCTCTCTATATATTTCTTTTCCATTTTAGTTACTTTTATTATGGTTTAAATACTATAATTTTGTTTTAATTATTCTACATTTACAACTTTCTTTGGTAGACTTGGGTGTGTAATACCCTTAGCTGATCTGAAATTTATAGCAGTAATGTATCTTTACTACTTGAAGCTATATGTTTGGTTCAGTTATATATTGCACTTCAAAATAAATTTATCTTATAGTAAAATAGAAATCATTTTTATTTTATGGTTTTTAACAATATATTTACTTAGCATTATTAAATAATTGAAAATATGTTTTATACTAAATTAATTTAATGACATTTGTGTAAACTAATAAGTAAAATGTGTAAAAGCTATTTTAAAAACTGTGCTATAATTTTATGATTTATATCAATCATGATTTAAAGATTGAATAACAATAGAAATGTTGCTGTACCTATAAAATACACGTTAAATCTATTCAATCAACCCAACTAATGAAAATAGGACAAAATAATAAGAAGGAATATTTTTGCATATGGCATTCACATACAAAGAAGCAGGCAAGAATATGCAAACATATAGGCAAAAATGAATTGTAATTATTTAAATAATGCCATTTACCTTGGGTATTCTGTACTTTTTCTTTTTTTCTTTTTAGCTAATATCTACTTATTAATGAGTACATGCCATAAATGCCCTTTTGAGTCTGAATTACCTCACTCAGGATGATGTTTTCTAGCTCCATCTATTTGACTGCAAAACTCAAGATGTCCTCGTACTTAATAGCTGAATACTATTCCATTATGTAAATAAACCACATTATCTATATCCATTCTTCTATGGTAAACTCAGAACAGCCTAGACAGATGTGTTGTAGAGTCTAAGAAATCATAGTTGCCAGCCAGACTACTATACACAGAAAAACTTCCTGTTACCATAGCTAGAAGAAATAAGGTAGTGCATTATAAAAATCAAATTTAAATTTAAATAGTATCTATCTACAAATTCAGCCCCACAGAAGGTTTTAGAAGAAAAACTAAATCTAAGGACACTAACTATACCCATGGAAAGAGGAAAATGTCATGAGAGAGAGAGAGAGAGAGAGAGAGAGAGAGAGAGACGCACACTTCTTCTACTACCACCACCACCAACAATTTAACAGGAACAATGATGAACAATCATTAGTCATTTATATCTCTCAATATCACTGGTCACTGGTCTCATAAAAAGAAAAAACAAACAAACAAACAAACAAACAAACAAAAAAACCTTGTCCTCAATAATAGCACAGACTGAGGACCCAGAGAGATTAGATGAAGAGGAGTTTAGAAGAACACACAGATCTCCCTATGTGGGGCTAATTAGGGTGCATGTGGTGGAGGGTTGACTATAAGAACTGAGATCTGGAATAGGGGGGATATTTGTGGGTTACAGTGGAAATGTCCAGGAAGCTATGAAGTTCTTCATAATGAGGACTCCTAGTAATGGGGGATACAGAAGCTATGAAGTTCATCATAATGAGGACTCCTAGTAATGGGGGATACAGAGTATCAATGGCCATATTTTATATCCAGGCCATGCTTCCAGTGGAGGGACTGGGTTACATTTAATTAAATTTTTTGATCAAGTGCATCCCAAATGCTGTTGTTAAGACAATAGCTTGCTCTCCATAAACTGACAATGGTGGCTTCATTGCTGATAACACCAACCCAGTTAATTGAGCTGAACTTGTTCCTACTTGTAGTCCTAACACAAATTCTACTGTCTGATGCATAAAAATATTACTTAGGCTAATGAAAGGGAAACATCCACGCCAGGTCAGCCACAAAACTAAGAACTATGATCTGTCCTGCCTGCAAAGTATGCTAAAGAAATAGTAGCAGGAGACTCATGGAAACAGCCACCCAATGTCTGATTTGACTGAAGTCCTACTCCACAATAAGTAGCCATACATGACACTGCTCGTATAACCAAAACCTGGAGATTAGATAGCCAAGAGTCATAAGGTAAAAACAAAACTACAGATCTAAAAAAGTATCAAGAAGGTGATTGCTAGTGATATTCTGCTATATTTCTAGATCATTGTCTTATCCAGCGATCCTCTAGAAGTAGATGCAAAGAGATGCAAAGATCCACAGATAGAAAGTATGGGGAGAGAGAATTGGAGGTCTCCATCAAATTCTTACAAAACATCCCAGAAAAGAAGACTTGGAAAGGTTATATGAGCTAGAAGGGATGGACGATACCAGAATAAAAAAAAATGCTCTCTTCATCAAGTAAGCAAAGTGCATATGAGATAACAGAAACTGTCACAGCAACTTCAAGGTCTGTGTGGATACTAAACAGGTCTGATGTATATGTAATATATAAGTATTGGGACTCTCACTGTGAGATCAAATGGATCTCTTACATGTTTGCCTATATTTGGAATATATTCCTCCTGTTGGGTTGTATGTACAACTTTGATATGATAGCCTTTGTTTCATCTTACTATATTTTATGTTCTCATGTTTGTTGTATTTAGAATCCTTTTATATTCTAATGAGAGTCTAGCAGGCATCCAGAGGAGAGGAAGGTGGGGAGGAATTCAAAAGAGTAGAGGGAGGGGGAAACTAAAATCAGGATATATTATATGAGAATGGAGTCTGTTTTCAATAAAATGAAAATGAAATAAACCACACACACACACACACACACACACACACACACACACACACACACACACACACACACACAGAGAGAGAGAGAGAGAGAGAGAGAGAGAGAGAGAGAGAGAGAGAGCAACAAATTCTCAATCCTTTATTATTGAAATATTTGAGATAACTTGTAAATGACCTTCACACTGACTGAGTGTTAGCAGGAGGATTGCGGCTGACTGACCACAAGATAATTGCTGTCTGCATTGAATCTTCAAAGCAACATGTCTGTTGCAAAACTTGGAGGTTACAATTCCATCTGGTTATTTCTTGATGAAGCTTGAACTACAGTATGGTTGCAACTCTTTGTGAGAGTGACAAATATTATTATCAGCCATTTTTCTCCTTAATCTAGACTAATTGACCATTCCTAATCTCCACACAATCTACACAAATAATATTACACACTGATATGTTGTAATTATACATGAGGATTTCAAGCTTATTCAGGATGCTGCTTCTTTTGATATAAACACAGGAAATGAGGAGGAATAAGTCAAACAAGCAAGCAAGAAAAAAGAAATGGTAGCAGAAATTATAACTACATATAGATGCTTTGTGTTGTTTCTGTCAATTTGTCACATATGTGGCAAATAAATAACAAGAAAAAGATGAAGATCTAAATAGATACTGACAACATGATCAGAGGAGAAAAAAAATGAATTGAGCACAACAGGTGTAAGTTGGTTAATTAGAATCTGGGATGAATCTTGGACATGGGAATTCTCATCAGCACTCTGTCATCAGAAGAAGGATTATCCTCACTTAGTCACAGAGACATGGCAGGTGTGTAGCATTTGGATAGATTGTCTCACACTAGTTCTTTGGGAAAAAACTTGCTCCCAAAACTGCAATTTAGCAGACTGCTGCAACATAAGTTGAAAATGCCTAAGGCTCATTTTATTCCACTGTCTAGAAGTAATATTATGTGGGAGATGGATGAGAGTACACAAAGAAGAGGGAGAATAGAACAAAAATATTAGAAAATATAGGTTTAGAAAATTGAGAAACAGAATTAAAGGGAAGAAAGGATTGAAGGAAGGAAGGAAGGAAGGAAGGAAGGAAGGAAGGAAGGAAGGAAACTAATTAGAAGGAAGGCAACATTACTGGAAGCCTCAAGTTTGGTGGTAGCAGCAAGAAGTTGAGAACTGGCAACTGCAACTGAAAGACATAGCAGAAAGAACATGCTGGAAACAGGAGAATGCTATTATACAATGTCAAAGACCAACCACAATGATGTAATTTTCCTCCTCAAATAGAGACCAAGTGTTCAAATATCAGAGGCCATGGGGACATTCTCATTGAAAACATCACAAGTACTTAAATTATAAAATAAAATAAGTTTTATTTCAGTGTAGGATTCTATTTCTATTTCTTATTTTAATCTCTTTTACTTCTTATTTAGTCCTTCTCATTTCCACCCTTTTCTTCTGTTATTTCTGAATACATTCAAGTCTATGATAGGTCTTTAAACCAAGAATTCTGTTTCAAACTTTAAGAACAACACACTAAAACTCAGCCATAGAAAAGGGCAATGCGGAAAAAAAAAACTGCCAAGGGATATATGCAGAAGAAGAGATGGAAGAATTGTAAGAAGCAGATGTAAGGGATCACTCTAAGAAAGCAGTGTCTTCCAGACACAGCATAACTGATTCATACATGAACTCACCAGAGATTTTGACAGCATGTACAAGACATATCCAAGATCAAAGCAGAAACAAATCCCAGCACTTCAAAGGGAAAATTGACACAAATTCTCAACTTTCAACAAGAAGCTATTTGCAATTGATGCCTGCTGTAAAAGGTAAAATCCGTTATTTCCAATAGTGTGTCACAGGGTTTATGACCCACACTCCACGGCAGACCACAATACCAGTAGTAGTTGTACTATACAAAACAGACTTCATGTTTCTTTTGTTTGGTTTATTTTTATCATATTGCTTTTCTTTCTTTTTTACTTTCATTTTTTTATATTTTGAAGGAGGGAGAGGAAGAATATAAAATTGGTTTAAGAGGATATGGAAGAGAAGGGGAGGATAAACAATATAATGCTTATTTGTAAAACATTATTTTTAATTTTTATTTTCTATATTCTATGTTTATAGGGGCTTTCCCCTTTCCCAGTTCACCCCCACCATACGTCCCATAATTCCTCTCCCCCCAACTATTCCCCAATCATTCCCCCTCCCCCCACGGTTTCTCTACAAAACTGGATCCAATCTTTACAGGCCCAGGGTCCTCTCCTTTCTTCTTCTTGGGAATCTTTTGACTTGCTAATTGTGCCTTGAGTATTTAGGGCTTCTGGGCTCATTAATATCCACTTATCAGTGATTGCATTTCATGTGTATTCTTTTGTGATTGGGTTAACTCACTCAGAATGATATTTTCCAGGTCTAACCATTTACCTACAAATTGCATGAATTCATTATTTTTAATTGCTGAATAGTATTCCATTGTATAAATATACCATATTTTCTGTATCCATTCCTCCTTTGAGGGATATTTGGGCTCCTTCCAATTTCTGACTATTATAAACAAGGCTGCTATAAACATAGTGGAGCATGTGTCTTTATTGTATGCAGGGGAATCCTCTGGGTATATGCCCAGGAGTGGTATGCCAGGGTCCTCTGGAAGTGACATGCCCAATTTTCTGAAGAACCACCAAACTGATTTCCAGAGCAGTTTTACCATTTTGCAATCCCACCAACAGTGGAGGAGTGTTCTTCTTTCTCCACATCCTCGCCAGCACTTGTTGTCTCTTGAGTTTTTAATCTTAGCCATTCTGACTGGTATGAGGTGGAATCTCAGGGTTGTTTTGATTTGCATTTCCCTGATGACTAATGATGTTGAACATCTCTTAAGGTGTTTCTCGGCCATCTGAATTTCTTCTGGTGAAAATTCTTTGTTTAGCTCTGTACCCCATTTTTGGTAGGGTTATTTGTTTCTTTCCGGTCTAACTTCTTGAGTTCTTTGTATATATTGGATATTAGCCCTCTGTCGGATGTGGGGTTGGTGAAGATCATTTCCCACTTTGTTGGTTGCCATTTTGTCCTTCTGACAGTGTCCTTTGCCTTGCAGAAACTTTGTAATTTTATGAGGTCCCATTTGTCAATTCTTGATCTTAGTGCATAAGCTATTGGTGTTCTGTCCAGGAACTTTCCCCCTGTGCCTATGTCCTCCAGGGTTTAACCAAGTTTCTTTTCTAATAGTTTCAGTGTGTCTGGTTTTATGTGGAGGTCCTTGATCCACTTGGAGTTGATCTTAGTGCAAAGAGATAAAACTAGAAAATATTTCCATTGCTTTGCGAAAAAGAGAAATATGAATAGAAGTTATATTTACTTGTTATTGATGGCATTCCAAATAATGCTATGTACTTGTGACATTGCTTGCCTGACTGATAGCTTTAAACTTTTGATATTATATGTGTTTATATATATTCTTGTATTATCACACTGGCCCCAGAGATACCTAAAACGCATGCATGTTTACACACAAACAGGCTTACTGGATGTTAAAGATTATGGAAGAATGGTAAGTTTTTTATTATCTACTTTCTCATCAATGATGAATGAGAAAGGCATGCACACACAATATAATATAGACCATAGGCTTGTAACTTCAGGCTTCCTCTTGAATAACTAACTGTATGTCCATATAATAGTTAATGCTTTGAGCTAGAATATAAAACATCTAAAACATAACTACTGAGGCTGAACAAGCACATAAAAATATTTTTTCACAGCCTCAGGATCAGCTCCTTCATGTTGCTCCATGCCTTATTGAGTTTTTGTTCTGACTGCTTTCGATGACGAACTGTTATAGGGAACTGAGACTGAAGTTAAAACTTTCATTCCCAAGTTGATTTTGGCTATAGTTTTTCACAATAGTTACTCAACAACACATAGTGATTTGTTAAAATCCAATTGCCATAGTACAAATTACTCAAAGTATATAAAACATTCAAATGACATTTCATTGGACAGAGCCTCAGTTATATCTCCTGTTGCTTTGTTTCATGAGAATATACACTTTCATTACATTATATATGTTATATATAATATGCATATGTAATATGTATAAATAATAAATACATGCATAATTTTAATAAATAACATGTAACATATTTTAATGTGCAACATGCAATGTACAACATGCAACATGAAATGTGTAATATGATATGCAACATGAAACATATAACATATCATATATAATATATATATGTATATGATTCGTCAAAACCACTGTTAATATTAAAGATACACAATATGCCATTTTGCATTAATTTTAATATTTATTTGCTTCGTGTTCTTTAATCTGTCAGAGATTAAAAAATATTTGTTAAATTTGAAAACTCCAAGATTTATTGTTCATGCAAAATTAAAATTCATATATTTTACTATGATGATGAGTTTTATCATGATGACTTCTGGATGGGTGTTTCACCTTCGTAGTTTTTGTCTTTGTGCTATGTGTATGCAGTATCTGAGGGGCTTGAAGACAGTGTCTAATGCTGTAGAATTGTAGTTAATGTGAGTTGTGACCCGTATATCTTAGTTTATACTGCTGTGGTGAAATATCATGATCAAAAATTGGGGAGAAGTTTTTCACTTGGCTTACATATATGTATCTTTTGTCATCATTGAAGGAAGTCAAGACCAAAAACTCAAACAAGACAGAAATCTGGAGGTGGCAACTGATAACAGAAGCTATTGCAGATACTGCAATATTGGCTTGATTCCCATGGCACTCTTAGCCTGAATTCTTATAAAAGCAGTCCTTCTAGAATAAGGGTGAAAAAACACAGTGGGCTGTGTCCTTATTCATCAACCACTAATTAACAAAAATCCCCTATGGCCTTGCCTACAGCCCCAACTTATGTAACTATTTCATAATTGAGATTCCCTTCTCTTAATTATTTTAACTGGTGTCAGTTTGACATAAAACTATGCAGGAGACCACTCACTGCGTGAGTGTATGTCCTCTGGGAAAGTAGCCAATGGGCTCTGCTTCTGAGTCATCTCTGTTCTCTGAAGTAATTTAGCTTAGTTACTTTGGTTAAATTATTTCATGAAGTTATTTTAAAAAATATTTTTGAATGTGAAAAATTAATTTTCTGATAAAATTGAAGTACTACCATTTTGTCTGTATAGTTTGCCATGATAATCTTCAATTTCAGAATGTTTTTCTATATATTTCTTCAATTTTATCAGAGATATTTCCCATGTAAATCTTCAATTTTTTCAGAAAATGTTTATAATTCCACTTTCAATCAACTTAGAAATATTTTATGCCTACCATTTTATCTGTGTAATTTTCCATGATAATCTTCAATTTTAACAAGTTATTCTATATTTTTCTACAATTTTATCAGAAATACTTCCCATGTAAATGTTCAATTCTATCATAAAATGTTTCTACTTCCTTTTTCAATTAATTTAGCAATGTTCTTTATGTCTACCATTATACTCTTTAATTTTCCATGAAAATTGTCAATTTTAACTTGTTTTTCTTAATAATTTTTATTTTTGTCAGAAATATTTTCTATGTAAATCTTCAGCTTTATCATAAAATGTTTTACTTCCTTTTCAATAAAAAAGAAAGACTCTCAAAGTAAAAAAGGTGGAGAATAAAAAATAAATAAATTTTATTTATATGATATTTAATGTTTCCATGGAGATTTAAAAACTAATTTTATGATTTTGAGTTTAGACTTCTTCCTAAAATATAATAAAATTACAGAATTCAGTTTATATGCATATAGTTGACCGTGGCTAAATGTCTTTAGTCTTTTGCAAAACTATCATTTCCTAATTTATTAAACAAAGCTTTGACAGCAAGAAAAATAAGTATATTACTGCTATCAACAATTTATTTTAAAGATTGATTTTTATTAATGGTATGTGTATGTGTCTGTGTGTGGGCATCTAGAATTGTTTGAATATTTTGAAGAATTTAGAGAAAATGGATCACTAGGATCAGGAATGACAGGATGTTATGATACCCTGACTAGAATGTAGAGAGCTCTGTGTCTTCTGTGAGAACAATACCTGAACTTAACTTCTGATCTGTCTCTATAAGCACAAGAGTTTAATTTTTGTATGTGATACTTCCATATATATTGTTGGCATTTATAAAACTTTAAGTATCCTTCTTCATTTCATTCACTTGCACTTAATAATGTATTGCATGTCTCATATAATTTCTCTGACAAACATTTTCATAGTTTTATTATATATTTTGACAATATTGATAATTTCATCAAATAAAAAATTCATTATTTTGCCACATTCACCCAATTAGCTAAAAAGAAATAACATACATTAGTACATAATTTACTTTATAATGTCTGCTAATTAAATATTGCCTTTGTAATACATGAATAAGAATATTTTAAATATCTCATCAGAAACCTGTTCCTGTCTTATCAATATTGTTCCATACAACATTTAACAATTTTCATCCTATTTGTTCATTTGATGCCAATTCTCATAGATTTCATGGTCTACTGGTTTCAATCTTTAAATTGATTCAGATAAGAAAGCATATTATCAAAAATATGAATGTTTACAGAAAATACCCGGGAAATTTGAGTGCAAGAATTAATAGTAAAATTATAAGTAATCTCTGCAGAAGATAATAAATCCAGAATGAAGAACAGCACCTAAATATGAGAATCTTACTCTTGCTGAGTTCTAAACAATCTGCAAGAATGACTTCAGCCCTCCCAAAAGACTAACAATGGGTCTGAAAGAGCCCTCTTTCTAACATATTGTGGCTAGAAATATATCACTCCTTTACAACCTTTGTGATTTTGTCTTTTTTCCACTCAGGTAAAGCTCACAGACTTTGAAATTTAGAATGGAAGATAGACACGTGACCGGGCTATATAAATGCAAAGATGGATGACTGTAGAGAGTCTTCAGAGTAGAACTGAAAGGCATATGCCCAGACGATGCTTCAACATGTAATAGGAACACATGCTCCACTATGTTCAAAGTAGCCTTATTTATAATAACCAGAAGCTGGAAAGAACCCAGATGTCCCTTAACAGAGGAATGGATGCAAAAGATGTGGTATATTTACACAATGAAGTACTACCCAGAGCTATTAAAAACAATGAATTCATAAAGTTCTTAGGCAAATGGATGGAACTAGAAAATATCATCCTGAATGAGGTAACCCAATCACAAAAGAACACACATGGTATGCATTCACTGATAAATGGACATTAGCCCAGAAGATCGAAATACCTAAGATACAATTCACAGACCACATGAAGCTCAAGGAGAAGGAAGATCAAAATGTGGATACTTTGGTCCTTCTTAGAAGGGAGATCAAAATACCCATGGGAGGAAATTCAGGGACAAAGTATGCAGCAGAGACCGAAGGAAAGACCATCCAGAGACTGCCCCACCTGGGAATCCATCCCGTATACGGTTACCGAACCCAAATACTATTGTGGATGCCAACAAATGTTTCCTGACAGGATCTTGACATAGCTGTCGTCTAGAGGCTCTGCCAGTACCTATTAAATACAGAAGTGGATGCTCACAGATAACCAACGGACAGAACACAGGGTCTTCAATGGAGGAGCTAGAGAAAGGACACAGTGAGCTAAAGGGATTGCAGCCCCATAGGAGGAACAACTATATGAACCAACCAGTACCCCCAGAGATCCCAGGGACTAAAGCACCAACTAAAGAGTACACATGGAGGGACCCATGGTTCCATCTGCATATGTAGCAGAGGATGGCCTTGTCAGATATCTATGAGGCAGGAGGCCTTCGTCCTGAGAAGGCTCAATTACCCAGTGTAGGGGAATGCCAGATCAGGGAATTGGGAGTGGGTGGGCTGTTGAGCAGGTTGAATGGACATGGGATAGGAGGTTTTTGAAGGGAAAAGAGGAAAGGGCATACATAACATTTGAAATTTAAATAAAAATGTATCTAATAAAGAAAAGAAAATTAAAAAATGAAAAACAGCTTTCCTTCCTCAGTTTGATAACATGGCTGGATATGCATAGGCAGGTTAGAGGGCTTTGTGAATGGGCTGCTCTGAGTGTTAAAATCTGAAAACCGAGGCATTCACCCTGGGGGACAAGGTGAGAGGATGCTTTTGCATGTGTCCATGTCTTCTTTCCTGGTACTGCACCTCTCAGTGATGGCAGTCTGGGGATTAAGAGCTACTCAGGCATCAGTGGAAGCATGTTAAAAGCGAATGGAGACCGTGACAAGTTTGGATAATATAAACTGTCACATAATTGATGGAAACGGTTTGTTTGATGAATCTGACAAAATCAAGCAATGTGTAACTAATGTGCTGCGGGGAAAGTGGCAGGAAAATAAGACATCTGCCCTGGGAAAGGGGTGGAAGTGACTTTTCATCATCCTCGGGAAAATGACTTGTCTTCTCAAGCCACTGAATTCTCATTACCTACCTGACAATCTTCAGGCACTAATGCTCCTGGGGGAAGAATGGGATGGGGACTTGTTCTAAGGACAAAAGACACTTGTCACTTAAAGAAAAGCCAAACAAATCTTCTGAAGCCCTCAGAGAAGTTGTGCCTCTATATAAATACGCTCCACACAAAATCTGACCTTTCTCAGAGCATCTGTGTAGTTGGAGGTTCTGAGTGATTGACTGCAATGATAGAAGTCAAATGCTAATGAGTTTAGGAACATAACTAAGATGTTGTGATCCATTCTTATTTATTTGAAGTTTTGAAAAATGCAAATAATGCTACAAAATACAGAGTAATTTATCCACTGGATTATCCCATGTTTTCTATTAATTCAGGGCTTCTTTTAAGCAGTATATTAATTAGCATTTTATACAATCTTACCATTGATTTAAAAGTGAAACTAATACATAGAAAAATCTTATTAGCTGCCCTTTCTGGTCTAATGAAATTAAAAAAAAATTAACTCTAAAAAATAAATAAAAGCAGGAGATCAAGAATAAAAAAATCAATATCTACATATTTAAATTTAAAATAAATGGAAATACATAAAAAATCACTGCAGCTTTGAAAAGAACATACAGTAATCAACAGCACAAAAATCTGAGAAATAAATATGAAATATTCATTATTACCCGCCATTAATAGAAACAAAACAAGCTCTCAAGTAGCTAAATGGAAAAGCTAAAATAATGACTATCTTTATTAACTTTTATTTTAGTAGTATTTTAAGCTCACAATGGTGCATGATTAATGAGTAATAAAATAATATTTTAAAAGTCTCAAATAAATAATTTTATATGTATCATAAATAATATAAATATTTTAATAGGTTGATAAGCAAAAAGGGAAGAAATATTATTTTCATAGAGTAGGTAGGGATAAATTATGTGTGTAATATTAAAAAAATACAAATAGTACTGACAGTTTAAATAACATTACTTATTTTGAAATGTTAAAAAAAATTAAATAACACTTTCAGAATTGGAAGGGCAATTTCCACATGTACGAGAAAATATACAATAACACAGTATTGAACATATCATCCCAGAACATTTTTCAGGAAAAGGAATTCTCTTAAAAGTATTTAAACTGCCTTTGAATGGCTAACTACTTGGTGAATTTCAAATTAATTTTATAAGTGGTACAAATAATTGGGATGAAATTTGCATCTTTATTGTCTTTGACTTTGTATTTGTCTTTATTGTCTTTGTTATTTCACACATTACTTATAACCTCCTAACTGGATACACCATCTTGTTCCTTCCCCATAAGATCTGAGCTAAGTGCAGATCCAGCTTGATTAATCTCAAACAGCGACAACAGATGTAACAGGGCTTGGAAATTAGAGGACCTAGTTTCCACGGTGGCTTTCTACTTTTCAATAAATTCTGTCATCAAGTTTCCATTTCTTCTTTTGTATATTTGTTTGTTTGCTTGTATAAGACAAAACATTTTCTCTGTAGTTCTAGCCTTCCTGTAACTCCTATGTAGAGCTTACTAGCCTCAAACTCAAAGTGATCCTCTTGTTTCTTCTCTGTGCTGGAATTATACAGTGTGGTATCATACTTAGCTTAGTGATCACTTTTTGTGGGGGTAGTGGGGATTTCAACTTTGAGGATAGTTGAAATATATATGGATGTATATATGCATATAGATCAAAATTGACTTTTTGAAATGTTTGAGTGTACATGTGTGTGCATATATAGTACATATATACATGTATGTGTGCATATTTCAATAATACTCAGTATATGTATATATAATATGTGTGTAGATCACACTATATATATCAGTATGTATCTACTATATGTATATTTCATATCATATATATTAATATATGAATATATATCCAGGTGTTGGTTTCTAATAAGTGAGTGAATGCCTATTACTTTTCCTTAAATCTCAAAGCTGTTGAATTCCAGGATTAAAGCCAAGCACAAGGTAAGATTTGCTAAAGCTGAGTTTCTTCTCCATATATCTTGATCTAACATACTCAATCTCTTGCCTAGAACAAATAATAGAATGAATCATTGTTAGGACAGGATGTGAGAGAAGAGAGAAGAGAAACTTAGTAGTTTAAGATATATTTTATAATTGTGTGTAAAAAATAATTTTCTTGAAAAGAAATAAAAATAAATGATATCAGGTATCTATTGAATTACATCTTAAATTAGCAAACTGCAATATGTATTATTTCCTAAAATATATTGACAGAACAAGCCTGCATCTACTGGATAATGAATACTAGATATTAGTCTCTTCTATTAGAAACTACAAAATATTTGTTCAACATAAAGAATTCAAATAATTTAATATTACCTGTCAAGCTTTTTATGAAAATTTTTGTCTCCTCCTACCTTGGAAAACTATTATGCAAATATTTAACCTCCTCCTCCCCAGGATCATTATAAACCTTTGTTTGCTTCAGCAAGGTTCAGCAATCTTGGAACTTAGTTGAGTAAAATCACTGCTATACTTGATTTCCTTTGTGAGGATTGTTTTAAAACTAGACCATTGAAAGAGATTGTGAGATTCAGACCCCATCCAGTGAGAAAAAATACAGTCAGTACCTTCCTTAGAATGAATACCAAGAACACTCTCTTCCCTTGTGATTGTTCCCCTGCTTTTGTGAGAAGAGACCTCTGGCTGTGAGACTTCAATTAGATTAATGATGTCTTTTCCTTCTGACACTGAACTCATTTCTAGAAATCATTACCTTTCTAGAATACATCTAGCTACAGCCACAGTCTGACCTGTATCAGAGAAGACTGATTTCTATAGGCATAGTAGTTGTCTGAGTTTCTGACATAATGTTTAGCATAACTGTGTGTTTCTCTTATATATCCCTTTCTCCATGGGTACTCAGGGCCACATGTTGCTGTAGTAAACATAGGCACTGAATAAACTGAACTAATACTTGGTATCTTTGCTTTAGTAAAACTTTGAAAGTGAAAATCATGTGTAATGACATTTCTTTCTTGTTTTCCAAACAAAAGGATAGCTGCGATCCTGTTTCTTCTTCATACATCTCTTCTGTTATTGTGGTTTATATCAAAACTCCTTAACCTACTATGAAAGTTTGAATCAAAATGGCATGCTCAGGTTCATAGATATTAATGCTTCATTCTTAGTTATTAGAAATATTTGGGAAGGATGAGGAGGTATGGCTGAGCAAGAATCCATCCCTCTTTCTCTCTCTCTCTGCCCCCTCCCTACAGATTGACTTTTGTTGCAACATGTAAGCTTTCAGCAAAATCTCCTTCACCATGCTCACCTGCCTGCTTCCATACCTCTTCATGGACTCTATTACTCTCTGGAACTGTGCGTTGCAAATAAAATACTGTCTCTTGTAAATTTACTTGGTAATACAGAAAGAGAAAAGGAACTAAGACTGCTACCAAAGGCAGTTTTTAAGTACTGTACTAGCAATTACCTCCTTTCACTTAAGTCCCAGTTTCCTGTCTTCTCTTGATACCAAGTAATGAACTTTCTGTTTTCCAACTGACAGGTGATCACCACACATTATCTTACTGTTAATTTTTTTTATTTATATGTCTTCACAGGCTTCAAAATTTTAACCTTCAGTAAACATGAGTTTTCTCAAATATAGTCTTCTATAGAAAAAATGTTTAAATTTATTTAAATTCTTAGTTTTGTTTTGTGAATGAAATATTCCCCAAGGGTCAAATATTAGAGGTGTGGTCTCCAATCCAGATTCGAAGTGGTAGGATCTTTGAAGCTAAATCAATTGGGATATTTCTGACATTATCATTAATACTAATCCATTAATTAATTTATGACATCTTGGGTTTTGAAGGAATAAGGTGTTTTTCATGTATTTCTGATTCCCTTCCCCGCATTTTTCTCAACATTATTTACCCTCCAAAACCCCTGGCACCATTTGTTGATGATTGGCCTTCTCTCTATGTTCTGTTTCACTAGAAGGACAGAAAGAGTAGAAACAAATAACCATGGAGAAAACCTCTGAAACAATTATGCAAAACATACCTTCCATGGAATTTCTCTCAGGAGTTTTTTCACAAAATAGAAAGATGATTAATACATATTCTTAATTATAGTTTATATGAGATGTCCATTACCAGGTGTAAACACAAAAATATATAGATACTCCCACACATCTATCTATATGTAAATTATAAATTAGTTGTTTTGTGCACTTATGCGAAGAATACCGACAAATTATATTTGGTACACCAGTTACATGGTATGTGTGTCTCTTTATATATTAATTATATTATATTATATTAATTATCTTATATACATTAT
The DNA here is from genome assembly GCA_964023405.1 of Apodemus agrarius. NCBI lineage: Eukaryota > Metazoa > Chordata > Mammalia > Rodentia > Muridae > Apodemus > Apodemus agrarius. The sequence continues at coordinate 82,569,842 of OZ030008.1, forward strand.
TATCATCAGCAATCTTCCCCTTTTATGTCATTAAAATTATACCCCTACTAAAACCTTAGTAATGAAAAAATGTCAACAGAAATGTTGCCAAATGTGAAACAACATTGTAGTCTATTGCATCTGCTGTTTTATTTTATATGCCACCCATGCCAGTAGCATCTAGGAAAGTGATGTTGGAAGCTTTCCTAGAAATTTTAAAAAGAATTCCCATTTATCTCATTCATTACAACTTTACCTTCTGTCATCTCTGTCATCTGTGCTAAAAGTACTTGACAAGAACTTAAGAACAATGATTTCTTCAGAATACAGACATTTTAAACCAGCAACATGGCTGCTTTGGCAAGAAATTACATCCAAAGACCTTTTATGTTTACATAATCCTGCTAAAATGCAGACATACTCTTGATGTCTGGCTGCAAGAGACACATACCCTAATATATACCTTCAATCCCAATGTAGGTAAGATTAATTTGTAGGAGGAACCAGCCATGTTTGAAAGTGATGTCTAATTGAGGAGCAGGTAAAAGGATGAATCAAAGAAAGATTTTACAGAATGAGTCAGATATAGGATATGTCCAACAAGTGAGTGAGAGTGAGAGAAAGAAAGACAGAAAAGGAAATTTTGAGTTCAGAAAGAACTAGAAATGGTGAGCTAAATCATCAGTATGTCCGTGATAGAACTATTATATCCAGAATGGCTAAGGTTAAAAACTCAGTAAACAACAGGTGTTGGTGAGGATGTGAAGAAACTGGAACACTCCTCCACTGCTGATGGGTTTGCAAGCTGGTACAACCACTCTAGCTGCCATACCACTCCTGGGCATATACCCAGAGTCTTCGCCAGCATGCAACAAGGATACATGTTGCACTATGTTCATAGCAGCCTTATTTATAATAGCCAGAAGCTGAAAAGAACCCAGATGTCCCTCAACAGAGGATTGGATACAAAAAAATATGGTATATATACACAATGGAGTACTATTTAGCCATTATAATCAATAACTTCATCAAATTCTTAGACAAATGGATGGAGCTGGAGAACATCATACTAAGTGAGGTGACCCAGTCTCAAAAGAATACCCATGGTATGACTCACTGATAAGTGGATATTAGCCTAGAATCCTGGGAACACCAAAGACACAATCCACATACCAAATGATGTCCAACAAGAAGGAAGGAGTGGACCCTGGTTCTGGAAAGGCTCAAAGAATCAGTGTAGGGGAATACCAGAACAGGGAAGTGGGAAGGGGTAGATGGGGGAGCGGGGGAGGGAAAAGGGCATATGGGACCTTTGGGGGGTGGGGAACCAGGTAAAGGGAAATGAAATGTAAATAAAGAATATATCCAATAAAAAAAGAAAAAAAGTACTAGTATATCAACTGATATATCAACTGAATTAAAGTATATTTACACTTGTAGCTTATTGTTGCAAAGATGTAGTTTATAATATTGGGAAGTCATGGTGGCATGAGAGGGTGCAGCTGATCACAGTGTATTCTGAATTCATAAACACAGAAATAGACAGAAATTCTGATGTTCAGTCAGCTTTCTCTTTTATCTAACCTGATCTTACCTACAGGAATGGTGCTACCCACATTTACAGTTATCATCCAATTTCAATCTATTTGTAAAATCCATCCCAGATATGTCCAGAATATTGCAACTTCAATGATTTTAGACTATAAGATTGATACTATTAACTATAACTCATAATTTAAATTATCATTTAAAGTTAAGTGATTCTGTTTTTAATAAGAAGCAAGAAATACATTCAGGACAGTTTCTTGTCTACCTTCCAGATTAAATCACGATTATTGCATATGTATGTTTGATAATTTTACATGAAATTTTCTTTTAAAAGTTTGCTCTGCCAACACTAAAATGGATATTCTTTCAAGATATATTTGCGCTAAACTGAAAAAAAATTACATGTATTTTATAGAAATATTTATTTTTCAAAAAAATCTTATCTTCAAAGGTAAATGATATTTATATAATTATACATTTAGGGCAAAAGAATTGACATAAAATTTATCTAAACTTTAGCCACACCATGATATTTACCATCTCCCGATGATGCTCTCCTCCAGCCAACCTATATACTTTTACTGATTATTCCTTCCTTGATAAAGTTCTGTGCTCTTTCAGCATATGCCTATCTGTTACATATATTAGTATATTCTGAATTTATAAGCAAGGAGGAATAAATTCTGATGTTTGGTCAACTTTTTCTTTTATATAACTTAAGATTCTACCTTCTGAAATGGTATGTATAATACATAACTTTTCACTCTTCCCTTTAAGTCTTCCTATTCATATACTTCTCTGATCTGTCCCTTTATCTTTGAACTAATACAGTGATTATACATAATATTTTCTCCTAGTTGATTTATCTTCATGTCTCCATTCTGCTCCACAGACAACGCTTTGAGAAATGTAAGATACTTCTTCTTCCTGGAGGTCAGCTGTATTCTCCTACTTAAACTTCTGAGGAGAACTTAACACTTCTCATGAATTAAAACTCATAACTTATAATCAGTGATCGTGATATGTATTCTCATTCCCAGAGTTATTAGACTCAAAATCACATTAGAAGTGAAGACTATTTGTCTATTGAAAGCATTGTATGGGCATTTTACTTGTCTACTTAGGTTACATGGTAGAAAGATCACATAGAAAGTTTTCTGTCTTTCTTCTCTGTCTGCTTTGGCTTTATGATATTTTTCTATCACCCAATATCACCTTTAGTAGATAATAGCATATCATTTTCCATTGTATTCTTCAGTGTACTTCATTTGTTACATTTTTGTCAGTGGTAGATTAAACTGTGCCTCTAGCATTTTATAGGAGCTATAAAATTACATATAACAAATTTGAATGTTTGTTTAGAAAGAAACATTAGGTTGACATATTCTAAACCTACAAGTTATATACAAGGGAACTTCTGAATTCTGCTGCCATCTTAATAATGTTTCTCCAACATTCTTGGGAAATATGAAATAAATTGGACAAGCAAAATTATAAAACATTAAGGAAGTTTCTGAAACCGAGTTTCCTAAAATCTACAATATTGTCAGAGTAAAACATTGTTCTGTATTCTAATATAAAAATACACAATTGTGGAAGGAAAATGTATGGAATTTTCATATTTTTTCTGGCTTAATTGCTGTATAAATGAGCATCTGTCCATTGAAATTAGAGTCTGCATATATAATGCCAGATAAATTTCTTCTACTCAGATTTTTCTTCATAACTACCTGATATTTTATTATCCATTTTTCCTGAAATATGTACCAGGTTTGGAGCATGGTTCATATAATAAACCATATTTAGGGATAAGTATTTTGTGTTTTCAAAAATCTTCTTTTGTAATCTCAAGAGAGATAGGTATTTTTTTAGAGACTCTCTTAACTAACACACTGAAAACATTTAAGAGTAGCAGTGGCTTTATGTGCAGTAAAGTATGACAAGTCCCCAATGTACATTTAGAAGAACATATCTACATCTCATATGAGATACTACTTAACATTAACTCCAAAACTTAACAACTTGAAATTTAAACATATTGGGTTATACAATAAAACACACATATTTTTTGTGAGTTTTTGATTCTCTTATATGTAGAGACTGCAAAACATTATAAGATTAAGGTTTAAATTTTTCAGGCATTTTTCTGTTCATAGGTGAAATTGCTTAGTATTTTATTGAGTCACTGTTTGAAAATCATTAATTAAAAAACTTTTATGTAGAAACATAATACTTCATTACCTATGTATAAAAGGCTAAGCTTGTAGAAATAATTATTTTGTATAGTTTCAAATGTAGAAAATTTTGTCAGTTAATAGAAAAAATTAAAAGGTATTTTTTTATAACAAATAAATCAAATAATGCCTTCTTTCCTCACTAAAGTCCTGTCACTGGAATTTTGGCAATTAATACAAAAAATTCATGCAGGTGACAAAGAGCATCTCTGATTTTAGGTAAGTTGAACTTAATATTCTAATGAAAAGGTAAGCAATTTACTGAAACTTTTTCAATCACATTCTCTGTGATTATTATTAATTTTATTAAGAACAAATGTCTATCATTAGTTTTCAAATATTAAGATGTAAAAAAGGACAAATCTCTATTCAAACAGTACTAATTGATTTTGATATTTATTAATAAAAATTATTAATTTACATCAATTAATATGATTAAAAATTACTATTTTCCCTAAGATTTATTTGAGTCCTATGCTTATCCTTAAAACATAAAAAGCCACCATTATTGCTCTCTGTTTTAAAAACACGGTGACTTTATTATCTTCAACAGTAAGTTTTATCAACTAGTTTTAGTGAACAGAAAGAAAGTGGGGTCTCCTTACTGAACCCTTCATAAGCAAGTATTCCTCACAATAAAATTTTTGCTTAACACACACTTTATTGGCTTTTTTGTTTGTTTGTGTTTTGTTTATCTGATATATTCTTAATTTACATTTCATATGATTTCCCCCTTTCCAGGCTGTGCCCTCCCTGAAAGTCCCATAAGCCCTCTTCCCTTCCTCTGTTCCCGATCCACCCCTTCCTGCTTCCCTTTTCTGGTATTCCCCTACACTACTGCATTGAACCTTTCCAGGACCAGGGGCCACTCCTTCCTTTTCTTGGACATCATTTGATATGGGGATTGTGTCTATCCTCTTATCTCCTTCATCTGTGATGCTGGGAATGTTGAGGGATAAAAAGACACACATGCTCTAATGTTGCTGTGAATCTTACACAGTACAGTACAACATTCCTGGCAACATGTACCCACTGGCGTGACACTAGCATCACCACTACAGGAAAGCCAACAGCTCATTGATTGCATATGAATCCTGCTCCAAACTAAGGACTTAATCCCTGGTAATATAAATCTTGTCAAAAATTTATGGCTACTAGCAATGTTATATAAATAGTCAGGGCGACAAGCTAACTTTTAAATTTATATGCTTGTATTTAGAAATGAATATTCCTCTTGGGTTTTAATTTTATTTTTTTTCTGAAAAATATAGACATGAACACAGAGATACATTGCAACTCAAAGTGAGCATATTTAATTCTTGAGTGCTCAATCTTAAACAAGCAAAACATTTATAATCCAACATTTAAGACTTAGGAAGCATCGTAAAAAAACGGAGTCAGAAAATTGGAAGAGCCAGAAAACAGGGAAAAGCATAGTAAAATGTTATTTTCTGTACATGGACACAGTTGATGCAATCAGAATCTCACAAGGTTTGTGGGAACTGCACAAGATGGGATCATCTAAACTCAGTTGGGAATTGAGAAGGACTCACACATTTCCCTGCTGAACTATTTGGTATTGAATTCTGTGTGAGAAACAGGTATTGTTTTTAGTTACATACAAGCTGAGCAAACCACCAGTCTTCCAATAGATATCTTTAAATACACAGGTACACATATATGACTCTGGATAAACTCAGCAAGTCACAAAAAGAAATATAAGGAGAAAAAATATCCTATTAGGAGGGTAATGCATGGAGGGATCCATGGCTCCAGCTTCATATGTAGCAGGGGACAGCCCATTCAGACATTAGTGAGAGGAGAGGCCATTGGTTCTGTGAGGTCTCAATGCCACTGTGTAAGGGAATGCCAGCTCAGGGTAGTGGGTGGTGGGGATTGGCAAGCTGGGGGAAGGGCCATGGGGTAGAGGTTTTCAGAGGGGTGAGGAGGAAAGGGGACAGCATTTGAAATGTAAATAAAGCAAATATCTAATAAAAGAAAAAAGAAAAACGAAAAAAGGAAATGATGTTGACCCATTTTAAAATCAGGTAGAATAAAACAGGAACTTAATTCTTCATGATGTTAGTTCCTGTTTATAATCTGCAGCCTAAAATAAAATAAAAACATAAAAATTGCTTTTGAATTATTATTTTGTGTTTCAAGGAGCAATTTACTGGTTTCATCCTTAAACAGATGTTGTGTCTAGAACATACGAGAAGTAAATAGGAACACTGATTTTATCCTAGCAGTTATCTATTTGTGTTGAAATATGGAGAGTCATACAACTGCACACTTAACCACAATGTATATATTATAGTTACTGAATATAAACATCATAATATTTTGTGTACTTTCTAAAGATCGTGGTAATATATACTAGGAAGAAACTGTTAGTGACAACTTCAATCTTTACACTTAATTTTTTTGATTCACTACAAATGAGATTGTTCCTGAAAAAATGAATCAAAGAGTAAAAAGAAAATATCAATTTGAAACAATGCAAGTCTGCATATCTAGTTAACTGACAAGAGTGTATAAATGTCAGCATGACTTTCAAACAGATCGGTTTCAGTTCAAAGAGCTAGACAATGTTTTTTACTTCGAACAGGTAGTGGAGATTGTACAAAGCTGCTGGAATGATTCTGAAGCAAATTTGGGGATGTGTAATGAGAAATTGTATGTGCATGAAAAAGAGGCTGTACTATATGTCAATTTACAACTAACACTTCTTTGGGGGAATCTGTTTGGTTTTATGTTCTAATAAATGGCATGTCTGCTGCCAGTGACATTTATAGTTCCTTAGAGATCTGGGTAAGGGAATAATGTTATTCTTTCACAAGCAGCTGCCTGGCTATTTGTCATTTTCCATATTTTCTTCAAAGCTCCTTTAAAAAACATTGAAACTGATTGAAAGGAAACATAGAAAGAAATCATGAAAAATCTGTTGGAGAGTGTGATAGACTTTTTTAATTTTTTTTTAATTTTTATTTTCTATATTCTATATTTACATTCCAAAGGCTTTCCCCTTTCCCAGTTCCCCCCCACCATATGTCCCATAGTTCCTCCCCCCAACTATTCCCCAATCATTCCCCCTCCCCCCATGGTTTCTCTACAAAACCGGATCCAATCTTTATAGGCCCAGGGACCTCTCCTTTCTTCTTCTTGGGAATCATTTGACTTGCTAATTGCGCCATGAGTATTTAGGGCTTCTGGGCTCAGACTTTACTAGATTGCAATACTCTGTTCCAGGGGCTTGGGAGATGGGCGTGTCACTCCATTCCCTTCTATATCATATGAAGACCAGAGTTCAGATTCAAAGGAGCCATGGAGAAGTTTGGCATGCTCATTCATTTTTGTAAACATCTGTAACCCAGGTACAAGGAGTTATGAATTTAAGCACCTTCGCCCTAGAGCTTAGAGATAAGCTACTCTAATTGGCTTAAAAGAGGTGTAATTAGTAAAAGACTTTGTCCCAAAAAAGAGATGATAAGGTAGAGAATTACCAAGAAAACAAAAATCAATGTATATGCTCCTTATATGTGCATATACATGTAAGCAACACACACACACACACACACACACACACACACACACCCATGTCTGTTAAAAACATAGACACATACGTACATACACGAAAATGCACACAAACAAATATTCACATGTACAGAGGCCTCTTTTCAATATTTGTATTCTAATTAAACCAAAAGTAAACTCAATAAGTACAGAGATAAAAGTGTCTTATCAATTTCAAACATTAAGAGTTTGATTGAGGCCTCCATATTGCAACCAGGACATAGCTGGAAAGGTGCAGGTACACAGACTCCATCTCGGGCTAGAGCAGGAGATCTGCTAAGCTCTCGCCCCCAGGCGGGCCCAGGGGTGGGCGCCTAGGCTCTGCCGCACGTCCCTGCAAGCTTAGGCCTTGCACCGAGGCAGCCAGAGCCACCCAGCTCCCCAGGACCCCGGACCAGCGATAGCAGCAGGCCTCCATATTGCAACCAGGACACAGCTGGAAAGGTGCAGGTACACATACTCCATCTCAGGCTAGAGCAGGAGATCTGCTAAGCTCTCGCCCCCAGGCAGGCCCAGTGGTGGGCTCCTAGGCTCTGCTGCACTTCCCAGCGACCTTAGGCTGTGCACCCAGGGAGCCGGAGGCAACCAATTCCCAGGACCTTGGACCGATAGCAGCAGGCCTCCATATTGCAACCAGGACACAGCTGGAAAGGCACAGGTAGACAGATTCTATCAGGGGCTACCATGTGGGGGGATCTGCTAGGCTCTTACTACTAGGCAGGCCCAGCAGTGCCCACTGAGGCTCTGCTGCACTCCCCCGCACTTCTCTGAGACCTCAGGCCTTGCACAAAGTCAGCAGGTGGCAGCCAGCTCTTGATCCAATTGAGCAGCAATCACACATAACCACCAGTAGAGAAACAACAGGTAAGCCCAGCCTCACGGTAGATTCAAACACCAGCCAGTGACAACAAGGTCAACTAATACCAGAAATAACCAGATGGCAAAAGGTAAACGAAGGAATGTCACTAACAGAAATCAAGGCAACATGATAGCATCTGAACACAGTTCGCCAACAACAGGAAGCCCTGGATACTCCAAAACACCAGAAAAACAAGACTTGGATATAAAATCACTGGTCAGGATGCTGGTAGCTGAACACATAGAAAAATCTCATAAAGAAATAGAGGAGAAAATGGATCAAAAGTTAGAAGCCTTTACAAGGCAAATACAAAAATCACTTCAAGAAATTCAGGAGAAGATGGATCAAAAAGAAGAAGACAATAAGGAAGAAAGACAAAAATCACTTAAAGAAATACAGAAGAACGTGGGCCAACAAGTAGAAGCTATGAAAGAGGAAACACAAAAATCTATTAAAGAAATACACGAAAACACAATCAAGCAAGTGAAAGATCTGAACATATCCATCCAGGTACTAAAAACAGAAGTAGAAACAACTAAGAAATTGCAGAGGGAGACAACATTGGAGATAGAAAACCTTGGAAAGAAATCAGGAGCCATAGATGTAAATATCAACAATAGAATACAAGAGATAGAAGACAGAATATCAGAAGCCGAAGATACCATAGGAACCATTGATTTAACAGTCAAAGAAAATACTAAATGCAAAAAGGCTGTAACCCAAAACATCCAGGAAATCCAGGACACAATGAGAAGACCAAACCTAAGGATTATTAAACTACACCCAGGAAGAAGCAAGATAGAAACCTCTTCTCATCAAACCCAAAAGAAGGTAACCTCTCAAATATAAAAAATAAATAAAATAAATAAATATAACTTAAAAAAATGTCTGGAGGTAATAATTATTATTCCTTAATATCTCTTAATATCAATGGACTCAATTCCCCAATAAAAAGACATAGATTAACAGACTGGATACAGAAACAGGACCCTACATTTTGCTGCATACAGGAAACACATCTCAGTGTTAAAGACAAACACTGCCTTAGAGTAAAAGGCTGGAAGACAATTTTACAAGCAAATGGTCTCAGGAAACAAGCTAGAGTAGCCATTCTAATATCATATAAAATTGACTTCCAACCTAAAATCATCAAAAGAGACTCAGAAGGTCACTTCTTGCTGGCCAAAGGGAAAATCCACCAAGAAGAGCTCTCAATACTGAACATCTATGCTCCGAATGCAAGGGCACCCTCATTCGTAAAAGAAACCTTATGAAAGCTTAAAGCACACATTACACCTAACACAATAATTGTGGATGACTTCAACACTCCACTCCCCTCAATGGATTGATCAGGAAAGCAGAAAATAAACAGGGACACAGTGAAACTAATTGAAACTCTGGACCAATTGGATTTAACAGATATATATAGAACATTTCATCCTAAAGCTAAAGAATATACCTTTTTCTCAGCACCACATGGTACCTTCTCCAAAATAGACCATATAATTGGTCACAAGACAGATGTCAACAAATACAAGAAGATTGAGCTAATCCCATGCCTCCTATCAGATCACCATGGAGTAAGAGTGGTCTTCAATAGCAACAAAAACAACAGAAAGCCCACATACACATGGAAACTGAACAATACTCTACTCAATGACACCTTGGTCAAGGAAGAAATAAAAAAAGAAATCAAAGACTTTTTAGAATTCAATGAAAATGAGAGAACCACCTACCCAAATCTATGGGACACAATGAAAGCAGTGCTAAGAGGAAAACTCATAGCTCTAAGTGCATCCTAAATGAAACTGGAGAGAGCATACACTAGCAGCTTAATGGCACAAGTTAAAGCCTTGGAAGAAAAACAAGTTAATTAACCCAGGAGGAGTAGAAGACAAGAAATCATCAAACTCAGGGCTGAAATCAAATAGAAACAAAGAGAACCATACAAAGAATCAACAAGACCAGGAGCTGGTTCTTTGAGAAAATCAACAAGATAGATAAACCCTTAGCCAGACTAACCAAAGGACACAGATACAGTATCCAAATTAACAAAATTAGAAATGAAAAGGGAGACATAACAACAGAAACTGAGGAAATTCAAAAGATCATCAGATCCTACTACAAAGGTCTATACTCAAAACAACTGGAGAATCTAGAGGAAATGGACAATTTCCTAGACAGATACCAAATACCAAAATTAAATCAGCATCAAATAGATCAGCTAAATAGTCCCATCACCCCTAAAGAAATAGAAGGGTTTATAGAAAGCCTCCCAACAAAGAAAAGTACGTGACCAGATGGTTTTAGTGCAGAATTCTACCAGACATTCAAAGAAGACTTAACACCAATACTTTTCAAACTATTCCACAAAATAGAGACAGAAGGGATACTGCCCAACTCATTCTTTGAAGCCACAATTACGCTAATACCTAAACCAAAAAAGATCCAACAAAGAAAGAGAACTACAGGCCAATTTCTCTTATGAATATCGATGCAAAAATACTAAATAAAATTCTTGCCAACCAAATCCAAGAGCACATCAAAACGATCATTCACTATGATCAAGTAGGCTTCAACCCAGGGATGCAGGGATGGTTCAACATATGGAAATCCATCAATGTAATCCTCTAAATAAACAAACTAAAAGAAAAAAACCACATGGTCATCTCATTAGATGCTGAAAAAGCATTGACAAAATTCAGCATCCTTTCATGCTAAAAGTCTTGGAAAGAGCAGGAATTCAAGGCCCATACCTAAACATAGTAAAAGCAATCTACAGCAAACCAGTAGCCAACATCAAAATAAATGGAGAGAAACTTGAAGCATTCCCACTAAAATCAGGGACTAGACAAGACTGCCCTCTCTCTCCATATCTTTTCAATATAGTACTTGAAGTTCTAGCGAGAGCAATTAGACAACATAAGGAAGTCAAAGGGATACAAAATGGAAAGGAAGAAGTCAAACTATCATTATTTGCAGATGATATGATAGATTACTTAAGTGACCCAAAAAACTCCAACAGAGAACTTCTACAGCTGATAAACAACTTCAGCAAAGTGGCAGGTTATAAAATTAACTCAAGCAAATCAGTAGCCTTTTTGTACTCAAACGACAAGCAGGCTGAGAAAGAAGTTAGGGAAATAACACCCTTCACAATAGCCACAAACAACATAAAGTACCTTGGCGTAACTCTAACCAAACAAGCAAGGATCTGTATGACAGAAACTTCAAGTCCTTGAAGAAAGAAATCGAAGAAGACCTCAGAATATGGAAAAATATTTTTTGCTCCTGGATTGGCAGGATCAATATAGTAAAAATGGCCATATTACCAAAAGCAATATACAGATTCAATGCGATCCCCATCAAAATCCCAACTCAATTCTTCATAGATCTAGGAAGAGCAATTCTCAAATTCATCTGCACCAACACAAAACCCAGGATAGCTAAAACTATTCTCAACAATAAAAGGACTTCTGGGGGCATCAATATCCCTGACCTTAAACAGTACTACAGAGCAATTGTGTTAAAAACTGCATGGTATTGGTACAGCAACAGGCAAGTGGATCAATGGAATAGGATTGAAGACCCAGAAATTAACCCACATACTTATGGTCACTTGATCTTTGATAAAGGAGCCACAACCATACAGTGGAAAAAAGATAGTCTTTTCAACAAATGGTGCTGGTTCAACTGGAGGTCAACATGCAGAAGAATGTGAATTGACCCACTCTTATCTCCTTGCACTAAGATCATCTCAAAGTGGATCAAGGACCTCCACATAAAACCAGACACACTGAAACTATTAGGATAGAAACTTGTGAAGACCCTGGAGGACATAGGCACAGGGGGAAAGTTTCTGAACAGAACACCAATAGCTTATACACTAAGATCAAGAATTGACAAATGGGACCTCATAAAATTACAAAGTTTCTGCAAGGCAAAGGACACTGTCAGAAGGACAAAACGACAACCAACAAAGTGGGAAAATATCTTCACCAACCCCACATCTGACAGAGGGCTAATATCCAATATATATAAAGAACTCAAGAAGTTAGACCCAAGAGAACCAAATAACCCTATCAAAAAATGGGGTACAGCGCTAAACAAAGAATTTTCACCAGAAGAAATTCGGATGGCTGAGAAACACCTTAAGAGATGTTCAACATCATTAGTCATCAGGGTAATGCAAATCAAAACAACCCTGAGATTCCACCTCACACCAGTCAGAATGGCTAAGATTAAAAACTCAAGAGACAACAAATGCTGGCGAGGATGTGGAGAAAGAGGAACACTCCTCCACTGTTGGTGGGATTGCAAAATGGTAAAACCGCTCTGGAAATCAGTGTGGCAGTTCCTCAGAAAATTGGGCATGTCCCTTCTAGAGGACCCTGGCATACCACTCCTGGGCATATACCCAGAGGATTCCCCTGCATACAATAAAGACACATGCTCCACTATGTTTAGAGCAGCCTTGTTTATAATAGCCAGAAATTGGAAGGAGCCCAAATATCCCTCAAAGGAGGAATGGATACAGAAAATGTGGTATATTTATACAATGGAATACTACTCAGCAATTAAAAATAATGAATTCATGCAATTTGTAGGTAAATGGTTAGACCTGGAAAATATCATCTTGAGTGAGTTAACCCAATCACAAAAGAATACACATGAAATGCAATCACTGATAAGTGGATATTAATGAGCCCAGAAGCCCTAAATACTCAAGGCACAATTAGCAAGTCAAATGATTCCCAAGAAGAAAGGAGAGGACCCTGGGCCTGGAAAGATTGGATCCACTTTTGTAGAGAAACTGTGGGGGGAGGGGGAATGATTGGGGAATAGTTGGGAGGGAGAGGAACTATGGGACATAGGGCGGGGGGCAACTGGGAAAGGGGAAAGCCTTTGGAATGTAAACATAGAATATAGAAAATAAAAATTAAAAAAAAAGAAAAAAAAGAGTTTGATTGAGAATCTAAAGGTGATCAAAACTTAGTAGGAAGAACAGTATTAGTTAATAGGACCACCCAGAGCTCCCGGGAACTAAACCACCCACCAAAGAGTAACATAGAAGGATCCACAGCTCCAGCTACATATATAGCAGAGGATGGTATCATCTGGCATCAATGGGAGGGGAGTCCTTTGGTCCTGTGGAGGCTTGATGCCCCAGTGTAAGGGGATGTTAGAGTGGTGAGGCAGGAGTTGGTAAGAGGTTGGAGCAGCACCCACATAGAGGCAAAGGGCACTGTATGGGGGGTTTGTGGAGGGGAAAGCAGAAATGGGGATAATATTTGAAATATAAATCAGTAAAATGATTAATAACAAATTAATAATAATAAAAAGAAACAAAATAGTTTGTTAAAATTTGCAAAAGTAGTAACAAAATCATTTCTAAGAGGTATGTACTTTTATTAGTTCTGATTGGCAATGTTTAATTGTAAGAAAAAATAAATGTGTTTATGTTTACAGCATTTTCTAAACCATACTCTGCTAGATATCAAAAGAATACAGACGTTTCCTCCACTGCTTTTTAAGCTCTGCTGTTTAATGTTTGTTTGGTGCTTTTGTGTGTATGTGTATGTGTTAGAAGTTGCACTCTCACATTTCTTGTAGTACATATGAAATGGGTTTGTATCTGATTTTTGTCAAAGGCAATAATAGAATCATATATGATTTCTACATTGTAACAAAAGTGGTTGATATTGGCAAGGTAAAGAGATTACTCTACCTACTAGAAAAAATTTTTATGATCTAAATATACTAATTCAAAATATCAAATCGAAGCCATTTTTTGATTGCATTACCATGTTTGTTTCTCACTAAACTAAATATGTTTTTACATAAAACTCCTTAAATTCGCAATTCTTCAAACACAAAAACCTTGAGATCTTTATTAGTAGACACTATACTAGAATGTGGAGGAAAGATAATTCTAATGCTGATCTCATGAGTGTGCTAAGTATCTGACATCCTTACAATAATATTGGGAAGTTTGCCGAGGATCAGTTTTGGCTTTGAGAGGGGTTCCTAAGAAATGGGTGTTTAGGAGGAGTGAAAAATGTCTTGAAGTCAATTGTGGGGTACATGATGATAGATAGCCTTAGATTCTGCTAGAAACAGCTATCTCTTGCTAGAAAAATAAATTCTAAAAGCTCTTTGCATAGCTCATCTCTTGCAGAGCAAAGCCCAATCTTTTATGAATTGAATATATCAATTCAATCTCTACCCCAGTATACATTCGATTATCCTATGAATCATCATTTTATGACATTATGCCCTCACTCTTAGAAAAAATACATTTTTTTAACATGGCAAATGAATCAGAGATATATCTGCCTTTGTAAACGCAGAAAATAATCTAGTTTCATGAGATCCAGCTCTGACCACAATTTCCACCATTCCTGGACTTAAGTAAGCTCTTTCCCAGGCTAAATTTGAATTCAAGAACTTGATTATACAAATAATAAAGTTAGCTGGATTAAAACCTGTCATGTGGTCACCACATCCAAAATTCCTTTATCTCTTTCCTTAATATCTTTTTGACAAGCTGCCTCTGTTTTTTCAGGTCAATGAAACACTTTATATAATTATATTGCATCCTTATATTTTGCATAGTTGAGAAATTCTGTATATATATTTTGAAGTCATGATTTTAGAGTTCTTTCCAATATTATTTAGGGCTATCCTGAAAGTCACATCATTAACCATTTGTCAAGGACATTAGACAAACCCTTGCATCCCACAGTCTTGCTGTCTCTGATTATGATGGTATCATTAACCTTGACAGAGATGACCTTTTCCGATAACCTTGGCAGGCAAAAGTTCTTGAAGATAGTACATTAATTAAATTATGTACATTATTATACAAACCAGTCCTACACCCTCAGCAATTGACAACGCTCATGGAGGCATACACCCCAAGGACTCTTCTCCAGGGGTAGGTACCATACCATGCTGTCCCTCCCATGGCCATGAAGGACTGAGCAGAACATCATGTTACCCTCTCATATCTTCCTCAAAAAATAAAGACATACTTTTTCTCAAGTAGGTAGCACCATTTCATAAAAAGGTTGTGCCCTTTATAAGAGAAAGATGTGGAACCATGATTTTAAGAAGTGTGAAGTCAAGGAAAGGTAAGACTTCCAACTTAGAGACCTGTGAACCTGTAAGGAAAATCAGACTTACTTATCAAATCAAAATATTTTACTTATCATAGAAATGACATACAAAAGCATATACTTTTAGTGGTCTAAAGTTCCATACACACTCTATATAAGTAATAATGATATATTCCATATTGTTTCTCACATTTGCTGATAGTAAGATCAACTGTATATCATTTCTAATGATGTTTATATCAAATACTGTGAAAATTTATCTTATTTAAGTTAAGACAATTATCTGTATTTTTACAAGGTGTAACTTGAAATACTATTTTAATAAAGTTAATCTACAACTTTAATTTCATTTTTAATAATAGTTAATAATGCAGTATTTCTGAATTGAGCATTTTTCCTCAAAAAAGAATATTTTATAATTTTGCTCAAGTAAATAACTTTATTTCTTAAGGCTTTTCACTTTATAAAAAAAAGATGAGGCACCATGATGTTAGGAAGAGTACAGTTAGAGAAAGACAATCTCTCCACCAAAGGTCAAAATTTGCTGCATTTGTACACAAATACAATTTTTGTGGCATCCTTTTAATGCATTCAAGCAAAAGTGTAAATTTATCAATTGTCACATAAAATCTATTGTGAAATTTAGTTAACAATGGATAATATGTCCTTTTAAGTACAGGTTTAATTGTATTTTTTTAAATTTATAAGTTTGAAAGTGCCAGGCAATTTGACAGTTGTAGAATTAAGATAAAACAAATGGAGTAGATAAATGGGCAAACTGAAAACAATAATGTTGAAATGGAAATATCATGAATGATTTAAAGGTAATAAATTAGATTGTACACTACACAGTCATTGACATCAACAGCCATAGTGACATTATTTATAATATCAATTCAATGAATTCAACCCAAATATATTTATGGGTGTTTTCCTGTATGCATGTGTGTGCACCACATGTGTCTGGTTCTTGAAAATAATAAGAGGGCATTAGATCCCCTTGAACTGAAAATACAGTGGTTCTGAATATCCATGTGGTTGTTGGGAACTGAATCTGGATCTTCTTCAAGAAAGAAAAATGAACAATTGACCTCTGAAACATTGGTGTAGGTTGATTTTGGATAAACATCTGGAATAGATCTTACTTAAAGAAGAACTGAGCAAGGAGAACTGCAGTAGACTCTCCAGATGGATGGTTCAAAGTCCAAAGACTACTGGCAACCAAGGAATGCAGAAAGCAGGAAATATAGCCTTACATAAGGAAAAATACTCCAATTGGAACACTTTGTTGCCTCTTATCACAGTGCTTTATGAACCTGTATTTTTTGGCTTATGTATAATTATAAATGAATACATACCATGCATGTCCTTTTGGTTCTGGGTTACTTCACTCAGGATGAGATGCTTCGTAATGTTATTGTTTGAAACATTTAAAATGAGATCACATGCTATATATTATTATAATTGCTTAGAGTTACTTCATAAGTTAAGAGCCAATGAGCTAGTAAACTTTTGAACAGATTTACAGAAATGTATTATAGAGTATGATGGTCAATATTCTTTCAATGAAGTAAAGCATAAGGTTCAGTGCATTCTTTCTGCCTAAGAAAACAGCAACCAAACCTTTTCCTTGGCAAATATCTATGTACAATATACGTGAAGAAAATTAGATAATGAGGAAAATAGTAAAGTCTACCTTGTGCATCAAGGTTTTTGAAGTCTTTATTTTGCTTTGTTTTGCTCTCTTACCTGGAGAATGATAATTTAGTTACAAGCATAAGCAGTGAGACACACTTTCAATATTAAGAATTTTCTCTGCTTTTTTGGCAGTTGTTTTTGCTTTTTCTTCAAACAGAATGAACTCTGAATGTGTCATCAGCAAGTTGGATATCAGATAGAGAAATTCAATCAAGTAGAGGTTCAGCAAGATCACCTTTGAAAAAAATCATAGTTGAAGTTAGAAAAATAAGAAAGGAAAATCCAAAAAAGATTTTGAGAATTCTAAGCTAAATAATGACTCCTGAATTGATGGTATATCCTTTTAGTTATCTATAAATATGTTCAGCTTTGTTACTAATAAGATGCCATGTTGTTGCCTATCCCATTTCCTTAGATAAATAGTTTCATATATTGATGCAAAGTAGAGTGATAAACAAGAACCTTGGACTAGAGTGTTAATTCAGTTGGCAAACTTCTTACCTTGCAGTCATTAGGTCATTAATTTAATATATGAGAATCCAAAAATTAGAAACAAATAAATAAGCATATATGGGCACCTGCTATAATCTTGTAATACCAAGTTTAGAGATGCAGCGACAAATAGATCCCTAGGGCTCATTGTCCTTCTAATCTAACTATTTGGTGAGTCTTAGACCAATATATGTGTTAACTTTTGTTGACAATAAGGGTTTCTCTGAACTGCACATGACTTCACATATACACACATAACACACACACAAACACACAGATACACACATCATATATACAATAATATGTCCACACATTAAAAACTAAATGAAAATAAAGATTTTTCATAGTTTCTTCTTAATAGTTTCTGCAAGTGTAGCCTCAAATCATAAGATCTAAATAAAACACATAACATTTATTATAAACATTTTAAGATAAAATTCATGACTGTGTATTCATATTCAATGCATTTTTACTTCATTACTTTTTGTTGTAATTATTGTTGATTTTTTTCTTTCATTACAGACTACCTCCCTATTGTCTAATTCATTTCTACATTTTCTGAGCTATTTGAAAATTTTTGAAAACATTCCTCTCCTATGTATGTGAGGAAGATTCTTTAAGGTAAGAAAAAAGTGTAATTATCAAAATAGGCTATTACAGTATTTTAAACCATCTGTAGCACTCTGTGATTTTTACCCAGCATTGCTTTAACAAGTGTTCTAATCTATACTAAGTGTGAAGATTTATGCTATGTGAAAATGTAAGTATAAGAAACAAAGCAAAGAATTTTCAGATTTTTTTCTTACTGGATAATTTCCCAACACCCCCAGTGCTCTCTAGCCAATCTCTGCTCTCTGACCATTACAGCTGTTTATAGTTTACAAACAGACTGTTTACAATATACTTTAGCAACCTTTTCCCATGCAAGGCTTTCACTGCAGACATCATTCCCATGTTGGATCATTAAGTTAGTTGTTAGGGCTGAAATCAATCAAGTAGAAACAAAGAAAATCTTACAAAGAATCAACAAGACCGGGAGCTGGTTCTTTGAGAAAATCAACAAGATAGATAAACCCTTAGCCAGACTAACCAAAGGACACAGAGACAGTATACAAATTAACAAAATTAGAAATGAAAAGGGAGACATAACAACAGAAACTGAGGAAATACAAAAGATCATCAGATCCTACTACAAAGGTCTATACTCAAAACAACTGGAGAATCTGGAGGAAATGGACAATTTCCTAGATAGATACCAAATACCAAAATTAAATCAGCATCAAGTAGATCAGCTAAATAGTCCCATAACCCCTAAAGAAATAGAAGGGATTATAGAAAGCCTCCCAACCAAAAAAAGTACGGGACCAGATGGTTTTAGTGCAGAATTCTACCAGACATTCAAAGAAGACTTAACAACAATACTTTTCAAACTATTCCACAAAATAGAGACAATAGAGACAGAAGGGACACTGCCCAACTCATTCTTCGAAGCCACAATTACGCTAATATCTAAACCACAAAAAGGTCCAACCAAGAAAGAGAACTACAGGCCAATTTCTCTTATGACTATCGATGCAAAAATACTAAATAAAATTCTTGCCAACCGAATCCAAGAACACATCAAAACAACCATTCACCATGAACAAGTAGGCATCATCCCAGGAATGCAGGGACGGTTCAATATATGGAAATCCATCAATGTAATCCACTACATAAACAAACTAAAAGAAAAAACCACATGGTCATCTCATTAGATGCTGAAAAAGCATTCGACAAAATTCAGCATCCTTTCATGCTAAAAGTCTTGGAAAGAGCAGGAATTCAAGGCCCATACCTAAACATAGTAAAAGCAATCTACAGCAAACCAGTAGCCAACATCAAAATAAATGGAGAGAAACTTGAAGCAATCTCACTAAAATCAGGGACTAGACAAGGCTTCCCTCTCTCTCCATATCTTTTCAATATAGTACTTGAAGTTCTAGCGAGAGCAATTAGACAACATAAGGAAGTCAAAGGGATACGAATTGGAAAGGAAGAAGTCAAACTATCATTATTTGCAGATGATATGATAGTTTACTTAAATGACACAAAAACTCCACGAGAGAACTTCTACAGCTGATAAACAACTTCATAAATTGGCTGGTTATAAAATTAACTCAAGCAAATCAGTAGCCTTCTTCTTCTTCTTTTTTTTTTTTGTTTGTTTGTTTGTTTTTGGAGACAGGGTTTCTCTGTGTAGCCCTGGCTGTCCTGGAGCTCATTCTGTAGACCAGGCTGGCCTCGATCTCAGAAATCTGCCTGCCTCTGCCTCCCAAGTGCTGGGACTACAGGCATGCACCACCAAGCCCAGCAATCAGTAGCCTTCTTGTACTCAAAGGACAAGCAGGCTGAGAAAGAATTTAGGGAAATAACACCCTTCACAATAGCCACAAAAAACATAAAGTACCTTGGTGTAACTCTAACCAAACAAGTGAAAGATCTGTACAACAGGAACTTCTAGTCCTTGAAGAAAGAAATTGAAGAAGACCTCAGAAGATGGAAAAATATTTTTTGCTCCTGGATTGGCAGGATCAATATAGTAAAAATGGCCATCTTGCCAAAAGCAATCTACAGATTCAATGCAATCCCCATCAAAATCCCAACTCAATTCTTCATAGATCTAGAAAGAGCAATTCTCAAATTCATCTGGAGGAACAAAAAATCCAGGATAGCTAAAACTATACTCAACAATAAAAGGACTTCTGGGGGAATCAATATCCCTGACCTTAAGCAGTACTACAGAGCAATTGTGTTAAAAACTGCATGGTATTGGTACAGCAACAGGCAAGTGGATCAATGGAATAGGATTGAAGACCCAGAAATTAACCCATGGACTTTATGGTCACTTGATCTTCGATAAAGGAGCCACAACCATCTAGTGGAATAAAGATAGCCTTTTCAACAAATGTTGCTGGTTCAACTGGAGGTCAACATGCAGAAGAATGCGAATTGACCCACACTTATCTCTTTGCACTAAGATCAACTCCAAGTGGATCAAGGACCTCCACATAAAACCAGACACACTGAAACTATTAGAAAAGAAACTTTGGAAGACCCTGGAGGACATGGGCACAGGCGGAAAGTTCCTGAACAGAACACCAATAGCTTACACACTAAGATCAAGAATTGACAAGTGGAACCTCATAAAATTACAAAGTTTCTGCAAGGCAAAGGACACTTTCAGAAGGACAAAACAGCAACCAACAAAGTGGGAAAAGATCTTCACCAACCCCACATCTGACAGAGGGCTAATATCCAATATATACAAAGAACTCAAGACGTTAGACCCCAAAGAACCAAATAACCCTATCAAAAAATGGGGTACAGAGCTAAACAAAGAATTTTCACCAGAAGAAATTCGTATGGCTGAGAAACACCTTAAGAGATGTTCAACATCATTAGTCATCAGGGTAATACAAATCAAAACAGCCCTGAGATTCCACCTCACACCAGTCAGAATGGCTAAGATTAAAAACTCAAGAGACAACAAGTGCTGGCGAGGATGTGGAGAAAGAGGAACACTCCTTCACTGTTGGTGGGATTGCAAAGTGGTAAAACCACTCTGGAAATCAGTTTGGCGGTTCCTCAGAAAATTGGGCATGCCACTTCCAGAGGACCTGGCATACCACTCCTGGGCATATACCCAGAGGATTCCCCTGCATACAATAAAGACACATGCTCCACTATATTTATAGCAGCCTTGTTTATAATAGCCAGAAATTGGAAGGAGCCCAAATATCCCTCAAAGGAGGAATGGATACAGAAAATGTGGTATATTTATACAATGGAATACTACTCAGCAATTAAAAATAATGAATTCATGCAATTTGTAGGTAAATGGTTAGACCTGGAAAATATCATCCTGAGTGAGTTAACCCAATCACAAAAGAATACACATGAAATTCAATCACTGATAAGTGAATATTAATGAGCCCTGAAACCCTAAATACTCAAGGCACAATTAGCAAGTCAAATGATTCCCAAGAAGAAGAAAGAAGAGGACACTGGGCCTGTAAAGATTGAATCCAGTTTTGTAGACCCAGAACAGAGAAACTGTGGAAGGGTGAATGATTGGGGAATTGTTGGGGGGGAGAGGAATTATGGGACGTATGGTGGGGGGGGGGACTGGGAAAGGGGAAAGCTTATGTTCATTGTTTGTGCCCATTAAACAAAAACAGCAAACAGTAAAATGAAATTAACAAAGAGTGCAAATAAAAATACAACTTTTCTGTTGAAAAAAAAAGTTAGTTGTTCATAACAGCTCAGATCTGTCAATGCACCCAAATACATTTTAATACAACATAAATACCAAATGTTGTAGCTCTTCCATTTTATATAAGAATGACATAATTGATTTCGCTCAAGAGTTCCAAACTTTTAGTCTAGCACATCCTATAATACCAACATCATTAATTAATACATTCCATTCATAATTAGAATTCTATTTGTTGATGAAATAGCACAAATCATCTTTATACTTGCTATTATGAAGAGTTTGTGTGAGTCATACTAAATCATGAGAAAAGCTTCCCAGGGATGATTTCATTGAGAGTGGGATGGAGCTTCCTATATCTACTAGTATCCAAGAACATGTATGAGATATGTTCCCACATGTCAACACAAAGGAGGCATTATCTTACCTGAGGTTCCTTTCTCCTAGCTTGTATCAAGTTGGAAAAAGAAAACTAGTGAGAACAGTCTATCTCACAGAACTAAAACAAAATTCTTTATGTGCATTAGCCAATAACTACCATTTTTTATATTTGCATATTGATGTAGAAATTTAATTAGAGAAAGTGTCTAAACCCATTAGGATAATCGAGAGACAACACAGAACTCTTGAGAAATTTTCTGACCTGACCCTGACAAAATTTCATATATCGCAAGCAAGAAAGCAATATTAACATTGGGGAATTGCTAACTCCTCATTCCAAGAGGACCTGTGTGACCAGTTAATCAGGAAACAGATGCAACAAACAGTAACTTGTCTAACAGTAACTTTACATGTATTAGTGGCCAAAGACCACTGAGAACCCAAGGTGTCAGGAAAACTAGGGCTCTGTACAAATGCAAATAACAAACCCATGAGATGTATGTTTTTTCTTTTTATTTGTAAATTCGTTGTAAGCTCATGTGGTTTAGTTAACATGATAATATTGACACAGAAAGTTAATGTGTTACTTTCTATATACTGTCTAGAAAATATGGGCTCTGTCAATACATTCTGGAGTGGTTCCTGCCACATTTTAATTTGCAATGTCTTCTTTTCCATGGTAGAGGCAATACTCCATCTGCTAAGTTTCAGAATTATTTAAAAGTTTTCCTCCTTTACATTAAAATATAATTAAAATATTTCCTTCATTTTTTTCTGCTTCATCAAATTTTTCCAATGTCCACTTCTATATCAAATTTCTTTTCTCTGCTTTGTTATATTTATACTCACAAATACATGCATAAATGTATAAATTCAATTGCCTGAATCCATTCAGAATTACTTTCAATATGGATACTATAAGTGAGTTTTATTCAAAGATACTTTTCTATTTTTTGCTGCTCTAATTCATGACCTCATACATTACAGACAAGTGCTCTGTCATTTACCTGAATCTCCAGCCTTAGTTGCTTCTCATATTTTGAGATAGCCTCTCACTGCATCAAAGAAGCTGACTTTGAACCTGTTGTGTAAGCAGGGTTGATGTTGAATTTACATTCTTCTTTTTCCAGATTCTGAAGATACAGGGATTTTAGGAATGTACCATCTACACAATAGAACTCAACTCAATTATTTGTTGTTTTTGTTTTGTTTTGTTTTGTTTTGTTATGTTTTTTTGTTGTTGTTTGAGACAGGGATTCTCTGTGTATCCCTGGGTGTCCTGGAACTCAATCTATAGACCAGGCTGGCCTTGAATTCAGAGATCTGTTTGTCCCTGCCTCCCAAGTACTGAAATTAAAAGTGTGCTTACTGGCCACCTAGATCAGAAGTCACTTTTTAATATAAATAGTTTAGTGGATCATTCATCAAAAAACTCTATTGGATGTAGAGGTACAAATTCATTTGTTGTATTTTAGATGAATATGTTAATGATTCTAAATTAAATTATAAAGAAGTAAAAGTGTTAAAAATTATAAACCCTAGAAATGAAAACAATAATACTCAATATTTATTCTATTTGTAATGAAGAAGGGTTATGTTAATATTATATGAATTATTCCATGTGCCTTATATAATTTCTTGCTTTGAAGAGAAGCAGTTCTATATGTAACTGGATAGTGTATAAAACTCTAGCATGCTTGAACTATAACATATGTTCATTTATCCTGTGTTCACTAAGAGACATTCAGTTGAACTTCATTTCTATCCATCACTCTCTTCCACCTGTTACTACTGGATATTTTATCTTGATACCAGTAGTATTCTTCATAGTAACCTTCAGTTGGGACTTGCTTACTTGAAAGTATTTGGAACCAGCTCAAGATGACTTACACAAAACAAAATGCTATCATTTATTCATTTTGTTTCTTTTTCAATACACATGGACAGAAGATAGTTTGCTCAGTGTTTTCAGCTCTACAGACCTTGGGTTGACTTCAGGCTTAGCTGAACTAACTTCTTTTGACCTCTATATGATTGACAGCTGCTCCAAGGAGGACATTTACCCCAAGGTTCTCACAACAAACAATTACTTTTTTCCCAGCATTGCTATAGAAAAGAACTGAATGCCTACATATAGATCCCATGGTTACCTCTCTGTTGTCCAAACACTGATTGTAAGGATGTAGTGGGTTGTTTAGCTTGTATATCCATCCTATGCTCTGGAGAGCTAGTGTTTAAAGAAATATAAACTGTTAATATACCAATTTGACTACATATTTAGAAAAAAATAAATATTAATAGTTTTTATGTAGAGAGTGACCTAATATTGACTTATGCATTAAATAGTTGCATTCAGTATAGAATTTCTAAATAAAATTGGGACTCTAAAAGTGGGATGGAAAGAAAAAGAATTTTTTTTCATTTTAAACAAACTATTAAAACATATAGAAACTTATGCTAATAAATTAAACCTGAAATACTTTAAACAACAGAATTCAAAATCCTAAAATTTGGAACTCTATGTCCCAAGAATAAATAATAGTACATTTTCACATTTATTGGCAAGGGAGTAGTTTGAAAAATATTTCCCATTATAAAACCGAGTATCAAAATAAATGGCAAGGCTATTTTCTCCTCATTTCATACTATCTTTTATCTCTATACCTCATCTCCCAACCTGAAAAATTGCAGCTGTAATGAACCCCTAAGATGTTGGCAGTGTGTCATAGCTGTCATAGCTATAAGCCATGTCATTACAGAACAAAAATATTCGTAACTAGCTCCAGAAATAATATATTATGTTTTCGTTTATATGGCAGGTTTAGAAACTAATAAGTGAGAAATATATTATAGAATCATCCTAAATTTAAAAATAAATGTACATAGAATAAATATTTTGATGCTAAATGTACATATGTAATTCTTAATACTAATTCATCCTAATAAAACTAGCCATGATTCCCTGTTTTATCATTTCTTAAAATGTAACGCAACCCTGATGATATATACCTTATTTTAAATCTTATGTTTTCCAAATTCACAGGGTTACTACTAATTTTTTATATCTACTAACATAATAAGAGAAATTGAACTAATGAATAAATATATAACGACCTGCTGCATTTGAATGTCTGACAAAAAAATCTCCTTAACTTTTACATTTTATTTTTAGAATGATGCTGTCTTTAATACTGTAACTAAGAATTTTGTAATCATAATAATTTACAAGTATTTCCTGCCTTCTACTCCTCTTGGTTGAGTTTGCTACTTTTTGTCCTAGAGCTCTTGGATATGCTGTTATATTGTTAGTGTAAGATGTCTTCACTTTCTTTACCAGGGCACTTAGTACTATGAACTTTCCTCTTAGTACTGCTTTCATTGTGTCCCATAACCAGATCATTATACCACAGCACTTTCATTACTGAGCATCAAGACCTATTAACACTGGGTTCAGCCACTAAATCATTTTCTGTAATGTATATGTTACAAAATGAATGCAGAGAATAAGAAAAATATTAGTGGTAAATATGTGATAGCTAGAATTATACTATAACTTAAACAAAAGTATCCAGCTTCCTGAATCAATGACTTCATTGTGATTCCTTGCTAGACTAGGGGTGAAGGGTTAATTAAAAAAGTGTAGACATCTCAAAGGCAGTTGCATCATTGAAAGCCTACACCCGCATAGGTGATGTCCTGTTAGGATTTCCATTGCTGGGATGAGACACTATGACCAAGCTAACTCTTATAAAGGACAACATTTTATTTTGCTCTCTTACATGTTCAGAGGTTCAGCACATTATGTTCATGTCAGGAGCATGGCAGCATCCAGGCAGGCATGACACAGGAAGAGCTGAGAGTTCTACATCTTGATCTGAATGCCTATAGAAGACTGGCATCCTCAGGAAACTAGGAGGAAATTTTCTCAAAGCCCAACTCTACAGTCATACACTTTCTCCAACAAGGCCACAACTACTCCAAAAAGGCTAATCCTCCTAATAGTGCCACTCTCTGGGCCACAGGATAAATCACAAAAGCCAGAGCAATGGAGTTCCCTGCACAGATTATGTCAGCTCTATAGATCAGATTGTATTTCCTCCTCAATCATTTTTATAGACTTTCATGACCTTGGAGCCTATGGACCTGTAGAGTTTCAAGGACTCATAATATTTATGAGTGTTTTGCTTCATGAGTATTAATGACTCTCCTTCCAAAATGGAATGTTTCAATTTGTAACTTCCCGAGTCTTGCATTCTCCTTGTAGCACTACCTGAATCTTATGTGTGTTTCTGTAGAATTGCATGAGTCCAGAGAGTTTCTTTCCAGGATGGCATATTATAGTCCTAAGGAAATTGCTGTACAATGTATTTATGGACAATTATTTTTAGCACTATATTTTGACCTCAAAATATTTTCATTTTTTATTCTTGTGAATGAGTATGTTGCCTGAATGTATGTATGTATATACAACAAGCATGCCTAATGCTTGTGGAGGTAAGAACAGTTCCTGAAACACTAGAATTGGAGCAATAGATAACTGTGAGCCACTATGTGTGTGGCTGAACCTTGTCTGCATAAACCACAAGTGCTTTTAACCATGAAACCATTACCCTAAGCCTAAGCATTACTAATTTCTGTCATTCAAAGTATATCCTTATCACATAAAAAATCTAGCAAACAGGTTTAGGTTTAAAGAAGTAAATACATAACCCAAGGAAAACATTGTTTAATCACCACGAGAAATGTATTCTCATCCTAAAATATCCTCACAACTTAAGCATGGCTTTGCAAAACGGGCTTAGAAAATTGCATGTCAAGATGATAAATTTTTCAATTTGAAGCACTTTTTATTCCTATGAGCATGACATTAACAGTAAAATGAAGACGGGAATTAAAGAAAAAAACAAAAAAAATTATGTCTTCCTATAGTCTCTTTGATAGTGGGAATAGTACACATGCTTTTGACCTGCACTTAGCTAAATGTTTCTTGAATTAGTGCAGTTTTTCCTATAATCTTTAAACATCTTATTCCTTCTTATCTTCCTACCTTCTCCCACTTTCTCTCCAAACACGTCTTTGATCCTTTCTGGTTCAAGATATTTGATCAGACTGTGTTATTTACTGAAAAAAATATTTCTAGTTGTAGTGTGCCCCTAGCACACATCTTTAATCAGAGTTTTCAGCTTATTGTAAACATTACATAAAGTCAATGATAGGTCAAGTAGTGAAGCATCAGATGAAAGGGAGTGAATATGCAGGAAAAAGTGAGAAAGTAACAGAAAGTCAAAAGGACAGATAGATGCACAGGAGTTAGAGGGAGGGACTTTGAGTTTGAGGTTTTTTTGAGATGGCACTGAGAAGTGCTTCCTTTTGGGTTGTCTGCTGTGCAAGATACTCAGGTGCTTGTTTTCTTTGCCTCTGTGACCTAGCAAGCTTGCACCCCAGAATTTTTCCTCAATATTGAGAAAAATTCCTCATTCCAGATTTTCTTATAAAACAACACCTTATTCTTTCTTTCTTTCTTTCTTTCTTTCTTTCTTTCTTCCTTTCTTTCTTTCTTTCTTTCTCTTTCTTTCTTTCTTTCTTTCTTTCTTTCTTCCTTCCTTCCTTCCTTCCTTCCTTCCTTCCTTTCCTTCTTTCTTTCTTTCTTTCTTTCTTTCTTTCTTTCTTTCTTTCTTTCTTTTTTGTTTCCTATCTCCTACATATTTCCTAAATTTAATTTTTAGGTGCACATAAGAAAATAGAAAATAACTAACTGATACTCTTTCCTTCAGATCTGTTTTAGAGGTTATGCCTCAATCAAAATCAGCATAAATTTCCATAAAATATAATCTTTTAATTTTGAGTGAGAAACATTATTATTAAATAGTATGTTAATTGACTCTTTTCTATAAAAGAAGAGATGTATTAATTAGCATGTTATTCCTAAAAATGGGAAATTTTACTCTTTGGGTATCTGAGTATCTTCTGGGTTCATAAGAATATTTTTTACATGTAGATTTTTTCTCAAGTGGCTTATTTAATTTTTATCAGAAAATACTCTGTTAATTAAATATTCTACATCAAGTATGGTGGCTTGAATATTAAAATCAAATGTCAAAGAACATTTATATTCTCCCTTGAAAGTTCAAGTAACTTAGGTCTTGAATTTATCAGCTGTTAATTCCTGAATCAGAGGGCAATACTATGGAAGGATGCAAAAACGTCAACTTAGGAAATTAAAGCACCTGTGTAGTCTCTCTAACATTTGAAGAATTCATCATTATTATAGACTCTAAACCCCAGAGCAACCAATAGTGTATAATACTTTAAGACTGAGATTGGCCTGAATATGTCCAGGAATTTAATTAGTAAAAATAAATATCTTTATATTCAATGTAATCTTCTCTTTAATTGTTTGGAAGATATTGGAATGCATGTTGGGATATTAAACTAAAGCTCTGTTGATAAAACATTATTGTGACAATCCTACATTTTTACCATGAGGCCTCAATCAAACTTATCAGTTCTGAAGATATTACTCAGTTTCTAAATACAGCCACTTGACAATCATATCAAAAAGAGAGAGAAAAATAAGTTCATCTTAATTTTTAGATGCACATATTAAGACTTAAAACTGCATTTCACTGAAAGGTTGCTTCCTATACTGCCTAAGCTATGACAGAAAAAGAAAAAAAGTTAACACCAGAATATTCTTCCTTAGGTTTTGTTTGCAGAAAATTCAAGTTCCAGAAAAATGGTGCCATATTTATTTTTTTATTTATTCTTTGTGGGGGGAAATGTTCCCTGTTAATAAAAAAGAACATTCTTTTATTTATTTAAACATTCTTTTATTTAGTTAAAACCAAGAAAAACTTAACAGCTCTATTTAACTATCAAATGAACTGTTTATATGAAGCAAAAACAAAATATTCATTTTTCTTAACACAATTTTGGCATGATATACAGAAGGTTTATTCTAGTGTCTCAGAGAACACATATTTTAAAGAGCACATTTCACTGTTAATTCTCTTTAGGTTTCCAAGTTTAGTATTGTGATGTGACCTGGGAACTGTAATGAAATCAAATGATTCTATTTTAAATTAGATAAGGCATCTGTGATTTTTTAAATATAGTGTCAGCCAGGCGGTGGTGGCACACACCTGTAATCCCAGCACTTGGGAGGCATAGGCAGGCAGCTTTCTGAGTTTGAGGCCAGCCTGGTCTACAGAGTGAGTTCCAAGACAGCCAGGGCTACACAGAGAAACCCTGTCTCGAAAAAACCAAAAATAAAAAAATAAAAATAAATAAATAAATAAATATAGTGTCTATGATAACCATCCTGTTTAAACAAATTTTTATTAGAAAATATGTATATACATATATATATACATACACATATACATATATGTAAAATGTGACATCAATATTATATTATATATTTATATATAATTATAAAATATTTTATTATAAAATTTTATACCTTTAAAACACATAACCTACTGTGGCACTAAATTAAATGATTTAAAAACCTCTATACTATCCTATTAACATAATAATGAAGCATAAGTACAAACAAAAACATTACAAAAGCATCTCTTTATTGTGTACTTTTAAAGAATAAGACAAATATCTCAAGCACCAACACACATTGTAATAAACACTCTAACAAAGTAGTTTATTTTAATTGATCCATTTTATTTTTTTATTTTTTTATTTATTTTCTATATTCTATGTTTACATTCCAAAGGCTTTCCCCTTTCCCAGTTCCCCCCTCCCTATGTCCCATAGTTCCTCTCCCCCCCAACTATACCCCAATCATTCCCCCTCCCCCCACAGTTTCTCTACAAAATTGGATCCAATCTTTCCAGGCCCAGGGTCCTCTCCTTTCTTCTTGGGAATCATTTGACTTGCTAATTGTGCCTTGAGTATTTAGGACTTCTGGGCTCATTAATATCCATGTATCAGTGATTGCATTTCCTGTGTATTCTTTTGTGATTGGGTTAGCTCACTCAGGATTATATTTTCCAGGTCTAACCATTTACCTACAAATTGCATGAATTCATTATTTTTAATTGCTGAGTAGTATTCCATTGTATAAATATACCACTTTTTCTGTATCCATTCCTCCTTTGAGGGATATTTGGGCTCCTTCCAATTTCTGGCTATTATAAACAAGGCTGCTCTAAATATAGTGGAGCATGTGTCTTTATTGTATGCAGGGGAATCCTCTGGGTATATGCCCAGGATTGGTATGCCAAGGTCCTCTGGAAGGAACATGCCCAATTTTCTGAGGAACCGCCACACTGATTTCCAGAGCAGTTTTACCATTTTGCAATCCCACCAACAGTGGAGGAGTGTTCCTCTTTCTCCACATCCTCGCCTGCATTTGTCTTCTCTTGAGTTTTTAATCTTAGCCATTCTGACTGGTGTGAGTTGGAATCTCAGGGTTGTTTTGATTTGCATTTCTCTGATGACTAATGATGTTGAACATCTCTTAAGATGTTTCTCAGCCATCCGAATTTCTTCTGGTGAAAATTCTTTGTTTAGCTCTGTGCCCCATTTTTTGATAGGGTTATTTGGTTCTTTGGGGTCTAACTTCTTGAGTTCTTTGTATATATTGGATATTAGCCCTCTGTCGGATGTGGGGTTGGTGAAGATCTTTTCCCACTTTGTTGGTTGTCGTTTTGTCCTTCTGACAGTGTCCTTGCCTTGCAGAAACTTTGTAATTTTATGAGGTCCCATTTGTCAATTCTTGATCTTAGTGCATAAGCTATTGGTGTTCTGTTCAGGAAATTTCCCCCTGTGCCTATGTCCTCCAGGGTCTTCCCAAGTTTCTTTCCTAATAGTTTCAGTGTGTCTGGTTTTATGTGGAGGTCCTTGATC
The DNA here is from genome assembly GCA_964023405.1 of Apodemus agrarius. NCBI lineage: Eukaryota > Metazoa > Chordata > Mammalia > Rodentia > Muridae > Apodemus > Apodemus agrarius. The sequence goes on from OZ030008.1 coordinate 82,600,841, forward strand.
CACTTGGAGTTGATCTTAGTGCAAGGAGATAAGAGTGGGTCAATTCGCATTCTTCTGCATGTTGAACTCCAGTTGAACCAGCACAATTGGTTGAAAAGACTATCTTTTTTCCACTGGATGGTTGTGGCTCCTTTATCAAAGATCAAGTGACCATAAGTCTGTGGGTTAATTACTGGGTCTTCAATCCTATTCCATTGATCCACTTGCCTGTTGCTGTACCAATACCATGCAGTTTTTACACAATTGCTCTGTAGTACTGTTTAAGGTCAGGGATATTGATTCCCCCAGAAGTCCTTTTATTGTTGAGAATACTTTTAGCTATCCTGGGTTTTTTGTTGCTCCAGATGAATTTGAGAATTGCTCTTTCTAGATCTATAAAGAATTGAGTTGGGATTTTTATGGGGATCGCATTGAATCTATATATTGCTTTTGGTAAGATGGCCATTCTTACTATATGGATCCTGCTAATCCAGGAGCGAGAAATATTTTTCCATCTTCTGAGGTCTTCTTTGATTTCTTTCTTCAAGTACTTGAAGTTCCTATCATACAGATCTTTCGCTTGTTTGGTTAGAGTTATGCCAAGGTACTTTATGTTGTTTGTGGCTATTGTGAATGGTGTTATTTCCATAACTTCTTTCTCAGCCTGCTTGTCCTTTGAGTACAAGAAGGCTACTGATTTGCTTGAGTTAATTTTATAACCAGCCACTTTGCTGAAGTTGTTTATCAGCTGTAGAAGTTCTCTGGTGGAGTTTTTTGGGTCACTTAAGTAAAATATCATATCATCTGCAAATAATGATAGTTTGACTTCTTCCTTTCCAACTTGTATCCCTTTGACTTCCTTATGTTGTCTAATTGCTCTCGCTAGAACTTCAAGTACTATATTGAAAAGATATGGAGAGAGACAGGAAGCCTTGTCTAGTCCCTGATTTTAGTGGGATTGCTTCATGTTTCTCTCTATTTATTTTGTTGTTGGCTACTGGTTTGCTGTAGATTGCTTTTACTATGTTTAGGTATGGACCTTGAATTCCTGCTCTTTCCATGACTTTTAGCATGAAAGGATGCTGAATTTTGTCGAATGCTTTTTCAGCATCTAATGAGATGACCATGTGGTTTTTTCTTTTAGTGTGTTTATGTAGTGGATTACATTGATGGATTTCTGTATGTTGAACCATCCCTGCATCCCTGGGATGAAGCCTACTTGATCATGGTGAATGATCGTTTTGATGTGCTCTTGGATTCGGTTGGCAAGAATTTTATTTAGTATTTTTGCATCGATATTCATAAGAGAAATTGGCCTGTAGTTCTCTTTCTTTGTTGGATCTTTTTGTGGTTTAGGTATTAGCATAATTGTGGCTTCAAAGAATGAGTTGGGCAGTATCCCTTCTGTCTCTATTTTGTGGAATAGTTTGAAGGTCTGGTAGAATTCTGCAGTAAAACCATCTGGTCCCGTACTTTTCTTGGTTGGGAGGCTTTCTATAACCCCTTCTATTTCTTTAGGGGTTATGGGACTATTTAGCTGATCTATTTGATGCTGATTTAATTTTGGTATTTGGTATCTGTCTAGGAAATTGTCCATTTCCTCTAGATTCTCCAGTTGTTTTGAGTATAGACGTTTGTAGTAGGATCTGATGATCTTTTGAATTTCCTCAGTTTCTGTTGTTCTGTCTCCCTTTTCATTTCTAATTTTGTTAATTTGGATGCTGTCTCTGTGTCCTTTGGTTAGTCTGGCTAGGGGTTTATCTACCTTGTTGATTTTCTCAAAGAAACAACTCCTGGTCTTGTTGATTCTTTGTATGGTTCTCTTTGTTTCTATTTGATTGATTTCAGCCCTGAGTTTGATGATTTCTTGTCTTCTACTCCTTCTGGGTGAATTAACTTGTTTTTCTTCCAGGGCTTTAAGGTGTGCCGTTAAGCTGCTAGTGTATGCTCTCTCCAGTTTCTTTTTTGATGCACTTAGAGCTATGAATTTTCCTCTTAGCACTGCTTTCATTGTGTCCCATAGATTTGGGTAGGTTGTACCTTCATTTTCATTGAATTCTAAAAAGTCTTTGATTTCTTTTTTTATTTCTTCCTTGACCAAGGTGTCATTGAGTAGAGTATTGTTCAGTTTCCATGTGTATGTGGGCTTTCTGTTGTTTTTGTTGCTATTGAAGACCACTCTTACTCCATGGTGATCTGATAGGAGGCATGGGATTAGCTCGATCTTCTTGTATTTGTTGACATCTGTGTTGTGACCATTTTTATGGTCTATTTTGGAGAAGGTACCATGTGGAACGGAGAAAAAGGTATATTCTTTAGCTTTAGGATGAAATGTTCTATATATATCTGTTAAATCCAATTGGTCCAGAGTTTCAATTAGTTTCACTGTGTCCCTGTTTAGTTTCTGCTTTCCTGACCGGTCCATTGAGGAGAGTGGAGTGTTGAAGTCACCCACAATTATTGTGTTTGGTGTAATGTGTGCTTTAAGCTTTAGTAAGGTTTCTTTTACGAATGAGGGTACCCTTGCATTTGGAGCATAGATGTTCAGTATTGAGAGCTCTTCTTGGTGGATTTTCCCTTTGGCCAGCAAGAAGTGACCTTCTGAGTCTCTTTTGATGATTTTAGGTTGGAAGTCAATTTTAGCTGATATTAGAATGGCTACTCCAGCTTGTTTCCTGAGACCATTTGCTTGTAAAATTGTCTTCCAGCCTTTTACTCTAAGGCAGGGTTTGTCTTTAACACTGAGATGTGTTTCCTGTATGCAGCAAAATGTAGGGTCCTGTTTCTGTATCCAGTCTGTTAATCTATGTCTTTTTATTGGGGAATTGAGTCCATTGATGTTAAGAGATATTAAGGAATAGTAATTATTACCTCCAGACATTTTTGAAATTATATTTATTTATTTTATTTATTTTTTATATTCGAGAATTTACTTTCTTTTGGGTTTGATGAGAGGAGGTTTCTATCTTGCTTCTTCCCGGGTGTAGTTTCCATCCTTTTCTTGGTGTTTTCCCCCTATTATCCTTTGTAGGGCTCGATTTGTGGAAAGATATCATGCATATTTGGTTTTGTCATGGAATACCTTGATGTTTCCATCTATGGCGATTGAGAGCTTTGCTGGGTAAAGTAGTTTTGGCTGAAGTTTGTGTTCTCTTAGAGTTTGCATTATATCTACCCAGGATCTTCTAGCTTTCATGGTCTCAGGTGAGAAGTCTGGTGTTATTCTGATAGGTCTTCCTTTATAAGTTACTTGGCCTTTTTCTCTTGCTGCCTTTAATATTCTTTCTTTGTTTAGTACATTTGGAGTTTTGATTATTATGTGACAGGATCTATTTCTGTTCTGATCCAGTCTGTTTGGGGTTCTATATGCTTCTTGTATATTCATGGGCATCTCTCTCTTTAGGTTGGGGAAGTTTTCTTCCATAATTTTGTAGAAGATATTTGCTGGCCCTTTAACTTGTAAATCTTCCTTCTCGTCTATACCTATAATCCTTAGGTTTGGTCTTCTCATTGTGTCCTGGATTTCCTGGATGTTTTGGGTTACAGCCTCTTTGCATTTAGTATTTTCTTTGACTGTTGAATCCATGGTTCCTATGGTATCTTCGGCTTCTGATATTCTGTCTTCTATCTCTTGTATTCATTCTATTGTTGATATTTGCATCTATGGCCCCTGATTTCCTCCCAAGGTTTTCTATCTCCAATGTTGTCTCCCTCTGTGATTTCTTAGTTGTTTCTATTTCTGTTTTTATTACCTGGATAGATATGCTCAGATCTTTCATTTGCTTGATTGTGTTTTCATGTATTTCTTTAATAGATTTTTGTGTTTCCTCTTTCATAGCTTCTACTTGTTGGCCCACGTTCTTCTGTATTTCTTTAAGTGATTTTTGTCTTTCTTCCTTATTGTCTTCTTCTTTTTGATCCATCTTCTCCTGTATTTCTTGAAGTGATTTTTGTATTTGTCTTGTAAAGGCTTCTAACTTTTGATCCATTTTCTCCTCTATTTCTTTACGAGATTTTTCTATGTGTTCAGCTACCAGCATCCTGACCAGTGATTTTATATCCAAGTCTTGTTTTTCTGGTGTTTGGGGGTATCCAGGGCTTCCTGTTGTTGGCAAACTGGGTTCAGATGCTGTCATGTTGCCTTGATTTCTGTTAATGACATTCCTTCATTTACCTTTTGCCATCTGGTTATTTCTGGTGTTAGTTGACCTTGTTGTCACTGGCTGGTGTTTGAATCTCCTGTGAGGCTGGGCTTACCTGTTGTTTCTCTATTGGTGGTTATGCATGATTGCTGCTCAATGGGATCACAAGCTGGCTGCCACCTGCTGACTTTGTGCATGGCCTGAGGTCTCTGGGAAGTGTGGGGGGAGTGCAGCAGAGCCTCGGCAGGCACTGCTGGGCCTGCCTAGTAGCGAGAGCTTAGCAGATCCCCCCACGTAGTAGCCCCTGATGGAATCTGTCTACCTGTGCCTTTCCAGCTGTGTTCGGGTTGCAATATGGAGGCCTGGTGCTATCGCTGGTCCAGGGTCTTGGGGAGCTGGGTCGCTCCGGCTGCCTTGGTGCAAGGCCTAAGCTCTCAGGGACGTGCAGCAGAGCCTAGGCGCCTGGGCCCGCCTGGGGGCGAGAGCTTAGCAGATCTCCCTGCTCTAGCCCCAGACGGAGTCTCTACCTGCACCTTTCCAGCTGTGTCCTGGTTGCAATATGGAGGCCTGCTGCTATCGCTGGTCCGGGGTCCTGGGGAGCTCGATCCGTTTTATTTTATTATTCATCAAAGACGAAGAAAATTATCCAGCACATAACAATTCTTAACAAACAACAGAAAACCATATCTTTTATTAAAGGCATTGAAATATTACAGTGAAATATAATAGACCTTCAGTTCTGACTCTGTTTAAAATTTTGGTGTTTTTTTTTGGGGGGGGGTGTTTTTGTTTTTGTTTTTGTTGTTTGCTTTTTATTACATTTAATTTTTTTTTACATTCCTGTCATTAGCCCAATCTCATTCCATTCTCCCTCAGTTCCTCATCCCTTTCCTCCTCCCACATGTCTCCAATAGTTTGTCCTAACCACCCACCTCCCGAGGTTTTATATTTCCATTCATTCCACTGGCCTTCAGGATATCTCTCCTGTCTCTCCACCTCCAATACCTGATCATGGTTCCTTTTCTCTTCACCCTCTCCTCACTCTTACCCAGGTCCCTCCCTTTCTTTGCCCCAAATGATTGAGTTTTTTTTCCTAGTTCCCAATTGGGATTGAGATATACTCACCTGGCCCTTTGGCTTGTTAACCTTCTTGAGTTCTGTGGATTGTATTCTGGCTATTCTGTAATTTGGGGAGCTATATCCACTTATTAGTGAGTACACACTGTGCATGAACCTTTGGTCTGACTTAATTTACTCAGGATGATATTTTCTAATTTCATCCATTTGCTTTAAAAAGTCATGATGTCCTCATTCTTAATAATTGAGTACCATTCCACATTTTCTATATTCATTTGGAAGACAGACATTGTGGGACATATGAGTTGTTTCCAGCTTCTGGCTATCACAAAAAAGCTGCTATGAACATAATGGAGCATGTGCCCCTGGGATCTGATGGACCTCTTTTGGGTCTATGCCCAAGAGTGGTACAGCTGCATCTTCAGGTAGGTCTATTTCCAATTTTCTGAGAAAACTCCAGATTGATTTCCAAAGTGGTTGTACCAGTTTGCAATCCCACTAGATATGGAGAATGTTGCTTTTTTTCCATGTCCTTGCCAACATGATTCACCACCTACGTTTGGATCTTAGCCATTCTGATTGGTGCAAAGGAGAATCTCAAGATTGTACTGATTTGCATTTTCCTGATGACTAAGAACACTGAACATGTCATTAATTGCCTCTCAGCCATTTGAGATTCCTCTGTTATGAATTCTGTGTTTAGCTCTATACCTCACTTTTTTTTATTTGGTTGTTTGCTCTTTTAGAGAGTAGCTTCTTTAGTTCTTTATGAATTTTGAATATTAGCCCTCTATTAGATGTGGGGTTAGTACAGATTCATTCCTAGTTTGTAGGTTGCTGATTTGTCCTATGGACTATGTCCCTAGCCTTACAGAAATTTTTCCAGTTCTTTAAGGTCCCATTTATCAATTCTTGATCTTACAGACTGACCCATTGAATTCTGTTTAGGGAATTTTTCCGTGTGATACCTTCAAGGATGATAACTCCAAGAGTTATATTGAAATGTAGAAGAATTATTTTTATTTCTCATGTTGCTTGGGCCATCATGTTTTATTATAGCAATAACAACCCTATCTAAAATATTCACACAACCAACTTATTCTGATAAGTTGTTGCAAGTAGAAGCCTCATAGGTTAATATAGGCTGCTACACTAAGGAAAAGGTTAAGTGTCTTTGACTCGTCTTGGGTGTATTTGCTTCTTTCTGTTCTAAATCTTTCAGTTGTGCTGTTAAGCTGCTAGTATATGCTCTCCCCAGCTTCTTCACACTTGATCTTAGCCAAAAGGCCGAGAAATGATCTCCCCAGCTTCTTTTTGGAAGCACTCAGTGCTATGAGTTTTCCACTTATGTCCCAAATATTTGGGAATGTGTGCCTTCATTATTAATTCTAAAAAGACTTCAATTTCTTTCCTTATTTCTTCCTTGACCAAGGTATTATTGAGTAGAGAACTGTCCAGCTTCCATGTGTATATGGGACTTCTGTTGTTTTTGTTGCTATGAAAGAATACCCTTACACCAGAGTGATCTGATAGGAGGCTTAGGATTTGTTAGATCTACTTCTATCTGCTGAAGTCAGTTTTGTGATCAATTTTATCTAGACAGAGATAGATTTAACCAAAGTTAAATCAGGGTCAGATAGATCATCTCAACAGTTCCATAAATCCTAAAGAAATAGAAGCAACCATTGAATGTCTCCCACCAAAAAAATCACAGGCCCAGATGGGTTTGGTGCAGAATACTATCAGACATTCAAAGAAAACCTAACACCAATACTCTTCAAACTATTATACAAAATAGAAACAGAAGGAACACTATCCAACAAGTTTTATAAAGCCATAATTACACTGATAACAAAACCACAGAAAGATACAACAAAGAAAGAGAACTTTACACCAATTTCCCTTATGAATATCAATGCAAAAATGCTCAATAAAATTCTAGACAGCTGAATCAAAGAACACATCAAAACAATCATTCACCACGATCAAGTAGGCTTCATCCCAGGGACATAGTGATAGTTCAATATATGGAAATCCATCATTGTAATCCATTACATAAACAAACTCAATGAAAAAAAAAACACATGGTTGTTTCATTAGATGCTGAAAAAGCATTTGACAGAATTCAGCATTTTTTCATGTTAAAAGTCTTGGAAAGACCAAGAATTCAAGGCCCATATATAAACATGGTAAAAGCAATATTCAGCAAAGCAGTAGCCAACATCAAACTAAATGGAGAGAAACTTGAAGCAATACTACTAAAATCAGAGACTAGACAAGACTTCCCTCTCCATATTTATTCAATATAGTACTTCATCTTCTAGCTAGAGCAATTAGACAACAAAGAGATTATAAGGTGATTATATAATTTCTCTCTTTCCTTTTCTTTTTCTGAATTTTCCTATTTATCTTTCCTTAGTTTAAAATTCATACCATATTTTTCATTAATTGTTGTCATGTGAATATATTCATATGTATATTCATATATTTATAAATATAATCTGCTAAATTTACATAATATTAATTTATGTATCTTTTAGGGCTGACTATTGATATTCAATAACTAATTGGTATGTTTCTCCATGGGAAAGATGATTTTTTTCCACTTTCTTTTCTTTCCTTTTTATAATGAATATCGTCTTCATTTACATTGCCAGTGGTAAAACCTTTCCCAATTCCCCCCCTGCCCAAAGACCCGCAACCCTCCTCCCTCCCTTTGCCTCCAAGTATATGCCCCTCCACCTGATATACTCCCACCTCCCTCACCCTAGTTTCCCTTTGTTGGGGCCTCTGTTGAGCCTTTACCAGACCAAGGACCATTCCCTCACACTGATGCCTAACAAGGCCTCCCTCTGCCCCATTTTTGGCTGGAACCATGTGTGCCCCTTGGTTGATGGTTCGGTCCCTGGGAGTCTTGGGTCATCTGGGTGGCCGAAATCACTGTTCTTCCCATCAGGCTGTATACCCCTTCAGCTCCATCAAACCACCCTCCAGCTCCTCCATTGGGGACCCCATGCTCAGTCCAATAGTTGGTTGCTAGCATCTGCCTCTGTATTTGTAAGGCTCTGGCAGGGCTCCTCCAGAAACAACCATGGCATGCTCCTTTTGGTATACACTTCTTGTCCACAGTAGGGTCAGGGTTTGTTGACTGTTTATAGAATGAATCCCCAGGTAGGGCAGTCTCTGGGTGGCCTTTACTTCAGTCTCTGCCCCACACATTATCTCCCTTATTGCTCCTGTGAGTATTTTATTCCCTTTCTCAGAAGAACCAAAGCACCCTCACTTAAGTCCTCCTTCTTCTTGAGCTTCCTGTGCTGGGTGAATTGTAACTTGTTTATTTTGAGCTTTTGGGCTAACATCTGCTTCTTAGTGAGTGCATGCTATGTGTGTTCTTTTGTGATTGGATTGCCTCGCTCAGGATGACACTTTCTAGTTCCATTCATTTGCCTAAGAATTTCATGAATTCATTATTTTTAATAGCTGAATAGTACTCCATTGTGTATATATACCACAGCTTCTGTATCCATTCCTCTGTTCGAGGACATCTAGGTTCTTTCCAGCTTCTGGCTACTATAGATAAGGCAGCTATGAACATAGTAGAGCATGTGTCCTTATTACATGTAGGAGCATCTTCTGTGTATATGCCCAGGAGTGGTATAGCTGGGTCTGCAGGTAGAACTCTAATTTTCTGAGGAATCGCCAAACTGATTTCCAGAGTGGTTTTACCAGCCTGCAATCCCATCAACAATGGAGAAGTGTTCCTTTTTCCCCACATCATCTCCAGCATCTGCTGTCCCCTGAGTTTTTCCTCTTAGCCATTCTGACCCGTGTAAGGTGGAATCACAGTGTTGTTTTGATTTGAATTTCCCTGATAACTAAGGATGCTGAACATTTTTCAAATTCATCTGGAAAAACAAAAAACCCAGGATAGCAAAAACTACTCTCCACAACAAAAGATCTTCTCAGGGAATCACCATCCCTGATGTCAAGTTCTACTATAGAGCAATGTGATAAAAACTGGTATTGGTATGCAGACAGGCAGGAAGACCAATGGAATAGAATTGAAGAACCAGAAAAGAACCCACACATATATGGTCACTTGATATTTGACAAAGGAGCTTAAAACATCCAGTGGAAAAAAGACAGCATTTTTAAATGTTGCTGGATCAACTGAAGATCTGCATGCAGAGAAATGCAAATTGACCCATTCCTATCTCCTTGTAAAAGCTCAAGTCCAAGTGGATCAAGGATCTACACATAAAACCAGACACACTGAAGATTATAGAAGAGGAAGTGGGGATGAATCTTGAACATATGGGCACAGGGGGAAAGTTTCTTAACAGAACACCAGTGGCTTATGCTCTAAGAAAAAGAATCTCCAACTGGGACCTCATAAAACTGCAAAGCTTCGGTAAGGCAAAGGCCATGGTCAATAGGACAAAATGGCAACCAGCAAATTGGGAAAAGCTCTTTACTAGCCCTACATCCAATAGAGGAATAATATCCAATGTATACAAAGAACTCAAGAAGTTAGTCTCCAGAGAGTCAAATAACCCTATTAAAAAATTGGGTACAGAGCTAAACAGGGAATTTTCCCACTTTCAGTATTTATTAATTGCCTGTAAAACTTTGTGTGGGATGAAGACAATGTGGTCTTTTGCCTGTCTACTTTAACATTTCTATTTTTCTTGATCATGTAATGTTTAGTAGTCATGTGGCTTAGATTTTATTGGTATAGATTCTGATATTATGAGAAAATATAATTTCAGAGAAAGCTTTTCTGAGATTTATCTGATCTTATAAATTCCCTATTTCTCTGGATCTTACAATTTCCAATACCTGTCAAGCAAAACTCTCTGAGACTTAAGTGTTTTGTAGATATGTGCACTAGGACTGGGCTCCAGAACTCTGCATTTTGATTGTGTTTTTTGTATTGGTCTCAATCCATTACCATGGGAAGGTGAGGGGTAAGGACTATACTTATTTTTGAACTTTATTCTTTCTTTCTATTCTGATCCTTCTAGAGAATGGCTTCTTATTATAAATCAGCCAATCACATTACATTTTATACATATTTACCCATTATCAACATTTTCATCAATGCCAGTTTCAGATCTATTTCATATTTGTTAATCATTAACTTGAATAATTCCAAGTTCATGATTTGGACTTGATTTATTAATGTGTCATTGTCACTTGAAATTTCTACTACTTATAAAGTGATATGAATTATTACTGCCTACATTTATTGAAAGCTGAGATTTCTAGATAAGCTTCAACTACTGTTTTCAAATTATGAGCACTCTATCTTTTCTGTCTCATTTAATATTAGAACATTAGCACATCATTATTTTCTTTAAGCATTGTTCACTTTCATTACTGATTTTAATTTAATAGCCTGAAAAATGCAGCCAGATTTCAGCTATTAAATTTATTAAATATTGCACACTTTACTATTTTTCTATAGACCCCCCACACCATGGCATCTTGTTTTTTTTTTAGACACATTCACATTATTACTAAATTAAATTTGATATCATTCTTTCTTTGAACATTCATAATGATCACTTTGTGCCAGTTTGGAAGAGTTATTTTGTTTTACCTCTTAATGTGTTATGACATATGTCTTAGAATCCGTTTTTATGACAACCGTGTGGTAATTCATCTTAGATCTTTCACATATGAGAGCATTTCTTCTCAGAGACAATAAATGGATTAATTTAGAATTATTGCTGTGCCAGATCTCTGTATATGATTCTCCATTCTACTCCCATATGTTTTCTCTGACAGTGAATCTAAGGATGGACAGAAAGTCAGTCATTTAAGTAAATTGATATATTTTGTTCTGCCAAAGTGTCCTGTATTAGGTATATTTTTCAACATAAAATTGAAAGTTCCTAAATGATATTTAATATAAAATAAAGTATTAGTGTTTAATATAAATATAGTTTTTCTTACCCTGAACATACATGATCCTATTGGTAAGACAATTGATAAGATAAACACGTTCATGAACTCACGTTCATCAGCAGACATTAAATGGGTATGAGGTGGAACAATGTTGTATTACACAACAGAAGAGAGTCTCAGTTTTGTTAAGGAACTTGGTTTATCCTGTTTTCCCATAGTTTTGAGGTGGATAATATATCAATGTGTATCTTAAAATGATAAAGCCAGGTATGATGTTATAAATGACCCTCAAACACCAGTTACCTTTGATTTAGAAATTTTTCCAAACTTATTTCATCGTCTGGATCTCAAGGTGTCATGAAAACACTGCGTGGGAGCTGAGAAAATTGGTGATGGTGTTTCTAATTAAATTTAGCATTCACTCTCAATACAATCAGGTTCCTTTCATTCCTTTCTCAAATTTCATGTCTTCTAGATTTTGTAATGAAAATTCAAAGATAGGAAAATGGATTTTGAACCCACAACAATGGAGTACACATGGCTCCAACTGCATATGAAGCAGAGAATGGATTTGTCAGGCATCAAAGGAAAGAGAGGTCCTTGGTCCTGTGAAGGATCTATAAATGCACCAATGCAGGGGACTCGAGGGCAGGGAGGCAGGAGTAGGTGAGTGGGTGGAGAAACACCCTCATAAAAGCATGGGTAGAGGTAATGGGATAGGTGCTTTCTTGGAGGGGGAAACCTGGAGAAGGAGATAGCACTTAAAATGTTAATAAATTTTAAAAATATGAAACAACAAAAATGGTCTTAGGATGGGAAGAATTCATTTACTTCTCATTTGTATTTATTTCCAATGAATATATCTCTTATTCCCACTCCTATTAAACACCAGACATTTTAGCATTTGAGAGAAACTCTTCTCTACCAGTGTTCCCTTCCTAAATTTTCCAGTAATGACCAACCACCATGATATTTAAGTTAAGGTACTTTTTTTTTCTTTTTTTTCTTGGATATATTCTATATTTACATTTCATTTCCCTTTTTCTGGTTCCCTGTCCCCCCAAAGGTCCCACATGCCCTTTTCCCTCCCCGTGTTCCCCCATCCATCCTTTCCCACTTCCCTGTTCTGGTATTCCCCTACACTGATGCTTTGAGCCTTTCCAGAACCAGGGTCCACTCCTTCCTTCTTGTTGGATATCATTTGTATATGGATTGTGTCTTTGGTTTCCCAAGATTCTAGACTAATATCCACTTATCAGTAAATGCATACCATGTATATTCTTTTGAGACTGGGTTACCTCACTTAGTATGATGTTCTCCAGCTCCACTTCTCTAAGAATTTCATGGATTCATTGTTTTTCATGGATGAATAGTACTCTATTGTGTATATATACCACATTTTTTTAATCCATTCTTATGTTGAGGGACATCTGGTACTTTTTATATTCTTCCATATCTCCAATGGACATGTCCAAAATTGCATTTAATTCGCAGCAGGCATTGAGACACAATCAATGGATATATTTGATTAAACATATCCAATATTTATGCTATGAAAGAAGTAGTAGAGAGCTATTCAAACTATATTCAAACCATTTCTTCAATTAAGTTTATGTTATTACTTGAAAATAACACAGACAAACAGACAGAGACACAGACACAGAAACAGACAGACAAAGTCAGACAGACAGACAGACACACACACACACACACACACACACATACATGATTTCCATAATTCTTTTAACAGTTAAACAGTACGTCTTCCAGTTGGTTTCTTAATATTAAAACATAACAAATATGATTTTTATTTAATGATTAATAATTAATTTACTTTGGTTTATCTCTAAGACTTAGTATTTTAAAATTATAAATTCAGTTCCTTGTGATTTGTAGATAAACATGTTCTAACATGCTAATAATATTCATAAGACCATATTTTGAAACATAAGGACATCATGGGAAAAATAGTTGTCACTACTTCACGATGAATTTCAGACCATGGGCACTGGAGCCTTTGATCTGTATCTTGTATGCTTCAGTATTTTGTATGAAATGGATAAGCTCCATATAAATTTGTTTTATACGGAATTAATAAAGGTATGGCATAAAGAAGGATCTTTATTGTTTCTTACATATTTACTTAAGACAGGAATAAGTTGTACAATTTTCCTCATGACAGTGGTTTTGTCCAGATGAATTAGCTAATTTTCAAATTGGGAAATTTGTTAGTTATAGTCATATTCATACCTTAGTAGCAATGGACTGGTGTGGATTGGAATACTCATAAAGACCTTAATCAAAAATTTCAAGCTTATTTCCAACTTTATTTCATTATACTCACCAGGTTAAAGAATTTCAGAACATTCTTGCACACATGGCATTGGGAGGGAGGATTAATTTCTTGCAAACTACATTCAGTTGTTAATGACCAAACTGTATTCAATGTATTTTTACATGTTCCCCACACATGACATCAGTCATGTTCTTGGTCATTTAACCAACTAAAATATTTTAACCCTTAAACATAGTGAAATAATTTTATATTCTTGTTATTAAGTACAATATTTTAAAAAATTGGATGAATAAGGCTCAAATGAAACATAAATAATTCAATAACCTGCTTTAGAAAATTTTCTTCAATTAGGAACAAGAAAACACTTTAAAATTCAGGGATCATAATGGATTAGAGAAAATCAATGTTGAAGCTTATTAGTGGATTTGATAAATTGCAATTTCAGAGAAAGTAGAAGAGGAAAAACTGAGGGAATTAATGTTTCATTATGACATGTTTTGCTGAACCTCCTAAGCTTGGATTTTTTTCTATTTAGTTCAACACGTTCTTTAGAGTTTACACACTAATTTAGAAGTGCAGTGTATCATAGCCTAATATTTATGAGGTGGTTTATAATAGTAATAACTGAGTATATCTTCATTTTTATTTTAATTGATTTTAGGCATATTGGTATGGACAGTCCATCACATAACCGTGTGTTGCATGAAAAATCTCCCATAATCCAGTTCAAATCCTATTTATTGAATGCGGCCTGTCATATGAGAAAATTTAGAAAAAAACAGCTATTTGCCTAATTAACCAGCACCAGACAATCAGTACTCTCAAAAAGAAAATAATGTTGTGAATGATTTATTTTAGTTTTCAAATATTAATATTTATAGAATTGAATTGGCAATTTTTGGTTTTGTTACATTGTTAAGTTTGTGTACTCACACATTTGAAAATTAGTAGAATTTGAAAATTAATAGACTGCATTCTGGTTATTTCTTCTCTATATTCTCTCTTTTCTCCTAATTCTATGAAGCCTTGGTCCCCATCCTCATGCTGAATCCCTGTACAGATTGATGAGTTTGGTTTTGCTTTTATGATTCATTAAGTTTAATCAGAGCCATCTGTGTAGACTCTGGATGGTAGCTATCCATTGCATCCAGGTGGGGTCATCAGTGGTTGGGTAAATGGCAGTGACTGTCTCTCCCTCTGAATCTATTAGGAGCCAATAGGCCAGCCACAAGGGATGGAACCCCCTAGAGCACCACTCTTCATGTCCATTTTGATCCAGAATCAGCACAGACAACTGCAGCTGCTGTCACATCATGACTGCAATGGCTGTATCTTATCTACAGGTATTATTTCACAGTCCTTCTTGCTATCTTTCCGTGTTTACATTCTTCCTATTCCCCCATCCACAGTGCTCCCTGTGCTTTAGATGGAATGGTAAATTTATGGTAAAAATGATATGCTTAGGGTTCAGAATTGTCTGTTACAAATTCTATCCTTTTGTGCATCCATTAGTCTCTGCATTTATTGCAGTTCATTTATTTTCCATGAGAACAGCATTTGTCTATGGGTATAAGCTTGACAGCATGTCAATTTAGCTAAACAATAGTATTCGCTAGCCCTCTAGGGCTTACATTTACAGTTCAGTCTGGCAAATTATCATGTCTGCTTTAAAGACCCAGTGCCCAAATAAAGTACATTCGTTCATTTAAAAAAATATTTTCTTTCTTTATTAGATATTTCTTAATTCACATTTCAAATATTATCCCCTCTCCACACTTCCCTTCCACAAATCCCATATCCCACCCCCTTCCTCACTAACCCACAGATTCCCACTTCCCTGAACTGGCATTCTTCTACACTCAGAAAATGAGCCTTCATAGGTCCAAGGGCCTCTCCTCTCATCATCAGGCCATTCTTTCTTACACATGTGGATGGAGCCATGGGTCCTTCTATATGTACTCCTTGGTTGGTGGTTAATTCCCTGGGACCTCTGGGGGTACTGGTTGGTTCATATTGTTGTTCCTCCTATGGGGCTGCAAAGCCATTCAGCTCCTTGGGTCCTTTCTCCAACTCCTCTATTGGGGACTCTGTACTATCCCTCCCCATCTTTGTTTCTCTGATTCTACCTCATTTATAATGCTCAAACTTTTCTGCTTCTCTTTATCTTTCATCTGTCCAACACATAGTTCATATTGTAGTAGCTCCTGATGTTGGGTGGACACAAGGATGGCAAACATCTGTGTGTTCCCTATCTGACTTACCTGTGTAACATGGTGGCAGGGAGGCCTCTTGTCATCAATCCCATGCCCATGATAAGTGGAATGGCTATGGGTGAGTAGCAGTATTCCTTCTTCAGCCAGTGCTTCAGTTTGTGCCTCATGTGGGTCTCTAAGTGTCCTGTAGACTACTGTCATATGTTTTCTTTAATTTTACATTGATTATTTTTTTGAGAATTTCATGCACTAGTTCTGTACTAAATTATTTGCATTTCCTTCCCCTTCCCTTAAAATTCTTTCTTGTCCCAAACAATTTTTGTCCAATTCATAACTACTTCTGCTTTAATTATAATTGTTATACACATAGGGACACAAACATGTGTATATATAAATGCAATATTCAGAGTCTGTTTAGTGTTGCTCATTTGTATTTTAGTTTAGGCTTCAGCACTTGAGATTTGAAACACTGTTAAGAAGAATTGTTCCTGGGGAATGATGATTTATTCTTCCTGTTTTGCAGCTCATAGTTACATATAATTATTAATCTCAGGGTGGGGCCTTGTGAAGTTTCCCCATTGACATTAGTATAGCATGTTGTGTTGTCACTGTGCAAGTCTTAGGAAGCCACAAAGTGGAGATTCCTGGATGCAAGTAACTGTCCTATGTAAAAGAATTAATATATAAAAGGTCTCAGGAGTTCTAGTCCTATGGCTATTATAATCCTTCATTCCCATTCTCTCTGATAGTCCTCAGTCTTAGGGGTAAGGATTGTCTTGTGGATGTATTAATTGTGGGTGGATATTCCATGAACATTTGTTCTCACCATTTTGGCCAGTTGTGGCTTTCTATAATGATCTCTATTTTCTTCATAAAGAAGGTTTTGTTTTTTTGTTTTGTTTTTGTTTTGTTTTGTTTTAAAGAGGTGAGAGTTACACTATCTTTAGATATAAGGGAATGTATTTAGAGTGCTGTTTAAAATTATACTGGCTTAAGAATCCTTTCCCAAAAGGACATTGATCACCATTAATGTGATAGCCACACAGGAGCTCTAATGGAGCTCTCCCCTGACGTTAGTATTTCATGATTGATATTACAGTCCATGGATCCCAGACCTGGATTTGCTTTTAAGTCAGATGGTTTAAGAAAGGTACTTTAGAGAGATATATCTGATTACACTTTTGATTTTTCATGATTCCAGGAAAAGGCAATGAAAATCTCCTGGGAAAGATTCATTGTTCCATATTTTATTGTGGACATTCATTAACATTGGAAATTTAAACATATTAGTATCAAGAAGAATTAGGAGAAGTTAAATCCAATGTTAAAATAGAGTTTCAAGACAGTAGAGAAGTAGATGGTACTTATAGTGGGAACAGTAACTGAATTGAAAGTATGATTTGTGTCCAGAGGATGTAACTAGATGCTACAATATCATGACTGAACTTTATCACATGAAGATTTGCTTTTTATAGATAAGAAAATAATATGATTAAGGGATACTAAAAACAAACACATATTTCAAGAAAAAAAAGAGAGATTTCATAAAAGGAAGGGCCATTAATGAATCATGTTTTATTAGTGCCTTTTAAGTTCCCCCAAACTGGCTATTTCAAATTTCATCATCCTTAACACTTACAAGCTGACATGAACATTTGGCTAGACTCTCTATAAGCCTCATATGATTGCTGGCCTTTTTTTAAGCAATAAAGTATTTTAACTAGATATGTATGATTTTAGATATAATGCTGTTATAACAAAACTATAATATCTCATAAAAGCTACTTTATATGTACCAGAAAACTGGAGAACTCATGGAACCTGTTTACTATGACAGTCTTTTTGATGAGGTAGCTGGAAATAAAACCTCAATGTTGCTAATATACATCTACAATTATAATGAATCAATTTTATATAAACCCTGATTATAGAGGTATTTCTTGTATGTTGATTTTATGCATATAAGCTAAAACTTAGAGTTAAGCTTAACTTGTTGAAGGATAAATTGTGGCATTTAATAAGGCAATATTTCTTAACTGTTTGACAGATTCTTAGCCTAATATGTAACATTAATACTATATGATAGATATGTTGATGTGTTGTTCTAAATATTTACTCAAATTTTTACATAGTTATACAACTCCTGGGTATATATCCAAGGCATACTCCACAAGGACACATGCCTAACTATGTTCATAGCAACATTAATCATAATACCTAGAAACTGGAAGCATCCTAACATCCCTCCAATGGGTAAACCAAAAAAAAATGTGCTAATTTACAAATGGAATATTACAAAACTCTAAAAAAATGGCATTTTGACATTTATAGGCAAACAAATAGAACTAGAAGAAGAAAAAATCACCCAGAGTAATGTAATCCAGATGCAGAAAGATGGTATGTACTCACTTATAAGTGGGTATTAGCTATTAAGTAAAGATAGTCATGCTAAAATCTATTAGACCTAGAGCGGCTAAGTAACATGGAAGTCTCAAGGAGACACTTGGATAGCCTAGAGAATTCTTAGGTAGACTAGGGGTGTATGGGGCTAAGAACTAGAAGGATCAGTTGAAGGCAGTAGGGACTGGGGAAGAGAGCTCTGTGTGACTGAGGATGGGAATTCAGGCCACTGGGTGAAAATGTGGAAACCGAAAATAGTGGAAACTTTCTAGAATCTATGAGGGTAATTTTAGCAAAGACTAATTGATGTTTAACCTGATGAAAGTGATTCAAGGATACAGAAAACTATCGACTGATGAATAAATATAAGACCATACTTGATTTTAATATTTATAAAGTATTCTACGTATTTACATTCCAAATGTTGCCCTACTTCCTGATCCCCTGACTCCATGAGTTCTTCACCCAATCTTCCCTCCCCTTTGCTTCTGAAAGGGTGCTTCCCCATCTTCTTTCACCTCATCTTCCTTCTCTGAGATATCAAGCTTCTACAGGATTAAAGACAACCTTTCCCACTGAAGTCAGTCAAGGCAGATCTCTGCTACACATGTAGAAGAGGCCACAAACCAGCCCATGTATGTTCTTTGTCAGCTTAGCTTCTGGGCACTATGAGAGGTCCAGGTTAGTTGATACTGTTCCTCTTCCTATGGGGTTACAATCCCCTTGAGCTCCTTCAGTTCTTCCTTCCATAGGGCTCCCTAGGGTCAGTCCATTCGTTGACTGTAAGTATCTGCATCTGTCTTAGTCATTTGCTGGTAGAGCCCCTCAGAGAACAGACACTCCTGCAAGCAAAATATGGCATCAATAGTATGTAGGGTTAGGATTTAGTGCCTGCATATTGTAAGGATCCCAGGTTGAGTTGGTCTGTGGAGGGTCTTTCCTTCAGTTTCTGGTCTAGTTTTGTCCCTACATTTCTTTCAGACTGGAACAATTCTGGATTAAGAATTTTGAAGGTTGATGGGTAGCCCATGTCTCGAATGGGGGCTCATGTCTATCTATGGATGTCTTGAGGTTCCACCTCCTAATTTTTAGACATTTCATCTAATGTCGTCTTAGTTGGGTTCTGCAATGCTCTAATATCCTTGGTGTCAGGGACTTTCTAGAGTTTAGCCAACTCCTGACTCCTCACTATTGCATTTTTCCATTCATTCTGCTGGCCTTCTGCACTTCTCTCCCATCTTCCACCATAACTTATATTGTTGCCATTTTACATCCTTTTCCCCTCTCCCACCAAGGTCCCTGTCTCTCTTTTCATCTGGAGATTGTTTTGTTTCCCCTTCTAAGTGGGATTGAAGTAACCTCACTTAGGCCTTCCTTCTGGTTAAGCTTCACATAGTCTGTGAGTTGTATCATAGGTATTCTGATAATTTTTGGCTAACATCCACTTATCAGAGAATGCATACCATGTACATCCTTTTGAGTCTGAGTTACCTCATTCGGGATGATATTTTCTAGTTCCATTCATTTCCCTTCAAAATTCATGATGTCCTTCTTTTTAATATCTGAATAGAATTCTATTGTGTAAATGTACCACATTTTCTGTATCCATTATTCAGTTGAGGTACATCTTTGTTGTTTCCAGCTACTGGCTATTGCAAACAAGGTTGTTATAAACGTAGTAGAATGTATGTGCTTATGGTATCATGGAGCATATTTGGGTGTATTCCTAGGAGTGATATCCCTGGATCTTCGGATAGAATTACTTTGAATTTTCTGAGGAACCACTAGGTATATTTCCAGAATGGTTGTACTAGTTTGCAATCCCACCAGCAGTTTAGGAGTGGTCTCTTTCTTCACATCCTTGCCAACATGTTTTGACACTAGAGTTTTTTATTTTAGTCATCCTGACAGTCATGTGTAAAGTAGAATCTCAGGGTTGTTTTGATTTGCATTTATATGATGACTAAGGATGTTAAGCATTTCTTAAATGCTTCTCATTCATTTGAGTTTCCTCAGTTGAGAATTCTCTGTTTAGCTCTGTACTCCATTTCTTAATTCGGTTATTCATTTTTCTAGAGTCTAAACTTTTGAGTTCTTTGTATATATTCAACATTAGCCCTCTGTAAGATATAGCATTAGTGAAGATGTTTTCCAGTATGTACGTTGCCATTTTTTCTCTTTACAGTGTTCTTACAAAACCTTTTCAATATTATGAGATCCCATTTGTTAATTGCTGATCTTAGAGCCTGAACCATTGTGATCTTTTCAGGAAATTTTCCTGTGTACAAATATTTGAGGCTATTTTCCACTTTCACTTCTATTAGATTCAGGGTATCTGGTTTTATGTGGAGGTCCTTGATCCACTTGGATTTGAACTTTGTACAGTGATAAATATGGATTAATTTGTATTTTTTTTATATCATGACCAACAGCACCATTTTTTGAAGATGCTTTCTTTATTCCACTTTATGGTTTTGGCTTCTCTGTCAGAGATCAAGGGTCCATAGGTATCTACATTTATTTCTGGTTCTTTAATTGTATCCCATTGATAGTCCTGTCCATCTCCATAGCAATAACATGCAATTTTTATCACTATTGTTTGATACTACAGCTTGAGATCAGGTATGATGATTTGTGCAGATTTTCATTGTTGAGAATTCTTGTTGCTATCCTTATATTTTTGTTATTCTATATAAAAGGCACAGAGACAATATCCATATTTACAAAATCAAGAATTAAAAAGTAGACAGAACAAGGGAAACTAAGGAAATTTAAAGAAATTGTCAGATCTTCTTACAAAAGCCTATACTCTACAAACCTAGAAAATCTAGATGAAATGGATAATTTTCTAGATGGATATTGCATGCCAAAGTTTTATGCGGTCCCATTTGTCAGTTCTTGATCTTAGAGCATAAGCTATTGGTGTTCTATTCAGGAAATTTCCCCCTGTTCCTATGTTCTCACCTTCTCTTCTTTTAGATTCATTTTATCTGGTTTTATGTGGAGATCCTTTATCCACTTGGACGTGAGCTTTGTACAGGGAAATAAGAATGGATCAAGTTGCATCCTTCTACATGTTTACTGTCAGTTGACCCAGCACCATTTGTTGAAAATGCTGTCTTTTTTCTACTGGATGGTTTTTAGCTCCTTTGTCAAAGATCAAGTGATCATAAGTGTGTGTGTGTGTGTGTGTGTGTGTGTGTGTGTGTGTTCATTTCTGGGTCTTCAATTCTATTATATTGATATTCCTGCCTGTCTTTGAACCAATACCATACAGTTTTAAGCATTATTGCTCTGTAGTAGAGCTTGAGGTCAGGGATGGTGATTCTGCCTGAAGTAGTTTTATTTTTGAGAATAGATTTTTTTGCTATCCTAAGTTTTTTGTTATTCCAGTTAAATTTGGAAATTGTTCTTTCTAACTCTATGAAGAATTGGATTAGAATATTGATGGGGATTGCATTGAATTTGCAGATTGCTTTAGGAAAGTTGGACATTTTTACTATATTATCTCTGCCAATCCATGAGCATGAGAGATTTTTTCCATATTTTGAGATCTTCAAATTCTTTCTTCAAAGACTTGAAGTTCTTGTAATACAAATCTTTCACTTGCTAGGTTAGAGACACACCAAGATACTTTATATTATTGGTGGCTATTGTGAAGGGTGTTATTTCCCTAATTTCTTTCTCAGCCTCCTTATCCTTTGAGTATAGGAAGGCTCCTGATTCATTTGAGTTAATTTTATATTCAGCCACTCTGTTGAAGGTATTTATCAGGTTTAAAAGTTCTCTGGTGGCATAACAAGGTTAGTTCAATATCATGTAAATTATCTAAACAGTCCCATAACCCCTAAGGTAATAAAAGCAGTCACTAAAATTCTCCCCACAAACAAACAAACAAACACACCCCACCAGGACCAGAAGGTTTTAGTGCAGAAATCTATCATACCTTCAAAAAAGAGCTAGTGAAATTATTTATCATACTATCCACAAAATAGAAAAAGAAGGAATATGAAGCCACATACTCTGACACTTAAACCATATAAAGACCTAACAAAGAAAAAGAACTTCAGACCAATTTTGCTTATGATTACTAATGCAAAAATACTCAATAAAATTTTTTGCAAACCAAATCTAAGAACACATGAAAAAGGAAAATGAATTGTAAATATAGAATATATCCTATAAAAAAACTATCATTCAATATTATCAAGTAGGCTCTAGTCCAGGAATGCAGTAATAGTTCAATATTTGGAAATACATCAACCTAATCCACTATTTAAACAATTCAAAGGAAAAAATACAATCACACGATTATCTAATTAGATGCTGAAAAAGCATTTGACAAAATACAATACTTTTTCATGTTAAATGTATTGGAGAGATCAGGAATTCAAGACACATACCTAAACATAAAAAAACAAAAACAAAAACAAAAACAATATTCAGCAAACCAAAAGTCAACATCAAATTAAATGGAGAGAAACTAGAAGTAATCCTACTAAAATCAGGAAAAAAGACAAGGCTTCCTATTCTCTCCCTATGTTTTTCAATGTAGTACTTGAAGTTCTAGTTAGAGCAATTAGACAACAAAAGGAGGTCAAAGAGAAAAATTTGGAAATTAAGAAGTCAAGGTATCAGTATTTGCAAATGATATAACATATATAACTGACCCCAAAAATTCTACCAGAGAACTCCTACAGCTGAAAATTACCAGAGATGCTTTTAATTCCAGGAATGAAGGTAACCAGATTTCTGAGTTCAAACCAGCCTGGGACAAAACAAGTTCTAGATGCAGGCATGGTGGTACACATCTTTAATCTGGGGGCACACATTCTGGTGGAGGCCTAAATAAAGACATTGGAAAAAGGTAGACTTACTCTTTTTCACCTGCTTGTACTCACTTAGCTGCATATCTATTATATCCTACTTCTTCAGGTTTCCAGCTTATACAGATGACCAGGGGAAACAGCCACATGGGACTGAGCAACTGCTAGATTTTTGGATTTCCCATTCTCAGCTCTCTATTGTTTGGTTAGTTGGACTACAGTGTGTGTGGGTGTGTGTGGGGGGGTGTAGTCTTAATAGAGAGGGACAGTCCATAAATTCTGTGATTCTTTTTATTATTGGATATTTTATTTATTTACACTTCAAATGTTATTCCCCTTTCCCAATTTTCCCTCCCCCAGTAACTCTCTATCTCATCCCTTCTTCTGCTTCTATGAAGGTGTGACCCCACCCACCCACTCCTGCCTACTCACTCTTTCATTCTCCTACATTGGGGCATCAAGCCTTTATGGGTCCAAGGGCTTCCTCTCCCATTGATGCCTGACATGACCATCCTCTGCTACATATTCATCTGGAGCCATGGATCCCTCCATGTGTACTCCTTGACTTGTGGTTTAGATACTGGGAGCTCTGGTTGGTTAATATTGTTTTTCACATGGGGTTGCAAACTCCTTTAGCTCCATCAGTCCCTTCTCTAACTCCTGTGTTTGGGAACCCTGTGATGAGTTCAATGGTTGGCTGCAAGCATCTGCCTCTGTATATGTAAGGCTCTAGCAGTGCCTCTCAAGAGACAGCCATATCAGGCTCCTGTTAGCATACACTTCTTGGCATCCACAACAGTGTCTGCATTTGATGGCTGTATATGGGATGGATACACAGGTGTGGCATTCTCTGAATGGCATTTCCTTCACTCTCTGCTATACACATTCTCTGTATTTGCTCCCATGAGTATTTTGTTAGCCCACTTGGGGATTCTGAGCTTTTTTACTAATATCCACTTATGAGTGACTATTTACCATGTGTGCTCTTTTGTGATTGGGTTACCCCACTCAGGATATTTTCTAGCTCAATCCATTTATCTAAGAATTTCAGGAATTCATTGTTTTTAGTAGCTGAGTAGCACACCATTTTGTAACTGTACCACAATTTATGTATCAATTCCTCTGTTGTAGGACATCTGGGTTCTTTCCAGATTCTGGGTATTATAAATAAGGCTACTATGAACATAGTCTAGCATGTCCTTTTTATATATTAAACATATTTTGTATATATGCCCAGAACTGGTAGCTGTGTCCTCAGGTAATACTATGTCCAATTTCCCTAGGAATTGCCATATTGATTTCCAGAGCAGTTGTACAAGCTTGCAATCCTGCCAACAAAGGTGGGGTGTTCGTTTTCTCTAGGCTTTTTGCCAAGGATATAGGGATGGTTGAATATACAGAAATCCATCAATGTAATCCACTATATAAACAAACTCAAAGAAAAAACACATGATCATCTCATTAGATGCTGAGAAAGCATTTGACAAAAGTCAACATCTCTCCATGGTAAAAGTCACAGAAAGATCAGGAATTCAAGGCTCATCCCTAAACATAGTAAAAGCAATGTGCCACAAACCAGTAGCCAACATCAAACTAAATGGAAAGAAACTTAAAACAATCCCACTAAAATCAGGGACTAGACAAGGCTGCTCACTTTTCCCCTACCTATTCAGTACAGTACTCAAAGTCCTAGACAGAACAATTATACAACAAAAGAAGGTCAAAGGGACACAAATCGGAAAGGAAGAAGTCAAAGTATCACTATATGCAGATGATATGATAGTATACTTAATTGACCCTAAAAATTCCACCAGAGAACTTCTAAGTCTGATAAACAACTTCAGCAAAGTAGCTGGATATAAAATTAATGCAAAAAAATCAGTAGTCTTCCTCTACTCAAAGGATAAACAGGCTGAGAAAGAAATAAGGGAAATGACACCCTTCACAATAGTCCCAAATAATGTAAAATACCTTAGTGAGACTCTAGCCAAGAAAGTGAAGGATCCATATGACAAGAACTTCAAGTTTCTGAAGAAACAGAAGTTCTATGATTCTAAAGAACCCATTCTTGTCTAATATGATCACAATCTTGATACTTGCTTTGAATTAGATCTGTGTATATTAGTAATTCAATTACTTGTTCTCATTTATGTGTGAAAACATTTCCAGAGATAACTAACTAAACAGAGACAAGCCTTGAAAGAGGATGGCACCTTTCCATTGACTGCTAACCTGAATGCAGAAAAAGTACACAATTAGGTATAATGAATGATTTCTCTATATAATTTTTACCTGATACGTGTTTTTTTTCACCCTGTAAATGAGTTTTTACAATATTTCTGCCTTGTAATGGCATTCTCAGGATTTTCATAGGAGAATCAGGCAAGGACTCGTGTAATAAAACTTATGAAATCATGGTGGGGACGTGATGGGAGACCTCCAAACAGTAGAAAGCCACAAAGAGACAAAACAAAAATGATACCATCAAGGAAAACTAATCTTTTCTTAATTTTTCTGCTATATATTTGGCACTGCAACAATAACTCTAACTCACCTAATAAATATTTTAAAGAACACCAACATTTTAACCACTACCTTAAGTTTTATGGAAATTCCTTTTCAAGAAAAAAGTCCCATAAAAATAAAATATGCATCATTCAATGGAAAATACAAAAGAAAAGAATATAAGCCACTAAAGTTGTCAAACTCTTCTGTAATAATTTTTCTTAGAAGGACGTGATGACTGTAACAATTTTTCTTAGAAAGATGTGATGAATTACTTAAATATATACAGTATGCACAACAGAGCACACAATAAATTTATTTGAGATAAAGTCTGAAATTGTGATTTAATACTTTATTTCATTTCTCAGAGCAATAAAAATTATGACATTCAATGTCAAAGATTTATCTACTATAAAGGTACCATGCTCCTGTCAGCAAGTGGTTCTTGGCATCAGCAATAGTGTCTGGTTTTGGTGTCTGCAGATGGGATGGATCCCTAGGTAGGGTAGTCTCTGGATAGCCTTTCCTTCATACTTGGGCTCCATTCTTTGTCCCTGCATTTTGTTTTGACAGGAGGAATTATAGATTAGTATTTTTGAGGTGGAGGTGGCCCCATCCCTCATCTGGAGACCATGCCTACCCACTGGATATTGTGTCTACAGGTTATAGGAGTTAAGAGAAAGACTGAAGGAGCAGAAGGGACTTGTAACCACATAGAAAGTACAAAATATCAACTAACTAGATATCCCAGAGCTCCCAGGAACTATACCACCCACCAAAGTGTACATATTGGGAGACCCATGGTTCTAGCTAGATATGTAACAGAGGATTGTCTTATCTGACTTCAGTGGGAGGCCATCCCCTTGTAGAGGCTCGATGACCCAGTATAGGGGAATGATAGGGCACTGAGTTGGGAGTGGAAGTGTGTGGGTGGAAGGAGGAGCACCCTCAGAGACACAGGAGAGCAGGTAGGGGATGGGGGTTTTTGGAGGTAAAACTGGAAAGGGGGATAACCTTTGAAATGTAAATAAAATAACTGATAAAATACTTTTAAAAAGGGAAACATTTTTAAAAATGTACCATGCTTCATAGACTTTGGAAATAACTTAATTCACATTGACATCAAGAATCTATGGCAGTAGCCACAAATTAAATATATACTTCTATGTATTATAAATACATAGAAGTAAATTTTGTACATCATATAGGGTAAAATCATTTTCTGAAATTATAATAAACGTTTTAAAGAAGGAAAATAGCATTTAAAATGTTTCTGCACAAACAAAATGTTTTAAAGTTCAGAACTATGGATATTTTTTCTTTTAGTTACTTCTAATGAAGGTCATTTTTGTGATTTGGTTAGCAGCCTTAATATCATTAATTACCACAGCAACCAACAAATTGGGAAAAGATCTTCACCAACACCACATGTGATAGAGGGCTAATATCCAATTTATACAAAGAACTCAAGAAGTTTGACCCCAGAGAACGAAATAACCCTATTAAAAATGGGGTACAGAGCTAAACAAAGAATTTTCACCAGAAGAAATTTGGATGGCTGAGAAGCACCTTAAGAGATGTTCAACATCATTAGTCATCAGGGAAATGCAGTTCAAAACAACCCTGAGAATCCATCTCACACAAGTCAGAATGGCTAAGATTAAAAACTCAAGAGACAACAGGTGCTGCGAGGATGTGGAGAAAGAGGAACACTCCTCCACTGTTGGTGGGATTGCAAGATGGTACAACTGCTCTGGAAATCAGTCTGGCAGTTCCTCAGAAAATTGGGCATGATACTTCCAAAGGACCCTGTCATACCACTCCTGGGCATATACCCAGAGGATTCCCCTGCATACAATAAAGACACATGCTCCACTATATTCATAGCAGCCTTATTTATAATAGCCAGAACTTAGAAGGAGCCAGATGCCCCATAAAGGAGGAAGGAATACAGAAAATGTGGTATATTTATACCATGGAATACTACTCAGCAATTAAAAATAATGAATTCATGCAATTTGTAGGCAAATGGTTGGATCTGGAAAATATCATCCTAAGTGAGTTAAGCCAATCACAAAATAATACACATGAAATGCAATCACTGATAAGTCGATATTAATGAGCCCAAAAGCTCTGAATACTCAAGGTACAATTAGCAAGTCAAAATATTCCCAAGAAGAAGAAAGGAGAGGACCCTGGTACTGAAAAGACTGCATCCAGTTTTGTAGGAGAGTACCAGAACAGAGAAATGGTGGGGGGGGTGATTGGGGAATAGGCAGGGGGGGTTGAAGAGGACTCATGGGACATATGGTGAGGGGGGAACTGGGAAAGGGGAAAGCCTTTGGAATGTAAAGAAAGAATATAGAAAATAAAAAATATATATCATTAATTACCCTGCTTATATAACACAACTGTGTACAAAACACACACATACACATACACTAAAACACTGGCAACTTTTTCTTGCTTAATTATTTTTGGTTTCTTTTAATGTCAATTTTTAATATATAAGTTAATAATATTCATTTAAATTATTTTTGAATTTTTACATGTATGCATTTTATTTTGGTTAAGCCTACTCCCACTCCTAAACTTTTACCTCTACTCCCTCCCAAATTCATGTTTTCTTTTATAATTTATAATAAGAAATTATTTACTATTATTATTATTATTATTATTATTATTACTGTATCCCACTGATTCCAATTTGGGCTGTTCATATGCAGCCCACCCATGGCACATAGCTTCTTAGCAGTAGCCACATTTTTAAGAAAAATAACTCCTTCTCCCCAAGAAGTCAACTATCAATGTCTACTTAGCTGAAGATTGGAGCTCTTGAGTATTTCTCCATGTAGTTGAATTTTGACTGGCTTGATTGTGTGCTAGTCTTATGCAATCATCTACAAGTACTATGAGTTTATTAGTACATTATTTCTGTCATGTCTAAAACATAGTGTTTCAATCTTATCCTTCCTGACCACTGGCTCTTATAAATTTTCTGTTCCCTTTTGTGTAATGAGTCTAGAATAATAAAAATGAACTAATAACCATTATGTTAAGATGTGTTCCTGTGTGTAATAATGGCACAATAATTATGGGGATAGTTTCCTTGGGATTAGGTTGAAGGCCAGTTTCAATGATGTGTACATTTGCCTGACATGGAAAATGTAACCAAGAGACCATGGTTGGGAAGTTCACAGGCCCTTAGAGTGAATTCACTACTATTAATTTTCTAACTTCACATAATTTCTAACTTTTCTCTGAATATGTATTTCTATACCTATACATTATTGCTTCTCTCTGATCTCTTTAGAGACCTTTTTGTGTAGTTCAAAACTCATCAAGTGTAGCAATTTAAAATCTGTGGAGCACTCAACCTCAAAAGGCATATCTATATCTCTCATCTTCCTTCAATGATTTTTCTTATTTGACAAACACATCTACTTATTCTATGACAGTAAATGAAGTTTTAAATAATAGAAATTATATGTGTATATGCATATAGGTAATCACACAAAAAATTTTTAAAATCTTTTAAAACTTGACAGAATTGTCCCACATCTGATGGAACACAGTCTCATACCCTGATTATTTAAATGATAATTAACATTGTTAATTGTTTCTCTAAAAATCTTCATTTTGAGGTACTTGTATTATTGTTATTTTTTTTTTTGGTGTTTTCGAGACAGGGTTTCTCTGTGTAGCCCTGGCTGTCCTGGAACTCACTCTGTAGACCAGGCTGACCTCGAACTCAGAAATCCACCTGCCTCTGCCTCCCAAGTGCTGGGATTACAGGCGTGCACCACCATGCCCAGCTTATTGTTAAACTTTTACCTAAACAACTTTATTAATAATAATTGTGAATTAAGAAAACAGCAATAACCAATCCAAATTCAAAGACTATCTATCTACCAATCCAGAACTATAGAAGATCCTAGAAGGAAAATTCCTGCACAAGGAAGATATGTGCTCTAAAGAAAGGACAAGATATTTAGGATATCACAAAACAGCCAAAAGGAGAGAACCACAAGTACATAAAACCACCTACAAAAACAAACATATCAGGATCTAGCCATCATCTCTCTTTAATATGTCTCAATATTAATGGACTCAACTCACTTATAAAAAGACATAGCTAACCGACTAGATACACAAATATAATCCAGGATTTTGCTGCTTCCAAGAAACACACTTCAAAAACAAAGGCAGACCCTATCTCAGAGTAAAAGAATGGAAAAAGTTCTTCCAAGCAAATGGTCCCAGGAAACAAACAGGAGTTGCCATCCTAAAATCCAATAAAATAGACTTTCAACCAAAAGTTATCAAGCATGATGAGGAAGGATACTCCATATTCATCAAGAAGAAAATCGACCATGTCTCAGTTCTGATCATCTATGCCCCAAATGCAAGAGCACACTCATTCATAAAAGGAACTTCACTAAAACACTCATTGAACCCCACACAATAATAGTGAGAGACTTCAACAGCCCACTCTTTCAGAATGGACAGGTCATTGAAACAGAAACTAAGCAGAGACATAGTAAAACTAAGAGAGGTTATGAACCAAATGGATTTAACAGATATCTAAAGAACATTTCACCCTAAAACAAAAGAATACACCTTTTTCTCAACACCTCATGGTACCTTCTCCAAAATGGAGCATATAATAGGTCACAATACAATCCTCAATTTATACAAGAAGATTGACAAAATACCATGCATCCCATCAGACCAAAATTGCCTAATGCTGCTCTTCAATAACAGCAAAAAGTACAGAAATCCCACATGTACCTGGACGATGAACAACTTTTTACTTAATTATAACCTGGTCAGGGAAGAAATAAAGAAATTAAAGAACTTCTGGAATTTAATGAAAATGTCGACACATCATATCGAAACTTATGGGACACAATGAACACAGTGCTAAGAGGAAAATTCATAGCACAAAGTGCCCTGGTTAAAAAAAAAACTGGAGAGATCTTACACTAACAACTTAACAGCACACCTGAGAACTCTAGAACAAAAAGAATCAAACTCACCCAACAGGAGTAGAAGGCCTCAATTTCACTTGGGAGAGAGAGGAAAGCAATCACAAGTGGGGAGGGATGGAAGGACCTTGGAGGGAAAGTAGACAGGGTGGGAGATAAGGGGAACCTGATCTGTTACTGAGTGAGGGAAAAGGACTGAAGCCCTGAGGACCAGCAGGAAGAATGGAAGTAGGCAGCCTCAGGAGATAGGAGGTTAGGGGTACCCTTCAGAATGTACCAGAGACTCTCAGGACTCAAAGGGAGGCACCTAGGATGAAATGTGGACAGTAGGGAGAGGGAAATTATAGAGCCCATCGTCAGCAGGAATACAGGACATCAAATGGGATGGGGACATCCAACACTTGCAACTCTGACCCATGATTGTTCCTGTCTGAAAGAGTTACAGGCATGAAAAGGGAGAGGAATCTGAGGAAAAGAATGTCCAGAGACAGGCTCAAAGTTGGATGCCCCTCAAGGGAGGTCCCAAGGCCTGAACTTTTATTAAGGCTATGGAGCACTCCCAAAAAGGGACCTGGCATGACTGCACTCTGGAAGACCCAACAAGCAGCTGAAAGAGTCAGATGCAGATATTTGCACCCAACCAATGGACAGAAGCAGCTAACACCTATTATTGAATTAGGTAAGGCTGAAAGAGGCTGAAGAGAAGGGCAAATCTGTAGGAGGCCCAGCAGTCTCAATCAATCTGGACCCCAAAGATCTCTCAAACACTGGACCACCAAACAGTTATCATACACCAAGTGATACGATATTTCCAACACACATGCATTAGTGGACTAGTGGGTATGTGTTCATTCAGACATGATATGCCTAACCCCTAGAGACTGGAGACCTCGGGACATTAGAGTTCAGGTGGGGTGGTGATTGGGGACATCCATGTGAAGACAGGCAGGAGCAATAAAGTGTTGTAGTTTTTTCCTCTAGGAATACATTAACTTACCATGTCATATGCACAGGGCTTTATATCTGATAAAAATTGCCATTCACAGAAGTATATTTATATTTACAGTGTATGAGTAGTTCTTAACAATTATCCAGAAAGTCCACTTATGATTTAACACCATCTCAATTTTTCAATATTTAGTGTTTAGGTGCTGTTTGTGTTTGTGTGTGTGTGTGTGTGTATGTGTGTGTGTGTGTGTGTGTGTGTGTGTGTGTGTGTGTGTATTCACTCAAAGATGAAACAAAATTGACCCATATGTAACTAAAATTTATTAAATGCTTCCGAAAAAAGGAAATAACAAAATCACAAGAGCATGGCTTGGGGACTCTATTCACCTTTTTAAATTTTATCCTAAACCATCAAACTGCCCTTAACAACAACAACAACAACAACAACAACAACAACAATAACAATAAAAAGAAAACCATTAGGTTTTCCTAATATTTCTCTAATATTAAAATAATTGCTTAACCTCTCACAATTGTGAGCAAAAGAGAAAATATCAAATAAAAAATAGAGATTAAACCTACATGTTATAGCAGATTCCAGTTAGATACAGAAGCTCATCAGTAGAAATTTAAAATTCACCAGTAAAAACATGTCATATCCAAATGAATTTTCAAACTCATAATACTTACCAAAATTCTTGCAAGATACATAAGTAAGTTATATATTGATATAATAAAGAACCACCAGAAAAATCTAAACACATATGGATTCACTGATAAATTCCTCGAACCTTTTTAAAAACAAGCATAAATTCTCCTAAATTTAAATAAAATAGAATGGAAAAAGTAACTCTTACATCCCTATTTTACATACAAAAATAAGAGCAAAATTTAAGCAATTATGCCCAAGGAACATAAATTCAAACAGTAAAAATAAATTGTTTGCAAAATGAATATAAGAATATACTAAGGAGTTAATATTTCAATAACTAACTGGGTGCATTCAAAAAATGTATGAATGTTCAAACATATGCAGATCCATTATCTTAAAAATATATAAATAAATTGAAGGTAGAAGCAACATACTTATCTCAGTTAAAAAAAAAGACCTGTACCTTGTGATAAATACCCTGAAGAAAGTTAGAAACAAGAATATATGTTATCATAATGCATGCTATATATTTCAAACTCATAGCCAACATTAAATTAAATGGGAAATTACTTGTAATTAATTTTGCTAAAATAAGGTACATGACAAGGGTTCCATTCTCTACACTTCTATTTGTATAGAAATCTTAGAAGAAGAAATAATACAATTGAAAAGCTAAAAGTGGTAAAGATTGGAAAGGGAAAAATCAAATTATTCCCATTTTATTTTGGAAATAGTAATAATTCTCAACGTTTTTTGTTTTGTTTTGTTTTGTTTTGTTTTTTTTTTTTTTATTTTCTTTTTTTTTTTTTTAATTTTATTTTCTATATTCTATGTTTACATTCCAAAGGCTTTCCCCTTTCCCAGTTCCCACCCACCGTAGTTCCCATAGTTCCTCTCCCCCCATCTGTTCCCCAATAATTCCCCCTCCCCCCTCGGTTTCTTTACTAAACTGGAAGCAATCTTTACAGGCCCAGGGTCCTCTCCTTTCTTCTTCTTGGGAATCATTTGACTTGCTATTTGTGTCTTGAGTATTTAGGGCTTCTGGGCTCATTAATATCCACTTATCAGTGATTGCATTTCAGGTGCATTCTTTTGTGATTGGGTTAATTCACTCAGGATGATATTTTCCAGGTCTAACCATTTACCTACAAATTGCATGAATTCATTATTTTTAATTGCTGTGTAGTATTCCATTGTATAAATATACCACATTTTCTGTATCCATTCCTCCTTTGAGGGATATTTGGGCTGCTTCCAATTTCTGGCTATTATAAACAAGGCTGCTATAAACATAGTGGAGCATGTGTCCTTATTGCATGCAGGGGAATCCTCTGGGTATATGCCCAGGAGTGGTATGCCAGGGTCCTCTGGAAGTAACATGCCCAATTTTCTGAGGAACCGCCAAACTGATTTCCAGAGCGGTTTTACCATTTTGCAATCCCACCAACAGTGGAGGAGTGTTCCTCTTTCTCCACATCCTCGCCAGCACTTGTTGTCTCTTGAGTTTTTAATCTTAGCCATTCTGACTGGTGTGAGGTGGAATCTCAGGGTTGTTTTGATTTGCATTTCCCTGATGACTAATGATGTTGAACATCTTTTAAGGTGTTTCTCGGCCATCCGAATTTCTTCTGGTGAGAATTCTTTGTTTAGCTCTGTGCCCCATTTTTTGATAGGGTTATTTGGTTCTTTGCGGTCTAACTTCTTGAGTTCTTTGTATATATTGGATATTAGCCCTCTGTCGGATGTGGGGTTGGTGAAGATCTTTTCCCACTTTGTTGGTTGCCGTTTTGTCCTTCTGACAGTGTCCTTTGCTTTGCAGAAACTTTGTAATTTTATGAGGTCCCATTTGTCGATTCTTGATCTTAGAGCATAAGCTATTGGTGTTCTGTTCAGGAACTTTTCCCCTGTGCCCAAGTCCTCCAGGGTCTTCCCAAGTTTCTTTTCTAATAGTTTCAGTGTGTCTGGTTTTATGTGGAGGTCCTTGATCCACTTGGAGTTGATCTTAGTACAAGGAGATAAGAGTGGGTCAATTCGCATTCTTCTGCATGTTGACCTCCAGTTGAACCAGCACCATTTGTTGAAAAGGCTATCTTTTTTCCACCGGATGGTTGTGGCTCCTTTATCAAAGATCAAGTGACCATAAGTCTGTGGGTTAATTTCTGGGTCTTCAATCCTATTCCATTGATCTACCTGCCTGTTGCTGTACCAATACCATGCAGTTTTTAACACAATTGCTCTGTAGTACTGCTTGAGGTCAGGGATATTGATTCCCCCAGAAGTCCTTTTATTGTTGAGAATAGTTTTAGCTATCCTGGGTTTTTTGTTGCTCCAGATGAATTTGAGAATTGCTCTTTCTAGATCTATGAAGAATTGATTTGGGATTTTGATGGGGATTGCATTGAATCTGTAGATTGCTTTTGGCAAGATGGCCATTTTTACTATATTGATCCTGCCAATCCAGGAGCAAGAAATATTTTTCCATCTCCTGAGGTCTTCTTCGATTTCTTTCTTCAGGGACTTGAAGTTCCTGTCATACAGATCTTTCACTTGTTTGGTTAGAGTTACGCCAAGGTACTTTATGTTGTTTGTGGCTATTGTGAAGGGTGTTATTTCCCTAACTTCTTTCTCAGCCTGCTTGTCCTTTGAGTACAAGAAGGCTACTGATTTGCTTGAGTTAATTTTATAACCAGCCACGTTGCTGAAGTTGTTTATCAGCTGTAGAAGTTCTCTGGTGGAGTTTTTTGGATCGCTTAAGTAGACTATCATATCATCTGCAAATAATGATACTTTGACTTCTTCCTTTCCAATTTGTATCCCTTTGACTTCCTTATGTTGTCTGATTGCTCTCGCTAGAACTTCAAGTACTATATTGAAAAGATATGGAGAGAGAGGACAGCCTTGTCTAGTCCCTGATTTTAGTGGAATTGCTTCAAGTTTCTCTCCATTTATTTTGATGTTGGCTACTGGTTTGCTGTAGATTGCTTTTACTATGTTTAGGTATGGGCCTTGAATTCCTGCTCTTTCCAAGACTTTTAGCATGAAAGGATGCTGAATTTTGTCAAATGCTTTTTCAGCATCTAATGAGATGACCATGTGGTTTTTTTCTTTTAGTTTGTTTATGTAGTGGATTACATTGATGGATTTCCGTATATTGAACCATCCCTGCATTCCTGGAATGAAGCCTACTTGATCATGGTGAATGATCGTTTTGATATGCTCTTGGATTCGGTTGGCAAGAATTTTATTTAGTATTTTTGCATCTATATTCATAAGAGAAATTGGCCTGTAGTTCTCTTTCTTTGTTGGATCTTTTTGTGGTTTAGGTATCAGCGTAATTGTGGTTTCGAAGAATGAGTTGGGCAGTGTCCCTTGAGACAGGGTTTCTCTGTGTAGCTCCGGCTGTCCTGAAACTCACTCTGTAGACCAGGCTGGCCTCGAACTCAGAAATCCACCTGCCTCTGCCTCCCAAGTGCACAGATTACAGGCGTGTGCCACCAACGCCTGGCCAGTTCTCAAGTTTTAAAATGATTCTCATATCTGTTCTAAAAATTTCTTGAAACAATACCAGAAAAATCAGAAAAACACATTCACAAAAGGGTTGGTTATAAAATCAACATACAAAAATCAGTATCTTATAAATGTAACAATAAACTTACTTAAGGAGGTGAAATAGCTCTCCAATCAAACTCCCCTTGTCTCCGTCTTCCTAACCCTGAGATTACAATATCCACCATGATATACTTTTTGTTTTGAATGAGTGGTGAGCATATCAGCTCATGTCCCCATGCTTGCATTACAAGTACCTTGTTAATTAAACCATCTCTCATATATGTCTGATTAAAATTGACATTAGTATAAGTATCCTACCAATGAAAAGAAATTCCAGAAACTCTGATTAGTCCATTGAAAGATCCAGAGCCTTCATGTTAACTATCTATGACTCTTGCCACTAAATACATACAAGATAGCCTATAATTAAGCTCTCTTCCTCATTTAAATTCAGGAACACACACATAAATGGGGCTAATAAGATATGATTCTTTGTGTTCTCTTTTTTATTTTATTTTTTGTTGGTTATTTTATTTATTTATGTTTCAAACGTTATCCCCCTTCCCAGTTTTCCCTCTACAAGCCCCACCCCATTTCCTTCCCCTGCCTCTATGATGGTGCTCACCCACCCATGCACCCATTCCTGCCTCAGCAGCCTAGTATTCCCCTATCCTCAGTCATCAAGGCTCCACAGCACCAAGGTGCTCCCCTCCAACTGATGCCAGATAAGATCATCCTCTGCTACATACCCACCTGGAGCCATTGGTAGCCCCAATGTGAAAGTTGACTCTCATGTTCCTGCCATAGAGATCTTTTCAGTGATATTTTTTGTCTAACAGACTTATTCTAGTTGGGTATCTATAGTTTTAAGTCTGAGGGATGTGTATTTCTCATCACAGAATTTATATTATCCCTACTGATGAAGGAAAGGAAAGTTGGAGATTGGAAATCACACTGGCTCCCAATGTCCTGTATGTAGAGTACCATAAGTTGATCCACCTATATCTGTAACATGAGGCACAACAGAGTATGGAATGTTTGTGCTGCATTTGCATTGCAGCTTCTTGAGATTGCACTGTTTTTCCAATGTGTTTAAATGTCCTTGTGGCATTGTGAACTTTAAAGCTTTATAGATGTCTATACAAGTAAATGAATTCTAATGAACTCCCTCCCATAGCTGTAGGGAGTGCCCTGATAAGGTTTTAGAAGAGAGACTGCAAGTATATTTTCTGAAAGACAGCTGTGGTGTATACTCCAATTTACTCCAATACTAGGTTCCAAACCTGTAAAAACTGTGAATCTCTCTTCTGTATATGAATGTGTTTGTACCATGCCTATGATGTTGGGCAATTCTGGGGGTTATCTATTTTCCTGCCATAGGGAATCCAGCAACAAAAATAGGTCATTGGTTGACATTGCCATCATACAATGATATTCTTTATATGCTAGCATGCCTGGTCTTTATGTTTTATGGGGATTACATTTCTTCTTCAATATCCGATTTCCAAGGTTAAGTCACAATCATGTGAACTCCAATTGCTTCTTTGTTTTGTTTCTCTTACAGGTGACTGGACTGATTGAAAGGTGTCTCTTGCAAACAGCCCACTCAATCTTCTCTGTAATCTCTTATTGGCAAGTTACATTAAATCTTACCCATTTCTCAGATTTTTGAACGAATAATATTTTGTGCTCTAAATTATGACAGAAAAATTTTAAGAAAAATAAAAAATACTGATACTTTTATTATCATAATAACACAGTTATCATTTTACAGGTGAAAAAAAGGCAGAGAGGCAAAAAAATTGCTCAAAGTTTCTTCCTAGCATCCAAGATGATTGCATTTAGAATAAAAACTCTTTGGTTAGAATCTATTATCAGAACTGCTATACTTTACTAACTGGTAATATTTTAAATCTTCTTGAAGAATCAATTTTGTTTGAAGATTTGATGGAAACATTACTTTTATATTAAAATAAGCAAAGATATATTATAGAGTAGTATGCAGAAAGCATGTGAATATTTAATGTGAGAAAGGCGACTTCAAAGAATGTTTGTTCTTATATCTGGCTTGCTCTAGGCTAAGGCACTTGATCTCAGGGGAGGCTACATTCTTGAGCCTGTACTGATTGGAGTATTTCATGGAAAAAACATGAAATCATTACATTGCACAAAGTTTTATCATGCTTTTCCTTGAGTCTATTAATATTTATAGCTTTGTCATATGCATTTAGACTAATATCTTCAAATTTTAAAGAGAAATGAAAATGTATTGAATGAACTATACAAGGGTGATTATAATGGAATAGTTCATATTATCTAATGTGGTGTCATTTTATTTTCTCTACGAGAGTTTCAGAAATTGTAAAATCTTTGCTAAATTTAAAAGAAGGTCTCAACGGTGAACGTAACACTATCCATAGGCTAACAAACGTGAAAAAAATCTATGTATCCAAGATGTGAAACCCATGGAAGACCCCAATAAATATAACACCAAGTTCCAACTTTGTAAACCAGCCAATATGGGCTTTCATAAGGAGCATGGGTGAGGGATTCCTTACAGGAGGAGGAATACAGTAACAGGGCTTTAATCATCAAAAGCCAAAAACCCCAGCATGAAATTTGGTAGCAAAAAAATTACTGCACAACTTGAAGGTAACTTACCAGACTAGAAAGTACTGCCTTGAGGCAGCTAGGTTATATAGTCTTTATCTAGTAAGCCCAGATTGTTTGTATCAGTTCTAGGACATCTCCAGTAATCTCAACCTCCTTTATGAATCTCAGACAGTCTCTAGATCTTTTTTTTTAGTATAATCTTTTTTATTTAAATTTTTTTTTATTTTCTATATTCTTTGTTTACATTCCAAAGGCTTTTCCCTTTCCAGTCCCCCCCCCTCCTCACCATATCTAGATCTTTTAGAAGTCTCAGCTAGTAGTCTGAGTCTTTTCTTGGCAAAACAGTTGGCCTCAGCATTTCAAAATCAGTTTTTACAGCTGATCTAATTTTTGGAAAGGGGTTTTCCTTACACAACTGTTCTTGAGTTTTAATGACTTTTTCAAGGCTTCATAGATCTTTCTTTCTGAATCCTAAGTAAACAAAAATCAAACTTCCTGAGTCTAAATGATGTTCACTGAAGAATACCTCTTCTAGGTAGGGATATTTTTACTTCTGAGAAAATTTCTACAGAACAACCAGCGTAAAATACCAAGAATGTGTATTCAGATGTGTTAATATATGTAGGTAATGGAAATTAGAGCCTCTGATGGATATCTTTGGGGATTTTGGTCCTGGATCAGTGGGTCTATATGGTTTAGGTTCCACAGGTCTCTGGTTCTGGAGCTGAAATTCTGATGAAGGTAAGGCAAAGAGGTGACACAAAATCAGAGGTTGACTTGGTCTAGCAGACTGGTCAGGGCAGCTTGCCATGTGCCAGAGGACTCAGGGAGCAGGGAAGATGGATGAGGAAAGAGAAACTAATATATATGTTTCAGGCTTTGAGGTTTTGTTGAAGGTGGGGGCAGAGATGTGGAGGGAGAGTGTAGAGCCAAAAGATATAGCAGGCTGCTTAGGACATGTTGGCATATGCCAAATGACTCAGCAGGAGGGAAGACGTATTGGAGGAAGGGAAACTAACCTGTATAGTTCATGATCCACAGATCTAATGAAGGTGAGCAGAGAGGAGGCAGAAGAATGGAACAATTTCTGCTTTTAACATAAGTAAGGGGGGATTAATGAATCTACACTCTTTCTGAGTCTCTGAGTAGTGCATTACACTCCTAATGTAGAAAACACATAATACACTAACTTAATCTGTGAACCACAGCCTTAAAACTATTTCCACTGCAACTTAACTGTAATTTTGCTACTTTTATTAGTTGTAATACAAATATCTGTGTTTTCTGATTGCCATAGGCCACTCCTGTGAAAGGGTCACTCGATATCTAAAAGGGGTTGTGAATTAAAGGATGAGAATCACAGCTTTATGTCTTATATATTATTTGAGAGTTTCATGGGTCTCAGAAGCCTCATTTGTACATGCTACCCCTAAATAGAATGCTTTCATGATGGCAAGAAGCTACACATATGTAATGTCCTTGAGATAATCCTTACTTTTTGTAGACCACATTTTAAAGTTTTAGGCATGTGATTGTGTGTTAGAGAATATTTTGCAT
The DNA here is from genome assembly GCA_964023405.1 of Apodemus agrarius. Lineage (NCBI taxonomy): Eukaryota > Metazoa > Chordata > Mammalia > Rodentia > Muridae > Apodemus > Apodemus agrarius. Next base: position 82,640,496 of record OZ030008.1, read on the forward strand.
GCATGTGTGTGTGCCACATTTTTAGGTTCCTGAATGTTGAGGGACACATATTTAATGTAATATCTTGGCTTTTATAAATATTATTAAAATAATGTGATTAAATATATATATATATATGAGATTCATTAAATTCTTTAGATTTTAGCACAACTTTACTGATGGGCTAAACATATACAATGTTCTAATTTTTATTTAGGAATCCTTCATACAACATTTCAGAAATGCAGTTTCATTTTAAATCCAAGTAACACTGTTCAATAGGACCAATTTCTTTAGTCTTTCATCAACTATTTAACATGCTTTTTTAACAGTAGCTATGCTACGTAGTGTGAAACAATACTTCACTATAACTTTGGTATGAGTTTGAAGGATGATTTGCATAATGAAGGGCTTTTTCATTTCTCTTATGCCTATAATGTGGGTCTGTTCAGAGGAATATCTAATTACATTTGTATTATTTATTACTTTTAGTTACATAAGTTCCTTAGATTATGAGTGGTACAATTTTTGTATATACCCAACTCACAAATATATTCTCTAGTTTACAAGTTGCTCCTGTCATTCTGTTCAGCAATTCCTTTGATATGGAGAAGATATTTTAAATCGTTGTATAGTCTTGTATATTTTTTGCTTTCTGTGTCTGTGCTTTTGAAATTTTATCCAATAAAACTTCTCTACAATCAAAGCCAAGATTTATTTTATATTTCCTCCTAGAGCTACACAGCCTGTAAGGTCATATTTTTAGAAGTAAACCCTAATTACTCTGCTAGGATTTACAGAGTTATGGGGCAGGAACATGCTGTGAATAATTATTCTGATGTTGTTCTTGATATAAAATGTAAGCTTTTAGTTTTCCTATGAAATGCAGTGATGGCTGCAGGTTTATATAATGCTGAAGTCCATTTTTATGTGGTTTGTTTAATGGTTTACCATTAAAATGTGATGAATTTGAGATTAAAGAGTTGCATCAGTTCTTAGGAGCACTGGCTGTTCTTCCATAGCAAAAATACTAAATTCCCAGTGTGGGGCTCTCAAGGATATTGGCAAGAATTTGACATTGGGCTAGGACAAGAAAGTAGACTCAGTCAAGAATTTGATATTGAATTAGGTCAAGGAAATAGGTTCAACATCTTTCATTGTGATAAGTATTTGAATACCACAGGACCTTTGCTTATGCCTTTCTTCTGTGCCCAAGTCCTCCAGGGTCTTCCCAAGTTTCTTTTCTAATAGTTTCAGTGTGTCTGGTTTTATGTGGAGGTCCTTGATCCACTTGGAGTTGATCTTAGTACAAGGAGATAAGAGTGGGTCAATTCGCATTCTTCTGCATGTTGACCTCCAGTTGAACCAGCACCATTTGTTGAAAAGGCTATCTTTTTTCCACCGGATGGTTGTGGCTCCTTTATCAAAGATCAAGTGACCATAAGTCTGTGGGTTAATTTCTGGGTCTTCAATCCTATTCCATTGATCTACCTGCCTGTTGCTGTACCAATACCATGCAGTTTTTAACACAATTGCTCTGTAGTACTGCTTGAGGTCAGGGATATTGATTCCCCCAGAAGTCCTTTTATTGTTGAGAATAGTTTTAGCTATCCTGGGTTTTTTGTTGCTCCAGATGAATTTGAGAATTGCTCTTTCTAGATCTATGAAGAATTGATTCTCTATTTTGTGGAATAGTTTGAAGAGTATTGGTGTTAAGTCTTCTTTGAAGGTCTGGTAGAATTCTGCACTAAAACCATCTGGTCCCGTACTTTTTTTGGTTGGGAGGCTTTCTATAACCCCTTCTATTTCTTTAAGGGTTATGGGACTGTTTAGCTGGTCTACTTGATGCTGATTTAATTTTGGTATTTGGTATCTGTCTAGGAAATTGTCCATTTCCTCCAGATTCTCCAGTTGTTTTGAGTATAGGCCTTTGTAGTAGGATCTGATGATCTTTTGAATTTCCTCTGTTTCTGTTGTTATATCCCCCTTTTCATTTTTAATTTTGTTAATTTGGATACTATCTCTGTGCCCTTTGGTTAGTCTAGCTAAGGGCTTATCTATCTTGTTGATTTTCTCGAAGAACCAGCTCTTGGTTTTGTTGATTCTTTGTATGGTTCTCTTTGTTTCTGCTTGCTTATGCCTTTCTTGTTCCTTGACTATTTTATTTATTCCTTGTTTGTGCCTTGACTACTTTCTTTCTTGTTTCTTTATGCTTTAAAACTGGCCATATTTTTTGAAGGTACCTAAAATGATATAAAAGCATACTGGAAAAAATTAAACCTACTTCAGCACTTGCTGAAATCATACTATAATGTTGTCTGATTGTTTTTTCTTTCTTTAATCCTCTCTCCATCCTTTGCAATCCTGTTGACTGACTGAGTTAGTTTGCTTGGTCAGTTCAGCACCAACACACCAGCTCACAACCACCTGCAACTCCAGTTTTATCTGAACAAATAATATTTTCTGGCTCGCATGTACATCAGTCACACACAGGGTGCACAGACATATGTTGAGGTAAAGTATTTATGCACATAAAATAAAAATAAATATAATTTTTAAATAAGGATTTTTGACTCGGAATATGTTTCAATAGACAAAGGACTCACTGCTTCATTCTGGGTTTTTATTCTAAAATTCTTGTAGAGGATGGTACTGTGTAGTAACCAAATAAAATTCCAGTACTTGGAAGCCAGGACAGGAGTTTGAAAAGCAACCTTCCCCCATCAGACTCATCAATTAAGGGTGGATTTATTTGAAAGCACCTGCCTTATTGACTAAAATGATGTCAAAAGGAAGACTTTTGACATCAGTCTTATACCTCACTTACTCTTATAAATGTGTATACTTACTTGCGATACATATGTGTTCACAAACAAACACGCAAACACACACACACACACACACACACACACACACCACGAAGCAAAGTACCAAGAAGAAGTCATAAGAAAGGATAATTGTATGATTAATATTATCAATGTATATTATACATCTGTAGGCATATGTCAAAGTGGAATATATTGGTTTTACAAGTAACATAATAGAAATTATCTTAAAAATAATTATCTGATTCTTGGTTGAGTGATTTCCCAGTATAATATCATTAATGGTGACTCTGAGACCTAAGCTTCTATGAGTTTCATGATTCTTCTATCACAACAAACAGCTCTAGGAGATGAAGGTGAGGGATATTTATAAGCTATTGTTATATTTTACATATCTTATCTAGAATCATTCTCAGGGTTCTGAGAGTTTAAGGCTTCTAGGCTTCTTCCATATTTACAATATCCTTCTATATAGGGTAACTTTCACAATACGCCCATATTCAAAGAAGGGCTCTATTTAGAGTGTTACTAAGAAGGCTGTTACTAGAGTGTAAGGTACCCCTTTCACTATCAAGAATTAAAAATGATTCTTACCTTCTTGCTCCAGGAGTGAAAGGAAGTGAAAATCAGCTATTACCTGCACCTACAGTGATATACATTCATGTTTTCCGGGTATAAACAAACAATTTGTACATAAAACATATAAGAATAAATTGGCTCTAGAAAAATAGTGAAACGAAGGAGCTCAAGATCATCATAATTTTTGGAATAAAACAATGCTGAGATGTCTCAATGCCTCATATGTGTGATTGACAGGGCATAGCAGATATCTTTAACCTAAAAAATCACAAAAAAATGTACAAAAAGAAACAAAAATACTCAAAATCTAAAATCAAAACAGAAGTTACTGGTTTGGGCAATAGCTGTTAAAAATCTAGTATCCAAAAAGAAAAAGTCAGGTTTATCCATTAAATTAAATTGGTATATGAAGGGGGTCGATCTTTTATCCAACTTTTTCTTCAGTTCCATATTACTGACACAGGTGGGCCCTGATCAATGGTTAGGTATTAATAACATGAAAGAATATATTTTTGATTTTTTACACCATACATACTAGAATAATCAAACAGTGGAATCCCTCTTCTAGTGTGACATAGATGTGTTTGTGTGTTTATATGTGTGTGTGTATGTGTGTGTATGTGTGTGTTTTGCAATGTGTTGCTCAGAAGGGAGTATCTAACCCTTTTCCACGCTGAAGTGAGAAATCCCTTAATTTATACCAGGAAGCTATGTATTTTGGTGCATGTATAAGCTAAACTCACCTTAAATTAGACAGCAGCAGCAAGACTGAAGAAAACAGTATAACATAGATCTAAGAAGCAATCTACTTTTCATTAATATGTCATAAACAAAGGTAAGCAAAGTGCTATGTATAGATTCAAGAATTTAAAGAAATCGATGGAAAATTTGAAAATAATACATTTTAAGAATTTGAGAAAATCAAAAACTAAGAAAAAATATTTAAATCAGCCAGCTTGGAGAAAATCATAAAGAGAGGGACATAAAATTAGAACAACAACAGATCTCTCATCTGACACCATGGTATCCAAACAGACACAGAACAGTATTTGTCAAAAGATGAAAGGTTCTGAAATTGGACCTTTTATGTTTACCAAAAATGTCCTTCATGAACTCAGAGGAAATCAAGATGTCTTAAGTTAGAAAAGTAAGAATTTTATGCTGGTTTAAAAAAAACAGAAACAAGAACAAACAAAAAACTACCACCACTACCAGCAGCAGCAGCACTACCACCAACAACAAAAACACCTAGCTTTCAGAATAGAAAATTATTTCTAAAATTAAATACACCTAGATTCAATTTAGATAATTTTCTCTGCCACTGAAATATGATATATTATTAACTATGATATGATATTATTCATTACTCCTAGTCTCTCTCTCTCTCTCTCTCTCTCTCTCTCTCTCTCTCTCTCTGTGTGTGTGTGTGTGTGTGTGTGTGTGTGTGTGTGTGTAGGGGCACACATATATATGTATAAATGTGGAAGCCAGAGATCAACATTCTGTGTCTTTCTCAATAGCTCTCCACATTACTTTTTTGAGAAAAGGTTTCTCATGTAATATTTTTGTCATTGATTCAGCTATATTAAATGCCAGTGAGCCCCAGAGACTTGTCTTATATCCCCTGTGCTCAGACACAAGTATGTGCTACATCATTTCAAAATAAGGGTTCATGATCTGAGCTCATGGTCTCTTGCCTGCAATGTAGGAATGTCTTTCTAGTCCCATACATAATATATTAAACACAGAAACTCTGATAAACTTTCTTTGCCTCCCAAGAGCTCAGGATTACCTTTCTATGAGTGTCACTGGAGTTATTAACTCTATTTCTTTCTGCCTTTCTTGTAGAAATAACATGTTACTGATTTGCTGACTCTACTATGGCTATGTTTGACTATGGCTTTGAGAACAACTCTCATAAGATTAATGACTTAATACAACTCCCTTATTTCAAAATTACTTAATCCACAATTTTATGGTGAGTAAAGGTGAATAAATTTTCTGGCTTATGTTGTCTTATTCACATCTCTGTGCTCTGCTATTTCTTTGCTTTGCAATGTTAGCTTGGTTCCCTTACATGTTTGGGATCTTGGCTCACAAATTTGGACAGAAGTATTTTTGTAACTTGTAGGTTCTTGTTGGGCTCCTGATTACTCAGGCATTGTTCATGAAATTACTCTTGTTGGATATCTAATTACGTCTCATAAGTTCTTAGAGTCTCTATTTGCAACTATTGTAATAATTTCCAGAGATCAAACGTATATATTCAATAGATCTGGCTCTAAAAGGTGGAGAAATTAGAGGAATTTCCCACACAATTGAAAATTATACTTTTTATCTAAGGTATTGCTTGGCACTTAGTTAAAGGTTATCTTAGTTTAACTGAATTACTTTTTAATATAATTGGCTAAAGATTACTATTAAGTTAAATATATTTATATATTGCCAAATCTTGCAGAAGGGCAGCCAAAAGTTTTTAAAATTTGAAATATCTGTACAGACTTTTGATAATACAATGCCCTCAGAAATAAATGTACTGACCATAGAGAGTTTCTAATTTTAAAAGAAAAAAAGAATGGAAATTCTTAACTAATTAACATGAAAGAAGTCAAGAAAAAATCACAAATTATATGGCAATTGCTTCAAGGGGGTATGCTATATTTCTATATATAATCTTTACAGTAATGACAGATTGTGGACTTTTAAGAAAACATGATTGAATAATAAATTGTCCACAGAAGAAAGAAGTTTGGAAGTCATAATACCTATGAACTTCCAATAAAAGGGATAAAAAAACACATTTATTTTTATTTACGACACAAGTTTGGAAAAAATAGATTTAGATATTAATGAATTAAATGCCTAAATGGACCTAAACTATTGGTTTCAAGGCTAATATTAATTAGGTAACAATATTACTTTGTAATTTCCATTTGATGTGAATAGAACAACATATATCCCCAAAGTAACTCTCTGGCATAAGTTTTTTTTAAAGTATGCATAACATTACTTCATTCTTTCACTTATTACTTGATAATACCTTCATTTTTGTCCACCCAGGTCCAGAGTAATGGAAAGTTTTCTTGAAATTCAGGGATTATTGCTGACATTTTTTTATTGCCTAAAACAATTTCATAATTTTTCTAAAGCTATATTTTTTCTCATTTGTTCTTGAAGCATATTTTGGTAGAAAATTATATACCTGTAGTTCATTTTTTAATTAATTTTTATCATTATTATTATTCTCCCTTTTTCACATTCTCTAATTTTTAATTGGTAATTTTATTTATTTACATTTCAAATGTTATCCCCCTTCCCAGTTTCCCCTCCTCAAACATCCTATCCTCTTCTCCTTCCCCTCTGCCTCTATGAGGATGCTCCCCCACATTTAGAATGATATGGGTAGGTTAGGAACACTTTCTATAGTCTCTTCTATACCATTTCTCATTTTCCCTCATGGATTTCAGGATTTCACATTGTCTAGGGGTTCAAGCTGTCTTATTAAAACTTTCCTAGGTACAGTTCTCTTATACTTTCTTATTTTAAAGATTAATTAGTATTTTGAATAGGTATATTTATATAATTGGAAAATTGGTCCTTTTAACTTATTTTATTTTATTTTTTGGGATTATAATTAACTACATCATTTTCTCCTTCAATTTCTTCTTATTTATTTTAAGAAGTTTTAGCCCATTTTTTTGCTTCTTTTATGATACATTCACTACTTAATACTGTCCCAAATAAAACAACAACAAAAACAAACAATTGAAGGAAACAAACATAACTGTTCAAGACCTGTAAATGAAAATTAAAACAATAAATAAAACACAAACTGAGGAATTCCAGAAATGGAAAATTTAGCAATGCAACAAGGAACAAGGGAGACAAATTTAACTAAAAGGGTATAAGAGATGGAGGAGAAAATGTCATGTGTTGTAGATACAATAAAAGAAATGGAGGGGTTAAAGAAAATGCTAAATCTAAAAAGATGGATGTAAAACATCTAGGAAATCTGGCAATCTGAGAATCTAGGACAGATGTAGAAAATATGGGAATCGGAGACAGTATGAAAATGCTAAACTGAAAAATAATAGCAAAAGAGGAAGGAGAAAAATATCAGATCAAAGGTCCAGAAAATAGTTTAGAAAAATGTTAAATAAGAATTGTTCCCCAGACTAAAGAAAGAGATGCTTATAAATGTACAAGCAACATGCCAAACACCATACATATTGGAACAGAAAAGAAACTCCCATCTCTACCTAACAATTAAAGCAATAAATATACACAACAAAGAAAGAATATTAAAAGATTCAAAGAAAAAGACCAAGAAACAAGAAAGGAAGACCTATTAGAATTACTCCTGCCTCCTCAACAGAGACTCAAAAAGGCAGAAGGTCTTGGACAAATGTGTTTCAGACTCTAAAAGACCTTGATACCAGTTCAGACTACTACACATCTCATAACTTTAAATAACTGTAAGTGTAGAAAATAAGATAGTCCATAATATAATCAAAATTTAAAAGTAACTATAAACAAATCTATCCTAATAGAAGGGGCTTTAAGAAAAGGTCTAAGTGAAGAAGTTTAAGTTTACACATGAAAACCCATGAAGTATATTATCTCCCATCAGCAAAACCAAAGGAAAACACACACACACACACACACACACACACACACCACCACCACCACCACCACCACCGCCACCACCACAACCACCACCACCACCACCACCACCACCACCACCACCACCAACATCACCACCAAAAACAACAAAATCATCAATATCAATAACAAAATAACAGAAATTAGCAATTATTAGTAATGGAAATCCCTCAATATCAATAACCTCAACCTCCCTCCCCTCCAAATATCAGATTAAAAGAAATGGATACATAAAAAGATCCTTACTTTTGTTGCTCACAAGAAACACACCATAACATCAAGAATATACAGTACCTCATAGTAAAGTTTGGCAAAGAATATTCTAAGAAAATGAAACTAAGGAGCACAGTGGTCCAACCAGTTTAATATAAGAGAAATATAATATAAACAAAATACAATATAAGCTGAATTAATCAAAAGAGATGAGATTGGACACTACATATTAATAAAAAGAAAGCTTCCATGAATATAATATTTCAATTCTTTTTTTTTTATTTTTATTGGATATATTCTCTATTTACATTTCATTTCCCTTTTCCTGGTTCTCTGCCCCCCAAAGGTCCCAAATGCCCTTTTCCCTCCTCCTTTTCCGCCATCCACCCCTTCCCACTTCCCTGTTCTGGTATTCCCCTAACCAAATGCATTGAGCCTTTCCATAACCAGGACCCACTTCCTTCTTGTTGGACATCATTTGGTATGTGGATTGTGATTTTGGTGTCCCAAGAATCTAGGCTAATATCCACTTTTCAGTGAGTGGATACAATGGGTTATCTCATTTAGTATGATGTTCTCCAGCTCCATACATTTCTCTAAGCATTTCATGAATTCATCGCTTCTAATGGCTGAATGGAACTCCATTGTGTATATATACCACATTTTTTATCCATTCCTCTGTTGAGGGATATCTGGGTTCTTTCCAGTTTCTGTCTATTATAAATAAGGCCGTTATGAACAGAGTAGAGCATGTATCCTTATTGCATGCTGGGGAATCTTCTGGGTATAGGCCCAGGAGTGGTATAGTTGGGTCCTCCAGAAGTATCATGTCAAGTTTTCTGAGGAACCACCAGATTGATTTCCTGAGTGGTTTAACCAGCTTGCAGTACTACCTTGCTTCAGAATGCCTATTCATATATATGTATATATAAGATATTTTATTTATTTACATTTCTTTTTTTCTTTTTTTTAATTGGATATATTCTATATTTACAATTCATTTCCCCTTTTCTGGTTCCCCACCCCCAAAGGTCCCACATGCCCTTTTGATATTTCGATTCTTAACATCTATGCTCCAAACACAAGGGTACCCTCCTTTGTACTAAAGCTAAAAATAACACATTGAATGAGCATGGGAGACTCCAACATCCCACTCACAAATTGACATGTCATGCTGACAAAAACTAAACAGAGAAACATTTAATCTAACTAATATTAATCCAATGTACCTAACACATATTTATGGAACATCCCAACAAACACAAAAGAATATATCTTTTTCTCAGTACCTCACTTAGCTTTCTCCAAAATTTACCACGTACTTAGACACAAACTAAGCCTCAATAGACATATTAAAAAAATCCCTGTATCTTATCAGCACACCACGAATTAAACCTGGACATCATAAACAACACAAACAATGGAAAACTTTCAAATTCATAGAAACTGAACAACTTTCTGTGGGTCAACTCAGAAATAAAGAAAGTAATTAAAGATGTTCTAGAGCTAAATGAAAATGAATACACAAGATGCACAAACATACAGGACATACAAAAAAAGCAGTGCTTAAGGTGTCTACATAAAAAAATGAAATAGTTGGAGAGATCTCATACTAACAACTTAAAACACGTGAGAGATCTAGAAGAAAAAGAAGTAAGCATAGCCAATGGAAATAAATTAAAGGAAACAATCAACCTAAGGGCTAGTGTCAGTAAAATAGGAACACAGAGATCAATACAGGGAATCTGTGAGACAAAGAATTGTTAATTTGCAAAACTCATCAAGATAGACAAATTAAGTAAAAGGTAGAGGTAGAGTATTCAAATTAACAAAATCAGAAGCAAAAATATGGACATAGTAACAGACACTGAGGAATTCTAAAGAACCACTTGGTAATACTTTAAACATCTTTATTCCACAAATTTCAAATATGTAAAAAATGATAATTTTCCTGATAGAAAGTTAAATCAAGATCAAACAACTTCAATGTGCTTATAACTCCAAATGAAATAGAAACAGTCATTTAATCTCCCAACCAAATTAAACCAAACCAAACCAAAGAAAATAAAACAAAACAAAAAGCAAACAAACAACAAAACAGGATAAGACTGTTTTAGTGCAGAATTCTACCAGACTTTCATAGATGAACTAACAGAAATACTCCTCAAATTGTTCCACAAAATAGAAATAGAATGAACACTGACAAATTCATTATACGATAAAAACAAGTCTTTGAAGCAAAAAAATTATAGAATATATATGTATATATTATATTGATAAATAGATATAGATAGATATCACTATATAGTTCTCTTATACTTTATTATTTTAAAGAGTAATTATTATTTTTGAATATATATTTATGTAATTGGAAAAATTATAGAACATATCAGAGCATGAAAAGATCCTGCATGCTCATGAATCAGTAGGATTAACATAATAAAAATGGCTCTCCTATCAAAAGCAATTTACATTTTTAATGCGATCCCCTTCATATAACCAACACAATTTTTACAGATCTTGAAGGAATAATTCTCAACTCTCCAAGGAAAACAAAACAAAACATAGTATCAGAGTAACTAAAACAGTCATGAAAAATAAAAGAAATGCTAGAGATATCAGCCTCCTGATTTCTAGTTGGACCACCTTGTTATATCAATTAAAAACACATGATATTGGCATAAATACAGACATGTTGATGAATAGCGTTAAATTGGAGATGAGGACCTAAATCTACACATTTATGTATATCTGACTTTTTAAATAAAATAAACATAAATGCAGATATTTTAATGTAGAAGAGTGCACACATATCATACTTACCACCCTGCATAAAACTCAAGTCAAAACTCATTAAAGGCCTCAAGATAAAACCAAACAAAGTGAACCTCATAGAAAAAAAAGTGGAAAATAGACTTGACAGTATTGGCCCAGAAGAGTACTTTCTGAGCAGAACACCAATAGTTAAGGATATTAAGATCAACTAATAAATGGGACTTTATGACACTGAAAAGTTTCTATAAGGCAAAGGACACCATTAATTTGATGAAGCTATATATTACAGAATTGGAGAGGATTTTTATCAAATCATATCTGATAAAGGACTAGTATCCAAAATATATAAAGAAATTAAGAAACTACATAGCAAATAAACCAAATAATCCAGTTACAAATTGGTATACAGATAAAAATTTTGAATTCTCAATACATGAATTTCAAAGGGTAGTTGAGGAGGAGCTTGGAGGAAAGAAGGGGTCTGTCTGGGATGTGTTGTATGTCAGAATTATCTAATTTAAATTAAAAAGGAAAAAGTATTTTACAAAAAGGCTTAGTTTCTTTGCCTTTTCGTAGACCATAGTAGAATATTTATAACTTTTCAGAATTATGGTAAGAGACGCTTGAGTTCCTCTGCTTCTCAAAGTCTACTTGTTTAATATCCAAAGAAACTGGATTACACAGCCATAGTGCTGTGACAAAAAATAGAGACGTTCTAATAACTTCACTATGAGTTAGATACCATAGTTAGCCTTCGGTAGTTGTGATCTACCACAGTGGCCTAGATTCCCTCACCTGTGAAACTAAAACTTACCTGTGAAAAATCTTGCATAAACTGTTAATCTCTTTATTACATTCTGGTGCCTTGGCTCAGTAGTAGAGTCCCTGCTTTGTATGTACATGACACTGGTTCAATTCATGTTCTGTACATATGAGACCTAACAAAAGTATATTTTCATGCAACCTCCATAAGTGAAAAAAATTATGAAACTATTATCTGTTATGTTGGGAAGAGGAGAAATTAACTTTGTGAAAACTTTTGTTTGAACCCTTGAATGTGACAATTAAGTTTCATGGTTTTTGGATATTTTGAACTTTTCAGTTTTATTATTTCAATAGTAAGCATTTCAAACGGTAGACTTATTAAGGGTCAGGTAGTGTTAATTATCAACTTGTCATCTAGGAGGCATTCCTCCTATCTCACATACAAACCACTGTCAAATCAAGGGAAGCCTCTGGGCATGTCTATACATATTATCTTAATTATCTTGATTAAAATGCAAAGACCACCTAATTGAAAGGGTCATCATTCTCTATACAGATCTTGGACTATATATGATTAGAACAACCTTGGTGAGAACTATCAGTCTTATATTTATTGGTTTCTTCTCTCAATATTCTATGTAATGAAGCCAGTTCCCTCAAGCTCCTGTGTCTGTGACTATGTACCATAGTGTACTGGAACTTGAAATGTGTCTAAGAAATATATTTCTTCTTTAAATAAACAAAGATACAAACATACAAAAAGCAAAAACTGACTTAGAAATCTTAATATATAAACAAAGTATCTGTAAACTAAAGAAAACAAACAAACTAGTGTGAGAAAAAACCCTTCGCAAATAACACTAAATTCATTGTTCATTTCTGTGTTTGTCTCCAACTGCTGTCATTAACTGTTGTTTGTAGAACCCACTGGAAAAATATTATTTCTTGTCTAGTGGTTATCAACAGGAAATAACTTCTAGATTAAGGATTAGTGCTTGATCTTTTAGTATATTGATTCCTTCTGGCTTAGAGGCATGCATGCCCCATGAAACCTGATCCAGTCTCTATGTGTCCCCAGGATGGCCTCAAAGGCCTAGTTTCCTTTGTGTTTTTTCTTTTTTCTTTTCTTTTCTTTCTTTTCTTTTGATGACAAAACAAATTAGTTTCTCTTAAGACTAGTTATTCTTTATTCTTTTTTTTAAATTAAATTCTTCTTCTTCTTCTTCTTCTTCTTCTTCTTCTTCTTCTTCTTCTTCTTCTTCTTCTTCTTCTTCTTTTTTTTACATTCCAGATTTTATTCCTGGCCTACCCTCCAACTGTTCCACATCCCATACCTCCTCCCTATCCCCCTGTTTCCATGAGGATGTCCCCAACCCACCAGACCTCTAAACACCTTGGGGCCTCCAGTATCTTAAGAGTTAGGTGCATCTGCTCTGACTGAACCCAGACCCAGCAGTCTCTGCTGTATATATGTTCGGGTCCTCATATCAGCTGGAGGATGCTACCTGGTTGGTGGTACAGCGTTCGAGAGATCTCCAGGGTCCAGGTTAATTGATACTATCGGTACTCTTACAGGATCGCCCTCCTCCTCTTCAGCTTCTTCCAGCTTTTCCCTAATTCAGCCACAGGTGTCAGCAGGTTCTGTCCACTGGTTGGGTGTAAATATCTGCATCTGATTCTTTAATCTGTTTTGGGGTCTTTTGGAGGGCAGGCATGATAGGTTCTTTTTTGTGAGTGCTCTATAGTCTCAGTAGTAGTGTCAGGCCTTGGGGCCTTCTCTTGAGCTGGATCCCACTTTGGGCCTGTCACTGGACTTTGGTTTCCTCGGGTTCCTCTTCATTTCCATCCCTGTAGTTCTTTCAGACAGGAACAATTATGGGTTAGAGTTTTGACTGTGGGATGACAACCCCATCCATCACTTGATTCCCTATCTTTCAAATGGAGGTAGGCTCTACAAGTTCCCTCTGCTCACTGTAGGTCTTTTCATCTAAGGTTCCTCTCTTTGAGTCCTAAGGGTCTCTTACCTCCCAGGTGTCTGGTACATTCTGGAGGGTCCCCCTTTCCTCCTAAGGTTAACTGTTTCCATTATAGATGCTGGCTATCAGGGCTTTGGTCATTTTGCCACCCAATACCAGATCGTGTTCCCCTCTCCCCACCCACCTCGTCCCCATTCCCTCCCAGGTGCCTCCCTCCCTCTCCCCTTGTGATTGCTTTCTTCTCCCTCCCAAGTGGGACTGAGGTGTCCTCACTTGGGTCCTTCAGCTTCTTGACCTTTTGAGTTCTGTGCACTGTAGTTTGGGTATTTTGTAATTTATTTATTTATTTATTTATTTATTTATTTATTGGCTAATATCCATTTATTAGTGAGTACATACCATGCATGTTCTTATGTCGTTTTGGGACTGAGCTACCTCACTCAGGATGATATTTTCTAGTCAACTCATTTTCAATCTTAGATGGATTTTATAATCTTTCTGACTCCTTTCTTACAGTGTTCCCAGAGCTTTCAGTGGAGGAATTTGTTTGAGACATCCCTTTTGGGACTGAGTTTTCTGGGGTTTCTCATTTTCTGCACATTGTCCAGTTATGGATCTCTATATTTGCTTCCATCTGCTGCAGGATGGAGATTCTCTGACTATAATTTTGCAGTATCTATGGGTATAATAGAATGTCATAAGGAGTAATTTTATTGGCATTTTCCTTTAGACAAACAGTAGTAGTATTTGATTTCTCCAGGTCTTTCTATATATATTTGCTGACATTTTTCTCTACTGTATAGAATTTTAAATTTTACATATTTATTGAAGTATATTTTGCAGATAATGTATAAGCTATATATACCCATTATTATGTTGTTTAACTTTCCATTACTGCTGTTCCTGGATATGTATGTATGTATCTCCATATGTATATATGTATATATGTATATATGTATGTATGTATGTATGTATGTATAAATATATATATATATATATATATATATGTATATATACATATATATGTACGTATTTAGGTAAAATCCAGAAATCTTTATATAATTTTTTTAAATAATTATGCTCTGGATGTGGTAGTGCATTCCTTTCATTACAGTATTCAAGGTGCAGAGGCCAGCTCAATTCCATTTCTATTGCTTCAAGTCTAGCCTGGTCTACACATTGGTTTCTAGGTTATCCAGAGATATACAATCAGATGCTGTCTTGGGGGAAGAACGAAAAGTAAATGAAAGAAATTAAGAAAGAAAGAAAGAAAGAAAGAAAGAAAGAAAGAAAGAAAGAAAGAAGGGAGGGAGGGAGGGAGGGAGGGAGGGAGGGAGGGAGGAAGGAAGGAAGGAAGGAAGGAAGGAAGGAAGGAAGGAAGGAAAGAAGGAAGAAAGAACAAAAGAAAGTAGCTGGGCGGTGGTGGTGCACGCCTTTAATCCCAGCACTTGGGAGGCAGAGGCAGGCAGATTTCTGAGTTTGAGGCCAGCCTGGTCTACAAAGTGAGTTCCAGGACAGCCAGGGCTACACAGAGAAACCCTGTCTCGAAAAATAAAAGCAACAAAAAGATAGAAAGAGAAAGAAAAAGATAGAAAGAAGGAATGAGAAAGATAGAAAGAAGGAAAGGAAGATCAGCTATCTTCTATTTATTCCTTAAGTATGGATTGTTCCACAAGTATTTAATGTAATGTATTTAAGATCTCTTCACTCTGAATTTGTACCTATTTCTGATTTTAAGTAGTTAGACTCAAAATACAAGTCTACTAAAATTCAACTCAGTTATTTGATCCTTCACAGGAATACTTTGCCTCTGAACAATGTGTGTTTAATGGAGTGGTAAATAAGACTTTGAACCATAGTTCATACACAGAATTGAAGACAGCTTCTATTACTTTATGCCTCCTGACTTGCTGAAACATTCCCTGTACTTTGAGTTGCTACAGTCTCACAGTCTGTTTTAAGGTTTCTAAGGTCAAAGTGACACCGAGACTCCAGTTCAAGATTTGAACAGTTTAAATAACCTGGAAGCTTTATAGTCTCATGGTAGAAGCTGTGATATGGAAAACTCATCCAGTTCTAACAATGTTCCTCTTCTAATTCCTGACATTCTTCAAATCTCCTTACCATAAGATGGGCCCTGTTGTCTTAGATATAGCTGTGTCTTTCAAGTCTATCAATCTAGTAGGAATATATTTCACTATAGAAAAAGCAAATACCTCACATATGACCAGACTGCCACTTGCCACATCTCTTCCACTTATGCAAAAATTCTTAGTAAACTCACTGCTGCCTGCTTCCTTAAAAAGTCATTCTATTTGCCTTTTTTCATGTGTTCATTTACAAGCTAAATGGTTTTAAGCATTACAAGCCGTATCTTGTGCGTGTTTTACTTCAAATATTGTGTCCCTGTGAACTATATTCTTCACTAATTACCTAAGGGTAATTTGGGGAAGTATGGAAAAGCAAGATGTGATTTTGGTTTCCTACCATATTATAATTTTTCAAACAAAATATCACAGGTGAAGTCATTTAATAACCTAACTGAGGAATGATTTTACATCTAACATTTTGTGTTCTTTTACATGAATTTATATATATATATATATTTATTTATTTATATATATTTATATATATATTTATATATATATATATATTTATATATGTATATATACACATACACACAAATACACATACATATGCATCCATCCATATATATATATATATATATATATATATATATATGGAGCAAAAATATTCAGTACCCTTTTGCAATTTGATAGTCATCATTTCTACCATAATTAATATGTTGTAAGACAACTTGTGACAAATAATACTTCTCACACGAATATAGGTTGGAACCAATTTCAATGCCCTCTCTACAAAGAACCTAATAAGAAAGACAGATATGCTTAGTAGTATATTCTGAGTTATGACTTAGAAATATTAATTGTATAAAAGTTATTATAATAAATTTTAATCCCTTCTAGCTAGGGTATGTATTTGTTTGCAGTAGTCATGATCATGTGCAGGGTATTTACCGATCTGCACTCTGAAATGCAGCCCAGGGTGACAGCCCTATTCTCGTTTCTGTCCTTTCCATCCTATTTACAAGTTTATATATAAATTGTTTGTATCAGACAACTTCTTATTTGAATCTGAATTGTGCTGACACCAGAGATATTTGCAAATATTTCTTGACATGTCGTCAAGCATCTTGTCAATTTGTACCTTCAGAATTTATGCACAGGCCGACATTCTAAATGCTGTCCTCGGCTCAAGCAAGACACACATCCTTTCTATAAACAGCATTTGTCAACAAGATATATGTGAGGGCATAATAATATTCACAACTCAGATGGGGTTTTATCTATTTTAAGATTCCCACGACGTTTTGCAACAATATTGTAAAGGTAGTAAGCTTAGAGAAACTGAAATTAAATGAAAATGAATGATTGGCTGTTTATAAGGATTCAGTTTTTCACTTATAATAGTATTTTGTATTAAAATTTGGTAGAAAAAGCACCAAATAATTTTAAAAAGTACATATAACCTCTTTCTGATTTGAAAAACTAAGGTTTGAAAATAATTTTTTTAATTTTTATTTTCTATATTCTTTTTAAATTATAAATTGGCATTATTTCTTAGAAAAAGGGTAGTTTTCTACATTTCACAGAGCTATTATCTGAATAACATAACATACATGCATGCCTTTCTTTACCTCATTAAAAAAGTTACATTATCTATATCTGTATCTGTATCACATTGAAAATATTTATTAAACCTAATTCATATCTATACATATATATATATATATATATATATATATATATATATATATAAAACGGTCAAAGGATGACTATGTATATGAATAATACCTGATGCGGTTCTTCTAGATGTAGCCATAGCTACTCTGATTCTCAAGTATAGTCAGCACACCATGTCCTGCAACAACATTCCACATCACTCCTACCTGTCCTGCCAGATTTACTTTTTTTTTCCATAAGCTAACCTGATCAAGAAGATTTCTTTTTTAAAATTTTTATTCAATGTATTCTTTATTTACATTTCAAATGATTTCCCCTTTCTTGGCTTCCCCCTCCCTGAAAGTCCCATAATCCCTCTTCCCTTCCCATGTTTCCCCCATCCACCCCTTTCCACTTCCCTGTTCTGGTATTCCCCTACCCTGCTACACTGAGCCTTTCCAGAACCAGGGGCCATTCCTGCCTTCTTCTTGGACATCATTTGATATGTGGCTTGTATCTTGGGTATACCAATCTTCTAGGCTACTATCCGTTTATCACTTATCACTGAGTGCATACCATGAATGTTCTTTTGAGACTGGGTTACATCACTTAGGATGATGTTCTCCAGCTCCATCCATTTGTATAAAATTTTCATGAATTCACTGTTTCTAATGGCTGAATAGTATTCCATTGTGTATATATACCACATTTTTGTATCCATTCCTCTGTTGAGGGACATCTGGGTTCTTTCCAGCCTATAAATAGGGCTGCTATGAACATAATGGAGCCTGTATCCTTATTACATGCTGGGGAATCCTCTGGGTATATGCCCAGGAGTTGTATAGCAGGGTCCTCTGGAAGTGTTATACCTAGTTTTCTGAGGAACCTCCAGACTGATTTCCAGAGTGGTTGTACCAGCTTGCAATCCCACAAGCAGTGGGGGAGTGTTCCTCCTTCTCCACATCCTTGCCAACACCTGATGTCTCCTAAGTTTTTAATCTTAGCCATTCTGACTGGTGTAAGATGAAATCACAGGGTTGTTTGGTTTGCATTTCCCTAATGTCTAATGATGTTGAACATTTCTTATGGTGCTTCACAGCCATCTGAAGTTCTTCAGGTAAAAATTCTTTGTTTAGCTCTGTACCATATTTTTAATAGGATTATTTGGTTTTCTGGGGTCTAACTTCTTGAGTTCTTTGTATATATTGGGTATTAGCCTTCTGTCAGATGTGGGGTTGGTGAAGATCTTTTCCCAATTTGTTGGTTGCCTACTTGTCATTTTGACAGTGTCCTTTGCCTTACAGAAACTTCGTAATTTTTTTGAGATCCCCTTTGTCAATTCTTGACTTTAGAGCATAAGCTATTGGTGTTCTACTCAGGAACTTTCCCTCTATGCCCACGTCTTCAAGGCTCTTCCCCAGTTTCTTTTTTATTAGTTTCAGTGTATCTGGCTTTATGTGGAGGTTCTTGATCCACTTGGAATTGAGCTTAGTACAAGGAGATAAGAGTGGATCAATTCACATTCTTCTGCATGCTGACCTCCAGTTGAACCAGCACCATTTGTTGAAAAGGCTATCTTTTTTTCCACTGGTTGTTATCAGCTCCTTTGTCGAAGATAAAGTGGCCATAGGTGTATGGGTTCATTTCTGGATCTTCAATACTATTCCAATGATCCACCTGCCTGTCACTGTACTCTATGAAGACACAATTAAACTGATACCAAAACCACACAAAAAGCCAGCAAAAAAAGAGAACTTCAGACCAATTTCCCTTATAAATATTAAGGCAAAAATACTCAATAAAATTCTTGTCAACCGAATACAAGAACACAGCAAAATGATCATTCACCGTAATCAAGTAAGCTTTATCCCAGGGATGCAGGGATGTTTCAATATACAGAAATCCATCAATACAATCCACTTAATTAACAAACTCAAATAAAAAACCATGTGGTCATTTCATTAGCTGCTTAAAAAGCATTTGACAAAACTCAGCATCTGTTTATGCTAAAATCTAGGAAAGAACAGGAATTCAAGGCCCATACCTAAACATAGTAAAAGCAATATACAGCAAACCGATAGCCAATAGCAAACTAAATGGACAGAAACTTGAAACAATCCCACTAAAATCAGGGACTAGACAAGGCTGCCTTCTCTCTCCATATCTCTTCAATATAGTACTTGAGGTACTAGCTAAAGCAATTAGACAACATAAGAAGGTCAAAGGGATACAAATCAGAAAGGAAGAAATCGAACTATCACTATTTGCAGATGATATGATAGTATACTTAAGTGACCCAAAAAACTCCACCAGAGAACGACTACAGCTGATAAACAACTTCAGTAAAGTGGCTGTTTATAAAATCAACTCAAGCAAATCTGTAGCCTTCCTATACTCAAAGGATAAAGGGGCTGAGAAAGAAATTAGGGAAATGACACCCTTCACAATAGCCACAAACAATATAAATTATCTTGGTGTGACTCTAACCGAACAAGTGAAAGATCTGTATAACAAGGACTTCAGGTATCTAAAGAAGGAAATTGAAGAAGACCTCAGAAAATGGAAGAATCTTTCATGCTCGTGGATTGGCAGGATTAATATAGTTAAAATGGCCACCTTGACCAAAGCAATATACAAATTCAACACAATCTCAACCGAAATCCTAACTCAGTTCTTCAACTCTCCAGCTCCATCCATTTCTCTAAGAATTTCATGAATTCATTGTTTCTAATGGCTGAATAGTACTCCATTGTGTATATATACACCACATTTTTTGTATCCATTCTTCCGTTGAGGGACATCTGGGTTCTTTCCAGCTTCTGGCTATTATAAATATACTAAGTGATGTAACCCAGTCTCAAACAAATACCCATGGTATGCACTCACTGATAAGTGGATATTAGTCTAGAATCTTAGGACACCAAAGACACAATCCACATACCAAATAATGTCTGAGAAGAAGGAAGGAGTGGACCCTGGTTCTGGAAATGCTCAAAGCATCAGTGTGGGGAATACCAGAATAGGGAAGTGGGAAGGGGTGGATGGGGGAACAGGGGGAGGTAATAGGGCATGTGGGACCTTTGGGGGGCAGGGAACTAGAAAAAGGGAAATGAAATATAAATGTAAATATAGTATATCTCCAAGAAAAAAAAAGAATATATCAAATTAAAAAAAAAAGAATGAAAACCCAGTCTTCTCTTTTCCTTTCTTTCTTTCCTTCTCTTTCTTCTCCTGTGAACAGAAGTTCCCCATGTTATACAGTTCTCCTGCCTCAACCTCGCCAGTGCTGGACTCAGAAATGCATGAGCACAGTCAGCTTCATTTTCTTTCTTGTGATGGCATTGATCCCATTTTTGAGACCTTTATGCTTAGGACTTAAAAACCTTTCAAAGGAAAGACCATAACCTTCAGGGATCAGGTTCCAATATAGAAATTGAGGAGCAGGTCACAACATTCTTCCCATAGCAGGAGGCAGCAAGAAGGAAGTCTATTTGAAGGTGAGCCTATTTCTCCCAAAAGGGATGGCTAGCACAAGTTTTAAGAAAGGCTAGGATATTAGGATGGTAAGGTTAAAGCAGGAATGAGAAGTAGAAAAGATGCCCCAAATATGACCAGAGATAAGGTCTTGTGGAGTTTTAAAAACAACCCCAAAGATTTTGATATTTACTCCAGTGAAATAAACAATGATGGAATTTGGAAGGGGGGAAAGTCACTACTTTTTAAGTCTTGCAAATATCACTCTGCATATTTCTTTTTAACCACATGAGAATGGAAAACTAGGTGTCTAAGGAGAACTGCAATAATTGTGAAAAGGGACTATGGTGAGGGGAGGGCGTTGGAGGAAGTGATAGAGTGGTTCAAAACTACTAATGGTTGTGAAATGGGTGGATTTCAATGATAGAATAAAACCATTTTCATAATTTAAAAAAAAGGAAGAGCAATTCTCTAATTCATCTGGAATAACCAAAAACCCAGGATAACTAAAACTATTCTCAACAGTAAAAGAACTTCTAGGGAAATCAGTATCTTGGACCTCAAGCAATACTACAGAACAATAGTGTTAAAAAACTGCATTGTATTGGTACACTTTTACTTTCTGTATACGCCCTGTTCTAAGATGTATCCTGAGGTTTCCATGTGGGTGGGTGGGAGAAGTGGGAAATATAGATGGCCTGTTTAGGACTGTTCACTTAAAAGTTGTCAGCTCTCAGAAGTCTATCAACCATGTACCTTTAAATTAGCCACAATTCCCTGTGAAAATAAACTTCTCAAAGTAAATCTGAGAGTGTCACTGCTCTGCTGGTCAAAACTTAAATCATTAGAAGGGAATTTGTCAATATATCCCTTCAGAAAAAGAATAGTTGTAGATTCATCTCTAGTGCCAATTACCTTCCAAGCCATTGGCCAAGTTAAAATTAGAAGGCTTGCACTCTCCTGTGGAGAAGAATTCTGTACCAATCAGAAAGTAATTATTTTTATTACTATTAATTGCCCTATTTATTTAAATTACAAATGTGTCCCCTCCTTCCTAGTTCCCTTTCCACAAGTTCTTCACCCCTTCCACCTGCCCTTTGTTTCTGAGATGGTGCTCTCCTGCCTACCCACCTCACCCTCCTCACGCCCCTAGTATCCCACTTCCCTGGAGTATCAAGTTTCTACAGGATTAAGTTCAAGTTCATCCTTTCCCACTGAAGCCAGACAAGGCAGTCCTTTGTTACATATATATCAGGGGTGCGTGTGGGCAGGGGTACAGACCAGTCCATGTATGCTCTTTGGATGATAGCTTAGTCTCTGGGAGCTCCAAGGAGTCCAGGTTAGATGATAATGTTAGTGACTTTATGGAATTGCAATCACCTTCAGCTCCTTAACTCCTCTCCATAACTCTTCCATAGGGATCCCCGACCTCAGTCCAATGGTTGGCTGTTAAGTGTCTCCATCTATCTCAGTCAGCTTCTGATAGAGTTTCTCAGAGGACAGTCATGATAGGCTCCTGTCTGCAGAACACTCATGCTTCCATTTCGGTACTTGACCCACCTTGTCTGGCAAGCACATCCTAGGCAGATTGTATACCACTATCCTACGCTGTTAAAGCAAACAAGCCAGAAGGAAGTTTCCAAGTCAGTTCTAGCATCATTTCTCTAAGTCCTGCAACTGTAGACTTTAGTGTCTTTAGCAAGATTCTTATCACTCATTTTAGGTAGAAAGCCAAAAGAAATAACAATAGCCTGTACTGTTTCAAGGGCCACTGTTACTCAGTGATTACCAGATCATAAGGGAGATAGGCAATATCAAGCATAAGAAATTTGATTAAAAACCTAGGAACTCTTAGAGCACTATTATTCATCCATTTGAATGCCTTCATTTATGCCCATTTATTTGTGCTCTTCCAGTTCTTTCCTTCCACGTTTGTGTCTCCTTTGATGTGTTTGTGAGATTCCGTTTCTTTAAGGTCCTTTAAGGGAGGATGGGCAAGAGCTTGTTTACAGGAGCCCGTGCATGCATCTTATTAGTTACAGCATCACTGAGTAAAATGTTCCTTCTTCCCAATCAGCCACTATCTATATATCAATACTCATGGGGGTGTGCCCTATATGTCTGTCTACCTTCATGAGGATGTTAACAGTCCCAAACTTGTAAGGATCATGAGCAAGGAATGAGAATACTCATTTCAAGAGCTTTAATTCCAATACTCTTATATTTTTTATGCCCCTTCCTTAATGATACACCCTGAGGATTACAGAGGGATATATAGTTGGCCCATTTAGGACCCATTAGTTCCCTTTATATTCTGAAAAGCTCATAACATTATTTTGCTATAGAAATAAACATAGTTGTTTAGAGTTCTATTTGTTTGAAACATAAATATTTAGCAAAATAATACCACTAACTTTATAACCTCTTGCTAGGGCCTCCCTAGCTACAGATGTATTACTTCTTGTGGAGGAGCATCTAATGCAATAAGAAAGAAAACTTGTTATGCTTATGAAAGACTTTCTGATTGCATTATTTGTTTTTTACTTTCCAAGCTGTTCATTAATCTTGCAATCCAAATACATGAATATCACACTGTCTAGAAATAAGTTCCTTTATTTATGTCCATTCAAATACTGTCTGCTTTTCTTAGTATTTTGATTAGTATCAATAAAAAATAAATATTTATAATTCACCAATGAAGTATTTTTAAGCTCAGGTCTAGTTTAATTTTATGATGTTCTGTGTCAGTAGCATGTGACATATTTAGCAATAGGTGTTAGCAATGAGTTGTGATAGGCAACCAATAGCACACTTGATTACTTATTTTATTTTGGTGATCCAAGAAAATTTCCAGGTCAAAAGCTTCATAGCATGCAAGCCCACTTATAGCTCTGAAATTTTCATTTAATAAACTACACTTACTGGGAGCTGCATTATTCACTTACCAGTGTATTTAGGATCAAATACATTTTAAGTATATTTTGCTTAGAGCAAGTACCAAATATATTTGTATGTTTTAAAGACATCTTTGCAGTTGACCACCACCCCACATTCTTCTTTTCTACTTCCCTTATCCATCCAGTTCCATCTATGTTGAATTGTTTTCCCTCTTGGGCATTTGTGAAGAGAGCTCTATATTTTTCAAGGACAAAAGAGATGCCCTCTTGTATGATTGCTGAGATATTATTGATTTTATCCAGGTAAAGCAATACCTGCTGCCACTCAAAAATCTAATGGATAAGAAAACTTTGTTAGGCACAGGACCCTAATACAGGAAAAAAGAAATATGCTACATAAATATAAAATCTTGTCTTCCTACCAGTGAATGTAGCTGTCAGTTAAAAACAAAAAGAGATAGTTGAGTATCTCTGGACTCTGAATATTTTCACAAATGGAATAGACAAACCAGTGGGCATATATCCTTTATCATTTTGCCTTTCTACATATACACACAAGTGACCAGAGACATGTAAGTCTAAATGTACTTAAAATATTTTATCTGAGAACAAAATCAAAACTTACATTTTTATTTAAAATTTTATTAATTTCAGGATAGGTGCATAAAGTTTCTACTAATCTATATGACAACCTTGAGAGACTAACATTATTAATGAATAAGTAGCACAATATCCCAAAATTGTGCTCAAGATAGCTAGCATATTACAGTGTTATGATGTCAATAATTTATGATTTTTTAACAAATACATCCGTTTCATCATCATCATCATCATCATTAGTTTTGTTAAATGGTAAAACAATTAAAATTCACCATATGGCTTCTAATCTTGCACACAATATTTAAAATTACTATGCCCAGATTAAATATCACCCATTTTATAGGTGATAAACTAAAGATTAGATAACTTAGTCGTGTCATCTTTCAATGATAGGCTTAAAACTTAGACAATGTGAATTTCAAATCTTCTTACTTCACTTGTTTAGTTTACACTAAAGATTGAAATATACCAAAAGCCTTGGTCTGAAGGACATACAAATGTTTAGACTGTCTCTGACTACATTGGAATTTGGTTGTTGCTAAAATTTATTACCAGGGAGAGACATAAAAAAAAGAAAACAACAATAGCAACAACAAATCAAATATATTGTCAACAAAATGCATGTTGAATCGTCAACTTGTTTATTCTTTCATTGACAAAGCATAGTTGAGGGATTATTCAAAGGAGTGTCCCTTTCCCTGAAAAAGTCTTCACTAGAATGTATTTACCCAGAAATGATGATAATTTTTCCATAGTCATAGCAGCATAGATGGAATGCTCTGACTGGACTATTTGACTATCCTTCTAACCCTTACCCTAGGAAGCAGGCAATCTCCAATTATGTCTCCATTGCATACAGCTGGTTGTGAGAGAATTGGATTGATGCTTAGATGGAGATTCAATGCTTGCTCCTTTTATGAGGGGAGTTCAGTAGACAATGGCAGTTGTCATAAATTTTTGTGAAGGCATAGCTGAATTCTTAAAGATAGTAGAACATTTTTCTCAGCAACTTCAATGATAATTAGTGACTAACTTCCATTTGTGCTTTAATTGTTAGATTCACCTGTCAGGAAAGTTAAGTAAAGAGTTATAGAAACAGATAAAAATGTACATGTCATATTTGACTTTTATATATATATATATATATATATATATATATATAAAATACATATATGACACATATTTCAATAGCTTGATGTAGTTTATAGTGTGATCACAAGCTGTGTTTGGAATCTTCTCAGCTTTCACCTTTGCAACAATATTTGCACTGAAGAAAAGAGAACAGGTATATTTCTCAATGCCTATGGTTTCCTATAAAAAATATAACTGACTGAGTAGCTTAGACACCACCATTTTATCTTGAACATTCTGTCAAGGTTACAGATGCTGGCAAAGTTTGTTCTTTTAAATACCTTTCTTTAGCATAAGGATGGTGTGCGGTATTCTTGCATAGTGTTTTACTAGTGCTGACAATTACGATGAGGACAATAGTCTTGCTAGATGAGCGCATCAGTTATTATATATATATATATATATATATATATATATATATATATATATATATACCTATATGCCTATGAGTGTTTTGCCTGCATGTGTTTATATGCAACACATGTGCAGAGTACTGACAGGAAAAAGAAGACATAATCACATTTCCTGAGGATTGGAGTTACAGATGGTTGTGAGCCATCACCTGTGTAAGAAAATCTGGAACACTTCTTTTGCAGTTATTCTCATGTGCAAAACCATCTCTCTTGTCCCAGATACGTTGATATATTTATTGAAATCCTTTTACTTAATCATATTCTAATCATTATTATCATAAGAATGGATTACCTTAAAGGTATTTTTCCCATAAATAGTTGATAAATTGTGGCATTACTATTTTAGGTTAATTTGGACTGTCTGATAGAAAATTTTATGATTAAAATAAGTATTTCTGTTTAAATACATTAAGTTTGAGGTATTAGTTGATCACTTAGGTGAAATAAATATGTAGCTAGAGCTTTCAGAAAATAATGAGTGTGAATTAGTACAGCTTTGAACACAGTAATTATTTATTCAATATATATCATTATAATAACTATGAAATTTGAAGATGCTCATTTGATGTCTGCCTTAATGTAAAAAGATTTGGAACTATTACATTTTCATTATCTTGGGAAAAAAAGTTTTTGATTTTCATTCTAGCTACACAGACTTCTAAACAGACTTAAAAGGAAAATGAGCAAAAGAGTACAATTCTTATTTAAATCTCAAAAAATATTGTGATTGATTTTACCTTTGAGAAAACTTATTGCATTCTCTTTGTGATAGTGTGACATCTGCAATAAACGAGAAACACACTTTCTTTCGAGTATATGTGCTCTATTCCCAAATCTTTAACATAAAGTAACATCTCGGTGAATATTCACAAGATGGATATCAAACAAAATAATTGTTGATGACTAAAGGGAGATTTAGAATTACTTATTCCTTGGGATTACTGAAAAATCAAGTATCTTTCAATTTAATGATTTCATCTTTGCTTACACTTAAAATATTCCTTGATGAAACATTACTATATTTTTACAGAGGTCTCCATCTGTTGTCCTGGCATCTCTTGTACTCAGACATCAACTTGCCTCTCCTTTCCTTGTGCTGGTATTAAATGTTGTGTACAACCACTCTATATAACACAATACATTGTAAAATAGAGCTAGGTATTTTAACATTTAAAGAAATGAAATGTAAAGTGTAATACGAATAGAAACATTTCTTATCAGACTGAGAACCTTTTAAATTTGTGTTTCTCTGAAAGTATAGTCAATAGTGAATGTTCCAGAATATTATTGCAGAAAAATGTGTATGGAGCAGAATGTGAATAAGGCCCATTCTGAAAAACTACACTTAAAAGGTTTTTAAACATCAAATTAACCTAAGGTGGAAATCCACCACATTTTCTGAGGTAGAAGAAGAAATAGCAACTGAACTCACTAAATGAGTCTACAAAACATTATTGGGACAAATAAATTAAGAACTTAAAAAAAATCATACTTTGTGCTCCACAAAAGAAGAAATGAAGTGATGAACTTCAGATAATAATCGAATTCAAGAAGAGACAGGAAAAGAAGTTACCACATTTGCATAGATTACTGATAATATCAGGCCAATAATTGTACTGGTTTTATTGATGAATACAGGAGCAGCAAGATGCTGAAGAATATACTCTTTGTATATAATGAATTGGTAGTATTTACCAACATCCACATTCTCTTATTCACCCTTGCTTCCCCTTGGACACAGGGAAAGGCTTCTTATTCTCATCATTAGTATTTTACATACTAAGGTATATTTTATAGGAATTATAAAAATCAGGTGTGTGGCTTTGAACAAACAGTTCATTTGTTTGTTTTTCACCAAGGTGGTTTGACATATTCAAATATTATTACAATAAAGATAACAACTTTATTTTTATTTTATTCCACTTCAGAAAACACTGAGGCATAAAACTCTAAGAAATCTTACACTAAAATGATGACCTTTGCTTGAATAGAACATTGGTCAAATGACATATATTATATAGATTATTCCCTGAATATTATCTAGAATTGCCATGGGAATGGCTGGGTGTGTGTTTTCGGGTTATATTTTTTGTATAATGAAAGATATATCTGAAATGTGATCAGGACTTCGCATGCTTGTGTCACAAAATAAAGAAGCAGAAAGAGGGTTCAGCAGCAGCATTTCATGATTTATCCTGAATAAGGATGTAGAGAAATCCTTTTAATCCTACCTCCATGACATCCTGACACACTAAAGAACCATAATGAATCCTGCCTTCCTTCAGTTACTTCTATTGAGTATTTGATAACATTTTAAAAACTAACCATAATTCAAAAATATTTATGCTCTCTTTTATACATTCTCTTCATTCCTGTAATGTGGTTACAGAACAAAATATTATAAGCAATAACCCTCATCTAAGTTTTATGGCTTTTAAATAGTATGGAAGATTCCAATGTATTGCCTTTATATAGTGTTTCAGAATAATTGCATTTTATCTATATAGTTATGTATTATCTATATATTGTCTGTCTACCTTCTATCAGTCTATCACCTATTTTTCTGTGTATGTATATATATATACATATATATCATATATAGCCATATATAGTGATATATATGATACAAGTATATTTTTCTAGCATTCATCTATCTTCTACCTGTTGTCTATCTATCTATCTATCTATCTATCTATCTATCTATCATTGATCTCTAGCTATGTCTATCATATATACATATAATCTAGCTATCTATATATCTATAGCATCATATGTCTATTACCTATCATCATATATTTATCTATGTAGCTGTATCTCTAATATATGTATCATGTACTTTAACCATTCTTTAGATGAACTGAAAAACATTCTCTGAATTAGAATGTGGAGTCTACATTCTAATGCCTGTCCTTGAAAATTCTCAGCACACCCAATGCTTAAGAGTACTATATCTCCTAGAATCCTTTGAGAAATACATGTCTAAGTGATTTGTTCACTTAGATATCACTCAGCATGCTCCACAAATGTTATATATGATGAGTTTTATTTTACATTTAATTTAACATCTGATTAATGTCTAAGTAAAAGTTCCCAACCCATTGAATAAAAGTATATTTCATGTTACAGTTCAGTTAGTAAGTTAATGTTTCATGAATTAAGTGATTTATAGAATGTGAATCACTGTACCATTTGTTTTAGGATTAAAATCCTGCTCTTTTCTTTGGACTCTTCAATAAAAGGGAGAAAGCTGTTTTTATCAAAATGAATATAAGGCAAAAAAAATAGTGAGACTACAGTTTTATTTGTTACCTGCATGAAAATAAAAGGGTTGAAAAAATCATGACATAATTAAACATGAATATATAATAAACAAAATATTACATAAATACTTTATGAAATATAAGGAAAGTACATCCTGTCTTGGTCAATATTGCCAAATGACTGAAAGGGTCATGCAACTAATAACAATGAAGTATTTTTTGAAAGAACTTTATTAAAGAACACATTTTTCCAGGAAAAAATAAATTATGTTTTGATTTGATAGGTGGATGTGGATGTGCAAACACTACTATCAACACAACATTGGGGATGGTCATGGTGTATTTAAAACACTTATGACAGAAGCTGAAGAGGTATATCAATAGTTAAGATAGAATGCTATTCTGACATAATATTTGGATTCACTTCTCAGCACCTACATGGTGACTCACAATGGTTTCTAGTGCCAGCATATCTGATACTCTCTTCAAGATTCTACTAGCATCAGTTTGTATGTGGTTCATATATGTAAATGCAGGTTCTACACATATCCATCAAATAAAAATAGTTCATTCAAATCCATTTTAAAAGAAAAGTGTGGTTTAAAATAAAATAACCCATGATATTGAAAACTATGCCATCTTACATTTCATATTTGATATACAGTTTATAGATCTTAGTTTTCCAAAAAGCAAAAATTTCCCAGGACTTTATATTCTGCTAGTTTATGAACTTCTCAAATATGAAATCATAACCCAGAATCCAC
Source organism: Apodemus agrarius (assembly GCA_964023405.1). Taxonomy (NCBI): domain Eukaryota; kingdom Metazoa; phylum Chordata; class Mammalia; order Rodentia; family Muridae; genus Apodemus; species Apodemus agrarius. The sequence goes on from OZ030008.1 coordinate 82,670,552, forward strand.
ATCTACTGAAAGACTGAAAACATTTCCATTCATGGCTATAAGTAAATCAAATACATAAAAATGATAAAGTGTTAACAAGACCCTAATGACACCTATGTGAAGGCTATCATAATTTATAATGAGAACATAATAGTGGATATTTGAAGACATCACAAAGTAAATTACATGCTTGTTTAACAGACTCTCCCTTCAGAATAAAACCATCCTAATGCAAATAATTGGTGCCAATTCATAGAACGTTCTTCAGCAGCATGTTGTGTGTGCTGTCAAATATATTCTATTTAAGTAGTTTAACAAAGAAAACAGTAATTTGAACAAGAAATTTGGAAAACTACATGATTCAGAAACCCAATATTAAAAGATATATATGTGATTTTTAGAAAAACAGACTATATTAAATATTATTTGAAATTTACTTTATGATATAAAATTTTATCCAGTAAACCAGTGGTTCTGAGTAACATATACTTAATTTTCCATGCATGATTGGCATAAAGATTTAAGTCAATGATTAATTTCACTATATTTCTCAGATTAGTGCTGACATGTAAATAGGACACCACTAAAAATTACCTTCGAAAAATAAAAATAAGTGAAAATCTGCTTGGTTAATAGTATTACCTTGTTTTATTTGTTTTCTCAGGCTGCCAACTCTTCTCCCAACACACACACACACACACACACACACACACACACATGACTTCCATCCATCCATGTAAAAAACGAAATAGGGAGTAATCTTCATGCTTGACTTTAAGTATCATAGGAAATGGTATGAGAAACTTCAATTCCTTCCTAGTTGTTGTCCTTTGGTTATCCTCAATTCTGAGCTAGCTAGATCTCTCTAGCAGGAAATTTATAATAGGTATACGTAGAATGTCCATTAGAGAGTCTTCTAAGCAACAATACCTTCAAAAATGGTCTTGCAAAACAATAAAAATTTATAGAAGGATGTTTCCCTAGTGGGTACTCAAATAAGAACAGATATATTATGTTCTTACAACCATGATGTAGAACATCCATTGAGGTGATTGTCTTTCCTTAGACTTCGGAACAGACCATTGTGATCATGCTTTACAAGTCTCTTACTATCTGTTTCCTGCCTATCTCTGTTTCCTGTTCTACCAAAACATGAGGAGGAGGGGAGTCTCAGCCACATATTCCAGCAACTATGAGCTGGAGCTGCCTGTTGCCATGTCTTTCTGCCTTGATACAGCATATCCTCCCAAACAATTAACCAAACAAATATTACCTCCTTCAGTTCTTACTGGTTAGGATTTTATTCACAAGGAGAGAAAATAACCAATATTTTGATATTGAGATCAAACCCCAATAACTGCTTAATAATGTATCTCTCTAGATATACTCCACCAGAGAATATTTAAATACCTAAGTCTTGGTGGGACACTTCTTATTGAAAGCATGACAAAAAGCCCAATAAATTAGAAATACTGGATTGGTGAAGAAAGTGCATTTTTTTTGTCTGTTTGCTTTTAGGAGAAGTTCACATTATTTCCTACTGTTTCCTAAATGTCAGACTCCAAGGATAGCATGACAAGTATTCTTCAATCTCTGATTGATTGTCACACTAAAATTGGACTGAAGGTTTCCTGAACCTTTGAAAGGAAGAAACAAGTAAGTAAATAGAGGATTTAAATGCAAAACTTTCAGCCAAAAATATAAAAGAAAATAGGCTTTATGTGGTACAAAACAAAATATAATACATGGAGATATAACAGTATTGAAATCAATATTTATATTTAAATTATGTAAAATAATTAAATATTTGGCATAAATTTATTTATTATATCAGTATTTGACTAAGCAAAGTTGAGCCTTTTACATTTCTAAAATTAACATTAGATGGTTTCTACTGTAACGCAAAGAATAAGAGTAAGAAATCAATAATAACTGTGATAAACAAAAAATGTCTTCAGGGTAGAAATAAAATTTCCCAACATAGAAAGTAAATCAGTTTATACTATTTACATTGAATCCACATCAGAAATGTATGAAAATTATGAAAAAATGAGACAATCTCTCTCTTAGACCTATTCATTAAAGACTAGAGAAGTTTGCTGAGGAAAAACCCTATAAGGCTGAGTCATATTTTGTTTCATTATTTTTAAATTGTTGTAAGGTTCTTCATTGACCTTATATGCTATTCTAATTGTTTTCATTGTTGGTATTTATTGGAATTTTAAAAAAATTGCTCTCAGCTAAGTAAACTGAAATTTAAGTGTGTTGGGCACTGAAACAACATAAAATATTCTAACTGTAATATATCATTTTATATCAACAATCTATGAGTATTGTCTAAAATATTGTAGAATACGATGCCCCATCTCTCATCCCTGTACAGAAGCACAGTTTCAATGAGCACATATTACATTCATGGAAATGTCTTCACAAGAGCCAAGGAAGAGAGATGTATGATAACATTGGTTGGCCTTCCTTTAATCTATATAAATGGAAGAACCAAATCAAGTGAGATTTTGATGTAGAGGAAGACAAATTTTGTTCTTTCACTATCCCTTAGGACAGAAAGTGCATTTAGTATATTCATAAAACATGAAGACATTGAATATCAAAACTCAGATCAATGAGATGCTCAGTGTGCAAAGGTATTTATGGTTAAAACTGACAACCTGGTTCAATTCCCTAGACTCACACAGTAAAAGAAAGAACTTATTTCCTCATGTCTTCATTTTACTGTCCTTTAGTACAGAAAACTAAATATAGTTTTATAGTTTTCTCATTTCTACATGAGGTTTCAGAAAGAAAAAATTACAAACAAAACAAAACTTATTTTATTACTGTGGCATTTTGGCTACCACACACTCATGTGTTTGAATGCTTGGTCCATAGGGAATGCACTATTATGGGTGTCTTGTTGTTGGAGTCACTGTTACCTTGTTGGAGGAACTCTGACACTTGTGGCTTTGAGGTCTTCTATGCTCAGTCTATATCCAGTGTGGCACAGTCTCCTTCTGCTGCCTGAAGATCAAGATGTAGAACTCTCAGCTGCATCTCTAGCACCATGTTTGCCTGCATGCTGGCATGCTTCTAGGTATGACAATAAGGACCACTAAAGCTCTGAAACTGGAAACCATCCCCAGATTAAATGTTTTCCCTTACAGGATTTGCTGTGGTCATGTTGTCTCTTGACAGCAATATAATCCTAAAATAATTACTTATACTCAGTAAATTTCATGCAAATAATTTGTTTAAATTGCACAAAGGTAAACAAAACAAAGTGAGCCATTTCTCAAGAATTGCTCACATTTTCTAATTTAGACTTTCCACAAATGTGTCGAACAGCTTCCATTTGGTCTAAACATTCAGAATTGACTGTGTGATCCACATTTATTTTATATGTTATAATATTTTCATGTAATCACTCAGTTTCCTTACAATGTTTTTGTAGTCGGACCTTCACTATTTTCTATTGTTTCTTTTATTTTGTTGTTCTGTAATCTTAACCATATTTAGTTATATGCTTCTTATATTTACTATTTTTTGTTTTTTTTGTGTGTGTGTGTGTTTGTTTGTTTGGAATTCTTTTTGGAGAAAGGATGTTGCTATGTGTCTTAAAGTTTATATTTCTATAATCAAATAATGTGACCCAAAAAGAAAGGAAAAAGTTCATTTTACTTTACAACTCTAAAGTCTAACTCTGTCACTGAGAGAAGATACATTAGGAAATAAGTAGGTTATAAACATGGAGGCAAAAGTTGATACAAAGGTCACAGTAATGTTGCTACTCTTCTTGCTCCACACAGCTTATTCAGTCTGCCTTCTTGGACCATTCCATGGGTGTCTAATGCACAGAAGAAGCAACACCTTAATAGATGAGCACTTCAACATCAATCATCAATAAAGAAAATGCACGATAGACCTTTCCATGGGCTAGCTTGGTGAGACTATATTATTTCAACTGAGCTTTTTTCTTTCCAACTGTTTCTAGCTTTTGTCAAGTTGGTAAAACTAGTAAGCACCTGTATGTTCCTTGCAAAACTTGAGCAGTTCTTGTGAACTCTGTTACCAAAGAATTGTGATTGTAGGCCCAAACTGTCACACCCAGTTTGCTGCCATTGCTCTAATGTCAGTCTAAAAAAGAGAAAATTCAAAGAGGCTACATGAATGTCCTTTTTTCCCTGTTAAACCCAAACTTCACCTAACCTTCAGTTATGGCTTTAGTTAATTGATGCTTCACATTAAGTTCTCCTTAAAGCTTTAAAAATTAAATCCCTAAAATAATATTGTTTGTAGTTTGTTGATGGTAGTACTAACATTTTATTGGACTCTAGATAGTCTTCACATTGACTGTGGCCTTTCCTCTACAGTTTCTATGGCTGTGAATTTCTAGACTAAATCAACATGACTTTTAAAAATACATCTTTAGTATATACATATTTTTCTTCCTGAATTTCAATCATACATTATCTGGATGCAGAGATTGGAAATGTCATGGAATTCAAATGAGTTTTAAAAACAACAGTCTCTCTCATTTTGAAACTGACAACTAGGGTATTTAAAATTCTATTTTCCTTCAGTAACCAAAACAGCAAACAATAAGAATACTTATAAAACATGAATACTCTAAAAATCAAAACTTTGCTCAGAGAGCCTGAATAGTAGGCAAAGGTATTAACTACCAAGCATGACACTCTGGTTTAATCCCCTGGACTCACACCATGGAAGGGTAGAACTGACTCCCTCAAGTCGCTCTCTGACCTACAGATGCATTCCATGATATGGGTATGCACATACAAATACACAGAAAATAAATAAAGGGAACACAAGCAAAAATGTTCTAGCTTATATAAATTCAATAATCAACTCAGAAGTATAATTTCAGGAGAAATATATTTGGGATGTTCAAGATTTTCAGGGGGGAAAATCATTGATGAAGTGTTTGATGTTGTGTCAATATACTCAAACACCAATGATCTGAACCCTTGTCTAATAATATGGAAAATAAATGTTTATTTATTTAAAGCATGTATATATATTTTATATGAAATTACAATTATAATATTGTGGTTTTATTTTTTTTTTCTCTTGGCCTTAGGTGGCTCATGTTTTTGACTCAGGCCTGGGTAGCCTATATAACTCTGAGATTCTGAATTCAAAAAATAAAGTTTTATTTTTTTAAGACTTATTTATTAATTGTCAGACACACCAGAAGAGGGTGTCAGATCTCATTATGGATGGTTCTGAGCCACCATGTCGTTCCTGGGATTTGAACTCAGGACCTTCAGAAGGGCAATCAGTGCTCTTAAACGCTGAGTGGAGAGATGTCTCCAGCCTAAAGATGAAGTTTTAAGGCAGTGATTATAACTGTCCACAAAAATTCTTCATAGCAAATAGTAAGTTGCTATGATATTCCATTTTGAAAATAGTATCACTGGGAATTTAAGTGAATTATTTGTTTTAATTTTTTAAGTGTGTTAAATTGAACACTTTCTTTACTGGCATAACGTGGAAAAATGGTAACTCCTGTAGCTTGCACAAATAATTGATTTAAAAATAAAACTTTGACTTCTGCAACTTTAAATTTTCCATTTCTCCTCTCTTGTTACCTAGCAACTGAGCCTGGGTAACTTTATGGCTCAATTCATTTGTCTGCTAGTGATAATTTTTGTACATGCCTAAAGCAAAATAAATGTAAGTTCTACTTTCTTCTGTGAATATGAAGTCAGTCCAGTTCCCCTGCCACTTCTCCAACCAATAGATGATTTGATTCTTCCATCAGAACATTTTTTTTTTGGATTTGTTTTTTTTTCCAAGGGAGGGTTTCTCTGTAAAGCCCTGGCTGTCCTGGAACTCATTCTGTAGACCAGGCTGGCCTTGAACTCAGAAATCCACCTGCCTATGCCTCCCGGGGTGCTGGGATTACAGATGTGTGCCACCACCACCCAGCTCCATCAGAACATTTTTAATGAAACTCTACTGAGTAAAGGAACATACAGTAATCAGAAGTGCCTTGAGTATTTCTACATACTGAGTGTGCAGGCCTGAAGAGATAGCTGAGTATTAAAAATAGTCCTGTACCATCAGGACTCAGTAAACATTTGGTTCAAGAAATAATAAAAGGATGACATATAATATCTGAAATTGTTATTTTTCCTATTAGTCATTGTTACAAGCCATGAAAACACACAAATATTGAATATTTTCTTTTATTTGAACTGATGTAATTTATGATATAAAACTCTGTGAAGAAAAAATGGGAGGTTAAAATTGCCTTTGTGTTCTTCATTTAAGGTTTTATTTTAATGTGCTTTGTAAATTTTTTTTACCTCTTTCTCTATGTGTGAAACTCTGAGATTGGCCCTGCATAATTATTACTTAGCTTTGAGTTTAAATTTCACTTAGTATAACTTTTTCACTGTAACATTACTTTTTATCTTTAAGAGTTTCATTGTCTTAATACAGAGGGAATCCTTGCTAATAGATTATATTAAATTAAAAGCATTTTTTAACATTCAGAGGATTAGTCAAAACCGAAAAAAGGAAAACATTCTTTAAAAAAAAAGATTTATTTATGTTATATATGACTATATTGTTGCTGTCTTCAGACACACTAGAAGAGGGCATCTGACTCCATTACAGATGGTTGTGAGCCACAATGTGGTTGCTGGTATTGAACTTAGGACTTTTAGAAGTGCAGTCAGTGCACCACTGAGCCACCTGTCCAGTCCCAAAGTATTTATTTACTTTTATTTTATGTGACGTAGTATTTTTTTCTGCATATATGTCTCTGTGAGGGTGTTGGATCCTCTGGAGCTGTAGTTACAAACAGTTATAAGCTGTCATATAGGTGCTGGGAATTGAACCTGAGTCTTCTAGTAGAAGAGCTAGTGCTGTTAACCCCTGAACCATCTCTCCAGCCTTGAAAATGTTCTTAAATTTTCCTAAACTGCATGGTTTTGGTGTCTTTATCAAAAGTCAAGTGTCCATAGTTGTGTGGGTTTTTACCTGGATTTTCAATTCAATTCCATTGATCAACATCTGTTTCTGTTCCAATACCATGCAATTTTTATCACTATTTCTATGTAAGACAGCTTGAAATCAAGAATGGTGATTCTTCTCAATGTTCTTTTATTGTTCAGGATTATTTTGGCTATCATGGTTTTTTTACTTTTTCATATGAAAAGTAGAGAGTTGTTCTTTCAAGGTCTATAATAATGGTATTGGAGTTTTGATCGGAATTGCATTGGATCTCTAGATTGGTTTTGGCAAGGTGGACATATTCACTATGTTAATCCTACTTATTCATGAGTATAGGAGATCTTTCTGTATTTTGATATCTTCTTCAATTATTTTTCTTCAGGGACTTCAATTTCTTGTCATTCAGGTCTTTCACTTGCTTAGTTAGAGGTACACCGTGATATTTGATACTATTTATTGCTATAGGAAAGGGTGTTGTTTTCCTAATTTTGTTCTTGGTTCCTCTATCATTTGTATAAAGGAGGTCTACTGACTTCTTTCGTGTTAATTGTGTATCTAGCCACTTTGCTAAAGATGTTTACCAGCTGTAGTTCTCTGCTAAAATTTTGGGGGATGCTTATGTATTCTATTATATCATCTGCAAATAATGATACTTTGACTTCTTCCTTTCTAATCTACATCCCCATAATATACTTTGGTTGTCTTATTGTTCTGGATACAACTTCCAGTGCTATATTGAATAGACAGGGAGAGAGTGGGCAGTTGTGTCTTATCCCTGATTTTATTTGAAATGCTTTAAGTTTCTCTCCATTTAGTTTCAGGTTGGGTATTGGCTTGCTGTACACTATTTTGATTATATTTAGATATGTGGCTTGTATTCCTGATTTCTCTAACAACATTAACATAAAAAGGGTGATGGATTTAATCAAAGGTTTTTTTCATCATCTAGATAATCATGTGAATTTTTTTTTTCAGTTTGTTTATATGATAGCTCCACAGGGTTAGTTGATACTATTGTTCTTCCTATGAAGGAACAGGGGCTATCCCAAAAGTTGTTGCCTAGCATATTACCAAAATATTATGATAGAGAATGCTGTGAAAGAAGGAAGGCCCTGATTGCATTGTAAAAACTCATATTATTCAGCTAGAGGGCAGAAACTGCTGAAAATAAAGAGAAATTCAATGCTGAGAATGACAGAAAGTAGGAGCTAGCATGGCTGTCCTCTGAGAGGCTCTACAGCAGCTGACTGAAACAGATACAGGTAATTATAGCTAACCATTCGACTCAGGTTGGGACTTCTATGGAAGACATGGGGGAAGGATTGAAGGGAATGGCATACATAGGAAGAACATAGGAAGAACAACAGTATCAACTAATCCTTAGATCTACCAGAGAACAAACAAAGAGTATACATGTGCTGTAATCTCCAAGACATATGTAGCAGAAGACTGCCTTATCTGCCCTCAGTAGGAGAGGATGTGCCTAACCTGGGAGAGATTTGATGCCCCAAGGAAGGGGTATGTGGAAGAGGATCAGGTAAGTTGGGGGTGACAGGGGTGGGGAGTAGAGTTCCCTTTAAGAGGCAAAGGAGAGGAGGTAGGTTTGAAGAATGTAGGAGACTAGGAAAGGGGGTTACATTTAGAAAATGAGCTTAAAAATTTCCTAATATATTAAATGGCTGCTTTCATAGACATTAATATGTTTACACTTACTAATGTAGGTTCTGTACTCACTACTTTACCCCATAAATCTCTAGATTTCTAACTGGTGATATAGAACTGATACTTCCATGACATAGAAACAAATGAAAAAATATAATTAGCAACTGTCTCAGTGAAATGAGCATGTAAGTTGAACAATATACCCTATAAGAGATGATACTGGAATTTTCATCACTATATGTTTGCCAAGAGGACAGCATGTATAGCAACCACAGTATTATATATTAACACTAAAATCATCTTTTTGCAATATTATTCATAATATATGCTAATTATATTTAGCATATGACCTATGGAACAAACATTGAAATCACTTTGCCATGTGTGTTTATTTTTAATGCAATGAGTGGTTTGTATATTGTATGGTATTGCCAAGAAATTATAATGGTGAGATATGAAGATTAATGATATCCTATTTAAGCACTGAAGTTACTAAAACCTTAATTGATATGAATTCTCATTTTAAAAACATTGGTTCAACAGCAACAGATGTGCTTCTAAACCAACTAGTAATGGCACTAATATTGTTGGAGCTTGATGTGGGTTAAATGCTTCCTATTTGCATACTCTTTACATTATTTACAAGGCTTCATTAAATTATAATTTTATAATTGCTTCTGTTTAAAATAATAAGATAAAGGACTCAGAAGCAACTTCTTCTAGGTTACTTAGTAACAAATAAAGTGACAAGTAACCATCAACTTTTTTTGGATTTTAACCACCGAAGATTTTTACCATGTCTTCTGAGAGATAAGAGTCCAAATAAAAAGTACAAAGAAAGATATATTTCTTTATTATTTTGGATAGGATCAGTAATAAATATTCATAATTTTTGTGTCAAAATATTTACATATTTATCCTTACATCTCTGTAGATCTAAAGTTAAATAAAGATCAAACCAAACTAGAAGAGATGTTATCAAATTTTATGTGATATTATTATTATTATTATTATTATAAATGTTTTGGAAGCTCTAGGAAAAAGTATATTTGCATGTTCATGTGGGTTTTGGCTGGTTTGTTTGATGGTCTAAGGTCTCTGCCCTTTATCATTTCTATGAGACCATAAGTGAAATCTATACATGTACCACCCCATACTAGGTTCAGACACAAGCACTTCCTACCCATCAAAAGTTGTATACATCCTCTTAGACTTCCATCTCTGAAGTCTTTGAGTGTTCTGATAAAGCATGCCTAAAGGGCACCCACTTTGAAGCACTCTTGTGTGTTTGTATTTATCTCATTTGGAAAATGTTATCTAATCTTTTCATCTCAAGGTCAGTTCCTTGAATTTCATCTGTACATATCCTTGGAATATACCTTCATGTTCAAAGTATTTTGGCTGCTGGGACTTTAAGTTTTTGGTGTTCAAGTTTTTCTTACTACACTAAACTACAAAGGTCAAGTTTAAAGCACAATATTGGATATTCTTGCTTTTAACTTATTATAATTATTCTTAATCAAGAACACTTCAGCATAGGAATAATTGAAAATATACATATACATATATACATATATATATATATAATTCCATAGAATTTCTCCTCCCATCTACTCTGTTATGAAGTAACCAAGATTGAAACAGTTGAAAGAAGATATATTTTCAAATCTCCGAAAATGCACGTGTGTAAAAATTAAGTTTGTGAGAATTGTTTTAAAGTTTAAAAGAAAAAAAAATAAAGAAAATATGCCCTTGAATGTAATTCTCATCTATTCAAGTCATTGTGTAGATAGAGGAAAAATATGTCTCCATGACTGTATCTAGTAAACTGTGGAGAAAGTTCTCTCAAGTTCTGAATTTCAGGAGCTCTTACTTGGCTTTGAACATTTTGTCTCCATTCATCCCCCCCCCTTTCTACCTCACTTCAAAAATCTCTTTCTCCCATTTTCCTTTCAATTCTTCATACTGTTTCTTTTACCTTTTGCTGATATTTATGCTGTATAAGCAATCTAAAAATATATAAAATACTGGGAAAACCTAAATTGATCACTCCTGCATCTTTTCCCCTAACATAAGACCCAAGCAAAAGAAGACAAATGGGACCCGCAAAGATATCCATCACAAATGAGAATGTAGAAGCTGATTTGGATGTCACACAGTTGAGATGGATACAACTTTAAGCCTCTGTTTTCAACACGGTCTTCTTTGCCAAGGTCACCCTGGTTTTTAGCCCTGAGGTAGTATCATATTCTGAGGAACAGCTTAGGCCCATGCTGAAATTTTATTTACAGGGAGCATTTTAGAGTCCATTGTCCTCAAATCATGTCAGTCATTTTTAACATACTTAGAACATAAAGACTCAAATATCTTACGACTTATATTCTAAAATAAGGTTATTTTTGGAAAATACTTAAATCTAATGATTAATATTTTTACTAAGCTGATGTATTAGCTGATAAAATGTGGCAGACATTGCCTTTGTAGATCTAGAGACAGAGAGAGGAGTGAAAATATGACATGAAATATGAAAATATGAAAATATGACATGCTTTAAGGCTGTTAAATTTTTCAATTTTTGGTAGATAGCTCTCATGTCCTTGAGTATTAAAATACAGTTGAATCCTTTATATCTTTATTTATAATATGACAATAAACTACATAATTGGGCTTAGTATTTCAAATACTCCCATATTTTCTATTTCTGTGTTATTTTAGCCTCTCCCTTTTTTATAACATTCCTGTGAGATTTAATTCAATTCTCACATTTTAAAACTTTGGTTCAGCACACACAGATCAATAAATATAGCAAGCAAATACTGTGTACTAGTAAGCTTCACACCAATGTGAAGTACTTACTTATAAAAGGGTTGTTTTATTCTGTACATTCATAGAGCCTAGATTATTATGGTAGGAAGGATGTGATGGGGCAGACTTTTAGTAGCAAGGTAGTAGGCAAAAAGTTTCCTATAATATAGAGAGTTTTTCTTTAACTTTTTCTTATTTCACTCAGATTCCCAGCCTATAGAGTGATACCACTCACATTCAGTGTCCCCTCCCCCCACGTCAGCATTAGAGCTAGGCAGTTCGGCCTCTATTCTGTTCCATCCTCAGCCTGTGAATTTCCTGGCCTTTGTTCTATTTAGCACAACCCAGCCACACCTGGAAGCCATGGAAACTTTCTGGATCTGCAATTCTCAACCCTCAGCAGGTGAGCTGCAGAGATGGAGCCAACCACCAGCTGAGTCTGGAGCCAGCAAGATCTTGAGGCTCCACCTCCAGCCTGAGGGGAAGGAATCCTCCAGACTATATATCACTTAACATTTATTAAAATTTTGGTCTTGAAAGACAATGTCTCCTTGACCCAATTCTCTTCTCTCTGCCTTCCCATCTTTTTCAGGTATCCAGTTCAGCTGTTGCTGTGGGCAGCAACAATTCAAGACAGGTCCTCTTCCCTCAGTCACTTAGGAAATGCCCACTCTGACACAGAGAGCTTTGTGAATTCCACTGCTCTAGGACCCATCTGACCAAATCAGCAATGAAAAATAGTCATCGTGCAGAGATTCATGTTTGTTTCTGCCTAAAGTATGATGCCATTCAAACTTAAAGCCAAAAAGTAAAGCTTTGCCCTCCACATATTTTATACCAACTTACTAATAAAACACATGAACACAGAAACTAACAGCATACTATTGTGCCAACTTTAATAAAAATAAAAATACATGTGGTCTCTTTTCTAGATCAAAAAATCAGGCAAAAAAATTCTATAAAACTGGATCAGTCCTGAATATATGGACTTGATCTATACCAAATATTATACAATATACAGCACACTCTGGTAAAATTAAACAATTAACTGAAAGGATAAGGTTGCAGGCTAGGAATCCCCCATGCCTGAGTCTTGGGTGACACCAAAGGAGCAGAGGTTCAGCCCACTCTTTGTTGGTCTGGAAGTGTGCGCATGTCACACTGGCCTCCAGGGTCTGGCTGCAAACCTCGGGCTGGGAGTGTCCCTGGCGTCTTTTCCAGTCTCGCCTCCGGGAACGGCTGTGGCGAGGACAAGCATGGCTGGGGCTGGCAGAATCACCACGGGGTCTATGGGGCTCATGCCTGTGGGAACTCAGGTCCCCAACACCTACTGCTAGTGGGGGAGGGTGGGCTTTGAATGCGTAATTCTGGCCCTGTAACAGGAAATGCATAATGGGAATTATGCATGTGACACTGTATGTAACCTTGGCACTACCCTGTGTGTGGCAGACACTTAAGTGGAAATGACTTAACTAGTTCATCTGGCCTCTGTGGGAGGCTGAGTGGTTCTCAGAGAGCACGGGCTCAGATGGTTTAAACTGATTGGCTTGGAAGCTATAGAGTGGCTTGTATAGGCAGGCTTTGCTGTAAATCTATAAAAGCAGTCATGTTTCTGTACCCAGTGTTCACTGTCCTCTACCCCACATGGGAGATGGCCATGGCCCCAGAACTCTGGAATTAAAAACCTCTTGCTTTTTGCATCAAGACTGTTTCTCATGAGTGATTGGGGTAACAGTTTCCGAGACGTGGGGTGCCCCCGTTTTTTTCTTTCAGCTCTTACATAACTAAACCCCATGTTAGAATTATTCTTCAACTAATTTTTATTAATGAAATAATTTTGTAATTACACAAACAATTCGGAATCACTAAGGACGACATTTTTCATAAAACAAATAGGATTCTTAAAGTTTTGATTTGTTTCTTTCCTATGAATTTTGACAAAATCTTCCAGAACATAAATTTATTTTTAGATATAAATGAGAATGTTTGAAATGCATATCTAAGTGACTATGTCAATCACTCAAATCCTGAAGTCCATAACTTTCTCTGAAACCATTCTAATGTTTGAACTGCATATGTAGCAGAGGATGGCCCTATCTGACATCAATGGGAGGGGAGACCCTTGGTTCTGTGGAGGCTTGATGCCCCAACACAGGGGAATGCTAGGACAGTGAGATGGGAGTGGGTGGATGGATGAGCAAGCACCCTTATAGAAGCAGGGTGGAGAGGGGTGGTATAGGGGGTTTATGGAGGGGACACCGGGAAGGGTGATAACATTTCAATTGTAAATAAATAAAATAACCAATTAGTTTTTTTTTTTATGGACTGGAGAGATGGCTCAGTGGTTAAGAGCACTGACTATTCTTCCAGAGGTCCTGAATTAAATTTCCAGCCACATGGTGACTCACAACCATTCGTAATGAGATCTGATACCCTCTTCTGCAATGTCTGAAGACAGCTACAGTGTAGTTACAGATAATTAATAAATCTTAAAAAAAACTTTTTTAAAAAATATATCTGTCTCTGTACTTGAAGATTTCAGTATTTGCTACACTATTTGAATATTGGCCACCATTTTATGTCAGGTAATAGAGAAGCATTATCTGTCACCTATAAAAATGAGAAAGGTTTCAGATGTAGTCCATCAGTACAGAAATATGCTTCCCAAATTAACTAAATTATTCTACTGACATTCAAGCATGTGGCAGGCACAAAGTTACAAGAAGGAATTTTTTTTTGTTTTGGTTTCTCTGTAATAAAAATATTATGTATGTTGTCGTTACGTAGCATAGGCTAGCCTGGTGACAGTGCTCCTTCCTCAGACCCTAGGTACTGATATTGCAGGTTTATGCAACCTTGTCAGAGTTAGTGTTGAAATTCTGACCATTGCTTTAGGAAGACTCAGAACTCAGAGATAAGCTAGGATCAGAAAGCTCTAGATGAAAGATCACTGCAAATTAAATTATGACTCACCATGTAGCTAACACAAGCTGAGGTTTCTATATCACATGTAGAAAGAAGGCTTTTGAAATTGTTGCTAAGGTTTTTTGGACCTGGAAATTCTTACAGAGGTTTCTTAGCAAGTATTATAGCTAACAGGAAGAGCATGAGAAATGGCTGAAATCTCAAGTGGCAGGTCATATATTATTGCTTTGCAGGTCCCAGGACAACACTCTTGCTTCATGATGGGAGACAGAAGCTCCCCATCATGAGATGACAGAGAATCAGGGTGAAAGTAGAAATCCTCTGGATATTGGTTAAAAATTAGGAAAAATCTGAAAGTGAGAAATTTTAACTACAACTTTAACAGATATTTAAAAAGCATATATTGGCCAACTCAAATTGTTCATTATAAGAAAAATAAAAGGAGGAAGAAAAATGGTACCACAAATCAACTCCAATAATAAAACCTATTAAACTACTGCACATATAATAAACAAAATAAACAAAGAAAAACATCATGAAGAAATACTAAGTAACATGTAATGTTAAGTGTTAAGGATGTCTGAGAAAATATCCTTTAAGAAAAACTTTATTAAAAAGAATCCTCTAGAATTATGATGACAGAATCTTGATACATACTGGTTTACAATTAAAATAAATTATTAGTAATTGTCTGTACACATTATATATTAATAAATGAAAAGAAAGTTTTTTCCATAGGCATCTACATTGTATATCACACATGATTATATATGGTATTTTATATATCTTCAACATATAAATGATATATATGATACATGTAAAATGAATATTAATCTGTTATATATACTATATGATTATATATTTCATAAATACATATAATTATATATTATATAATTAATAAATATATTTAGTAATATGTATGTTCAATATACTACATTATATATTTAATAATTTAATAAGTATATTCAATATGTGATATTGTATGTAAAATTAGTGTAGTATAATAAATATATTTGAGAATAAATATATTTGATATAATATGTTATATATAATAAATTACATAAAATCTGTAAAATCTGTAAAACAGCTCTACAGTTTCAATGCTGGAATTGCTCCAGTGTCATTGCAGTGATGATTAACAACATAGGAGGAGTAGAATCAGTAGTATTTTGGTTCTCTGAATTCAAAGAATGAAGCCCACCAAAGGAGTAGGACCACAATAAGGAATAGTGAGAAGGCAGACCAGAAGGGGCATAACAATTGACTGTAAAAATAGAATAAAGAATAAATAAATAAGAGAATAGATTTTAATATGGATCACATTCTTTTTTGATGTTTATCAAATAATGTACATATTTTTCTCATCTTCTTGTGTGGATCATTTTTTTTGATATTATCTCCACCAAAACTTAGAAAATGAAGATGAGTTACAGATCAGTTTCTGAACTAAAAGAATAGTTAAAGTTCTATGATCATACAGTAATCAAATACAAGACACAGAATTAACTATCTTTTCTAGCTTCCTTCTTCTTTGGGGTTATTATAACTTAAAAATAAAGGAGCAGTAGGTACAGCAATAGAGCTGACATGAGACTATTCTTTAAAATGAGCTTTATAGAAGAGAGAGAGACAGAGACAGAGAGAGACAAAGAGAGAGAGAAGGAGAGAGAGAGACAGAGAGACAGAGAGAGAGAGAGACAGAGAGAGAGAGACAGAGAGAGATGGTTAAGGCAATGGACAGGGAGCAACAGAAAGGTAGCATGTCCAAAGAGAGAAAGGGACTTCAGACCCTGACAGCAAAAGATCAGCCTTATAAGTGGGAGGGCACTGGAAGAGACAAATCACCATATCACCTGAAAGATGATGGGAATTTGCAGAGAATCCTTCAGACTCTGGAGTGGAGCTGCCTTAGGAGATAAAACCACAATGCATGGCATGACTGAAGGCCTGAAGAAAAGACCAGAAAGTATCTCAAAAATTCACAAACCAAAGGGGAATTCTGAATTTTATACTTTTTCCTTGGTGGTCTGCAAGCTTTTTACCACATGTTATAGCCAGGCCTACATGATTTCTGGCATGCAGACAGGCACTAAAGGGTTCATAATCTTATCTTGCAGCTATGAAATGGTGAATAGATACAAATCAGCCCTGCAGGTTTTCTTTACAAATCAGTGTCCCAGAGAAAACTGCAGGTATGTGGCCTGATTCCTAGAAGTGTAAAAGCAACAGGAAGATCTGTGATCCAACAGAGAGGTATTATGACCTTGGAAAAGGGTCTCTCTTCCCAGGATTCAACCCTAGCAGTCTGTGATTTTAAGAAAGCCGCAAAGCTCTTGATGGAGGATCCCAATATTTCAGTATTGGCAACTCTCTCATATAACTCACATCAGGACAAACAAAGTACAACTCTAAAAAAGCATTTTAATATTTGTCTGGCAATTAATATTTCCTGGGTTTCCAGAAGAGGTCAGAAGGGCTGGAAAAACCACAAGTGGGTGACTGGGGTCCAAGCAGCAACTTTTTGCCTTGAATTTTCTGTTGTGAAAATTATGCTGGGATAATCTCCACTGCAGGTTTGTATAGTAGTATTCTTTATCACTGCAGTCCCCACAAGAAGCAGCAACTGTAACAATTTTAAACTAATTTCAGAGCAACTATTTAGATTATTTGTCTTGGCTTCAGTAGCAGAAAAATCTTGCTTCTAGTCCTGTTGCTGAAATATTTTCATGACTAAATGGCATAATATCTCAAGAAGAAAGAAAGAGAAAGAAAGAAGGAAGGAAGAGAAAGAAAGAAGGAAAGAAAGAAAGAAAGAAACAAACAAACAAAGAAAAGGGTTTCTCTTTTCCAGGTTCTGTTAGGTAAAGTACTTCAAAAGCAAAGCATAAAGAAATGTATTAGAGATAGGGAGAGAAAATAACAGAGCAGCAAATTTGAAATTTCAGTAGGTGCTGGGAGGAGGGAGACAAAAAGGGAATAAGACTTCAGAGATAAACAATTGCCATAGAATGGAAACATTTGATGTGCAAGTGTACCATTCTATAAGTGTATGTATTCCTTCCATTATTTTTGGTGTTCTCTTTTATTCTTTATTATGGAATCTGACTTTTAGGTTTAAACTTGTGATTGTAGCATATAGAACAATGTTTTCTGAAATGAAGCAGGGAATTTGCCTTAAAGGCAGTCCTCCTTTGCTTGGTTTGAATTAAGAGAGATATGTATATTAATTCTGTACTGTCAGCAGGTTCAGGGTGCTGTTGAAATAGTGTCAGCAAATCTTAAAGCCCAAACTCTCCTGGAGGGCTTCCTGTTTTGAGTTGATAGCTTTTCCTTGCTGAGCAGCTCTGTGATAATCAGGCCACTAAATGAAACAGCAAGAGTGGCCAGGCACCGTCTATGACAGGTGCACAGTTTGGAGTTCCAGGTCTACAGGAACAGCTGAGGATCTTGGAATCTGGAAGCAAAAGCATAGCAAATTCTTATCTGTAGCTAAAGCTTCAACTTTGGAAGCTGAGACAGGAACATGCAGCCCTTCAGGAAGCTGTAGCTCAAGTCCTGGAGGTAGAAAAACTATGTCCCAGGACATGAATTTTCATGCTGAGAAACAACAAAAGAACAAAACCACCCAACCTCTAACAGAAAACTAGTTTGTGCTCTGCTTTGTGTCTAATGTGTCCAAAATTTGAAGAATTGGGCATTTACCCTGTGATCTTTTGATACTTCTAAAATAAGTCATATGAGAAAGATAGAATTGTAAAGTCAATAAATTTATTAAAGTTCTGCAATGGCTATCCCACACTTAGAAAGTTCAATTGTAAAAAGCAATTTGCTACTCTTTCCGGTAGTTATGAAAGAACAAACATTCTCTAAACTCCTCCCAAAGGTCTCTGAGTACTGTTCAGACTGGGGTTGTTAAAAAAGCTGCATGCAATCAGTACAACATAATTCCTAATAGTAACTGACCCTAACTGTAAAAACAGTTCCAGTCTTTACAAAGTTAAACTCAGGTGCACTTCCTTTATATCACATTTGAAGAGTTCTTGAGGCATTGCTTATTCTCTGGACAGCATTGCCAATACAGTTTACATCAATGTGAAGGCTGCTTGTCAGCCCCCTTAGCTCTGTTTTGCTAAACACTTAGTGAATAATTACTCCCAAGATGTCTTCCCAATAAGTGGTAAACAGTATGACTAGAAATACTGATTTTTATATTCCAGATATGTTGCCAGCTGACAGGAAGGGAGGATTCTTAGAGAGTAACATATTTTAATTAAAAAATATTATTTAGAGCTCTCTAAACTCTCCAATACTTAGATTTTAAAGCTGTTGGTTTCTTAAACAATTTAGTTTACTATAAATTGGAAGACAGGAAGCACTGGATAATAAGAAATTTCAACTTGAAATAGTCCTTGATGTTTAAGTTGTGTTATTTATTTCTCAGTGTAAGATTCTATTGATTAACTTATTATGGCTTTCAATGTAGAATTTCTGTTTCCAATTGTTGAAGTTTAGCCGTAGAGCACATATAGACAAACTAATTAACTTAACTGAAACCTTAGAAACTGTATAGAAGTGATGTATATTGAAATGGAATATTGATTACTAAATAGTATAAAACTAGATAAAAGGAAAATCTAATATATGGAAATCAGTGAGTATGCTATATGTTATTTCACTAAAATTATTGAACATAAAAATATTTGAATAATGAATACAATATATATTTATATAACATAAAAGAGATTTATTAATAAATCACATAATAAATATGTTTATTATTTTATATTCATTTATTTACATTTATATTTGTAACATATATCTTAAAAATATTATATATTCATATTGAAGAGAAGTATTCTGGTGTGAATTAATTAAAAGGCATCTTAGTTATGTCATTATTCTTCTAATGGCATTAATATAAATGGCATTTACACTTTCTTAATGACCATAGTACCTCAAAAGTAAAATGGCATACAATTTTGAATAAAATTGGTTGGCCAAAAAAATTGATGATAGAGATTTTAGCACATTACTAGAAATAAATTCTCATGACAGATTGTCAATTTTCACAAAATTCAACTACTTGAAAACAAAACCTGACTTCATTTTGTCTAACCTTATATGATTATTAATATTTATTAGAAAAATCTCAGGAATCTATGAAGGTGACACTAGCTAGGATTCCTAGCAATGGTGGATATGGAGCCTGAACCTGCCATCTCCTGTAACCAGACAAGATTTCCAATGGAGGAACTGAGACACCAACCCAGCCACAAAATCTTCAACCTCCATTTTGTCCTGAACACAAGGCATACAGGAATAAAGATAAGCAGAAATTGAGGAAAGGACCAATGAATGATTGGTCCAGATTGAGAAGGAGCCCACCCGACACTGGTAATGATATTTTGCTATACCTACTGACAAGATCCTAGCATGCCTTCCCCAGAAACTGATGGAAACACATAGAGATCCTTAATCAAACATAAGGCTGAGCTTGGGGAATCCTTTGAAAGAAGTGGGAAGAATGTTAGGATCCAGAGGTCTGAAGGACACTGCAAGAAAACCTACAGAATAAACTAACCTGGGTCCATTGCTACTCAGATACTGAAATACCAAGCAGGGAGCCTACATGAGAATGACCTATGCCCTTTGTACATATGTTACAATTGTGGAGCTTTTTCTTCAAGTGGACTCCTAACAGCAGGAGTAGGGATTGGCTCTTTGGGGTCCTTTCCTTCTACCAGGTTGCCTGGTCTAGCCTCAGTGGATGAGGATGTGCCAAGTCTTATTGCAAGTTGACAAACTAGGGAAGGCTGACATCCATGTAGTCCTCCCCTTTTCTGAAGAAAAATGGAGAAAAAGTAGGTTGAGGAGAGGTGGGGGGGAGGCTAGAAGAAAAGGAAGAAAGGGAAACTGTAGTGGGGTTATAGAGTAAATAAATAAATTCTTTTTAAAAAGAAAGAAGCCACACAATGGGGAAAAGATATTGATTGAATAAAAAGTACTGCAGCATTATATAATCTGGAGTTAATGTAGTCCATTAAAGACACTAGTGTTCGGGCCAGGTATCTTGATACATCTTTTAATTAAAGGTGGAGAAGCAGAGCCAGAAGGATCAGGAGTGTGAGGCCAGCCTCAGATGCACAAAATGTCAAGAAAATCAACAAACATAAACAAAGGTCCAGAAATATGATTAAGTAGAATAAAGTTGTTGCTAAAGACCAAGAACCTGGGTTCCTTTCCTGAGCCCATGGTAGATGGAAAGAATTTATTTCTCAAAGTTATCCTCTTACCTTTCTATATTGTAGTAAGATATTATTGAGTCCTGCTTGGCTATGTGGAAGGGACAGTTTGACATGATTCCTGCCCCAGGACCCTCAAAGGGAGGACCCCAGAGCTCCAGCTCAGGAAAAGTGACACACCAAATCACTCATGAGAAAATGTCTTAATGCTGAAAGGATGAGGTTGCAGGCTAGGAATCCCCTGTGCCTGAGTCCTGGGTGACCGCAAAGGAGCAGAGGTTTGGCCCACTCTTTGTTGGCCTGGAAGTGTGCACACATCACACCTGCCTCCAGGGTCCAGCTGCAAGCCTCAGGTTGGGAGGGTCCCTGTCATCTTTTCCTGTCTTGCGCAGCTGGGGCTGGCAGGATCACCGCGGGGGGGCTGCGGGGCTCATGCCTGGGGGCACTCAGGTCCCCAACACCTACTGCTAGTGGAGGAGGGTAGGCTTCCCCCTATGGTTTTGGAGTAAAGGCTAGGCCAAGTTCCATTCTCCACCCATAGGAATATTCTTGAATAAAATTTCTTAGAATGTACTGAATAAGAGTTACCCGACCCTCTGCAAAGTCCCAAGGTAGAGTTCAAATACATGTCTTGCTTCCGAGGCAATAGATTTAAAGGTCACTCTGTTTAGCTAATAAGTTTGAACTGCAACCTTGCTGATATAACCTGTGTTCCTGAAATGTATAAACACTCCTTTTAATAGCCATCTGAGGTTGCTTTTTAATAACTCATTCTTGAGCAACTAATTGAAAGTTGACCCCAATGTGCTAGAAAATAAACCTCTTGCTTTTGTATATGCCTGCATCTTGGTGTCTCACTCTGGTCATCTCCAAGAATGCCAGGGCAGGGGAAGTTCGAGTAGGTGGGTGGGTTAGTGGGGGAGCACGATCTTAGAAGCAGGGGTAGTGGGGATGGGATATAGCGTTTGCAGAGAGAAACTGGAAAAGGGAATAACATTTGAAATGTAAATAAATAAAATATCCAATTTAAAAGGAAGAGAATAAATGAGAAATATCAGGTTATTGCTTGAGCATGCTATGGTCACTAAATTTTTAACTGATAAGAGGTTGTAAATATCTGTATTCATGGTTTTCCTTTTTTAAAATTGATCATTCCACTAATTTATATCTCAAATGATATCCCACTTCCCAGTTACCCCTCCACCAACCCTCCATGCACGTTCTCCCTCATCCTTCCCCTTTGACTGTATGAGAGTTCTCTCCCACTAACTCACACTCTCCTGCCTGACTGTTCCACCATTCCCTTATGCTGGGGTATCAAACCACCCTGAAACTAAGTGCCTACCCTTCTGTTGCTGTTAAGTAAGGACACCCTCTTCTACATATATATCTGGAACTGTGGATCCCTCAAGGTGCACTCTTTGGTTGGTGGTGTAGTCTCTGGAAGAACTGGGTGGTCAGACCAGCCTATGTTGTTATTCCAGTAGGGTTGCAATCCCTGTCTCCCCGTCAGTCAGCTCCGGCAGTCCTTCTGCCAGCTCCCCCAGCAGGTTATCTGAGCTCAGTCTGATGTGTGGCTCCAAGCATCCATAACTGCACTGGTCAGATGCTGGCCAGACCTCCACAGTAACCACCACACTATGTTCCTGTCAACAAGCTCCTCTTGACCACAGCAAGAGTGTTGTGTTTGGTGTCTGTAGACATGATGGATCTGCAGGTGGAGCAACTCCTCATTGGTCTTTCCTTTTTTCTGTTACATTACTTTCCCAGTTCTTCCTTTTTCTTTTATCCAAAGTAGATATATGGTAAAATATTGAATAAGAAAATTATACGACAATAAAGAAAGAAATAATAGGTGACAATTTTGTGACTTTCTCTGCTATAAAGTTTTCAACAAAAAATTCAAGATGATCGTTTAATGTACAGATTTGAGCTTAGCCAATAATTTATTAGCTTTTTTCCTCTAAAGCCATTCTATTCTCTGACTTTGCATTGTTACAATTATTCTTAGAGAAACTGAAAATCTTGGTCTCCTTCCCTGTTCTTAGTATGGTTTACATAAGAAGAAAAGACTAAAGCTGGTGGGTTGCTGAGATTGGATAAGGAAAAGGCATGAATATATTTGGTTTGAACCATTTTACACACCAATTGAGGTGTGAAAACCGGTAGTCTGTAGTCCTTCAGGCTTGAATTCTGATGCCCACGCCAGCACTTTCTAAGACTCTAACAATTGACCCAACTATTAGAGAGCATATTGAATGATAATTTACAGGTAAATGTGAAGTATTAATAATCCTTCTTAGCTACAAAATAAACATTTTCTTGTGGCTCAATCAGCTGAAGTAATGCTTTTATTTCCTTACTCTGAGCCTTACTCCATTAAGGCTACAATAAAAACACTATAAACTAGGTAAGTTATAAACACAAATAATTTATTTCTCACAGTCCTGGATGTTAAAGAATTTTCAAAATTAAGACATATAAAATTCAAGTCTGGTAAAGACTCTATTCGAAGTTTGTAGAAGACAACTTCAAATGTAAGCACATTACTAAAGGGAAGAAGTACCTTTCTGAGGCCTCCTTTTTAAAGAGATTAGGTGCAAATGTCACTTTCCAAGGTCTTCATCTTTTCTTTCTATTTTGTTTTTTTTCTTTCTTTTGTCTTATGATTTTGTTATTGTTGATTTATGTTGTTTCATTTTGTTTAAAAGACTACCTACTTTATTTGAGAAAAATATTTCTAAAGATAATAAAAATAATGTAATAAATGCATGAAAAATAAATCTACGTGCAGGAAAAACAGTAAGACTTCCCAGAGAATTGTATTTTTCTTTTAAAGGGTTTTAGTAAACATGTCTCTTTAAAGTTAAGGTCCAAAAGGAAACTTGTTACTATTTCATTCACAGGGTTATAATGCATATGAACATGGTGTTTATTCTGCTGGCTGAGAGAGCAAATAGCAGGAATCTTAGAGATATATATTTGATCATTTGCAACAGTTACAGAATTCTTTTCTTACTAGGGCCCTAGAAAAGAAAACTATCAAACCCTCTACTGTAGATTTTGGGTTAATAAAGAGAGAGAGAGAGAGAGAGAGAGAGTTTTAAGGAATGGTATAAGACACTGTGGGGAAGGGGATGCCTAGGTGGGAACCCTTTCATCTTGAGGGACCAGGCACCCACAGACATGGTATAGAATAGAGTTTATTCAGGGCAGAGGAGTTAATGGGAAGTGGAGGCAGAGAGAGGCAGAGAGAGAGAGAGAGAGAGTAGAGAAATGGAGGGGTGGAGGCTAGCCATGAACTCATGGAGAGAGGGGGGAGGGGAGGAGAGCCCAAGAGGGGCAGAGAGGTGAGAGTGCCAAGAGGTGTAGAGAGGGCAGAGGGGAGGAGTGCCCAAGAGGGTCAGAGAGGTGAGAGTGCCAAGAGGCAAGAGCAATGAAAAAGGGAGGAGAGGCAAGCATCCCCTTTTATAGTGGGCCAGGTCTATGGGGAGGGGCATACCTGGCTGTTGCCAGGTAATTGTGGGGTGGAGCTTAGACAGAATACTAACAGTAGAGCCTATACATAATGTAATAGGTAACTAGGTTTGATAGCTAGGTTGTTGTACCATTCATTTGAAGTCTTTTCTTGTTACAGGAATGGTTATTTCAGGCTCCATATCTCTCATAGCTAAGAGTCTTAGCTAAGCTCACACAGAGATTCTTGGGAGTTTCCACTCTCCTAGGTTTCTTCCTCTCCCAGAGGAAGAGATGCCCTCCACTGATTCCAATTCTCTCTGCTAGTACACTTTTCCACTGTACTCCCTCAAATTTGGTTCCTCTTGATCACTTTTACAATTCTTCCCCTGCTTCCCCTACCACAACCCCTCCCACCATTCCCAAAAATGTCTAGTCTAGTTCACTCTCTCAATGACTTTCATGTGTTTGCCCTTTGGTCCTTGTTTCTTAGCTGTTTTGGTCTTTGGATTGTAGATGGTTATCCTATGATATTCATCATTTTTAATAGTTTAGTTATATTCCATAGTGTAACTGTATCACATTTTTTTTATTCATCCCTCAGTGGAAGACAGACTAGTTTGTTTCCATTGACTGTAGGAATATAGCTGAGCAGGTGCCTTTTGTTATGTACCCAGGAGTGGTATAGCTAAATCTTCAAGTAGAACTACTCTCTATTTTCTGAGAAACCACCAAATTGATTTTGAAAATGGTTATATAAGTTTGCACAGCCACAAGGAATGAAAAAGTGTTACCCTTGTTTCACATCATTGTCAGCAGGAGCTGTCACTTGAGGTTTTGATATTAGCCACTCTGACAGGTGTCAGATAGAATCTCAGAGCCACTGGATTTTCAATTCCTTGATGTGTAAGGATTTTGAACATATCCTTAAGTGTTTCTTGGCCATTAGAGATCTGTTGAGAATTCTCTACTTGTATCTGTAACTGAATTTTTAATTAGATCATTTGTTCCTATCTAGTTTCTTAGGTTCTATATATATTTTGAATATTAGCACTCTTTTGGCTGTAGGGTTGGTGAAGCTCTTTTCCCATTCTGCAGGCTGACATTTTGTTCTTTTGACAGTGTCCTTCATCTTACAGAATATTTTCAGTTTTATAAAATACCATTTATTATTGATCTTAATGCATGGCCTATTGGCTTTCTGTTTAAGAATTTGTCTCCTGTGTCAAGGCATTCAAGGTTATTTGTCACTTTCTCTTCTATCAGATTTAGTATATCCAGTTTTATTTTGATGCCTTTGATCCACTTAGATCCGATGTTTCTTTCAGGGTGATAGATATAGATCTATTTGCATTCTTCTACATCCAGACATCAGTTAATCCAGCACTATTTCTAGAATATTCTTTCTTTTTTCATTGATTAGGTTTGAAGTCTTTGTAAAAAAAATGTCAAGTGCCCATAAATATATGTGTTTACTCTGTTATTTTAATTTAATTTCACTGATCAACCTGTCTAATTTTATTACAATACAATGCAGTTTTTATTAGTATTGCACGCTAGGACAGGTTGAAATTAGGGATGCTGATATCTCCAGAAGTTCCTTTATTTTACAATATTATACAAGATTGTTTTAGGAATACTGTATTTTTTGTTTGTTGGTTGGTTTGTTTATGTTTTATGAAATTGAGTATTGTTCTTTCATTAGTTTATAAAGATTGTGTTGGAATTTATAGGATTGGCATTTTATATGTAGATTGTGTTTGGTAATGCTCACATTTTTACTTTGTTAATTCTATCAATCCATTAGCATTAAAGAGAATTCCATGTTCTGATATTTTCTTCAATTTCTTTCTTTAAAGACTAAATCCTGGTCATACAGGTCTTTCGCTTGTTTGTGTAAAGTTATACCTAATTTTTTTTTATTTCTAGCTATTGTGAATGATGTTGTTAAATTTCTTTCTCAGATGGTTTAAAGTTTGTACATAGGAGGGTTACTGACTTTTAAGTTAGTTTACTATACAGTCACTTTGCTGAATTCATTTATCAGCTGTAGAATTTCTCTGGTAGAAATTTGGCATCACTGAGATATACTATATCATCTACAAATAGAGACACCTTGACTTTTTCTAATATGTACATCCTTAATGTCCTTTGTTGTCTTATTGCTCTAGCTAGAACTTCAAGTACTATATTGAATAAATATGGAAAGAGTGGGCATCCTTGCCTTGTCTCTGATTTTAATGGAATTTATTGGCATTGTGTAAATTGCCTTTGTGTGTGTGTGTGTGTGTGTGTGTGTGTGTGTGTTTAGGTATGTGCCCTATGTCCCTACTCTAGCAAGATATTTGTCATAAAGAAGTGTTAGATTTTGTCAAAACTTTTTCAGCATCTAATACAATAATCATATATATTTTTCCTTTAGTTTCTTTATACATTGGTATAAACTGATGGATTTTCTTATGTTGAACAATCCATGAATCACTGGGATAAATCCTACTTGATTATGAGGAATGGTATCTTTGAAATGTTTCTGTTTTGGGTTAGTAAAAATTTTATCGACTATTTTGGCATTAAAGGTATTCAGAGAAATTGGATTGAAGTTCTCTTTCTTTGTACTGTGTTCATTTGTCCAATAGTTTTGGTATGATTTGCATTCATTTTCATTGAATTCTAGAGATTTTAAATTTCTTTCTTTATTTCTTCCTTGACAAAGTGCTCACTGGATTGAAAAGTATTCAGTTTTCATACATTTGTAGACTTTCTGTTGGTTTTATTGCTGTTGAAGTTCCACTTTAATCCATTTTGGTCTCATATAATATGGGTGTGTATGTGAAGTCATTTCAATTTTCATTCAGCTGTTGAGACTGGCTTTGTTTCCAAGTATGCAGTTAGTTTTGGTGAAGGCTCTATGAGGTTCTGAGAAGGAGGTATATTCTTTGTATTGGGTTGAAATCTTCTCAAGATATCTGTTAGGTCCCTTTTATTCATGATATTTGTTAGTTTAATAATTTCTCTTTAGTTTCTGTCTGGATTGTCAATTGGTAAGAACAGGTTGTTGAAGTATCCTGCTATTATTGTGTAGTCTCATGAATGATCTCAGCCTTAGTAATGTTTCTTTTATGAATTGGGTACCTTTGTGTTTGAGGAATAGATATTTATATTTGAGATGCCATCTTGGTAGATTTTTTCCTCAAAGAGTATGAAGTGTTGTTCCTCTCCATCTCTTTTGATTAATTTTCATTGAATGTCTATTTTGTTAGATATTAGAATGACTATACAGCTTGCTTAATTTATTTCTATCTCTTTAATTTGAAAGAATATCTACCTCTTTTGCTGAGGTGTGTCTCTTATATATAAGCCCAAAGATAGATCCTGTTTTCCCATCCATTTTGTTAACCTGTGTCATTTTACTGGGGACTTTAATCCACTGATACTGAGAAATATTGATGGCCAGTGATTATTAATTTCTATAATTTTGATGTTGGTGGTAGTTGTATGTATGTATCTGTGTGTTCGTGTTTGTGTGTGCTTGCATGAACTTGTGTGTGCATGCATGTGTTGTCATGTTTCTTTTGGTTTTCCTGGAGTGGAATTACTTATTTCCTATGTTTTGTATATATAATTTACCACTATTTGTTGGGGTTTACCTTCTAATATCCTCTGTAGGACAGGATTTGCAGAAAGTTATTGTTTAAAATTATTTTTTAATGGAACATCTTGCTTTGTCCAGTTACTGTGATTGAAAGTTTTGCTGGGTAGAGTAGTCTGGAGCACAGGGTACTGGGTAAAGTTTACTGTTGTTCAGTGTGCTTTTAGGTGACATTGCAATCTGGGGCTTTGAGATAGAGGAACTTACCTGGTGCATCTATGCTTGGCAGACTTCCTGGGAATGCAGGTTGAGTTGTGGGATGGGAAATAAAACACAGGGTATAGCGAACAATTTACCATGGTTGACTGTGCTTTTAGGGAAGTTAGGTAGCAGGGATTTTTGGTGGAAGGTGCTTAACTGGTATGTCTGTGTCTAGCAGGTCATTTTGGAAAGCAGAGTTCATTAGGGGTGTGAAATACAGCATAGTTATTATTTATTTTAATTTTATATTTTCAATATAATTTGTTTACATTCCAAATGATTTTCCCTTTCCCGGTTCCCCCCTCCATAGTTTAGGGGTATAGTTTAATGCTATTGGTGGTTCTTATCTTTTAAAATCTCATCTGTTATTTTTTCTTTTTTCTTTTTTCTCTTTTGTTTTTATTTTTGAGACAGGGTTTGTCTGTATAGCCCTGGCTGTCATAGAACTCAATCTGTAGACCAGGCTGGCCTCAAACTCAAAAATCCACCTGCCACTGCCACTCAAGTGCTGGGATTAAAGACATGCACCACCACTGTCTGGCAAATTCATCTTTTAAAAGCTCTTTCCCCTTTTAAAAGCTTGTAATAATTTAATTTTGCTAGTACAGCTTGCTATATAAATGATATCACTTGGTGTTCAGTGAAACACTGAAAATTTCACCTCTTACAGCCATCTGTCAACTAAGAAATTCTGTAGGAGTTTGAACTAACTAAAAATGAAAACACCTAAAGGACTTTACACATGTTCTCCATTTCATTACATAATTGACTTTCCTGCAGCTTATAAAAATCTTCTTGAGTTTGCCCTTGTGCTTTTTTTTTTGAACAGATATGTTTTATCACTCATGTTTTCTTTCCTCTGTTATACACAACATAGTACCAACTGTGGACAGTACATGAAAATGCTTTTGAATTTACATTATTGCATATGGTTGTAAGAGATACTGAATGTAAATCAATGAATAAAGGTCTATTTTTTTTTAGCTATGTACTCCATTTTTGATAGGGTTATTTGTTTTTCTGGGGTCTAGCCTCTTGAGTTCTTTGTATATGTTGGATATTAGCCCTCTGTCAGATGTGGGGTTGGTGAAGATCATTTCCCAATTTGTTAGTTGCCGATTTGTCCTTTTGACAGTGTCTTTTGCCTTACAAAAACTTTGTAATTTTATGAGGTCCCATTTGTCAATTCTTGATCTTAGAGCATAAGCTATTGATATTCAGTTCAGGAACTTTCCCCCTGTGCCGATGCCCTCAAGAGTCTTCCCCAGTTGATTTTCTATTAGTTCAAGTGTGTCTGGCTTTATGTGTAGGTCCTTAATCCACTTGGAGTTGAGCTTAATGCAAGGAAATTAGAGTGGATCAATTCACATTATTCTGCATGCTGACAGAGCTAAACAAAGAATTTTCACCTGAAGAACTTCGAATGGCTGAGAAACACCCTAAGAAATGTTCAACATCATTAGTCATTAGGGAAATGCAAATCAAAACAGCCCTGAGATTTTTACCTCACACCAGTCAGAATTAAAAGCTCAGGAGACAGCAGGTGTCAGTGAGGATGTAGAGAAAGAGGAACACTACTCTACTGCTGGTGGGATTGCAAGCTGGTACAAGCACTCTGGAAATCAGTCTGGCAGTTCCTCAGAAAATGGCATGACACTTCTGGAGGACCCTGCTATACCACTCATGGGCATATACTCAGAGGATTCCCCAGCATGTAATAAGGATACATGCTGCACTATGTTCATAACAGTCCTATTTATAATAGCCAGAAGCTGGAAAGATCCCAGATGTCCCTCAATGGAGGAATGGATACAAAAATATACACAATGGAGTACTCTTCAGCCATTAGAAACAATGAATTCATGAAATTCTTATACAAATGGATGGAGCTGGAGAACATCATCCTAAGTGAGGTAACCAAGTCTCAAAAGAACACTCATGGTATGCACTCACTGATAAGCTGATATTAGCCTAGAATCTTGGAATACCCAAGACACAATCCACATATCAAATGAAGTCCAAGAAGAAGGAGTGGCCCTGGGTTCTAGAAAGGCTCAGTTCATCAGTGTAGGGGAATACCAGAGCGAGGAAGTGGGAAGGGGTAGATGGGGGAACACGGGGAGGGAAAGGGCTTATGGGACTCTTGGGAGCAGGGTGCCAGGAAAGGGGAAATAATTTGAAATGTAAATAAAGGATATATCTAAAAAGAAAAAAAAGGTCTATTTTTATTCATAGTAAAACAAAGGAAGGAATGAGAAGGAAAAGAAGAAGAGATGAAAGAA
The DNA here is from genome assembly GCA_964023405.1 of Apodemus agrarius. Taxonomy (NCBI): domain Eukaryota; kingdom Metazoa; phylum Chordata; class Mammalia; order Rodentia; family Muridae; genus Apodemus; species Apodemus agrarius. The sequence goes on from OZ030008.1 coordinate 82,700,731, forward strand.
GGGGAGAATTCAGGGCTAAGTCAAGACAAACATAAAGAAACAAAAATAATTTGGAAGGTTTTATTCTTTCCTTCTCATTCAACTCTAATCTGATGATAAGGAACTAAGAGAGAAACATAACTTCATGTTTATAAATTGATAAATAAATTAAGCAGAACTACATGACTTTATCATGGCATTTGCGCTAGTGAGAGTTATTTTTAAAGAAAATAAATGTACTTATGTTCATTATATTAATGTTTTCCCTGTATGTATGCTTGTTTTCCACATGTGTACTTGGTACCTGTGGATGTCCTCTGATCTCTTATAAACAATGTTATACATGGCTGTAAGCTACTGTATCAATGCTAGAAATCATAAATAGGGCCACTGCAAGAGCAGCAAGTACTTTAAACTCTGAATTATCTTTACAGTTCTTTGTGCCCCACCGAGAGTTTAATTTTATATTTTATATCTGATCAGTGTTTTTCATATTCTTATTATTTATATATGCAGTAGGTTTTATGTATTTAATACTCTGAATTATTATTTATTCTGCTTATGTTTCCTTGAGGTTTAGGTTAATTTATTTTACCACACTATATAAAAAAATCACATTGTTTTTTAAAACCCATGTTAAGGTTATGAATAAAATTCCCTGGCATTCATTTCTCCTAGTAAGTCCTTGAAATGAGAGGTTCTATAAACATAGATCGGTTTCAATTATTCCACAACATGTCAGCAATGCCAGATTAATGTTTACTGATGGAAAACTCATTAATTATACAGATATGACTAAGTTAAAGGCTGTCAGAAAATATGGATTTATAAATTATTTTCACTCAGTGAGCTGTTTTCCTTATTTTGTTGACTTTTATTTTGATAAACAGTTGCTTTATGGTACATATAAAATATTTCAATGAATATTTGATGGTTATGAAGTCATATTATTCTAATGGAGTCACTTTATGTGTAGGTTTCATTGATGATATTAAAAAGATAAATATGACCATAAATTCCTACAGATACCAAAAACAGGAAGCATATATGCAGAAATCTTTAACCCCAGAATATTAACACTTACACTTTCCCTTGTTTATCATATGTTTTACTATATCAAAAAAGTGAGAACATTTAGGAAGGGCTAAAGGGCTGCTCTAGTTCCAGCTAACTCTCAAAGATTTGTCAAAGATTTTCCCCTTACCTGACTTAGTTATAAGATTATTTTCTTGTATTTGAAATTACCAAATTGACATTCAGATACTTTATCATTACACATAAAGGATAGCCCATAGGCTACTGCATTTCCATACAGAAAAGTATTCAAAATAAGAATTATTTCAGGAATTATACATTTGTTAGTATTGGCCTACTTCTATAAATATTATCACTATTAAATATATATCAGGGTACCAGAAAAAGGGAAATGAAATGTAAATAGAGAATATATCCAATTTAAAAAAGAAAGAAAAAAAGAAAAAGAAAGAAAGAAAGAAAGAAAGAAAGAAAGAAAGAAAGAAAGAAATATACAAGGTTTAACATGGACAAACAAGTATGAAAGTAAGTAAATGAGAAAAGAAATAGCAAAGAACTGTATACTGGAAGGAGAGAATGGTATTTCTGATATAAGTGGTGAGACAGGAAACAACTTAGACAAAAGTCAAATGAATTGTATAGTAGCAATCCTACTTCCCTGTGTAGAAAGTAACACTGCCAAAATTGTAAGTTTGTAGATTAAATCAGTCCTGATGATGCACTATCTACCAGTTAGCTGGTAGGCCTAGCCACAGGAGCAACTTGTGGCTCTTGCACTGCTTTAACCCAATATAGGTACTTTGAATTAAAATTTCTATTCTTTTTGTTGGCAGTCTAGCATTGGAGTCATGCATTGAAACACTTTTTCTTTCTCTGAATGTTACTTCCAGAAGTCTTCTCAGGTAGGGACTTAGCATTTGGGACTGACCTACTCTACTGATTACAAAACATCACAGCTCAACAAGCCAGAGGATATCTTGTCCCAATGAGTAAGCAAAAGAGGGTTCATGGGAGTTAGTTTTACATACATAGAAGCTGTTACACACTTACTGAGAAGTAGCTGAGAGTATAGATTTGCAAGGCATAGTTGTCAATGACTTCATGCTTTTTGGGAGAGGCAGTATTTATTGATGCAGATTGGTGGGAGAAATATAGAACTGGGAACACCAAAATTAAACTTTATAGATTTCCCAAATCAATGAATATATTAACAATGAATATATTAATAATCAAAGATTTGAAAACCTTCCATGGAAAACAATAAACAAATGAACAACCATCATAAGTCCACCTCTTCTGAAATAAGTCTTTCCTGTTTTTAAAAACTGATACATTGTTTTTATAAAAAAATAGATAAATTGTCCAATATAGACTATCTACTTAATGAATATTAGAAAGATACCCTTCCATGTGACAAGGATTTGCATTTATCTTTATATACTCCTTTATACACTTATTTCTAACATACAATTTATAATCCAACTGTGTATCATACAAAAAATATCATACAATGGAATTATATGTTTCCACAGTTTTCTTTGAGAAAGAATATAGACCTCTTAAAACTTCAATGAAACTATGCTTAGCAAAAAAAAAAAAAAAAAAAAAAAAAAAAAAAGCCCTTTGGATAATAATCAAATTTAAATTGAAGTTTCTCAATTACTTGCATTATAGAACATAATAATTGAATATACATCTAAACCTCTCTAATGGACATAGCAATTATAAAGAAATAAGACTCCCACATCTTCTTTTACATCAAAATAGGCCAATAATAAGTTTCATACAGAAACTAGCATTCAGAAAGTATTTCAAGTATATACCTAAATTTCCCTTCAAATTTAGTTTTCACAACACACACAAAACTACAAAGGTGCCGGGCTGTGATGGTGCACACCTTTAATACCAGCACTTGGAAGGCAGAGGCAGACGGATTCCTGAGTTTGAGGCCAGCCTGGTCTACAGAGTGAGTTCCAGGACAGCCAGGGCTACACAGAGAAACCCTGTTTCTAAAAAATCGAAAACCAACCAACCAACCAACCAACCAACGAAACAAACAAAAAAACTACAAAGGTATCTTTTAAGAAGCCAAAGAGAGTAAAAATATTTAAATGCTAAAAATAAAGTACACACACATATATCATATATATTACATATACTATATAGTACAAACACATATAAGTGCATTAAGTCTATTTCATTAAAAAGAATTGATGTGAGCAACTCAGGAAATGGATTGCTTATTTTAAGTCTTGTAGTACAGAAAATGAGAGTAAATTGTCATAATCTGTAACTAGAAAAAGAAGTTGAAGAACATAATTACAGCCAGAAACTAAAATTTAAAGCACAATTTATTCAATGAAACAAGTTTTTCTAGTGACTGTGACTATCACTAAAGTAGCTCAAATAATCAAATTCATGTAACATTTGGTCCCTACATATCCAAAAGTTCTAGACACTTTTATATACTTATTAAGCTAAATGATCACACCCATTTTAATGTTGGCTTACCCTATTTTATAGTCAAGGACATAGATTCAGGGAGAGGAATCTGCCTAGAGGCATGTGTCTTATCAATAAGGCAGCCTGACTTTAAACTCCAGATCTTAAGAGCAGCATGATTCCTTTGTCCAATTTAGCATGTCAGAATAGTTTAACTAACTCCTATTATGATGTGTTAGAAAGAGAACTTGAGAAATTTTTCAACTGGATAAACGTAGGTACAAAAGTGATTATCCAGTCTCAACTAAAACTCTTTGATTGCATGAGTCTACTTGTCATTCTTAATAAGTGTTATTGATCATCTATATAAAACTGTTTTTCACTTTCATCAAAGGTAGAAAAATTAAGTCATAGAGAAAATGTAGCCTTTATAACATTCAACTTTTAAATAGAAAGTTTATTATTGACCATTAATTCTTTTCTTAATTAAAAATATAGTTCTCATGAGTTTTTTAATACAATAAAAGTATTTAAATGTAATATGTTTAGGGAAATTTTGTCTGGTAGATTTCTTATTTGATCAGTGTTCTAGTTTAATTCTGCATTGTTATAATGAATGACCTGATCAAAATCCACAAGTCTGGGAAAGCTTATATTTCACTTACAAACTATGGTAATCTAGGGAAGTCATGGCACAAACTAAAGCCCCAAACGTAAAGCAGAAACCATGAAGGACGACTGCTTATGCTCTTGTTTCCCCAAGCTTGATCTGCAGGTTTTCTTATAACATTCCAGGCTCATCTGTCCAGGAGATGCCCATCATATGTTTTGCTTACTTACTTTAATCATCAGTCAAGAAAATACCCCAGGAACTATCCACAGGCATTTGGAAGCAGGTTCCTAGGTTTGGTTCTCTGGTTCCAGTTAACATTAGTTTGTCCAGTAAACAAAACTTACTAGAACAGTCAATGCTATAACTTATTTCAGCAATCTCTCATCTGTCAAACATAATTTAACTTATTATTATTATTATTATTATTATTATTATTATTATTGAATATCATCTTCATTTACATTGCCATGGTAAAACCTTTCCCAATTTTCCCCCTCCCCAAAGACTTCCAACTCCTCCTCCTTCCCCCTGCCTCCACATATATGCTCCTCCACCTGACACATTCCTACCTCCCCCTCTCAGTTTCTCTTTGTTGGGGCCTCTGTTGAGCCTTTACCTGACCAAGGTCCATTCCCTCCCACTGATGCCTAACAAGGCCTTCCTCTGCCACATTTTTGGCTGGAATCATGTGTGCCCCTTGGTTGATGGTTCAGTCCCTGGGAGTCCTGGGGCATCTGGGTGGCCAAAATCATTGTTCTTCTCATGGGGCTGTAAGCCCCTTCAGCTCTCTTGTACCTCCCTCCAGCTCCTCCATTATGGACCCCATGCCCAGTCCAATAGTTGGTTGCTAGGCTCTGGCAGGGCCCCTCTGGAGACAACCATTGCATGCTTCTTTTTTGTATACACTTCTTGTCCTTAGTAGTGTCGGGGTTTGTTGACTGTTTTAGGATGAATCTCCAGGTAGGGCAGTCTCTGGGAGGTCTTTACTTCAGCCTCTGCTCCACACATTGTCTCCCTTATTGCTTCTGTGAGTATGGTGTTCCCTTTCTTAGAGTAACCAAAGCACCCTTACTTAAGTTCTCCTTCTTCCTGAGCTTCCTGTGCTGGGTGAATTGTAACTTGTTTATTTTGAGCTTTTGGGCTAACTTCCGCTTATTAGTGAGTGCATACCATGTGTGATCTTTTGTGATTGGGTTGCCTTCACTCAGGGTGACACATTCTAGTTCCATTCATTTGCCTAAGAATTTCTTTTTTTTTTTAATTTTATTTTCTATATTCATTGTTTTCATTCCAAATGCTTTCCCCTTTCCCAGTTCCCCCCTCACCATATGTCCCATAAGTCCTCTTCCCTCTGTCCAATCCCCAATCACCCCCCTCACATTTCTCTGTTCTGGTAATCTCCTAAGAATTTCATAAATTCATTGTTTTTAATAGCTGAATAGTACTCCATTGTGTGTGTGTGTGTGTGTGTGTGTGTGTATACACACACATACCATGGTTTCTGTATCCATTCCTCTGTTGAAGGACATCTGGTTTTTTTTTTCCCTAATTTGTTGGCTGCAGTTTTGTCCTATTGACCACCATGTCCTTTGCCTTACAGAAGCTTTGCAGCTTTATGAGGTCCCATTTGTTGATTCATGTTCTTAGAGCATAAGCCATTAGTGTTCTGTTCAGGAACGTTTCCCTTGTGAACATGTGTACAAGATTCATCCCCAATTTCTCCACTATAAGTTTTAGTGTGTCTGGTTTTATGTGTAGATCCTTGATCCACTTGGACTTGCGATTTGTACAAGAAGATAAGAATGGGTCGATTTGCATTTTTCTGCATGCAGATCTCCCGTTGATCCAGCACCATTTGTTAAAAATGCTGTCTTTTATCACTAGATGTTTTTGGCTCCTTTGTCAAATATCAAATGACCATATGGACATGAGTTCTTTTCTGGGTCTTCAAGTCTATTCTTCCTGCCTGTCTGCATACCAATACCAACCAGTTTTTATCACAATTGCTCTGGAGTAGAGCTTGAGGTCAGGGATGGTGATTCCCCCAGAAGATCTTTTGTTGTGTAGAGTAGTTTTTGCTATCTTTAGTTTTTTGTTATTCCAGATGAATTTGAGAATTGCTCTTTCTAGATCTATGAAGAAGGATTTGAGATTTTGATGGGGATTGAATTGAATCTGTAGATTGCTTTCAGCAAAATGGACATTTTTACTATATTGATCCTGCCAATTCATGAAATGGGAGATCTTTCCACCTTCTGAGACTTTCTTCAGTTTCTTTCTTCAGAGGCTTTAAGTTCTTGTCATATAGATTTTTCACTTGCTTTGTCAGGGTCACACCTAGGTATGACATATTATTTGGGACTATTGTGAAGGCTGTCATTTCCCTAATTTCTTTCTCCTCTTGTTTATCCTTTAAGTAGAGGAAGGCTACTGATTTGCTTGAGTTAATTTTATATCCAGCCACTTTGCTGAAGTTGTTTATCAGTGTTAGAAGTTCTCTGGTGGAAGTCTTTGGATTGCTTAAGTATATTATCATATCATCTGCAAATAGTGATATTTTGACTTCTTCCTTTCCAATTTGTATACCTTTGACCTCATTTTGCTGTCTGTTTGCTCTGGCTAGGACTTCAAGTACATATTGAACAGAGAGGGAGAGAGTATGCAGCCTTGTCTGGTCCCCAGTTTTAGTGGGATTGTTACAAGTTTCTCTCCATTTAACTTGATGTTAGCTACCAGTTTGCAGTATATTGCTTTCACTATGTTTAGGTATGGGCCTTGGATTCCCGATCTCTCCAAGACTTTTATAATGAAGGCATGCTGGATTTTGCCAAAAGCCTTTTCAGCATCTAATGAAATGACCATGTGTTTTTTTTCCTTTAGTTTGTTTATGTAGTGGATTACAGTGACATATTTCTTTATATTGAACTATCCCTGTATCCCTGGGATTAAGCCTACCTGACTGTGGTGAATTATAGTTTTGATACATTCTTGGATTGGGTTGGCCAGGATTTTGTTCAGTATTTTTGCATCAGTGTTCATGAGGGAGATTGGTCTGAAGTTCTCCTTCCTTGATTGGTCTTTGTTTGGTTTAGGTATAAGCATTATTGTGGCTTCATAGAATGAGTTGGGTAGTGTTCCTTGAGTTTCTATTTTGTGGAAAAGTTTGAACAGTATTGGTATTTGAAGATCTGTTAGAATTCCCTGCTAAACCCATCTGGTCCTGGGCTTTATTTTGATGGGACACTATTAATGACTGCTTCTATTTACTCAGGACTTATGGGAGTATTTATATGGTTTATCTGATCCTGTTTTAGTGTTGGTACCAGGTATGTATATAGAAAATTGTTCAGAGCTTTTAAGTGCACTGTCAAGCTGTTAGTGTTAGCTCTCTCCATTCACTTTTTGGAGGCACACAGAGCTATGAGTTTTCCTCTTAGCACTGCTTTCATTGTGTCCCATGAATTTTGTTATGATGTATCTTCATTTTCATTAAATTCTAAAAAGTCTTTAATTTCTTTCTTTATTTCTTCCTTGGCCAAGCTGTCATTGAGAATAGCATTGTTCAAGGTCCATGTGTTTTCCATTGCTTTTATTTGAGCTTAAGACCAGCCTTAAACTGTGGTGATCTGATAAGATACTGGGAATAATTTCAACATTTCTGTATCTGTTGAGGCCCTTTTGTGACCAATTATATGGTCAATTTTGGAGAAGGTACCATGAGGTGCTGAGAAGAAGGTATATTCTTATGCTTTAGGGTGGAATGTTCTATAAATATATGTTAGATCCATTTGGTTCATGACTTCAGTTAGTTTCACTCTATCTCTGTTTAACTTCTGATTCGATGATTTGTCCATTTTTGAGAGTGGAATGTTGAAGTTTCCTACTATTATTGTGTAGGGTGCAATGTGTGCTTTGAGCTTTATTAAAGTTTCTTTTATGAATATGGGTGTCCTTGAATTCAGAGCATAGATATTCATAATTGAGAGTTCATCTTGGTAGACTTTTCCTTTGACTAGTATGAAGTGTCCCTCCTTATCTTTTTTGACAACTTTTGTTTCAAAGTCAATTTTATCAGATATAAGAATGGCCACTCCAGCTTGTTTCTTGAGAACATTTGCTTGGAAAATTGTTTTCTAAGCTATGACTCTTAAATAGTGATTGTCTTTGACACTGAGGTGGGTTTCTTATATGCAGCAAAATGTTGGGTCCTGTTTACATATCCAGTTTGTTAGTCTATGTCTTTTTATAGGGGAATTGAGTCCATTGATATTAAGAGATATTAAGGAAAAGTGATTGTTGCTTACTGTTATCTTCTTAGAGGTGAAATTCTGGTTATTTGTCTCTCTTCTACTGGGTTTGTTGAAAGATTACCTTGTTGATTTTTCTACGGTGTGGTTTGCTGCCTTGTGTTGGTATTTTACACCCATTATCTTTGCAGAGCTGGATTTGTGGAAAGATATTGTGTAAATTTGCCTTTGTCATGGAATGTCTTGTTTTCTCCATCTATGGTAATTGAAAGTTTTGCTGGGTATAGTATCCTGGGATGACATTTATGTTCTCTTAGGGTCTGTATGACATCTGACCAGGCTCTTCTGACTTTCATAGTCTCTGGTAAGGAGTCTGGTAAAATTATGATAGGTCTGCTTTTATATGTAACTTGACCTTTTTCACCCACTGCTTTTAATATTCTTTCTTTGTTGAGTGCATTTGGTGTTTAATTATGTGATGGGAGGTATTTCTGCTCTGGTCCAATCTGTTTGGAATTCTGTAGGCTTCTTGTACGTTCATGGGCATCTCCTTCTTTAGGTTAGAGAAGTTTTCATCTATAATTTTGTTAAAGATATTTACTGGGCCTTTAACATGTAAATCCTCACTTTCTTCTATACCTATAATTCTTAGGTTTGGTCTTCTCATTGTGTCCTGGATTTCCTGGATGTTTTGGGTTACAAGCTTTTTGCATTTTGCATTTTCTTTGACTACTGAGTCAGTATTTTTTATGGAATCTTCAGCATCTGAGATTCTTTCTTCTATCTCTTGTATTCTGTTGTTGATGCTTGCATCTATGACTCCTGAATTCTTTCCAAGGTTTTCTATCTTCAGAGATGTCTCACTTTGTGATTTCTTTGTTGATTCTATTTCCAGTTTCAGATTACGGATAATTTTGTTCAGTTCCTTCACTTGTTTGTTTTTTCCTGAAATTCTTGAAGGAAATTTAGTGATTCCTCTTTAAGGGCTTCTATCTGTTGACCCATATTTACCTGTGTTTCTTTCAGAGATTGTTGTGGGTCCTCCTTAAAGGCTTCTGCATGTTGACCCATATTCTCCTATAATTCCCTATGAGAGTTTTGTATTGCCTCTTTAAGAGCTTCTTCCTGTTGACCCATGTTCTCCCATATTTCTTTAAGAGATTTTTGTGTTCCCTCTTTAAGGGCTTCATCCTTTTGTTCTATATTCTCTTGTCTTTCTTTAAGGGATTTTTGTGTTTCTACCCATTGACCCATGGTCTCCTGTATTTCTTTAAGGGAGTTATTTATGTCCTTCTTGAAGTCCTCCATCAGAAATATGAGATGTGATTTTCAATCTGGCTCTTGCTTTTTCTCATGTGATGCAGGATTTGCTGCTGTGGGAGAACTGGGTTCTGATGGTGCCATGTTGCCTTGGTTTCTGTTGGTAATGGTCTTATGTTTGCCTTTGGCCATCTCATTATCTCTGGTGTTAGGTGGTCTTGCTGTCTCTATCTTCTCTGTCCTGTAGGCCCGAGTTTCTGCACTCCTGGGATTCCCTTTCTCTCCAATGCCCTGCAAGCAGCTAGTTCTCTAGGAAGTATCAGGTGATGGACTCTTTCCTGTGGCAGACTTGGCAAGGGTCGAATGCCCTGTTGGCTGCTATTTTTCAAATATTCTGCTGCTGGTTCTCGAATGCTCTGCTGATGATGGTTCTTGAATGTCCCGCGTTTAGCAGTTCAAATGCCCTACTGGTATCAGTTCTCAAATGACCTCCTCCTGCCTGTTCTCTAGAGACTATCAGGAAGTAGGCTCTTCCTGGGTAATCTGCTCCTGCCAGTTCTCTAGCGAGTATCAGGAAGTGGGGTCTTCCTCATGCCAGATGTGGCACAGGTCTACCACATCCGATAGAACACAGTAGTGGGGGCAGAGGAGGGAGGGGTATTGGGGAAGGAAGGGGAGTGGTATTCTGGGGAGTTGCTGAGTAATGAATCCCAGAGTAGCTCTGGGCCTCTGGGAGGTACAGAGTGATTCTTTACAGATAATCTGCTTTTGCCAGGTCTCTAGCAAGTATCAGGAAGTGGGATCTTCCTCTTGCTAGATGTGGTACAGGTCTATACATAATTTACTTTTTAAATGAATTGTTATAATTATACTTATATCAACTGTCATTATTTGTATATATGTATTTTTAGTGTTTTAAGGCTTCTATTATTCTGAATGAGGTAATACAGTCACAGAAGAACACACATGTTATGCACTTATTGAAAAGTGGATATTAGCCTAAGAGCTCAGAAAACCCAAGATATAGTTAATAGACCACATTAAGCTCAAGAAGAAGAAAGAAGAAAGAGTGGATGCTTCAGTCCTTTTTAGAAGGGGCAACAAAATACACATGGGAAGAAATACAAAGACCAAAGTGTGGAGCAGAGATTGAAAGACAGGCCATCTAGAGATGGTCTTACATGGGGATCCATTCCATATACAGACACCAAACTGAGACACTAGAGTGGATGCCAAGAAGTACTTGCTGACAGCAGCCTGATATAGCTGTCTCCTGAGAGGCTCTGCCAAAGCCTGGCATATACAGAGGTAGATGCTCACAGTCACCATTGGAATGAGCACCGGGTCCCCAATGGAGGTGTTAGAGAAAGGGCTAAAGGAGCTGAAGGGGTATGCAACCCATAGTAAGAACAGCAATATCAGCCAACCAGACCCTCCAGAGCTCCCAGGTACTCAACCACCAACCAACGAGTACACATGGAGGAACCCATGGCTCCAGCCTCATATGTAGGTGAGGATGGCCTTATTGGGCATTTATGGGAGGAACGGACCATAGTCCTTGGAAGGTTTGAGGCCCCAGTGTATGGGAATGCCATACACCAATATACTACGTATTGTTTGTGGCTATTGTGAAATGTGTCATTTCTCTAATTTCTTTCTCAGCCTGCTTGTCCTTTGAGTATAGGAAGGCTACTGATTTGCTTGAGTTGACTTTATAACCAGCCACTGTGGTGAAGTTGTTAATCAGCTGTAGGAGTTCTCTGGTTGAGTTTTTTGGGTCACTTAAGTATTCTATCATATCATCTGTGAATAGTGATAGTTTGACTTCTTCCTTTCCAATTTGTATCCCTTTGACCTCCTAATGTTGTCTAATTGCTCTAGCTAGTAATTCAAGTAGTATATTGAAAAGATATGGAGTGAGGGGGCATCAATGTCTAGTTCCTGATTTTAGTGGGATTGCGTCAAGCTTCTCTCCATTTAGTTTGATGTTGGCTACCAGTTTGCTGTATATTGCTTTTACTATGTTTAGGTACAGACCTTGAATTCCTTCTTCTTTCCAAGACTTTTAGCATGAAAGTATGCTGAATTTTGTCAAATGCTTTTTCAGCATCTAATGAAATGACCATATAGTTTTTTTCTTTGAGTTTGTTTATGTAGTGGATGGCATTGATGGATTTCCATATATTGAACCATCCCTGCATCCCTGGAATGAAGCCTAATTAATAATGGTGAATGATTGTTTTGATGTGTTCTTGGATTTGGTTGGTAAGAATTTTATTGAGTATTTTTGCATCAATATTCATTAGGAAAATAGGTCTAAAGTTCTCTTTGTTTGTTGGATCTGTGTGTGGTTTTTGGTATCAGCATAATTATGGCTACATAGAACGAGTTGGGTAGTATTCCTTCTGTTTCTATTTTGTGGAATAGTTTGTTAGGTCTTCTATGAAGCTCTTTAGCTTTATTTTGTTGGAAGATTTTCAATGACCCCTTCTGTATTCTTAGGGAATATGGGACTCTTTAGATGATCTATTTGATCCTAATTTAATTTTGATATTTGGTATCTGTCTAGGAAATTGTCTATTTTCCCCAGATTCTCCAGTTGTGTTGAATATAGGTTTTTGTAATAGGATCTGATGATTTTTGGGATTTCCTCAGTTTCTGTTTTTATATCTCCCTTTTCATTTCTAATTTTGGTAATTTGGATACTGTCTCTGTGCCCTTTGGTTATTCTGGCTAAGGGTTTATCTATCTTATTGATTGTCTCAAAGAATCAGTTCCTGGTTTTGTTGATTCTTTGTATGGTTCTCTTTGTTTCTACATGATTGATTTCCGTCCTGAATTGGATGATTTCCTGTCTTCTACTCCTCATGGGTGAATTAGCTTCTTTTTGTTCCAGGGCTTTAAGGTGTGCCATTAAGCTGCTAGTGTATGCTCTCTCCAGGTTCTTTTTGGAGGCACTCAGGGCTATGAGTTTTCCTCTTAGCACTGCTTTCATTGTATCCCATAAATTTGGGTATGTTGTACCTTAACTTTCATTAAATTCTAAAAAGTCTTTGATTTCTTTCTTTATTTCTTCCTTGACCAAGCTATTATTGAGTAGAGTATTGTTCAGCTTTGATTTTTATATGGGCTTTCTGTTGTTTTTGTTGCTATTGAAGACCACTCTGACTCCATAGTGATCTGATAGGAGGCATGGGATTCGATTGATCTTCTTATATCTGTTGTGGTCTGTCTTGTGACCAATTATATTGTTGATTTTGGAGAAGTTACCATGAGGTGCTGATAAAAAGTTATATATATATATATATATATATATATATATATATATATATATTTGCTTTAGGATGAAATGTTCTCTCTCTCTCTCCCTCTCTCTCTCTCTCTCTCTCTCTCTCTCTCTCTCTGTATATATATATATATATATATATATATATATATATATATATGTATTTGTATATATATATGTATATGTATATATGTATATATTCCAATTGTTCCAAAACTTCAATTAGTTTCACTGTGTCCCTAGGTCCATTGAGGAGAGTGGAGTGTTGAAGTCACCCACAATTATTGTGTTAGGTGCAATGTGTGCTTTGAGCTTTAGTAAAGTTTCTTTTATAAATGAGGGTGCCCTTGCATTTGGAGCATAGATGTTCAGAATTGCGAGTTCTTCTTGGTGCATTTTTCCTTTGACCAGTAAAAAGTGTCCTTCTGTGTTTCTTTTGATGACCTTTGGGGAAAAAGCCAATTTTATCTGACATTAGAATGGCCACTCCAGCTTGTTTCCAGAGACCATTTGCTTGTAGAATTGTTTTCCAGCCTTTTCCCCTGAGGTAGTATTTGTCTTTGACACTGACGTGTGTTTCCTGTATGCAGGAAACTGTAGCATCTTATTTATGTATCCAGTCTGTTAGTCTATGTCTTTTTATTGGGGGAATCGAGTCCATTGATGTTAAGAGATATTAAGGAATAGTAATTATTACTTCCTATTGTTTTTGATGTTATTTTTATGTTTGAGTGATTATCTTCTTTTGTGTTTGATGAAAGAAGGTTACTGTCTTGCTTTTTCCAGGGTGTAGTTTCTCTCCTTGTGGCGTTATCCACCTATTATTCTTTGTAGGGCTGGGTTTGTGGATAGATATTGTGTAATTTGGTTTTATCATGGAATATCTTGGTTTCTCCATCTATAGTGATTGAGAGTTTTGCTGGGTATAGTAGTCTTGGCTGGTATTTGTGTTCTTTTAGAGTCTTCATGAGATCTGCCCAGGATCTTCTAGCTTTCATGGTCTCTGGTGAGAAGTCTGGTGTAATTCTGATAGGTCTTCCTTCATATGTTACTTGTCTTTTTTCTCTGTCTTTAATATTTTTTGTTTGTTTAGTATATTTTGGGTTTTGATTATTATGTGACAGTAGGTATTTCTGTTCTGGTCCAGTCTGGAGTTCTGTAGGCTTCTTTTATATTCATGGGCATCTCTCTCTCTTTAGGTTAGGGAAGTTTTCTTTCATAATTTTGTTGAAGATATTTGCTGGCCCTTTAAGTTGTGAATCTTCACTCTCATCTATACTTATAATACTTAGGTTTGGTCTTCTCATTGTGTCCTGGATTTTCTGGATTTTTTCGGGTTACAAGCCTTTTGCATTTTGCATTTTCTTTGACTGTTGTGTCAATGGTTTCTATGGTATCCTCAGCATCTGAGATTCTTTCTTCTATCTCTTATATTCTGTTGTTGATATTTTCATCTATGGCCCCTGATTTCTTCCTAAGGTTTTCTATAACCAACGTTGTCTCCCTTTGTGATTTCTTAGTTGTTTCTACTTCTGTTCTTAGATCCTGGATGGTTTTGCTCAGATCTTTCACTTGCTTGTTTGTGTTCTCATGTAATTCTTTAAGAGATTTTGTGTTTTCTCTTTCATGATTTCTGCCTGCTGACCCAAGTTCTCCTGTATTTCGTTAAGTGATTTTTGCATTTCCTCCTTATTGGCTTCTGTCTTTTGACCCATATTCTCCTGAATTTCTTTAAATGATTTTTGTATTTCCCTTGTAAGGGATTCTAACTTTTGATCCATTTTCTCCTGTATTTCTTTAAGAGATTTATTTATGTTCTTCTTATATTCCTCTAACAGTATCATGACCAGTGATTTTTAAATCTAAATCTTGTTTTTCTGTTGTGCTGGGTTATCCAGGACTTACTGCTGTCAGAAAATTGGGTTCAGATGCTGCCATATTGCCTCGATTTCTGTTAGTAAAGGTCCTATGTTTGCCTTTTGTCATCTGGTTATCTCTGCCGTTAGTTGGTCCTGTTGTCACTGGCTGGTGCTTGAACACCCTGTGAGCTCGTAGTCTATTTCCCCACCACTGGATGACTGGGTTTCCCCTGGCACAGATTGCTGATGTGCTGCCCTACTCTTGGGTGCTGTTAGAACCCTGATGCATATTGCTCCAAGCAATGTTATACTTGGTTGTCTCTGTGGACCTAATGCTGGTAGTCTGTTCTGTCAGGGAATGAAGATGGCAGCTGGGAGCCCCTCCAAGTGCTGACTACCCCACAGGGCACAAGCCCCCTGTCTAGCTGGTACACAGACAAACTGCAACTCTGCCCAGATCCTGTGCTCAGTTTGCAACCCAAAAGTCTGTGTCCCCAAAGATCTTAAATTAGGAATATCTCTGGTACCTGGGGCCGCTTATTCTGTCTGAGCAGAAGCAAATATGGTGGTGGTGAGTGCAGAACAGCCAGTAGGGCACAGGACCCATGCCTGGCTGGCACACAGACAAACCACCCCTCTGCTCAGATCCTGTGTGCAGGTCGCGGCCTGGCAGCCTGTGTCCCCAGATATCTTTTTTTTGTTTGTTTGTTTGTTTGTTTGTTTTTTGTATTTTTTTTTTTTGTTTTTTGGTTTTTTTTTTGTTTGTTTTTTTGTTTTTGTTTTTTGGTTTTTCGAGACAGGGTTTCTCTTTGTAGCCCTGGCTGTCCTGAAACTCACTCTGTAGACCAGGCTGGCCTCGAACTCAGAAATCCACCTGCCTCTGCCTCCCAAGTGCTGGGATTAAAGGCATGCGCCACCACCACCCTGGTGTCCCCAGATATCTTAAACTAGGGATATCTGGGATACCTGGGGCCACTTATCCTGTCCAAGCAGAAGCAGAGATGGCAGCTGGAGCTAGTTTTTTTTATCATAAACATAAACCTTTAATCCAGTTTAAGCTGAATTTTGTAGCTGGTGACTGCTTTCATCCTCTGAGTGTATATTTATTAAAATCACGATTTACTAAAAGATTATCATTTCTTCCATATTCATTTGTAGTCATTTTATGAAAGATAAGTTGTTTGCAGATATGTTAAATTACATGTAGACCCTCCTTTCTGTTACAGCTAATCTGTTCTGCTTTCTTGCAAGACTCTGTTCTTCCAGTAACATAGGTTTGTGGTATGAAGATGTTGCATATACATGATTGAATCAGAAATGATAACAATGTAAGTTGAAAAGATATTTTAGATAGCAACTTTGATTGAAATGTCATACAATGTAACAGTTACAGCAAAAATCTTAAGAATGAGGTAGTATTTCCTTTGCAGTTATGGAGATAATTTCTATTCCTAGACTATTTGGGTTTTTTATCTACAAAAAATTTCTAGAAGAAATATTTTTTATTTCTTACAGAAATGTTTATGAATAACACTAAGGGAAAGATAATGATAAAATAGCTTGTATTGACTAAACCTTTAGCTAAAAATAATGACAAAAGTATTCAAAAGACCACAAAAATATTTTTTCACATTGCTACATTTATTTTTCTCTTTATAAAGTACATTGGCCAAAACATTAAAGTGTTACAGATTTCCAAATGTTATACAAATTCCACTCCCTGATTTTCTAGTAGAATTAGGAAACAGCAAAGTACTGTTATCAATATTACAAGACAGTTATTTTTTTTTCATTAAATTCTTAGGCAAGTGAGTGGAACTGGAGAATGTCACCATTAGTGAGGTGACCCAATTACAAAAGAATCCACAAGGTATGTACTCACTGATAAGTGGATATTAGCCCAGAAGCTAATACCCACGAAACAGTTCACATAGCAAATGATGCCCAAGAAGAAGGAAGGAGAGGCCTCTGGCCCTGGAGAGGCTCAATGCAGCAGTGTAGGGGAATACCAGGACAGGGAAGCAGGAAGGAGTGGATTGGGGAACAGGGGGGAGGGAAAAGGGCTTATGGGACTTTTGGGGAGGGGAGCCCAGGAAAGGGAAAATCATTTGAAATGTAAATAAAGAATATATCGAACACAAAAATATTTTTATAATGAGAAAAATTTTGTTGGTGCAGCACATATAATTTCTTCCAGAGGGAAATACTGAGGTGAAGTATTCCATACTTCCTTCGGCACATACCTTGTGCATATTTGCCAATGAGCAGCTTGGAAGAGTAATATACAGAAAGGAGAGTTGCAGTGTTCTGTCACTACAGAACCTGAAATATGGGTGCCAATATACCTGAGCAGTAAGATGCTGGAATTTGTGCCTCAAATATTTTGATTTTCCCTTTAAACCTATGCTTTCAGGAAGCAAAGTCATTCACTGAAACTGCTTGTATAATTAGGTAAATATACTTTAAAACTGCTTTAATATGTAACAAGAGGCTGTTGAAATCGAACATCCTCCAAGGACAAGTATGGTCACCACTTCAGATTTTATGAGGACCTGACAGAAGTTCAAGTCCCTGCAAAGTAAAGTGGCAAGGTCACCTGTCTGCATGTTTAGGGAAAATGACAGAAGGTCCAGGCCTTATCAAAGACACAGGGCATCAGTTCACCCATCTAAACGTTCAGTGAGGTGCTGACAGGAGAAAGAGCTCCACTTTGGAGGAACACTGATGAAATAAAAACAAAAGTAATACCAATATAGAATTTTATCAAGATTCAACTGTGTTCCTAGTATTCTGCATGTGGAAGAAAATAAAATTGAATTAGAAGAACATAATGTGGACCTAATATAAACATATATTTAGTAATCTTATTTAAGGAAATTTGGTGGAATCCACCCTATATCATCAGTATTTATATATTTTAAAAATCAGCTGAACATTCTAAATATAAATGTTGTATCTAAAATTAAAACAAGCATATAGGTGTAATAAACTAATTGCCAGTGTCAATTACCAATTCACAGCTCTCAGGTGAACAGAGACAAAGGTTATAAAACAGAACATGTTAACAGGCTTATACCAGAACATGGATATTTGTTATGATTTAGAAAGAAATTCAAACTTAAAAAATAAAATCAGTTACTTACGACTATAGTTAAACAATCATTCTTTAAAAAGTAAATATCATTGTTTGCCAACATCAATTCATTAGTGTTTAGAAATCCACAAGTTAAGGCTAATTTCAGAGAATATTATGACTTTGAAAAGGAGTACTATAAATATATTATTTTACTTTTATATGAAAGGTGATATAATTGATCTTCACTACGTTGTGAGTTTTTCTTTTTTTTACACTTTATCCCTCTACTCCCAGGTTCACCCCCTAACACTAGATAGGAAAGGAAGAAAGATAGAGGGGGGAGAGAGAGACCAAGACATACAAATCTAATTTCTTCTTTTTTCTTCTTTTTGAACATGGCTACTAACAAAATGCAACCCACTCACTGAATGACCACCAACAACCAACCAACTCTAATGGGCTCTAACATTTATATGTCCTCTGAAAATTTCCCAGAATTCCAAACATCATACAATTGCTGAAAATATCTGCAGGTTGCAAAACCATGCCTTTGCTAGAGCATGAGACAAATTATAATTAGCTGCTGGGAAACAGTCACATTTTCCCACACCTGGTATTAAAACAAAAACATGAGAAAGGCATTTTTTCTCAGAACAATCTAAGACAAGCACAGTCTTGTTTATGAAATAAAAAAAGAGGGAGATGTGGAGAAATTTTGGGGCTCGCTTGGTGGGAATTTTGTTGGGCTAGGACAAAGAAGTAAGCTCAACCCAAGAATCTAACTTTGGGCTGATACTCAGGAAATAGGCTCAAATTAAGAATATTTACCATTTGAGCTAATGCAAAGCTCAGAGAAGGATCAGCTGCCATATGTGTATGTGTAGTATCCCTATTGTCTTGGTCATCCTGGCTGATGTTTATGGGATTTTGTTTATTGCCTTGCTTGTTCCTTGACCCAGAACTGATCTTATTATTTTGCATGTATGTAAAGTGATATAAAAGCAGACAGGAAAAAAATAAACCTGCTTTAGCCTCAAAACTGTTTGAGGTCATGCTAGAAAATAAAAACAAACAAGCAAACAAACAAACAAACAAAAAAGCCAAAAGCATATTCTTATAATAGTTCTGTCTTTGAATAAAACAAAAGTTTCAGATTTGTCACTCCAAGGTAAGATGAGATTAAAAAATGATTCATACTTATATTAATATTAAATAAATACTAGTATATGCTCAAAATGTGACAAATTTTCACCAATGTGAGCAATTGGGTTAAGAAGTTATAAATTGTACCAGAGAAAGCATCCAACTTGGTCAAAATGAATACTGTTTTGAAGGACTGTGAAATGTTGTGAAAATAATAATTGCAGTTTTATTCACCCAAACTACTTGGCTAGATAGAAATTTAAAGGTTACCAAACATCTCAGAGATCTATGCTTTCTTGTATTCATTTATTGAAAAAATAAATTTTTAAAAAAAAACATTAATGGCTAACTTAAAGAACTAATTAAAGAATTGAGATTTAAAAAATCTTAGAATCTATTAGCTCTAATATTAGAGAAAATATAATTTTTTATTCATTTTAGTATTTATTTCTCTATCAATCAAGTTTGTAGTGCATGTAAGATATTGGTTTTATTTTTTTAAACTTAACTATTTTATTAAATAACTACAAGTCACCCAGATCCTTCAGATACTCGTTAAAGGGAAAAAATCTAGTTTTTAAGGGTAATGATTAATCCTCTGGCACACAAAGACAGTTTCTTCTTTTGGTCTAGCTTATTCTAGCAGAAGCTAGAAATGGACACAAAAGGGTATATTTACCCAGTTTATAAGCAATCAGGACAGATTGCTCTTAGAAAAGGGAATTGGGAAGAGGGTGACATATATTCCTAAACACAGCACTTGGGAGTCAGAGGTAAGTAAATCTCTGTGAGTTCACAGAAGATCGTGTCATGATAGCAATGATCCAGGTAGAGGTATACTGTGTAACCTATTAAAAAATGAAAAAGAAACAGAGCAGGAAAGATGACTATAATCTTTCATCACTAAGGGATATACTTAATGTTCTATGGAGAAGATTGCTTTACTTTTACTTCATTATAATTGTGTACTGTTATGCAATTTCTATACTGGAAACTTTAACAGTGTGGCTAACATTTAATAATCAGGTGTTATTTCGGTAATTTTATCACTTGGTTTTTGTAGTAAATATTATTTGGGGTTTTTACACCATCTTGGATCATTTAGTTACAAAATAAAAGATATAAAACCTTTATATTTATAATAAACCTGAAAAGGATTACATTGGGCAGATTTCATGCTCTTTCATCTACTTCTTTGTCAAAAATACTAAATTATCACTTGTAATGATCTGCCTGGGCCAGCCCTCATGGCCACTTTCTCATAATCCATCTACCCAGACATATCCCACTCCTTTTTCCTCCTTTCTCCACCATGTTCTCTGCCTCAGACCCCATGAACAGAAACGGAAGCTCTGCCTACCTCTCTTCTGCCCAGCCATAGGCTGTAGATATCTGTATTTAACCAATAGGTCTAAATTAAGGTGTAAGTATTGAACCACATATTTAAATAAGAAATAAAACTACATGCTTGTATACAGGAGAATTTACTTATCTTGAGGCAACAGGACCTTGGAGTACAGAATTTAGCATTACAATACATAACAAGAGACTAAATCTCAAAATCCCCCTATTTGTCTAAATACAAAAAGACTCTATTGTCATAATAATCAACATACAATAGGAACAGAAATGAAAAGTTGTGAAAATTACTAGAAGTTACATTCACAATGTCCAGTTCACTAATATTTGACAACTTAGAATTAATATTCTATCACCTATCCTACCTTGGTCAGTTCATTAATTCTTTATCTATATCATTTCCTGTTCCAAATTATATTACTATCCAAAAATTATTACATGTAAAATCATCTTCTCAAGTCCTAAAGAATTAAGCTTAATTGTGAGATGATAAATATCTACTATTCAACCCCATCATAGACTGGAGAATGAAATAATATTATCTGAGTATACAGGAAAATAACTATAAAAATGACAGACACTTTGGTTGCTTGGACAGCTATTTAGTATTCTATAACACTAGAGCATCATCTTCAGCATTCTGGACCAGACATATTTTAAAGTAAGAATTATGAATTATGCAGGAATTAAGTAGGAATTATGCTTACCCTTTCCTAACAGAGCTTGACAGTTGACTTCCCTGTGTTTGTATACCCTTTCTATAAGGCTGGACAAACTGAGGTCATCTGGGGTCAGCAGATTTTTCTAATGAAGTGCTGGAAATAAATCTCCTGAGGAAATAGCATTGGAGTAGTTTCAGGGAGGATCAGTAATCCCATCATTTTCTAATGTGGATCTTATCAGGACTGTAACTTTGGTTATAGTTATCTGTGAACATAATTTCTGAAAAGATATTCATTTTTCTTTATCAACAATATATGGAAAGGGCAAGATGCATAGTTCATCCAGAGATTTTTTCTTCTCTGAGCATGTAAAAAATATGTCTTTTCTAAATTTGATTGGATTGTAACCAAAACTGTAGCATTATTTTGCATTTTTGCTATTTGAAAGGATGGCTTGAGGGTTTTGTAGCCAAAGAATTATTTGCTATGTAAGGTGAAGTTCTGGCTGGAGACAAATGTATGCCCCAGTTAGTTTCACAAATGTTTCAATAGGGAGTTTATCAATATATATTACCAGTTCCTTTAGTTCTTTTTGATTTTTCTGTAGCCACGATTTCCCTTATTAATTATTACCCTTATGATTTTGTATGGAATCCAAAAACATTTGTACTTTTCTGTTCGACACAAATGCTATCATGCAACATACCATACATTTTGTCCAGCAGTTTAAACTCATTATAATTATAGACTGATCCAAACTAGAAGCCTCATTATTATCCAGGTCTGTTTCATTTTTATTCTTTCAAAGAGATATAGTCATTAACATTAAACATGTAACCATTTTCATTTTGATAAACCAAAAATGATTGTTTGGAGTCCATTGTTCTACTCTACAGTGATATATATTTATTTAAACAAGGGTTCTCTGTGTAACCCAAGCTGACTTGGATTTTCTTTCTAGATCAGGCTGGCCTCAAGTTCACAGAGACTATCTGTCTCTGGTTTGTCTCCAAAATATTAGGGTCAAAGGCATAAGTTTATTTATTTAGTATCTATGTAGCTATTAAGATATTTATATTAAATTTTATTTCTCCCTTCTTTGGAGATTACTATGTAAGGATTTATTTATCTTACAGTTTTATTTCTTTTTTTGTTTTTTTAATTTTTATTTTCTATATTCTGTTTACATTCCAATGGCTTTCCCCTTTCCCAGTTCCCCCCCCCCACCATATGTCCCATAATTTCTCTCCCGCCCAGCTATTCCCTAATCATTCCCCCCCCCACACACGATTTCTCTGTTCTGGGTCTACAAAACTGGATCCAATCTTTTCAGGCCCAGGGTCCTCTCCTTTCTTCTTCTTGGGAATCATTTGACTTGCTAATTGTGCCTTGAGTATTTAGGGCTTCTGGGCTCAATAATATCAACTTATCTGTGATTGCATTTCATGTGTATTCTTTTGTGATTGGGTTAACTCACCTAGGATGATATTTTCCAGATCTAACCATTTACCTACAAATTGCATGAATTCATTATTTTTAATTGCTGAGTAGTATTCCATTGTATAAATATACCACATTTTCTGTATTCATTCCTCCTTTGAGGGATATCTGGGCTCCTTCCAATTTCTGGCTATTATAAAAAAGGCTGCTATAAACATAGTGGAGCATGTGTCTTTATTTATATATATATATTTCTCTATATTTATGTTTGTATAAATTCCTTTCCATCTTAGTGCACACGCATATCACCAAGCATATTGTTTATGCTCAGAGGTCTTGGCCTGGGTTATGTCTCATGTGCTAGGTTGAGCCATTATCAGTTCACCTGTGGGAGCACATGGAAGTCTAAGGAGATTGGTTGCTCAGATTAGCATGTCACCCTAATTCATGTTAGCTTTCATGAGCTGGCATTAGTCTTCCTGTGGGAGCCCTGTATTTTACAGAGATTTTGTTGGCTGCTCAAAGTAACTTGATATCTTACTTTATGCTAGCTTTTTATAACTCTTGGCTATGGGAGGCATGAATCCCATATACTAAGGAGCCATACTTAAAAACATGGGCCATTCAATGCCTCTGTTATCTGACCATGCAGAGCCTCTATTTGACAGCAGAGCAGAGCAGCACTTGGGAAGTCCTCAGGCTGGCATTTAAGGCTAATGTTTGTAGCTCATGGGCTTTGCTGCCTGGCACATGGTTACCTGACAGTGTGTGTAGGAGAGCAGTGGTATCTTTGCTCGTTCTCTGACCCCTTAGAATCAATCATGTGTGTCAAACTAGCTTGAGATAAAAGCCAAAATTGTTAAGGATTCATTTTTTCCTGCCTTCCTAGCCACTATCATGATTTTTATTTTAAAGGAACTGCATACCTTTATCCAGGAACCTAAAATCTCACTTTGGTTTAAAAGTAAGTTCTTGCCTCACTTTGGTTTACCAAATTTGGAAATTCACCAACACACTTCTTAGCATTCATTGTAAAATTCTTGTTTAATAGTATTAGTGAAAAATGAAGATATTTTTATTTAAGGCAGGTTCAAAGTATACATAGATTTCAGAATAAATAAAGGCCATGTAATAGTACATAAAATAAATAAAGAGAAATTTTAGGGAATTTGAATTACAACTTTTTCCCATTATTTTAGAAACTAGGTGGTGATTTTGGCATGTATCTGGAGGGGAATATGAGAGACATATCTGTTTAAGATAGAATTTGATCCAAGTTGATTGAATACAATCTCAACAGTATTAGCCACACAGTTTTTCACACATTGGATTTGTTACACTGGAAATTCATGTAAGGTCAAAAGATGTACCCAGTGAGTAAACACTGGAATATCCAGATTTGAAAAGTAGAAGAGACACCAGGATCACAAATATAAGTTGATTTTGATGTTGTTAGTTGATTGATTTTAAAACTTTAATATATGCTTCCACAGAGTGACATATAGCCTGAATTAAGCTCAATCTTATTACTTAGTTTGGGAATGACCTAAAACTTTGGATGCTGCCTCCACCAAAATTCTGAGATTACACATATGCATTCATTTCCTGTTTTATGTGGTGCTGAGAATAGAACTGAAGGCTTAATACGTGTTAGGCAATTTCTACCAACTTAGTCATACATGAAGCACTTCCAAAGTGTATGTGTGATTATATCAGTACAGAAAATAATTCATGAAATAAAGGCTGTGTAATAGTACATAAAATAAATATTTCATGTACATGTGTGCATGTCATTATGTGGGTAAGTATGTATATTCATGTTCTGGTGTATATACTGTTGTGCAAGGAAACCTTCCTGAGCCCCAAAAAGATCATCAAAGAGCCGAAGTTAATGCAATTTTATTACAGTCTCTTTATTCAAGTGAAAGCTTCAGTTCCCCACCAACCTTGACAGAGCAGGTAGGTGGAGCCCTAGTCCTAGATTTAGACAAACATATATAGAGGCAAGAGAGGCATATCTAAGCTGGTATCCATCTGATTGGGAGGACATGGGCACTATGGACACATTAACACAACTGGGTGGTGCTGGAAGCCAAACCATATAGACTTAATTTCTGCTTTCCTCCTGATTGGTAATTGTTAGGAAGCCAGAAGCAGGCTTGAAACAGGAGGCAGAGGAACAGGTTTATTTGGGGCTAACCTGGAAACTGGTGTTCAGCACAGGTCTTACTGAGGGTAGCCTGAAAATTTGTACTAGGTCTAACTTGAGTTCAACCTTAGGTCAATTCTCTAAGATGGAGTCTGAACTCAAAAGATTTGGTCTTTCAAGACTTTACCACCTATAAAAAAGTCAAAGGAAAATTTGAAGGAGTTAGTTCTCTCTTTCCATCATGTTAGTACCAAAGATCAATTTCAGGTTGTTCTGTGTGAAGTCTAATTTTAGATGCCAGCTTGAGTACATCTGGGACTAACAACCAAGCAGCTAGGTGAACGGATTGATAATATCATTTGAGTTGTGCAGAGAGTTGTATATTCTGTATGGTAGATTCACCTGCCAATAAAAAGCTGATGGCCTCTTATCTGAGGCAAGAAATAGGACTTGAAAGATCCATCAGGGAGACAAAATCTCTGGGAGAGTCAGTTGTGACAGGATATTTGCCCCCAAACTCTGAGGAGACAGATGCATGAAATGGAGAAAATATAACCAGCTACATAATACTCACAATAGAATAAAGGGTTAAGTTATGAGCTAGTCAGGGAATAAGCCCAAGCTTATAGCCCAGGCATTTGAGTATAAACAATAAATTTCAGAGTCTTTATTTCAGGAACTGGGGCATGTATGGAAAAGTTGCAGGTACAGACTTGGTAATATCTGAAAGCTTGAATCTAGAAGACTCACTGAAACTGGCCCCAAATTCAGCAAACATAAAGTCAAGCAATATGGAAGTTTTCCTCTTATCATACTTGGCTTTCATACTTGTTGGTTGGTTCATCTCTTTTTCTATGAGGTATTACTTTGTTTGGACTAGAACCTACATTTTTAGGATTCAAAAGAATGGGTGGAGGATAGAGGGCTTATGAAACTTATGGGGAAGGGGGAACCCGAAAAGGGGAAATCAAACAAAATGCAATGTAAACAAAGAATATAGAAAATAAAAAAATTAAAAAGAAGACTGAAGACCAGTTGTTATTTAGGAAATTCTCAGTACTTCAGCACCAGATTGGAACTGATGAGACATCCAGTTTCTTCAAAGGACAGCCCTATTTTCAGTCTTTCATTGGGAGAGGACCACTGCTGTATATCCTGAACCTGTAAACTGCTCTTTCATGTATATATATTTCTTTTTTGTTTGTTCGTTTGGCTTTTCAAGACAGGATTTCTCTGTATAACTCTGGCTTCCTGGAACTCAGTCTGTAGGCCAGGCTGGCCTTGAACTCACAAATCTGCCTGCCTCTGCCTCCTAAGTGCTGAGATTAAAGGCATGTGCCACTGGCTTGGTTCTATGTTAAATGGAGGCAGTAAGCCTCCAAACACAATATTTACTTCTGGTGAATAAAACTTACTTTTACATAGGTACAATTTAAAGAGAAGAAAATCATTTGTTTCTCAAACTCCAAGATAGCAGTTGATTTTATGAGGCTTTCCATTTAGTTTTGATTTGATATTTGCATGGAAATCCTTGGAGTCAATGCTTGCACTCAAGACTAGAAGCTTAATTATGTTTTTGTGAAATTGTCAACAGAATAATCAACAGAGTAATTTCAGACAGAGGATCATTCATTTTAGGAACTGTAAGACATCTGCTACACCGGATTTGTCCCATGGTAACTGGAAAGCTACTACAGAGAACTTACATCAAAGAATGAATAACGTACATAAGTAAGATGTGAATTTACTGAATGTTGTCAGAGCAGCCGCATGAACATAATAGGAAACAGTCATTCATAAACAAGAGCTATGTCCCCAAGAGGCTAAGACAATGTTCGGATATTAAGAAAGGACAGAAAAAACAAATGGGTCATCAACAATGTGGAAGATTAAAAAACAATTAAGTTACAGATATGTGATGCATGTGAAAGTTCACGGAAAACTATCAGTCAAACAAAGAAATCCTTAAGTATCAACAAGTAGTAACAATAATATGAATAAAAGGAAGTAGGGACAGCTCTATAAAATAAGGAAAAATGTGGCAAAGTCACTTAATAGGAAAAAAAGCTAACATTTCAAGATTTCCTCATAGTTTACTAAGAGTGTATTAAGAGATACTGCACAAGGCTAAGCACATTCTCTACCATTGAGGCCACACAATCCAGCCCAGCTGTAAGAACATATCCCATGGACAGGCAATGACTTCTAGGATAAATGAGATTGGGATAAATAAGAAGGAAGGGTTTGGGGAGGAGGTAATCAGGAAGCAGGGCACTGAGTGGGATGTAAATGAATAAATAAATAAATAAATAAATAAATAATAAGCGTACTATAAGTACAGCAACAGATACAAGAAAAAATTACAGGTAAGGTTTGATTTGGGATGAATATGTCAATATATGAAGCACTTAACAACAATCATCAGGAAAATGCAAATCAAAAAGATACTTAGATTTCACCTTATAAAATCAGAATGGCTAAGATCAAAATCTCAAGTGACAGCACTTGCTGGCAAGGATGTAGAGAAAGAGGAACACTTCTCCATTGTTGGTTGGATTGCAAACTGGTAGATCCATTCTGAAAATCAATCTGGTGTTTTCTCAGAAAATTGAAAATAATTGTACCCGAAGACCCAGCTATTCTGTTCCTAAGTATATATCCACAAGATATATGACCATATCAGAATGACACATGCTCCACTATGTTCATAGCACTCTTATTCATAATAGCCAGAAGCTCAAAACAACTGAGATATTCCTCAACCAAAGAATGGATACTGAAAATGTATGTCATTTATACAACACAATACTATTCAGCTATCAAAAACAAGGACAAATGAATTTTGCAGGCAAATAGATGTAACTATAAAATATAATCATGAGCAAAGTTACCTAGACCCAATGGAACTTGCATGGTATGTACTCACTGATAAGTGGATATTAGGCAAAAGGTACAGGATACCTATGATACAACTCAGAGACCACATGAAGTTTAACAAGAAAGTAGACCCGTGCGAGGATGTTTCAATCCTATTTAATAGGTTGAAAATATAATCATGGAAGGCAGAGGGAGGAAGAGACCTGATTGGGAGAAGGGAGGAGGAGGGGGACAGGAAGACAGGATCATGTATGGGGGAGCCAGGAGAGAAGTCCAGAGGGCAAGGAAAATGAATGGAACTATGTAGCTGTGGGGTTGGGAGGCAGGGGGAGACCTCTAGAATGTCCTGAAGACCTTGGATTTGAGAGTCTCCCAGGACTTAATGGGCCTGACTTCAGCAAAAATGCCCAACAGTGGGGAGATGGAACCTGAACAACCATGTCCAATAGATGAACAGGTGGTGGGGCCACTCACCCATCTTCAAAATTGTCAACTCAGAATTTTTTCTGTTTAAAGAAAATGCTGGGGCAAAAGTGGAGCAAAGACTGAAGGTAAGGCCACCCAGTGACCAGTCCAACTTGGGATTCATGCCCTGTAGAGGCACCAAAGCCTGACCATGTTGTACTTGCAGACTATCTTCTGAGAGGCTCTACCAGCAGCTGACTATGACAGATACAGATACTTGCAACAGGCCATTGGACTGAGGTCAGGGACCCCTATGGAAGAGTTAGAGAGAGAATTGAAGGAACTGTAGAGGGATGGCAACCCCATAAGTAAAATAACACTACTTGGACCCCTAAGATCTCCCAGAGACTAAACAATCAACCAATGAACATGCACAGCACATATGTAGCAAAGGACTGCCTTGTCTGGCCTCTGTGAGAGAGAATATGCTGAGCCTATATAGATTTGATTCCCCAGAGAAGAGTGTATGCATGTGGGAAAGGATGAGGTATGTGTGGGGGGTGCTTGAGGGAGGGGTAGGGGAGCACCCTTTTGGAGGCAAAGAGAAAGGAGAGGGGGTGAAGAATTCAGGAATAGGGGCAACATTTGGAATGTAAATAAATAAACTAATTTATAATATATAACCAAACAAATAAAAACCAATAAAATATATTATTATTACAACAGACACAAGATAAAATATTAAATATAGATAATGTTTGATATAGAATGACTTTGCAAATTTATATTCTACATAAATTATAACAGTATTTATTTTTGAAATTATGGCTTAATTATTATTAGCATAAAATTATCATATTGCATATTATACATATATAGTATTATATTAACCTAATTTATCTTATAAGTAGTTGGGAAGCAACAATACAGATTCCAGTTTTTCATGGCTTCGATTTGTTCATTAGGATATGTCCATTTTTGTAAAGTGACTACTAGCCATTTTCCATTTTTTAAAAAATCTTTAGTAAACCATTTAATAGAGTTTTATTTCATGGTGCATTTCGGGGGATACCTACAATATTAGCATTGCACAACGAATTTAATGATAAAATTAAAAACAGATTCCCTTCTTGCGCTTTGTAGAGTGAAATTTTAAGTACTGGAACAAAGCACAATATTGCTGGGTTTTCATCAACAGCCGACAATGGACTGAAAGTCATTACACTTTGAACCATGGGATCTGATCATGAACTCATAACCATGCATGGACATAATTCAATTTGAAATATCAGTGTCCCTCAGAGTTCTGAAGCAGGTTTTGCACTTGCACTTTTGTAGACCTTTCTCTCTCATTCATCCTTGAAATCAGAAAGAGAGTAGCCTTCTCTCTGAGCCTCCTGGAGGCTCTGCATTCTGTCTTTATTGAGCCTTTTTAACTTGACAAAGTATTTCTATAGTAGAAGGCCTGTAGCAATGAGTATAATCTTCCCTACTTTAATTGAATTAAATGTTTTCTCACTAAAACTTCTCTGGTGTATGACAATTTTGCAAGAACACTTAATGGCTTCAGCACATGTTTCGTGCACCAATGTTTTTGGGTAGAATCAACATGCTTATTCATCTACTGTCCATTCATGGGAGCTGAAAACAGAACCAAGTATGCATGCCACTGAATTCCAACTTGTTGAAGCAATGAATTTCAGGGATACGAGGAATGGGTGGCTTCCTGGAGCCAAAAAGCCTCAAAGACAGTTGCTATTATGAAACTCCCAACCATCACACTATATATACTGTGAAATTTTAAACTGCTGAGATAGTTTACCAAATGCATAACCTTTGGGATATTTTGTTAGGTGAGTTGGGACATTATTAGGTGAGGTAATCACATGTTAATATTGGGCTATCTCTTTCTAGAAAGAACAACTGTTTTGGCTAGCCTCATTGATGCTTACTGACAGTATTATCCTTTATATTTTCATAATTTTACAAAAATAGATTTAGTATATGGAAGTGTATTCTATTTTAATCATGGTCCAATGTCTATGTGTTTTAATAGAAGCCACTGCCAAGACGTTATTAAACTGAAAGTTATACTTTAAGATTCTTTATTCAGGCTTCAAAACAAAATCTAACAACTTCTGAACACATTCTCCAGGCTTTCCCCTGTGAATTACAATGAATGCAAACATCAAGGGGAATTGTTCTTTTAGCTCTAGGCAGCATGGGGCTATCACCAACACACATTTGGAAGCTTGAAGTGGATTTTGGCTTATCTCTGTCCTTCTGCCTGCTGTTTAGCACACTGAAAGGCTGGAGAGGCAGCAGGAAAAACTTCAGCACTGGATAATAGAGAAAAAATACTGTTGTCTTTTTGTTTGTTAATAGGGCATGTCAATTGTTCCCAAACCACCTGGAAGCCATTGTGCTTACTCTATAGTATGGTGTTGATGCAGGGAAAGAAGCAACCACTTAGGTAATCAAACAAGGCATACCTCCCTGTCCTGCTGACCCAGAGATGCCAAGGGCTTATAAGTTACATTGATTTCAGGAAGTTTTATATTTATAATCTTAGCTGCACAACAGTATATGCCTCAATGGATCTTGTTTTTTGAAATAGGTAATATATATTAATTTGTACTTAAAAAACTGTGTTGTTATAATAATTATTATCATCATACTTTATTTTATTGGTTGGTTGAATGTCTGTGTGTTTGTGTGTATGTGCATGCACACATGCATGCACTCTCACAGACAGACACACAGACACATATGAATGCATGTACCGCAGGACACCTATAGAGGAAGTCAGAGAACAACTTGCAGGAGTCATTTCTCAACTTCTGCTTTGTGAGTCCAGAGTGTAAACCTCCACTTCCAGGGATTGGTAGTAAATAATTTTCCTAATTGAACCATTTTGCTGGCAGTGTTTTAAAATTAGTGTACAAAGTAACAGAATTCATTCTTTGCCTTTTAGTTCTAGAATTCATGTATGTACCTTGTAACCTAGCCATGGTTCTGGAATTCTCCTTGACATTTTCCAACCTGCATCTTAAGAGATTTCTTCTTCCTGGTCTCTTTATTGAGATGAGGCAAGGTAACTAAAGCTGGGCTAAGTCTCCTTTAAATCTTGATTATTTTCATTACATAATAATGTCCTCTAAATTATGTCTTGTGCTTTGTAAGGGAGACAACTTTTCCAGGATTCCCTAATGACTACCCCATCAATCTCGTTCTCCACTAGGATCAAGGAAAGAGGTTTCAAAGCTGTGTAGCTGTAAACACTACTGTTACATTTACTAGAGAAAAACCTACATTTATAGCAAAACACCCTAATTCTGCTGCCCCAGTACATTCATTCATGAGGCATTTTTCTAAACTTTATTAATATTTTCCATTATTATTGACATTATTACTTTTTATTGGTTCTATTATGTGGTCGGTTGGCAAGTTTTCATTTTATTTGAAGAAATAATTGAGTCCCATGTCTTCTTCTATGCACCTGTCTCTTTTAAAACTTTGAGATTATTTTCTATCCTGTTGTGGTAGAGTGGTACTAAAAATTCCTGTTTCCATTGTATATGCATATTCGTAACTAGTAAAACAATGGAATTGCAGGACATGGGCAAATGCCTTTAGAAAGGGAAATTATGTGAGTTGTTTTTTTTTTTTTTCTGAGCTAAACACAATGAAGCATGTATCAAGCACTCAAAGGGAGGGAAGTAAAGTAGTCAGGGAGAGGCAATCAGCATCAGTGTAACAATTCTTTTTCTGATTGGAGCTGAATCTGATGGTCTGCATTAGAGGGAATGTTCAGACCCTAAAGAGCTGTGAGTCCCTCCCAAATGACCCCACCAACCAGACAGCAGACAATAGTTTAATCAGAAGACTGAATTCTTTCAACAATCTGTAATAATTCCCAGGAAACAGAAATTGAACCTCACCACATCCACTCTAACGATCAATCTAAGGCTTTGTGATGGTGAGCTTCAATTCCAGTTTGGGATACCCTAAGGGGACAACAGAGCCACACTTAGAAACTATTGAAACAATGCTTCTTTAATTATCATTTATTAATGATAATTTGTTAAATACCAATGGGAATCTCATCCACCTGCCTCTTCTATCCTTTCATGCATTTATTTTCTTTCCTGCCTGTTCATAACAGTTTTTGTTTGTGTGTGTGTTTTCATTATTTGAAAGATAGATGTTTACTTTTTTAAAATTTCTGTTCATCCTTAGATGTTTAGAACAAACAAACATGTTATGAGGTTTGTGCATATCTTCTAAAGCTCTCTCCAAGGGTCGCATAATATTTCCTACATTATGAATGACTGTCCAGTGTTATGCACATGTCAGCTAACACTAACATACATCAAATTGAATAGCCATATTTTGTTTGATTTTTCTCATTTCTTTTGGGATATGAAGCACAAAAGATGAAGAAATTTGAATACTGAAGAGTATTTTAAAATTAGTTCTATAATTAAAGCCATTCAGGCATTGGTATGAAATTGAGTCTTTTAAAAATGTCACACGTTGGAAATATTTATTTAATATAGAAGAAGATTCACTCAAGGGTGTTAACTTTAGAATTTCATCATAACATAAAATATATAAAGCATAAATTTGTGTTGTGTAACTGTATATAAATTATATTGCTTTATTCAGTAAATTGTTTTCATCATTTCATCTAGCATGATGATACTGAAATTTCAAAATTTTGTCAGTTATCTCGAAATTGCACATCTCAGGGTCTTTAAAACAAATTATAAATTACTCATAATTAATTCTAAGTAGTTCATGAAATATCTAATGGATTATTGAGGAAATAAGCAAAGACATGTTCATCAAAAAAATGAAGGTATGATATTTTCTTTTTATCACCAACAACTTAAAATACAGTATAGATGACAATGGTATCTCAACAAGGTGACCTTAGTCCCATGCTTGGACTCTTTTTTTTTTTTTTTTTTTACCAAGTCCCTTAGCATCTGAGATCCATCATCCTCATACACACTGAAGGTGATGGGTTGAGCTAAGAATTTAAAGTTTGGGATTCTGCTTTGTTAGATAAGTGCTGCTGAGGTTGTGGGCTTATCAAGCTTATCCTCCAGTCTCGAGACCAGAAAATTGTTTCAGATATCTTTCCATGCCAGCTTTGCGTATAATATATACTTTGCACCTCTTCTAACATCTTCAGGATAAAAGAACAATTAAGGAGCATCAATCACGATTTGTCTGAGACAACCAAAGTCAGAACTTCTACAAATCATAAGAAATATGTACTTTAGAGGTCAAAGGAAAATTATAAATTTCCAAAAATTATTAAGGTAACCACACACTTCTTGCAGTGAGTTTCAAAGCAGGTTTTCATCTATTTGCCAAAAACTTATTTAACCTAAATTCTTAGGTGTAATATAAATGAGAGGAAGAGAAAATATGATTAAATATAACTGAGAAGATGAAAAATAGAGCAACATGTAATTTACTGGTTACTATGAATGAACTCTGAAACAATATTCTAGAAATAGGAATATTTCAGTGTTTCAGGCTCTCTGTCATCTATAGTACACACATACAAATGCACAGGCACATGCACACATGCACACACCCTACTGATACAATTTTCTACAACATTTACAGATTTTATTGAACTGTGAGATTAATAGCTTTACTATTTGTCAATAATATTTCAAAATATAAAATACTGATAAGATTTCTGGAGCAATCCATCACCACCTCAAATAATATTTGGTATAAAATGTATTTGGTACAATAGTTACATAAATTTTTCATTGATTTCATAATTCAAAATAAGTACAGTCCATGCCTACTATGCAGATAATTTAAGTATAAAATGATATATATATGGAATAAAAACAAATAAATGTGCCTTGTCACTGACTTAGGTTTTATGATTACAAGTATGATAGGATCTTTAATATTCTAGTTAAGAAATTCTGACATGATGCTTCTGTTCATTATTAAGAATATGTTGGCAGATGAGTGAAATTATAATCTCAAATGTAGAAAAGACTCTTCAGTCAAGCATATGTTAGATTTTAGGAAATGTGTGGCAGTGAAGATCATAGAATGCTATTTTTAGGAACAATGTACATATATGTGAAATAATATAATTAATGATATCAAATTATTAAACTTAATACTAAGGTGTTTAGGGGTTCAGGATGGAGTGCAAGCATTAAGTTTTGTAGAAATAAGGCTGTTTAATAATTTCAAATAAATTTATAAATAAAATATACATTTACTTCTATATATTACTCACTTCCTTTGATAATAAAACTGCTGAGTAAAAATTATTTAAATGACAACCAATTATTTAATAGCCCAGTCATCTGAATGGAAACAGAACAACTTATATCTTCTCCACTGTACAAGAATGATGCTTGCTTGCAATGATTTTAATCTTTTACAAAAGAGATTTTCAGTTTTCTCATTTAAAATTCTGTCTTTAAAATTTAATTAATTAACTAATTAAATCCCAATTATGTGAGTTTCACTTTAATATATTTTCATTTTAGACTTTTAAATAAACTCTTTAAACTTCAAAATAATTTAAATGCAGAAACCATGAATGAATCATGCATCACAAGCCTCAGTAGACATAAAGGGTCAAAGGTTTGGGTTCTGTTTTCACTTTAACATCCCCTTACATTGTTTCCTGTTACTGCAGATGCACATTGTGATTTTCCATTTTTATAAACCTCAAGTGATCAACACCTCGACATCTTCTCTTTTGTTATTGTAGCATTTACACATCCCTTTTGCACAAAACTCCTTTTCAGTTACTCCTCAGTTCAGCAGGAAAACAGTCATTAAATCCGCAGTATTTGACTTGCAGAGACTCTAAGAACCCTCACCCTATAAAAATCCACAATGTACAAAAGTGCTCATTGCAAAGAGTGCACCTGACTCCTACCTATAATGTTACACATTAAAACAAACTCTCTATGCTTCAAGTGCCATTTAGTAGATCAAACTGGTATTCTTTTGTATAAGTTATGTTCTTTTCTTCAGTTTACCCAAAGCTGTCAACATTTAAGCTGTTTATTGTTTCTTGGATTGTGATCATTTTCTCCTCAGAAAATTCATAGAAAGGAAGTAAGGCCAAGGCTTCTGATAAGCATTTTAGTATGTTTTTGATGTATATTGTTTCTGTGATTGCCTCTCACCAGACATAGGATTTGATGCACATCATAATTCTCTCACATGTAGATGGAAATAGTTTACTTAGTGAGCTGGTAGAGGACTCAAGCAGGGTTATAGTAATTTATTATTTGACTTGAGAAAGATACCCTGTATATTGAAGCAGGTTGTGCTATGTATCTTATGACCAGCAAGACTAGTATTTCAGTGAGTACTGATAGAATTTTATGGCATATATCTACAAATACCATGCATACCTTAAAAGGGCAAAATTTTAGTTTCTCCCTCCAAAGCTTTTCCTCTTAAAACATTCTGAATTATATAACAGAAGCTTCACATTGTAACTGTATTGTTTGTTCTGAGATTTGCCGTTCCGAGAAATCTGGTTCATTTAACATTGCTTGTCACCTGAAGTGACCCCATTCCTCATCTGAAAATATAACCTTCACCTTTTTGAAGCACATTTATTTTTGAAAAACCAGGAAAAAAATGTATGACCTTTTTTTTCTCACTATTTTCAATTCTAACCAGTGTCACAGAACATACTTCAAATGGATTTAGAGTCAAAGATAATCTAAAAATGACCAGTTTAATTGAGAAACAGATGTTTAACCTTCCACGTGCATGTTTGCTTTTTAGTAGGAAAATGCTTTTAGTTTTTCCTGCTCTGACCTTTGGTCAATATTGGTCTAAACCTGCTCATTCATATATATGAGTAGCAGATCTGTAAACACTGTGAGTACACTGATCTTAAACCATATTACGGCCCACAGTGAAATATAAAGTTATCCCATTCCTCCAGGGAACAACCTCTTCCTCTTGGATAGGTTCTTAGAACTGCTGTTTGTGTCCTAGAGTCTTCTTATCTTTTCAGATTCTGTGCTTTGTTTGTTGTTCATTTGTTAGTTTTTCTATGCCATGTTTCTTTTCATTCTTTTAATATTTATTTATTTTATTTTAGGTGTATTACAATTTTGCCTGTATGTATTTATGTGAACCACATGCATGTCTCATGACTATAGAAGTTAGAAGATGTCATCTCATCCCCTAGAACTGTAACTATATGCTGGTGTATCCCACCATGCAGATGCAGGGAACTGAACCTAGTTATTCTTCAAGAGCAACAACTTCTATTAACCCTGGAGGCATATCTCCAGTTCCAAACCTGTTTTAAAAGCCACATAGATGGATAATGGCATGATTTTTAGGTGAGATGTTTTGTGTTGAAGTTGTTCCAAAGTAACTAATTGATTCACTGGTATTTCTAAATCTTTTAATTGAACTATATAAAATACAACATGAGTTGTATTGAATTTTAAATCATTTTTTAAAAACTATATGTATATGTATGACCTTGTATGAAAATTGGTGCACTACCATGTAATAATACAGGAGACCATGAAAGCCATAGTCAGTGGGCCATCAGCTCCCAGGAATTAGTTTAAAAATAGTTGTGAATTACCATTTTGGTGATAGGAAACTGAATCGTAGTTTTTTGAGCAGTAAGTATTCTTCATTACAGACATTTCTTCAGCTCTTTGTATTACATTTTTCCAGAGTGCCAGGTCCTGCTTTAATGAAGGGGTCTCATTGCTTATTGATACCACCATATTTTTATTTTTAATACAAGCTTATTTTTTCCTATTTTAAAACATTAACAATTTTAGTTAAAATATTCTGGTTCTGTCTACATTTTATCACATCAAAATGTCAATTAAAAGAATAAATTTTGAGGTGATTGTTGCCTAGAGCTTGAATGAAAGCATAACTTACAGCTAACAGTGTAAAGAGTACATGTGACAAACAGTACTTAAAGTTATTGGAGTAAATTCTGTAAACACTGTGATGGCTGCTGAGGTAGAGAGGAAAAGTTTTATTTGGATAAATCACTGCTGGGAGGTTGTTCATGCTCCTGTGGATGGGCACGGCCCTATGAACTGTACTAAACAGAGTCAGGATTATTAATAACAACAAAAAAGAGGGGGAAGTGTTAATTGGCAGATGGTTGGGGAACTAAGGAAACTTCAACAAGGGTAGAAGGATATTACCAATATATGTCATAAGAGTATATAACAATTTAAAGATTGAAATTCTAAATCTCTTTTTTAGTTATATAACAATTTTATACACACATATGGTGTCATAAATACACATAATGTGTTTTAGTATAATCTCCCATAATTATCAACCACAACCAATAAAACTTCTGCCAAAACAAATAAAACTTATGCTCAAAAAGAACAAAAATTCAATCTTCAAATGTGGCATAAATTATCTGATACAAACAACATTTAAAATGATTATTTTGTTCTACGCATTACACCTCATCTCTTTAAGTTATGTTCCATTTCAAAACTAGAAAGATTAACAGTAGTCCTTTAAAAATGTGATGTACTGTAGAGGGATGGAAAAGTCCTTTTTATTCCCCTGATGTAACTGATGTCTCCAAAACTTACTGCCTCTATCTGCTAACCTAGGCAATTTCTGGATGCTTCTAGCTAACTTACAATCCAATATTTTCAAACTCTGAGACTTACTGGTGAGTAAGCTCACCCTTTCTACTTCTTTCTGAACTTTGGCCTGGTCATTCAACTTAGCTGATTTGGCTTGAACTCCTCTCTAAGCTGACAGATTCAATCTCGCTTCTATCTTGGCCTCAAACTGAATTTCTCTGCTTGGCCCCATAATAACTCTGGCAATATGTTCTAATCTAGCTCATTTCATTGTCTGTTTGATTCTGTCTTCACCTGAGTCCAGGTTGTTCTTTCATTGCAACCTGTCTTTGTACAACTATCCTGGTGCAAATGTTTCCTTTCCTCCTTTCTTTCTCTTTGTGCTTCTCTCTCTCTCTCTCTCTCTCTCTCTCTCTCTCTCTCTCTCTCTCTCTCTCTCTCTCTTAATTTATTGATTCACTTTGCATCCTAATTAGTTTCTCCCTTCACAGTACCCCCCACAGTCCATCACACATCTCTTCTCCCCTTCTACACTGAGAGGGTGAGAGGGTAGAGAGAGGGTTGAGGTCCCCTCTTAGTATCTCACATTCCTGGCAAAGTGAGTTTCTGCAGATCTAAACATATCCTCTCTAAGAGAGGCCAGGCAAGGCTTCCCTTCTAGAAAACAGGCAACACCTTTAGGGATAGACAACATTCCAACTGTTCAGGACCCACCTGAAGATCAAACTGTACATCTACTATATATGTGTTGGGAGCCTAGGTTTAGCCCCTGTATGCTCTTTGGTTGGTGGTTCAGCTCTGAGAATACCCAAGGATCCAGTGTAGCTAACACTGTTGGGCTTCCTGTGGTGTTCCTATCTAGTTTGGGACCCTCAATTTTTATAACATCTCTTCCATAAGAATCCCCAAGGACCTACCAATGTTTGGATGAGTCTCTACATATGTCTGAATCAATTCCTCATTGGACCTCTCAGAAGAGACCCATGTGAGGTTCCTGCATGCTAGCATAACAGTATATAATTAATAGTGTCAGGAACTGGTGCTTGCCCATGGGATGTATCTCTCATAGTATCAGTTATTGCTTGGCAATTCCCTCAGTCTTTGCTCCATCCACCATCCTTATATTTCATGTAGACAGAATAAATTTTGGGTTGAAATTCATGTGGGCAGGTTTGTGTTTCAATTGATCCCCTGGGATTCAGGTTGATATTCTCAAATTCAATGTATTTGCCTGTAAAATTCATGATCTCTTTATTTTTAATAACTGAATAGTATTCCATTGTGTAGATGTATTGCCTTTTTTTATCTATTCTTCAGTAGGGGGACATCTATGCTGTTTCCAGTTTCTGGATGTTAGGAATACAGCTGCTAAGAACAAAGCTGAGCAAGTGTCCCTGTAGTATCATGGGTCATCTTTTGAGTATATGCCCAGGAGTGGTAGAGCTGGGTCCTGGAGGTAGAACTATTCGCAGTTTTCTGAGAAACTGCCAAATTTCCAAAGTGTTTGTACCAGTTTGTACTCCCACCAGCAATGGAGGAGTGTTCCCCTTGTTCCACATCCTTGACAGCATGTGCTATCACTTGAGTTTTGTTCCCAGCCATTCTGATGGTCATAAAATGGAATCACAGAGTTGTTTTGATTTGCATTTCCCTGATGACTAAACATTTATTTGTTTCTTGGTCATTCGAGTTTCTTCTGTCAAGAATTCTCTGCTTAGCACTGTAACTCATTTTTTAAATGGATTATTTATGTTGTTAGTATCTAACTACTTGAGTTTTTATACATTTTGGATATTACTCCTTTTTCACATGGAGGGTTGGTTCAGAGCCTTTCCCAACTTATGGACTGCTGTTTTGTCCTATTGATATTGTCCTTTGCCTTTCAGAAGCTTCTCAGCTTCATGAGGTTCCATTTATCAATTAATGATCTCAGAGCCTGAGTCATTGTTATACTATACATGAAGTTGGCTCCTGTACCAATGTTTTTAAAGCTAGTCCCCATTTTTTTTTGTTCTTATTGATTACTGTATCATATTTTACATTGAGGTCTTTGATATACTTGCACTTGAGTTTTGTGCAGTGTGACAGATATGGATCTATTTCCATTCTTTTACACACAGACATTATATTAGTTAGGGTTTCACTACAGTTAACAGACACCATGAACAAGGCAAAGTCTTTTTTTTTTTCAAAAAACAATTTTTTATTGGATATATTCTATATTTACATTTCATTTCCCTTTTTTGTTTCCCCACCCCCCTAAGGTCCCACATGCCCATTTCCCTGCCCCTGCTCCCTTATCCACCCCTTCCCACTTCCCTGTTCTGGTATTCCCCTACACTGATGCTTTGATCCTTTCCAGCATTAGTGTCCATTCCTTTCTTCTTGTCAGACATCATTTGGTATGTGAATTGTGTCTTTGGTGTCCCAAGATTCTAGGCTAATATCCACTTATCAGTGACTGCATACCATGGATATTGTTTTGAGACTGGGTTACCTCACTTAGTATGATGTTCTCCAGCTCCATCCATTTCTCTAAGAATTTCATTAATTCATTGTTTCTAATGGCTGAATAGTATTCCATTGTGTATATATACCACATTTTTTGTATTCCTCCGTTGAGGGACATCTGGGTTCTTTCCAGTTGTCCACTTGTTTGGTTAGAGTCACACCAAGATACTTTATATTGTTTGTGGCTATTGTGAAGGGTGTCATTTCCCTAATTTCTTTCTCGGCCTGCTTATCCTTTGTGTATAGGAAGGCTACTGATTTGCTTGAGTTGACTTTATAACCAGCCACTTTGTTGAAGTTGTTTATCAGCTGTAGGAGTTCTATGGTGGAGTTTTTTGGGTCACTTAAGTATACTATCATATCATCTGTGAATAGTGATAGTTTGACTTCTTCCTTTCCAATTTGTATCCCTTTGACTTTCTTATGTTGCAATAAAGATTGAAGCTCATTTTTCATCCAGAATGAGTGAGTTCTTTCTGCACTGGTGCTTGGTCTTTTGTTCCATATGCATATGTAAGTTTGGATGTGTGTGTAAGTATGTAACTGTGAGAATGTACATGTGCGTGTGTGTGTGTGTGTGTGTGTGTGTGTGTGTGTGTGTGTGTAAGTATGTAATTGTGAGAATGTATGCAAGCTGGTCCCAATTGAATTTGTGTGGAAATGTGTAAATGAAAACTCTATATGTTTCAAGCTGTGTATGAACTTATGTGAGATTATGCATATTTGCTTATGTAAAAGTTCTTTCTGTGAATGTTATTCTCTTCTCTTGGTTCAATAAAAGTTTATTGCTCCAAACTTACCCCAAGCCCAACAAGCAAGAGGCATCTGGACAATAGGAAAATGGCTCTAGCAACTAATCCTTTACTTAATCTCCTGCAGTTTTAGCATGAGTTGCTAAGTGCCTGAGACTGCAGTCTCTGGCTTCAGACAAACATAGAAGGCAGGTCAGATACAGTACCATAGTAAATTAGACTTAGATAAGTAAACATTTTATTATATAAAAACTATTAAATATCTTGTAAGACGAAGTCTTACCCTGAATCTTGTAAGATCAAGTCTTACCCCTACAGAAGCTCTTCCCCCCTCTGCTGCCTCAAGAAGATCCTACAAGAAAGAATACCTCCCAGGCTTCCAGCAGTGCAGGAAGAGCTGAGAGTTCTGTATCCTCATCTGAAGGCTGCTAATGGAAGACTGACTTCCAGGCAGCTAGGTTGATGGTCTTAATTCCATGCCCACTGTAACACCTACTTCAACAAGGCTACACCTCTAAATTGTGTCACTTCCTGGGACAATCATATTCAAACCATGATGGACATCCAACTAGACCAGCACCATTTGCTGAAGATGCTTTCTGTATTCTGTTGGACAGTTTTTCCTTGTTTTTTCTTTTGTCAAAATCAAGTGTCCATAGTTGTGTGGGTTTATTTCAGGTTCTTAGATTTGACTACATTGATAAACTTGTCTATCCCTATACTAATATCATACAGTTTTTAATTATGATTGCTATCTTAGAGTTTTTCTTCTATGTATAGACACCATTACCAATGTAAGACTAAAGGACATTTAATTGGCGCTGGCTTAGAGGTTCAGAGGTTCAGTCCATTATCCTCAAGGCAGGACTGTAGCAGCATCTAGGTAGATGTGGGGCAGAAGGAGCTGAGTTCTACATCACCTTCTGAAGGCTGCTATGAAACTACTGGCCCCCAGCTAGGGCTAGGACAAAGGTACTAAAGCCCACACCCACACGGTCAAACCTACTTTAACAAGGCCACAACTTGTAACAGTGCTATTGCCTGGACCATGTATATATAAACCATTACATTCCACTCCCTGGAACCTACAGGCTTTTTCAAACACATGAATCTATGGGAGTCATACCTAGTCATAGCATAATAAAAAAAGTACATTTAGTCCAATTTTCAAAGTCCTCATTGTCTATAGCACCCTCAGTCGTGTTAAAAGTCCAAAGCCCAAAGTCTTTTCTGAGATAATCCAGTAATTTAACTGTAATCTCCAAAACCTGACAGGAAACCAGCTGGAGTAACTCCAAACTCTATATTTCCATGTTGGATGTCAAAGCAGTCTTCAGATCTCCAACTCTCTTTTCATCTTTGTTGACTGCAGAAAATATATTTTTCCTGGGTTGATTCCACTCCCTGCTAGCATCTTTCCTCAGCAGTTAGCCCATGGATCTGGCATTTCAAAAATCTTTGAGTACCCAAGGCATTGCAATGACTGGGATCCACATATGATCTTCTGGTCTACTCCAAAAAGTTACTGCCATTTCTCCATCTCTGTCTTCTGTAGCACTCTAAGCTCAGGTTGATCCACTTCCCTATTATTGCTGTTAGTGGTGCTCATTCCATAAAGCATCTCCAATATGCTGGAGACTTCCACTCCAATTAGGCTTCACCAATAGCCTCTCATAGGCAATATTCATGGTGTCAAGTCTCAAAATCTTTGCATGACCTCTTCTGTCCTGGGCTATTAACTGCAACTGTAGCAGTACCCTCACCAAACGCCTTCCATGGCCCCTTACAGTGCTAAGTCTCAGCTGTTCTTCATGACCCTTTAATGCCTTCAAAATCAGTATCCCCTGGATGACTCATATATTTCCAAGTGCAGCCTGCAGCATGAGGTACAACCTTGGCTATCTCTGGAACACATCTACTTTGTACTCTCAGAAATAAATTTCCAGACTTCACCTAAATGATGCTGGTCTCTTTTGAATCACTGCTAATTTCTTAGCTCCAACTAACCAGCAGTTCCTTCTATTTTGCACTCTAAAGCCATAGCCATATGATAAAATCTTCAGAGTTCGGCTGCTTGCTGGAGCTGGAAAATTGATCCTTTGTTCTATTACATCATCCATAGTTATCTGTTTTCCTGATCCTGTATTTCCTAAATTGTAGATTGACTCAGAGATCTGCATGCCTGTCTCCTGGGATTAAATGTGTGTACCATCTCTCTTGGACTTAAGCTTTTCCACCCTAAAACTTGCTTTGTTCCAGGATGACCTGGAATTCAGAGATCTGCTTGGCGTTATTTCCTGGGATTAAAGGTGTGTACCACCCATGCCAGGATCTAAATTTAGCTGGGTAGGATCTTGCCCCAAAGTACCACACTCTTTATCTGCTATGTCCTAGAACATAGGATTCATCTCCATTTTACTTCCCAGTATGCCTATAATACATGAACCACATATTTTTTTTTATTTTTTTCTGTTTTTTATTCTTTTTTCTTTTGTTTTCATCCAGTTCCCCATCCCATTGCAAGGCATCTCTGTTCAAATTCCCGACCCTCCATGTATCAACCCCGTTATTTCCTCTCATACCTGAACCTGCCCACCTTTTTTGCCTCCCCCTTGTCACTTCCTTCCAAGTCCTGCACACCCTCTGCCTCCTGCGAATATTTTTTCCCCTTCTAAAAGGAAGGACTAAAGCATCCACATTTTGGTCTTCACATTTCTTGCACTTCATATGGTCTGTGAATTGTATCTTGAGTATTCCAAGTCATTGGGATACTATCTACTTATCAGTGAGTGCATACCATATATGTTCTTTTGTGACTGGGTTCACTTTCTCAGGATCATATTTTCTAGTCCCATCCATTTGCCTAAGAATTTCATGAATTCATTGTTTTTACTAACTTAATAGTGCTCCATTGTGTAAATGTACAACATTTTTTGTATCCATTCCTCCATTGAGGGACATCTGGGTTCTTTCCAGCTTCTGGCTATTACAAATAAGGCTGCTATGAACATAGTAGAGAATGGGTCCTTGTTACTTGTTGGAACATCTTTTGGATATATGCCCAGGAGTGGTATACCTGGGTCCTTAGGTTGTAATATATCCAGTTTTCTGAGGAACCACCAGACTGATTTCCAGAGAGGTTGTACCAGCATGCAAACTTACTAGCAATGGAGAAGTCTTCTTTCTCCACATCCTTACCAGCATCTGCTCTC
Organism: Apodemus agrarius; assembly: GCA_964023405.1. Lineage (NCBI taxonomy): Eukaryota > Metazoa > Chordata > Mammalia > Rodentia > Muridae > Apodemus > Apodemus agrarius. The sequence goes on from OZ030008.1 coordinate 82,744,658, forward strand.
ACCTGAGTTTTGGACCTTAGCTATCCTGATTGGAGTGAGGCAGAATTGCAGTGTAGTTTTGATTTGCATTTCCCTGATGACAAAGGATGTTGAATACTTCCTTAGCTGCTTCTCAGCCATCCTCAGTTGAGAATTCTCTGTTTTGTTCCATACCCCATTTTTAATATGGTTATTTGGTTCTCTGCAGTCTAACTTCTTGAGTTCTTTGTATATATTGGATAGTAGCCCCCAATATGGTGTAGAATTGATAACGATCTTTTCCCAATCTGTTGGTTACCATTTTCTCCTTTGTCTTACAGAAGCTCTGCAATTTTATGATTACCCATTTATAGATTGTTGACCTTAGAGTATAAGTCTTTGGGGTTCTTTTCAAGAAAGTTTACCTGTTTCCTATGTGCTCAAGACTCATTCCAATTTTCTCCTCATAAGTTTCAATGTATCTGCTTTTATGTAGATGTCCTTGATCCACTTGGACTTGAGCTTTGTACAGGGAAATAGGAATCAATCTACTTGCAGTCTGATACATGCTGTCTGACAGTGGAACCAGAACCATTTGTTGAAAATGCTGTTTTAGCACCTTTTTCAAACATCAAGTTACTAAACGTATATAGGTTCATTTCTGGGTCTTCAATTCTGTTCCACTGATCTACTTGCATATCTCTATCAATACCATGAAGTTTTTATCACTATTGATTACAATACTGTTTGAGGTCAGAGATGGTGATTTCCCCAGTTCTTTTATTGTTGAGAATAGTTTTTCCTATCCTTGGTTTTTGTTTTTTCCAAATGAGTTTGCAAATTGCTCTTACCATGTCTTTGAAGAATTGAGTTGGAACTTTGATGGTGATTGTATGGAATCTGTAGATTGCTTTCAGCAAAATGGTCATTTTTACTAAATTAATTCTACCAATCTATGAAAATGGGAGATTTTTCCATCCTTTTTTTTTTGCTTGTCTCTTTTTTATATATTTTTATTTTCTATATTCTTTGTTTACATTCCAAATACTTTCCCCTTTCCCAATCCACGCCCCCCCCCTCACCATATGTCCCATAAAACCAGATACACTGAAACTAATAGAAAAGAAACTTCAGAAAACCCTGGAGGACATGGGTACAGGGGAAAAGTTCCTGAACAGAACACCAATAGCTTATGCTCTAAGATCAAGAATTGACAAATGGGACCTCATAAAATTACAAAGTTTTTGTAAAGCAAAGGACACTGCCAGAAGGACAAAACAGCAACCAACTAATTGGGAAAAGATCTTCACAAACCCCACATCCGACAGAGGGCTAATATACAACATATACAAAGAACTCAAGAAGTTAGACCCGAGAGAACCAAATAACCCCATTAAAAATGGGGTACAGAGCTAAACAAAGAATTTTCACCTGAAGAAATTCAGATGGCTGAGAAGCACCTTAAGAGATCTTCAACATCATTAGTCATCAGGGAAATGCAAATCAAAACAACCCTGAGATTCCACCTCACACCAGTCAGAATGGCTAAGATTAAAAACTCAAGAGACAACAGATGCTGGAGAGGATGTGGAGAAAGAGGAACACTCCACCACTGTTGGTGGGATTACAAGAAGGTACAACCACTCTGGAAATCAGTCTGGCGGTTCCTAAGAAAATTGTGCATGACACTTCCAGAAGACCCTGTCATACCACTACTGGGCATATACCCAGAGAATTACCCCGAATGCAACAAAGATACATGCTCCACTATGTTCATAGCAGCCTTATTTATAATAGCCAGAAGCTGGAAAGAAGCCAGATGTCCCTCAATGGAGAATTTTCCATCTTATGATATCTTCTTCAATTTCTTTATTTGGGAAACTGAAGTTCTTGTCATACAGATCTTTCACTTGTTTGGTTGTTGTCACATCAAAGTATTATATATTATGTGTGACTATTGTGAAGGGTGTCATTTCCCTAATTTCTATTTCATCCTGTTTATCCTTTGAGTAGAGAAAGGCAACTGATTTGTTTGAGTTAATTTTTTATCCAACCACTCTGTTGAAGTTGTTTATCAGGTTTAGGAGTTCTTTGGTGGAATTTTTTGTGTCAGTTAAGTATACTATCATATCATCTGCAAACAGTGACATTTTGACTTCATCCTTTCCAATTTGTATCCCTTTTGCCTCCTTTATTGTCTAATTGCTTTGACTAGGATTTTGAATACTGTATTGAGTAGGTAAGGAGAGAGTGGTCAGTGTAGTCTTGTCTGATTTTAGTGGGATTGCTTCAAATTTCACTCCATTTTGTTTGATGCTGGCTACTGATCTATTGTATATTGCTTTTAATGTATTTATATATGGGCATTGAATTCCTGATCTTTCCAAGACTTTAACCATGAAGGAGTGTTGAATTTTGTCAAATGATTTCTCAGCTGAAATAATCATGTGTTTTGTTTTCCTTGAGTTTGTTTAAATAGTATATAACGTTGAAAGTTTTCATATATTGAGAGCATCCCTGTATCCATGGTATGATGCCTAGTTGATTATGGTGAACAATGTTTTTGATGTGTTCTTGGATTTTGTTTACAAGAATTTTATTGAGTAGTTTTGCATTGATATTTATAAAGGAAATTTGTCTGAAATTCTCTTTTTTGTGTGATCACTGTGTGGTTCAGGTATAAGCATAATTGTGGCATCTTTGAACAAATTGAGTAGTGTTCCTGCTGTTTCTATTTTGAGATATAGTTTGAAGAGTATTGGTATTATGTCTTCTTTCAAAGTCTGATAGAATTCTAAACTCAAGCCATCTGGTCCTGGGCTTTTTATGGTTAGGAGATGTTTAATGACTGCTTTCATTTCCTTAGGGGTTATAGAGACTGTTTAGATGGTTTATCTGAAACTTTAACTTTGGTACTTGGTAACACTGTAGAAAATTGACCATTTCACCCAGATTTTCAAGTTTTGTTGAGTCTAGGCTTTCTTGTTTTTATGAGACTTTTTTTTTAATTTTCTATATTCTTTGTTTACATTCTGAATGCTTTCCCATTTCCCAGTTCCCCCCTCACCATATGTCCCGTAAGTCCTCTTTCCTCTGCCCATTCCCCAATCAGCCCCCTTTGCATTTCTCTGTTCTGGTACTCTTCTACAATACTGGATCAAGGATTTTCAGGATCAGGGCCCTTTCCTCCCTTCTTTTTGGGAATCATATGATTAGCTAATTTTGTCTTGAATATTCAGAGCTTCTGGGCTATTTAATATCCACTTATCATTGATTGCATTCATGTGTATTCTTTTGTGATTGGGATAGCTCACTTAGGATAATATTTTCCAGTTCCAACCATTTGCCTATACATTTCATGAATTCTTTGTTTTTAATTGCTAAGTAGTATTCCATTGTATAAATATACCACATTTTCTTTATCCATTCCTCCATTGAGGGGCATCTGGGCCCTTTTCAGCTTCTGGATATTATAAGCAAGGCTGCTATGAGCATAGTGTAGCATGTGTCCTTGTTGCCTGTACGACAATACTCTGGGTATATGCACAGGAGTGGTATGGCAGGGTCCTCTGTAAATGTCATGCCCAATTTTCTGAGGAACCGCCAGACTGGTTTACATAGTGGTTCTACCATCTTGCAAGTTCTAGCCAGAGCAATTAAACAACATAAGGAGATCAAAGGGATAAAAATTTGAAAGGAAGAAGTCAAATTATCACCATTTGCAGATGATATGATAGAATACTTAAGTGACCCATATACTCCAATAGAGAACTGCTTCAGCTGATAAAGAACTTCAGCAAAGTGACTGGTTATAAAATAAACTTAAGCAAATCAGTAGCCTTCCTATACTCAAAGGACAAGCAGGCTGAGAAAGAAGTTAGGGACATAACACCCTTCACAATAGCCACAAGCAATATAAAGTATCTTGGTGTAACTCTAACCAAACAAGTGAAAGATTTGTATGACAGGAACTTCAAGTCTTTGAAGAAAGAAATCAAAGAAGACCTCAGAAGATGGAAAAATCTTCCATGCTCTTGTATTGGCAGGATTAATATAGTAAAAATGGCCATCTTTCCAAAAGCAATCTACAGATTCAATCCAATCCCCATCAAAATCCCAAATCAATTCTTCATAGATTTATAAAGAACAATTCTCAAATTCACCTGGAATAACAAAAAACCCAGGATGGCTAAAAGTATTCTCAACAATAAAAGAACTTCTGAGAGAATCAATATCCTAGACCTCAAGAGCAATAGTGTTAAAAACTGCATTGTATTGGTACAGCGACAGGCAAGTAGATCAATGGAATAGAATTGAAGATCTGGAAATGAACCCACAGAAGTATGGTCAATTGATCTTTGATAAAGGATCTACAACCATCCAGTGGAAAAAAGATAGCCTCTTCAACAAATAGTGCTGGTAGAACTGGAGGTCAGCATGCAGAAGAATGTGAGTTGATCCACTCTTATCTCCTTGCACTAAGCTCAAAACCAAGTGGACCAAGGACCTCCACATAAAACCAGACACACTGAAACTAATAGAAAAGAAACTGGGGAAAACCCTTAAGGACTTGGGCACAGGGGGAAAGTTCCTGAACAGAATACCAATAGATTATGCTCTAAGATCAATAATTGACAAATGGGACCTTATAAAATTACAATGTTTCTGTAAGGCAAAGGATACTGTCAGAAGGACAAAGTGACAGCCAACAAGTTGGGAAAAGATCTTCACCAACCCCACATCCGACCGAGGGCTAATATCCAAAATATACAAAGAACTCAAGAATTTAGACCCCAAAGAACAAAATAATCCTATTAAAAATGGGGTACAGAGCTATACAAAGAATTTTCACCAGAAGAAATCAAGATGGCTGAGAAGCACCTTAAGAGATGTTCAACATCATTAGTCATCATGGAAATGCAAATCAAAACAACTCTGAGATTCTACCTCACTCCAGTCAGAATGGCTAAGTTTAAAAACTCAAGAGACAACAGGTGCTGGAGAGGATGTGGAGAAAGAGGAATACCCCTCCACTCTTGGTGGGATTGCAAGATGGTACAACCAGTCTGGAAATCAGTCTGGCAGTTCCTTAGAAAATTGGGCATGACACTTCCAAAGGACCCTCTCATACCACTCCTGGGCATATTCCCAGAGGATTCCCCTGCATGCAATAAAGACCTATGATTCACCATGTTCACAGCAGCCTTATGTATAACAGCCAGAAGCTTAAAGGATCCCAGGTTTCCCTCAAATGAGGAATGGATACAGAAAATGTGGTATATTTATACAATGGAATACTACTCAGCAATTAAAAATAATGAATTCATGCAATTTGTAGGCAAATGGTTGGATCTGGAAAATATCATCCTAAGTGAGTTATCCCAATCACCAAAGAAAACACATGAAATGCAATCAGTGATAAGTGGATATTAATGAGCCCAGAAGCTCTGAATGCTCAAGGCACAATTAGCAAATCAAAAGATTCCCAAGAAGGAAGGAGAGGACACTGGTCCAGAAAAGACTGGTTCCAATTCTGCAGGAGAGTATAATAACAGAGAAAGGGTTGGGGGGGTGATTGGGGAATGGGCTGGGGGGAGGGGAGGGAGGAAGAGGACTTATGGAACACATGGTGAGGGGGAACTGGGAATGGGAAAGCATTTGGAATGTAAACAAAGAATATAAAAAATTAAAAAAAAGAAATGTTCAACATCATTAGTCATTAGGGAAATGCAAATCAAAACAACCCTGAGATTTCACCTCACACCAGTCAGAATGGCTAAGATTAAACACTCAGGAGACAGCAGGTGTTGGCAAGGATGTGTAGAAAGAGGAATATTCTTCCATTGTTGGTGGGATTGCAAGATGGTACAACCACTATGGAGTCTAGGCTTTTGTAGTAGCATCTGACACTTTTTTTCTTCAGTTTCTGTTGTTAGGTCTCCCTTTTCAGTTCTGATTTTGTGAATTTGGATATTGCCTCTGTGCCCTCTGGTTTTCTAAGTGTTTATCTTTTTCATTTTCTCCAAGAACCAGCTCCTGGTTTGGTTGAATATTTGTATAGTTCTTTTTATTTCTACTTGGTTAATTTCAGCCCTGAGTTTGATTATTTCCTGCTCTCTACTCCTCTTGGGTATATTAGCTTCTTTCTGTTCTAAAGTTTTCAGGTGTGCTGTCAAGCTGCTATTGTATGCTCTCTCCATTTTCTTTTGGAGGCCCTCATAGCTCTAAGTATTTCTCTTATCACTGCTTTTATTGTGTTCCATAAGTTTGGGTATGTTATGACTTCATTTTCATTAAATTTGAAATAGTCTTTAATTTCTTTCTTTATTTCCTCTGTGACCAAGTTATCATTGAGTAGAGTGTTGTTCAGCTTTCATATGCATTTCCTATTTTTCTGTTATTATTAAAGAACACCATTAGCGTGCTATAATCTGACAGGACATATAGAATTATCTTCTTTTTGTGTCTTCTTTGGCATGTTTCATTACTGATTATATGGTCAATTTTGGATTTTCTTTGTCTCTTGTGTCAATATTTTCTATGATATCTTCTGAACCTGAGATTCTCTCTTCTATCTATTGCATTCTGTTGGTGATGTTTTTATCTATGATTCCTGATCTCTCTTGTAGGTTCTCTATCGCCAGGGTTGTTCCCCTTTATGATTCCTTATAGTTTCACTTTCCATTTTTAGATCCTGGATGGTTTTGTTCAATTCCTTCTCCTGTTTGTGTTATCCTGTAATTCTTTAAGGTATTTTTGTGTTTCCTCTTTAAGAGCTTCTGCCTCTTTGTCTGAGTTCTCCTATATTTCTTTCAGGGAGTTATTTATGTTTTTCTCTAAGTCCTCTTTCATCATCATAAGATGTCATTTAAAATATGAATCTTGCTTTTTAGCCTGTGTTGAGGTAACCAGGACTTGCTGAGGTGTGAGAACTGGCTTTTGGTAGCCTTGATTTCTGTTGGTTATGTTCTTGTGCTTGACTCTTGCCATCTGAATTTCTTCATCTAGTGTTAGTTGTTCTTGCTCTCTCTAACTGAAGTTGTCCCTCCAGTTGGCCTGTGAGCCTGTCATCATAGGTGTTTCTACATTCCTAAGGAAACCAGATCTCTCTGGGCAGGATTTGGGTATGTAGGGCTGTGGGACAGCCTTATCTCTGGGACGCAGATAGAAACTCGAATAATACTGCTGCTATTTTTCCTTTCTAAGCTTACTATGCTTCTTCAAAATGCTCTTCATGAGACTTAATCATAGAACAAAGTCTCTGCAGGGATAATTTGAGATTCTCTTTTTCAATGCAATTAATATAAATCGCTTTACCTTATCCTCAGGTAGACACTTCAGATAAGGGTAAAAGGCAGCCACATTCTTCACCAAAATTCCACAGAAACCATCTCTAGGCCATACTCAGATTCTTCTCTGAAATCTTGTGCTCCAGGTCTGCACAGTTCAAATTACTCTCAGCAACAAAGCCTTCCATTTTCCTACTAGGATGACACATTAATCCCCATTTAAAGCACTTCACTACTTTCCAAACTCAAAGTCCCATAATACATATTCTTGCAACGAAGTTGGAAGCATGATCAGCCCTATCACCACAATATTCCAGTCCCTGATATCAACTTCTGTTTTAGGGTTTTACGGCAGTGAACAGACAGGATGACCATGGCAAGTCTTATAAAGGAAAACATTTAATTGGAGCTGGCTTACAGGTTCATAGGTTTAGTCCATTATCATCGAGGCAGGAGCATAGCAGTGTCCAGGCAAATGTGGGAGTGTTCCACATCTTCATTTTAAGGCTGCTGTGAGATTACTGGCCAAACAGGCAGCTAGGTCTAGGGTCATTTCCACAAGGACACAACTACTCCAAAAAGCCACACCTCTCTACAGTGCCATTCCTTTGGCCAAGCATATATAAACCATCACAACTGACCTATAGTATAGTTTCAGGTAATACTTCTCCAAATTCTTTTAGTGTTCAGGATAGCTTTTGCGGTCCTGGATTTTTCTTTCCATATGAAGTGGAAAATTGCTCTGTCAAGGTCTATAATGAATTTTGATGGGAATCTTTTCTTTCAAACTTTTATTTGTTATTTTGTTTATTTACACTTCATAAGTTTTCCCCTCTTTTTGGTTTTCTCTCTGAAAACCCCCATCCCAACTCCTTATCCCTGCCTCCACGACGGTGCTCCCCCAACCAACCTCCCACTTCCACCCCACCACCCTAGCATTCCCCTATACTGGGGAATCAAGCCTTCACTAGAATAAGGGCCTCCCCTCTCTTTGATGCTAGACAAGGCCATACTCTGCTAAATGTGAAGCTGGAGTCATGGGTCCCTCCTTGTGCATTCTTTGGTTGGTGGTTTAGTTCCTCGGAGCTCTGGAGATTCTCGCTGGTTGATGTTGTTGCTCTTCCTATGAGGTTTGATCTCCACTGAATTACCCTGCTTTGTCCGCTAGTTGGCTGCAAGCAACCACATCTGCTTTGGTATGGCTGTGACTGAAACTCTCAGGAAACATCCATATCAGGCTCCTGTCAATAAGCACTTTTAGGCATCATCAATAGTGTCTGGTTTTGGTGACTGTATGTGGGATTGATCCACAGGTAGGGCAGTCTCTGGATGGCCTTTCCTTCAGTCTCTACTCCACTCTGTATTTCCTTTAGACAGGAGAAATTCTGGGTTAAAATTTTGAGAAGGGTGGGTGACCCCATCTCTCATCTGGGGGCCATGCTTAACCTGTCTCTACAGGTTCTCTCTTCACTTTGTTGGGTATTTCAGCTAATATCATCCCTGTTGGGTCCTAGGAGCCTCTTGCTTTCCTGGCATCTGGAACCTTCTGATGGCTACCCCCAGTTCCCCATCTCCTATTGCTACACAGCTCGGTTCAATTTCCTGCCCTGTACATCTCCTCTGTTTAATCTCACACCTGACCCTGCCACCCCCAACCACTACTTTTAGTAAGATGTCTATTTTTTGGTTATTCCTACAAATCTAGAAGCATGGGAGGTATTTCCATCTTCTGATATCTTGCTTAATTTCTTTCTTCAGGAGCGTTGAAGTTCTTGTCATTTGGCCTTTCACTTCCTTGGTTAGAGTTACACCAAGGTATTTTATATTATTTTTGTCTATTTTAAGGGAGGTTCTTTCCATAATCAACTTCTTAGTCTTTATTATTTTATTATCTATATTCTTTGTTTACATTCCAAATGATTTTCCTTTTCCAGTTACCCCCTCACCATAAGTCCCAGAAGCCCTCTTCCTTCCACCCATTCTCCAATCAACCCCCTCCTACTTCTCTATCCTGTTAATCTCATACAATGTTGAATCAAGCCTTTCCAGGACCAGGGCCATCTCCTTCCTTATTCTTGGGAATGATTTGATATATAAATTGTGTCTTGGCTATTGAGAGCTTCTGGGCTAATACCCACTTACCAGTAACTGCATTCTATGTGTGTTCTTTTGTGATTGGATTACCTCACTTAGGATGATATTTTCCAGATCCATCCATTTGCCTAAGAATTTCATGAATTCATTGTTTTTAACTGCTGAGTAGTATTACATTGTGTAAATATACCACATTTTCTGTATCCATTCCTCCACTGAGGGACATATGGGTTCTTTCCAGCTGATGGCTATTATAAATAAAGCTGCTATGAACATAGTAGAGCATGTGTCCTTATTTCAAGCCAGGGAATACTCTGGGTATATGCCCAGGAGTGATATAGGGTCCTCCAGAAGTGTCATACCCAGTTTTCTGAAGAACTACCAGACTGATTTCCAGAGTGGTTGTACCAGGTTGCAATCCCACCAGCAGTGGAGGAGTGTTCCTCTGTCTCCACATCCTTGCCAACACTTGCTGTCTACTGAGTTTTTAATCTTAGCCATTCTGACTGGTGTAAGGTGATTAATGATGCTGAACATTTATTAAGATGCATCTAAACCATTCGAAGATCTTCAGGTAAAAATTTTTCATTTAGCTCTGTACCCAATTTTTTAAAAGGGTTAGTTGGCTCTCTGGACTCTAACTTCTTGAATTCTTTGTATATATGGGATATTATCCCTTGGTCTGAAGTAGGATTGATAAAGATGTTTTCCCAATTTGTTGGTTTCCATTTTGTCCTTTTGGCAGAGACCTTTGCCTTACAGAAACTTTGTAATTTCATGAGGTCCCATTTGTCAATTCTTGATCTTAGAACATAAGCTATTGGTGTTCTGTTCAAGAACTTTTCCCCAGTGCCCATGTCCTCAAGGGTCTTCCTCAGTTTCTTTTCTACTAGTTTAAGTGTATCTGGTTTTATGTGGAGGTCTTTGATCACTTGGAGTTGAGCTTAGTATAAGGAGATAAGAATCGGACAATTCGCAATCTTCTGCATGTTTGCCTCCAGTTGAGTCAGCACCATTTGGTGAAAAGGCTATCTTTTTGCCACTGGATAGTTTCAGCTCCTATGTGAAAGATCAAGTGACCATAGGTGTGTGGGTTCATTTCTGGGTCTTCAATCCTATTCCCTTGATCTACCTGCCTGTCAGTGTACCAATATCATGCAGTTTTTAACACTATTGCTCTGTAGTACTGCTAGAGGTCCAGGATACTGATTCCCCCAGAAATTCTTTTACTTTTGAGGATAGTTTTAGTTATCTTGGGTTTGTGATATTCCAGAAGAAATTGGGAATTGCTCTTTCTAATTCTTTGAAGAACTGAGTTGAGATTTTGATGGGGATTGAATTAAATCTGTATATTGCTTTTCACAACATGACCATTTTTATTATATTAATCCTTCCAATCCAAGAACATGGAAGATTTTTCCATTTTTTGAGGTCTTATTTAATTCCTTCTTCAGAGACATGAAGTTCTTGTCATGCAGATTTTTCACTTGTTTGGTTAGAGTCACACCAAGATACTTTGTATTGTTTGTGGTTATTGTGAAGGGTGTCATTTCCCTAAATTCTTTCTCAGTCTGTATATCCTTTGAGTATAGGAAGGCTACTGATTTGCTTCAGTTGATTATATAGCCAGCCTCTTTGCTGAAGATGTTTATCAGCTGTAGGAATTCTCTGGTGGAGTTTTTTGGATCACTTAAGAATACAATCATATCATCTGCAAATAGTGATTGTTTGAAATCTTCCTTTCAAATTTATATCCCATTGAGCGCCTTATGTTGCCTAATTGCTCTAACTAGAATGTCAGGTACTATATTAAAAGATATGTAGAGAGGGGCCAGCCTTGTCTAGTACCTCATTTTAGTGGGATTGCTTCAAGTTTCTTTCCATTTAATTTTATGTTGGCTACCGGTTTGCTGTTTATTGCTTTTACTAGGTTTAGGTATGGGCCTTGAATTCCAGTTCTTTCCAAGACTTTTAGCATGAAAGGATGCTGAATTTTGTCAAATGCTTTTTCAGCATCTAATGAAATGACCATTTTTTTCCTTTTAGTTTGTTTATGTAGTGCATTGCTTGATGAATTTCCATGTATTGAACCATTCCTGCATCCTTGTGAACCATCCCTGCATCCTTGGGATGAAACCTACTTGATCATGGTGGATGATCATTTTGGTGTGTTATTGGATTTGATTGGCAAGAATTGTATTGAGTATTTTTGCATTGATATTCATAAGGGAAATTGGTCTGTAGTTCTTTGTTGGATTTTTGTGTGGTTTTAGTATCAGCATAATTGTGTCTTCTTAGAATAATTTGGGTAGTTTTCCTTCTGTTTCTATTTTGTGGAATAATTTGAAGAGGATTGATTTTTAGACCTTCTTTGAAGGTCTGATAGAATTCTCCACTAAAACCATCTGGTCCTGTACTTTTTGTTGGTTGGAAGACTTTCTATGACCCCTTCTATTTCTTTAGGGGTTATGGGACTCTTTAGATGATTTGTTTGATCCTGATTTAATTTTGGTATTTTGTATCTGTCTAGAAAATTGTCCATTTCCTCCAGATTATCCAGTTGTGTTGATTATAGGCTTTTGTAGTAGGATCTGATGATTTTTTTAATTTCCTCAGTTTCTATTGTTATATCTCACTTTTCATTTCTAATTTTGTTAATTTGGATCCTGTCTCTGTGCCCCTGGGTTAGTCTGGCTAAGGATTTATCTATCTTCTTTATTTTCTCATATAACCACCTCCTGGTTTTATTGGTTCTTTGTATGGTTCTCTTTGTTTCTACTTGATTGATTTCAGCCCTGAGTTTTATGATTTCCTGTCTTCTACACCTCCTGGGGAATTAACTTCTTTATTTTATGCTATTTTATTTTATTTTATTTTTTATTTTTTGTAATTTTTTTATTGGGTATATTCTTTATTTACATTTCATTTCCCCTTTCCTGTTTCCCCGCCCCCAAAAGTCCCATATGCCCTTTTCCCTCCCCCTGTTCCCCCATCCTCCCCTTCCCAATTCCCTGTTCTGGTATTCTACACTGATGAATTTGCCTTTCCATATCAAGGGTCCACTCCTTCCTTCTTCTCAGACATCATTTGTTATGTGGTTTGTGTATTTGGTGTTCCAAGATTCTAGGCTAACATCCACTTATCAGTGAGTGCATACCATGGGTATTGTTTTGAGACTGGGTTACATTACTTAGTATGATGTTGTCCAGCTCCATCCATTTCTCTAAGAATTTCATGAATTCATTGCTTCTAATGGCTGAATAGTACTCCATTGTGTATATATACCATATTTTTGTATCCATTCCTCTGTTGAGGGACATCTGGGTTCTTTCCAGCTTCTGGCTATTATAAATAAGGCTGCTATAAGCATAGTGGAGCATGTATCCTTATTACATGCTGGGGAATCCTCTGGGTATATGCCCAAGAGTGGTATAGCAGGGTCCTCCGAAAGTGTCATGCCCAGTTTTCTGAGTAACCACCAGACTGATTTCCAGAGTGGTTGTTCTATTTCTTAGTTGGATCTTTATGTGGCTTTGGTATCAGTATAATTGTGGCTTTGTAGAATGAGTTGGGTAGTGTTCCTTCTGTTTCTATTTTGTGGAATAGTTTGAAGAGTATTGTTATTAGGTCTTCTTTGAAGGTCTGATAGAATTCTGCATTAAAACCGTCTGATCCTGTGCTTTTTTTTTTTTTTTTTTTTTTTTGATTGGAAGGCTTTCTATGACCCCTTCTATTTCCTTAGGGATTATGGGACTGTTTAGATGTTCTATTTGGTCTTGATTTAATTTTAGTATTTGGTATCTGTCTAGGAAATTTTGCGTTTCCTCTGCATCCTTGTCACCACCAGCTATATCCTTGTTTTTTTTTTTAATTTTTATTTTCTATATTTTATGTTTACATTCCAAAGGCTTTCCCCTTTCCCAGTTCCCACCCACCATACTTCCCATAGTTCCTCTTCCCCCCAACTATTGCCCAATCATTCCCCCTCCCCCCTCGGTTTCTTTACTAAACTAGATGCTATCTTTACAGGCCCAGGGTCCTCTCCTTTCTTCTTCTTGGGAAACGTAGCGTTTCTGACTGATGTGAGGTGAAATCTAAGGATTGTTTTGATTTGCATTTCCCTAATGACTAATGATGTTGAACTTTTCTTAAGGTGCTTCTCAGTCATCCAAAGTTCTTCAGGTGAAAAGTCTTTGTTTAGCTCTGTACCCCATTTTTTTGATAGGAATCTTCTTGCTTTCATGGTCTCTGGTGAGAAGTCTGGTGTAAATATGATAGGTCTTCCTTTATATGTTACTTGGCCTTTTTCTCTTACTGCTTTTAATACTCTTTCTTAGTACATTTGGGGTTTAGTACATTTGGGGTTTTGATTATTATGTGACAGGAGATATTTTTGTTCTGGTCCGATCTGTTTGGAATTCTGTAGGCTTCTTTTATATTCATGGGCAACTCTATCTTTAGGTTAGGGAAGTTTTCTTTCATAATTTTGTTGAAGATAATTGCTGGCCCTTTAAGTTGTAAATCTTCACTCTCATCTATACCTATAATCATTAGGTTTGGTATTCTCATTGTGTCCTGGATTTCCTTGATGTTTTGGGTTACAAGCTTTTTCCTTTTTGCATTTTCTTTGACTGTTGAGTCAATGGTTTCTATGGTATCTTTGGCATCTGAGATTCTTTCTTCGATCTCTTGTATTCTGTAGTTGATATTTGCATCTATGGCCCCTCATTTCTTCCCAAGGTTTTCTAAATCCAACGTTGTCTCCCTTTGTGATTTCTTAGTTGTTTCTACCTCTGTGTTTAGATCCTGGATGTTTTTGCTTAGTTCTTTCACTTTTTGTTTTTGTTTTCCCGTATTTCTTTAATAGATTTTTCTGTTTCCTCTTTCATGACTTCTGCCTGTTGACTCAATTTCTCCTGCATTTCTTTAAGTGATTTTTATGTTTCCTCTTTATTGGCTTCTATCTGTTGACCTATATTCTCCTCATGTTCTCTTGTATTCCTTTAAGAGATTTTATTTATGTTCTTTTTGTGTTCCTCTAACAGCATCTTGACCAGTGACTTTAAATCTAAATCTTGTTGTTCTGGTGTACTGGGGTATCGAGGACTTGCTGTTGTTGGAGAATTGTGTGCAGGTGCTGCCATATTGCCTTGATTTCTGTTAGTAATGTTCCTATGTTTGCCTTTTGCCATCTAGTTATCTCTGGCATTAGTTGGTCCTGCTGTCACTCACTGGTGCTAGAACTTCCTGTGGGCTTGTAAGGCTATTTCTGTACCACTGGTTGACTGGGTTTTACCTGGCACAGATTGCTGATGTGCTGCCCTACCCTTGGGTGCCATTGGAGCTCTGGTGTTTCTTGTCACAAGCAATGCTATACTTGGGTTGTCTTTGTATATCTGGTGTTGCCTGTCTGGTCTGCCCTGTAGTGAATAAGTGGATGCTGTGAGGACCCCTTTAAGTACAGATCACTCTGCAGGGCAAATGGCCCAGGACAGGGCTTGCTGCTGGATTTCAAATGCTCTGCTGAGGCTGGTTCTTGAATGTTCATCTTCTACAGAATAACCTGCTCCTGTCTGTTCTTGAGAGAATATCAGAAAATAGGATCTTCCCCGTGTCAGATGTGGCACAGGTCTACCACATCAGATGGAACAGGGCAGTGGCGAGTAACCTGTTCCTGTTGGTTCTGTAGAGAGTATCAGGAAATGGGATCTTCCCCATGTCAGATGTGTCACAGGTCTCTGGCTGAGCTGGCTGCTTGGTCACAGGCGCCAAGATGGTGGTGACCTTAGACCATAGGGTTCCCTCTAACCACAGTACTCCCTGCAGGTCAGATGCTTCCCTGCAGGACACCTGGCCAGACAATTTCTGAGCTGCCCATATCCTGCGTGCAGAAGGAAACCAGGTAGGCTGTATCCTAAGAGATCTCTCATTCTGGTGTTCCCTGAGTACCTGGTTGAGCTGGCTCCTTGGTCATAGAAGCCAAGATGATGGCAACCTCACACTGCTGGGCTCCTTTTGACTGTGGGACTCAGATGCTTCCTTGCAGGATACATGCCCAGGCATCTGTAGAGCTGCCCAGCTCCTACAGCCAGAAGAAACTTTTTAGTCTATTTATCATTTGTATCAAGAAGAGCTACTGTTTTTTGAGCTTATTTTGTATCTGTCCACTTTTGTGAAATGTGTTTAAGAGAAGTACAGGTTCTCTGTTAGAAGTTTTTGGGGGTCACTTATGTGTATTATCATATCATCCTCAAATACTTATACTTTGATTTCTTCCTTTCCAATTTTTATCCCTTTGATCTCTAGATTTTTATATCTCTAGAGTTTTTATAACTCTAGCTACAATTTCCAATATTTTATTTAATAGACAGGGAGAGTGTGGGCAGCCTTTCCTTGTTCCTGATTTTAGTGGAATTGCTTTAAGTAAAAAATAGTACAGTAAAATCCTTAATTACTTTGTTGTTTTGATCTGTCTCACTCTCTCTTTTTGACTTTGATTTTCTTTTAAACATGGCAATAAGAATATTCAATTTTTACTTGACAGGATCTTTGAGATCCTCTTTGTCTTTAGTTGAGATTAATATTTTTTTTAAAAAAGAGTATAAACAATATGTGTGTGTCTGTATAATATAGTATATACATACATACTTATCTTGATAAAATCTGACATTGAAATGAAAAACTAGTAGTTTCAAAGTCGTGTGTGTGTGTGTGTGTGTGTGTGTGTGTGTGTATTTCTGTGTGGATTTGTATGCAGTCAAATGAGTATAAGATGACTTTGTCCTGTTGTCATCCTTTTATAATACTTCCCATATATCAGTTGAAGTGTGATTTAAAAGACTCAACTAATCCTAACCTGGAATACAGCCCCATGTTTTTTCATTGAGTAAAAGTAAATGTCAAGATGATAAAAGCTAATCAAGTCTGTTTTACTCATACTGAAATGTTAAAAAATCCATAAACCTAAAATTCAAAAACAATAGGTGTCCTTACCTTGAGGACACCTAACACTATCACTTTTATGATTGTGCCGTTTTCAGAATAGCAATGGATTCATATGAGATGCCTATAATAGCCTAATTTTATGACTTAGGAATAGGAAGACCTCCAGAAACCTATTAATATTTCAAATAACTTTTCTCACCTATAAAGTTTTTCAAAATCTGAACTTTCTATGCTAGTTGGTAGTCCCAATTATGAATCTGAATGTCATGAGATCATCAAATAGTCAAATGCAGTTGGTATCCATAATTATTTTGAAAGTATGATGAATATCCATCACTAAGTTAAATATTGAAATTTAAAATGACACTTATTTGTGAAATTAACAGTCATTTTTGAGGCTTTATTGTTAGGAAAATTTTTATGAAGCTTGAAATTTACAGTGCTATATACTTGGTCATCTTTTCCTTTTTCAGGTCTGAATGAAAATTAATCTTCAGGTAAAAGCAGTAATGCTATATTCTTCAGGTAAAAGCAGTAATGCCATATGGCAGGCCATTTTCTCAAGGTTTATTTGGAATTCTTTAAGATACATATTTAAATACTCAGTAATTAAATTTAAATTCAGAATTAAAAACGACTGATTTTAAAGAAACACGATTTAAACTTCTTTGAATTATAGCTAAAAGAATAATTTCTTCACTAAAATGTTTGCTTAACAAGCCAAAGGACCTGCATTATTTTATAGTCCCCCTGATAAAAAGTCATCCTGGAGTATTCTAGTTCTGTGGACACAGAAAAAGCTGAATCTCTGCACATTGCTCACCATCCAGACAAGCCTACTTGTCCAGTTCTGGGACATTAATAAACTATGTTTCAGTAAGCCAAAATCAAAGATAGAGAGCACATGAAGGCCAACATCTGACCTTGTTCTCCGGGACCTGCATGCATATGCAAACATACATATGAACCTGCACATATATGAAAGTACACATGCATACTTATATATGCTTCTGTCCTTTATTTTTTATATATGGCTATGTTAAAAATTAAATCCTGTAAATAACTACATGATTAGAATAAATAATAACTTATTCCAAATGTAGCTAAAACATTGTAAAGCATGAATGAAAAGAACTGAGTCCATCATAATTCATATTAAAAATGGATTTCTTGTTATAGAAATAAGAGAAAACTTTTATGAAATTTCAAAATTTTAGCATAAGTGTTTTTCAAAATACGTACATATGTTCATACCTTTTTATTTAAGTCAAAATTTCCATGACAATTTGCCCTAGTAAATACACAAACTTGTCCATTGGCACCCTGGATATTATAGTATGAAAGATTTGTAACTTGATCATTTTCATTAATTTAGGAGGCAATATTCAGTTGAGAAAGAAATTAGGAAGGACTATCCATTCTTCCTTTTATTTATTTATTTATTTATTTATTTTTTTGGTTTTTCGAGAATGGTTTCTCTGTGTAGCTCCGGCTGTCCTGGAGCTCACTCTGTATACCAGGCTGGCCTCAAACTCAGAAATCCACCTGCCTCTGCCTCCCAAGTGCTGGGATTAAAGGTGTGCACCATCACTACCTGGCTAGGACTATCCATTCTTACTCATGTTCTAAACATATTACATTATAAAAAAAGAAACAGAGTAATATAAATAATAGAAGGAAGGTAACACTCATTAACGGTCATATGCATCATCAATATTTCTAAGGAATTGGCATTAAAAAAGTCAACAAAATATAAGATGATAAAAATCTTATATTTTATATGAAAATCCGTCAATACAATCCACTACATAAACAAATTCAAAGAAAAAAACCACATGATCTTTCATTAAATATTGAAAAAGCATTTGACAAGATTCAGCACCATTTCATGCTAAAAGTATTGGAAAGAACAGGAATTCAAGGCCCATACCTAAGCAAAGTAAAAGCAATATACAGCAAACTGGTAGGCAACATCAAATAAATGGAGAGAAATTGAAGCAACCACACTAAAATGAGGGACTACACATGGCTGCCCCCTCTCTCCATATCTTTTTAATATGGTACTTGAAGCCCTAGCTAGGGCAATTAGACAACATAAGGAGCTTAAAGGGATACAAATTGGAAAGTAAGAAGTCAAACTATCACTATTTGCAGATGATATGATAGTATACTTGTGACCCAAAAAACTCCACCAGAGAACTTCTACAGCTGATAAACAACTTCAGCAAAGTGGCTGGTTATAAGATCAACTCAAACAAATCAGTAGCCTTCCTATACTCAAAGAATAAGCAGGCTGAGAAAGAAATTAGAGAAATGACACCTTTCACAATAACCACAAACAATATAGTATCTTGGTTTGACTTTAACCAAACAAGTAAAAAAGAGCTGTATGACAAGAACTTCAGGTCTCTATAGTAAGAAATCAAAGAAGACCTCAGAATCTTCCATGTTCATGGATTGGCAGGATTAATATAGTAAAAATGGCTATCTTGCCAAAAGCAATTTACAGATTCAATGCATTCCCCATCAAAATCCCCACTCAGTTCTTTATAGAGTTAGAAAGAGAAATTCTCAAATTCATCTGGAATAGCAAAAAACCCAGGATAGCTAAAACTATTCTCTAAATAAAAGAACTTCTGCGGCAATCAGTATCCAGGACCTCAAACAGTACTACAGATTAATAGTGTTAAAAACTGCATGGTATTGGTACACTGACAGGCAGGTAGTCAGTGGAATAGAATTGAAGACCCAGAAATGAACCCATACACCTATGGTCACTTGATCTTAAACATAGGAGCTGAAACCACCCAGTGGAAAAAAAGAGCCTTTTCAACAAATGGTGCTGGCTCAACTGGATGACAGCATGCAGAAGAATGCAAATTGATCCATTCTTATCTCCTTGAATTAAGCTCAACTGCAACTGGATCAAGGACTTTCGCATAAAACCAGATACACTGAAACTAATAGAAAAGAAACTGGGGAAGATCCTTGAGGGCATGGCACAGGGGAAACGCTCCTGAACAACACACCAATAGCTTAAGCTCTAAGAACAAGAATTGACAAATGGGACCTCATAAAATTACAAAGTTTCTGTAAGGCAAAGGACACTGCCAAAAGGACAAAATGGCAACCAACAAATTGGGAAACGATCTTCATCCACTTTACATCCAACAGAGAGCTAATATCTAATATATACAAAGAACTCAAGAAGTTAGACCCCAGAAAACAAAATAACCCTATTAAAAATGGGGTACAAAGCTAAAGAAAGAATTTTCACTTGAAGAATTTTGGATAGCTGAGAAGCACCTTAAAAAGTTTTCATCATTATTAGTCATTAGGGAAATGCAAATCAAAACAACCCTGAGGTTTCACCTCACACCAGTCAGAATGGCTAAGATTAAAAACTCAGGAAACAGCAAGTTTTGGCTTGGATGTGGAGAAAGAGGAACACTCCTCTACTGCTGTTGAGATTGCAAGATTGTACAATCACTCTGGAAATCAGGGTGGCCGTTCCTCAGAAAACTGGTCATGACACTTCTGGAGGACCCTGCTTTACCACTCCTGGACATATATCTAGAGTATTCCTTGGCATGGAATAAGGACAGATGTTCCACTATGTTCATAGCAGCCTTATTTATAATAGCCATAAGCTGAAAAGAACCCAGATGTCCCTCAATGGAGGAATGTGTAGGTCGCGTGTCTATCTCGCCAGCAAGAAGGACACGAGACAGTCAGGATCCTTCCTTTATTGCGGGGTTGATTGCAGAGGCGAAAGACCAAGAAGGGAAGAGTGGTGAATCTTAAATAAGCCTAGGCAGGATGTGTTTCTACCTGATTGGTGCACGCCAAGATGCCTCATTAGTATGCTCAGGGTCTGAGCTGCGACCGCCAAACCTCTACCTGAGCATGCACAGTAGGGTGCGGAGTGGAGTAAACAACAGCACATTGCTGATTCATCACAGGAAATGGGCGCCATCTTGTAATGGCAAATGTGGCTTCCTACAGGAATGGATACAGAAAATGTGGTATATTTACATAATGGAATACTACTCAGCACATTAATACAGTGACTTCATGAAAATTTTAGGCAAATGGTTGGAACTAGAAAATATCATACTAAGTGAGGTAACTCATTCACAAAAGAACACACATAGAATGCAATCACTGATAATTGGATATTAGCCCAGAAGCTATAAATACGCAAGACACAGCTCACATATCTAATCATTCCCAATAAGAAGGAAGAAGAGGGCACTGGTCCTAGAAAGGCTTGATGCTGCATTGTAGGGGACTGCCAGGACAGAGAAGTGGGAGGAGGTTGATTGAGGAATGGGCAGAGGGAAGATGGCTTATGGGACTTATGGGGTAGGGGAAACCAAGAAATTAAAATCATTTGGAATGTAAACAAAGAATATAGAAATTAATTTTAAAATTAGCAGAAATAATGTAAAATTGAGTCCCTATATTAGGGTTACAACATTTTCTAGAGAAACAGAACTATTGTGGCAAATATCTAAAAAGAACCGCAAGCTTCCCCTGTGTCTCCCAGCTACTCTCAGCCCTGGCTCACCAGCCCGTTCTTATTTTGAGGAGACTAACTCTGAGCTCCAAAATTACTCCACACAGCTTGCAATGTTCCTACTGGCAGGTTACCACAACAGCCCCAAGCTTCACACACACACACCCCCACACACAATATTTGTGGTCCACATCTTGCAAAGCCATGCTTTTGCAGCCATACCTTTGTCTCTTGAACCAAGTCTATGCACTGCGTGAAGGAAAATGCCACACAAACCTAGTTCAGAAACAATGGTAATGTAATCACTGGGTGTAACTAGAATCCTAATCTTGTAACCATAATACATCTAAATCTTCCAGTGGTGAAACCTGGCAGATTTGCCATAATCCAGGAGACACTAGTAGCTACATCTTGTCCTCATGCTATCCCTGTCCAAAAAGAACCCTCTCTCCCTCCTGCTTCCTCTCTTGCCCTCTCCAAACTCCCGTACTCACCCAATGATTGGCTCTTTAATTCATTATGGGATGCTTCACCAGAAATCACCTGAGTATGTGACTCATTCCTCATTTGCAGCCCCTCCCAGGGGAGGGAAGTTAGCATTAAAATACAAGCAACCCCAGGACTGTTCACAACATATAACTTATAGAATGAATACATATTTTTATACAATATATGATATATGATTATATGTTTATTCTATAGGTTTATATGTATACACACACACACACACACACACACACACACACACACCTTAATCCATCAGAGCCGAAGTTCTGAATTCAGGGGCTAATACTATTACCATGACTAACATTTCACATACTAACATTTTTCAGGGCAGGCTTATAAAGAAAAAAGCCATAAAAAATACAGTAAGCTCATACACAGGTTCAAGAAATACTCCCAGTGGTTGGCTATGACACAAGCCATTTTAGACAGAAGAGTTCATATTGACCTTTAATTTGAAGGGTCCTATGTAAGAATTTGTGGAATTTCTTAAGATTGACAAACCTATACAGAATATAACAGAATATGTGATCAGCATAACCTTGGTCTGAGGAAGTTGTTTTTCTGTGCTGATGACTAGCAGGCACAGTATAGCAACATTATGAAATAGCTGGCAGACATGGGACAACATGGCTTCAGCCATGCTTACCTCCCAAGAGAAAAGTAGTCCAGATTAAAGGTGGGTCTTCCCACTTCAAATATCTGGATTAAAAGTGGGTCATCCAAGTGATTTAATTAAGAAAAAAATCTCCTCACCTCTAATAGATAGACATGGCCCAATTTGAGACATGGAGTGACCCATCCATCCATCTTCAAAATTCTTGATCCAGAATTGTTCCTGTCTAAAAGAAATGCAGGGACAAAAATGGAGTAGAGACTGAAGGAAAGGCCATACAGACACCAGAACAACTTGGGATCCATCCCATATGCAAGCACCAAACTCTTACATTATTACTTATGCCATGTTTTGTTTGCAGAAGTTGCATAGTATGACTGCCCTCTGAGGGGCCCTACCAGCAGCTGACTGAGACAGGTATACATACTTACTGCCATCAATTGGACTGAGGTTGGAGATCCTTATGGAAGAGTTAGGGCAAGGACTGAAGAAGCTGAAATGGATTGCAATCCCACAGGGAAGAACAACAGTATCAACTAACCCAGACCCTTCAGAGCTCTCAGTGACTAGGCTTCCGCCAAAGTTCATATATGGGCTTGTCTGTGACCCCAGCTTCTTATGTAACAGAGGCCTTCTCTTGAAGAGGCCTTCTCTGACATCAGTGAGAAAAACATTTAATGCTGTGCAACCTTCATGCCCCAGGACAGGGGGATGCTAGAAGGGTGAGGTGAGAGTGAGTATGTGGGTCGGTGGTGGGGGGATCAAATTCTCAAAAGCAAAGGGGAGATGGGCAGGATGAAGAACTCATGGAGAGGAAAGGGGGCAATATTTGGAAAGTAAATAAATTAATTAATAAAATTTAAATTCTAAAACTTGTAAGGAAAAAAATAACTTCTTGTCCAGATGTACTCAGTCATTTTGGTTTTAGTTAATTCTAGATGCAGTTAAACTTACAGCCAAGAATAGACAACACAGTTGCATATACATATGCGAAATTTATAAAATGTGAGCCAGTGGCATGGGAAAAAACTCTCTTTATTCAAAATCACCCTCTTTGGAGTTTTTGCTGATTTTGAGAGCCAATCAATTAGGACACAAGCAGAAAAAAACCATTGATTTGTAAAAAAAAAATATTTCTAGACTTGAATATGACATTTGCAAAGGGTTTTAGGTGATAGAAGTCAGAATGCAGATGAAAAGTGCATTACTCATTCATACTATTCAATATAAATCTATTATATTGACATACTTCATTAGTAATGTTTAAATGGTATGTTTAGAATTGCCATTACTGCTGTTGCAGATGTGGGTTCAGTTCTCAGTACTTAAATGGTGATTCACAAGCTCTTTCAATTGCACTTCTAGAGAGAATTGAGCTCTCTAGTCTCTGTGTCTATAGTCACCTACATATAGCCTTCCATACATGCATACACACACATCTACATACACATAATGATAAAATAAATTGTATGTAATTAAATTTATCTCTCAATTTTTAAAATCATTTTTCCCAGCATGTGTTTGAGACAATTAGTGTCATTTTCTAGCTCAGAGTCCTTCCCCAAAACTAGAACAATGGAATTAGTTGCATTTCTTTTCTGGCATAAAACTATATACAGTGACTACTTGATATGTAATATTTAGAATTCTGAATATATTTCTATAAATTGGAAACCCATTCAAAAGTCTTTATTCAAGGAAATAGCCATGATATACTTGTCTTATACACAGTGTCCTGCTGTGTTTCATTATTTTTCTGTCTGCAGTTACTTTTCTACTACTTTGATTCAGCAACTCTTGATAAAGACAAGTTTCTTGGGTTCAATTTTTGTCAAGATAGTACATTCCCTGTGGCATAGCTTTCTGTTATCTCAGATTGCTGATGTCTGCCCTTTAATTTTTAAAGCCAAATTCATTAACTTTTAATATTCTCTATCTAAAAGAGACTTGTGAATGCTATTAGAATGTATCTCCTTTTGCTTGAATATTCATTCTTCTGTATTTTTTTCTGTCATTAAAATACAATATATTGAAACAGAGAGGAAGAAACATTAGAAAAAACTAGAGCTTCACTGTAACCCCACCATTACTTAAATTTACTTCAGGGAAAGTACTAAAATATAACTGGATTAAAGTTTTTTATGTATATGTAATCAATAAAGTCTAAATAAACAAAAACTAGTTACTCAAATTCCAGTTCTTTGTTCTTTGGGATTATTTATCAAAATTGGTCTAGGAAAGTGGAAAAGGTTTAAAATAAGTTGATTAAGCATTTAACTTCATCGTTTACCAGACCCTTTTTTGTTAGTGCATTATTAAACTTCTGAATCTTGTTTCTGAAATATTAGCTTTCACTTGAAAAATAAATATAATTTTAATATCTTAAGTACTACTGTATAATTTAATTGAAAATCAAAACTTTTAATTAATATTAATTTTGTTCTCCATTTATTCTAAGCTTAATGTTATTTTCTTTGTTTATTTTGCTTGTTTTATTTGCTTGTTTCCTTTTAATTTTTTGTTGTTTATTAGCTAAATGAATTGTCTCTATGTTTGTATTAATTAATTATCATCCCTTATGCTGCCCCTCCCAGAATTCTTCACCCCCCTGTCCTTCCTTGTCTTTGCCTATAAAAGGGTGCTCCTCCCCCTTGCTATCCCCCCTACTTTGGTGCATTAATCTTTGCAGGGTTAGGCACATCCGCTCCCACTGAGGCCAGACAAGGCATCCCTCTTATATATTTGTGCCAGGGGCCTTGGACCAGCTTGTGTATACTCTTTGTTTGTTGGCTCTGGGTGCTTCCAGGGGTCCAGGTTAGTTAAAATTTGGTCTTCCTATGGGGTTGCCATCCCCTTTAGTTCTTTCAATTCTTTCCCTGACCTTGCCACAAGAGTTCTTTGCCTGTTTCCAGTGTTTGGCTGTGAGTATCTACATCTGTCTCAGTCAGATGCTGTGTAGAATCTCTTAGAGGACAACCATGCTAGGGTACAGTCTGCAGAGCACAGCATTGCATCACTAATAGTGTCAGTGATTCTTGTCTGCCCATGGGATGGGTCCAAAATCAGGCCAGCTACTAGCCTGCCATTTATTCAATCTCTGCCCCATCTTTGCCCCTGTATTTCTTTTAGACAGGACCATTTGGTCAAAATTTGATAGGCAGATTGGTGTTCCCATCCTTCCACGGGGGCTATAATTTGCTAATGGAACCGGAGTGCTAATTAGTTAATGGAATTGGTCTTTTTAGGGTTCCATATCCCTAATGTTGGATATTTTGGCTATGGTCAGCTGCATTGACACCAGGGATCCTCTTTCATCCCATTTCTATGGGAAATCCTAGTGATTCTCCCTTCCACTCCCATCCCTGCCATCTGCATGCTTTCTTCATTCTTCTGGCACTCCTGGCCATCTAGATGGATGGAACTAGCAAATATCTTACTTTAAAGTGACAAAGACATACATGTTAAGTCATCACTGATAAGTAGATATTATCCAAAAATTACAGAATATCCATGATGCACCCACAGACCCAGAGAAGTTAAGAAAGAAGAACTACCCAAGTGAGAATGCTTCAGTCCCACTTAGAAGTGGAAACAAAATTGTCATGGAAGGCAGAGGGAAGGAGGAATTTGGGTGACAGAGGAGAGGGGCAGTGGGAATGGAGGCTGATCAGTTCTGAGGGGAGACAGAAGAGAAGAGGGTTGGCAGAATGAATGGAAATATTTGGCTGCAGATGGTAGAGAGTGGGGACTGGGGGAATCTCTAGAAAGTCACAGATACCTGGCATATGAGAAGCTCCCAGGAGTCAATGAGGGTAACAATAGCAGAAATGCTCAACAGTGGGGAGATGGAACCTGAAGAGGTCACCTCCACTAGTTAGACAGGGTCCGAGTGGAGGGATGGGTACAAAAATTTTGACCTAGGCAAATCTGGAGCAGAGAATGCACTGCTCTTAAACAGATTCCCTTCCCTGCCTGTCCTCATGAGATTTGAATATATCTTATCTCTGACTCTTTCTGCCAAAATCCTCTGATTTGTCACTTTATCTGTCCCCAGTTAGACATCATTTTCAAACATGTCTGCATCTTCTACCAAGTAATATTTGGAATTTTTTGAATGCCAATGAGGGAGGAACTCCTGAAAGACACTGGATTATAAAAATATTGATATTCTGTAGAATTAGTTAATCTCTATACCTTAAGGATATTTTAACATCAGTCTAGAAGTTAAGGAAAGTGTTACATCAGAGAAGCAATTTTTTCTGTATTTCCATGGGTGATAAAAGATTATGGGTTCCATTAAAATTGATAAAGATCCTACCTGAATAAGAGAAACTTTCACATAAAAGCAAAGAAGGAAGAGATTTAGAAATATAGCAACACAGATGATGCAGAAAGCTGACCACCCTGAATAGGGACAGCTCAAAACACACACACACACACACACACACACACACACACACACACACACAGTTGACAAAAGGACAATTATGAAGGATCATAGCACGAGTGGACCTTCATGAAGACATTTTGATTGTTAAGTTTGTGGGATTGATAGTTAATAATTGTTTCTGTTTTAAAAGTTAACCTATGTACAATTTTTAGTACAAAAAACAAGGGTGGGGAAGATGTAGAAGAATTTTAATCCAGCAACAGAGCTCCTCTATCAAGAGATCACATCCAAAGATATAATATAACTGAAATTCAGAAATGTCACACAACTTTTTCCCTCTGACTGAAAAACATCTACAGTACCTCTGGCTGGATTACAGACATTATCATACACCTTTAATCCATGCCCCCCAAAAATGACATCTTATTGAGAGACCAAGTGATGAATAGGAGACTAATTCAGAATGGGTCAGAAATAGGATAAGCACAAATTTCAAAATTACAGAGAGGAAATACTATTGTGCTTTGATATATTGTGGGTGGTGGGTGGGTATGCATGGAGTTTTATAGAGACAGGTTAAGTTATACATAAACGAAGACAGCATGAGCCAGAGAATGAGAAGTAGTCAGAAGGCTAGAACATATGGGCAAAGTTAATATGTGGTAAGGCAGAGCAATTTGGTCAGAAGCTGAGAGAAGTTAATTGAATCAGACAGGTTGAAAGATTAGATTGTAGGGAGGCTAGAAGCTTCCAGGACTAGTCCTATGTAAAGTTAAAAAAGAGAAGTATATGCTGTGGGCTCAGTGTGGGTCTGGGTCTCTTCTCATCACTTCATCTAAGGAAATAAAAGTGACATATTTACATGTGTGTGTCTGTGTGAGTAAGTGTGTGAGTGCACTACAAAACATACTTAGCATTTTAAATTTACATATTCATGCAAATATATATGCACACACATATATATAAAACATAAAGTTATAAATTTCAGTGGGTGTCTAGGGCAGAGCTAGAAGGAAAGGACTTGGAGGAACTGGAGGGAGGAAAGGTGAGAAGCAAAATGAGGTAATATTTTAATTAAATTGTGTGTATGTATGTGTGTGTATCTCTGTCTACCTCTCTGTTTTTCTAGTTTTCCTTTTGATATTGCTGTTATTCTGGCTTTGTTTATGCAGTTATTTTTATGAAAGCCTGTTTCACCTCAAGCTTCCTGGAATTCTTGCTCTTAAAATCATTTAACCCTTCTCCCATCATGTTCGCTGAGCTATAAATGCAGCCTTCACAAATCTCTGTCTCTTTAAATATTTTGGGTCATCCGTTGGTGATGTTCCCTTGAGCCTTGGAGAAAGGAATGTGCTACAGATGTCCAAGGTGTGTCTAAATAAAACACAGTAACACACACTGTGCACCTGGGTTAACTATAAGTTTTCACATGCTTCTGAATGAAAAAAAGCTCAAATGATGGACCTGCACTGTTCCTTAATATAACTCAAGGCATTATCCATAAGTGTCAATAAAGAATAATTCTACACACCTTTCAGGAATGCCTGCCTCCTCTCCAAATTACAAATATCAAGCCTCAAGGACCTGACTTCTAAAGAAAATATGTAGGCTTGTTTACAGAAAAGTGGTTTACCCCTTCCCTAAAACACTTTTAGTACAAAACTGCCTTAAAATATAATGAAGAAAATAAAAATAAAAGAAAAACAAATATGCACAATGACAATTCTTTTTTGAGACCTTAGATTTCTGTTTGAACAGTCTTGCTCTGTAGGATTTTGGTTTTCTGGGATCTAGTCCAGATGCATGAACAGCTGGTGCTCAGCTGCCTAGGATACTCTGCCCATATACCAATCCTAGGCAGTTAGAGAGTGAGGGTGCTCTTGCGGAATGCGTACAAAGGAAGGAGATCTGATACATGAGTGGGACACTACCACAGAAGCCCAGAAACCATGACCTGATGTCAAGTACTTACACTGATATGCAGAACCTCCCATAGATGCCTTAGATTTGTGAGTTTAATTAGGAGTCCCTGTGTTATCAGGACACTAGAAAAGGTTTACTGGTGGGAAAGGGAAATGAATTTTTTTTTTATTTTCTATATTCTTTGTTTACATTCCAAAGGCTTTCCCCTTTCCCAGTTCCTCCCCCCACCATACGTCCCATAATGTTTTGAGAGAAGATTTAAAGGAACACAGGTGGTACAAAACATAAAAGGAAAATAATGGGAGGATGTTTCATTGAGGGAAGGTAAAGAAAGACAGAACACTGCGTTGGGAAGAGAATAACACTAAGGATTTGGAAGAAGCCAAGAGGAAGCATATTATTTTATAATTTCCTGCTTCTCTATATTTTATTTTCATATAAGAATTTAACTGGAGTTATCCTACAGAAAGGTTGTCAGATAAAACGTATAACACTAGGTGTGGGATATGTCCACTGAAGTTGTTGGTAATGGGAATCTCAAATACTGTTTAAACAATACAGAGTATTGCCATAATTCCTGGTTGCCCTCCTGAGCCAGATAGGAAGATTATACTCTGAAGATGGTGCAAACTTTTTCTTTACATTCATAAAGAAATTAAGGGGGAAACTTACCAGGGTGCTTCCTCCTTACAGTCTAGATTTAATTGTAAAGTACTTAATCAGGTGAGTGAAATGAACCGTTTAAGGCACAAAAACAATTGGCAAAGGCAGGTGCCTAAAGATACAATAGTGACATGAATGTTTAATGGGTACCTACCTACTTCTTCAAATTAAGGGCAATCTACTATAGGAAGCACATGACTGACATCATAAACCTGGCCAGGAAATTATGGCTGATTGGTGATTAGCCCTGGGAGGAATCTATGCCTATAAATTTTGTACATGGGCAGAGTGTCAAACTATCCTCTAATTTTGTCTCCTTATTTGCTCTCAGGTTATTTGTACTTTCTTCCTTTTATTAAATTTTATCTAGGTGGTGGACGTATTCCCTCTAAGGTTTTCAGTTTTTCTACAACATTAAACATACTGTTATTCATCTTCATAGACAAAAGATCATTTACATTTTGTGTGTTGTAAAAATGTTGTAAATTAGGCTACAAACAATATATCAAAGCTAAACTTTTTGCTTCTATTTAAAAAATCTATTCACAAACCTATTGTGCATAAATTATTTTTATAGCATTTGATTAGGAAAATTGTTATCTAAAGATGAATGCATACAAATTCTCAATTTTAGCAAAGTCAAATAATGATATTTATTGCTTTACTATCATAACAGCACATTTGTTATTAATTCTTTCATTTCCCAAATTATTAAATATATTAGTAAATGGAACGTTGAAACAGTTTTATTTTATTAAGTGCTGTTAAATTAAATTATATTTGGTCTAAAATTAACATGAACAAAGCAAATTGTATCTTAAATTAACATATTTTTTAATTAAATTTAATTACTATAATACACACTCATGTGTCCAGCCCTTGTGGGACAGTACCAAGTTTTGATCCAGAATAGTTTATCTGCCTGTTCAATAAAACTCTAAAATACTTACTGGATACAAAGTTATTTTTAACCATCCTCAGAGTCACTTCTCTCATATGTAAATCTAGGAGAATGGCATTTATTATAGTTTTCCTGTGACTATGAAATGAGACAGTTCATTAAAATCCTCAGGATTTAACATAACTAAAAGATTAATCATGTTAAGTATTATTAAGAGGCCAGATACCAAGTCTCCAAAGACAACATTTAATTTCAAACTTCTTTCAATTTTTATTATTTTTAAATTATTAACGGTAAAATAAAGAATATGCAGATGTTCCTGTGTAGATGTGAGCACTCCAATAATAAGGTGTCAGTTTCCTCTGGTGCTGGAGTTATGGGGATTTGTAAACTCACAAACTGAGCTCTGGGAAGAGTCTTGCCTATTCTGAAAGGACAGTGTGCATTGTTAACTGCTAAGGTATTTCTCTGATCCCCAAACAGCTTACTTAATACCTGTGTTGTATTCTCCAATTTTTTTAAGG
The DNA here is from genome assembly GCA_964023405.1 of Apodemus agrarius. Classification (NCBI taxonomy): domain Eukaryota; kingdom Metazoa; phylum Chordata; class Mammalia; order Rodentia; family Muridae; genus Apodemus; species Apodemus agrarius. The sequence continues at coordinate 82,774,984 of OZ030008.1, forward strand.
CATCAAGACTCTCCATTTTAAGAGAAGGGTATCCCGCAGAGCTTAGTGAGCACAGATGGAATACATATATGCCTGATGGAATCCCACAGGAAGAAAACATCAATGAAATAAAGGGTATTGAGAAGGATGCATGAAAATGCCAGTTGTCAATAGAGAAGTAAGGAATTTAGCAATTCAATTTGGAAAGTAGAGAAATCGTTCTTCACATACAGAAAGAAGAATCATAAAGAACTAAAGCGGAAGGGAAAGCCTTGACATGTTTGAGGAATAACAAGTATTACACATTTTGTAATAAAATTAGAATATCTAAAATAAGAGTGATGATTTAGTAAGTAGTAGAACCCATGGATTGCTAAATATAATGTAGTAACAAGAAATGTGGTTTTGAGGCTTATATTTTTCTAAACTTTAATAAGTATACTTAAATACATTAACCTCTCTTCTAGCACACCACCTATCAGAGGTAGTAGAAAGGAAAAGTTAATAAGGCAAGGGAGGATATGGAACAGTTTAGAAATATTTCTTTGGAGTGAATCCAGTCTATATTGTCAGGATGTCAACAGTTCAGTTCATGTGATTCAGCAGTACTAGCTGGATCCACTTACAAACACCTCCCATGAGACAGCAACAACATTTTGATCCAGAATAAACCATAAGGCTCTGCCAATTGGCCTAAGTCCACGAATGATGCAGGAAACCTTTAGAACACCACCAGAAGGTTTTTTGGTGCATTTTTCTCTAGAAAGTCACAACAAACTATGATCAGCAAAGAATGACAAGGTAAACTAATACCACAAAGTATTTTCCACTGCCTGTTGGGTAATATACCCTTTCCAAATATCACACATTCTCTCAAGCATCTGCTCTAGCAAGACAACACATGCCTTTTCGTCCAGGGTACTTCCAGAAAATCACGACTTGTCTGTTCGCAGAAAAATATGCTACCATGTGTCTACTTCATCAAAAACATCCTCTCATAAGACAGTATCCAGAAAAGCATCACATGAGACAACTGAGTCTCAAAAGAAACCAAAATCTCCACTTGGAGCTAAGCCAATTTCAGAGAACAATTATTATTATTATTATTATTATTATTATTATTATTATTATTATTATTGGTATTGGTTTGCCAAGATTGATAAAGCAGGCCATAACTTCCATCTTACTTAACGACAGCAGGCAGAGTAAGTCAGTAAAAACTGTATAAACCCATTGCACTGAAAAAGAGATTTTAATTATAGAGTCTGTGTTAGTAAGAATCTATGATCAAGTGCCTTAGTATTAATATTGAAAATAGAGCAGAGGCTGAAAGTGCAGAGTCCAGACAGCTGAACTTAGAAAATACTTTTGTTTTAATTAAAATGTGACTCATCTGTCTGCCAGCTAGCCTATCAGCTTATATGTTCTAAACAGGAGAACAAAACAATACAAAAAATTGATTATATTCAAAGCCATAATATCAAACCAATTATGAAAAATGAGAGCTGTAGTATAGTATACATTGAAATCAATCATCTAACATCATATATATACATATATATGTATATGTGTGTATATACATATACACATACATACATACAAACACATAAAACATTTAAATAAATAGGTCTATAAGCAAACTTTCACATATTGAAAAATTAAATGCTGATATGTTATAAATGTGGAGTTGTGCACTTAGATAAGGATTGGTACTTACTTGTAGCATCTCATTCATATCCTGGAGAAGTTCTTTGTCCACCATCTCATATGATCTTTTCCTGGAGGGATAAAGGTTAAAATACTCAACTGCTTTATGATTTTTATGATGATTAACTTTAAGAACTAAGAAAAGTCTAACTGCATAAGCTACCATATGATATGACTATAAAACCTATTTTTTTGCAAATCCTCAGTCTTGTTATGTGGCTTATGCTAGGACTCAAGTATACTATTCCTCTTTTTGCCTTGTGGAACCTAGGCTATTCACCCATACTGCCCTGCTCAACTTAAAGCCTGACACTTAAGAACTATTTAGTCATTATGCTGGATAATTACACACACACACACACACACACACACACACACACACACACACACACATATATATGTATATATATATCACACACATATATGTACACACACATAAATAAATACACACACATATACAGACACACACACAGAGACACAGTCACACACACAATAAATATACCTACAGAATTCTTGCAAGGTTTCTGTTTACAAGATAAAAATATATTCTAATGTTAATATTGTACAAATGCCAATGTGAATTTATATAAAAGCCAAAGTCACAAGAAGTGCAATGTCCAAACCCAAGGTAATATGTCATTTGATATTGTACTTTCATTAGCTGGCAAGAAATCAATATAATATGTAGCAATGACCCAATTATACATTGTCATATTAATATTCTACTACTTCTCAAATTTTCAAGAGTGTGTTAGTTTTTCATCAATAATCAGAGAAAGGTAAGCTAGTTATGAATATGCATTAGCTGAAATTGATCCAACAAGGAAATCCACAGCTGTTTAATGTATTAATACCAGAGACATCCAAGAGGTGTGTGAAGAGCCAACCCAGAAGCCAGTCAAAGCCCCATATGCCATCTCTGCAAGCCCACTGGAGCCATCTCCATCTGGGCCCTCTGTGTGCCAAGTGTGTCTCATAAGTGGTCACAGCAGTTAGGTTCTTCGCTCCAGATGAGAGAGAAAGGCACCAAAGGGAACCATTCTCCACCCTGCAATCAACAGGAAAATGCTGTGCCAAGTGAAATTGTAATTATGTAGACACTGATGTGTTAATGAGCTTTGAAATGTTTGGTTGGATAAGAGAAAAGTGTCTGAATTTGACTATAACAACGATGTATCTGGAAATGCAATACACATAATTAAGTGAAGCTCAGCATCACAGTATATTTGCCTCTGCACATTGGACTAAACATGTCAAAACACTGCACAGCCCTCACTGAGCTTGCTTCAGCACTTACTTTATTAATATGTTTATATGTAAGTCAATGAGCCACTTCGGAATAGCAACAACTTCCTGAAATTACCTAAGGAAAGCAATAGCACAATCACTTCCAGGTGAAGTTCTAGGACAATAATATTTGAAAGGTATATTTTTATGGCCATGTTTTTCAATTGATACACATTAAACACTAGTGGTATATGTCAGCTGAACTTCCTAAGACTTACTAGATGTCATAGCCGTATTCTCTCAATGTATGTTTATAATTTAAATCAGTCAAATCATTGAACCTAAAGAAATGTAAAACCTGGAAAAATAGTTATAAAAAATGAACTAGATGGAGAAGGCTCAGTTAGTAAAGTCCTTGCTGCTCAAACTTGAAGATCCTGTTTTGGATGCTATCTTAGTTAGGGTTTTACTGCTTTGAACAGATAACCACAAAGAAGGCAACTCTTATAAGGACAAGATTTAATTGGAGCTGGCTTAGAGGTTAAGAGGTTAAGTACATTATCATCAGTGCAGGAACATGGCAGCATCCAGGAAGGTATGGTTCAGGAGGATTTGAGAATTCTACATCTTCATCTGGAGGTTGCTAGAATAACACTGACTTCTAGGCAACTAGGGCAAGGGCTGTGTGCCCTCAACAACACAGCCATTCCAATATGGCTATACTTCTTAGTAGTGCCACTTCCTACTAAGTAGCATAAACCATCCCAGATACCCAGTACCTAGGATAAAAGCAGGGTGTGACATCATACATCTATAATCAAAATGGTGGGCAGGTAGAAATACGTGGAACTCTAGAACAATATTGTCAGCTAGACTTTACAAATGAGCAAATATCATGCTATGTGAGACAATCTTAAATCTAAGCTAGAACATGACTGAGAATGACCCTGATGTTTACCTCTGACTTCCATATGTTCATATGTGCAGATATACTTAGGAGACATAGGCACATATTCATTGAACACACATACACATGCAAAAACACACAGGCATATATACACACATGCACATATATAACATACATACCAAAGCAAAAGAGAGAGAAAGAGAATTCTTAACTTATCCTAAATCTCAATTCACATTCTCAGCTGATCCTGTAGTATTCTTGATATCCACTTGAGAAAAAAATGTCATAACTTATTTCAACATTAAGCTTCCACTAATACTAGCATTATCTTGTATTTCTAGAACTAGTAGTCTAGGAGTTTGTCAAGTCTGAAACATCAAGCTTTCAAAATGTAGGTTTCAGCAACAAGCCTGTCTCCTGACCAAACTTCCAGTTGGAATAGGATAATTTTAGTTAATAGCTTATAGTACAAGAACAAAGTCATTATTTTAAGTGTTTATTTAGATTGATTCAGTAGGTACTTTGCAATCCCTTAATTTTAATAATTAAAGGAGTTGCCTCAATGGAGAGTTTGCTACTCACATCTCTATGTTTTCTATAAAGGAAGGAAATGATGGTAATGATGCTGATGTTAAAATCTATATTATATATAATCTATATTACTATTCTACACACAATGAGTAAAATGTGTATAACTTTTTCTATTGAGATGACAAAATATACAGTAAATATAGCACATGAAACTTTATTTGGGAAATTGAGATCCCTCTGTATTATCTCTTTAACTGAAGTGAATATGACTCTCCGTTGTGGAAATGTGAACCATAGACTGTTAAGTTCAGAGTTATATTCACATAGAATCTTGTTGAAAGTATGGAAACAGTATTCATCAGCTGTATGTTACTATAAGGAAAAGCTTGAGGGAACTAAATCAGGAAGGAAAACTTGTTTGGTTCAGGGTTTTGGAGTTTCAAGTTTAAGAAAGGTGTCCTTGCATGCTCCACTATATTCATAGCAACCTTATTTATAATAGCCAGAAGCTGGAAAGAACTCAGATGTCCCTCAATAGAAGAGTGGATACAGAAAATGTCGTATATTTACACAATGGAATACTACTCAGCAATTAAAAGCAATGAATTCACGAAATTCTTAGGCAAATGGTTGTAACTAGAAAATATCATACTAAGTGAGGTAACTCAATCACAAAAGAATACACATGGAATGCTGTCACTAATAACTGGATATTAGCCCAGAAGCTCTGAATACTCAAGACACAATTCACATATCAAATGATTCCCAAGAAGAAGGAAGGAGAGTCATGGAAAGGCTTGATGCAGCATTGTAGGGGATTGCCAAGACAGAGAAGTGGGAGGGGTGATTAGGGAGTGGGCAGAGGTAAGAGGGCATATGGGACTTATGGGGAGGGGGGAACTGGGAAAGAGGAAAGCATTTGGAATATAAACAAATAATATAGAAAATAAAAAAATTAAAAACAAGAAAGAAAGAAAGAAAGAAAGAAAGAAAGAAAGAAAGAAAGAAAGAGAAAGGTTTCCTTGGGCAGCCACCACTTTTTTTAGGAGAATGGGAGGACTGGAGTATGGGGTAGAGGAGAGATAAGGGGGAGAGGCTGGGAGGAAGGAGGGGAAGCTATGGTCAGATGTAAATACATACATTAATTAAAAAAGAAAGAAAAGAAAGCGTGGAAACAGAGCCCATATCACCAAGGCCATCTGAATAGGTAGCAGTGCATGCAGCAGGCTCAGCAGCAGGCAGGCTCATTCAGGTTCTTGAGCTCCATGCTTCTCCAATGGGCTACCTTTTGGTTCTTAACACAGTATCCAAACTGAATTGCTTTGAAGCAGGATTATGGCCAATTTTGAGGTGAGTGGTACCAGGAAAGATATGACAGTAAGAGTGCTTCCCTTAACAGTAAACCTCAAAACTGAATCCACATTAAAATCATAGTCTTTCTGGATCTGAATCATGATAGATATATATATTGTAAGACTCCAAGAACATTTCTGTTTTCAGGCAAGCTGAAGTACACAGCTCAGATATTTAGCCCATATTTAAATTGAACGAGCAAAGTCTGAAACAATGACCTTGAAGACTATTAAACATAGAACTTGAGATTCCAAATAGTATCCCTTTGTTGATATATGTTCAAGAATACTAAAAAATATGCTTTCATAATTAATCATTTCAGCTGATGCAATATGTTTTGTATGTACAGATTCACTTCATTTCTGAAGTGACACAAACACAACAGGAACTGAGTTTTAGGGAAAGAGTATTTTGGAACTCAGCTCATTTAACAGTTATCCAAACACTGAAAGTAAGCAATGTGATAGTATTGCCACAATGGCATCCAGAAGAGGTACTACACGATAACACTTAGAACTGTTTGCCTTCCTTATGAGCTCAGTGAATATTAGGTGACACAATTAGAATAACTTGGATCCCTTTCTTCTATATAAAAGGTACTGAATGAACAGCAGAATTGTTGTTATTACAAGTTTAGCCATCAGAGTTTTGATGGTTATGTGGAGTAACTGTTGATAAACATCAAAAAATTTTAGGTAATAAATATGGAGCCTAAGTGAAGGCAGGAATGTCTCACTATATCGCTGATTATCTGATTCTGGTTGGCAAGTTATATCTCTATGTTTAGGAGTCTGGGCTCTGGATTTCTTTTTTAATAGATGAAAATTTCCAGTTGAAAATGAAGGCTGCACTGAATTACAAGTTCTGGGGTTTGGTTTACAAATATATTAAGTATGAAAACACTAGAAATGTAAAAACTCTATGTGACTTGGAATACTGATGTTTTATTTGATTTATATTAGTGTGATGCCAAGTACCAGTCTTGGCTTGGAGAGTTCCTGAGAAAGTGGTAAATAATAGCTAAGAAAGAATGACTCACTCTCCACATCCTCACCAGCTCACCAGTACCTGTTTTCTCCTGAGTTATTGATCTTAGCAATTCTGACTATGAGGTGAAATCTCAGGGTTGTTTTGATTTGCATTTCCCTGATGACTAAGGATATTGAGTGTTTCTTTAGGTGTTTCTTAGCCATTCGATATTTCTTTGGGGAAAATTAGATCTGTACCCCATTTTTAATAGGGTTACTTGGATCTCTGGCTGCTATCTTCTTGAGTTCTTTGCATATCTTGGATATTAGCCCTCTGTTGGATGTGGGGTTGGTAAAGATCTTTTCCCAATTTGTTGGTTGCCGTTTTGTCCTTTTGTCAGTGTCCTTTTCCTTACAGAATCTTTGTAATTTTATGAGGTTCAATTTTTTTTGTCAATTCTTGATCTTAGCTGCTGGTGGTGTTTCAAGAATACTACTGGAGTACCCAGATATACCACTTCTGGGCATATACCCAGAGGATTCCCCAGCATGTAATAAGGATACACGCTCCACTATGTTATAGCAGCCCTATTTATAATAGCCAGGAGCTGGAAAGAACCCAGATATCCCTCAACAGAGGAATGAATAAAGAAAATGTTGTATATTTACTTACACTATGGAATACTACTCAGCTATAAAAAACAATGAATTCATGAAATTATTAGGCAAATGGATGGAACCTGGAAAATGTCATCCTGTGTGAGGTGACCCAATCACAAAAGAACACACATGGTATGCACTCACTGATAAGCATATATTATTAGCCCAGAAGCTTGGAATACCCAGGAAACAATTCACATATCAAATGATGCCCAAGAAGAAGGAAGGAGAGGTCCCTGGTCCTAGAATGGCTCAGTGCAACAGTGTTGGGGAATACCAGGATAGGCAAGTGGGAAGGGGTTGATTGGGGAACAGGGGGAGGGAAGAGAGCTTATAGGACTTTCAGGGAGGGGGTATCCTGGAAAGGGGAAATCACTTGAAATGTAAATCAAGAAGATATTGAATAAAAAATAGAACAAATCAAAGTCAATAGTGGGTACAAGCTGACACCTCTGTGTTCTGCTGGAGCTGTCTTTCCAGACATCTGTATAGATAGCTCAACTCTTGCAGAAGAAAGTCCAGATTTTTATTTACTTATCAATTTAATCATTTCCCTTGTTCCCTTTTGAGAATTCCATGAACTAGCATTTTATGGCTTTTGCCCCTTCATTTTCACAAAGAGACAGCAAGTACATCTTAACAATGGACCCAGAGATCTGCCTGCCTTTGTTTTGTTTTGTTTTGTTTTATTTTATTTTGTTTTTAATTACTTTATGTATTTACATTTCAAATGTTAACCTCTTTCCAGGTACCACCCCAAGGATTCCCCTACCCCATTCCTTCTCCTACCTACCTACTACCACCTCATCACTCTAGCGTCCCCATTTTCTAGGGCTTCAAGTCTCCACAGAACCAAGTGCATCCCCTTCTACTGAGACCAGACATTGTACTCCTCTGCTACACATGTAGCTTGTCCACAGAATAGGCCATGTACGTTCTTTGGTTGGTGGCTGTGTCCCTGGAAGCTCTGAGGGGTCTGGTTAGTTATTATTCCTATGGGGTTGCAGTTCCCTTCAGCTCCTTCAGTCTTTCCCCTACATCTTCCATAGGGTTCCCTGAGCTCAGTCCAATGGTACACTGTAAGTATCTGCATCTGTCTCAGTCAAGTGCTAGTAGAAACTCTCAGAAGCACAACTTGGCATTGGCAATATTTTTCGGTTTGGTGCCTGTACATGGATTGGATACCAAATGGGAACTGTGTCTGGATGGCCTTTTCTTCATTCTCTGCTCCATTATTGTCCCTTCATTTTCATTAGACAGGAACAATTCTGGGTCAAAAATTTTGAGGGGTGTGGGAGGCTCCATTTCTCAATTGGTGGCCATGTCTATGTACTGATAGTCTTCATCTTCAGTTTCTTTCTGCCCACTGATGGGCATTTTGGCTAAGGACATCCCCGTTGAGTCCTGAGAACCTCTCACATCTCTGGTTCCTTGGAAATTCTAGAGGTTTTCCTCATCTGCAACTCCACATTGCTGCATTTTTCTATTCATTCTCTTGGCCCTCTAGACTTCTCTCCTGTCTCTCCCATGCCTGAACTGGCCTCATCCCATTTTATCCCTTTCCCTACCCCTCCTCCAGATTCCTCATTCCCTCTGCCTCCATAATTATATCTTTTCCTGTTCTAAATGGGATTGAAGCACTGGATCCTTTCTTCTTGTTATACTTCCTACAGTCTGTGAGTTGTATCATGGATATTCTGAATTTTTTGCTAATATCCACTTATCAGTGAATAATTACCATATATGTCCTTTTGGGTTAGGGTTACCTCACTCAGGAAGATATTTTCTAGTTCCATGTGATTGCCTTCAAAATTCATGATGCTCTCATTTTTAACAACTGAGTAATATTCCATTGTGTAAATGAACCACATTTTCTGTATACATTCACTGGCTCAAGAATATTTGTGTTATTTCCAATTTCTGGCTATTACAAATAAGGCTGCTTTGAACATAGTCGATCACGTGTCCTTGTGATATAGTGAGACATCATTTTGGTATATAACCACGAGTGGTATAGCTGGGTCTTTAAGTAGAACAATTCCCAATTTGCTGAGGAATGACCAGATTGATTTCCAGAATGGTTGTACCAGTTTGCAATTATACCAGCAATGGAGGAGTGATCCACTTCCACTCCAGCATGTGCTTCCACCACATTTTTTTATTGGACATATTCTATATTTACAATTCATTTCCCTTTTTCTGGTTCCCCACCCCCAAAGGTTCCACATGCCATTTTCCCTCCCCATGCTCCCTCATCTACCCCCTCCCACCTTACTGTTCTTGTACTCCCCCACAATGATGTTTTGGTCCATTCTATCACCAGTGTCCACTCCTTTCTTCTTGTGAGACATCACTTGGTATGTGATTTATGTCTTTGGTGTTCCAAGCTTCTAGGCTAATATCCACTTATCAGTGACTGTATACCATGGGTATTCTTTTGAGACTGGGTCACCTCACTTAGTATGACGTTCTCCAGCTCCATCCATTTCTCTAAGAATTTCATGAATTCATTGTTTCTAATGGCTGAATAGTACTCCATTGTGTATATATACCACATTTTTTTTATCCAACAGATGTCTTCCTCTGTTGAGAGACATCTGGGTTCTTTCCAGCTTCTGGCTATTATATATAAGGCTGCTATGAACATAGTGGAACATGTATCCTTATTGCATGCTGGGGAATCTTCTGGGTATATTCCCAGGAGCAGTATGGCTGGGTCCTCCGGAAGTATCACGTCCAGTTTTCTGAGGAACCACCAGACTGTTTTCCAGAGTGGTTGTACCAGCTTGCATTCCCACCAGCAGTGGAGGAGTGTTCCTCTTTCTCCACATCCTCGCCAACACCTGATGTCTTCTGAGTTTTTATTCTTAGCCATTCTGACTTGTGTGAGGTGAAATCTCAGGGTTGTTTTGATTTGCATTTCCCTAATGACTAATGATGTTGAACAATTTTTAAGGTGTTTCTCAGCCATCCGAATTTCTTCAGGTGGAAAGTCTCTGTTTAGCTCTGTATCCCAATTTTGGATAGGGTTATTTGGTTTTCTGGGGTCTAACCTCTTGAGTTCTTTGTATACATTGGATATTAGCCCTCTGTCAGATGTTGGGTTGGTGAAGATCTTTTACCAATTTGTTAGTTGCCAATTTATCCTTTTGACCGTGTCTTTTGCCTTACAGAAACTTTGTAATTTTATGAGGTCCCATTTGTCTATTCTTGTTCTTAGAGCATAAGCAATTGGTGTTCTGTTCAGGAATTTTTCCCCTGAGCCAATGTCCTCACATTTTTTTTTTAAATCTTAGTCATTTTGATTGTTTTAAGGTGGAATCTCAGGATTGTTTTGATTTGCATATCCCCGAAGACTAAGAATGTTGAACATTTTTTAAGTGCTTCGTGGCCATTAAATATTCCTCTATTGAAATTTTCTGTTTAGCTGAGTAGCCTGTTTTTTAATTGGGTTATTTGGTTTTTGGAGTCAAACTTCTTGAGATTTTTGTATATTTTGCATTTCAGTCCACTTCCAGATGAGGAGTTAGTGAAAAATCTTTTCCCAATCTGTAGATCGCCATTTCATCTTACTGACAGTGTCCTTTGCCTTACAGAAGCTCTGCAGTTTAATGAGGTCCCATTTGTTAATTGTTGTTCTTAGAGCCTAAGTCACTAGTGATTTGCTTAGGAAATTTTCCTTGTTTTCCAGGATATTTTCCAATTTGTCTCCTATTACATTCCTTGTATCTGGTTTTATGTAGAGGTCATGATCCACTTGGACGTGAGCTATGTATAAGGTAATAAATATGGATCAGTTTGAGTTCTTTTTCATACAGGAGGCCAGTTAGACCAACACCATTTGTTGAAAATGCTTTCTTTTTTTCCAGTGTATGGCTTTGGATTCTTTGTAAAGACCAAGTATCCATAGATGTGTGTGGTTATTTGTATGTCTTTAATTCTATTCCATTGATCCACCCATCAGGCCCTGTATCAATACCTGGTGGTCTTTATCACTATTGCTTTAGGTCTGGGATGGTAATTGGCCCAGAATGTTTTTATTTTTGAGAATTGTTTTCTCTATTCTGGGTTTTTTGTTATTCCATATGAAGTTGAAAATTGCTCATTCTATCTCTACAAAGAATTGATTTGGAATTTTGATGGGGATTGAATTGAATATCGAGATTACTTTTGGTAGGATGGCCATTTTTCTGTTATTCCTGCCAATCCATTAGCATGGGAATCTTTCTATCTTCTGAGGCTTTCATAGATTTCTTTTTTCAGGTGTTTGAAGTTCTTGTTATACAGATCTTTCACTTGCTTGGTTAGAGTTACACCAAGATATTTTATACTATTTGTGACTATTGTGAAGGGTGGTGTTTCCCTAATTTCCTTCTCAGCCTGTTTATCATTTGTATAAAGGAAGGCTACTGATTTGTTTGAAATAAAGTTCTATCCAGCCACTTTGGTGATGTTATTTATCAGCTTTAGGACTTATCTGATAGAATCTGATATACTATCATATCATCCATAAATAATTATGCCTTGACATCTTTCATTCTGATTTATATCCCTGTGACATTCTTTTCTTGTCTACTCTAGCTAGCACTTCAAGTAGTATATTGAATAAATACAGGAACAATGGGCAGGCTTGTCTTCTCCCTGACTTTGGTGGGATTCTTTCATATTTCTCTCCCTTTTAATTTGATGTTGGCTGTTGGTTTGCTTTATATTGCTTTTATTTAGGGATTTGTCTTGAATTCCTGATCTCTCTAAGACTTTTAAAATAAAGAGTTGTTATAATTAGTCAAATACATTTTCAGCATCTAATTAGATGAACTTGTGATTTTTTGAGTTTGTTTATATTGTAGATTATGTTAATTGATTTAAATATATTGCACCATCCCTGCATCCATTGAATGAAGCCTACTTGATCCTTGATCATGGTGAATGATGATTTTAATTTGTTCTTGAATGTGGTTGACAAGAATTTTATTGAATATTTTTGCATTTATATTCATAAGCAAAATTGGTCTGAAGTTCTCTTCCTTTGTTGGGTTGTTTTGTAGTTTAGGTATCAGAATAACTGTGGCTTCTTAGAACAAAATAAGTAGAATTTCTTCTGTTTATTTTTTATGAATTATTTGAAGAGTATTGGTATTTGATCTTCTTTGAAGGTCTGGTAGAATTCTCCACCAAATCCATCTGGTTCATGCCTTTTATTGGATGGGAGACTTTTTATGACTTCTATCTCCTTAGGGGTTACAGGACTGTTTAGATAGTTTGCATGATCTTGATTTAACTTTGGTATGTATTATCAGTCTAGAAAATTGTCCATTTCATCTAGATTTCCAGTTTGTTAATTCCAGGCTTTTGTAGTGTGATCTGTTGATTTTTTTTTAAAATTTCCTCAGTTTGTGTTTTTGGCTCCCTTTTCATTTCTGATTTTATTATTGTGGATAATGTCTCCATGCCTTTTAATTAGTTTGTCTAATGGTGTTTTTATCTAACTTGCTGATTTTCTCAAAGAACTATCTCTTGGTTTTGTTGATTCCTTGTATAGTTCTTTTTGCTTCTAATTTGTTGATTGCAGCCCTGTTTTGATTATTTCCTGTCATCTACTCCTCTTGGGTAAGTTTCCTTCTTTCTGTTCTAGAGCTTTCCAGTTGTACTGTTAAGCTTCTAGTGTATGCTCTCTCAAATTTCTTAATGGAAGCATTCAGAACCATGAGTTTTCCTCTTAGCACTGCTTTCATTGTGTTACTTAAGTTTGGGTATGTTGTACCTAAAAAGTCTTTCTTTATTTCTTCCCTGACCAAGTAAGCATTGAGTAGAGAGTTATTCAGTTTCCATGATTATGTTGGTTTTTTGTGACTTTTGTTGTTATTGAAGTCTAGCCTCATTCTGTGGTGATCTGGTTGGATGCATGGGATAATTTTAATTTTCTTATATCTGTTGAGGCCTGCTTTGTGACCAGTTATATTGTCAGTTTTGGAGAAGGTACCATGGGGTGCCGAGAACAAGGTATATTTTTTGTTTTGGGAAGAAATGTTCTATAGATATCTGTTAAATTCATTTGTTTCATAAGTTTTGTTAGTTTGACCCTGTCTCTGTTTAGTTTTTGTATCAATGACCTATCCATTAGTGAGTGTGGGGTTTTGAACTATTCCACTATTATTGTGTGAAGTGCAATGTGTTTTTGAGCTTTAGTAAATTTTCTTTTATGAATGTCTGTACCCTTGAATTTGGGACATAGATGTTCAGAGATGAAGGTTCATCTTGGTGGATTTTTCCTTTGATGTGTATAAAGTGTCCTTCCCCATCTCACTTGCTATCTTTTGGTGGACAGTATGTTTTATTAGATATTAGAATGACTACTCCAGCTTGTTTCTTGGTGCCATTTGCTTGGAAACATTTTTTGTAGCCTTTTACTCTGAGCTAGTGGGTGTTTTTGTCACTGAGGTGTGTTTCTTGTATGTACCAAAATGCTAATCCTCCTTGTGTATACAGTGTTTTTGCCTATGTCTTTTTATTCAAAAATTGAGTCCATTGATGCAGAGAGATGTTAAAGACCAGTGGTTGTTGGTTCCTATTATTTTAGATGATGGTGGCGGTATTAAGTATTTGTGATTCTTTTCTTTTTTGTTTCTTCTGGGATGATTAATTTCATGTGTTTTCTTGAATGTAGATATCCTCCTTGTGTCAGTTTTCCTTCCAGTGTCCTCTGTGGGGCTGGGTTGGTAGAGAGATATTGTTAAATTTGGTTTTGTCATATAATGTCTCATTTATCCATCTCTAATGATTGAGAATTTTGCTAGGTATAGAATACTGGTCCAGCATTTGTGTTCTTATAGGTTCTGCATGACAACTGTCCAGGATCTTCTGGCTTTTATTGTCTCAGTTGAGAAGTCTTGTGTGATTCTGATCAGTCTGCCATATATCTTAGTAGGCCTTTTTCCCTTTCCACTTTTAATATTCTTTCTCTGTTCTGTTCATTTAGTGCTTTGATTAGTCTGTAATTGGATGATTTTTTTTCTGGTCCAATCTATTTTTCTTTCTGTAAGCTTTCTGTATGTTTACGGCCATCTCTTTCTTTAGAGTAGGAAAGTTTTGTTGAAGATGTTTTCTGGCCCTTTAACTGGGAATCTTCACTTTTTTCTATCCCTATTATTCTTAGGTTTGGTCTTTCTCTTGTGTCCTGAATTTCATGGATGTTTTGGGTTTGGAGCTTTTTATACTTTCTATTTTCTTTGACTGTTGTGTCAATATTTTCTATGGTATCTGCACCTGTGATTTCTCTCGTCTCTTTTATTCTAATCTCTTTCCTAGGTTTTCCATCTCCAGGGTTGCCTCCATTTGTAAGTTATAAATATACACGTTTATATTATTATATAAATAAGCCCCAATCTCACAGTGATTGTCAGTTCTAGGGATGGGAAACTATGTCAGATTGTCTCTTCTGTGGCTATGAAGGACTCTACAGTATGCTGTGTGAAATCCAAATGAAAGAATCTTTCCAGATTCCTCTGATTCACTCATTGTTTTCTCTATCTGTCTTTTAGAGCTACTTTTTTTGTAGTATTCTAGATGATTTTTACTTTACTCTTATTTAAACTTGAACTTTAGTACTCAAACTTTCTGAAAGATGTTGTTTATCCCTATGTATAAATGCTTAGTGCTAATGATAATCCCTTGTCATTGTTGCTGTTGTTTTACTATTATTTATATTTTTGTCTGATATATTACATTGTGACTACAACCACCCCCACAGTCTTCCCTCCCCAGCCTTCCTCCACCCCATACCACCCTTATGGGATTCAAGCCACCCTTTTCCCTTCCCTCAGGAAAAAAAAAAAAAAAAACAGGCCTCCTGGGAACATCTAAGCTACAGTAAGATCAGGCACATATCCTTACATTAAGGCTGGATAAGGAAGCCTAGAAGGAGAAACAGGATACCACAAGTAGGCAACAGTGTAAGGTACACCCCCACCAACTACCATGTAACCACTTTTAGAATTCCTACAAGAGCATCAAACTACTCAGCCATAACATGTATGCAGAGAACCTAGCTCATACTCCTATAGGTTCTCCGATCTTTGGGAGATCCCTGAAAGAAGGACAGTTAATTCTGTAGGCCTTATTCTCATGGTGTTTCCCTGACCTCATTAGTTCCTGGGATTCTTCCTGCCTCTCAGGATTTACTAAGCTATGCCTAATATTTTGCATGGAACTTTGCATCTGCTTTCATCAGTTGCTAGATGAAGTCTGTTTGATCTCTTCGATGAAAATTCTACTATGCTCAGGTTCTACCACACTCTGTAAGCAGAAAAAATGTAGGTTAAAGGTTTTGTGATGGACTAGATAATATGATTTTTTTTTACTAATTTTATAATTACTAATAGTCAGGTAATATTTATCTGCTTTATTTTTCATTTATACCACAATTTCCTGGGCATATTTTATAATCTCATAAGCACTTAAAAAAGAAATTTTAAAGTTCACACACACACACACACACACACACACATTAATCATATACATATACATCCATATACATATACATACACATATACATATATTGCTGCATCGCATACAATGTAGAAATAAAAATTAAATGTCTTGGTAAACTTTTGTGTCAACATAAATTATGATGACTCTAAATCATTGTTGACTAGTCAAAAGTACTTAAGTATATTCTACAATATATAATATAGTATTGATAAAAATATAATGTAAATTGTTTTCCTTTAATATTGCTAGAATATATTATATATATGTAATTTAATTTTAATACTATATTGAAGTTAACAGTGATTTAATTAATCCATGTAAGTATATAATATGACAAATCTGTGTTGTTTTTGGTGATGACTGATAAGAATATACCTATATTCAGTTTCTTTCTTTCTTTCTTTCTTTCTTTCTTTCTTTCTTTCTTTCTTTTTTTTTTTTTTTTGGTTTTTTGAGACAGGGTTTCTCTGTGTAGCCCTGGCTGTCCTGGAACTCACCCTGTAGTCCAAGCTGGCCTTGAACTCAGAAATCCGCCTGCCTCTACCTCCCAAGTGCTGGGATTAAAGGCATGCACCACCAACGCACGGCTAGATTCAGTTTCTTAATTGCCATATAGGACATCTTTAACAAATTTTAAAAAAATGTGTTTCTACTGATAAATCATTTTTCTTTGTGTGTGCTACATTCTTAATAATTCAATTAAAATGTAGTAAGATTATCACACTAAGAACATTAATATAGTCACAGTAAGATCTGTATAGGTCAAATAATGCAAATTAATTAACAGTATTCAGCAATGATGCTTATAATTAAATATTATTTTGTTCATAATTATTTTAGATATCTTAATTTTCTACTAACAGCATATACTATTCATGTAATTTATATAATTATTGTATGATTTATATGTATAAATTGTATATACAGTATATGTTTATTATATTAAACATAATTTGTATATATATTGCATGCCTATATAACATTCATAATCCTGTTAACTATTAAAAATTATAACACATATAGGTTCATCAAAACTGATGCCAAATTACTATTTAAATTGTTTTATCTGTAATAATAATTATAGTAGTGAAATAGAGCTATTTCTTTTGAATTACTTACTGCACCAAGTATTTTACTTACAGATTCTATGAAGTAAATATAATGCCACAAGTGTTAATTTTAGTCTAT
This sequence comes from Apodemus agrarius, assembly GCA_964023405.1. NCBI lineage: Eukaryota > Metazoa > Chordata > Mammalia > Rodentia > Muridae > Apodemus > Apodemus agrarius. The sequence continues at coordinate 82,791,994 of OZ030008.1, forward strand.
TAAGTGCTATATTTATTATGTTGCATTTGGTGTTCCTATTGCGGTTGAATGAGAATCACTAATGCCTTTCACTATCATCACCAAGAAAAGACATTCAGTCCTCCTTCAGCAGTTATTCATTTTACTTTCCCGAGAAGACAAAAATCTGCTTGTTTATTTTTATGAGTTTGTACTTTATAAGTATTTTATATATGCAGAGTTTGACAGTACGTTGCTGTATCTCTGATTTTCAATTACTTAATGTTTTCGTAGTTTGTCCACATTTGGAAAATGTATGAATACTTGATTATTTTATGGTTATAAATATACTGCCTAATGGAAATACCAATTTTGTCATTGTTAGCTTATTTGCTGACAGAAATTATTTTAACTACTTTATTGTATATAAAGTTACTTTTGTGCAAATTTTTCAATATCTATTTTAATGTTTTCTGGGGATATACCTTTATGTGTGATTGCTAGTTATAGAAAAATTGTATAGTAAATTTTTGAGACAATATAAACTTGCTTATCACTGAATATACTACCAGCTTTATGCAAAGTAGTGATATAGATGTTTCATTTACTCCATAATTTTAAAAAAATATTATCTCATTTTATAATTTATTTCTTTACTACACAATTTTTAAGACTGCATTATTAAAATTTTGATTCATGTTTTCTCTTCTTGCAATGTTCAAGTGTTCTTTGGAAGACTATTCAATTTTTTCCTCTACAAATTTGTTTGTGTTTTTTTGCCATTTATATGCCTTCTTCTATAATGGACAAATAAACTTTCTGCTAGACTTTAGCATTTATCTAAATGCAGTGTTAGATCCAAGAGTGAAGGTTTGAGTGGATTTCCTTAAGCCATTTAACCAGTGAGTATCTGAGTTAGGACATTTACATTAATCCAGGAACAAAATTAGAGTCAGTAGGTCATGTGCTATGAGACTAGCTAACTGTGCATGGGTTTCTTCATATATGTTAATGTGTTTGGATAAGTGTGTGACTTTTGGAGATATTTAAATCCCACATTTCAAAATTTACTTGTAAAAGAAAGATACCACAAAAGAACTTCACATTAAGAACCTTAAGTTCTATCATTCAGTAAAACTTTTTGCTACTTCAGATTGTGATAATGAAAGTTTATTTAGAAAACTCATGAAGTTTCATGAGTTTTCATTAGTATGTCATCTAAAGTAGTTTATTCCACTGAAATAATTAGTTCTAAAAGAGGAAGTTAATTTTTTTCTCTTCCATTTTCCTCTGGGAATTTGGCTAGCTTAACTTAATATCAAATTATCTTGCCAGATATACAGTTTACATTTAATAAATATAATTTACCTGTCATAAATATGACCATTGGAATATAAGTACTTTGAAGGGAATACTTAGCATACCATTTTGTATTTAGCACCTAACTTAATGCCAGACAAATACATAATGAACAAACCCTTTCAACCACATGCATCATATGAATTTTTAACCATTATGATAACATTATATTTGACTTTGCCATTATTATAGAAGATAAAAAGAAACTGAGGCAAGCATACATACAAAGACACTTGAGTGTTCAAAGTACTTTTTCTAACTTTGCATTAAACTGCAATTTTATAGAAAGAATTAAACCCTGACCACAGAAGATGCCCATAATTTGTATAGGTGAGGAACAAAAAAAATATCTCTTTAAGTTCTAAGCTTTGTTTTCAAGAACTTACATTCCTCACTCTCTGACAGCGACAGTTAGAGGACACAGAGCTATCACATAAAGGACAGCTGTCTTCTCTGTGGTAAGTAATTTTGCACATTATATTTATGTTTAAAAAATAGCAGATAGCTTTAGGATATTATGTGACATATGTATCAACTTAAAAACTCCAAATCTTTAAAGGGACTCCATAAGTCTGGTAACAAATACTGTAAAAAGCATTTCACTCATTTCATTGATAACATTAGAACAATATTTTAAGAATTATTGATTGGGCTATATTGGAGTAGTTGCTGAGGGGGGAAAGTTTCATGTTGCTTTGTTTGAAACTGCAGTGCCTTTTCTTGTAAGATCTGATGGCAAGGGCATTGCCAATGATACCCATTTCCATTGTTGCCATCTTTGTTTGTGAATATGGAGAAGTTACTCAGCATCTATAAATCTTAGACTCTCCTCATTTATAAAGAAGACAGGAGGGTTTGCCATCTAAGAAATTAATCATCATAAGTCACTTTTGAAAATTCCTCACATGCCTAATTGCAATAACCAGCAAAACACCATTAATAATAGGCACATTTTACATGACCATAGATAGTTTCTCATTGCCAGTGAATATCATTTGTACTCACTGATTAATGTATTAGATTAAGTTTTTTTGTAATAAAAAAGAATATGAGGGAACAAATACTGATGTAGAAAAGATGTGTCATACAATGTAACAACACAGGATCATAGTCAGTAAGACAGTGAAGAAAACAAGTATTAGGCAGATGTCCCCAAACAGATGTGTGTTTATGTTTCGTGGTTGCTTGCAGTGAATTTCTGATGCTAAATTGACTTTTCAGTTTGTTCAATGATTACTTGCTTTTGTTGGGAGATGAATAAAATAGAGAATGCCCATTTTCAGAGAAGATGATACCTGATATGTTAGTAGAATAATTTATTTCTAACACTTGGTAAAAAATTAACCTTTAAAATAAAAATTAAGTAATGTTCTATATATAAATCCTTGAAATAAGTTATGCAAACTAACACAGTTTTCTCAGTTTATATTTTTTGTTCAGAATCCAAAATCAATAAAAGTTAACAACATTATATGACTACACATATCACTGCACATTATATAGTGAATTTCTATGTAGCTTTTTTCTCAAATACTTTAACAGAATTCTAAATACAGGTAAATATTAAGAAGTGAAAATAATTAAGTGACATCAATTAGTTAGACTATCTTACATTGAAGTTTAAGATTTAGACAATGTATGTTCGCCTACTGCTCAGAGTTTAAAAAGCATGTGGCAAATACTGTATTAAGTTGATGAAAAGGAACTGAAAATAGGGAAGGAATTTGTTATAAATATTATAAAATGTTTGTGTAGTAAAATCAGGTAAATATTACAACCTCTATTTGATAGCAGGTTTTGCACTTTGAATAGTAATTAAGAGACCACAGTTAGAAGATGAAATTGATCACCAGCTCTGTGAACTATCAGTTTGAGGACAGGAACCACAGGGCGATAGAAGAGAAAGATTGATGAGATGGTGTTTAGATGTGAGGATGTGTGAGATGTCCTCTACATTTGATGTTTCTGAGTGATTAGATTGGGAGATAACTAACATCGATAACCTAAGAACAGGTCTTCCTATGTTAGCACAGGGGAAAGATGGAAGAGCAGGGTGAAAATGGTAATCATAAGCAGACTCAATATGATTTTAATGTAAAATACTATCCTTCATACACTGAAAATGTATTCTTATTTTATGTATATGTATATGAATATGAATATATGCCTTTAAGTATGTATGTACATCATATGTGTACAGTGCCCAAGGAAGCAATAAGAGAACATTAGTTACTCTGCAAATTCAGTTGCAAGTAGTTGTGAACTGCATATATGATGGGAATCAAGCCTAAGTTTTCTATAAGAGAAGCAAGTGCTCTTAAACACTGACCCATCTGTCAGGCACCATTGGAATGTATACCCGAGGCTATCAATGATTATCTCTGATCTGGTCAGGTGGAAGGGTACAATAGAAGGGAAAAGAGCACATGCAGGGAGGGGGAATTGCCTCCTCCATCTTCCATGCTTCTGCTGCTCTCTCTGCTGCAAAGCTGCACTAGCTGCACTGAGCTAGCCAAGGAAGGCTGGCTAGTCAGAGAGGGGAGTGCAGGATAGCTTCTGGTGGCAAAAGTTTTGAGAGAGCAGTTCTTTTCTTTTGCAGTGTTACAGCAAGATACTCTTAGATGGTGGAGCAATTCTCACACACCTTAATTCCTTCTGGATAGAATCTTATATACAGTTTTGGAGTGGATAGGAGTCTGAGAGTAGGTGCTTTCTATGGCTTGGTTTTAAATGTTAGGGATGCCTCATCTATATGTGGAAGGGCTTAGGGCTGTTGCTTCTATATAACTGATGGCAACATAATTCTCTAAGGGGGGGGCTGTGATAAATGGGCCTGGTGCCAGGAGCAGTTGAAGTTCCTACCAGCCCTTCAGGGTCTCCGGGGCTTCTAGTCATATCTCAACCTTACAAAGCTTCCTCTCGTGGTCCACAGCCTTGTAAGTCACTATCCTCAACATTCTTACAGTGACAGGAGAATAGTGGAGAAGTGAGCAGTGACTTTTGGAAAGAGAAGCAAAACACTAATTATATAAACAAACTTAAAAATAAAAAAAAAAGAAGTCAGAAATTTTAAGAATAAAGAAGGCTCTTGACTGGAATTCTGAGTTCCTTATATATTTCTGGAATAAAATAGTGAGTGAGTGAGAAGGAGTAAATGGAGAAAAAAATCTATAACAGCTTCCCAGAGCACTGCAGTCTCAATGGGCTGTGGTTTTGAAATTTCCCTACTCAGATAAGCCTAAGCACACTTATACTTTCAGTCGGCATCTTTGGTTATGGTACCAGATTTTGTGGAACAGATGAAGTTACAATGTAATCCATGCTGTGGGTTGACTGTTTATCCTCTCAACCAGAGTTTATAGTCTTAATCTCCAAAGTGATGTTATCTGCAAATGAGATCACACAAAGTGGTGAGTGCTGTATCCACAATATGATTGTTTCCATAAGAAATGAGCACACCACTCCTGTGCCCTCCTCTCCCTACAAATCAGAAGTTACCTCACATAAAACTGACTTTTCTGGTATATAAAAAGTGGACATTATAAATTCCAGAAATTTGCAATATAGTTGTTTAAATTATCTACTCCATGGATTTTTTTTCTTTTTTTTTTAGTTATTTTTATTTTCTATATTCTATGTTTACATTTCAAAGGCTTTCCCCTTTCCCAGTTCCCACCCACCATAGTTCCCATAGTTCTTCTATCTAAGGCAGTAGTTTGCACCAAAGAATTGTTTAGCTCTGTACCACACTTTTAATAGGGTTATTTGGTTCTCTGGAGTCTAACTTCTTGAGTTCCTTTTATAAATTGCATATTAGTCCTCTATCAGATGTAGGATTGGTAAAGATATTTTCCCAATCTGTTGTTTGCCATTTTGTGCTATTGACAGTGTTCTTTGCCTTACAGAAGCTTTGCAATTTTATGAGGTCCCATTTGTCAATTCTTGATCTTAGAGCATAAGCTATTGGTGTTCTGTTCACAAAAGTTTCCCCTGTGTCCAAGTGCTTGAGGTTCTTCCCCACTTTCTTTTCTATTAGCTTCAGTTTATCTGGATTTATATGAAGGTCCTTGATCCACTTGGACTTGAGCTTTGTACAAGGAGATAAGAATGATTCGATTTGCTTTCTTCTTTATGCTAACCATCAGTTAAAATAGCACCATTTGTTGAAAATGCTGTCTTTTTTCCACCTTGGTCAAAAATCAAGTGACCTTAGGTATGTGGGTTAATTTCTGGGTCTTCAATTCTATTCCATTAATCTACTTACCTGTCACTGTACCAATCAGTCTTTTTCACAATTGCTCTGTAGTATGGCTTGAGGTAAGGGATGCAACTAGAAAATACCATCATAAGTGAGGTAACTCCATCACAAAAGAACATACATGGTATGTACTCACTCATAAATGGATATTAGCTAAGAAGCTTGGAATACTTGATATAATTCACAGACCACATGAAGGTCAAGAAGGAAGACTAAAATGTGAATAATTCAGTTCTTTGTAGAAGGGTGAACAAAATACCCATGGGAGGAAATACAGAGACAAATTGTGGAGCAGAGACTGAAGGAAATGCCATCCAAAGACTGCCCCACCTAGGAATCCATCTCATATACAGTTACCAAACCCAGTTACTAATGTAGATGCCAACAAGTGCTTGCTGACAGGAGCCTGATATAGCTGTTTCCTGAGTGACTCTGCCAGTGCCTGACAAATACAGAAGCAGATGCTCTTAGCCAACCATTGAACTGAGCACAGAGTCCCCAATGGAAGAGCTACAGAAAAAGTCCAATGAGCTGAAGGAATTTGCAGGCCCATAGGAGGAACAACAATATGAACCAACTAGTACCCCCCAGTGTTTTCAGGAACATAATTACCAACCAAAGAGTACACTTGGAGGAACCCATGGCACTAGGCACATGAATAGTAGAGGATGGCCTGTTCAGACATCAATGAGAGGAGAGGCCGTTGGACCTGTGAAGGCTTGTTGTGCCAAGACTGTAGGGGGAAGCAGAAGTGGGTAGGTTAGTGAGCAGTGGATGGGGGAATGGAATAGAGGGCTTTTGCAGGGGAAACATGGATAGGGTATAACATTAGAAATGTAAATAAAAATATATCTAATAAAAAAGAAAAAATAAGCTGACACTTATGGGTGAATCACACATCTATAAAATATTATTTTTGCTTGTATATATAAGGGAGTTTGACGATTTCAAATCTGTAATAATTGGCCATTTTCTACTCTACATTATCCATTCTTTTTTTCCACCTTTAGTTAACTTTATTTGATTTCTTTATTTTGAGTTTTTAAGACAAGGTCACATGTCACCCAGGCTGGCCTTGAACTTTTGACCTTCCTGCTTCCATCTCCTAGGCCTGGGATCATAGGTACTTGTCTCTATGTTTGGCTGGTTATTTTTATTTTTAAAACAAGCATCAGCACATCCTTGTATTGAAAATGAAATCATCTTTGGTAACAATTGCTACTAGCAAGTATTTCCAAATTATCTATTAAAAAATCACTCAAATTCAAAATTATAATATTTATTAGTATTGGGATCTTACCATGGTCCGGACACTTCAGCTTATAAAACCCCACCACCAAGCAGGTATTAATGGTATTCGTGTGTTCAGTTGTGAGAACAGAGCTGTGAGGTCATGTTGCTTGCCCAAGCTACCCAGCCACAGAGTATCAGAGGGAAGATTTGAACTCAATTTAGTTCAAACATTGCATTATTCAAGCTTAAAATTTTCATTTATTATCTGTAGCCACAGAAACACAGTTTACTTAGAGTCTTTTCAGAAGAGATGCAACCTTCATGCTACTTTTATAGCATATCTTAAGGATGGTTGTTTTGTAGCTTGCTAAGTTCTAAGAGGATCTCATACTCTCTTGGGTCTGTCTCTACTTGTTTCTGTGCAGCAGAAATGCACTGGATAGGGTTAGAAATAGGTGCTCCTCTGGGTTTTATGCATTAGAGTAAATGCAAAGTGGTAGAGTTCTTAAAATAATCTCTTCACAAGTTTCAACTCTTATGTCCCTTATCCCACAACAAAAATATGTCTTTCCCATAAACCCTCTCCTCTTTTCAGGTTTTTCATGTATGTAGGCCCCATGAAATATGTTAAAAGTAGCCTGTTTCTATGAAATGAGTATGGGGACAAGAGGACTGGTATCTGTGTGCATATCCAACTTATGAGAGGCGACATTCTAATAGAGAATAAGAGTCCTTTTTCCAGAAACCACTAATACCCATAGTGAGGTTGGATCTCACCAGGCTCCCCTTCAGTTCTGATGAAATGTTTCCAGACTCACTCTTGTGTATGTTATCAGAACGAGTGGGAACTCAAATCTCTAATGGTTGAATCTTGTCCAGAGAACTCCTTTTCAACATCCTGCTTTTATATTCTTTTCATGCCCTTTTCTATAATGTTCTTTGATTCACAATGTCTTGTGCAAAAAGATATTCCACATAGGAATATGCAAGAAATAGTCACTTATTCTCAGCACACATATCACTTTTAAATATTGCTGTTAGTTCAACAGCCAGTTTTTGACTAAATGTTAAAATTTGGACATGCTGTCAAAATAATTTTGATTTGGTACCCTAGATATAATGCTTAAGGGAACTAAATAATTAAATATGCACAATCAATTTACTTAAAGTTAGGTCTTAATGAGCCTCTCAGAGGAATGTTTCTTTTAAAGGCATTTTAATAAATGAAACCAATCAGAAGGAAGTAACATTTCAACTCAATCAGAACAGCTCCCCTCACATTAAATCACTTTGAAAGACTCTCACAACACTCATAACAGTACATATTAGCTACTGTGATAAAGTTTATACAAGTACCTAGATTGTCATGTGGGGACTACTTAACTGTCTAGCAGATAGTAGCAGTCCTCAGGGAACAAATAATTTAAGCAAGTCCAGTTAATGCCTTTCGTTTCAGGCACTTACAATACAAACCAGTACTCTTTGGGTTTTAGCAATAAAACACAGAGGCCCCAGAAAATGAGATGGAATTTATGTTTTATTTTTCTTACTTCATGTTTCACACTCTTTCTTGCATTGAAATAACTTCAAAGATTTACAAGCCAGTTTTGGAAATCAATATAGTCCAATCTCAGAAACATAAGAATGTTAAAAACAAAGAAATACAGGAATTAATAATACATTTGTTTTTAAAATATAATATACATATATATAGTATGTATGCATGTGTGTATGTAAAATATATGCACTTATCTTAGGGTTTGCAAATTTTATTTTATAGACCACACATAGCAATTTAATCAAAGCCAAGAAGTGAACTGTATTTTTGTAAGTGCAACCTTTTTACTGATCTGGATGAAAATATTCCATTAAATTTACTGTAGCTCAAAACAGACAAACTGGTACAATAAGGAATGCAGACCATTTTTGTTCCAGTGAATATTGGCCATGGTCTGAATGTTCCTGTCACTAGAATATTCACATACTGGGTCTTACCTTCCAGGTCAAGATATTATTGTGTATCTGTAAAAGAATTTTAATTGGGCAATATGGCTACTCTGACAAGGGATCCCATCTAAAGACCTAAGTCTGTGATCCAGCAGGAGTGCAGATATGCCACACACCTTTAATCCTCTGGTCAGAACCCACAAACTCCCTTTGTAAGGTAAAGATTGTTCCTAGAGGAAAGTAGCCAGGTTTGAAAGTGATGGCTAATTGAGGTATAGACAGAGTGATGAATCAGAGCAAGATTGGACAGAATGAGTCAGAGATATGATATGCCCAGCTCTCAGTAGGAGAGAAAGAAAGGTGATTTAACAGTGTAGGCAGAGAGGGGAGGAAGAAGAAGGAAGAAGGAAGAGAGAGGGGGAGGGAGTAAGAGAGGGAGGGAGAGAGGGAGAGAGCAGTTTTACTAGGATAGTATTATAGAGACATGTTGCAGGTGAAGACAGAAAGATCTAGAGTATGCCGAGAAGCCAGAAGAATAGAAAAGATTGCCTGAGTTAGTATGAGACTGAGCAAATCAATTCAGTCAGAAGCTGAGAGATTTGTTCTTTAATAAATCAATAAATAATAATTGATTTATATTTTTAACTCTGTGAAGATGCCATGTCATAATGCAGCTGAGATAAACTTTAAATTAAAATACATACAGCCATGACAAGTTAACCAGCAATTAGCTATGTGCCATGATACTTAATAGCCATATTTTCTCCCTGTTCATTGGGCACATGCATGTGAGAAAACTGAAAACAAAAAGAAAGTTACAGATGTAGTAGCTGCTCTTCACTGGATAATGAAATATGGATGCTGCATAGAGAACTGTTCATCAAAACCCGGAAACTTGACAAATGTCCTATAACAGACATTCTCAAGCACACCTGAATAGTTATTAACTTCTATATCACTATACAGAAGAGACAGTAAAATACAGTATAACATCTTACAATATCATTAGAAAGTAAATATTTATTATAAATTTGTAATACTTTAATTGTGTGTGTGTGTGTGTGTGTGTGTGTGTGTGTGTGTGTGTTTATACTCTTTGAAGTCTGTTAACAGAATTAACGTTTTTGGGTGAGATACATAGGAAGGCTCTAGCTGCAGTTTTCCTTAAATGATTATAATGTAACTTAAAAAATTCTATAACAGAAACTTTGTAATTTCATGAGGTCCCATTTGTCTATTCTTGATCTTAGAGCATAAGCCATTGGTGTTCTGTTCAGGAACTTTCCACCTGAGCCAATGTCCTCAAGGGTCTTCCCCAGTTTCTTTTCTATTAGTTGTAGTATGTCTGGTTTTATGTGGAGGTACTTGATCCACTTGGAGTTGAGCTTAGTACAAGGAGATAAGAGTGGATTAATTCTCATTTTTCTGCATGTTGACCTCCACTTGAGCCAGCACCATTTGTTGAAAAGGCTATCTTTTTTTCCACTGGATGTTTCAGATCCTTTGTCAAAGATCAATTGGCCACAGATGTGTGGGTTCAATTCTGGGTCTTCGATCCTGTTCCATCGATCCGCCTCCCTGTCACTGAACCAATACCATGCAGTTTTTAATACTACTGCTCTGTAATATTGCTTGAGGTCCAGGATATTGATTCACCCAGAAGTTCTTTTGCTGTTGATGATAGTTTTAGCTATACTGGGTTTTTTGTTATTCCAGATGAATTTGAGAATTGCTCTTTTTTTTCTTTTTTTTATTGGATATATTCTATATTTATATTTCATTTCCCTTTTTTTTGATTCCCTACCACCGTAAGGTCCCACATGCCCTTTTCTAACTCTATGAAGAACTAAGTTGGGATTTTGATGGGGATTGCATTGAATCTGTATATTGCTTTTGGCAAGATTGCCATTTTAACTATATTAATCCTGCCAACCCACGAGAATGGAAGATTTTTCCATTTTCTGAGGTCTTCTATTTCCTTCTTCAGAGACCTGAAGTTCTTGTCATACAAATCTTTCACTTGTTTGGTTAGAGTCACACCAAGATACTTTATATTGTTTGTGGCTATTGTGAAGGGTGTCATTTCCCTAATTTCTTTCTCTGCCTGCTTATCCTTTGAGTATAGGAAGGCTACTGATTTGCTTGAGTTGACTTTATTACCAGCCACTTTGCTGAAGTTGTTTATCAGCTATAGGGTTCTCTGGTGGAGTTTTTTGGGTCACTTAATTATACTATCATATCATCTGCAAATAATGATAGTTTGACTTCTTCCTTTCCAATTTGTGTCCCTTTGACTTCCTTATGGACCCTGGTTCTGGAAAAGATCAATGCATCAGTGTAGGGAAATACCAGAACAGGGAAGTGGGAAGGGGTGGATGGGGGAACAGGGGGAGGGAAAAGGGCATGTGTGACCTTTGGGAGGTGGGGAACCAGGAAAAGGGAAATGAAATGTAAATAACGAATATATCCAATAAAAAATAAATAAAAATTCTAAAATACGCAAAGGAAATTCAATAGAAGTGGCCTCCTTAAACACCATTAATTTTGTATTCAGGCATTTCTGATATATTATGTAGAATTTTGTAAACTAGAAGTTGACGTTTTTAAACCTTCTGATTATTCTTTATATTAGTGGCATTGATCTATAACCTAGACATGTTTATGAATAACATGTGTCAATGGTAATTAAAATCTAATTAGGATTTGACAATTCTACAGTTATCTTCAAAGCAAAATGTACTCATCTCCCCCTAAGAAATATGGAATTATGTATTTTTGCTAAAGTATAATTGTTGGCACATAGACAAATAAAACTGATACAGTATTTGGGATAGCATTAGCCTGGTCACTATACTTTTGGGATAAGAATCTTCTTCCTTTGGCTTTATTTCCCTGCATAGAAAACAGCAGCTCTCATATTTCACAGTGTGATCTTGAAAGCTTAATGAGCTGAAACCCCTAGGATTATACTATATTTTGTATTTCTAGAGGGACTCAGTAATGATTCTTGCTACATTCAAAGAGACCTAAAATTTGTCCTGAAGTCAGAACAGATAGTTATCATTTGGATAAATACAGTATCTTCATTGTTGTTCTCAATAATTTTGGTCATGTTCACCTACATTACTCCAGCTTCTTTCTAGTTCATCAAGTTTCTTTAAAGCAGGCAAGGTGACAGAAGATGAAAAACCTGGCACTCAGGAAAGAGGTAAGGTAGTAAATTATATTTCCAGTTTTATTTTTATGTAAAAATAAAAGAATAATTTTATAAGGTTATTGTATAGTTGAAGGAAATACATAAAATTAAAAACTGTTAAATTGCTAAAGAAATACTCAGTAAACTTAAGTGTTATTGTTGTCTGCTCTAAGTTAGGTGTTATAGACAGCCAATTGTTTCTGAGGGAGAACAAGTCAGTTCTTTTAATTACATAGCACTCGGTAAGTTGACCAAGCTCTTATGCATGGTTCCAAAACCATAAATATATAGGAAAAACTTATGAGGTCCCATTTGTCAATTCTTGATCTTAGTACGTAAGCTATTGGTGTTCTGTTCAGGAACATGGGCACAGGGGGAAAGTTCCTGAACAGAACACCAATAGCTTATGCTCTAAGATCAAGAATTGACAAATGGGACCTCATAAAACTACAAAGTTTCTGCAAGGCAAAGCACACTGTCAGAAGGACAAAATGACAACCAACAAAGTGGGAAAAGATCTTCACCAACCCCACATCCGACAGAGGGCTAATATCCAATATATACAAAGAACTCAAGAAGTTAGACCCCAAAGAACCAAATAACCCTATCAAAAAATGGGGTACAGAGCTAAACAAAGAATTTTCACCAGAAGAAATTTGGATGGCCGAGAAACACATTAAGAGATGTTCAACATCATTAGTCATTAGGGAAATGCAAATCAAAACAACCCTGAGATTCCACCTCACACCAGTAAGAATGGCTAAGATTAAAAACTCAAGAGACAACAAGTGCTGGCGAGGATATGGAGAAAGAGGAACACTCCTCCACTGTTGGTGGGATTGCAAAATGGTAAAACTGTTCTGGAAATGAGTGTGGTGGTTCCTCAGAAAATTGGGCATGTCCCTTCCAGAGGACCCTGGCATACCACTCCTGGGCATATACCCAGAGGATTCCCCTGCATACAATAAAGACACATGCTCCACTATGTTTATAGCAGCCTTGATTATAATAGCCAGAAATTGGAAGGAGCCCAAATATCCCTCAAAGGAGGAATGGATACAGAAAATGTGGTATATTTATACAATGGAATACTACTCAGCAATTAAAAATAATGAATTCATGCAATTTGTAGGTAAATGGTTAGACCTGGAAAATATCATCCTGAGTGAGCTAACCCAATCACAAAAGAATACACATGAAATGCAATCACTGATAAGTGGATGTTAATGAGCCCAGAAGCCCTAAATACTCAAGGCACAATTAGCAAGTCAAATGATTCCCAAGAAGAAAGGAGAGGACCCTGGGCCTGTAAAGATTGGATTCAATTTTGTAGAGAAACCGTGGGGGGAGGGGGAATGATTGGGGAATAGTTGGGGGGGAGAGGAATTATGGGACATAGGGAGGGGGGAACTGGGAAAGGGGAAAGCCTTTAGAATGTAAACATAGAATATAGAAAATAAAAATTAAAAAAAAATATATATATATGAAAAACAAACTGTACTGGAAACATAAAAAAATTAAAAGAAAACTCAAATGTGAGTGGGAGTGAGTGGTACAGTTGAATCTGGGAGGAGGTAGAGGGAAGAGTTAGCGTAAGGAGTTAGGAGAAGGAGGTGGGGCTAAAAGACTCAAAATGCACAGTATGGAATTCTTAAGAATGTAATAAAATATATTTTAAAATAAATTGTACTATTAACTTCTCACATTGCTACTTGGCTATGCAAGATGCTATTTTTCTCACTTTCTAAACATTGGAGCTGAGGCAAAGTATGCATGTACCTTCTTTGTATCTTATATTTTACCTAATCCATGACCTCAGTGGTACATGGACTAGGAGTCCCTGGCAATGGTTAGGTCAAATTTCTTGAAGTTATTAACAGCTGACAACATCTGTTGTACAAATAACAGGTAATCCTCAAAGCTGTCTAGCAGTTTTAACACTCCACTATTTCCAATAGTAATTGCCTATAATTTCATATCAGTTTGCTAATAGGTAGACCAACAACCTATCTCTGATATAAATGTTATAATAATGTGTTATATTATTGTGTCTAATGGCACATATTTTGCTATTTTTAATGTAAATATTCTTAATCTGATTTTTAAAATGTGTCTTCAAAAGCATAATCATAATAAATTACCTAAATTAGTTTCAAATGTCTTTTGTTACATGTTTCATAGTCTCTTTTGCAAGTATAATGCTTTTGCATTAGATAGTAGAATATACATAATAAATTTGGAGGGAATGACAAATTGCTAGAACCTACAATAATCTACTGAGTCTCATAAAAGCTCACTTAGAGTAAGTATGGTAAGCTATGTCCAATATTGACATCATGGCAACAGAGTCATCAACACAGGTTAGCAGAAATGATAGAAAGAAAGAAATTTATTGAAATAACTGCACGAGGATGAGATGCTGGTCAGTAAAATATCCACTATGGGACTATGAAGATATGAGTACAGATGACCAGCACTCACAGGAAAGTGAGGGACATTTGTAACACTAGAAGCTATAGGATGCAGAATGACAGAGATCTATATGTCTAGCAAATCTGGCTAAATAGTAAGTTCTAACTATAGAGAAAGCCTTTCTTAGTTTTGATGGAGATTAATGGTTGAGGGCAAATATAAACCATCTATGGTCTGCAAGTATATGTATACATAAGTACATTAATCATACATACTATATACGTACACACCCTCATACACATTGCGAATGTGCACAATCAGATGTATACATCAAAAACACACAAATACACACACTATAAAAATATGAGAGGTCAGAAAGACTTCAAGACAGGAGAAGGAGGGATGAAAGACAAATTGCAATGAAGGTGTTTTTAAAAGTTCATGGAATCATATCACCTGTTTACATAAAAGTGCATGTAAAATATAATTGCATGCATATAGTTGTGTATATAAAATGAAGTCCTGAAATTTGTATGGTAGGTGTTCCTCACCAAGGAGAATGATGATTAAATGAAACCTCAGTTCAAGGCTTAGAATCTTCCTTACAAATAGTTGAGGGAAATCTAAGTAATCCCTCAAAAATGTAGAATATTGTGTATTCCATTATTGCCTTCAAGAGTTAATTTTCTCTTGTTGAAGACACATATTTCAGACACAGGACTTGGAAAATTTGATGTGTTATTTACCTGAAAACTTTCACCCTGAGGTCAAGGTACAATACGATGCTATTTTATCTATAAAGGGTGGAAGGAAATCAGTTGTTCTACTAAGCTGCAATATCTATGAACTACACAAATGAACATCATGGCAAGATATTCCTTAAATGCTCAATAGTGACAACTCATTTCTTTGCAATAATTAACATTTATCTAATTAAATTTAAAGCCTATTCAACTGGAAGAAAATCATGCCTGCTATTTGAACCCTAACCAACTACCCAAAGGCACTGATGTTATGGCTCTTAGAATGGAACCTACTACCATAACCATGATAGATCAGCTTAATGCTTCAGTCTAAACTTATTATTCATTATAAAACTTATTATTATACTTAGAGTTAAGTGAATCACTGAATTTGAAAGAAGATTCTCTGTTAAGTGGGTAGAAATTACTGTAAATAAAATTTACCAGTCATAATATAGAGATAAAGTGATGGCAGTGTGTTTAGAGTAAAAAAAATATGTGTATAGTACAATTTCTCTACTTTAGGTTCAGAAAGCATTCATAAATAAGGTATTAGAGATTTTAAGAGTTAGAAGACCAGGATCTCTGATGGAAGATTATATCATCTAGAAATGGCAGGCAAGCTAAAAAAAAATATTATGCCTCACCAATGCAGATGCCTAAATAAGATCCAAAGAAGGACGTACATATTTATGTATTTATGTCCAAGGAACAACCAACATATTAATGTGGAAGGTGGGAATCTCACTGATCCTCACCATAAGAGTCAAGGATAGCATAAGTAAACCCACAGAATAAACAAATGTAGACTCATATGGACTCACAGAGATAGAAATGACAATCAGGGAAGCTGTATGTGTCTAACCAAGGTCTTCTGCACATATATTCTGGTTTTATACCTTGGAATTTTTATGAGAATCCTAAGTGCAGGAACTGGGACTGTTTTTAAACTTTAGCCTATTTTTGGGATACTTGTCTTCCTATTGATTTGCCTTGTCTGACTGAAATTTGAGGGAGCTGGTAAAACTTGTAACTTGGTGTACTATATTTGGTTGACCCATGGGAGGTCTACCCTTTACTGAAGGGAAGGAAACAAACAGTGGATCTGGACGGAAGTGCTGGAGAGTGGATTGGGTGAGAGCTAGAGAAAGGAGGGGGGAAGGTGCAGTTGCTAGGTAATATAGGAATGAATGAATTAATAAATAATCATGTGACAACAGACAGAGGAAGAATTAGTCTTTTCCATAAGTAAACCCTCTAATTGGTATTTCAGTACATAGTGGTCAACCCTGAAATCATATGCATATAAACAACATAAAGGGGCTCAGCCAGTTGCATTTATGTATGCCTTTATATATACATATATATGTGTGTACATGTATGTGTATATGTGTGTATGTGTGTCAATGTGTGTATGTAAGTATAATGTGTGTGTTTCTATCTGTGTGTTTCTGTGTGAGTGTTTCTGTGTGTGTGTGTGTGTGTGTGTGTGTGTGTGTGCAGCAATAATAATCAAAAGGAAACCCTCTGTTTTAGAGTGAGTAAGAGATACATGGGAAGGTTTGAAGGGAGGTAAGAAAATAGAAGGAGGAAGGGACATAGGGATGGGGGAACTGGGAAAGGGGAAAGCCTTTGGAATGTAAACATAGAATATAGAAAATAAAAATTTAATAAAAAAATAAAAAAAGTTGAATAAAGTACTTGAATTTCAAAAAAAATCTTAGTTTGGCTATGATAATTTAATTTTTAAAATTAAGGAACAAATACATTAAAACTCACATAGCAAAATAGATTATCTTTACTAAGACATCATAGTTCTTTAAGTCTCTCCTAATATGAGCTTTAAACTTTTAATTTTGTTTACTGTGAAGATTAAATATACAAAAATGCTTGTTTTGTTAAGTGATTATCCCTTGATAACTTTATAGATTTTCATAAAACCAATGAAAAAAATATATTTTAACATTTTAAAGTATTTGCTCATAAGGCAACATACCAACAACCTACATGATAACTGGATATTTTTAGACACTGAAAGAAAATCTAGTGAAAAGTATATATTATTGTGATAAAGGACAGGGAAGGATAGCTTATGTCTATCCTATCTTCCACATTTGAAAATAATCAGTCCTACTTGGCAGTAAAAGGATTTTGGGAGATCTGTGCTTTGATCCAATAGGGCACATTCCCCCAGAGAACCCTTTCAATTCCATTTCCAATCCTACAGGGAGGATTAGTGTAGCCTTATCCTCTGATAGACAGATATGCCTTTCAGGATGCAGAGGCTTATCATCTAATAGACAGCATCAGCACCAGTGGCTATAAGTAAAATGCACTGTCTGCTGATTTGGTAAAGAAAACATTTTCTGCTCTCTCCATTAATAAGAGCTCCTTTAAGCACATTGTGTTACATTGGTACTGTGTGTTTATTATACTTCATGTATTCCCAGGAAAAATACTTCTTTAGCCATTGAAGAAGATGGTTTCTGATTGAAGAAATATATGTTCAAGTGAAAAGCTGAATCCTGTATCTATCTTTGTGCTATGGAAATGACATAGAATCCATGTCTCAGAGGGTAGTCAAGCAGGCTCTATAGCTACATAAGGGTCTTTAGCCGGAAATTCCAACATCTGTAGTTTGAAGACAATTCACTTAATAACTGTGTGTTAGGTAATGAAATGAATAATACTTTTAATACAGATGATATGCAACAAAAATAAAGCTGTGGGAGTCTCATAAATTAGTAAAAATTAAAATCACAAATGTCCATCAATGTCGACAGTATTTTTCATAGCTAAACTGAAATAAAGGTGAGAATAGTCACTACTGATAGGTTAATCTGGAAGGTTATAGACATGCAGACTCAATCCTTTTGTTTCTCTTTTCATTTAAAAAACAAAAGAAATTCCTATTTTATTTCTGATAGTGGGATAAAGGCAAAGCCAGTTAGTCTTCATTCATACTATATGGTAAGATAGGCAGTGTATACACAATATTCTTAATTATAAAAGTAGAGCTGAGAAGACGGATCAGTGGGTAAAGTGTCTATTATACAAGCTTGGGTGTTTTATCTTTGCACGAAGATAAAATGCCAAGAATACTTACCCCAATCTATAACCCCATGCTGGGCATAGGTGTAATTAAATAGACATTTGAAGCTTTGTGGCCACCCTGTCTACTTCAAATAGCAAAACCTAGATATAGTGAGAGACTATGTCTAATTAATTATAGGACTTTTTAATATCAAATTGTTATGTAAACACTAATGCAAAAGGGGAAACACAGCTTCAGGAATACCTGGATACATATGAATGCTAAAATACTGTGCTAGAATGGGCTCATAGAAACACACATGTTTTAATTGTGATTTCTTTATATGTATGTAAGTCATAACTTCCATGACATTAAAAGCCCATGAATATTTTGTTAGGCCTCACACCAACTATTTTAAACAAGACAGGAAAAAATGCATAATATTTATAAATTTTATTTTATTATGATTTTTTATATATTCATTTAGATTCCACTCACTACCTCTCCAATCCTGATCAACTTTTCCCATCCATTTCCCCTCCTCTTCTCTAACCAGAACTCAAGAAGTTAAACTCCAGAGAGCCAAATAACCTTATTAAAAATGGGGTACAGAGCTAAACAAAATTTTTCTCCTGAAGAACTTCGAATGGCTGAGAAGTACCTTAAGAAATGTTCAGCATCATTAGTCATTAGGGAAATGCAATTCAAAACAACCCTGAGATTTCACCTCACACCAGTCAGAATGTGTAAGATTAAAAACTCAGGAGACAGCAGGTGTTGGCGAGGATGTGGAGAAAGAGGAACACTCTTCCACTGCTGGTAGATCTGCAAGCTCATTCAACCACTCTGGAAATCAGTCTGGCAATTCCTCAGAAAACTGGGCATGACACTTCCGGAGGACCTGGCTATACCACTCCTGAGCATATACCCAGAGCATTCCCTGGTATGCAATAAGGACACATACTCCACTATGTTCATAGCAGCCTTATTTATAATAGCCAGAAGCTGGAAAGAACCCAGATGTCACTCAATGGGGGAATGGATACAGAAAATGTGGTATATTTACACAATGGAATACTACTCAGCAATTAAAAACAATGAATTCATGAAATTCTTAGGCAAATGGTTGGATCTGGAAAATATCATCCTAAGTGAGGTAACCCAATCACAAAAGAACACGCATGGAATGCAGTCACTGATAAGTGGATATTAGCCCAGAAGCTTTGAATACCCAAAGCACAACTCACATATCAAATCATTCCCAAAAAGAAGGAAGAAGAGGGCCCTGGTCCTGGAAAGGCTTGATGCAGCATTGTAGGGGATTAACAAGACAGAGAAGTAGGATGGGGCTGATTGGAGAACTGGGGGAGGGAAGAGGGTTTATTGGACTTGTGGGGAGAGTGGAAACTGGAAAGGGAAAATCATTTGCAATGTAAACAAAGAATGTAGAAAATAAAATAAAATAAAACAGGTGGACTCTGGCTGGGTATACTCTCCTACACACCTCAGCATTTAAAGTCTCTAAAAGGATATGTGCTTCCTTTTCCACTGAGGCCAGATAAAGCAGCCCAGCTAATAGATTATATTCCACATATGGGCAAAAGCTTTTGGGATATCCCCCCATTCCAGTTGTTCAGATCACACATGAAGATAAACCTGCTCCTCTGCTACATATGAGCAGCCTAGCCCATGTATGTTCTTTGCTTGATTCTTTAGATTCTGAGAGCCCCAAGGGTTCAAGATACTTGACTCTGTCTTCCTGTAGAGTTCCTATCCTCTGAAAGACCTGCAATCTTTCCTCCTGTTCTTCCATAATAGTCCTAAAGCTCCATCCACTGTTTGGCTGTGGATGTTTCAATATGTTTAGGACAGCTGCTGGGTGGAGCCTCTCAAAGGACACCTGATTCTATTTGCAAGCATAACAGAGTATTAGTAGTAGTGTTAGAGACTGGTGCTTGTCTGTGAGATGGGTCTTGAGTTGGGCCAGTTAATATTTGACAATTCCCTTAGTCTCTGCTCCCTCCCCCAAGCCTTCATTATTTGTAAACAGGATAAATTTTCAGGTGGAAAGTCTTTTGGGTGGGTCACTGTCTCTATTGCTCAACAGAGGTTCCTGTCTAGCTACAACAGGTGGACTGTTTAGTTTCCATATCCCTAGTATTCTGAGTGACAGCTAAGTTCATCCCCTTGATTGTTGGGTGTCTCCCTTATCTCACTTATCTGTTTTGTCCTGGAGTTGCCTCCTACCTCTTCTCCCCCATTAGTTGCAGATTTCCATTCATTTTCATGGCCTTTTGGCCATCTCTCCTGTCACTTCCCACACCTGATCCTGAATCCATTTCCCTTCCCATCTTTCTCTCCCTCTCCCTCTCCCTCTCCCATCCCCTTTCCCTTTCCCTCTCCCTCTCCCACCCCCTTTCCCTCTCCCTCTCCCTCTCCCAACACTCTCTCCTTCCTAAGTCTGCCTCTTATGACTATTTATTCTCTCTTCTACATGAGATTCAATCTTCCTTGCTTGGGCCTTCATTCTTGTTTAGCTTCTTTGGGTCTGTGGAATGAAAACTATACTTGTATTTTGTGGATAATATCTACTTGTAAATGAGTACTTACTATACATATCCTTCTGGGACTGAGTTACTTCACTCAAGATGATGTTCTCAAGTTCCATCTATTTGCCTGAAAAAATCAAGATGTCTTGATTTTTAATAGCTGAATAGTATTCAGTTGTGTAGATGTGCCACATTTTTTTATTCAGTTCAGAGACATCTAGGTTGTTTCCAGTTTCTGGCTATTATAAATAAAGCTGCTGCAGACATAGTTGAGCAAGTGTCTTTGTGAGATGTTGGAGCATCATTTGTTTATATGCCCAGGAGTGGTATAGCTGGATCTTGAGGTAGAACCATTCCCAGTTTTCTTAGAAACTGCCAAATTGATTTTCAAAGTGGTTGTACAAGTTTGCACTCCCACCAGCAGCGAAGGAGTATTCCCTTTGTTCCATATCCTCCCCAGCACGTGCTATCTCTTGAGATTGTTTTAACCATTCTGATGTGTGTAATTTGGAATCCCATAGTCGCTGTGATTTGCCTTAATGACTAAGGAGTTTGAACATTTCTTTAAGTGTTTCTCAGTCATTTGAGATTACTCTGTTGAGAATTCTGTTTAGTTCTCTAACCCAGTTTTTAAATTTTATTATTGTTATTATATATACATATATATACATACATATATATACATATATATATATATATATATACACACACACACACATATACATACAGTTGATACAGTTGTTATTCCCCTCCTGGTCCACCCTCCAACAGTTCTTCATCTCATTCCTCCTACCCCCAAGAAGAGGATGTCCCCATTCCTGCCCCCACCCCACCAGAACAACCCACTCCCTGCTGCCTCAATTCTTTCCAGGGTTAGATGCATCTTTTCTCATTGTGGCTAGACCAGGCAGCCCTGTGTTGTATGTGTTTTGGGGCCTCATATCAGCGGGTATAAGCTGCCTGGTTGGTGGCTCAGCGTCTGAGAGATCTCAGGGGTCCAAGTTAATTGAGACTACTGTATCCTATATTTTTGTTTGCTTGTTTATTGAATATAATCTTTATTTACATTTCAAATGCTAAAACATCTCACAGTTTTCCCCCTCCCTGAAGACTCTCAAACCTTCTCCCCCCACCCCGCGATCCCCCCTCCTCCAGGTATATGCCCCTAAACCCGGCCAAATCCCTCCTCCCCTGCTCTATTTCCCTTTGTTGGGGCTTTTGAGCCTTCATAGGACCAAGGACCTTTCTTCCCACTGATGCCCAACAAGGCATTCCTCTGCCACACTTTTGGCTGGAGCCATGTGTACCCTTTGATTGATGGTTTAGTCCCTGGGAGTTCTGGAGCATCTGGGTGGCTGGCATCGTTCTTCCCATGCGGCTGTCAACCCCTTCAGCTCCTCAGGACCACCCTCCAGGTCCCTCATTGGGCACCTCACACCCAGTCCAATGGTTGGCTGCTAGCATCTGCCTCTGTATGTATAAGGCTCTGGCAGGGCCCCTCCAGAGACAACCTTAACAGGCTCCTTTAGTATACACTTCTTGTAGTCCATAATAGTCTTAATGTTTGGTGACTGTTTATAGGATGAATACCCAGGTAGCGCAGTCTCTGTTGGCCTTTCCTTCAGTCTCTGCTCCAAACTTTTCTCCATTATTGCCCCTGTGTTTTGTTCCCTTTCTCGGAGGAACTAAAGCACCCCCAATTCAGTCCTCCTCCTTCTTGAGTTTCCTGTGGTCTGTGATTCACTCAGTGTTTTGTTTGTTTTTGCCAATTCTACTTATGTCTTTAGTCTTCCTGAATTTTTAAAGGGATTTATCCATTGCAGTGCTTGTTAACTGCTCAATTTCTTTAAGTGATTAAGTCATTTCTACTTCAACAGCCCCTATCATCTCTGTAGTACTATTTTAGCTAACTTTCTTGGGCTTCAGCTATGTTAGAATATTCAGTGCCTATTGTAGCATGGATTCTGGATACCAGGTAAGAGATTTTCCCGGCTTGTTTTTGATGGTGGTTTTATACTAATGTCTAGGTGTCTCGGATTGGGATGACTTTATGTCTGAATGAACATATTTGCTTTTGTCTATACTGGGGGAGGAGTATATTGTTAATACATTTCTGCTTCTTCCCTGCACTTTAAGAGAGAATGGCTATTAAATGCTACCTGGGTAGAAATTGTCTGTGGACGTATGTTCCTAACTTTCTCAGCTGGAATATTCCCAACATTCCATGTTGATATTGGAGGCTAGGATAATGGAATGACTTAGAAAAAAGTCTGGAGAAATTCTTTGTGATCCATTAGGTGTGGGGTTAGAGAGGAAAATGAAACCATAGCAGATTTTCTATAGAGCTTGGAATTATACTGGAAGAATTGGACCCAGAAGAGCAGAAGAAAGAGCTATGAATTGGCCATCAGCCTACTTGTGCTGGTAGAGCTGCCCTAGGTTTTACTGTTAAACCTGTTGAGTTTTCAGGCTAGGATAAAAGGACACATAAGAGGACAAAGTTTAGAAGGGGAATATCTGTAAGGTACACAGGAGATCAGTTCACAAGTACAAGAAAAGCTGCTATAGTGTTCTCCTCTACATTTGGGAGTAAGACTGGGGGACCTTTTCTGAGGACAAAGACAGTAAAGAAGAACTATAGGCAGTTTATCAGTTTTTCTGAGAGACATGCCTTGTAAGTTAGTAAGTAGTTTCTGCTACAGTCTGGGTCTGTGATAAAGTCAAAAGTGGGGAGGGAAGTTAAAATAAGATGGTCTGTGGGATCCACAGGAGATATGGGAAGGTGAGAAGGAAGGCTGCAGTTGGTGTTTTATTGTAGTTATGGATGAGACTAGCAAATTGTATTTAGAGAAAAGGAGAGAATGGTGATGTCTCCATATGGCTTACCTGTTTGCCTGGACTGTTAGACAGATGGCTTCCAAGTATTAGTATATTAGTGGCTATTTTGGTGGCCTGTTCAAGTTGTCATCCGGTGTGTTTCCAGTGATGATGATTTTCATGGAAAAACAAACAAACAGACAAACAACCCCCCCAAAAAAAAACAAAAAAACAAACCAAAACTTAGAAATATTCATTGAAACTCAAACCTATTTTTTGTTTAAATCACGTCTTTATTCTATATGAGAATTTCATATGGTACATTTGAACCATATTCATACCACTCTCCCAATCCTTCCCAGATCCACATTATGTTTCCATACCAATGTTTATGATGGTTGTTTTTTAGGTTTTTCTTTTTGCACAATGGATTTATTTGTTTCAATCATTTATTCTTGAATGTGCGATCATGTATTGGAACATGGAACAATGTACTAGAAGCAACACACCCTTAAACAAATCTGACTTTTCTTCCAGGAGCATTCAATTGCCAGTGGATATTCAGATATGGGACAGAATTTGTGCCCATATTTCTAGTAGATGCACTATCACAGCATTGATAGTTTTCCTGGCTCTTATAATTTTTTTCTCCCATTCTCTCAGTGTTCTAAGATCTGTAGGATTAGGGATTAGGTTATAGATGAATTTATTTTTGGACTTTGGTGTGATATGATTATTTTTTCCCTCTGTTCTGGTCAGTTTTAATTTTCTCTAATGAACTCTTCCTATTGAAAAGAAAATGCATATAGATTTACATGTATTATGCATAACTGTTCAGATAGCCATAATTTTATTTTATCATTTTCTTTCATTCTTCTATTATTATTTATTTTATTACCCTTTCTCTCTGATTAAAATCACCATATCCTCTTTCAAATCACATATCAACTTTGAAAGGAGTGAAAGATAACCTTCTCTGCATGTATAAAGACAAAAATTTCTAGTACAATTAGTAATTGTGCTGGTTTAGTAAAGAGTCCATTACAGCTTCTCCAAGAACCATGATCTCATTAACCCCAGATAGTTGGCTTGGACTCCAATAATGGCCAATAATTGCTTTAAGCTGAGTGAGTCTTAGTTCCAATTAGACAGTTTTTGTTTAACATCTAGATATGAGAACTACTATTGTACCATTAAGATTATTATACTGTACTAGTCAGTTTTACAATTCATATTCATCATAACTGAGTGAGATTTTTGATTCTTGCCTTTCTGTGGAAACTTATATGGCACCTTTTGGTAGCATGAAAGATAGTTTTTACAAAGGGAGAGGGCTTTCATATAAAATTAAACTCAGATCATATGTATTGTGTGTATGAAACCTGTGGTGTGTTCAGCCATAGGGATTCAACACCATTCTCTGGAAGGCAACTAAACACAACAGCAATCACTTGTAACATTTTGGAAATCTCTTATGTTGCACTGACCTCTACCTCATTAGGAGGTTGCTCATATCTAGAAGAGAGAATTCTGTTTGACATTCTATGGCTTCTGGTGGGCATTGCCAACCTACATGGAAAATTTTCATCTAAATTGGATATATATGTGTATGTAAATAGGCTTTTACCTATTATATACACTTTCTAGACATCTTTACTGTTGTTTTATGTTCTTTCATTCTTCCATATTTATTTCCATCCTATTCTCTAGTTAAAGTTGATCTTTCCTATTTTCTTTTTTAACTCACTTTCATCTTATACTCATCTTTCTATTGCTTTCCTGATACTATCCTTATTGATTTTCCTAGTTTCTGCAGTTATCCCAGGTATGTACTAACAACTAGAGATAAACCCCATAGATAAGTATTAAAATGTGGTTGATGGCCGGGCGGTGGTGGCACATGCCTTTAATCCCAGCACTTGGGCGGCAGAGGCAGGCGGATCTCTGAGTTCGAGGCCAGCCTGGTCTACAGAGTGAGTTCCAGGACAGCCAGGGCTTTACAGAGAAACCCTGTCTCAACAAAAACAAAAACAAAAACAAAATAGTCTTTAAGCCGGGTGGTGGTGGCGCACGCCTGTAATCCCAGCACTCGGGAGGCAGAGGCAGGCGGATTTCTGAATTCGAGGCCAGCCTGGTCTACAGAGTGAGTTCCAGGACAGCCAGGACTACACAGAGAAACCCTGTCTCGAAAAAAACAAAAAAAATGTGGTTGAAATTTTTATTTTTTGAGTTGAATATAATTTTTGTATGTATGCATGTATTGTTTGTTCATTATCTATTTATCAGTTAAAGGACATTTATGTTATTTCTACCACCTAGATCTTATGAATAAAGCAGCAACAAATATTTCTAAGTAAGTATACATGAACTAGGATGTGGAGTAATTTTGTCATATACCAAGGAATTGTACACCTAGGTTATATGGCAGATATGTTTTAAGACTTTTGAGGATTATCCACACAGATTTTCTGAGTTTCTGGGCCAATTTACAAATTTTGGTCATTTTAAAAGTTCCCACTTTATTTCATAATTATGTGATCTTTTATTAGGATGATTCAAAACCTATCATATTCTTCATGTAGTCATGTGATTAGAGGGAGGTAACCATTGCACAGCTGAGAACTACTAGAAGAATTTAGGGAAATGAAGCAAGTTTAATCCAAATCACTTTAAGCAATGCTTTTTGTCCTTTATTATCTTTTACATAAAACAATTCTTGGATGGTTCTAGAATTGTATGAGAGCACATACACAAAATATCAGCACACAAAGTCTAAGTTTCTTTGTTTTGTCTCAGTCAATTAAGAAACATGTAATATAAAGAAAGAATCACACCTGGTTTGTGATTCAAACCTGTATCCCAAACACTTGAGAGCTTAAGGATGGAAAAATCTGGACCACGAGTTCTCTCAGACACTGGGCCACCAACCAGGCAGCATATACCAGGTGAGGGCCCCAGCACATATACCACAGAGGACTGCAGGGTTTGAACTCAGTCAGAGAAGATGCACCTAACCCACTAGAGAATGGATGTGCCAGGGAGTGGGAGGTCTGGTGGGGTGGTGGTTTTGGAGGGTTGGGGCATTCTCATAGAGATAGGGGGAGGGGGTATGGAATATGGAACAGTAAGAGGGTGGAACAGGAGGGAGATAAAATCTGGACTGTAAAAGAATTCTCTTGCCTCTGGGGTGCTTTATTTATTCTGATTTTGGTCTATACTGAGTGTTTAAGCAATACTATGATATATATTTTCTTCTGTGTTTGGTGAAATATAAAAATTTATTTCTGAGGCCAAGAAAATGATTCAGCACATAAAGGTGCTTATGACAGAGAACTGTCTATCTGAATTTAATCTCTGAATCCTACTGTGGCAGAAGAGAGCTGACTTTAAAAGGTGTCCTCTGATTCTCACATGTGCTATGACACAGCCGTGTACATACACACAAACACTCACATGCATGCAGTTCTATAATACTAACAGTACTAGAATTAAAGAAAGTATAATTTCAACTATTACTACAAGCCAATTATCTTTCTATTCTCTATATTTCAAATTTTAGTCATTTTAAAAGTTCCCACTTTATTTCAAATATAAGTTGTATGCTTTGAAATATGTTTTTGAACTTTATTTGGGATATTTAGGCTCAGTAACACTCTCTAATATATTTGTAAGTTAGATAAATGCATTGCTTAAGAGAGTCTTCTGTTTCAAGAAATGTCCCATTTCAGTCTCAATATGTTAAAAACACCATGTTGAATTTGTAAAGACATAGAGCAAAATGTTGTTTTTCTTTGACATCTTCACACCAAGTTTAAAATTTATATGTGACAGTATTGTAGTCAACATTCATATTATTTTTTATTATTTGGAAATGAATGCATAATTTAATATCACCTGGAATTTTAAACAAGGATTGTGTATATCAAGGAGTTAATCAGACATACATTTCAGAGATAATTAAAAATTATCTATTTCAGAGATTCTTCACTCTTCACAGCCCTAATTTTTGTATGACCCATTATAATGCACAAACCATGGGCATATAAATCAAACCTTCACTGAGAATTATTTTAAAAGATTATTTTAAAATAACCATTTCATATAACATTACCATTTATTAAAGACCAGGGAAATTTTGCATACTAATGAGATGGATGTACCTGTTCATTTTTTTGGTGCATAATTAAAATCCTGACTGAATATTTGGAACTGACGCATCTAAACCATGGAGAATGTTCTTGATGGCTGATCACCATTTTGATTTTATGATCTTAAGTCCTGCTGGTACTTCATCACCCAAGTAAAAATAGTAGAAGAATGTTTGGGACCCTTCTAATAATTGTGAGACATTCTGACCTCATTCCAAGTCAACTTTCTTGAATAGCTCTTTAGGATAGTTGTTGTAAAATATTAGAATCTTTAATGAAAAATGTTCTAATACCATATAATCTTGAGAAACACTTATTTGAAATTTACCCAAAAAGCATAATGATAGACAAATATTAAATGTAGTTGTTTTCCATAATGAAAGAAGTTGTACGTATAGTTAAAGCATCATAGATTATGTTAGAAAAAAAATCTACTTTATATGTGCTGAGAGTTTGGGAAAACAATTATCAGAAATGTGTGATATGATAACATGTACAGTACAAAACTCACACAGTTACTCTCACACAGAAACTAGATTCAATGTCATCACAACTTGGGGATCTTATGTTTTAAATATATTGATGTTCATTTTATTACTGCATTATATATATATATTCTTTGTCTTCCTTATTTTTTCTGAAGATTTTTGAGCCTTTAGAACATCTTCCAAAGCCACTTACAGTTACTCTGATATACCTCTAGAATCAGTCAGTTTTCCAGGAAATATCCGGTGCCTCATACCGGAAGGTAGTCTTTATAAAACCATTATTTTGTGTTTCTAAGGTATCAATCAACCTATAATTCATGCCATCTTTCAGAAAATGTATCCATGCATATGTAATTTTGAATCTATATAGTTGCACATTAATACAAATAAACATAGAGTCCTAAACAGACCCATATAACACAGTATTCATTTCAGTTCCTATACTTGTTTCTTTATGATTCTGTCCTCATTTAATGAAAAACAGAATCCCCTCTTTATAAAACCTTCTCAGGTATATATGCTAATTAGTTTGAAAATTTAGAATGCACATCTTAAAAATATACAAATAAATTCACAAGATCATAGTGTAAACTGATTTTCTGATGGATGCTAGGATTTTTGGTAGGAAAAAATGATTTTACTTTTTTTTAAGTTCAAAAACTGGATCTAACATATTCAGACAAATATATAAATAAATCTAAAACTTACAATATATCTCAAAATGTGTTTAGATAGAATGGCCTAAGTTTGGATGTAAGTTCTAGTCTATGCAATGGAACACATATTTAGCAGTATTGGGGGGTGGGGCAAAGCCTGTGGCTAAATATGTCAGATTTCCTAGGGGAGAATTACATTGTTCTATTAAATATACATAAGTATTAAAACAACCCCCAATAACTCATTACTATAGGTTTAGATCATAGCACTTCTCCACCCTCATCAAATAAGTTTCTATTTGTGGTAGATCAAGATAAACACAGATATTTTCAACGGGTCAATGTGTAGAAAATAATTGATTCTAGAGTTCTCTGCACTCAATAACAAATACATCATTTATTCCTCAATGTATGACAATTGTCTTGGGAAAGGGGTTGAAAAGGTTATAAGAAATGTAGTGACAAATGACATCAAGAAAACAGTCATCTCTGCAAGCAGGACAGTTGTGTATTCAAACGATTCTTACCTGTCTCAAACTTGAAACAGGCTCAAATCAGACAAATTCCCAGCATACAGATGGGACATGGGCATACAATCCCATCATTAGTTAGGAAGTTATTGTTTCTGGGAAAGGGAGAGTTAGTATTAATTGATGATAGGAATGTGGACAGGTCAGCCATACACCAGAGCAAGCTGTACTCTCAATACTACTCGGACAATAAAAACTGAATTTAATTAGTTTTAAAGAAAAGAAAAGCTCAAAGTAGTATGGGAAGGGACTGGAGGATAGAGGTCATAAGTGGCTTAAGGCAGAGTGGTGAAAATATTTAAAATAAATTGTATGGGAGTCTGAAAGAATATAACCATTAGGCTTATGTTCTAAAATCAAGAATTGATAAATAGGATCTCATGAAACTGGGAAGCTTCTATAAGGTGAAGGACATAGTCATTAGGACAAATCAGCAACCTACAGATTAGGAAAAACTCTTCACTAACCCCACATCCAATAGAGGGCTAATATCTAAAATATTTAAAGAACTCAAGAAGCCTACAACCAAAAAACCAAACAACACAATCAAAAAATGGGGAAATTAACAGAGAATTTAAAACAGAAGAATGTTGGTGGCTGAGAATCACTTAAATAAAAGTTCAAAGTCTTTAGTGTTCAGAGAAATGCAAATTAAAATGACCCTGAAATTCCACCTCACACCAATCAGAATGGTCAGGTGACAGCACATGTTGGCTAGAATATGGAGAAAAGCATTCATCTACTGCTGATGGGATTGTAAACTGGTACAACCACTCTGGAAATCAATCTGGAGATTCCTCAGAAAATTGGAAATTCATCTACCTGAAGATCCAGCTATACCACTTTTGGGCATATACCCAAAAGATGCCCCACCATGCCACAGGGGCATGTACATGTTCCACTATGTTCATAGCAGCCTTGTTTGTGATAGCAAGAAGCCTAAAACAACCCAGATGTCCAGGGACATGAATGGATACAGAAAATGTGGTTCATTTACACAGTGGAATACTACTCATCTAGCAAATCAGTTTGGCGGTTCCTCAGAAAATTGGGCATGGCACTTCCAGAGGACCCTGGCATACCACTCCTGGGCATATACCCAGAGGATTCCCCTGCATGCAATAAGGACACATGCTCCACTATGTTTATAGCAGCCTTGTTTATAATAGCCAGAAATTGGAAGCAGCCCAAATATCCCTCAAAGGAGGAATGGATACAGAAAATGTGGTATATTTATACAATGGAATACTACACAGCAATTAAAAATAATGAATTCATGCAATTTGTAGGTAAATGGTTAGACCTGGAAAATATCATCCTGAGTGAATTAACCCAATCACAAAAGAATGCACCTGAAATGCAATCACTGATAAGTGGATATTAATGAGCCCAGAAGCCCTAAATACTCAAGACACAAATAGCAAGTCAAATGATTCCCAAGAAGAAGAAAGGAGAGGACCCTGGGCCTGTAAAGATTGCTTCCAGTTTAGTAAAGAAACCGAGGGGGGAGGGGGAATTAATGGGGAACAGATGGGGGGGAGAGGAACTATGGGAACTATGGTGGGTGGGAACTGGGAAAGGGGAAAGCCTTTGGAATGTAAACATAGAATATAGAAAATAAAATTAAAAAAAAAAAAAAAAAAAAGAAAAGAAAAAAAAAAAAAAAAAAAAAAAAAAGAATGAGGACATCCTGAGTTTTGCAGGTAAATGGATGGAACTAGAAAATATCATTCTGAGTGAAGTAACTCAGACCCAAAAGACATACTTGGTATGTACTCACTAATAAGTGGACAATAACGAAAAAACATAAAGAATCCACAGGGATTGGGGAGGTCTGCTGGGGTGGATGGTTGGGGGTGGGGACATCTTCGTGGAGATGGTGGGAAGGCGATAAGGGATATGGAAGAGTCAGATGGTAGACTGGGAGGGGAATAAAATATGATGATTAAATAAAAAAGAATAAGAAAATCAATATTAAGAGAATAATGATGTTACTGTTATCATGTTAGAACATGTAATTTGGAGTTGCCTAAATCTGTGTTCTAAGAGAATACCATTAATATTGGGCTCCAGAATAAACTATCACTCTCTTTCCTCTTTTATTTCATCTTGTTTTTTTTTTCAGTCCAGTTATTATCTCCTTACTGCTCCGCCTCTGACAATTCCTCTTCTCGTTCTTCCATTCCCCCCTCTAAGAGAATGTTCCCACACCCAAGCAGGCCTCCCTATTTCCTGAGGCCTCAAGTCTCTCAAGAGTTAAATATCATCCCGAGTGAGGCATCTTAGACTCAAAAAGGACATACATGATATGTACTCACTATTAAGTGGATATTAGCCACAAAGTACAGAATACCCAGAATAAAATCCACAGAACTCAAGATGGTTAACAAACCAAATAATACAAGTGAGGTTAAACTATCTTTTATACCATTAAAAGTGAAAGCTGTTTTTTTTATTTTTTAATTTCTATATTTTTTGTTTACATTGCAAAGTCTTTCCCCTGTCCCAGTTCCCACCTCACCATATGTTCTATAAGTCCTCTTCCCCCCACCCATTCCCCAATAACCACCCCCCCACCATTTCTCTGTAATGGTACTCTCCTTCAAAACTTGTTAAAAATATTTCTCTTGCAAATTCTTATGTTTATTTCACTTTATTTAGTACTTGAAATGGCCTTGTTTAGTTTTGAACTGGATCTGCAATCAACTATAAGACAATCCCCCAAGGCCCTGAATTCCTATGAAAGATCTCTTCATCATATTATTTAAAGTGGAAAAACCTACCCTAAATTTAGGGAACATCTTTTGGCTACAATAGAGATGAGGGAGATGGAAGAAGAAACATCTTTATTCTTGCCTGCTTATGTTTACTTTGGCTGCAAAATGATTTTCTTGGTTGTTGCATTGATCTTGCTGCTGCCAGTAATGCTGGTGGTGCTATGTAATATGCCTTTATAGAGGCTAGGAATCAGCTTCAGATTTCTAGAATGGGTTGAAAACCAGAAGATCTTCACAGGTCATTCAGGGATACCCCAGGGTTTCAGTGCCAGAGACTGCTTAACATCTATCCCAATGCAACAGTCCTTAACATTCCTAACATTTCAACCTATTAATACAGTTGCTCATCTTGAAGTAACACCAAGCCTAAAGTTATTTTTGTAGCTACTTCATAAGTGCAATTTGCTTTTGTTATGAATCATTATATGAATATTTTTGGAAGTTTACAAAAGTATTCATATCCCACAGATTAAGAACCACTGATTAGTCTCATGAACTAGGCAGACACCAATTTCTTAACTTCTCAGATGTGAAACAGTCCTTGTTGTTCTACCTTTACTATATTTTGTAAGTCAATCTAATAAATTCTATGTTAATACATAATTATATTAGCAATATAATACCTATGATCAGCATTGTTTGAAGGCTTTTTATTTCTTTTATGTACATTTTAGAATTGCACTGGATATGTTTATTCAAGTCTTTCATCTCAGAGTTTATAAGGCAGAGAGGTAAGTGGCGTTCTCTGAGTTCAAGTCCAACTAGATTTGCATTTTCAATTTCAAGGAAACATGGCTACACAATCAAAACTTATTAAAAACAGAAGATTAAGTCTCAGTTTTTATGACATAGGCTAGTGATATTGTTTCATTTCATTATTTTTCATTTAAAAATACTTGCTGCCTTTCCTCTACTCAGTACTTGTCTTCCAACTCCCTAGCACTCTGATCAGATCTCAAAGACAAAAAGAGTTTAAGGAACAGTTTATGTTGTGGGATGTTCTACCATCAAACCACAGTGATTAAAATGTCCTCTGTTATAAACACTGTCATCCACTAGTTAAGGAAAACAGCCATGCCAGCAGTAAAGAAAAGAAATCACCAAAACGATGTATATAAGATTTATTAATCAAATTCTAATCATCTGAGGCTGGGAGAATATTTCTACAAGGAAAGAAAAATATTCAGCAGAAAAATATTGAGCGTAAACCAAGGAAAATGAGTAGTATCTAATACCTCTGAATGTTCGAAGTGACATTTGTAAACTTGAAATGTCAGCAAAGAACTGTCAACCTTTTCTTAGCTGTCTGTATTTGGTGTAGACATGTGTGTATCAACAAGATAAAATAAGTTCATTTTGCTTTAGAAAAGTAATGCCTAGGCTATCATTTTTAATTTTAGTTAAGTGTTATAAACAACCTCAAATTTAATAGCATGTAATTACAACACTCACAAAATCCTCAGATCTCTGAGAAGAAAGTTTGAGCTGCTGTCCCTTACTGAGTGGGGAGTTATGATGAAGGAAAGCTGTTTCCATGATTCTGTTAGACATTTTTGCCTTAGTTTTTATACTGTATTCTGCTCTTAAAGATAGATGCTTATATATTCGTAGTATATATTGATTTATTGTGATTAATCACCTAAGTTAATAAATCACATTTTATTTTTTCAAAAACATAATTAAAAATCCCCTAATTATCAAATATAAAATTTTTAGACATACTACCAGACAAAGATCTCTGCTCAAAATAGTTGGTAGTTGAAGCCAAGCTTAATTTTCCAATGCTACATGTTCTAAGAAAAATTTCTGAGTATATTCTCTATAGAAACTATGTGTAAAAATAAAGACTTTGTATATTTGTATGCATGTAAAGGAATTGTTAGCATGAAGTGACAATAACTGGAAGTTACATTATATATACTACACTGCCACATATCAAATATATATAAATAAAATCATCAATGGAAACTCATAAATTTCAACATACATGTGAGAATTTCCTAACACATTTGGTTGTTCATGGCATCCAACTTGCCTAGAATGTCTTCATTCTATTACTCCTAGAACAACTAATCTTTAACACAGTCAAACCATCGCTTCCGAATAGCCTTTCCTTGTACTGGAAAGATTACATCAGCAATTACTTCATTCTGCTCTTCAATTCTTCTTGTGGTTCTCTGCTTCTTTGACTATATATTGTCAGCATTTGTGATAAGACTTATGTGTCAGTGAGCCCACCTCAGTGTGTTTTACAAGACATCCAGTACTCACAGTTTTTCTTTTTTACTACAAGCATAAATCTAAAACCTTATAATGGGATGAATTAATTTTATTTCTGTGTTCAACTAATGATTTTCTTCCTACGGAGTGAAACAGGAAGTACCTTAAGAATAAATTTCATGAAAACCACTGAGAGAAACACTGTTCTAAGAGAATAGAGGTGTTGTGCCTTGGAATAATAGGCCAAGGGGCCACCTGTGAAATTCACTCAACATCAGAGTTTAAGAAGAGCATTTAACATGGGTGTAAGAACTCAAGATGAGAGGCACAGGGTCAAACATAACTCAGGGACATGCTTGCCAATGCAGGTCATATGACATTTCAATAAAATGTGTGCATTTGATTTGCTGAGATATTTTTTTTTTACTTTTGTTTTTAAAGAAGAACCGCAGCATTATTGGTGAATTCCTAAAGTGCTGGATAATATCGCAAGAATGACTCTTTAAACCTTTCAGAAAATCATTCCTGACCCTAGCAGAGACTGTCGGATATATTTGAAAGTACTTAGAATTAACCAGAACCTATTCACATTCCTAAATATACTGAAATCAACCTATTCCAAGGTTCTAGACACAGAACACCAAATAACTCTTCTCACACATTCAGATATATAAGCAGGTGATTTGAATTTTTGAGACAGTTTATCACTTACCTGGGATTCACCAATTAGCATAGGATGACTTGACTCTATGCTAGGCTATAATTCTAGCTTCTCTCTCCCTTGTGCTAGAATTACAAACAGGAATGCCTACACCTAACACTTTATTTCATTTGACACTTTATTTCATTTGAGTCTAAGGTACTGTACTCGGGTGCTTATACATGCAAAGCAAGTACTTAATTACCCAGAGAATCTCACAGGATCCTAGAAATTTTATTTTTTTATCTTTGTGCAATAGACTGAATCAGCTAAACCTAATGGCATGGTACTATAAAAATATAGACAAAGAATCAGAAAGAGCTGCTTATGACTTTTTAGTATTTTTACTGGAATATAAGGTAAACAGGTCATTTCCTCACCTTTTATAACTTGGTTTTTCTTACTTGTAAAGAGTACTACATGGTTTTAACAAAGATTGTTTCTTCTACGTTTTTCTAACTTTAAAAATGAACTGCACATCAAAATCTGTATTTCATTTTTGTGTTTACCATATTACCGGGCAGGAAATTATACTTACCTAGCATTTCTTGGCATGTTGACTTTCAGCTTAGTATCAATGAAAACAAAACTAAGAATGAAAACATGTAAATATGATGATGGTGTGTTCATCATCTGCTTCATCCTCTTTACTATAAGAGAAGTTTAAAGATGGCAAAGATGGGTAAAACAAATATCTCCAATAGACTTAAATCACAAACATTAGGAAGTGAGACCTAAGAGATAAAGGATGCCGCATGTGGGCATGCTTAGATGTACATTATTCCTGACCCCCTACACACACACATTTTTCTTTCAACTGTATGCTACCAACCTCCTCTATCATACTTACCTACTGTCATAATCTTCTGCTGAAGCACACAGAATCAAACAACTAGAAAAGACACTCTTTCTTAAGACTGATTTTCCTAAATATTGATCACATCCCAAAGGCCTGATTAAATGAATCATGTGGAGGCTAACATGACACAGCCACCATATCTATAATTGAAAATATATTTGAAAGGTCTAAATAACAGGTATATGGAATGTAATGACTAACAAGTGATGAAGAAGCTATTGACAATGAATCCCACACCCTTGTCTTACTTATTATTACGTACAGCCTAGAAACAAACAATTAGATAAACAGTAAAAACAAAAAAAAAAAAAACAAAGCAAAGCAAACAAAGTTATATGGTCATTCAATGTTTGTGAAGTCTCTTGCTTGTCCATAAAATGTCCTAGTTACTTCATGCTCTTATATTTGTACACTCTTTATTTCTTGATCTTCTCTGACATTAGTAATGATAAATACTACCATTGCATCTAATTGTGTCTTTTGAACGTCTCACATTGGTAGAAGCCATATATCCTGCTGTGAGAAGATTGAAAGAACCATCAAAAGAAGCCTTTTTGCAGAATAACTGAGACTTTCTGATTATTAATATTATTGACTGATTAACTTATCAGGTTTAACGTAAATGTATTGAAAGAATATCCTGTTTGGGGGTCAATCTATTCAGTAGCTATCATGAACATTTTACTGGATCCTATAAATTTCCATGTGCTGAAATAACTGAGTCAACCCATTCAGAAATTCTCTCTTAGAAAAATTGTGAGAAACCAAAATCAAAGTTTCTAATTTATTTAACCAAATATTGAGTTTATATATTATGCATCAGTACATCAGTAAGAAATTCAGAAAAATCTGTCGTTTAACCATAATAAATTTGAATATTTAACTACCCAAATGTAGATCATAAATTGAAAATTGCATTGACTGAAAATCAGTTTTATATAGAACTATATTTTATAAGCAAATAAATAGTTATATATTTGTAACCAGTAGTTTAACAAACTTACTAAAATAGAATATACGTGAGACTTAAGGGCTATTAGCAAAATAGTGAACTTTCACATTAAACAGCTGCAAAATAATTCCAGATGTGTGTAGACAAGGAATGATGAGAAAAAGAGAGGACAAACGTTACCACGTCCTCAGGAAAAATTAATTCCAGAATGGAAAGATCCAAAGGCATTTCATATAATACTGAATGAAACATTTACTTTGGATACAAAATATATTTGGGACTTGATGAAGAGTTGTATAAATGTAATGTTAAGAAAAGGAACTCCTTGAGAAAAATGAAAAAATGAATATCAATATGCCATGCTCCACTCAAAAGCATCAACCATGGCACAGATGCAGATGTTTTCTCATTCGGCCCTAAGGAAATCACACTAAATTATTTTATACAATTATAGTACAATGGAACATTAGATCCTGTTTATTCCTCTTAAATTTTCATTTTGATTGCTAATCACCTAAATATCAGTTTTACCATGAAAAAGCTGTAATATTAAAGATAAGCCGATGGGCTGGAAAGGTGGCTCAGCAGTTAAGAGCACTGACTGCTCTTCCTGAGGCTCATAAC
The DNA here is from genome assembly GCA_964023405.1 of Apodemus agrarius. Lineage (NCBI taxonomy): Eukaryota > Metazoa > Chordata > Mammalia > Rodentia > Muridae > Apodemus > Apodemus agrarius. The sequence continues at coordinate 82,829,454 of OZ030008.1, forward strand.
CATCTGTAATGAGATCTGATGCTCTCTTCTGATGTGTCTGAAGACAGCTACAGTGTACTCACATGCATAAAATAAATAAATTATTTTAAAAAGGATAAGCTGATACTAATATTTTATTTTACATAAATATCATAATCTATAAGTCTTTATAGTATTAGAAAAAATGAAATTTTAGGAATTATGATTTGTCATTAATTTGGAAAGTTATATTTGGCTAGAAGTCAATACATGTTGATATAGATGAAAGAAGAAATACAGAGAACACAATATGACTAGCAAAGAAAGTTTTAGAGAAGGACAATATACTGAATTACTGAATTACTTAAGTTAAATACTCCAAATACTTTCTGTTCTAAATACAAGGTGTGTTGTAATATAAACAGAGTAATCAGTTTCTTTTTCCTCTGTTCTTATGTCACTGTAAACTGTTCGTTCCCAAAGCTCTACAGTGCCACCTGCCATAGAACACCTGCTATTACACTCCCTTAAAATATTTACCCGGTATTATTTGCAATAAAATGCCCCTACTTATTTCCTTATGGAAGAGAAATAGTTTTCATTTCCTTATTAAAATACCTTAGGTAAGTATAAGGTAATTAACTTAAAATATGCCTGATAGATACAATGATATCTTACAGAAAACATATGCTCAAACTATAACAACATATACCTTCTCATTTGTTGAAAAAGACCGGTGTATCAAAGATCTTTTCTTGAGATTGTCCATTATCTCAGTTTAACACTTAAATTTAAAAGATTTGCAGTGAAAACTTGGTGTTGCTGTCTTCACCATCACCTTCGTGGTCCATCAACCTTGGATTATGTACATCCAGTTTCATCAATCACTGTTCTTCACAATGCATATTTGAAATACGACTTTAAAATCCAAAATGTGGGCATTTAAAACTTGAAAACCTTGAATGTCATACAAAACAATACATTTTCTCTAGGAGTTTATTTTTCACATCACTGTTCCATAGGTCAGAAATCTAAGGGACTTTGGTTAGGATCCATGCCAAGCTTTCCCTGTGCCAAAATTACTTATTAGCATGGCATATTTTCATGGAACTCTGGGGTCCACACCTAAGCTCATACATTTAATGGAAGAAATTATATATTGCAGGTTGTGAGCAAATTGTTCCTTTGGTTTATTACATTCATCTAGAAAACTTCCCCAGTTCATTACTTTTCCAGGTTGTTCCATTGAATGATTAGTCCTAAAGATCATGCTGTATTCTAATGCTTAAAAAGTTCCTGAACCTTTTCTACCATAAGATGATGAACTCTGATGTTAAGAATTTATATTCAGATAAGGTCTACTAAGGTGATTTTTTCCCCACATACTAGTTTCATATATAGGTCCCACAACTGGGACAAATTCACGAAGAATCATAAGTCACTTGAGGGGTAATTTTAGGAACTGGATTTACTATTCCAAGAAATTACAAAGTAGGAGTACTTCAAAGTATTAAACCAAAATCCATTAGGTTTCTTCTACAGAGCAGCTAAATACACGTTTCATATTTTGTCGTCCCAAATGAAGGACAAGTAATATAGCCATCTTTAATGACATTTTCAACACAAACATCTGTCTTATGGTAGCATTCAATTTTAATCTTCTTTCCTTGTTTCCATTAAAGTAATTGTGTTCTGTCTTCCTCCTTTGGAAGATTATTATGTCTACAATCTATCTACATAAGTATTATGTGTTGTAAATGTATATCTTCTCCCTGGGTGACTATTATATACATAATCTTTTACCTTCTTCCATTAAGCTAATGAACAGTTGACACTTGGTATTAGAACAATCTGACATCTCTATTTGTTCTCCTAAAAGTAAATAAAATAAAATATCCCACAGCCAAACCCACTGAATAGCAGCTATTTTGGAATTTGTACAACAAAAGTTGGAGTTTTACTTCCTAGTCAGCAAAGAATGTGAAATGTTTTATGCTTTGATTTTTCAGTTACAGGAGTCAAAGAAAACTTGCTGATTCCACAAATGACAATGCATGCCATTTCAAACAAAGAAATATCTAACATATATTGGAGAGCACAAATTATTGTATATTGCTGCATAAATGCATTTTTGATACATGGGATTCTAATTAATGGAATAATTTTGTGAAACAAAACTTTTAAGTTTTGTCAGTACTGAACACATGGTATTATTTGTTACCACTGTTGTTTGAAACATGAAAAAAGTTTTCTTTGATGTCCATGTCAACCTTCAAAGGTGGCAAAGATACAAATGAAGCCACTGTGATGTTTCTTGAAACCAAACGAACAATTTGCTCACAAACTGTCTCACCCAGACATCATTGAATAGGGTTCTGTTTCTGACTTAGTCAAATAAATCTTTAGTAACCTCTTTATCATCTGAATCTTAAAGTTCCACAGCTATCTTTTTCCTGGTTCCTTGAGCCTCAGCAAGCACTACTTCACCCTGACATTTTTTTATGAGATTCATATTAATTCACTTTAAGAAAATATTCAAGATTTAGATGGATTGTCACCTGAGATCAAATCCAATTCCCTTTAAAACACACTATCAATTGCAGCATTTTGTAGTGTGGATCATAGTGTGTGCATTATTCGTAAGTTTACTGTATCCCAACCTATTCTCCAGTGAAGATTTCCCAATTTATATCTGATCACATCATGTTATACATAGCAATTAAAATCTATATGTTTCTGTCTTCACATTCAAAATGTAAGTTTTGTCTATTGAACATATGGACACAGACAGAAAACATGCTTATTTGTTGACCATAAAATTACAGGAGCTATTAGGATTTAACATCATACTTCATATAGCATATGGTAAACCTTCAGATACTGATTCTCATGATTAGGTTATGTTGAAGCACACCTAAAACGTTTAAAATATGTTGATATGTATTGCTTCACTTGCCATCAATGGCTCCTTCAACTCAAGGCTTTACTTTGATCAGATTAAGCCTGATTCAACTCATCAGAATGAGTTTACAGACAGCTAAAAGGATTTCAATGGGGAAAAATGAAGAATAAATTTTCAGAGTCTTAAGAGCACTGTGAAGAAAATTACAGTTTTGTTTGATGGATGGTATTTTAGAAAGATGTGAAGTTTCAAACAATTGAGGTCCTTTTTTGATCACTATAACAAATGAGAAATTCTCACTCTTCAACAAAACTTACATTATCTCACAGACTCACATTAGCTATGAATTATAAAATTAGTTTGGGCTGGCTCTCAGATAAGTATACTAGGTCAAGATAAGAAAATTAACACAAACCTTGTAATCCAAGATTTCATATTGATTTGAACTAAGAAATCTGTTTTTAAGTTTATTTGATACACGATAAAATACTATATAGATATACAAATATAAAGATTGATAATCATAATGAAGAATTCTAAATTACAGGTACAGGAAAAATTTTGTTGAAATAGCCTTTGATTGATTATATTAGACTTTTCATGAACTTTTACTTTTTGTATTTACAAGACAAACATATATATTGCTATTTAGTGTCTTAATATTTATCCGAGTTTTCCTGTTTTGTTCTGTTTATTGATGTGTGAATGCTAGAACAATTCAACATCTAGCTTAATCACAGCATTTTTGAGGTAATGGAGCACACTATAATAATCAAGTGTTGTGATTTTAAGGCTCATTAAGAAGCCTCAGCTTACCGTTGTGCCTTAAATAAGAGCAATTTTGGTGGGTTGCCATGACTTTCATTTTCTTGCCTTGAATCGAAGAAATGACTAATTGCTCCTAATTCAAAGCATATCACATGATCAAATAAATCTTGTTTTCATTTCTTTTATTTCACCTGCTCCTTTCATATTGATCTGAATAATTAGTATACAAATATTGTGTGACAAATCATTAAAATTCTGTTTGATTCACAACATCATTAGTGATTAAACGCAACATAATTTATCCGCCCTAATTAAACAATAACAACCTAAGATGACTGGGTGGATTCATTGAGTATTATTGGCAGCTGATTTATTTGTATGTTATCTGTTTTGTTGGCTTACTTACTTATTGCCTCTGAATTACTGAGCCTGATAAAGTTGTGGTGGGAAGATATTATTACAAGAGGGGAGTCTCTGGATTTGCCTGAATGATCAGGTTATATAAATATTGCTTCTTCTCCTAAGGTTGAACCTTAGTATCATTAATGCAAATTATTGTACCGAGTCACTGCTTTAAGATAATATATGAAATGGGACTTTGACATCAATTTTAAATATACTAGCTCCTGCTCAGTTGATTAAATTGCACAAAATATGAATATATATAGTTATATTTATATATATATAAAGTGACTTTGTATTTAAATCATAATGCTTATCATAATCATGGTCTTTGGTAATTATCATTACTCTTTATTCTGGTTTACAAACCTAAACAAAGACACACACACACACACACACACACACACACACACACATAGTGACTATTTTAAATCATAGTACATTTAATAGTCATGATCTTTATGTATATTATCTGCAAATTTGAGAATATCTTTACATGTGATAAGAATTAATCATTTAACATAATAAAAAAAGAACTACCAGGTAGATTAAAGAAATGTGAAGACAGCCATGTCATTTCCACCTAAGTTTACAGGATGTTAGGGAGGTGGAGAGGTAAAGCAAATATCTATTTCTGAAAAATGAAATACTTTTACAAATATGAATGACTTCTTTCCTTAACAAATTATTTAATGATTATTGTTCCTAGTCCCAGTGATATGTGTTATACAATATACTAATTCAAAATTAGTTTAAATGTCATGTCTTCTTCTAAATTCCTCTTAATTTAATTGATACATGTGGTAGTTTTATTAGATATAACATATCAAAGACTCACGTGTTTGAAATGCTTGGCTCTTAGGAGGTATGGCCTCCTTGGAGTAGGTGTGGCCTTTTTAAAACAGGTGTGTCACTATTAAGGTGGGCTTGGAGCCCAAGCTATCCCCAGTGTAAAAGACACAGTCGTCTTTGCTGCAGATCAAAAATGTAGAATTATTGACTCCTCAAACATCATATATACTTGCACACAGCAATTTTTCTTGCAGTTGCTGGAATGTTTTTATACATTGAATGAAGAACTTTCTCTGTCCTTCCTTGCCTTCCTAAGGCAACCTTTGCTTGGTTTAATCAAAAAAGCCTGTGACCTATCGCATAAAGCTAAATAGTAAGGTGGGACACCTGGACAGAGAGGATCTCTGGGAAAGAGCAAGGCTCAGGGGGGATGGGGAGGTTTGTCAAGGAACTATGGAAGAAGATGGACATAGGAAACTGAGGAGACATAACTGGCAATGTGGTAGAACTTAGATTATAATAAACTAGATAAGTGAGTTACAAGCAATTTGGGGAGCAAACTCCAAGATAATTCAAATAAGGCAATGCAGTTACCCATTTGGATAAACTGGATGACTGAAAGGCAACTAAGCTACGGACTTGGCTTCTCAGGAGTATCTAATATGTTGAAATTTCAAATAGAATATCTATTTAGTTTTGACAGTGTGCATGATTTTTTATAGATGTGTACTCACCACAGAACATATGATGTGAGAAAACAACCTGCCTGCATGAATAGATAAGCGCTATGAACTATGTGTACTCTAAGCAAAGAACTCTGGTTCCCATGTTGATTGGGTGGCAAAAGCCTTTTCACACTAAACTATCACAACGAGACAAGATGTTTCGTGTCTAGGTCTGATTTTTTAAGGAAGCAGAACTTGAACACAGGACTTGTATGTCCCAGTTTATACTTTATATAATCTCAATATTTGGCTTACAAGTCAAAAAGCTTAAATGTTGTTTAAGATTCTAAAAGATGAAGGCAAAATCTAAAACTCCTTTGTGTTGTAAAACACAAACGACTGTGACATTTATATTAGATCTTATATAAATGGGGGCTTCAGTTCATGAAAGATAATATCTAACTGTATGATTCCTCATCCATCTGTAATTCATCTCACCTAAAATAATTATACCAACAGTTCTATTTTTTACATAGTAAACCAAGATTTGAAACTTTCCCAGAAATAGAATATATTTGATATTAATTCCTCAAGTTTTATGTTTAGCTACAAACAAAATGTGTGAAATTGTGTTGAAAAAGGAAGAAATTTATATGAGCTTTTCTATACATATGAATTCTTTAAAAGAGCTGAAAGCAAAAATATATGTAGTGTTTTATTTACATACATGCAATATAATAAAGCATTTAAAAAGGGCAGCACATGTCATTCATCCTTACATTGATACCTATGTTTATTCCCTCATTTTGGACTCCAGTTAAATATAAATTAAATTAAATATAAAGTAAATATAAAATAAATAAGAAAAAATTAAAAAAATACATCAGCAAAACACTATTTGCGTTGATGTTGACAAACTTTTAATACTCTGTATTCATCATAACTGTACACTGTGAATTTTTTCTTATTATGAATCTTTGCAATTCCATAATTGTATTGTTCAACTTTTTTTTACAAACCAATTAATGTCTCTGGTTCATCATTATAAAAGGACCCTAACCCTAACCCTAACCCTAACCCTAACCCTAACCCTAACCCTAACCCTAACCCTAACCCTAACCCTAACCCAGGAATATGCAGGTAAGACACTTCTCTCCTCCCACAATCCCCTATTTGCAGTGCTCTGGGGTCTTCTCACCTTACTCTGAGATGTATACTGTCCCACCCGTCCCAATATTCATAATAAGCTGCCTGTTTAACTAGAAATATCCAGGTCAGGCTCACCTATAAACCTATAGTAGAGTAGACTACAGACACAGAACAGATACAAGAGATGGAAGAGAGAATCTCAGGGATAAAAGATACAGTAGAAGAAATTGATATATTACTGAAACAAAATGTTATTTCTAAAAATTCCTGACATAAAACATTCTGGAAATCTAAGATACTATGACAAGACCTAACCTAAGAATAATGGGAATAGAAGAAAGTGAAGCATCCCAATTTCAAAGACCACAAATTATTTTCAGTCAAATCAAAGAAGAAATTTCTACAACCTGAAGGAAGAGATAATTACATACATACAAGGAACTTACAAAATACCAATTAAATGGACTAATATAGAAAATCTTCCAGCCACATACTAATTACAATTCAAAATCTACAAAACAAAGAATATTAAAAATTGCAAAGTGAAAAAGGCTAAGTAATATACACGGGTAGACCTATCAGAATTACACTTGACTCAACAGAGACTCTAAAAGCTAGAAGGCCCTGAACATATTATTTTCAGCCCCTAAGAAAGCACAGATGCCAACCTAGACTACTATATCTGGAAAAACTGGTAATCACCATAAATATAGAAAACAAAATAGTCCAAATCAAAACCCAATTAAAACAATCTCTATCCACAAATCAGGCCCTACTGAAAATATGAGGAAGAAAACTCCAAACCCAAAAGGTCAACTAGAGCAAAGAAATGAAATGAAATAAATAATACTATATCAACAAAACCAAAATAAGCAAAGAACACAAAGTCATATACAAAGAAACAGACACAGATACAGACACGGACTCACAAAATACATATACACACTAACACAACCAACATCAAAATAACAGGAAAGAATAATCATTGGTCACTAATAGTTGTTAACATCCATGGACTCAATTCCCCAATAACAGAATGGATGTGCATTCAGGATCCATCATTGTGCTCTATACAAGGGACACACCTCAGCAACAATGATAGACATTATATCAGAATAAAGGGCTGGGAAAAACAGGTTTTCCAAGCAAACAGATCCAAGAACCAAGTTGAGAAGTCATTCTATATCTAATAAACTTTCATCAAAAAGTAAACAAAAGGGATGGAAAAGGATCCTCATACTCATCAAAGGAAAAATGCATCGAGAGAACATCTGCATCCTGAATATCTATGGCCCTAAAACAATGGTACCCACATTTGCCAAAGCAACATTAGTGAAGTTAAATTGCACATTGAACCCACACATTAATAATGGGATACTTAAAACCCCTACTCTAATCAACTGACAGATGATCAAGACAAAACTAAAGAGATAATTAATGAAACTCATCAGTATTATGAAACATTTTGACTTACCAGATATCTACAGAAAACTTCACCCAAACACAGAATATACCTTTTTTGGTACCTTACAAAACTTTTTCCAACATTGATCATACAGTCAGGCACAAAGCAAGCCTCAAAAAATACAACAAAATTAAAATAATTTCTTGTATTTTATTGGACCATCATGGATTGAAGCTGGGCAGAAACAAGAGAAGTTCTAAAAATTCATGGAAAATGAACAACTTTCTACTCAACAATCAATAGGTCAGACATAACATACCCAAACTTTTGGAAAACAATGAAAGCAGTGCCAAGAGGAAGTAGTTGCATTCATAAAAATAAAAAAAATGGAGAGTTATTATACTAGCCATTTAAAAGCCCAACTGAAATCTCTAGCAAAAAGAAGCAAACATACAGAAGAGGAGCATACATCAGGAAATAGTCATAATCAGGGCTGAAATCAAAAAATTAGGAACACGGAGAACATTGCAGAGAATCAAGAAAACCAAGGAGTGGTTCTTTGAGAAAATCAACAAGACAGACAGAACATTAGTTAAGTGAACTGAAAAGCAGATAGTTTCCAAATTAATAAAACAAGAAATGAAAAGGTAGACATAACAACAGAAACTGAGAAAATTCCAAGAATCATTAAGTCTTACTTCAAACACCTGTACTCTGGGAAAATCTTAAAAAAATGAATACTTTCCTAGATACAACTTACCAAAGTTAAATCAAGATCAAGAAAACTATGTTAACACTCCTATAACCCTGAAGGAAATAAAGGCAGTTATTAAAAGTCCACCAACCAAAAGAAGCCCAAGGCGAAATGGTTTTACAGCTGAATTCTATACCTTAAAAAAGAGCTAATACCAATATTCCTCAAACTATTCCACAAAACAGAAACAGAAAGACCACTGGCAAAAATCATTCTATGAGGCCACAGTCACCAAGATAACTTAACCACATAAACACTCAACAAAGAGAATTTCAGACCAATTTCCCTTATGAACATTGATGTACAAGGACTCTGCAATAAAATGCTCAGAAACAGAATCCAAAAACATATCAAAAACATCCTAGGAAATGATCAAGTAAAAATTTTACCAGGGATGCAGGGATTCTTCAATATACAAAAATCCACCAGTGTAATCTACTATATAACAAACCAGAAAATAATCACATAATAATCTCATTAGATGCTGAGGCTTTTGACAAAATCAATACCATTTCTTGTTAAAAGTCTTAGTAAGATCATGGATTCCAGGTGCATACCTAAACACAATAAAAGGAATGTACATCAAACCAATAGCCAACATCAAATTTAAAAGAGAGAATGTTGAAGCAATTTCGCTAAACTCAGTAACGAGAAAAGACTACCACCTTTCCCCCTATCTATTCAACACAATACTTAAAATTCTAGCTAAAGGATATCATGGGCAAAAAGATTGGGAAGAAGTCAAAGTATTACTATTCAACGATGATATGCTAGTATATATAAGTGGCCCCAAAATTTTACCAAAGAACCCCTAGAAATGAAAAACACCTTTATCAATGTGTTTTTAAATGTAACTCAAAAATGCAAAATTAATTAAAAAAAATAATAGCCATGCTTTTATAATTTTTTATTATTTTCTATATTCTTTGTTTACATTCCAAATGACTTTCCCTTTCCCAGTTCCTCTCCTACCCATAAATCCCATAAGCCTTCTCTCTTCCGCCCATTCCCCAATCAACCCCTTCCCACTTCTCTGTCCTGGCAATCCCCTACAATGGTGAATCAAGCCTTTCCTCTCCTTCCGTCTTCTTGGGAATGATTTGATATGTGAGTGTTGTCTTGGGTATTCAGAGCTTCTGGGTTAATATCCACTTATCGGTTACTGCATCCATGTGTGTTCTTTTGTGAATGAGTTACCTCACTTAGAATGATATTTTCCAGTTCCAACCATTTGCCTAGGAATTTCCTGAATTCATTTTTTTCAATTGCTGAGTAGAATACCACATTTTCTGTATCCATTACTCCATTGAGGGACATCTGGGTTCTTTCCGGCTTCTGGCTATTATAAATAAGGTTGCTATGAACATAGTGGAGCATGTGTCCTTATTGCATTCTGGGAAATTCTCTGAGTATATGCCCAGGAGTGGTATAGCATGGTCCAAGAAACACTACCCAACTCATTCTATGAAGCCACAATGATGCTGATACCCAAACCACACTAAGATCCAACAAAGAAAGAGAACATCAGGCCAATTTCCCTTATGAATATCAATGCAAAAATACACAATAAAATTCTTTTTTTTCTGCCTTTCAGGAGTTCATAATTTATTATGAATGATAATTATGAAAATAATGAGCATATGTGCATAATTATTATGGTATTCCATGTCAGGGACTTTTCTTTTTTTTTTAATTTTTTTTTTTATTTTCTATATTCTATGTTTACATTCCAAAGGCTTTCCTCTTTCCCAGTTCCCACCCACCATAGTTCCCATAGTTCCTCTCCCCCCCCAACTGTTCCCCAATCATTCCCCCTCCCCCCTCGGTTTCTTTACTAAACTGGATGCAATCTTTACAGGCCCAGGGTCCTCTCCTTTCTTCTTCTTGTGAATCATTTGACTTGCTATTTGTGTCTTGAGTATTTAGGGCTTCTGGGCTCATTAATATCCACTTATCAGTGATTGCATTTCATGTGCATTCTTTTGTGATTGGGTTAATTCACTCAGGATGATATTTTCCAGGCCTAACCATTTACCTACAAATTGCATGAATTCATTATTTTTAATTGCTGAGTAGTATTCCATTGTATAAATATACCACATTTTCTGTATCCATTCCTCCTTTGAGGGATATTTGGGCTCCTTCCAATTTCTGGCTATTATAAACAAGGCTGCTATAAACATAGTGGAGCATGTGTCCTTATTGCATGCAGGGGAATCCTCTGGGTATATGCCCAGGAGTGGTATGCCAGGGTCCTCTGGAAGTGACATGCCCAATTTTCTGAGGAACCACCAAACTGATTTCCAGAGCGGTTTTACCATTTTGCAATCCCACCAACAGTGGAGGAGTGTTCCTCTTTTCCACATCCTCGCCAGCACTTGTTGTCTCTTGAGTTTTTAATCTTAGCCATTCTGACTGGTGTGAGGTGGAATCTCAGGGTTGTTTTGATTTGCATTTCCCTGATGACTAATGATGTTGAACATCTTTTAAGGTGTTTCTCGGCCATCCGAATTTCTTCTGGTGAAAATTCTTTGTTTAGCTCTGTGCCCCATTTTTGATAGGGTTATTTGTTTCTTTGCTGTCTAACTTCTTGAGTTCTTTGTATATATTGGATATTAGCCCTCTGTCGGATGTGGAGTTGGTGAAGATCTTTTCCCACTTTATTGGTTGCCGTTTTGTCCTTCTGACAGTGTCCTTTGCTTTGCAGAAACTTTGTAGTTTTATGAGGTCCCATTTGTCGATTCTTGATCTTAGAGCATAAGCTATTGGTGTTCTGTTCAGGAACTTTTCCCCTGTGCCCAAGTCCCCCAGGGTCTTCCCAAGTTTCTTTTCTAATAGTTTCAGTGTGTCTGGTTTTATGTGGAGGTCCTTGATCCACTTGGAGTTGCTCTTAGTGCAAAGAGACAAGAGTGGGTCAATTCGCATTCTTCTGCATGTTGACTTCCAGTTGAACCAGCACCATTTGTTGAAAAGGCTATCTTTATTCCACCGGATGGTTGTGGCTCCTTTATCAAAGATCAAGTGACCATAAGTCTAAGGGTTAATTTGTGGGTCTTCAATCCTGTTCCATTGATCTGCTTGCCTGTTGCTATACCAATACCATGCAGTTTTTAACACAATTGCTCTGTAGTACTGCTTGAGGTCAGGGATATTGATTCCCCCAGAAGTCCTTTTATTGTTGAGAATAGTTTTAGCTATCCTGCGTTTTTTGTTGCTCCAGATGAATTTGAGAATTACTCTTTCTAGATCTATGAAGAATTGAGTTGGGATTTTGATGGGGATCGCATTGAATCTGTATATTGCTTTTGGCAAGATGGCCATTTTTACTATATTGATCCTGCCAATCCAGGAGCAAGAAATATTTTTCCATCTTCTGAGGTCTTCTTCGATTTCTTTCTTCAAGGACTTGAAGTTCCTGTTGTACAGATCTTTCGCTTGTTTGGTTAGAGTTACTCCAAGATACTTTATGTTGTTTGTGGCTATTGTAAAGGGTGTTATTTCCCTAATTTCTTTCTCAGCCTGCTTGTCCTTTGAGTACAAGAAGGCCACTGACTTGCTTGAGTTAATTTTATAACCTTCCACTTTGCTGAAGTTGTTTATCAGCTGTAGAAATTCTCTGGTGGAGTTTTTTGGGTCGCTTAGGTAAACTATCATATCATCTGCAAATAATGATAGTTTCACTTTTTCCTTTCCAATTTGTATCCCTTTGACTTCCTTATGTTGTCTAATTGCTCTTGCTAGAACTTCAAGTACTATATTGAAAAGATATGGAGAGAGAGGGCAGCCTTGTCTAGTCCCTGATTTTAGTGGGAATGCTTCAAGTTTCTCTCCATTTATTTTGATGTTGGCTACTGGTTTGCTGTAGATTGCTTTTACTATGTTTAGGTATGGGCCTTGAATTCCTGCTCTTTCCAAGACTTTTAGCATGAAAGGATGCTGAATTTTGTCGAATGCTTTTTCAGCATCTAATGAGATGACCATGTGGTTTTTTTCTTTCAGTTTGTTTATGTAGTGGATTACATTGATGGATTTCCCTATATTGAACCATCCCTGCATCCCTGGGATGAAGCCTACTTGATCATGGTGGATGATCGTTTTGATGTGCTCTTGGATTCGGTTAGCAAGAATTTTATTTAGTTTTTTTACATCTATATTCATAAGAGAAATTGGCCTGAAGTTCTCTTTCTTTGTTGGATCTTTTTGTGGTTTAGGTATTAGCGTAATTGTGGCTTCGAAGAATGAGTTGGGCAGTGTCCCTTCTGTCTCTATTTTGTGGAATAGTTTGAAGAGTATTGGTGTTAAGTCTTCTTTGAAGGTCTGGTAGAATTCTGCACTAAAACCATCTGGTCCCGTACTTTTTTTGGTTGGGAGGCTTTCTATAACCCCTTCTATTTCTTTATGGGTTATGGGACTATTTAGCTGATCTACTTCATGCTGATTTAATTTTGGTATTTGATACCTGTCTAGGAAATTGTCCATTAACTCCAGATTCTCCAGTTGTTTTGAGTATAGACCTTTGTAATAGGATCTGATGATCTTTTGAATTTCCTCAGTTTCTGTTGTTATGTCTCCCTTTTCATTTCTAATTTTGTTAATTTGTATACTGTCTCTGTGTCCTTTGGTTAGTCTGGCTAAGGGTTTATCTATCTTGTTGATTTTCTCAAAGAACCAGCTCCTGGTCTTGTTGATTCTTTGTATGGTTTTCTTTGTTTCTATTTGATTGATTTCAGCCCTGAGTTTGATGATTTCTTGTCTTCTACTCCTCCTGGGTGAATTAACTTGTTTTTCTTCCAGGGCTTTAAGGTGTGCCATTAAGCTGCTAGTATATGCTCTCTCCAGTTTCTTTTTGGATGCACTTAGAGCTATGAGTTTTCCTCTTAGCACTGCTTTCATTGTGTCCCATAGATTTGGGTAGGTTGTACCTTCATTTTCATTGAATTCTAAAAAGTCTTTGATTTCTTTTTTTATTTTTTCCTTGACCAAGGTGTCATTGAGTAGAGTATTGTTCAGTTTCCATGTGTATGTGGGCTTTCTGTTGTTTTTGTTGTTATTGAAGACCACTCTTACTCCATGGTGATCTGATAGGAGGCATGGGATTAGCTCGATCTTCTTGTATTTGTTGACACCTGTCTTGTGACCAATTATATGGTCTATTTTGGAGAAGGTACCATGTGGAGCTGAGAAAAAGGTATATTATTTAGCTTTAGGATGAAATGTTCTATATATATCTGTTAAATCCAATTGGTCCAGAGTTTCAATTAGTTTCACTGTGTCCCTGTTTAGTTTCTGCTTTCCTGATCTGTCCATTGAGGAGAGTAGAGTGTTGAAGTCACCCACAATTATTGTGTTAGGTGTAATGTGTGCTTTAAGCTTTAGTAAGGTTTCTTTTACGAATGAGGGTGCCCTTGCATTTGGAGCATAGATGTTCAGTATTGAGAGCTCTTCTTGGTGGATTTTCCCTTTGGCCAGCAAGAAGTGACCTTCTGAGTCTCTTTTGATGATTTTAGGTTGGAAGTCAATTTTATCTGATATTAGTATGGCTACTCCAGCTTGTTTCCTGAGACCATTTGCTTGTAAAATTGTCTTCCAGCCTTTTACTCTAAGGCAGTGTTTGTCTTTGACACTGAGATGTGTTTCCTGTATGCAGCAAAATGTAGGGTCCTGTTTCCGTATCCAGTCTGTTAATCTATGTCTTTTTATTGGGGAATTGAGTCCATTGATGTTAAGAGATATTAAGGAATAGTAATTATTTCCTCCAGACATTTTTGAAATTATATTTATTCATTTTATTTATTTTTTATATTCGAGAGGTTACCTTCTTTTGGGTTTGATGAGAGGAGGTTTCTATCTTGCTTCTTCCCGGGTGTAGTTTCTGTCCTTGTCTTGGTGTTTTCCCCCTATTATCCTTTGTAGGGCTGGATTTGTGGAAAGATATCGTGCAAATTTGGTTTTGTCATGGAATACCTTGATGTCTCCATCTATGGCGATTGAGAGCTTTGCTGGGTAAAGTAGTTTTGGCTGAAGTTTGTGTTCTCTTAGAGTTTGCATTATATCTGCCCAGGATCTTCTAGCTTTCATGGTCTCAGGTGAGAAGTCTGGTGTTATTCTGATAGGTCTTCCTTTATAAGTTACTTGGCCTTTTTCTCTTGCTGCCTTTAATATTCTTTAACATTCTTTAGTACATTTGGAGTTTTGATTATTATGTGACGGGATGTATTTCTGTTGTGATCCAGTCTGTTTGGGGTTCTGTATGCTTCTTGTATATTCATGGGCATCTCTCTCTTTAGGTTGGGGAAGTTTTCTTCCATAATTTTGTAGAAGATATTTGCTGGCCCTTTAACTTGTACATCTTCATTCTCGTCTATACCTATAATCCTTAGGTTTTGTCTTCTCATTTTGTCCTGGATTTCCTGGATGTTTTGGGTTACAGCCTTTTTGCATTTAGTATTTTCTTTGACTGTTGAATCAATGGTTCCTATGGTATCTTCGGCTTCTGATATTCTGTCTTCTATCTCTTGTATTCTATTGTTGATATTTGCATCTATGGCTCCTGATTTCTTCCCAAGGTTTTCTATCTCCAATGTTGTCTCCCTCTGCGATTTCTTAGTTGTTTCTACTTCTGTTTTTAGTACCTGGATGGATGTGCTCAGATCTTTTGCTTGCTTGCTTGTGTTTTCATGTATTTCTTTAATAGATTTTTGTGTTTCCTCTTTCATAGCTTCTACTTGTTGGCCCACGTTCTTCTGTATTTCTTTAAGTGATTTTTGTCTTTCCTCCTTATTGTCTTCTTCTTTTTGATCCATCTTCTCCTGCATTTCTTGAAGTGATTTTTGTATTTGCCTTGTAAAGACTTCTAACTTTTGATCCATTTTCTCCTCTATTTCTTTACGAGATTTTTCTATGTGTTCAGCTACCAGCATCCTGACCAGTATTTTTATATCCAAGTCTTGTTTTTCTGGTGTTTTGGGGTATCCAGGGCTTCCTGTTGTTGGCAAACTGGGTTCAGATGCTGTCATGTTGCCTTGATTTCTGTTAGTGACATTCCTTCGTTTACCTTTTGCCATCTGGTTATTTCTGGTGTTAGTTGACCTTGTTGTCACTGGCTGGTGTTTGAATCTCCTGTGAGGCTGGGCTTACCTGTTGTTTCTCTACTGGTGGTTATACGTGATTGCTGCTCAACGGGATCACGAGCTGACTGCCACCCGCTGGCTTTGTGCATGGCCTGAGGTCTCCGGGAAGTGTGGGGGAGTGCAGCAGAGCCTCGGCAGGTGCTGCTGGGCCTGCCTAGTAGCGAGAGCCTAGCAGATCCCCCCCACGTCGTAGCCCCTGATGGAATCTGTCTACCTGTGCCTTTCCAGCTGTGTTCTGGTTGCAATATGGAGGGCTGCCGCTATCACTGGTCCGGGGTCCTGGGGAGCTGGGTGGTTCCGGCTGCCTCGGTGCACGGCCTAAGCTCGCGGGGACGTGCTGCAGAGCCTAGGCGCCTGGGCCTGCCTGTGGGCGAGAGCTTAGCAGCTCTCCCTGCTCTAGCCCCAGACGGAGTCTCTACCTGCACCTTTCCAGCTGTGTCCTGGTTGCAATATGGAGGCCTGCCGCTATAGCTGGTCCGGGGTCCTGGGGAGCTGGGTGGTTCCGGCTGCCTAGGTGCATGGCCTAAGCTCGCAGGGATGTGCTGCAGAGCCTAGGCGCCTGGGCCTGCCTGTGTGCGAGAGCTTAGCAGCTCTCCCTGCTCTAGTCCCAGATGGAGTCTCTACCTGCACCTTTCCAGCTGTGTCCTGGTTGCAATATGGAGGCCTGCCGCTATCGCTGGTCCTCACTCTTCTTAATAAACAAGAATTGTTGCTTATCCTGGTTCCGCTGGCAGGGTCTGAGCACCTGGCAAGCTGGCTAGGTCTGGCTTCCCTGCTACCGGCTGGATGGGAAGCTGCAGGCAAGATGGCGCTGCCTGCAGGGGGTTCGGGGTCTGGCCTGCGAGCGCAGAGCGCAGGCACGGCCACTGTACGCCAAACCGCTAGTCTGTGCGCAGTTCCTGCCCCAGACCTGAGTCCCTGGAGGTCTTAAACTCGGGCTGTCTCTGGTACCTGGTTCCTCAGGCAGGGTCTGAGCACCTGGCAAGCTGGCTAGGTCTGGCTGACCTGCTACCGGCTGGATGGGAAGCTGCAGACAAGATGGTGCTGCCTGCAGGGGGTTCGGGGTCTGGCCTGCGAGCGCAGAGCACAGGCAAGGCCGCTGTACTCCGAACCTCTAGTCTGTGCGCAGTTCCTGCCCCAGACCTGAGTCCCTGGAGGTCTTAAACTCGGGCTGTCTCTGGTACCTGGTTCCGCCGGCAGGGTCTGAGCACCTGGCGTCAGGGACATTTCTCCACAATAAAATTCTTGCCAACCGAATCCAAAAACACATCAAAACAGTCATTCACCATGATCAACTAGGCTTCATCCCACGGATGTAGGGATGGTTCAATATGTGGAAATCCATCAATGCAATCCACTACATAAACAAACTCAAAGAAAAAAAACACATGGTCATTTTCATTAAATGCTGAAAAAGCTTTTGACAAAATTCAACATCTTTTCATGCTATAAATCTTGGAAAAAACAGGAATTCAAGGCCCATATCTAAACATAATAAAAGCAATGCACAGCAAACCGGTAGCCAATATCAAAGTAAATGGAGAGAAACTTGAAGCAATTCCACTAAAATCAGGGACTATACAAGGCTGTCCCTCTTTCCATATCTTTTCAATATAGTACTTGAAGTCCTAGCTAGAGCAATTAGACAACATAAGGAGGTCAAAGGGATACAAATTGGAAAGGAAGAAGTCAAACCATCACTATTTGCAGATGATATGATAGTATTTTTAAGTGACCCAAAAAACTCCATCAGAGAATTCTTACAGCTGATAAACAACTTTAGTAAAGTGGATGGTTATAAAATCAACTCAAGTAAATCAGTAGCCTTATGATACTCAAAGTATAAGCAGGCCGAGAAAGAAATTAGGAAAATTACACCCTTCACAATAGCCACAAACAATATGAAGTATCTTGGTGTGACTCTAACCAAACAAGTGAAAGATCTGTATGACAAGAACTTCAGGTCTCTGAAGAAGGAAATCAAAGAAGACCTCAGAAAATGGAAAGATATTCCATGCTCATGGATAGCCAGGATTTATATAGTTAAAATGGCTATCTTGACAAAAGCAATATACAGATTCAATGCAATCCCCATCAAAATCCCAACTCAGTTCTTCATAGAGTTAGAAAGAGCAATTCTCAAATTCATCTGAAATAACAAAAAACCCAGGATAGCTAAAACTATCATCAACAGTAAAAGCCCTTCTTGGGGAATCAGTATCCTGGACCTCAAGCAATACTACAGAACAATAATGTTAAAAACTGCATGGTGTATATATACCACATTTTTTTGTATCCATTCCTCCGTTGAGGGACATCTGGGTTCTTTCCAGCTTCTGGCTATTATAAATAAGACTGCTATGAACATAGTGGAGCATGTATCCTTATTGCATGCTGGGGAGTCTTCTGGGTATATTCCCAGGAGTGGTATGGCTGGATCCTCTGGAAGTATCATGTCCAGTTTTCTGAGGAACCGCCAGACTGATTTCCAGAGTGGTTGTACCATCTTGCAGTCCCAGTAGTAGTGGAGGAGTGTTCCTCTTTCTCCACATCCTCGCCAACACCTGATGTCTTCTGAGTTTTTAATACTAGCCATTCTGACAGGTGTGAGGTGAAATCTCAGGGTTGTTTTGATTTGCATTTCTCTAATGACTAAAATGTGGTATATATACACAATGGAATACTATTCAGCCATTAGAAACAATGAGTTCATGAAATTCTTAGAGAAATGAATGGAGCTGGAGAACATCATACTAAGTGAGGTAACCCAGTCTCAAAAGAATACCCATGGTATGCAATCACTGATAAGTGGATATTAGCCTAGAATCTTGGGACACCAAAGACATAATTCACATACCAAATGATGTCTTACAAGAAGAAAGGAATGGACACTAGTGCTGGAAAGGATCAAAGCATCAGTGTAGGGGAATACCAGAACAGGGAAGTGGGAAGGAGTGGATGAGGGAGCAGGGGGAGGGAAAAGGGCATGTGGGACCTTAGGGGGGTGGGGAAACAAAAAAAGGGAAATGAAGTGTAAATATAGAATATATACAATAAAAAATTTGAAAAAATTTAAAAAAAAAAACAAACAAAAAACAAAAAACTGCATGGTATTGGTACGGTGACAGGCAGGTATTCAATGGAATAGGATTGAAGACCCAGAAATGAACCCACACACTTATGGTCACTTGATCTTCAACAAAGGAGCTGAAAACATCCAGTGGAAAAAAGATAGCCTTTTCAATAAATGGTGCTGGTTCAACTGGAGGTCAGCATGCAGAAGAATGCGAATTGATCCATTCTTATGTCCTTGTACTAAGCTCAACTACAAGTGTATCAAGGACTTCCACATAAAACCAGACACACTGAAACTATTAGAAAAGAAACTGGGGAAGACCCTTGAGGACATGGGCACAGGGGAATAGTTCCTGAACAGAACACCAATAGCTTATGCTCTAAGATCAAGGTTTGACAAATGGGACCTCATAAAATTACAAATTTTCTATAAGGCAAAGGTTACTGTCAAAAGGACAAAATGGCAACCAACAAATTGGGAAAAGATCTTCACCAGCTCTACATCTGACAGAGGGCTAGTATTCAATATATACAAAGAACTCAAGAAGTTAGACCCCAGAGAACCAGATAACCCTATTAAAAATGGGGTACAGATCTAAACAAAGAAATTTCACCCAAAGAACTTTCGATGGCTGAGAAGCACCTCAAGAAATGTTCAACATCATTAGTCATTGGGAAATGCAAATCAATACCACCCTGAGATTTCACCTCACACAAGTCAGAATAGCTAAGATTAAAAACTCAGGAGACAGCAGGTGTTGGTAAAGATGTGGAGTAAGAGGAACACTCCTCCACTGATGGTGGGATTGCAAAATAGCCATCATTATACAAATGATAAACCCGTGTGAGAGAAGCTAGTGAAACAACTCCTTACAATAGCCACAAACAATATAAAATATATTGTTGTAAAGTTTTCCAAGCAAATAACAGGCCTACATTGTTGCTATATTTTCCAACCCAGTTACCTGGTGAAAAAATCTCAACTCAATTAGTAACAATATAAGCTATATGCCTAGATTGGGCAGATCTCCCACTACACTACACTATTCCCATCTATATTACCCCATATAACTTGCAGTTTCTCCAGGCCAAGAGCTTCTCCCTCTTCAGCCTCTCTGTTGATCCCCCATAGCTCCTCCCCATTCCTGGTGATCCTTTTCTCCTCTCCCAAACTCTAAGATCCTCCTCCTTCCTTCTCCTTAAGCCTTTATGTGAAAAGTTAAAGTGGTGGGAAGGTTCACAAGTCAACACCTCATCTGCACCTTCTCCAAAGAATTAGAATCAAAATACAAACCCATGGCTATCCATAGCACTTCAGCACAAGCACTACAAGTCTATGAAATAAGAAATTGAAGAAGATATTAGAAGATGGAAAAACTTCTATGTTCATGGATGGGTAGGATTAGCATAGTGAAAATGGCCATCTTACCAAAAGCAATACACAGATTCAATGCAATTGCCAATAACATTCCAACACAATTTTATAGGCCTTGGAAAAGCAGTTCTCAACTGCCTATGAGAAAACAAAATATCGAGCATAGCCAAAGCAATCCTATATCATAAAAGAACTACTGAAGGGGCATCATTCCTAATTTCAAGCTAGACTACAGGGAAATAGTCAGAAAAAAAACTGCATGATAATGGCATAAAAGCAAAGTTGATCAATTGATATATATTGAAGACCCAGAAATATTTCCAAAAACCTTTTGGACACTTGATATTTGACTAAGAAGCCAAAACCACACAGTAAAAGAAAAATGAAAGCATCTTCAAAAAATGGCTGTGGACTAATTGGATGTGTACATGTAAAAGAATGTACTTACATGCGTATCACCCAGCACAAAACTGCAAAAAAAGGTCTAAGATTATCAAAGATCTTAGCATAAAACAGGAGGCAGTAAATCTAATAGAAGAAAATGAGGGAATTGACATGAAATCATTAGCACAGGAGAAAAAATCCTGAAAACAACAGCACTAGCTCAAGCATTAAATCAAAAATTAATAAATGGGATGTCATGAAACTGAAAAGTTTTGTAAGGCTAATGACCCTAGCAACTGGACATAACAGCAGTCTACAGAATGGGAAAAGATCTTCATCAACCGTACATATGTCAGAGAACAAATATACAAAACATGAAGAACTCACACTAGACAGACATAACAAACCAAATAAACCAATTAAAATATAAGGAACAGACCTAAACAGGAATGTCTAATGGTCAAGAAACATTTAAAGAAATGTTCAACATCCTTAATTATCAGAAAAATCCAAATCAGAATGACTCTTGTATTCCACCTTACATCTGAAAGAATGACTAAGAAAAAAACTCAAGTGGCAGCATATGCTACTGAGCTAAGTAACGGGGTCAGAGATTTGTAAGTGTGGGACTAGAACAAGAAGAGGGAGGGGTTGCAATTGGGGTGTAAAGTGAACAAATAAGTGAGTGAAGTAAAAAAGAAAAAAAAAGTAAGACTGGGGTGGAAAGATGGCTTAGAAATTGACACCCATCAAATAGATCTAAGATTGATTTTCAACATAGTCATGTAGGCTACCAATCACCTAATTTCTCATTTCAGGTTTTCAGGGCCCTTTCCAGTTTTGTTCATACACCAGTAATGTATAGTGTACACTTACATAATTTTTTAATATTTTAGACAAAACATTCATATACATAAAAATAAAAATAAATATGTTAAAGTGTTAGAAAAGGCACATCAGCTTCTCTCTATCAACATCATAATCTTTCTAAGTATCATTCTTATATTTAAATACTAGCAAAAAAAGTCCAAAGAAAATGAATTGTCCCTTGAAGGGCATCATAGCACACAAAAGAAAAATTCATAACAAAATTACTAAAAGTTCTAGTGAAACTATTAGTGAATTAGAAACTGAATCCATTCGTTAACAGACAAGCAACAATGGGAGGGAGAATAGCCACCGCTGATTGATTGGACTGATTTTGAGATAGATAATAATGTGCTTAAAGGAATCTTCTTATTCTACATGCAGACCTCAATTAAATTGGAGTTTAGAGGGATAGATAGAATGCTCAGCAGTCACTAATCTGCACTCAAATGGTGCACAGATATACATTCAAACAAAATATACTCATGCATATAAAATTTTTAAAAATGAAAAATGGATTTTTTTTTTCTACTTAATACAGAAGACTTGAGTGGTTTCTGCAGCACAAAGCACAAGAGTTTATTATGCTTGTAGGTGTTCTAGAAACTATTGACCTTAGGGAGATTCAGGCACCAAACATATTTCTCTATAAGTTTAAATTAGTCTAATTATCATGTATACCTCTTTATCATCCCCCTTAATAAGAAATTTATCACTTCATGCACAGGTTTGAAATCAGGCTTTGTAAAAGTGATCCAAATGCTGCCTTCATATCTCTATGTTGGGAAAGTAGAGGTATTCATCTCACAGCCATAAAATTAGTTAAAATTATCAAGTAATTTTAGGCTTCTTAAATATAATATTAGGATCAACAAAGGATATATATATTTAAAAAAAGTTGACCCTAAGATGATTTTTACTTTTCTTTTTGTCAGAAATAAACACTGAAGGTATTGCTTTTGCTTACAACATAAAATAACATTGCGGCTTTGAGATTCTTTTCCTAATTCAATAACAAAGTACATTACAATGACACGGCTGTGGCATTCAGACTCAGCTCTGCCGTTGCCCTCAGGGTATCAATCTACCTTTGCCCACTGATTGGACTGAAAGGAACAAAGCTATGAATTGGGTGGGTTTGCATGAACTTTGCCAGCTTGAATTCTGGGTAGAAATAGCCTTCTCTAAAAACATTTCAGTGCTAGAACTCCCATCATTGGGTGTAAAAAGGCTATATAAACCTTAGGGATTAGACAGGGGTCTTTCAGGGTGAATGCACACTGTTGGTTGATACTCAGATGCTGGGAACATTTCTTTTTCATTAAGAAGAATTCTAGGTGTTTGATGGACATGTCTTTATAGGGAGAAAGGGAGTTAAATCTGTAATTTGGCAACACGAATACTTCCTGGGTGGCAGAGGTGGGGCTAAAGAGGCTATTTACTTCTGAGCATGGGGACCAGAGCAAGAAGAGAATATTCCTAACTTCTGCTGGTCTCAGGATAAGAATTTTGAAGTTTGGACACACCATCACCTCACAATGGCTCAGGACTGGTTCCCTGAGGTATAGGGCTTTCTGGAACCAGGGTGGCATTCCAGTGTGTGAGGCAAGGAAGAGTGCTGCTAGAATGCTTGCTTTTACCAACAAATAATCAAATTACAGATTCCAGTCTGCATCTGCTCTGCCGCTGCTTAATATTCATTGCATGTAAAGCTCACTGGATCATCATCAATCATGCTTAGCTGCACTTAATGTTTTCTGTAGAATTTAATAAGTTTTTTTTATTAGTGTAACTATCCTTAAGAGTTTTATAAAAAAACTATTACAGGTCTTTTAATTTTGTTTCATTACTTGGGATATTTTAAATTCATAGCTGTTTTTTGGCATAGCAGTGAGAAAGAGTTAATATTGATATTAAGAGAGTTAATAGTTTAGAAAAATCACTGTAAAGCATATTATGACGTTTTATCATTTTTCTTCTTTTATTTTTGAAATTTTAATTTAATAAATTACATAGTCTAGTCACCATCCTCCTTCTGTTCTGCCCTCTGATCACTTCCCATCCCACTACCCCTCTGTCCTCTTCAAGAGGACATCCCCAACACCCCTACCCCTACCCCACAAGACCTTCCCACTTCTGAGGCAACAAGTCTCTCAAGGGTTGGGTGCTTCTTCTTTCACTATGGTTAGACCAGGCAGTCTTCTGCTGTATATGTGTTGGGGGCCTCATATCAGCTAGTGTATGTTGCCTGGTAGGTGGCTCAGTGTCTGAGAGAACTCAGGGGTACAGGTTAGATAAGACTGCTGGTCTTCCTATGGCGTTGCCTTCCTCCTCAGCTTCCAGCTTTTCCCTAATTCCACCACCAGAGTCCCCAACTAATGTCCATTGGGTGGCTGTTAAGTATCTGCATCTAACTCTTTCAGCTGCTTGTTGTGACTCTCTGAGGGCAGCCATGCTAAGTTTTTGCCCGTGAGTAAATCAGTATCAGAGGCCTTTGAGCCTCCCCTTGTGCTGGATCTCAATTTGAGCCTGTTATTGGAACTTCCTTCCCTCAGGTTCTGCTCCATTTTTGCCCCTGTAGTTTCTAGACAGAAGCAATTATGAATCAGAGTTTTTGACTTTTGGATTGCAACACTTCCCTCCATGTAACACCTTGTCTTTCTATTGGTGGTGGACTCTGCAAGTCCTCCCTCTTCACTCTAGAGCACTTCATCCAAGGACTTTTCTTTGAGTCCTTACATCCAGGTCTCTGGTACATTCTAGAGGGTCCTCTCACCTCCTACCTTCCAAGGTTGCCTATTTCCATGCTTTCTGCTGACCCTCAGGATTTCAGTCCTATTTTGCCCTGCCCCTCAATACCTGATCATGCTCCTTTTTCCCTCATTTCTCCTCCCTCCAACCCAGGATCCTCCCTCTCCCCCCTTCCCTGTGATTGCTTTCTTCTCTCTCCCAAGTGGGATGGGGTCATCCTCACTTGGGCTCTTTGGCTAGTTAAACTTCTTAAATTCTATAGATTGTATTCTTGGTATTCTGTAATTTTTTGGTGAATATCCAGTAATTCCAGGATAGCTAAACAATTCTTAACAATAAAAGAACTTCTGGGGCAATCACCATCCCTGACTTCGAGCTATACTACAAAACAATATTGATAAAAACTGTATGAAGACAGATAAATTGATCAATGTTCTAGAACTAAAGACTCAGAAAAAAACCACACATTTGCAGACACTTGAGCTTTGACAAAGTAGCCAAAAATATACAATGAAAAAAGAAAGCATCTTCAATAAATAGTGCTGGTCTAACTGGCACTCTATTTTAGAAAAGTGAAAATAGATCCATATTGGTCACCTTGCACAAAGTTCAAGTCCAAGTGCATCAATCTAATAGAAGAAAAAGTGGGAAAGAGTCACCAAGTCTTTGACACAGTGGACTTTGGGGGCAGGATTTCCTAAACAGAACTTCAGTGGCTCATGCTCTAAGATCAAGAATTGATAAATGGGACCCATGAAACTGGAAAGCTTCTGTAAGGGAATATGACAATTCACCAACCTACAGGTTGGAAAAAACAAAACAAACAAACAAAAAAACAACTTCACTAACTCCATATCTGATAGAGGGCAAATATCCAGATTATATAAAGAACTCAAGAAGCTAAAAAAGAAAATAAAGACAAACAACCCAGTAGAAAAACGGGGTAAAGAACTAAACAGAGAATTCACAACAAAGTAATCTCTAATGGCTGAGAAGCACTTAAAGAAATATTCAAAATTCTTAGTCATCAGGTAAATGCAAATCAAAACAACCCTGAGATTCCACCTTACACCAATCAGAATGCCTAAGATCAAAACCTCAGGTGACAGCATATGTTGCTGAGAATGTAGAGAAAGAGAATCACTCCTCTATTCCTGGCAGGATTGCAAACTGATACAACTACTCGGGAAATCAATCTGGAGATTCCTCAGAAAATTGGAATTAGATCTACCTGAAGACACAGCTACACGTTTTTGGAATATACCCAAACGGTGCCACACCCTCCACAGGGGCATGTTTTCTACTATGTTTGTAGCCTTGTTTGTGATAGGAAGAAGCTGGGAACAACCCAGCTGTACCACAACATGTGGTACATGTGGTGGGAAGAACTGAGAAAAGTATACAAAAGGGAAACTGAAGTAAGGATATAATATCTGAGAGAAAAATAAAAGAAACAATGATATCAACAACAATAATGAAAACAAAAACAAAACCTAAAAAAACAAAATGAAAGAAAGCTTCATTGTATGAAATTCCTAAATAAGATTTCAATTAAAACATTTCTGGTTAAAAATAATAAAATATTAGTGAGTACATACTATGCATTCCCTTTTGGGTCTGAATTACCTCCCTCAGGATGATATTTTATCCATTTGTCTGCAAAACTCAGGTTGTCCTCATTCTTAATAGCTGAGCAGTACTCCATTGGGTAAATGTACCACATTTTCTGTATCTATTCCTCTGGGTTGTATGAGGTCCCATTTGTTGATTGATTCTCGATCTTAAAGCATAAACCTTTGGTGTTCTGTTCAAGAAACCTTGTCCTGTGCCCATGTGTTTGAGGCTTTTCCTCCATTTTTCTTCTATTAGATTCAGTATCAGCCATGAATTTGATTATTTCATGCTGTCTACTCTTTGGGTGTATTTGCTTGGAAATACAGAGACCAGGAATAGAACAGAGACTGAAGGTAAGGGTATCCTGAGAGACTTCCTTACCTGAGGATCCATACCACATGCAGACACTAAACCCAGACACAATTGCTGATGCCAAGAAGTGCTTGCAGACAGGAGGCTTATACAGCTGTCTCCTGAGAGGCTCTGCCAGATCCTGACCAATACAGATGTGGAAGCCTGCAGCAAATCATCAGACTGAATACAGGGACCCCAGTGGAGGAGATTAGGGGGATAGAATAGAGGGTTTGCAGAGGGAAAGCTGGGAAAGGGGATAACATTTGAAATGTAAACAAATAAAATATCCAATTAAGTAAAATAAAACAACTTTTGTAAACAAAAAAACAAACAAACAAACAAAAGCATGTCTCTCTAGTCTCTCCAGGATAGCCACTGATGAGTCTTGGCCAGAATCCCGCATATCTTGGCAAGATCTGTCTGCTCATGCTTCAAGTCTTCATATAAATTTACTTCTGACTCTAGATGTCTACTAACCTTGTGTTCTACATAACAACAATAACAAAGAGAAAATTAATCCAGTGTGTGATATCTATACATTAATGTGCATCTGATCTTCCATTTGAGCATGATTAACTTATCAAGGGCAATACTCTTAGAAAACAATGACTTTCTATTTCCTAGCCAATATCAGTTGACAATAGCTACAAGATGGATGGGATTCTTATGTTCTCCTTCCCTTAGAATAGTAGAACTTGGTTTGGCATGAGTTTGTACACGTATTTTTTTGATATAGTAACCACTGTGAATTTGTGTCTTTACTATCATATTTTGTCTACAGTTATAGTAGCCACTGTCTCTGGTCCTATACTTTTCCCACACCTTTTCCCTCCATGGTTTCCAATCCTTGGTAGAAGAGAAACATGATATAAAGTTTTCATTTAGGCTAATTATTAAACACTTTTTAATTCTTTTTTATGTATACCAGTTGTGGGTCTCTACACTAATTATTCTCTGCTGCAAAACCAAGCTTATCTGATGAGGACTGACAGATACATTGATCTATGTGATCTATGTTTATAACTGTATATTATGGAATACATAAAGATAGTATCATGTTCTACACTATAATTTATGCCTTGTCTGCCTACAGCTTCTGGGCCTGATAGTTGTAGCAGTGTAAGTTTCATAGATCTGAAATTTAATTATTAAGTGTTGGTTTTCATCATCAAGTTCATTTCATTGTTGCCCCAGTGAATATCTCTCGCCTCAATAGTCATTGTTATTGCAACTCACAGAGTTCACAGACATGTAGTAATGAAGTTTGCTTTTCTTTTTTGTTAGATTGTATAACACTTTCTAGTACTATGAAACTTTTATGGTATGACTGAAATTTCCAAGTCAGCACCAATTAATTTTCTCCAAGTTCTATGATTCAAGTATCATTTTTCTCACTGTGTTCTTTATGGATCCTGACAAAAAGTTATATATATATATATATATATATATATATATATATATATATATATATATATACATATATACACATATACATATTCTACTTCCTTTATCCTTCCAGGTTGTGATTCCTTATCATAATTTAGGTCATGTGTCATCTTCAATTAAAACCATTCCAAACCTCACAAATCATACAAATATGATTTTGTAGATGATAGGTTGTTGTCTACCAAATGATTTTACACAAAACAATAATTTAAAGTTAAAACTTTGAATATATATATATATCACATATACATACTCATAATCACACACACATACATACAAGCTGAATCCCTATAAAGCCAATAAATTTCTGAAATTACCCAATTTTTCTTACTATCTATTACATTTGACTTACAGTTAAAGACTTTATAGTCAGGCTACATTAATGTCTATTAATCTAAATATATTAATCAAATGAGACCATAAACAAAGATTGAATAAAGGTTTTTATAATTATCAGAATGCTGCCATAGAAGGCAGTAGAGTTAGTTATAGGAGTGCTTGTACTGTTGTAAACTCTCAAGAAATAGAAGTCTAGGCATGTTATCTCATCATCAAAATGCTCATTGGAGAAAAACAAGAAATATTCTATTGGATTTATACGTTCAAACAGGATATTTAACTTTTGGTATATGACATTTAGTTTAGTCTAATACCAGTTACTGTGTTGTACAGTTCATCTTAGGCTTTGTGATTTAATGCATATGTCAGTTAAGTAATTTCTAACTTACAGACTCAATATTTTTCCCTTGTTTTAACTAAAAAAAACACTAAGGGTTAGAAAGATTAGAATCCACAAATGTTTAGAATTTTGTAGTAGAACTCAGAATCAGAATAATAATCTCAATTTCCTTTTCATTGCATTTCCCATTAACTGATGGCATTTATATGTTTCCTAATATATCTTTGTGATAGTGATCAGAAGTACCAAGCAGGAAGGTAAAAATACTTTTTCTCAGTTTTCCAACACATTGTGATGTAGATAAATATAGCCCAGGCTTTATATGGGTTGAATTTAAATAAATTGAAACTTATCAACCTATTCCCTATTTGATTATAATTTAATCTTTATTTTCCCATCAGTGATTGTGATTGGAAAACAAATTTGGGTTTCTGCCTATAGGGGAAGGTTTAGATACTTATGGTAAATGGAAATACAAAAGTTATATTTTATTGACTGCCAGTTAATTAAAAGTGCAGAAGTGATGTTTGAGCCACTAGCAGTCTGTTCACTACCTTGGGTTTCTTCACAAAATCTTACAGCTCAACTACTCAAATTACAGGCCTTAAATAATGTGATTGAAAATCGCTACTGAATTTAAATATTTAATTACGGCTCATGCATGCTGCACAGCTATTGCCATTTTCACTTATTTTTATTAGTTTGAAACATACTGTTAATAAGAAATATGAATTGAAATATTACTGAACTTGTTTTCATAAAGTTAACTAAGTTCTCAAACTGCAGTTCACATGTATTATTGTAGTACAATAGTTGTGGAATTCTTATTATAATTTAGGCATTTACACCTTTCAAGATAGTTTATTTTATAATTCAGAATTGAAATGTTGATCATAAAATTCACAGAATGACAGACGTTTATATAGTTCATGGTAATTATTCTTTTTTAATTAATTTAATTTAATTTAATATAATTTTATTTTATTTTATTTTATTTATTTTATTTTATTTTATTTATTTTATTTTATTTTATTTTATTTTATTTTATTTTATTTTATTTTATTTTATTTTATTTTATTTTATTTTATTTACATTTCAAGTGTTATCCCCTTACTTGGTTTCTCCCTCTCCTGGAAACCCTCCTCCTATCCCCAATTCCCCTGCTTCTATGAGAGTGTTCCTCCACCTACCTACCCCAGGACCACTTCCCTGCACTCAATTCCTCTACACTGGGGCATCTAAGAAACCTTCATAGGACCAAGGACCTGGCAAAGCTGGTACATATGCAGCCAGAGCACTGTGTACTCCTTGGTTGGTGGCTTAGTCTGTCTCTGGAAGCTCTGGGGGTCTGGTTGGTTTATATTATTGTTCTTCCTATGGGGTTGAAAACCCCTTCAGCTTCTTCAGGCCTTTCTCTAACTTCCATTGGGGACCCCACACTCAATGCAATGGTTGGCTGCAAGCATCTGACTCTGTATTTGTAAGTCTCTTGGCAGGGCCTCTCAGGAGTCAGTTATATTAATCTCCTGTCAGCAAGTCTTTCTTAACATCTACAAAAGTGTCAGAGTTTGGTGACTGTCTCTGGGATCAATCCTCAGGTGAAACAGTCTCTGTACGGCCTTTCTTTCATTCTCTGATTTACACTTTGTCTACATATTTGCTCTTGTGAGTATTTTGTTCCCATTTCTAAGAAGGACCAAGCACCAACACTTTGTTCTTCCTTCTTCTTGAGCTTCATGTGGTCTGTGAATTTTATGTTGAGTATTCCAAGTTTCTGGTTAATATCCATTTATCAGTGAGTACATACCATGTGTGTTCTTTTGTGGTTGGGTTACCTAACTCAGGATAATATTTTCTAGTTCCATCAATTTGCCTAAGAATTTTATAAATTCATCATTTTTAATAGCTGAGTAGTATTCCATTGTGAAAATGTACCACATTTTCTGTATCCATTTTTTTCTGCTTAAAGACATCTGGGCTCTTTCCAGTTTCTGGCTATTATAAATAAGGCTGCTGTGAACATAGTGGAGCATGTGTCCTTGTTATATGTTGGAGAATCTTTTGGGTATATGCCCAGGAGTGGTATAGCTGGGTCCTCAGTAGTACTATGTCTTGGTAGTCTTTCTTAATAATACACATCTCACTCTCTATTTATAATTCTGCTTATTGATTTTGGATTATTATTATTATTATGAATATTTTAAAACACTCTTAAGTTTGTATGAAGGACAACTATTTTTTCTTAGCTTGATAGATAAAATGATGGGGCATGAAGCCATTAAATTGTTTACCATTCAAAAATCTTCAGAAAGGTCTCTACAGAATTTTATATATAATTGTTTATGTTCACTGGGATGATTTATATACTCTATTCATTAAAGTATTTTAAACGGATCTTCAGAAAGGTTAGCATTAGACAAGAAAATTAATTCAGTGAAGAGAATATAAATAGAATACTGTAATCATAAAAATAATAGAAATCAGCTCTTTCATATCCAACATAAACTTCTTTCAAAGGAAAAATGCATCAGCTTCTGTAATTACATTTTTATTGTGTTTTCTGTTTATTCCTTATTCCTTCAATATGTAAGCTTGCAATTACAGACATATCTACCTTATGTATTTAAATTAAAGTCAAATGGACCTAAACTTGAAGGATTTTTCTTTGTTCAGGGATTGGACAAAAAAAAGGAAGAATACAGTCAACACCTTTTTATAAGAAAATATTAAAACTTTGAGATAGACTAAAATTATTTCTTGTAGTTCAAAAATGTGTGTGTGTGTGTGTAAGATTAGAAGTTTCTAATTAAATTGCAGGTGCCATGGACCAGCCTGGGCTTGGAGAGGGATCACGAGGGAAGGAATGCCTGGAAGCAGTGAAACACATGACTGAAGTCAAATCATGGGTCCAAGAATGGACCTATGTTCTGCTAGAAACAGCTTTCCAGATTGCTTTCTCTGTGTTCTGGTCTGCTTGAGACACCATTCTCTTGCTAATCTAAAACCACTCTAGATAGTGCATCTCTTGCATATCAAAAGCCCACTTTTTATTTACACACCAGTTCAGTCATTATCCCAAGTTCTGTTTTGATTAGCCTGAGAATCAACCTTCCAATATTCCAGCTTCTAGCTCCTTGATTTCTTTGAAAAAGACAGCAAGCACAAGCAGACAATACGATAGTTGGGTGGGACCCTGATCTGTAATTTTAGACCTAACTCCCTCTGACCCAGGCTGACCTTGAACTCAGGAATAATAATAACAATAATATAAACAAACAAAAAACCCACATAATTAGGTGGATTCTTGACATGGAAGCACCACTCCCTAAATATCTTTATCATCTTCCTTAGTAGAGATTGTTGAGCTGGATCAAAGTGCAGCTGTTTCTATTTCTTTAGGTCTGTAAAGGTCTGTATACAATTCATATTGCATAAATATGTTTTGCATAGTTGAAACATTGTATATTTTGGAACTCGTGTTTTCAGTTATTTTGCACAGCTTTAAGGGCTGACCTGAAGGTTACTGTATTCTGCCATTTTGCTGAGATATAAATATACCCTCACCCCTTGGACTCGAGCTGTCTCTGATTAGCATGGAGTCCTTAACCTTGACAGAGAGGACATTACTCTGAGGGTCCTGAAACTATGTATACTATTGTACAAAGACTTTCACTCATGGCAACCATCACTATGCCCTGCTGAATATGCAGGAACCATGTCATGCCACCCTTTACACAAGGCCAAGCAGGACTAGGCAGGCAGCATTGTGTTAAGCTCTGCTTTATAAGAATTAGTAAACTAAAACTTTAAGACAATCTTAAAAGGCCACGTTTCAAGGCTTTTAATTTACTACAAAAAATTGTGACAATACAATTTATTAGATGCTTATTAGATGCTTTCAAAGACTGATTGATGAAAGAGATCTAGTTTTGGTTATGTTGACCAAAACCCAGGACTGTCACTCAGACCATCATTATTATTGGCCAACAATCTCTGAGAGCTTTATCATCAATTTTACACACAAATCTTAATATTCTTTACTTAAATCATTGGTCACAATTCATAGATTTGTGATTCCTGTCTTGTAAAGAGACAGTGAAACTTTTTCTTGTTCTAGAATTAAAAATATTATTATTATATTCTATTTTAATTCAGGGCAGACCAGACATAAAGATAATCTTGATATTTTTGACAGTTTATATCATTTTTTGGTGGAGAGATCATATAAAAAATGGCATTTATTCCAACAAAATGGAAGTCTTAGTAGTTGGGAGGAATGTATAATTGTTGCCCTCTTGGTTGAAAAAGGTTACTAAAATAGTAGTAAAGAGAGAAACTGGTCTTTAATGAAACATATCAATTGAAGAATGCTTATTCAAAGCTGAGGTCCACCTATGCATTAATACTTTTGAAAAGTCCAAGTACATCTTATACAGTGGTTTTATGCACTATCCGTGAAGAGTTCCATCCACAGACAGTGTATATATGCCATTCACTAATTATTATATTATTACATTATATATCTAAATCTACATGATCTAGTTTGCAACTTTACTGCTGAAACATGAAACATGAGTTAATGAGTTTTTGAGTTTAATATCGAAAGAATAAATAGATATTGTATTTGATTTTAACTTAATGAGTCTATTAATGCTACTCCCAATATCCTCAGTGAGGATTTGTAGAAAATGAGTAAAGCAGAGGCAGATGAGTTACCAAGAAACCCTCTCTGGAATGGGTGATGATAAACAATATTACAGACTCTAGAGCTCCCTGAACAGCTTTCAGGCAGCTTGCTCAGCTACAGATCTCCTTCTCTAGCAAATACTACTCTATATATAACATTGAACATGGGCATTGTGAACCCTATAGGTTTCTGAAATTTTTCATCTTTTCTAAATTTCAGTATTTCACTGAGTCTGCTAGGCCTCCTCTCCCCGCCAAGAGTGAACATTTACCCCATAGAAACAATGACACAAAACTCCACTCCTTCCATGTCTCTCTCTAAGTCACTTTCACCAACTCTTCTGTGGCTTTTTATCAAATGCACAGAGAATAATATAGATTTCTCATTTCCCTTTGTTCTTTGATGAGTTTTGAATCACTTTGTCTCTGCAGTTAGAGACAGATATTAAGGACATTGGCCAGTAATGAATCTCAGTAGTAGCCCTTGCCCCCTCCAAAAATATATTTTGATCCAAGATTGAGACTTTCAGTATCAGTAGTCCCTGTGCAGAAACCAAATGTGTTGGAAACAGTTTGACAGGCATTTCACATCCAAGTCACAAAACAATAACAGTTGCTGCTCATGAAGTTCATAGGCATGTCAAGCCACCACATTTGCCCTCTTTTTACAGTATTAGATCTGAATTCCCTCATGTGATGTTAGGGTTTAATTCAACCAGAAAGCAGTTGGTTGTACCCATAATTGTGATGTCACTATGGTACTAACATGCACATATTGCTTGATTTTTTAGTAGAATAGCGCTCAAGATCCACAAAATAGCACTCTTGGGAAGAACTCACAGTAGCCTATTTAGCACATTTGTGCATGGTGAAAGTTACTTGGTTACATGCCAAATATAAAAGTCTCAATTTATGCAAGTCCTGAAGTTATATAGATTTATCATATACTATGCCATGTAACTTGCAGCATGCCAATACCTTTTTATGTAATGAGACATAAACTACTTACCTCCACATTGCCCTTAGAGATATGTTTTTTTTCTGACACTGGGATTTTTTGCATTCTTGGAAGTAATTCTTTCCCACATCTGTTTGTTGTCTTTATTTACAATGTCTACTGTCTTTGTGAGTTTCTTGGATGCTTTTTCAATATGTAAGAAACATAGGGGCTAGCAGTAAATTAGTAAAAATGTTTTTACACACAGTGGAATGTGTCAGGAATCAGTACTCTATTCAAAGCAGCTGCCAATTAGTCTTAGGATCCAGAAGGAAAAAGGTAAAACAAAACAAAACAAAACAAAACAAAACAAAACAAAACAAAACAGTAGCAAACCACTATCCAAGAAAATAAAGCAGAAAAAGAAGCTCTCTCTTTTACCAGTGTTTATATCACAAGGATGATATTGGTAGAGCAGTGTGGATTGGTCTGACTTCAATATATAGCCCTCTACAATGCACATTTATTTTTCATAAGACTCTGGATCTCCTGAACTGCAAGGCTGTTGCTCATCACCTCACTCCTGATGGCCTTAGTGGGCATGGCTACTGGTACTGGGTGATTTAACCCCAGTAGAAGAATAAGGACATTCTTAGTCAGCTGTACTTGCTATTGAATCTAGGTTCTAGTTTCTAAAGCACCATGCCAGCACTGAGGGCCTTGTCTCTCCATGTGGATCTGACAATAAATATCATAGAGACAACTGTACTATGTATTATCTGGTAGAAGATTTGCTTTAACATAATGGCCTTGTTCTTATTTACAAAATCTCCCAGTTACTATCCTGTGGGATCACTTTCATTTCTCTTTGTATACCTTGAGTTATATTTGAAAGAGTTAGATGATCCCAGTAAAGTGCTCATTTCACTTAAGATTGTAGGGTGTGTGTGTGTGTGTGTGTGTGTGTGTGTGTTTACAGATGTGTGGCTCTACATGAATGCAGCCCAGAAGTTGGGACTGGATGTCTTCCTCTATTCCTCTCCATCTCACTGTATGATGCAACTCACTGATTGGTTAGAAAGGTGAGCAATCAACCACTATATTCAGGGTTCTGTCTTCCAGTATATTTAATGGTATTTGTCATTTTTAAGAAAAAGTATTCTCAGTGTTTCACACAAGTACTTCACCCACTGTCCTATAATCTCCCTTTTTGTGGTGGTTTAAATGTGAATGGTCCAAAGATACTCATGTATTTGATATTTACTTTCAAATTTAGCAAAACTTTTGGGGAAAGATTAATAGGTGTGATCTCTTTAGAGAGGATGTGTCACTAGCACAAGCTTTGAGATTTCAAAAGCTTTAAACCATTTCCTCAGTCATTGCCTCCTAGTAGCAGAACAAGAAATAAGCTCACAGCTCTTTCTGACATCATACATTTGCTGTGCCTTCAGGATTGTATTTCTTTGGAAACTTCCATCCCAGCAGGGCGTGGTGGCGCATGCCTTTAACCTCATTGCTCTGGGAGGCAGAGGCAGGCAGATTTCTGAGTTCGAGGCTAGCCTGGTCTACAGAGTGAGTTCTAGGACAGCCAGGACTACATAGAGAAACCCTGTCTGGAAAAGAAAAAACAAGAAAAGAAAAGAAACAGATTTCCCAATTTGCCGGGCGTTGGTGGCGCATGCCTTTAATCCCAGCACTTGGGAGCCAGAGGCAGGCAGATTTCTAAGTTCGATGCCAGCCTGGTCT
This sequence comes from Apodemus agrarius, assembly GCA_964023405.1. Classification (NCBI taxonomy): domain Eukaryota; kingdom Metazoa; phylum Chordata; class Mammalia; order Rodentia; family Muridae; genus Apodemus; species Apodemus agrarius. The sequence continues at coordinate 82,865,293 of OZ030008.1, forward strand.
ACAGAGTGAGTTCCAGGACAGCCAGGACTACACAGAGAAACCCTGTCTTAAAAAAAAAAAAAAAAAAAAAAAAAAAAGAAAGAAAGAAAGAAAGAAAGAAAGAAAGAAAGAAAACTTCCATCCCAAATTAAACATTTTTTAATATGTTGCCTTGCTCATGCTGTGTTGCCATAGCAATAGGAAAATTAACTAAGACATTTCTTAAGCATCTGTTTCTTTAGTATCAGTAATGTATTGTCACATGCCAGTCACTAGGACTAAGTAGGACTAAGATTTACATGACAATGAGTCAACTAAGTTCCTACTCTAGTATAGTTCTTCCACAGAGGCATCAATAACATTATATTCAAAATAACTAACAGCATAATGCATTACTTTTTTAAAACATATACTGATGCAACTTTCAAGAGTGACATGAATTGAAAACTGAGTGCTGGATTTTTTTCCTCATGTGTCAGACTTTTCTAGGGCTTAGCACATGGTTCCCATCATGTTTTTATGGGTTTCATCTAAGAGGAAGACAAAAAATTGTAGTGCAAGTTAACATGGAATATTAGGTCACACACTAACACTAATAATGTTTCAGTGCTCTCAAGACAGATCACTACTGTGATCTGCCTTTTTTCCTTTCCACCTTCTAGAAATGGTTTACCCTAAGTAAACAGTTTGCTTCCTCCTGCTGTTGCAAATAAACAACCTAATTCTCCTTACTGTTGCTTCTACTGTTGTGAAATTACTTTATGCAAAGAAACAGTTTGTACACAGATTTATGTTTAAAAAAAAAAAAGAGTTCCTAAATATCACAGCTGTATCAGACAGCTCCTCTGTCTAATTATTCATTGGTCAGGAGTAAATGAGTTAATTGTTTCTAATTTGAATTTGATGTGCTCCTACCTAATTAGCAATTAAAGAGTTTTTACAAACCTAATGAATCTCCATTCCCTTCATCTGACTGCCTCTTTCACATTTTTGCAGATCAGCACACCCAAAATGGTATGTTCTCACTGACTTGTCTGACCCAACAAGCGCAGAACATGTTTTGATCTCATTTCACTAAAGATTCAGCATTTTGATACTGGCATATTGCTAATGTGGGGAAATATGCCTATATTCTGCTGACTACTAATTCATCTTGCTAATTATATCATCTTCCAAGCACAAAGTCAAATGCAAGAAAGAATGGGTAATAAGGAAAATCTTTATCTGCATGAGTGCTTCTCTTTCAAGAAAGACTTCAGTTGAAGATGCTTTTTAAGATGAATGATTGATTTTGGTAATTATTGTTTTCAAATTAGAAAGAGTTTAAAATAAAGAAAATTAATTTGCATATGCATTGTTCACAATGGGTTTTAATGAGAAATTGGACAGTGTAAAATAATGCTCCCAAAAGTAAGAAATCATACCGTGGATGAAATTTGAATTTTTTCCTCTCCACCTCCTCGAAACCTAATATCTATAACTACCGATATAAGAAGTATTGTTTCCGAGCAACGTTGTGATATATATCTCTGATGCCAGAACTTGAAAGAGAGATACAGGAGGATTATGAGAAGAAGGCCATCCTGGATACAAAGTCAGAAACTATCTCAAAAATGCAAGAAGAATCCACATCTCTCTAAGAGTTTCTGGAGCTCTGGATACTCCTGTGTGTTTTTTGACTTATAGGTTCACAATTACCTTTTTCACCCTCAGTGTCCCCTCTGATTCCTGCTTTTTATCTGTATTAAACTTTGCCTTGCGTCTTTACTCCTAAGAGAATAACAGTTGTAGGACTGGAGAGCTGAAGCAAGTGGTAAGGTGCTGTGGCGGGCTGGAGTTAATTATGTGAGAAACCTGGGGGTTTTCTGGCGGACAACCTCTTGGAATTGCTAACTTCTAGATTCATTGAGAGGCCTTCTCTCAACAATTAAAAGCAAAAGTGACAACGGAGGATACTGGACCTCAGCCTTTGATCTCTGTCCATGAACTCACACTTTTCCCCTCCACAAAAGTACTCACACACATCTGCACTCATACAAACATCCACACTCTCACTCAAACAGATGTATGCATGTAGGACCCTACACACAGCCATACACAAAAAAAAGAGAGGCAAGTGCATTGAAGTGGATCTCTATTATATGTTCAGAATAGGCTCTTCTCATGATCTTAGGTTAATTACATCTGCAAAACCACTGTTCTAATTCTGTGCTGCTCACTGTAATGTAAATAAAAATACAAAAAGAAAAGAAAAAGAAAGAAAAGAAAAAGAAATTGGATAGCTATAAGCTGTTAAATGTACATATGCACATGTGTGCATTTGCGTGTATGTGTGAATGTGTACTATGAATATATCACAGAAAACCCATCATATATGATTGTTACATATTAAATTTGAAACATTAGCCTGGACTGGACAAAGAATCATTCCTTATTGTGCTTGGCTCAAAGCATCTAGAACCACCAAATTATACTTTTATTAGAACTATGAGAAGTGACAGCACCTTGGAATTTTCAGCCCATAAATAAGATGGGCATAGCAAGAGGAGATGGACAGATAAATGAGCAGAGATGATGCAGAGAGATGCAGAGATAAACTGCCGGGCAGTAGCTTTGTTCATAGATTGCTCTGGACTTGGCTGTTTCATGCTCTGTCCCTGGTTTCAGGAAATTCTTGTATCCTTATAAAGTTATACTGACTTGAACTGGTTTGAATATAATTTTTTCATTGTATCCAATGATTATTGATACAAATGAATCATATTCAATTATTTAAAAGCAAAGAGTCACAAAAGGCTGTATTTATTAACAAAATCACATTCTCAGGTACCAAAGTTTAGAACAGGACATCCACATATTTTTAGAATCCACAATTCAGTTCACCAAATTTGTCTCATATTTTGTGTTATTGACAACAATATATAAATATGTAATCAATTACATATTACAAAGGATAACACATTTTGTTTTAAGATTTCATTCATGTCTTAAAATTGCAAAAGATAAGAAAAAGTTACTTTTTCTATATGTGCTTTTCCAAATGCCAAATGGACAAATATAGAGTCTATATGAAGGGAGAAGAGAAACATCTTGATTGGTTTTGTTGTGTTTTGCTTCAATGACCCACTACTCGTGAAAAGGAGATAATTCTTAAATGTCAAAAAGGAGAAAAACAATAAATTGTACTGGACTCTAAGGAAAGGACTTATTTTTATTTCATTTTGGCATTAACCACAAAATACAAAGAGGTCCATGTGGGGCAAAAGGTATGCAATTAATGAGCAAGCAGATCGTATTCTACTGAAAAGGATGCATAACAATCCTGTCTTACTCTTACAGAACAGCTCCTAACCTTTTAGACAGGCCTTCCAACACTGACACCCCGTGTCTTTCCAATCATATTTGATATTTAGGTTCAGCCATGCAGAACTAAGCTATTAAGAGAAAAAGTGAATGCCAGGAATATGTCTGGTTACACAGGAACATGACTAGTGTACCTGAAGATGTGATGGGAGTTAAAGAAAGATATATAGTGAGCATTGATAAATGCTTTAAGTTTTTTTCCTATAACTACTGCAAAAGTTTCAAAAAGCATATTTCTGTTGATGTATTTTGTTACTTAATCATTGAGCCTACTGGCTTTGGACAGGTAGCTTTTAAACTTTACTTATTGAGTAACTTGACATTTACCTATTTGAGTGCTGAAATTTGAGATAAGTCAATTTAAATTTTGATAAAAACATAGGCATATTGATGGATTTGGAGATTGGCTCAATATTATAGTACTAGAAAATGTATTTATTCACTGGGAGAGGACACAATTGTAGAAGCTACTTCTTTGAAAATGAAATGTCTTTTGACATTTTCAAATCACAGGAAGATAAACTTCATTATCTAATTATTAATTGTGAAGGAATAAAATTGTAATGGCTGTTTAATCTCAGATTTAAATGTTTTATGAAAACAAAGTATATATTTCACTCAGCATTGCTTTGATATCTGACTCAATATACACACACCTGTGAGGTTCAAAAAGCTAAAGATTGCTCAAGATAATTGAGACTCATCCCATTGGCAAGCACCAATCCCTGACACTATTAATGATAATTTGTTATGCTTGCACATAGGAGTCAATCATGGCTGTCGCTTGAGAGGCTCCACCCAGCAGCTGACTCAGAGAAATGGAGACACCCACAGGCAAATAGTTCACGGAGCTTGGGGGAGTCTTATGGAAGAACAGGATTGATTGACCAGAGGGATAGGCACTCCACAGAAAGATCAACAGAGTCAACTAATCTGGACAGTGGGGCTCACAGAGACTGAACCACCAAGAAAACAACTTACACCAGCTGGAACTAGTCCTCACTGCACATATGTAGCATATGTGCATGTTTGTCTTTATATGATCCCAAACAACTGAAGTGGGATCTACCCCTAATGCTGATGCCTGGAAGAGGGATATGTTCTTCTAGCTGGGCTACCTTGTCTGGCCTTAGTGGAAAAATATGTGCCTAGCCTCAGAGAGACTTGAAGTGCCAGGGTTCTGGGATACCCAGAGAGGGTGTTACCCATTTAGATAAGAAAGGGAGGTTAGATGGAGGAAGGATTGGGGGGGGTTGACCCGGAGGGGGACAGTGAGCAGGATGTAAAGTGAATAAGTAAAAGATAAAATTAAATTTTTAAAAAAATATTTACAACAGAGAGTCATTGAGGATATCACATAGAATAAAAGAATGGAAACAGAAGCAATAATGTGAAGGCACACTGTCCTTACTGTTTGCAGTATCCCTCACCTCAGCATGGCCATCTGCATATTATCAGCAATCTGATATTAAAACTACATATTTGACATTAAAAAAACCAAACAAACAGAAACCTCTTGCTGCAGAATGCTCTAACATATACCATAATTTTATGTAACAAAATTTTTTATAAAAATAGAAATGGTTTACATATTCAAGACAAGTTATTATATATTTGTGAGTACAGTTATTTCTGAAACACTGTATTATTGATTTATTTTTAGGTTCATTTACTATTCCACAGTTCCTGAGTAAATATGCAAGGGCAAAATTCATAAGCTTAACCAGTGGTGAGATCATTTTAATACTGATATGCTTCAGTATAAATAAATGTAAGTCACAGATATTTTTCATGACTATTCCCTCTGGAATGTTATCTGAAGCAAAATATTATAATGTAGGATTATATTGTGTGCATTTTACCTTGGTAATTCTTTGGATACAGTCATTAATAGCATGACTGTAAATTCATTTCTCTGGGTAATTAAATCCAAGAATCTGTAAGAGAACTTGTTATATTATATTAAATGTTGTCTCTGAAAACACATTGATCTCATGGAGTTTGTTAATGAATAATGAAAGTATAATTAGAGCCATGACAATCTTTACATGATATCTTGAATAAAAGCTTGTATAATGTATTAATTTAAAATAGTAAGTTAGAAAGGGAGAGTTCTTTTTTTATTGTTTTGCTTGTATTGAAGTCAATAGAGAACAACTATTAACTCCATATTCTTGGTGTAAATAAATCAAGGAAATTTTTCTTTTTAATTTTTCTTGGGGAAGTGATATCATAACTTATAAAACAGACATTATATACAATAGAGTTGCATAAAACTGTGTAATTTTTAGCAAGTCAAATGATTCCCAAGAAGAAAGGAGAGGACCCTGGGCCTGAAAAGATTGGATCCAGTTTTGTAGACCCAGAACAGAGAAATCGTGGGGGGGGGCAGCGATGATTGGGAAATAGTTGGGGGGGAGAGGAATTATGGGACATATGGTGGGGAGAACGGGGAAAGGGAAAAGCCTTTGGAATGTAAACATAGAATATAGAAAATAAAAATTTTAAAAAAACTGTGTAATTTTATTATATTATTTTAATATTCTTCAATATGGAGATCATGGTCATTCAGTGTCACAACCTGATTAAACAGCTCCTAAAGTTATGATCAGTGAATTCAAACAACTTGGCTTCCGTGAAGTTGCATTGGTGATTTGATATTTTAATTCCATTTTCTTTGAAAAATAAAGAATACATTATATTTATACTCGTTTACACATTTTAGCTATCTGACTTGACTTTAAAAATTAGATGATATGGCTAATAAGGAGATATGTAATTGATTAATAGAAATACAGAATGCTGTAGGTTCCTGTATTTATGCTTACAAAATATTCTTTCATTTGCCATCATGTAACAAGCTTTATTATTTAATGGAGATCAAAAATTATAAATGTAAGAAACATAAATGCTTTTTGTAATGTAAGTATTTATTACATGGACAGTAATGAACAATAAAGATGATAAAGTTTTATAAACATATATAAGAGTAGATTATATGTACTGAAATATAATGTAACACTACAATTTAATACTATATTCAAAGCTATTTGGATTTGATATGTTCTAAAACAACCAATGTTTTATCACTATCCTGTTGACAGAAAAAACACACACACATAATATATTAATATATACTAATATATTGAAACATATTATCTATGTATCTACATCTATCTATATATTGAATTTGGCATAATCTAACAATCTATATACATGTAAAAGCAGAAAATCTTTATTAACAACCAAGAATTATTAATATTCTTTCTGTAGTTTAACATAAACTGGAAAAAATGATATTCTTCACTGTATTCTGTAAATCTGATATTAATTTTCAGTCTTAGGAGTATAACATAGTATTACTACTTAATCTTTTTTTAGGTCTGAAAGTAGTGTACCATATATTTATGAAAGTAGCAGAACTGTCTTATCTTCTTTCTTTGATATTCATTTGTTTCTAATTATTTCATTATATATATATATATATATATAATGTATATATGAACAAAATAACAACTGCAACAAAATCAACTACAAAGATGTCAAGAAAAACAGGTTAAGAGAGAGAAAACATCTAGCAAAATACTAATGCCTGGAAATGTTATTTTAATTCAGAATTATATAACAACATGCAGAATTTTCATATCTGTAAATTTTAAACATTATTTTATTTGCAAATTAGAAACATTATGCAATTTCTAATAATATAATAAAAATTAAGTTTTAAGTTTATAGTATAATCAGCTTATTCTATGAGTAGCAAAAGGTAGCACTTCTGTTCATCATGTTCCTTTTTTGATAAAGATGATTGGTTTTATTGTTGACTGAGGAAGTTGTATTTCAATTTTCAAAAGTAAGAGCAATAGACATGCATAACTTGTGAGTTTCAGATCACTCAGTCACTAATTAGGAGTTTAAATAATCTACTCAGGTAAGCATAAGAATGATTAGAGACCAGATGTTTCACATTCAAACAGAAGGCCTTCCTATGTGAGCAATTTCAAATACTTTACCAGTACTGAAAGGCTATCAGTTTAGTGTGATTGATATGCAATGAGAACTAATAGACAATATGGCACATATATCTTAAAGTATAAGTGATTAGTAAAGACAATATATAATCATGCCTATGGTGATTGGTTTGTTCTTCTTCTGCTTCTTCTTTTTCTCCTCCTCCTCCTCCTCCTCCTCCTTCACCTCCACCTCCTCCTTCTTCTTCTATATCCAGTAATACATAGTACATCATGAAAAGTATAGGAAATATAGGTGAACAGTATAGGAAATATAACATGAGCTAGAAATCAAAATATCTATCATTGTTTGCATATCTATAAAGAATGGCTAGGAACTATCAAAATTATTATATTGAAATAGTTTTCAAAAATGGGCAATAATTGTTTTAAAATTCAAATATATCTGCTGAGCACACATTCAATATTTGAATGGAGTATAAAAGAGCTCTATTATAGGGAAGGACATCTTTGTGAATCATTTTGTCATAACTGCCTCAGAGATTCTTTTGAAAAACTGGCATAACTGGATGTACACTTCTTTGTTTGTTTGTTTGTTTGTTTGTTTGTTTTGGATTTTGTGGTGCCAGTCGTCTATGTCATATATATTTCCTCTACCAAGGTCTGAGTTGTTTATATATTTTATTGTCAACAATTGAAACAATATTGTGTTTTCTGTAGACAAATACAATGTGAGGAAAAAACAAGAAGTATACATATCACTTCATTTCATCTTTGTGTACAGTTTTATTTTTCATAGCAAAGCAAAATAAAAATAGGAACCGTAATGTTTGGACAGCTTTTTATGCTTTAAAGATGCTAATTTTAGTAATATTACTAAAATGGATCTTGCTTTACAATTTCAGTATATTCACTTTTGATATATTTCCCAAAATATTTTGATACAGTATGAGATGCTTTTTCAAATAAAAATATCCTTGTTGTAGCAGTTACCAAATAACTCTACTCAATACAATCTTGGCAGGACAGCACGGTCATACTATGCTCCCCAATACTTTTTCTTCTTGAGTGAGACACACACTCACACAGACAGCCTTTATATTTTGATATACCTTTAAAAGGTCAATATCTGGGTCACTTCCTAACTTCCGCATGGCTAATCAACGCTCTCTGATATTCCCTAGTTATTACTTTTTATAGCCTATATCCCATCTTTGCTGTCCTAGGTGCATTTGGGTGTCCCTGTTGGAGCCACTTTTTCCTCCTCATACATTGTGGCTATGTTCTCTGTCCCTAACTTTTTCTGGCATGGTGGGTGTGTTTGTTGTCTTTCACCTTCTCTTGTAAATCATCTCCTAACTCTTCCCCAGTCTCTTGCTCAGGAATTCTAAAAGTCCCACCTCTGTCTCCCTACCCAACCATTGGCCACTGATACTTTATTTATAAATCAAACCCAACTGAGGGCAGGCTCCCCTTAGCTGCAAGACACTATAAACAGATTTTTGGGGATCCTAATTAGCATGTTAGCAGCTACATTTCTCCATTTTGTCTAATAAAAGGCCGTTCCTCTCAAATATACATTGAACATAGTTTTAACAGTTAGAGATACTATAAGGAATGCTATATAAAAATAATGTCCATTCCATCTTGATTGGGAATTTAGATAAACTACTCTATCTCCTGTTAAATATTTTAAATCTTGCTTAATGCTAAACAACTTAAGATTGATTATGAGACTATAATTAGTTTTCAACCCCTTCAGAAATTCAAGAATGAATAAAATATTACCCCAAAATATGGGAAGCACAAAAACACTGCTTCCAAACTTAAACAATTTGTTGAGACAGTTGTCTGCCTACACAGTCTCCTATATTCCTCAGAGCATTGAAGCATCAGTCTTCAGCCTTCTGGCCCAGAACTATCTGCCAGACTAAGTGAAACAGGAATTATGAAAGACTAGCCTATTCCATCTTGGCAGAGCAAAGCTGCAGACTATCCCACATCATATGTCCTTTCCTGGATAGGATTTTTCCTTTTTATCTGCAGATGAATTAGGGCAATTTTGCCATAATGGAGCAATCTATACGGAGGTAATGATGCTCACTATCTTCTTTGAAGTGGAAACAGGGTACTATCAGAAGACATATCTTCTAGTCAAAAGACATATTAATAATGAAATGATTTTAAAGACAAATTCTGTGGAATTCTGATGCCTTTGAAAACTATTTATGTATAGTATATCTGAATGGTTAAGCCTTGACTAATTTAGCTATTTCTATTTGAATATTATTGAATACTAAACACTTTATTATTATTAAATCAGAAGATAATATAACCGTGAGCTTACTATCTGACCCTTAACTTGCATGACTTAATTATCATAAAGAATTTGTAACAGCAGCTAATATAAGGACTTGTTCTAAGTTTTATTATTAAATGCATTACAAAGGTACAGTGCCTGCCTAAGAAAGCAATATTAATTATATATTTTATATCAATATATAAAATTTATACCAATGCAAACCTTAAACTTGTACCGATATGCAAATTCTGTACCAACATAAGAAAATATAACTTAAATTCTGTATAAACATGTAAAGATTTTGACCATTGTAAGATTATGCCTAAAAAATGTTTTGTTTAAAAATAAATTTAGTAATCTATGCCCATATATCTGATTTCTTATAATATTACTCTATCTCTCTTTTTTCTTTCAACCCTCTTCTGATTATCTAAGAACAAAGGATAGAAGAGGAAAAGAAAAACAGAAATCTCCAAATCTATGCTATTTAGATTCCTCTCTATCCAAAATTATGACCATTTTATTCTTTATGTCCTTTTATTCCTTTATGTCCAAACTATTCCTTAAAGTGGCAACCTATTTATAATTTATAAAATAACTGTAACTAGTCATCCACAATCAAGGAATAGGGATGACAACTCTCCATGTCTTTTTCCTGCTGAATAGGTGCAATGACTTTTTTAAGGGGTTGTGAGGGGTAGGAAAAATGGAAAATTTGTCTAGACGTATGAAAGCTGGTTTTAGCATTTGTGATCTAGTCTTTGTATGCTTCAAAAGTTCAGGGCTTGACCAAAGTTCAATCTGCCTGAAAGTCTGGATGAACTGAGTTCCTCAGGAATCAGAAGCTACTCCTGAATAAGTTCTGGAGGCAAGTCTCTGGAAACAGACTCAGGAGGCAGGGAGCTGGAACAACAGGGTACTTAAGCATCCCCAAGGTTGAATCCTGTCATATCTATATTTTGGGGTTTCATTCTGCAATTTGAATCTTACAACCAAATTTTTGGTACTATAAAGTTATTTGTATGGATTGTGCAAGAGGCACAGATCAGCTAAGAAGGAAGATAGTTCCTTGTTTGAGCAGGTGAAAGACAACTGTCTATTATGTTTGATCAATAACCATTTTTAAAATTTTTTTCTGTATTCTTTGTTTACATTCCAAAAGCTTTCCCCTTTCCCGGTTCCCCCCTCACCATATGTCCATTAAGTCCTCTTCCATCCACCCATCCCCAATCTCCCCCCTCCCATTTCTCTGTTCTGGTACTCCCCTACAATACTGGATCAAGGCTTTTCAGGGCCAAGGCCCTTTTCTTCTTTCTTCTTGGGAATCATATGATTTGCTAATTATATCTTGAGAATTCATAGCTTCTGGGTTAATTAATATCCACTTATCAGTGATTGCATTTCATGTGTATTCTTTTGTGATTGTGTTACCACACTTAGGATGATATTTTTCAGTTACAACCATTTCCCAAAAAAATTCATGAATTCATTATTTTTAATTGTTGAGTAGTATTCCACTGTATAAATATACCACCCTTTCTGTATCCATTCCTCCATTGAGGGACATCTGGGTTACTTCCAGCTTCTGGCTATTAAAAATAAGGCTGCTATGAACATAGGGGAATATGTGTCCTTGTTGCATGCAGGGGAATCCTCTGGGCATATGCCCAGGAGTGATATGACATGGTCCTGTGGAAGTGTCATGCCCAATTTTCTGAGGAATTGCCAGACTGATTTCCAGAGTGTTTGTAACATCTTGCAAAATCACCAGCAGTGGAGGAGTGTTCCTCTTTCTCCATGTCCTTGCCAACACCTGCTGTCTCCTGAGTTTTTAATCTTAGCCATTCTGAATGGTGTGAGGTGAAATCTCAGGGTTGTTTGATTTGCATTTCCCTAATGACTAATGATGTTGAAGATCTCTTAATGTGTTTCTCAGCCATCCAAATTTCTTCTGGTGAAAAGTCTTTATTTAGCTCTGTACCTCATTTTTTTTCTTTTTTTTTATTTTTTATTTTCTATATTCTATGTTTACATTCCAAAGGCTTTCCCCTTTCCCAGTTCCCCCCTCCCTATGTCCCATAATTCCTCTCCCCCCCAACTATCCCCCAGTCATTCCCCCTCCCCCCCACGGTTTCTCTACAAAACTGGATCCAATCTTTCCAGGCCCAGAGATCTCTCCTTTCTTCTTGGGAATCATTTGACTTGTTAATTGTGCCTTGAGTATTTAGGGCTTCTGGGCTCATTAATATCCACTTATCAGTAATTGCATTTTATGTGTATTCTTTTGTGAGTGGGTTAGCTCACTCAGGATGATATTTTCCAGGTCTAACCATTTACCTACAAATTGCATGAATTCATTATTTTTAATTGTTGAGTAGTATTCCATTGTATAAATATACCACCCTTTCTGTATCCATTCCTCCATTGAGGGACATCTGGGTTACTTCCAGCTTCTGGCTATTAAAAATAAGGCTGCTATGAACATAGGGGAATATGTGTCCTTGCTGCATGCAGGGGAATCCTCTGGGCATATGCCCAGGGGTGGTATGCCAGGGTCCTCTGGAAGGGACATGCCCAATTTTATGAGGAACCGCCCCACTGGTTTCCAGAGCAGTTTTAACATTTTGCAATCCCACCAACAGTGGAGGAGTGTTCTTCTTTCTCCACATCCTCGCCAGCACTTGTTGTCTCTTGAGTTTTTAATCTTAGCCATTCTGACTGGTGTGAGGTGGAATCTCAGGGTTGTTTTGATTAGCATTTCCCTGATAACTAATGATGTTGAACATCTCTTAAGGTGTTTCTCGGCCATCTGAATTTCTTCTGGTGAAAATTCTTTGTTTAGCTATGTACCCCATTTTTTGATAGGGTTATTTGGTTCTTTGGGGTCTAACTTCTTGAGTTCTTTGTATATATTGGATATTAGCCCTCTGTCAGATGGATGTGGGGTTGGTGAAGATCTTTTCCCTCTTTGTTGGTTGTCGTTTTGTCCTTCTGACAGTGTCCTCATTTTTAATAGGGTTATTTAGTTCTCTGGGGTCTAACTTCTTGAGTTCTTTGTATATAATGGATATTAGCCCTCTGAAAGATGTGGGATTGGTGAAGATCTTTTCCCAATTTGTTAGTTGCTGTTTTCACCTTCCAGGGTGTCCTTTGCCTTACAGAAACTTTGTAATTTTATGAGGTCCCATTTCTCAATTCTTGATCTTAGAGCATAAGCTATTGGTGTTCTGTTCAGGAACTTTGCCCCTGTGCCCATGTCCTCAAGGGTCTTCCTCATTTTTTTCTATTAATTTCAGTGTGTCTGGTTTTATGTGGAGGTCCTTGATCCACTTGGAGTTGTGCTTGTATGAGGAGATAAGTGTGGATCAATTCGCATTCTTCTGCATGCTGACCTCCAGTTGAACCAGCACCATTTGTTGAAAAGACATCTTTTTTCCACTGTGTGGTTGTAGCTCCTTTATCTATGATCAAGTGACCATAATTCTGTGGGTTCATTTCCAGGCCTTCAACTCTATTCCATTTATCTACTTGCCTGTCACTATTCCAATACCATGCAGTTTTTCACAGATTTGCTCTGTAGTACTGCTTTAGTTTGAGGATATTGATTCCCCCAGACGTTTTTGTTTGTTTGTTTGTTTGTTTGTTTTGTTTTGTTTTTGTTTTTGTTTTTTATTGTTGAGAATAGTTTTAGCATTCCTGGGTTTCTTGTTATTCCAGATGAATTTGAGAATTGCTCTTTTTAAGTCTATGAAGAATTGATTTGGGATTTTGATGGGGATTGCATTGAATCTGCAGATTGCTTTTGGCAAGATGGCCATTTTTACTATATTAATCCTGCCAATCGAACAGCATGGAAGATTTTTCCATCTTCTGAGGTCTTCTTCAATTTCTTTCTTCAAAGACTTGAAGTTCCTGTCATACAGATCTTTTACTTGTTTGGTTAGAGTCACTCCAAGATACTTTATATTGTTTGTGGCTATTTTTAATAGATCTTCAATCATGCTATGTGAAGAATGGCTCTTTAGACTTAGTAAGATATTTGTACTCTTAATACCTGAGGCTACCAATTTATAAATATTTTGATCAGTAATGATGTCTATTCAACAGAGTTGCCAATAGGTTTATTCTGGAACTTAGTCATTAAAATACATTGCTACTAAGTAGTCACAATAAATTCTAATATAGTCAAAGCTCTTTGGAATTATAAGTAGATGTAATGTGTTGAAGTTTAGATTAAAATGCCTACTATAGCAAATTAAATTGATAGGGAAAAATGCAAAGAAATACAATTAGGGATCTTAAATTCGATTAGATAACCTCACATAGCTTAAGATCTCACTGACTTCTTAGATAGGTTCTCAAAATAGACTGGAATAAATGGTGTATTAAAAAGCGGTAATATATTCATATTATCAAATATTTAACTTACCTCAATTTTTGAAAACAAAGCTAATTCCTTTTGTTAGGCACTTCCTTAATTATACATTAACACAATGAGTTCTAACATAATTGTCTATTATTTAAAAGTAATTTTTCAATTAACTTCATAAAAAGAATGTGTTCACAAGTTAACAGAATAAGTTAACTCGAATTTACCTTTCACAATGTCATACCGTTATAATTTAAGCAATAAGGAGTAATGGAAAGTGGAAAACAGCAAGTACTGGATCAATGTCTCCACTTTCAAAAGCTTAAACACAGAGTTTTCTTCCTTTGAAGTCTGACTTCCATGTTACATTTGAAATATGAAGCTTTTATTTTTTTTCTATATTCTATGTTTACATTCCAAAGGCTTTCCCCTTTCCCAGCTTTTATTATTGTGATGATTAATATTGGTTGTCAAACATTTTTGCCTCTGGAATCACAGAGGATATACACCTGTAGATGAGTCTGTGACAGTATTGTGAGGGAGGGGCAAAATCCTCCTCCATAGCAGGCAGTCAAGTCCTGAAGAAACTCAAGTATAAAGAGAACTGAAGGACTTCAAGGCTGCTTTTTATGGAGACTTAAAGTCCTTGATGCTGACCTTATGCAGCATATATAGGGTTTGGGCCATCACACCTTCTTCAACTGCCATATAAAAACTAAGTACAAATACTTTTTTAAGAAATCTTGTAGCTAATCAGCCTGAGCTTGTGACTGTTGAGGCACATCCCTTCACAGGTAGAACACTCAGCCTGCACATTAAAAGATATTTGGACAGGTCATTACTGTCATTTAATGTATGAGTGGCAGCCATATAGGTATTTTGTCTTCCATAACTTCCCTCACATTATTGAATCATCATTGGTTTATTCCTTATGTATGAATATGATTGATTTCTTAGAACTAATTCATCTGAAAATAAAACTTGGGAAAATATGTTTTATTGAAACTGATCTGTTTAACACACATGGGCATCCTAAATATATTTACATATTTGAACTTCCAAACTTTATATTTGATGTTTGTCTCATCATTATCTTCTGCATTCTCTCAACTGGGTTCATCTTGTTCTCTCTTCTACTCCCACACATAGAACAAATGATTAGTTATCTGTGTGAAAATACGATCATTTTGTTGTTATTGTTATTTTGTATTCATTTGTTTTTACTTTGAATTTTACTGTATCAACTTTACTTGCCAAGATGTTAATGAGGAACTAGCATCTTCTGGAACTTTGATAACATAGCATTTGATTATCACAAGGAATCAGCATTAAACAGCAGGAAACATACTATTTCTTGGTGAGACCCAGAGTCTGTAACTTTCTAATGGCCCTCTCCAGGTTTAGTTACAACTACAGATCTGTTTCTCCAGATTAATGAACGATGACAAAAATTCATGGAATAGCAAAGGGTACAATATAATCATAGCCCAATATTGCAAACAGCATACTTTTAACTTATTTTTATTATATGTTGTCTACTTTAACACACAAAAAAGTAAGGCTTTATACATAGTGTGCATGCCCACATTACAATGTTGCATTTTGTCTTTCCTCATACATTTGTTATACATTCCTCCCTAATGTGAATAAGGGAGAATTTATTTCTGTAGTATGCAAACTATATCTTATAGATTATATTTATTAAATAAATCTTCCTTATAGGAATGAAAGGGGGAAGCACTCTGAAGGACCTGAATGTTCCTTGTCTGATTTCAGGCTGATATGGACATTTTTCTAATCCTGAACTCCTTTCTTGGTTTTTACTCTGGTATTATATTACTAGTTTTGTGGCCTAGCCTGATCTTGCAGCATCTCTAAAGTATCAGGATCATAGAATAATAAGGATCTTTCTTTCTCCATTTAACACCTCAGTTTTCTTCTGTGTTCATAAAATACTTGACATTTTAAACATTTGTTTGGAGACAAGTTGAAGAAAACATAGAAAACAAACATAAAGGGAAGAAAGTTTGACAGAAAAATGTTCAAATCTTATCATGGACTCTAGACTCTAAAGTTATTGTCAAGGTTATTTAATGGATTGTGTGCAAGGTTTTACAAAAATAGATTTTGTCTTAGTTTTCCCTTTTTCCCAATTCAATATTTAAACAAAACTCCAGTGTTCTTACATACTTAAAGACACATGCAAGGTCCTTTTATATAACTTTTTACATCTGGAAAAATATTTGCACATAAATATGAGGTCAAACAGAAGAAGTATAAATTAGAGTTGAAAACTAACTTTAAAAAAATCTCCACTGGTTTTCTATCTTTAAAAAGAATTCTGTGTAGTAACAAGAAGATCTGCTCTAAAACAAAGGCAACTATGACATAAAACAGTTTACTACTGCTAACAAGATGAAGGCTTCCCTGAATTCTGTGTCCTTCACTATTTGTATGAGCAATAGGCATTCCTTTTACTTTAGACTTAATGCAGAACCCTGTGGCATATAAGTCAACACGTCTCATAGGTCTAGCCATCATGACAGGTCTATGGCATGTCAAAATGCTGCCTGGAATAACCTTACTGAGTCCTAGCTTCCTTTCTTCTCTCTTCCATAACGGTTCTGTGCATTTCTTCTTTTCTTTCTTTCTTTCTTTCTTTCTTTCTTTCTTTCTTTCTTTCTTTCTTTCTTTCTTTCTTTCTTCCAGTTAACAAAATGAGTTAATGAAGGACATGATAGAAACATTTGTGTACACCCAAGTAGCTTTCTCTTTTATAAAATAAAATATAGCTCTTGTATTAGTAAACTAATAATTTTCTTAGTTTTGAAGTAGTGTTGAGATATTTATATATATATATGATAAATATACATGTATTACTCACATACACACATATGTGTATATATATATATATATACATATATATATATATATATATATATATACATGGATGTGCATATGTGTATGCAGATATATGTATGTGTGTGTTTGTGGGTATGTGTGTTTGTGTGTGTGTATGTGTAATCAGAAAGCTTATTAGGTTTAAGGAGAATAAGCATGATGACTCCTAAAAACTCACTTTCTTACTGTTTACACTGGATAAGCCAGTGCACATAGTCCTACAGAATTGTCAAACTACCCACATCAAGAGAGGTATTACTGTTTGAACTATAGCTTTATATTTGTGATACTCTTGTCAAATAATTTAAATCAATAGGTAATAATTTTCCATTGAAACAAAATTTCCCAACCTTATAATTTACTTTTCCTTATTTTACTGTACAGAGCCATATTGGGGTGCTATGCCACCTGGCAGGACTTGACACTGACCAAGGTGAAGTTCCTCTCCCAGCCTTCTAGCATGAATTCCTGTGCTAGCCATAATCCTCACCTAGGGTGGAGCACTCAGATCAAGGTAAAGCCCATTGTTCTCCAAGGATAGTCTCCTCCAGAGAGAGACTAGCCTACAGCTGACACCAGCCTCCTGCAGAGCAAGTGAACCAGTTCTGCAGACCTGTTTCCAGCTTTTTGGGGGAAGGGTCTTCCCTCACCTATATATATTTGTAGACTTCATTAAACTTTGAGTCTTGAGCAGAAAATCTTGTCTTGCCTCTATGTTTCTCTCACCACCCTGTTCCTATCCCCAGCTTTCCTTCTAGGGAGCCTGGTAACCCATTTGGATGTAGCTGCAGCGGCTACATTTTACAATAATTTTAACTTACACAACTGGTTTAATTTGAAGATTTCTTATAATTTATAATTATGTGATAGTTTCTCAGAAAAGACTACGATCCAGAACCATATGTTCTCCAATTTATTAGCTGACACATTAATTGCTTTTCAAAGAAGAATTTTATTTTTACAGATTTCACACTCTAAATCATATGTCAATAAAGATATGTCTAGTTCCTCTGTGATAGTCCTAGGCAATGAGTGTGTGCTGAGTCATGATTTGCCTTAGTTGCTGCTGTTACAAATGTGTTTGTCTCTATATTCCAAGCACAAATGACAAAAGAGTTGGAGGTAAAGTTGTTGTTGTTGTTTTTTTTTCTCCACTATGAGGATGAGTACATATATTGGTTATAAACTGAAAAAAAATGTGGTATAAGCCATGTGGACAAAATGTTTCTCCCTGAGAAAACAAATTTAGCTTCATCAAGAGCAGTGACATTCAAGGAATGTAAGGTATTAACAGTGTGACACAGGTGACCTTGGGGAAAGTTTGTACACTGAGTGCTCTTAGAGATTTGAGAACTGAAAAGTTGTGAGTATCCCAAGAAAGGAAAAACTCTGATGTAAATAAAAACTTGTAAAGTAACCAGAGTACACCAGCCTTAGGCAATTCAGTGTTGAAACTGAGACAGATTTCTTCTTATTGCTATGTTCATACACAGATTCAGAGAAAAAGGAACCAAATTAAATTAGCCTTTAAATTTTTTAAGCGAATAATACAAGAAGAAAACAAAACAAAACAAAAAAAGATCAATGAAGTATTTGTGAGTGAGTGTGTGTGTGTGTGCACATGCACACGAGTCTGCATGTTTTCAAGAAAGTTGTATATATTCTCCCAAACCCGTAAGCAAGAGAAAGTTCTTATTCCAAAACAAAGACATAAAATTTTCATTGATTTATATAAGCAAAAATTTGCAAGAATCAGAAAAAGAGTTTATCACCAATTATTTGTTTGATATTAATGGATGGATATTTATAAAATGCTTCTAAATAATTAAAATATAATTTATCAATTTTATAATATTTCACAGTTGGATATTTACCTTATGACTATATAATGTTCATTGTAATATACTATTTGCTAGGAAAACTTTACAATCTAACCCAGTATTTAAATGGACAAATATAATTGACAAGTAATAGAACTTCAGCAAATGTATTTTTATGAATTCCATTTCTGTACAGTTTTAGAGAAAAATGTGTTTATATGTATATATATATATATATGTGTGTGTGTGTGTGTGTGTGTGTGTGTGTTTAGCATATATACATATAATCAATTAGGTGAATTTAAATATTTACTGAGATAATGAAGTTATGCCATGATTTCATAATTTTACTTTGATGTTTCAACCTTTCATGGTTATATGTGCTGTATCTACTTATTTATGTGTAGACATAAGGGTATATCTACACATATAGCTATATCAACAGGAAGTTTTGAGCACATGTAAATAAACATACTCCTATACTTATAAATGAGGATAAGTTATATATAATGTGTTATTAAGTAGTATTTGTATAGTCAGTAAATTGTGATAAAACAGGTTTACTGCAGAAGGAGGTTTACTGTAAATTGATGGAAGTAGAGAAAGGAAAAGAAAAATTCATAAAAGATCAAGGGATAATACTATGTGATATTTGGGAAGTTATCACACATCTTTTATGGAGAAGAACAGTTTTGATCTCCTCAGACACACAAAGCTCCTTGAAGGAGGTCAGTAGACTCAGATATCACCTGTGAGTAGTTGGCCAATGAGAAAACTTATGAGACATCTAGGATGATTAGATATTCATTATACAATTCTGGAAAAATACTTATGGATAATTCTTATTATAATTAGATGAATTAGGATGAATCAAGAGGCTGAAAAATCAGGGAATGGTGGGGAAAACAATGGGTGTAATTATAGTCTTACTCAGAAAACATGCCTGCCAGAACATTCATCACAGGAACATTCCAGCAGGAATAGTTCAAAAATGCATGCATATCTTTGATGCTATTAGATGATGTCAATACTCCAGCATTGAATGTTGGATTTATAAGAAATATTAAGTAGACCCCATATTTAAAGTTCCTAGCATCATAGTTCTACTGATTACACACACAGAAATAAGAACAAGTCTGTGAAATGCAATCTTACCAGTAGAAAAAGCCAAAATTACCATTATTCTGTGAAAGAACTGTCAGGAACAAATGAGGTAGAATCCATTCCCTGCTGATAAGGTAGAGCACACATTTAATTTTTATTTTCAGTTTGTCTTTATTAATTTCCAAACTTAACACACATGCATGAAATATTACAATTTTTTGGACTACAAAATGAAAAGCAGATAATATATGCATTTATATACATATACATATATACACACATACATGAATATATATATATACACACATGTATACACACGTGTATTATTTCAGATAGAATCAAAGTTTCCAGTTATATATTAGTTTTAAATTGAAAAGGGCAAAAAGAAAGAACAGGAAACAAATAGAGAACAGAGGAAGGAAGGGAATGAGTAAAGGAGAAAAATCGATCTATCTGTCTGTCTGTCTTTCTGCATTACATATATGTAAGTATACATATGCATATATGTATTTGTGTATACAAGAATATGTATATGTGTACAAGCATATGTATATATGCATATGTATATATGTACACATGTACATAAATGTGTACTTGGCTATGTATATGTAAATTTATTTTTACTTTTTAAATAAGATTATAATTTCTTCAATTCCAATATTGTCCTTTCATGAAGTCTTATTATTTTATCATGCAATAGGGATACAAATTTTTGTGACTTAAAGTTCTTTGTTTCTAATATAAGTTTAAAAAACACACTGAACAAAAATCCAAAATAGACCCTTGAGATAGCTCTCTCTCCATGTCTTCTTTTCTCCTCCATTTATTCCCTTTTTTCCCATTTTCCTTTTCAATTTAAACCAATATATACTGGGAAGCATCCTGACCTTTTCACCCTCTAAAATAACACAGCATGCCTAATTGCAGTAGCTGGACTTCTGGTACTTTTGTTGAACAGGAAGAAGCACTATAAGGATGAGAGGGATGGAGGTGAAGAACAGCATAAGTAATTGAAATGAAAATTTATATTTTTTCTTATTGTTATTAGGATTTTTTTCAGTCATTGAGGATAAGAAGAATTTTAAGCAACATGTAGATTAAGAATTACACATGGCTCCAGCCACAGTTGTAGATGAATGCCTTGAGGGCATTGGTGGGAGGAGAGGTCCATGGTCCTATGAAGGCTCCATGGACACCTCAGAATGGGGAAATTGGGGGTGAGGGTAGGTGGGAGTGTGTTGGGAGAAGGGGCATCTTCTTGGAGCAGGGGGTGGGAGGATGGGTTGGGGGGTTTCTGGGAGCAGGGAAACTGGGAAAGGGTATAACATTTGAAATGTAAATCAAGATTATATTCAATAAGAAAAGAAAAAGGTGAAAAAGAGAATATGTTAGAAGAAAAAAATGAGAAAGTCCCATGAACACTGGATTTTGCTTGCAAAATCTGTGGTTTTTATAGTCTATATTTTACTATGGGACCACAGAACAAAACCTGACAAACAAAAAAAAATGGCAATTTTGTTCAACATATGCATTGGTGTGTAGAGAGAATTGAGTGTATATCGAGTAAAACCTGCATGAATGAGTGCCACTGCATAAGTATAATATGGTAAAAATAAGTAGCCTATTCTAGCACCAGTGTCCACTCCTTTCTTCTTGTGAGACATCACTTGATATGTGATTTATATCTTTGGTGTTCCAAGCTTCTAGGCTAATATCCACTTATCAGTGACTGTATACCATGGGTATTCTTTTGAGACTGGGTCACCTCACTTAGTATGACGTTCTCCAGCTCCATCCATTTCTCTAAGAATTTCATGATTTCATTGTTTCTAATGGCTGAATAGTACTCCATTGTGTATATATACCACATTTTTTGTATCCATTCCTCTGTTGAGGGACATCTGGGTTCTTTCCAGCTTCTGGCTATTATATATAAGGCTGCTATGAACATAGTGGAGCATGTATCCTTATTGCATGCTGGGGAATCTTCTGGGTATATTCCCAGGAGTGGTATGGCTGGGTCCTCTGGAAGTATCATGTCCAGTTTTCTGAGGAACCGCCATACTGATTTCCAGAGTGGTTGTACCAGCTTGCATTCCCACCAAAACATCATTGTGGGGGAGTACAAGAACAGTAAGGTGGGAGGGGGTGGATGAGAGAGCAGGGGGAGGGAAAAGGACATGTGGGACCTTTGGGGGTGGGGAACCAGAAAAAGGGAAATGAATTGTAAATATAGAATATATCCAATAAAAAATAAGTTGCCTAATAAAAGCATGAGATGCCTAGCTTATGAAAAAAAGGAGGATTACTTGAATTAAAAATATTGAAAAAATAAATTTCAAATGATATGCAAAAGGTTGAATGAGTACTTTCTCATAGCTATTTCATCGTTTGTAGATTGAAAGTGCTCAAGAGTATGAGAAAGAGAAAAAATTAGTTTTATATAGAAAGGAAGGCAGAGGACAGGGGTCTCATAGTGCTTTAAAGGGCCATGTTCCCAGTTTTCTGAAGACCTTCTTGAATATTCTCCTTTTTAAAATATACATCTTTTGGACTTCCAGGTATAAAAATAAGTCATATAAATATGTGGAGGTTTAGGCACCAAGGTACAAATGACAATGACTAGACAGGAAAGCAAAATTAATATTTCCTTCCATGAAGAAATAATTAGAAAGAGGAAGAAGATTAGGGAGAGTAGCAGGAGGAAAAGGGCAAATAAATGAGAGTAAAAATATATTATGGGCATGTATGAAAATATCATAGTGAATCCTACTATTATATATAATTTCTATGTACTAATGAGAATATTCAAAAGGAAATTCTTTCAGAAAAATTTAAAATATTTTAAGGTTAAGGGTGAAAAGCTCTGTCTCCAAAACTGTATTTTTAAAAACCATATGTTCTTTTTAGGTGACATAAGACATCACAATTTGCTGAACTTAGCTCAAGTCCACTGTTCAATTTAGTAAAGACTAATTAGATACAAATTGGATATTGTCATAGTTTTTCAAGTCAAATAGTTTGAAAAACAAAATGTGTCATGGCGTTACATTTTTCTCATGCTGTGGAATAAATAACCTTTTTTTAATAATCTGTCTGAAAAAAATGGAATGTTTTCTCAACATGAGTCAACAGACTGCCTTGAAAGTTAGCACTATACTTAGCTACCAATGGATGTGTTGAAAATGGTGTTGCTTGGGCATATATCTAGGCTTCTGCAGCAATTGTTGCAAAACACTGTTCAATAGATTTTTGAAAAATGTGTCAAAATCAAGGGCAAGGAGTTTTGAATTAAGGAAAAAAGCAATCCTTAGTATATTTTCCCATTTACAGTCTCAGAAGCTCATCTAACCCAATATTAAAATAGATTTCTACAAGGTCACCCATGACCTATTGACATAATGGCTTTTAATACTATATAGGATTCATTTTTCTAAGACTGATTTATCTGTTTAAAAGTTTTCATTTTCATGTTGATTTAATAGAAAAAGTACAGTTATTTTTGACCAATTAAAATTGGCAAAAACTATTTTAAAAATATTTTGTGTAAGGTAGAAAAAACTAAAACTTGATATTTTAGAAAGTGTCAATTCCAAGGAGATGCTACTTAAGACAAGACAGTACATTCTGATTTTTATTTCCAAAGATGAGAGTATTAAAAAGAAGTATGACATGTAGCCTATCTCAAGTCATAAAAAAAGGAAAACATAGAAAGCACAAAATGGATAAGTACTTGGGTGCAAGGAAGTTAAAATGAACAAATGTATCATTAATGATTATGAAGGCCTGTCTCTCAAAGTGAAGATCTAATGTGAAGCTTCACATGGCTCTCTCATTATAACATTTTTTGGTGGTGTGTGGTGCTGATGGTGGTGTTTTGATTCCCCTGAAGCTCGGTATTTATCTGCTTATAATGTAAAAGCATAGGAAGGGGTATGGAGTTGAATAAATGCACTCATTGTAGAGTCTCAAATGCCAATTTTCTGGTATATTAGATAACAAACAGAGGTGTAGCAAATTTTATTATGAAACTGAAATCCTCCCAAACATGGACTATGTAAAATAATCATAATATAATCTCATTTATAGATGGGATGCAGTATCTAAGTATGGAATAGTTAGCTTAACAACTTTCTTCACCTACCATACTATCAAATCACCATCAGGGATATACCTGATCTCTCTTTTCTGATTTTATTTACTACTTTTATGTGAGAGATAAGAACCTGGGCTTGGCAGTCTTCTGAGAATCTCAAGAAAAAATTACACTACTGTTCCTACTTCAAGGAGAAGGAAAAGGAGGGAAATTGCTACTCAGTAAAAGAACTCAGTGAGTGAGGATTCTGTGTCAGTAATCAGAGCATTATCAATGTCGCATGGAAGAAAACAATCACGAATAAAGTTGTTCTCCTTCTTTCATGTGCTACCCAAAAAAGCAAGAGAAGACAATATCCAGGTGAGCATCCTTAACTGTGTAGACAATATTAAGCAATGAAGAACTGTTCAAAATCAGTTTACCTGAGAGAAATATCATTCATTTTTAACAAGATCTGGGGATTAAAGGGAAAAGTTATGTCAGAAAATTTGTTACAGAAGAGTCTCTGGAAATACTTAAGATAATGATAAATGTGGATAAACAATGTTTTATGAATTGATATTTTGGATTTCTGCTACAAGGAAGAAAAGTAATATATGTGTCAAAACATATTCAGTAGTTTATGGCTTGGCTCTCTATAACAAGAGACAATCAAGATAGAAAAAATACACAAACTGATCTGATAGAAATCACCCAAATAATGATACATTGACTTCTTACTTTCCACTTTGTATTCTCTTGATTTCCTTTTGTTGTCTAATTGCTCTGACTAGAACTTCAAGTACCATATTGAATAGATAGGGAGAGAATGAGCAACCTTGTTTTGTCCTGGAGTCTAGTTTCTCTCCATTTAAGTTGATGTTGGCTGTTGTTCGGCTATATATTGCTTTTATTATCTTTAAGTGTGTGCCATGAATTCCTGTTCTTTCCAAGACTTTTAACATGAAGGGGTGTTGTATTTTGTCAAAAGCTTTTGCAGCATCTAATGAGATGACCATGTGTTTTTTTTTCTTCTAGAGTTTGTCTATATAGTGTATTGTATGGATGGATTTTCATATATGGAACCATCATTGAATCTTTGAGATGAAGTCTATTTGATCATTATGAATGATCATTTTGATGTGGTTTTTTATTCAGTTTGCAAGAATTTTACTGAGTATTTTTCATCAAAATTTATAAGGAAGATTGGTCTAAAGTTCTCTTTCTTTGTTGGGTCTATTTGTGGTGTAGGGATCACAGTAACTGTGGCTTCATAGAATAAATTAGGAGGTATTCCTTATGTTAGTTTGAGCAATATTGCTGTTAGATCCTCTTTGAAGGTCTAGAGAATTCTGCACTAAAACTATCTGGCCCAGGGTGCTTTTTCTGTTTTTGTTTTTTATTTTTTGTTTTGGTTGGGAGAGTTTTGATGAATATTTTAATTTCCTTAGTGATTATGGGACTGTTTAGATAGTTTACCTGATCTAATTTTAACTTTGGTATGTGGTATCTGTCTAGAAAATTACCTGTTTCATTTAGATTTTCCAGTTTTGTAGAGTATAGGCTTTTGTAGTACATACTCATGACTTTCAAAATCTCTTTAGATTCTGTTGTTGTATCTCCCTTTTAATTTCTGATTTTGTTAATTTGGTTACTGTCTCTGTGCCATAGTATACATAAGTGACACCCAAATACCTCCAGCTGATAGCTTCAGTAAAGTGTCAGGATATAAAATTAACTCAATCAAATTAGTAGCCTTCATTTACACAAATGATAAACAGGCTGAGTAAGAAATTAGGGAAACAACACCCTTCAAAATATCCAGAAATAGTATCTTGGTATAACTCTTACCAAGCAATCTACAGATTCAGTGCAATCCCCATCAAAATTCTAACTCACTTCTTCATAGAGATAGAAAGAGCAATTCTCAACTTCATATGGAAAAACAAAATACTCAGGATAGCTAAAACAATTATTTAACTGTGTAGACAATATTAGGCAATGAGAATTTTGGGGGACTCACTACCCCTGACCTGAAACTGTATTACAAAGCAGTATTTATAAACACTATACAGTATTGGTACAAGGACAGACACATAGATAAATGAAATAGAATTGAAGACCTAGAAAAAACACCACACGCCTATGGTCACTTGATCTTTGGCAAAAACGACAAAAACATATAATATAAAAAAAGCATCTTCAACAAATTGTACTGTATAATTGGCAGTTTGTATGTAGGAGAATGAAAATATTCATATTTATTACCCTGTACTGAGCTTAAGTTCAAGTGGATCAAGAACCTCAACATAAAGCCAGATACACTGAATCTAATACAAGAGAAAGTAGGAAAGAGTCTAGAGCTCATTGTCACAAGAGAAAATTTTCTTAACAGAACACCAGTGGCTCAAGCTCTAAGATCAATAATTAATAAATGGTACTGCATAAAACTGAAAAGTAAGTCAAAAGACACCACCTATAGGAAAAATCAGCAAACATATCAGAAAAAAAAAAACCTTCATTAACCCTTCATCCTACAAAGGACTTAATTCCATAATTTATAAAAATCTCAAAATGTTAACCTCAAAAAAACCTCAAATAACCCAATTAAAAATGAGATACTGTGCTAAACAGAGAAATTACAACAGAAGAATCTCAGATGGCTGAGAAACGCTTAAATAAAAGTTCTAAGTCCTTAGTTATCAGAGAAATGCAAGCCAAAATGACCCTGGAATTCGACCTCACACCAATCAAAGAAGCTAAGGTCAAAAACTGAGTGACAGCTCATGCTGGTGAAGATGTGGAGACAGAGGAACACTCCTCCATTGCTGGCAGAATTGCAAATGGGTAGAACCATTTTGGACCCAGTGGTTGTTCCTCATTAAACTGGAAATATTTCTACCTGAGGACTCATCTATGTCACTCTTGAGCATATATCCAAACAATGCTCCACCACAAGGATACATTTGCTACTATGTTCATAGAAGCCTTATATGTAATAGCCAGCTGAAAAACCTGTATGTCCCAAAATGGAAGAATAGATACAGAAAATGTGGTTCATTTACACAATGGAATACACTAAGCTATTAAGAATGAAGATATACCCTCTATATAGAGGGATTATACCCAAAATACACAAAGAACTCAAGAACTTATACTCCAGAGAACCTAATAACCCTATTAAAAACGGGATACAGAGCTAAATGAATTCTAAACTGAGGAATCTCAAATGGATGAGAAACAAAGAAATGTTCAACATCCTTAATCATCAGGGAAATGCAAATCAAAACAACCCTGGGATTCCACCTAATTCCAGTTAGAATGGCTAAGATCAAACACTCAGGTAACAGCAGATGCTGGTTAGGATGTGGACAAAGAGGAACACTCCTCCATTGCTGGTGAAATTGCAAGCTGGTACAACCCCTCTGGAAATCAGTCTGGTGGTTCCTCAGAAAATTGGAAATATTTCTACCTGAGGACCCAGCTCTCCCACTCCTGGCCATATACCCAAAAGATGTTCCAACGAATAATAAGGACACAAGCTCTACTATGTTCATAGCAGCCTTATTGATTATATCCAGAAGCTGTAAACAACCAAGATATCCCTCAACAGAGGAATGGTTAAAGAAAATGTGGTACATTTACATAATGGAATACTATTCAGCTGTTAAAAAGAATTTCATGAAATTTACAGGCAAATGTATAGAACTTGAAATTATCATCCTGAGTGAGGTAACCCAGTCACAAGAGAACACATGTGTTATGTACTCACTGGTAAGTGGATATTAGCCAAAACGCAGCTTGGAATATCCGCAATACAGCTCACAGACCATATGAAACCCAAGAAGAAAGAAGATCACACCAAAGTGTGGATACTGCAGTCCTACTCAGTAGGGGGAAGAGAATGATATCAGGGAAATATAGAGGGGGGGAACTGGGAAGGCGAGAGGAAGGAGAGGAAAAACAGGGGACCAGTACAGATATGGGAGGAGATGGGGAGAAGTATAGAGAGTCTAAAATTTGAAAGTAGATGTGTAGCAGAAGGGAATGGAGAACTGGTGGTAACCTCTAGAAAGTCTCAAATACTAGAGACCCAAAAGGTTCCCAGGATCCAACAGGGAGAACTTTAGACAAAATACCCAACAAAGGGGAGAGAGAATGTGTACAGACTATATCCAGTGCATAGGCATGGGCCCCATTTGAGTGCTGCAGCCACCCAAACACCTCAAAAATATTAATCTGGAAATGCTCCTGTCAAAAGGAAATGTAGGTATGAATGGAGCAGAAACTGAAGGAAAGGACATTCAGAGATTGCCACCCTAGTGATTCATTCCATTTCCTGACACCAAACCCAGACACTATTGCTGAGGTCAAGATGTAGTTACTGACAGGAGCCCAGTGTAGCTGTCCTCTTAGAGGTTCTGCTAGAGCCAAATCAATACAGATACAGATGTACACAGTCAAACATTGGACTGAGTACAGGGACCCTAATGTGGAAGTTAAGGTAAGGACTGTAGGAGCTGAAGGGGTTTGTAACCTCATAGGAAGAACAATATCAACTAACCAGACCACTCGCCCAAAGTTCCCAGGGTCTAAACAACCAAACGAAGAGTACACAAGGGGTACCTAGACATGTAGCAAAAGATGGCCTTATCTGTCATCACTGGGAAGGGAGTCCCTAGGTCCTGTGGAGGCTTGATAACACATGATATGAGAATGCTAAACTGCTGAAGTGGGAGTGGGTGGGAGGGATGGGTGCACACTCATAGAGGCAGTTTTCTGTTTTACAAATATTGCCTCCATTATTATATGTAAACACTGACTAATTTACATGTAGTATCATTTCATTATCAATGTCCTATGTATCTATGGACACATCAGACATCCCTTAAAATTTCAAAGATAAAATAAAAGAAGCTAACAGCAAACATCATTCTAAAATGTATCCATATATATTCATAGAAAAGAATGAAATGGAGTTATGTCACAATGACTCCTTAAAATGACTTATCCTTAAACTAAAGCAACTCCCAATGACTTATCCTTCTTCTCATAGCTGAATATATTTCTCAGCCCTCAAGAATAAAATGTCTATTTGTAGTAGGTAGTGATCAACACAAAGATTCATAACTGGCCAAAGCAGAAAATAACAGAATTAAAAATATTCAGATTTTATTTACTTTTATTTTTAATTGCCTACATTTCAAATGTTGCCCTCCATCTCCCATTTGCAACCACCCATCCAATCCCCTTCCACTTTGCCTCTAAGAGGGTGCTTCTCTACCCACCCACTCCCTCATCACTCTAGCATCCCATAACCTGGGGCATCAAGCGTCCACATGACCAAGGCTCTCCTCTCTCACTGATGCCAGATAAGACATCTCTCTTATCTCTTATCTCTGTACATATGTAGCTGGAGCCATGAACCCACCTATGTATACTCTTTGGTTGGGGGTTTATTTCCTTGGAGCTCTGGGGTTCCAGTTAGTTGATATATTTCTTTTTTCTATGGCCTGCATTTTAAGTATCATGTACCCTCCATGAAAAGCTCAGTAGTCATTGAGGTAAACAGAGAGGGTAGAAAGAAGGTAAAAGTAAGATGGTGTGTATGAAATACAGTGTCTACTGGGCACAGTATAGATACTTCACATTTGAAATCATGAAGTTGTAGCTGCATGAATAAGACTTGTGCAAGCTCAGATCAGACTAAATCTCAACATATGAAAGTAGTTGGACTGAGTGTCCTATCCCTATCTTACAAGTTATTGTCAATTCTCAACTACTAGAAGAAGGAATATCAATTTTCTCTGAAAGTGTAGCCTTTGAAAGAGTTCAAGTAGAGATCCATGTGTCCAAGAATATTGTGGCATCAACAATTGTCTTGAGGAAAAACAGTAAATAAACACGGGACACACAATGTTAAATGGGTAGGAAAGACTAGACTTGTATAGGAAGATTTTGGGGAAGGAGAGTAAATAGGATCAAAATGTAGAAAGTAATCAAGGAATTAGTTAAATATTATAAAAAACAATATGAAAGGAAAACAAAACTTAAAATATTTGCTTTAATAATGACTTCGTGTAGGTAATAGGTTCTATAATATTCTTAACATGTCAATGGGAAATCTCACATGTAAAGTGGTAAATTATTTTTATAAATTCAATAGTCAATCTCAAAAAGAAAACATTAACCAAAAAGTTTCTACAAGTCATTTTACTTTCACCTTTTTTAAACAAAGCTCTGATTCTTCCTTGGATTTCCTTTCCTTGTAAATTGTTATGATTCTATAAAACTAACCACAAAACTCTTACTTCTAGGGTGAATAGATGTATCTAACATTAGATCATAAATGTTTAATGGTTTTTTTAGAGATTAACAGATTTATAAAAATGTCCCAATTTAATCCATTCTATCTATCTATCTATCTATCTATCTATCTATCTACCTATCTCTATAACTATATCTATGTCTATATATATTCTCTAATTCTTAACATTTATTTCTGAAGTTTCCCTTATATAATATTATTAATTAATTATTGTGTTGATTTATGTATAAAACAGCTTCCTGATTAATAAAATAATACAATCTCTGAAATGATGAAATGGAGCCTGAAAGCATCCCAGAGCCAGTTTCCAAGACTCAATGAAATCAATTTCTATTAACAGAGGACATCTGTGAGAGTCTAAATATTCTGGATTAGGTGGAAAATATTATTTGCCTATTTTGACTGTAATTATGCTAGTCAGAGTTCCATTTGCTTGACAGAAAGTGAAAGAGCAAGATGTAGTTACACTTTGAAACATATTGCATAAGTTCCAGAAGACAACTATGATTAGGAAAAACTGCTGAAATGAATATGTTGTTAAAATTCAGAGTGAATCAAGACAGAAATAAAGACACACATCTCCTCTATAAATTGCTGCATGACACAGTTTGCATATGACTCTCTTGCCTTTCCTTTCATGGTCTCATTCTTCTTTATGACATTTGTAGAATACCAGCTCCTTGTTTAAATAACTCATGATTTTTTTCACACCCCTCATTTTCACTTGTCCTACCCTCATGATGTTTGTAGACATTGTGAAAGTTCAAATGTTTGGTAGCTTCTCCTTTCCTTTTCTTTTGGATACGGGACATGTGTAAATTATTCTATATTCCTTTCAATTAGATGAAGCTATGCAATGAGTTCTATGCAATGAAAGGTATTAAGGTTATTTAAAATCTACTGGGTGTGGAAGGGTTATAAATATCTAGAACTTAAGTGTCTAGTTTTGGCCCATGAGTTTTGAACAAAGTATTTTAATTCCTAATATTTGACTAAATGGTGCTTAGAAATAACAACTTTGTGTAAGCCAATTTGTGACAGTCAAGCAGATCAGAACAGTTCAAAATATGAACATCCAAGTGACAAACATCTTCTTTGAGCAATTCTCCAGACTACCACAGATGATGCATATGAGAAATATTTTGTTTACCTACAATATGATTTGGTAGTTGTTTGATGCTGCTATCCACTCCTTCGTGTTTTTTTCCTATACATTGAAACCTGTTTTCTGATGAAATTTTATTCAACTATAAGGAAAAATAAAATCATAGTATTTTCAGGAAAATAGAATTGAAAATTATTTTGACAAATGAAATATAAGTACTCTTAAGTGTACAACTTAGATTTCAATCTCGGTCTCTATCATTCTCTCAGTTTCTGTCTCTGTCTCACTATGGATGAGACTTTTAGATGTTTTTCTTCTAAGGGTTGTATATTTGGATGGCAATAGAGGTACAAATGATCTGGGAAGAGTTGAGGAAGGAGAACTGTGATCAGAATACATTGAGTGAAATTATCTATTTTCACTTAGAAAATGAAAGAAAATTATAAAATCCAATTTATCTCATTGAATAGTTTTTATGACTTTAAACTGAAACAGTTTTAGAAGTACTGAATTCCATATTTTGTCATTGCAAACATAATCTTTTTCTTTAAGTATAGAGGCAGTCAAACCACATCAGAGGAAAGCATGAGTTCCTAAGTCAGTGATTATGATAACATATTGCATGAAATCATCATATTTTTGTATACAATGTAATCTAACTTAATGAAGTAAATGGTGAACAGTGTTTTGGTAATTCAAAGAGGTCTTTGGCTCTAGTGGTGTATGCAGGCAATCAAGGAAATAAGCATCTTAACCAGGTCAGAAAAGAGACAAGTACTCAAGCAAACAGCACTGCCTGGAGCATTTCTTTCGTTTTAGCAGAATCTAGAGCCATTTCATATATTTTAGTTTAGTTAATGGACAAAGGGCGCTTAAGGGATATGCAGCTCCACAGGAGAAACAACAATATAAACCAAGAAGTACCTCCCGAGCTCCTGGGGACTAAACCACCAACCAAGAGTACACATGGAGGTGCCCATGGTTCCAGCTACATATGTAGCAGAGCATGGGCTTATCGCACATCAATGGGAGGAGAGGCCCTTGGCCTTGTGAATGCTAGATATGCAGGTATAGAGGAATGCCAGGACAGGAAAGTGGGAGTGGGTATGCTGTTGAGCAGGGTGAGGGGGAATGGGATAGGGAGTTTTCAGAGGGGAAACCAAGAAAAGTGATAATATCTGAACTGTAAATAAAGAAAATATCTAATAAAAATAGTAGTATATTCTTGCTAACATTCTCCACTTCACGTTTGAAGAAGCCATTTTGGGTCTTAAAGAATCATAGCTTGGGAGAAAACCAGAAGAAAAAAAAGGAAAGTTTCTAAACTCATAAAAGAATATAGAAAAATTCTTTACTTAGGGAAAACAAGATCAAAATTGGCATTTTATATTTGAAAAAACAAAATATTTTTATACAAATGATGTTTCAGTATCTGTTTTTTGCTGGGATGTTTCTAGTAGGTGACACTGATTTCCATTCCAGGCTTGATAAAGCTGAGAATGATAGTCTTTCATTACCTGTCACCTCAGGGACACAGTTCTTTAGAGCATGACACACTACACACTCTCATCCTCAACTTGGGTTGTTGTGTCTTCTTTTTCTGGCCTTTGTCCAAAAGACCAAGGTCATCATTCTTGACTGACATTGATGCTGCTAGACATCTTGTTCCCAAGGACAGTACCACTCCTGTTTGGCCATGGCTAAGGCCCAGGGCTTTCATCTAACAAGAGGGAAATATACTGTAAGAGAAAATGCTATCAATTACTGGAGTGGAATAAATAGTAGAGTTGTAATGCCAACCAAGTGTAGTTCTCAGAAATGGCACCCTTTCCACTTCCTGTCTGATCTCCTCAAGCTGTATAAAATAAATCAGTGCACTTTCCATCTTTAATTATTTATTTTTACCTTTGATGCCTTCCTTCAAATACAAGCATGATTTACTGAACTTTGATTGAACATTTATTAAAGTATATTATAACCAAGATCTTGATAATTTATGATTCTAAACCTCAGGATTTGTGCTAGGGAGGCTGATTCTCAGAATTACCTGTATTACTTGTTTAAAAGGCAAAGACAGGGTTCTACAACCTGGAATGGATACCTAAGAATCTTCCATTATCCATGAATCACTGTGAAGATCTATGTAATTTTTATGAAAATAGAGGCAACTGGAGTTATGTAACATAAAATTAACCAGAAAGATAAGCATTATATATTTTCTTTGATATGTGGAATTCAAAGGAAAGTATAAAAGCTTTCCTCAAAAGAGGTGGTAAGCTTTTACACCCTCATTACTAATGTTGGTGAGACTAGGTTGTTTTGGTTTTCTTTTATATTTTGTTGAAAATAGACTTTTCTTACATAATATGTCTTGATTGAAGTTCACACTTCCTATACCTCTCAGGTCATTACTACCTAACTTCCCATATCGATCCACCTCTTTAAAATAACATTAAAATAAAAAAAACAGTCTTCTAAGCAATGTTAATGAAATATTATATAATTATATAAAACAATATCTAAGCACATAGGAAAGGACAAAATAAGAAATCAGAAATAAATGACACCAAAAAAAGGTCATAAGAAATGTTTATAGAGGTAGACCTGCAGACGTATACATATTCAGAATTGTCATACAAACACTAAATTGGAGCCATGACAATATATAGGAAAAATACAGAAAAATGTATATGTAAATTAAAATTAAAATTTTGTGACAGAACATTATGAGAAGAGGAGCCTACAAAGACACCATTGAATTCAGTTTCTATTGACCATTTACTGCTGGACATTACTACTGACTCTCTTTAAATTTGTTTGTTTTCCATATAAGATATCCTTGAAAGAAATGTTTCATTTTTTCATTTGGAAATGGTTATTAACTGGAGATTGCTTTGGGTTAGCATATGTCCACTTCTCTGTTCATCTCTTGGGCTCCCTTTGATATAATGGACCAGTACAGGCCCAGCATATGCTGGCTGACAGAGTCTCTGCTAGTTCCATGGTGGTAGCTGTCCTGTTGATTTAGTGGGCTTTATTTTTTTTTTTGAGTATCCTCCCAATATTGTAGTCCTTACAGTCTTTCTGCTATTTTTTCCCCATAATATCCCTTGAGGCATGAATAGAGGACTTCAATGAAGACATCTGGTTTAAGGCTAAGTGTTTCAAGGTCTCTCTCGCTTTCCTTAGATTGTGTGACTGTGGATTTCTGTGTTATCCCATCTGCTCCAGGAGGATATGGCTGTAATGATGGCTGATGACAGCATTGATCTGTGAGTATAGCAAAGTGTCATTAGCAATCCTTTCATTGAAGCAGTCCTTTTCATCCTTTTAGTTAAACAGTAGTATTTGGTTTTCCCCTTGGTCCTTGGGCTATCTGTGAGAGACTAACTTTCAAAAAGAGAGAAAGTTAGAATTTCTAGAATAACAAAAGAGGTGCCCTAATCACTACAAAGTATGGAGATTCAGCATGTCCACACAGAGGCAATAATGGAATTCACTGAAGCTTAATCTCTATCGCAAGAATGAGAGTAGACATTTCTAATATAGGCTCTAGAAGAGAACAGGTGGTTAAGGAGAAAACAGTCTACTCATCCTAGCTCTAGAAGAAACCCTCTGCTTCTTAACATTAAATATAGTGTTGGGTTTGTTGACAAGATATCAATAACTTGATTTTAATAAGATATACTATTATGTACTATAGTATAAATAATATATAATGTTATAAATTAAATTATAGATATATTGTATGTATATGATATATGTGTCATATGTAATATGTTATACATTTATATATCACTAAAATTATTCTATTATGTTATATTTCATATATAATAAATTATATTAGGTAATATTATAGATATAATGTATGCTATACATAATAAAATACATGTTATTTGTTGACTATAAACCATATATATGTATATCACTAAAATTACAAAAGAAAGTTTAAATATATCAATACTAACAATAAAGAATATCAAAATGATTATCATCAAAGAAGATAATTATGGCTAAATATTCCTGTAATTTCTATACTCTGTATATTGACTATTAAATATAAAATAAAGATAAATATGATTGAAAAATAGGTAAGCATGTTTGATATAATTTAGAGAAATTTTAGTTATGTGTTTTTCTGTGATAGGGAGAAACTGTACATTGATAAATTTTCAAAACTACAAGTTTTGAGGCTGGAGCTTGAAGATGATATTCTTAGCATTTAGAAAGTTTTAATAATTTTATTTGGTTTCCTTTCATCATTTCATGTCAATTTAGGCTGTTTCACAATTAAGGGAAGTAACTATAAATATTGCCATAAGTCATAAAGAATATTCTCACTATGCAATTATGTTAAATTGGGGAGGTAGAGATATCAGTGTCTAGTTTTGTGTTGTTTGATTAATATACCAATATTACTTTTGGTTTATATGATTTACTGAATGAGTTTAGCCTCAACAAAATTTAGCAGTAAATGGGAATGAAAATGTCTGAGTTATATTCTTAGTTCCCTTATCATGAACATTTCCTGACATTTTTCTACATTTTGGTGAGAAATAGACATTAATGGTTATTGAAAAACATCAAACCACAAAGTATGCATGTTTTCTTTCATCTTTTTATTCATTTCCAAAATAAGATTTTAGCCATGCTGTTAGTGTGAACTTTGTTAACACATGGTGCTGAAGTGACTGAAACATTTGTCTTCCAACAAAGAATCCTAGGGTGTCCAACTTGTGATGATTTATTTGTATTCATTAAAAAATGACAGAAACTTAAATTTGATGAAAGAATAAAGGCCCCCGGCTATGAATTATTGTAGAAATACTGTCCAATTACTGAACATCACATTCACATAAGTCCTGAGAAAAAATTCTTTCTTCAAATGGCTATTTGATACAGGGAACGGCTATTTATTTTAGGAAGAGATAAAAGATCTAGAATAGAACAACTAAGTTATTGTATCTATACATATCTAGTTCTTTCTTCTTCACTTTTCCTTTTGTTAACTTCCATTTTTCCAATCTGTTTTCTATCTACCTACATTTATTTATTTATTTATTTATTTATTTATTTATTTATTTATTTCCTTTGGCTCATTTGTATATGAATGACATATTTCTATGTTGTAAGAAGTATTTGATTGAATATTATATATTTGTTTTGCTATGCTATTGAACCATTGTCCTGGACTCAGATAACATACATAGAAACCTGAAGTTTTGAGGGAGGGAGACTTAGCAAGATTTAAATTAGAACCTTGTTCTTTGAAGACCCAAGGGAGTTTCCTATGCTGTCAGTAAACTATCTATGGCGGCAATAGACCACCATGTTTCAAAAGGATATATTTGCCATTATGTATGAACTCACGTAATGAATACCCAGTTGTGCTATTCTCAAGAGAGGATAGGGCATGCCCTATCTCTGACTCATTCTGTCAGATCGTTCTCTGATTCATCCTTTGTTCCTCAGTTAGACTTCACTTTCAAACATGGTTGCTTCCTTCTACAAACTAATTTTATCTTAAAATGTATGCCTATCTGCATTCCAAATGGATCATACTAATCTAGGATTTTTGATGTGATCCTTTGTCAGAGAAGTATATTTCTGGATTAATTTTTTTCTATATTTTCCCAGGTGGTTTTGCTCCTTTATGAGTAGAGAAAAAAAGCAACTACGATGCAGAATTGCCCTCTGGCATCTCATGTCTCTGGAGATGACAGAAGTGACCATGGCATAAATGGAATTTCCATGTAGTCACAGTCAATGTTGATCACTTTCTATCACAAAATAGTCTTCCTAGCTTCTTCCTCCTGTCTTTATCTATAAGAATATAATATCCTCTAGGTTTCACATACAATTATTCCTAAAGATGTTAAAATTTTGGGCACTGGAGGATGAGGAAATTAACATATAGAACATGGGCAACCCAAACTACAATGACATTTAAAAACAATCTGAATGGAGACATCCTACCAGAGCAAGTAATGCTTCTTCCAGAAGTCATAGATTCTAAAGAGAAACCTCAGAGGCAAATGTAGGGTATCTCCCTATGAGTCAGGGAGGCCTTCAAATAGAGGCCACTGCCATTGTTCTTGGTTGCCAACAAGAACTTGGTGATAAGGCCCTATTGTTGAAGATATCATACACTTATGTTGTAGGACATGGAGAAATACATCCAGAAAAAAGCTACAAGTTTCTCCAGCTGGGTGGTTCTATACTGCTCAAAGGTGTTAGGCAGATTGCTGAAAGAGAAAAGTCATCAGCAGTCTTATTCAAGCTGTGAATACTGATCCCTGTACCACTAACATGCCTGACAAATATGTGTCCACTGTTGAAATGGTGGCATAATCTTATGGAGGCAACCAACTTCCTTCATGTTGGATTAGATGTCCAGTTCACTGGAGAGAATTCATGCCTGATCAAAAGTCACATAGCTTGATAGGAATGGAGTGGGAGGGCTATTACTGTCATTTTGCTAAATGGTCATATGGCCAAACCCCACAAAACAATAGTAGAAGACATCAACACCCCATTCTCAGCAATGGACAGATCATGGAAACAGAAACTAAACAGAGACACAGCGAAACTAACAGAAGTAATGAACCAAATGAATCTAACAGATATTCATAGAACATTTCATCCTAAAGCAAAAAAAATACACCTTCTTAGCACCTCATGGTACCTTCTCCAAAACTGACCAAATAATTGGTAACAAAACAGCCCTTAACAGACACAAGAAGATTGAAATAATCCCATGCACCCTATCTGATCATCATGGTCTAAAACTGGTCTTACATTGCAACAAAAACAATGAAAAAACATGCATACACATGGAAGCTGAACAACACTCTACTCAATGACAACTTGGTAAAAGAAAAATAAAAAGAAAGAAATTAAAGACTTTAGAATTTAATGAAAATGAAGGCACATCATTTATGGGACTCAATGAAAGCAGTGGTAAGAGGAAAACTCATAGCTCTAAGTGCTCCTAAAAGAAACTGGAGAGAGTTAACACTAGCAGCTTGATAGCACACCTGAAAGCTCTAGAACAGGAAGAAGCAAATACACTCAAGAGGAGAAGATGGCTGGAAATAATCAACGAGATAGCTAAACCCTTAGAGAGACTAACCAGAGGGCACAGAAACAGTACCCAACTTAATAAAATCAGAAATGAAAAGGGAGACATAACCATGTAACTGTGGAAATTCAAAAAAATCATCAGATCCTACTACAAAAGCTTATACTCAACAAAATTGAAAAACCTGGATGAAATGGATAATTTTCTAGACACATACCAGGATCCAAAGTTAAAATAGGATCAGATAAACCATCTAAACTGTCCCATAACCTCTGAAGAAATAGAAGAAGTCATTAAAAGTCTCCCAACCAAAAAAAAATTGTTTAAGTGAACAATTCTATCAGACCTTCAAAGAAGACAAATTACCATTACCAATACTTTTCTTTCTTTTTTTTGATTTTTGTTTTTTGTTTTTTTTCTATATTCTTTGTTTACATTCCACATGCTTCCCTCTTTCCTGGTTCCTCACTCCCCATAAGTCCCATAAGCCCTCTTCGCTCTGCCCTTTCTACAATCAACCCCCTCCCACTTCTCTGTCCTGGTACTCCCCTAAAATGCTGGATCAAGCCTTCCCAGGACCAGGACCCTCTCCTTCCTTCTTCTTGGGAATAATTTAATATGAAAATTGTGTCTTGAGCATTCAGAGCTTCTGGGCTAATTAATATCTACTTATCAGTGACTGCATTCCGTGTGTATTTTTATTTTTTGTGATTGGGTTACCTCACTTGGGATGATATTTTCCCATTCCAAAAATTTGCCTAAAAATTTCATGAATTCATTGTTTTAATTGTTGAGTAGTATTCCACTGTGTAAATATACCACATTTTCTGAATCCATTCCTCCATTGAGGGACATCAGGGTTCTTTCCAGCTTCTGGCTATTATAAATAAGATTGCTATGAACATAGTGGTGCATGTATCCTTCTTGCATGCCAGGGAATCCTCTGGGTATATGGTCAGGAGTAGTATAACAGGGTCCTCCAGAAGTGTCATGTCCAGTTTTCTAAGGGACTGCCAGACTAATTTCCAGAGTGGTTGTACCAGCTTGCAATCCCACCAATAGTGGAAGAGTGTTCCTCTATCTCCACATCCTCACCACACCTGCTGATTCCTGAGTTTTTTAATCTTAGCCATTCTGAATGGTGTGAGGTGAAATCTCAGAGTTGTTTGGATTTGAATGTCCCTAATGATTAATGATGTTGAAGTTCTTAAGGTGCTTCTCAGCCATCCAAAGCTCTTCAGGTGAAAATTCTTTGTTTAGATCTGTACCCCATTTTTAATAGGGTTATTTGGTTTTCTGGGGTCTAACTTCCTGAGTTCTTTGTATATATTGGATATTAGCCCTATATCAGATGTAGGGTTGGTGAAGGTCTTTTCCCAATTTGTTGGTTGCCATTTTGTCCTTTTGACAGTGTCAATTTTACCAATACCATGCAGTTTTTAACACTATTGCTCTGTAGTACTGCTTGAGGTTCAGAATACCGATTCCTCCAGAAGTTCTTTTACTGTTGAGAATAGTTTTAACTATCCTGCATTTTTTGTTATTCCAGATGAATTTGAGAATTGCTCTTTTTAACTCTACAAAGAACTGAGTTGTGATTTTTATTGGGATTGCATTGAATCTGTATTTTGCTTTTGGCAAGATAGCTATACTCAAAGGATAAGCAGCCTGAGAAAGAAATTAGAGAAATAACACCTTTCACAATAGCCACAAACCATTAATGTATCTTGGTGTGACTCTAGCCAAACAAGTGAAAGATCTTTATGACAAGAACTTCAGGTCTCTGAAGAAGGAAATTGAAGAAATTTTTTCCCATTCTACAAAACTATTCCACAAAATAGAAACAGAAGGAATACTACCCAATTTGTTCTATGAAGCCACAATTACACTTATACTTAAACTTAACAAAGACCAAACAAAGAATGAGATATTCAGACCAATTTACCTTATGAACCTTGATGTGATTCAAAAATACTCAATAAAATTCTTGCCAACCGAATCCAAGAACACATCAAAACAGTCATTCACCACAATCAAGTAGGCTTCATCTCAGGGATGCACGGATGGTTCAATATATGGAAATCCACTACATATTAACACAATCCACTATGTAATCAATCTCAAAAAAAAAACCACATGTTCATCTCATTAGATGCTGAAAGCATTTGACAATATTCAACATCCCTTCATGTTAAAAGTATTGGAAAGATCAGGAATTCAACCTAAATATAGTAAACGCAATATACAACAAACCAGTAGTTATCATCAAACTAAATGGAGAGAAACTTGAAGCAATCCCACTACAATAGAGATTAGACAAGGCTGCACACTCTCTCCTTACCTATTTGACATTCATATATCTTAGGGCAAAATTTACAAGACTATACTAATCTTAAGTATCCATTGATTAAATATTTAAATAAAGAGAATGTCTAAAAACTGAAATAAATGTGTATGTTAGTAAAATAATGATGAAATGCCTGGATTTAAATGAACTCAGAGGTCTGGCATCAATGAGTGGTCATTATCTTATGCAAATTTAATATGAGTTAAAAAAATCTATCCTGCCTTATAAGAATGCTTTCAAAGTTTCAATGTACATATAATATGATGAAACTTTCTGAGATATGAATTAATTTATTAATATTTTAAATCTAGAACTTTGTTAAAATCTTATTTAATGATCATAATTTTAATAAAAACATTCATGTACATGCACATTTCCCCTTTTGTGTGTACTGTGAATGAGAAGGTGACTAAATAAGAGAAAGGGGTGTTGAAACCTTTGGAACTAGAAATACAGAAACTGTATGGTACTGGGAATGGAAGCTGGGTCCTCGACAAGAGAAAAGCAAGTTATCCTTACTGCAGACCTAACTTTAGAGTCCCAAAGTCTGAAAACAATTTTTAATTTGGAGACTATGCCACGTATCAAAAATTTAAAGACAAAATTGTTTTGAAATTATAACTGTAAAAAATATATTTAATATTTCAGAGTCAGGGTTTCTATTCCTGCATAAACATCATGACAAGGAAGCAAGCTGAGGAGGAAATGGTTTATTTGATTTATACATCCACATTGCTGTTCATCACCAAAGGAAGTCAGAACTGGTACTCAAACAGGTCAGGAAGCAGGAGCTGATACAGAGGCCATGGAGGGATGTTACTTACTAGCTTGCTTCCCCTGGCTTGCTCAGCTTGCTTTCTTATTGAACCCAAGACTACCAGCCCAGGGATGGCTTCAACCACAATAGGTCCTCCCTGACTTGATCACTAATTGAGAAAATGCCTTCCAGCTGGATCTCATGGGGGAATTTCCTCACCTGAAGCTCCTTTCACTGTGATAAGTCCAGCTTGTGTCAAGTTGACACACAAAACCAGCTAGTACAAATGTTAGTTATTTTGTTTTTGGGTTTTTTTAATTAATTATTTTATTTTACATTCTGATACCCCCTCCCACAGTTCTTCATCACACTCCCTTCCATTTTCTTCTGATAGGATGTTCCCCCTCACACACTACCCAGGCATCTCCCTTCCCTAGGGCCTCAAATCTCTGCAGGAATAGGTACATCCTTTCTGACTGAAGCCAGACAAGGCAGTCCTCTGCTATACATGTGCTAGGGACCTTCCACCAGCCCCCATGTGCTCTTTGGTTGTGACATAGTCTCTGGACTATGGTACCAGGACTTCAGGTTAGTTGATATTGTTGGTCTTCCAGAGGGGTTACCATCCCCTGCAGCTCTTTTATTTTTTCCACCAGTACTTTTATATGGTTTCCCGATCTCAATCTTATGGTTTGCATATGTCTCAGTCAGCTGCTAAGAGGTCCTTTCAGAGGACAGCCATGCTAAGCACTGTTTGTAAGCACATCATAGCATCAGTAATAGAGTCAGGATTTGCTGCTCCACCATGAGATTGACCCCAAATTGGGCCAGTATCTGGACAGCCTTTTCTTCAAACTCTACTCCATATCTTCCCCTGCATTTCTATTAGACAGGAACAATTCTGGCTCAAAAATTTTGATGATGTGTTGGTGACCCCATCTCTCCAATTGGGTCCTCCCTATCTACTGGAGGAGATCTCTTCAGGTCCCCTCCCCCCATTATTGGGCATTTCAGCTAAGGTCATTCCTACTGAGTCCTGGGACTCTCTCAAATCCCAGGTCTCTAGAATTTTCTAGAGGGTTCCCCCACTCCTACCCTAAGAAGCTTCATATTTCCATTCATCCTCTTGGCCCTCTGAGCTTCTCTCTATTTCCCACCTCCGTACATGATCCCGCTCCCTTTTCCTCTTCTCCTCCCCTCTCCAACCCAGAGCCCTCCCTCCCTTTCCCTGCCTCCCTTATTTTCCCCTTTCTCAGTGGGATTGTAACATCCTCACTTGCACCTTTCTTCTTGTTAAACTCATGGTTTGCAGATTGTATCATGGGTATTCTGTACATTTTGGCTAATATCCACTTATCAGTGAGTACATACCATGCATGTCCTTTTGAGCCTGGGTTACTTCATTCAGGATGATATTTTATAGTTCCATCCATTTGCCTACAAAATTCTCATTTTTAAGAGCTGAATTGTGTAGCACATTTTCTATATTCAGTCTTCACTTGCATGACATCTGTGTTGTTTCCAGTTTTTTTGTTATTATGAACAAGGCTGCCATGAACATAGTGGAGCACATGTCCTTATAATATGGTGAAAAATCTTTTGTTTATATTCCCAAGAAGGGTATAGGTGGGTATTCAGATAGAACTATTTCTAATATT
Source organism: Apodemus agrarius (assembly GCA_964023405.1). Taxonomy (NCBI): domain Eukaryota; kingdom Metazoa; phylum Chordata; class Mammalia; order Rodentia; family Muridae; genus Apodemus; species Apodemus agrarius. The sequence continues at coordinate 82,908,453 of OZ030008.1, forward strand.
CTTAGGAAATACAAGATTAATTTCCGATGTGGTTGGACCAGTTTGCAATCCCACTAACAATGGAGTGTTTCTATTGTTGTCACCTCAGTTTTAAAACTTAGTCATTCTGACTGATATAAGGTAGATTCTCAGGGTCATTTTGATTTGCATTTGCCTGATGACTAAGGACACTGAAGATTTCTTTTAGTGCTTCTAGTCCATTTGAGGTTCTTCTGTTGAGAATTTCACTATAGTCTGTACCCCATTTTTTTAATAGGGTTATTTGGTTTTTTTTGGAGGTAAGCTTCTTGAGTTCTTTCTATATTTTTGGTATTAACCCTCTATCAGATATAAGGTTAGTGAAGATATTTGCCAATCTGTATGTCTACATTTTGTCCTGTTGACAGTCTCTTTTACCTTACAGAAACTTTTCAGGTTCATGAGGTCCCATTTATCAGTTGTTGATCTTAGAGCCTGAGGCATCAGAGTCCTATTCAGGAAATTTTCTTCTGTGCCAAGGAGTTAGGGACTTTTTCTCACTTTCTCTTGTGTTAAATTCAGTGTATCTGGTTTTATGTTGAGATCTTTGATACACTTATAATGGAACATTGTGATAGATGATAAATAATGATCTATATTTATTCTTTCACATACAGACACCTAGTTAGACAAGCACCATTTTTTGAAGATGGTTTATTTTTTTCAATGTATGGTTTGGGTTTCTTTGTCAAATATTATTGTCCATACGTGTGTGGATTTATTTTTACATCCTCCATTCTATTTCATTGATTTTCCCATCTGTTTCTATACCAATACCCTGCTATTTTTATTACTGTTGTTCATAGTACAGCTTGAGATCAGGGATAGTGTTTCTCCTAGCATATATTTTATTGTGGATAACCTTATGTAATCCTGGATTTTTTGTTTTTCCATAAGAACTTGAGAATTGATCTTTCCATGTCTGTGAAAAATTGTGTTGGAATTTGGATGGGGATTGTATTGATCTAGAGATTGCTTTTGGTAAGACGGCCATTTTCGCTGTCAATCTTACAATTCATGAGCATGAGAGACCTTTTCATTTCCTGAGGTCATCCTTGATTTCTTTCCCCAGGGAGGTGAAGTTCTTGTCATGCAGATGTTTCACTTGCTTGATAAGAGTTACAAGATATTCCATATTATTTGTGGTCATTATTAAAGGTGTTATTTTCTTAATTTCTTTCTCAAATTGTTTATCATTTGTATTAAGAAAGGATACTGTTTTGTTGGAGTTAATTTTATATCCTGCCAGCTTGGTAAAATTGTTTATCAGGCTATGAGAATTCTCTGGTGAAATTTTGGGGGTCGCTTATGCATACTATCATATTATCTGTAAATAGTAATACTTTGACCTCATCCTTTCTAATTTGTGTCCACATGATTTTCTGTTTTTTGTCTAATTTCTCTAGCTACAAGTTGAATAGACACAGAGAGAGTGTTTTGTCCCTTATTTTAGTGGAATTGCTTCTAGTTGTTTTCCATTTAATTTGATGTATGCTGCTGATTTGATGTATATTGCTTTTATTATGTTTAGGTATGTGCCATGACGTACTGTTCTAAGTATTTTCACATGAAGGGGTACTGTATTTTGTCAAAGGCTTTTTTCAGAATATAAAGAGATGATCATTTGATTTTTTTTCCTTTGAGTATATTTATATAGTGAACTACATTGATGGATTTTCATATATTGAACCGTCCCTGCAACCCTGGAATGAAAACTACTTGTTTATGGTGCATGATACTTTTGATATGTTCTTGGATTCGGTTTGAGAGAGTTTTATTGACTATTTTGCATCAAAATTTATAAGTGAATTTGGTCTCTTTCTTTGTTGGATCTTTATGTGGTTGAGATATCAGAGTGACTGTGCCCTCATAGAGTAAATTAGGTAGTGTTGTTTCTGTTTTGACTTTTGGAATGGTTTGAAGAGTACTGGTATTAGGTCTTCTTTGAAGGTCTGATAGAATTCTGAACTAAAAGCAACTGTTCCTGGGCTATTTTCCTCCCACTGGATGGTTTGTAATGACTGCTTCTATTTCCTTAGGGGATCATAGGACCATTGAGGTAATTTACCTGATCTTGACATAATCTTGATTGATGTTATCTGTCTAGAAAATTATCCACTTCATCTAGATTTTCCAGTTTTGTACAGTATAGGTTTATGTATTAAGACATGTTGAAGTTTTGTGTTTCCTCAGCTTTTTTTTAATATCTGCCTTTTTATTTCTCATTGTGTTGATTTTTATACTATCTCTCTACCCTTTAATTAGTTTGGCTACAGGTTTGTCTTTTTTTGATTACCTCAAAGAACCAGCTTTTTGTTTTTTATTTTTTTAATTATTTTTATTTTTGTTTTGTTTTCTTTGTTTCTATTTGGGTGATTTCAGCCCTGAGTTTGGTTATTTCCTGTCATCTACTCCCTTTGGGTGTGTTTGTTTTTATGTTTGTTTGTTTGTTTGTTTTCTTCTAGAGGTTTCATGTATGCTGTAAAGTTGCTACTATAAGATCTCTCCAATTTCTTTATGAATTCACCTAGTGCTTCTAATTTTCCTATTAACATTGCTTTTAATGGGTCCAATAAGTTTGGATGTTCTGTTTCTTCATTTTCATTTTATTCTGGGAAGTCTTCACTTTCTTTTTTCCTTATTTTTTTCCTTACCAAATTATCATTGAGAAGAGAGATGTTCAGTTCCCATGAGTATTTGTGCTTTCTGTTTTGTCTGGTATTGAAGCCAAACCATAGGCTGTGATTAAGTGATAGAATGCAGGAGAATATTTCAATCTAATTGTATTTCTTGAGGCTTGTGTTGCGTCAAATTGTATGGTCAATTTTGGAGAAGGTACCATGAACATATATTATATTGGTTAAGGTAAAACGTTCCATAGATATCTGTTCATAAGTTTAGTCATAATTTCTTTTAGTTTTGCTGTATGTCTGTTTAGATTCTCTTTCAATGATCTGTGCATTGGTAAGAGTGGGATGTTAAAGTCTCCCACTATTATAGTATGAAATTCAATATGTGTTGTAAGCTTTAATAAAGTTTATAAATGTGGGTGTCATTACATTTGGAGCATAAATATTCAGAATTAAGACTTCATCTTGCTGGATTTTTCCCTTTATAAATATAAAGTGTCCTTTCCTATCTCTTTTGATAACTTTTGATTGAAAGTCTATTTTATAGGATATTAGGATGGCTACTCCATCTTGTTGCTTGGCACCATTTGCTTGGTAAACTTTTTTCCAGCAATTTACTCTGAAATATTGTCTATTTTTATCACTGAGAATGTTTTTGTATGAAGCAAAATTCTGGATCCTGTTTATGTATTGCATAAAAATTTGTTTATATTAAGACAAAGTGCAAAAATAAGATGATTGTTTTATAAAACCTAATTTAAAAATTAGGTCTCAGTTACTTTATATTTATTATTTATACCTCAATATATTTGGCATTACGTCTTTTACCAATAGGAGATCAATCCTGACTTGCCCTTCAAATGCTATTTGATTGAGGTGTGAACCTGGGAAATTTTAATTCATTAGGGATTAAATATTTAACCTTTAAAAAAATGTCATGCCATAGTTGATTCCAGAATTTATACCCATACTGTACTTATCCCAATTCTAATTGCATTGAATTCAGTAATGTAAATACACTGTTTTCAATGTATCCTTCTTAAAATTTGGTACCCAAAGCTATATTGCATCAGTATTTGCTATTGACTTTTTAAACATATAAACTTGGGAGACTCTCTTTAGACACATCAAAATAATTCTGTTTCATTCAGAATGGGTTACTTGGCAGAAAGTCAAGGGTCAGGGACAGTAATTATATCCTTTAATAAATTATCTCCCTGCCATTTTGCTGTTAATCAGACTGACTAAATTTTTCTGGTCAGTTATAAAGTAGAAATAATGATTTGCTTTTTTCTCTCTAAGATCTTCAAAATCATTTCCAGAAAGGACACGTGAGGTTCTATTAGGGTTTCAGCATACTACTGGAAAATTATAGACAAGTTTAAGGTGAAATTTGATTCTAGCACCCTGACTCTAGACATTGTTAGTTATACATGACTTTGGCTGATTCAGCTTAGCTATAATTTAATGACATAAATGGCAAAGGAAGAATCAGTTAAATAACTCAGCTTTACAAATACCCCCGACTTTAGTAATCCGTTATAATGTCAGCAGACTTCCCTTAGTGTTGCCTTCAGTCACCATGCCAGTACTGCTTCCCATTATGGATGTTTTACTTTGAGTTCTAAATTAAAAGGGATTTGCATAATGACTCGTTTTGCCTTTCTTTCTGTTATTTGAAAGAGCATGAATCTGAATTGGAAGAACTTACATTCCTCTCCTACAAAGTAAATATTTAAAGCCCTCTTTTTATTCCATTTGCTAAACCACCAACTATTATCATGATTGTCACTAAAAGCCATCACATTTCCATTCTTTTTCTTTATTTAGTCTAATTTTTTTAAGTATTCACAATTATTCTCATGATACATTGCTCAGCATGAGGGAATTAAAAATCTCTTCTGGAAACTTATGTTCCTATTATGTTATATGAAGACATGATGGCTATATCAAAATATGCACACAAAAATCCCCAGGTTGAAGAGCATTCTGAAAATAAAATTTCGTGTTGCTTTAGTTACAGCCAAGACCAGCATCTTTTGAGTGCTATGTGCCAAAAGATCTGGCAGTGTAACAAAGTCATTTCCCTGAGTGTCTCCATTTGATACACTTAAAGAACAAAGAGGTAAAGAATAGAAATGCCTATGTGAGCACATTTTCTTGTAGCTGATGTTAACATTTAATTCACTTCTGGAGATAAATGATGACAAACAGGATCCTGTAATTGAGTTGATGCACAGCTGCTTTTAATATTAAACAATTAAGAAGCTGTCAACAAAATATGGTTACAGTATTCTCTTGAAAAACACAGCAAGAAAGTACATAAAACAGCAAATTTATTTGATGGTTAGAAACAAATGACATTATGTTATATTCATATGTTTGTATTAAAATTAAGCTACATAATGGTAGTTCTTTATTTCTCATATACTATATGAATGCTTTGCTTTTATATTCAAACTCCAAGACCTAAGCAAGAAAAACAAATTTGTAATTTAGTACATTTGGTTTTACTTCAGTTTTAAACTTTTATGGTCTAAGCTCTTTCATATGTAAAAACAGAATAACACCATGGTACTAAATATAAATAAAGAATTTATAGCCCTTTATGAAAATAAAATTCTGACCTCAAATTCATGAAAGCTATAGCAATAAACAAAGCCAAAATATCATGGTATATTATCTCAAGAGCTGAATCAACAAGCTAAGACTTTAATAGTTGGTGGCATATATATATATATATATATATATACATACATACATACATATACATATATATATTCCCTTCTAAGAGTCAATTGAAAATTAGCTATGATATTATGGCCAACACACAAGAAGTATTTCTTCAATTCAGGCTATCTTTATTTTCTTCTTGACAACTTACAATTGACACATATTTACAGCATCTCTTTCTTGGCTTATTTGCAATTTTTATATAAATAGTTATTAATTGAAACATTGTATCACCTAAAAGTTTAGTGTATTATAACTTAGGACCCAGCGATATAGCATATATAGATGGTATTTTGAAAGATGATTAGGTCATAGGGCAGAGTCCTCAAACATGAAGAAAGATGATTGTGAAATATTATCTGCCACTCTTTGCTATTTTGTCATGTGAGAATATAACGAACAAGAACCAACTTTGAAGCAGGTAAAAAGATATTATGCTATTTCTCAGTGTCAAATATGGTAGTCCACTATGAATTTAAAATTTATGGCTTTTTGGAGACTCAGTTGTGTCAACATGTATTTTTCTAAAAACTATCTTTTGAGAGGATGCTTGTGCTGAGCAGACAGGTGGAGAATGTTTGGCTGAGAACAGACACATAGTGTTTTTCCTAGAAGTAGCCTGCAAAAGAAACATGATATTTTGCCAGAGCTGACACTAGCAAAAACACATGTTTGGAAAGATTATGAATATAACTCAAAAGACAGTGGATAATACTAGGTTGTAGTGTTTTGCCTTCTCATGCTTTGGTGGTCATTGTTGGACTTTGTTAATCTAGTCTATTTTGAAGATGCTGTGCATTATTGGTTATTCTTACCACTATTTGCTGATCAATGTTTGTCATGACTATGTAGAGAGAGACACACTAGAGAACTTCAGATGGTATTACAGGGCCCTGTTGAAGCTTCAGTGGACTCAGACTGATTGGCAGAAACTTGAGGTTTCTTCTGATGGAGATACCACTGCTGATTGATGTGAACTGAACTATTGATATGTGACAATGCAGTTTGGATTTCCAGCAAAGAACTATTTCTAAACAGGGCCAGATCCTCCATTGCCCTATTAATCTTGGCACTACCTCTGGTGAATGGTGGCTTAGAAGAGAGGTTACATCCTTTAAGCACACTTATTGAAGTAGATATTAAAAAATATAAGCTTACACCACTGAGGTTGAATGCTATAGCCTCCAGGTCTAGAAGGAAAAATGTGTTATTTAAACACTACATTCCTTGTGATATTTTATTACAGTAACCAAAATGCCTGAGACGTAACAATGCTTGTTCTTGAATCTGTCTTTTATCACGTGGTAGAAGCAGTCTTTAGTAGTTTGAAATATGAAACAGAAACAAAACAACTGTACTTATAGAAATCTTTGTTCCCACACATGACAGAATATAATACTTAAAATGCTTTCAATGCTACATCTCCATGAAATTTTAGAAATTATGACTTCCATTTAATGATTACATCAATTTAAATAAATTTGGGAATTTTAATCAATAATAAAAATGTAAAAGTTCTTAATAAAAATTCAGTGAAATCAACATTGAATAAATACAAACTCACTAATTGAAATTGTAAAGGGAAAGATTAATGTGGGTACACAATGAGGAATTATAAATTTCAAATAGAGTTACATAATAGAATATTTGTATACATTTCATATTCCACACCAGTGCATATTTAAGCTGAAGGGTCATCAGCAAATAAACAAAATCCTTTCAAATGAGGCTTTACTTATTTCAGAACAGAAAAGCCTCAAATAACTCTATCAAGTTAACCTATAATGATGGGTGAAAGTAAAAACATACATAAAAATAGCATTATAACTACTGAGCAACTTGTATTTATGTCTTTAGGATTAAATATATAACTACATGTACATACATCATATATACATATGTGCATGTAAAATCAATTATCAGGTTCTAGAGGAATTTTGATGTAGCAACATGGCTGCTGTGGTAAGCGAACACATCCGGAGACATTCTTGATCTATGTGATCTGGCTGGAATGTAGACATTTCTTGGATTAGAGCATGATCTGGCCCTGGAATACAGACATGCCCTTAGTGCACATTTTTAATCCCTAACAATGAAGTTAAAGTTGGTTTGTAGAAGAAGGCAGCCATGTTTGAGTGTGAATGACAGACAACATGAAAATTAAGAAAAAGGCTTGACAGAATGAATCAGAGACAGAATAATCCTAACTCTCAGAAGAACAGACAGGGAATAGAGGCAATTTAAGAGAGCAGCACAGGGAAACAGTGAAAGGAGGCAGTCTTACCAGGACAGTTTTACAGAAACATGTGGAAGTAAAGCTGGAGAGGAGGTGAAGATAGAATGAGGAGTCAAATTAGAGCATATTGCCAAAGTTGGGATGAGGCCAGACAGTGCAAATCATTCTTAAGCTGAAAGAAGCCACTTTGAATTAGTCAGCTTAGAGAGGAGTTTGGAGCCAAAACTGACTCAAGCCAGCCAGCCAGGGTTCAGAACGAACTAGAAAGCAAAAGCTTACTGAACTCTGAAGCTCCAGAGGAAAATTACATACAGTGAATAAAACAAATTTACAGAGGTATACATCAGAGAGAGGAGAGGAAAAAATATCTAATGAAAAATTCAAAAAATAAAGCATAGTAATTTTTAGAGTTCAGCTTGCAATAGTTTTAATTTTTTACTAAATACACATGGATGAAATTGTTCTGCTTACAAGTCCAACGTTTGTAAAAACCTAAATGAGAAATAGTTGCTAAACACTCAAAGTTGCAACAAAATTACATGGGAAATCCTTAAAATTTATAGCATAGGTAAACAACTTTATTCATATTCTATTTGTCAATTGACCTAGTCTAAGTACACTTAACCCATAATGTCATAAAGTGGTTAAACAGTCACTAAACAGTGAAAGAAAATAGGACATAAATCCAAAGCAGAGATTGCAGACAATTCCTGCCACATCTAGGAAGTTCTGCAGGATAAAACTGATATTACTCTTTTCCTTCATTGATTCAGTTCTATCAGTCTCTGAAAATACATCATCATATGCATGTACATACATCATATATGCAGACTGAAGGTCTTCTACAAAAGCATCAGTTGAAGAAACTTTGCTCTACTAGAACTAATCTGTGGTTCTTGGAGTTGTAGAAAATACCATATTGATAGACAGCCATTTCAGAACCAACTCTCACTTCATCATATCTGAAATCAAAGAATTTGAAATTGTGTCTGTTTTGTTCAACATGTATGTATATAGACATTTTGGCAAAGGTAGTATTGGTCATTTCCCTAGCTTCCATTTTATGAGGTTTTAGAATACATTCTGATACACTTACCTTATGTGACATGTCACAAATTAAAGAGATATCTTGGAAATTTTACTGTCCTGAGGAGACAATGCAAGAAAGTAGTACAACATATAATACATATAACTCTTACTAGATTTTTTTTTGTTTGTTTCTTTGACTTTGTTTTTAATTTTGCTTTTTAATTGCTTTGGCATGCAAATTAGGTCATTTGCATACATCAAAATGTGTCAGATTGGCTTACACTGGATTGTCATAGCAAATATTGGCTTGCTCTTACCATTTAACCTGTATAAAAGAAGCAATAAAAAATATCAGAAGGATCATCAGTCAAGATAGCCAGTGTTACAAGATCTTCCAGTTGCTTTCATAATGATGCTTCATTTAGTTAAGTAAAAGTTTTGAATCAATTTCATCTTTTAATATCAAAGATGCAATAATTTTTATATTTCTCAATACTGAAAACATATGATATTATTATTAATATTTGACAAAAATCCAGAATATATGAAAATTTCACAGTTTTGCTGGTGTAATTTCAGATGCACTTGCTGTGGTGGTAATAATTGTTTGTTAATAGATTGTAGGTTCAATAAAATGTATACATACTAAATATGAAGGTGCTATCATTTACTGTCATTTTCAAATTTCAAAACAAGTGCAGATTTTCTTTAAAAAATGCAACATCCCACACAGTTTCATATTAAGTATGTTAAAAGGATAGTGAAACATCATAATTGTGAAGTTCTACAAAGCTATGTTGGGTATAGTTTCTCTCTCCCTACTATGGAGCTTTTCATCCAAGCTCCCTTCCTTTGAGTCCAAGAGTTTCTCATCTTGCAGGTCTCTGGTGCATTCTGGAGAGTGCCCCCAGCCTCCTAACCCCAGATTTTGCCTGCTTCCTTTCTTTCTTCTGGCCCTCATTGCTTCAGTCCTTTTCCTTCACCCAGTACCAGATCAGGTTCTCCTCTACCTCCCACCCCCATCCACATTCCCTCCCAGGTCCTTTCCTCCCTCAGCAGTTGTGATTGCTTTCTTCTCCCTCTCAAGTGGGAATGAGGTGTCCATTGGCACAGAGGAAAATTTTTAACAGAACTCCAATGGCTCATGTTATAAGATCAAAAATTGATAAATGGGACCTCATGAAACTGGGAAGCTTCTGTAAGACAAAGAATACAGTCTAATGATCTTAATAGACAAATCAAATCGGCACCCTACAGATTGGGGAAATTTTTTTCACTAACCTCACATCTGAATGAGTTATAATATCCAAAATATATAAAGAACTCAAGAAGCTAACCACCAAAAAAACAAGCAACCCGATAAAAAATTGGGGAATAGAAGAAAACAACAATTCACAACAGAGAAATCTGGAATGGCTGAGAAGCACTTAAGGAAATGTTCAAAGTCCTTAGTGATCAGAGAAATGCAAACCAAAGTGACCCTGAGCTTCCACTTTACACCAATCAGAATGTTTAAAATTGAAATCTCAGGGTGACAACACAAGTTGGCAAGGATGTAGAGTAAAACAAAATTCCTCCATTGCTGGTGGAATTGCAAACTGGTACAACCACTTGAAATCAATAAGAAGGTTTCAAAAAATTGGAAGTACATCTACCTGAAAACCACTTTTGCAAATATACCAAAAAGTTGCCCCACCATGCCACAGGTACACATGATCTATGTATATAGTGGACTCATTTGTGGTAACCAGAACCTGGAAAAAACCTAGATATCCCAAGACAGAAGAATGGATACAGATAAAGTGGTTCATTTACACAATGGAATACTACTCAGCTATTAAGAATGAGGACATCTTGAGTTTTGGAGGCAAATGGATGGAAGTAGAAATTATCAAAAGTGAGTGAGGCAAAAGGACATGCATGGTATGCACTTACTAATAAGTGGATATTAGCCAAAAAAATACAGTCATGGAATACCTTGGTTTCCCCATCTATGGTGATTGAGTATAGTAGTTTTGGCTGAAATTTGTGTTCTCTTAGAGTCTGAATGATATCTGCCATGTATATGTTGCATAGACATACATGATGGAAAAAACATACCTACAAATAAAGCATAATTAAGCAAAAATATTAAATGACGGAGTTTCTAATTTTAATATTTCCATTCTTAAATCTCTACTTGGATCACCTCTTTTTCACATACTTATTTCCATTTCATAATAATCAAACATTACTGTGTCTGCTGTTCTTCTCCCCATACACATCTGTTTAGTCCCCAGAATATGTAAGAGAGAGAGAGAGAGAGAGAGAGAGAGAGAGAGAGAGAGAGACAGAGACAGACAGAGAGAGAGAGAGAGAGAGAGAGAGAGAGAGAGAGAGAAAGCATTTCAATGTAAATTAAACATTAAAGTTCATTTTTATTCTTGATTAGAAAGTTTATTAAATGACGGAAAGAGTTTCCAATTTTAATATTTCCATAATTAAATCTCTACTTGGATAACCTCTTTTTCACATACTTTTCTTCCATTTCTTTTTTTAAATTTTTTTATTTTCTATATTCTTTGTTTACATTCCAAAGGCTTTCTCCTTTCTCAGTTCCCTCCCCCCCCGCACCATACTTCCCATAAGTCCTCTCCCCCACAACTATTCCCCAATCATCCCCTCCCCACCATTTCTCTGTTCTGGATCTACAAAACTGGATCCAATCTTTTCAGGCCCAGGGTCCTCTCCTTTCTTCTTCTTGGGAATCATTTGACTTGCTATTTGTGTCTTGAGTATTTAGGGCTTCTGGGCTCATTAATATCCACTTATCAGTGATTGCATTTCATGTGTATTCTTTTGTGATTGGGTTAACTAACTTAGGATGATATTTTCCAGATCTAACCATTTACCTACAAATTGCATGTATTCATTATTTTTAATTGCTGAGTAGTATTCCATTGTATAAATATACCACATTTTCTATATCCATTCCTCCTTTGAGGGATCTCTGGGCTCCTTCCAATTTCTGGCTATTATAAACAAGGCTGCTATGAATATAGTGGAGCATGTGTATTGTATGCAGGGGAATCCTCTGGGTATATACCCAGGAGTGGTATGCCATTCCTCCTTTGAGGGATCTCTGGACTCCTTCCAATTTCTGACTATTATAAACAAGGCTGCTATGAATATAGTGGAGCATGTATTATTGTATGCAGGGGAATCCTCTGGGTATATACCCAGGAGTGGTATGCCAGGGTCCTCAGGAAGTGGCATGCCCAATTTTCTGAGGAACCGCCAAACTGATTTCCAGAGCAGTTTTACCATTTTGCAATGCCACCAACAGTGGAGGAGTGTTCCTCTTTCTCCACATCCTTGCCAGCACTTGTTGTCTCTTGTGTTTTTAATCTTAGCCATTCTGACTGGTGTGAGGTGGAATCTCAGGGTTGTTTTGATTTGCATTTCCCTGATGACTAATGATGTTGAACATCTCTTAAAGTGGTGTTCTTCTCCCCTATACACATTTGTTTAGTCCCCAGAATATGTAAGAGAGAGAGAGAGAGAGAAAGCATTTCAATGTAAATTAAACATTAAAGTTCATTTTTATTCTTGATTAGAAAGTTTAATACCCTAAAACAGAAAATTTAGTGGATAAAGTGCAGAAAACACTTGATACTTGTTTAGCTTTGATACTTAAAATAATTAGTATAAATTTTAATCTATTCAAAACTCTCTTCCTCTCAACCTGCATATATTAATTAACCTTAAAAATTACATTTCTACTAGTAATTAACATTAATGTATGTATGAGTATCTTTTATACCTCAAGAAACACAATAGTTTGCAATACAGAGAGGAAAAAAATGTAACTGTCAGGGTAGGAAGAAGGCACCATGTTGAGCACTTTCTGTTACTAACCCATGGAAACCATGTGATACTTCCATGTAGAAAGAAATTTTGTATGCAAAAATTCTTTGCACATATAAATAGGAGAGAAATTTTAATTGAGTATGTCATAAATTAGCAGTTAATCAGTGAATAAATTCAGAGTTAAAGAATAATTTAATCTAAAAATTTAAATTATGATTTTGATACAAACATTAAATGGGCATGTGTCATGATTTGATTTATTCCTTTAATTGAAATGAGAACCAGTAGGATGTGATTTTCGGTTCAAAGGGACAGCCCTTTGCTATGCCATTTTGGGAATCTGTCTAGTCCTCATGAAATTAATAAATTAAATACATTTTATATTGATCATCATCCCTCTAAAAATAGATGCCCAAATGTTTGAGTTGTTTACTTATTCCATCATAATTGACAGAGGAGAAAATGATCTGTATTTTAGAATGTTACTTGTGACAGTTTTGGGTTAAAACATCACCCACTTTTCTACATGTCTCTGCTTTTGCTAGTGATCTTTAATATTGTCAACTTGCTTTTATTAGGTGATTTGAAGAAGACACATTTAATTGTGGTCAGCACAATTCCCTAACTGTTTACAAGTACAAAGTTTTCATCCCTGAAATAATATACACACCAACAGTACATACAGATTAAGTAGATTTTATTTGCGTATTTGTGCATTTATAGATCAGTCCATCTATTTATCTGTCTTCTAATGAATTATCTACTTGTAACAGTAATAATCAAAGAAAATGAGGAAAAATAGGGAGAGGGGAGAGAGAAAAGGATGGTGTAAAATAACAATTATATTTTAATTAAAATGTATATTTTATATATTGAAAAGATGCTTATTTGATCCTCAATCTTTTTATGCCTAGTTTTTTGTTGTTGTTTTTGCATTTTATTTTATGTTTGTCAGAAATGATATTTATTTGACATCTTATATTCCAATATACATAGTTTATATTAGTGAATAACCTAGCACATTGAAAAAAGCATAGGTAAGACACTTGAATTTTTATATAAAACTTACTATTTCTCTAGGAATAATAAAATTATTATGGGAGAAACATGGAGAGATGAGGCAAACATACTTTATTAAACTAACTTGTATTCATCTCACCAATTTCTAAAGACCTGAGAAACTACCACCATAATCTCGGTTCCATCATCTTTTCTTGCTGCTGCCAGAGCTTTCCTTGGAAGAATTTCCATTCTCATCTCTACTGTGTTCCAATATTTTCTTTCCTTCTCTTATATTTTTAATGAGGCACTTCTATCTCCAGCCAGATAGTCTTCTTTGTTTGTAAGCTTTGTCCTGTGAATTCCTCTTTAAAATGACTCTATATCTCCCTTACAATAGCATATGAGCTAAAATCCAAACTCTGAAATATGCTAGGCAGCTAGTAAACATCTAGTGTTTTACTTTTCTCCAGCCCCTTCTCAGGAATACTGAAGGTATTCAAAGATACATGCACTGTCCAAAATGCTGCAATTTGTCTTGTTTTATTTATTTTTTCTATTTTATCTTTTAAAAATTTGAAACTGTATATATCGTAAAATATGACTTATTCTTCTACAAAAGGGTGCAGGTTAACAGGTTTTCAATCAGGTTGCATACCTTCCATTAGTCTGACATCTCTCATGATGTCAAATTGACTTCAGCTAGCAATATTTCATTAAATGCAAATGAAGAAAAATTTTAATTTTGAAGAAAAAAATCCAGTTCTGAATATAATTAACCACAGTCCTTTGTAAAGCAAAACAAAAGCTATTTCATGTTGATTTAAAACACCCTTCCCCTCACACAAAGGCAGGTATGTAATTTTAAATTGTATTTTAATTACAAACACTCTCCTTTCTTTTAACTCCCTCCAAACATTCTCATAAATACCTCCTTGTGCTCCTTCACATTCATTGGCTCTTTTTCCCCCTAAGTTGTTATTGCATACCTATATGTGTTTGTATGCACACAGATATATGTGATATGTGTATATGTATATGTGCATATATATACATGTATATATATACACACACGCACTGATGTGGTGTGTGTGTGTGTGTGTGTGTGTGTGTATGCATGTGTGTATGTGTGTTATACTTACCTTTCGGCAGGTCTCATCATCTCTTCCTCTTCTATCTCTAAAATTAATGTCACAGAGTAAAACATTTACTGTTTTAATTCTTCATACCAGTATCTGAGAATATGAGATGATGTGAAAAACAAAGGTATCTAAAGAGGGGAAATCAGCTTATTGGACCAAACTTTAATGGAAAGAACAACAAAATAAAAACCAGAAAACAAAACGAAACAAAAAATCCTGTAAGAATAAACGTATTTTTATTCATAAAAGAACAAAAACACAGTAAATTAAAATTTTCTTCCATATTTCTTCTATTAGTTTAATACTTTAAATAATTTTTATAACTTCTATTGGTGAATTAATTTAGTTATTTTATTTTATTATTATTATTTTTTCTATATTCTTTGTTTACATTCCAAAGGCTTTCCCCTTTCCCAGTTCCCCTCACCATATGTCCCATAAGTCCTCTCCCCCCGTCAGTTATTTTATTTTATATTTTATTTTTTTACTTAAAGTATATGAGTGTTTAACTACAAGTATGTTTATGATCTGTATAATTTTCTATGAAATAGTCAATTTTAATAGGTTTTTCTATATATTTCTTCAATTTTGTCAGAAATATTTTTCATGTAAATTTTCAACTTTATCAGAAAATATATATAATTCCACTTTCAATCAACTGAGTAATACTTTTATACCTACCATTATTATATCTATGCAAAGTTTTCCATGACAATCTTAAATTTAACATGTTTTTCTAGATTTTTATTTTATCAGAAATATTTTCCACATAAATCTTCAATTCCATCATAAAATGTTTCTACTTCCTTTTTCAATTAATTTAGCAATGTTTTTTATGTCTACCACTTTACTCTTCAATTTTCCATGAAAATTGTCAATTTTAACATGTTTTACTATATCACTCTTCTATTTTATCAGAAATATTTTCCATGTAAATCTTCAATTTTATCATGAAATGTTTTTACTTCATTTTTCAATAAAAGAAAATGCTTTCAAAAAACAAATATGGATCATTGGTTGTTGGGACTTTCTCTTCTTGAAGAGTAGACTAGGGTTTGGTTCCCAGAACTCAAGTGTAGTTCAGAACCTTGTGTAAATTCAGGGTTAGGTGAAGTGCTTTCAGCAGGCAAGTGTCCATGGTGCACATATATAAGCAAATATTCCCTTTTTTGTTCTTGTTTTATGTGGGCTTTTATCAGTGATATCCCTGAGTACTCCTCTTTGAACATAGACTTTTGCCCAGTCGTCTACTTTAATGTATAAGATTGACTGGAGCTGGCAAGATGGTTTCTTGGGGAAAGGAGTTTGCTGTCAATTCTGAATAAGTGAGATCAGTCATCTGGTTCCCTATGGTGAAAGGAGAGAAGCCACATATGCAGATTCTCCTGATTTCACCTACATGCCATGTGCTTTAATGTGCACATGCTTGTGTATGTTTGTGTGTGCACACATACAACAAAAGGTGGTTTTCAAAATAGAAAGTGTTTTAGTTGGTATTTATTTTAACCTGATATGAAGACTGGGATGACTCCTTGCCTTTGTCGCTATTTTCCTTATTTTAAAATTTTCTTTCCTTCTTTCTGTCTCCTTTCCTTCCTTCCTTTTTTTCTTCTTCTTTTCTTCTTTACATTTATGCCTCTCAAACAGGCAAGGCTTTCTTTTATGTAGACTATACTCAAGCAGTAATGGAGTAGAATAAACTAGAAATCACAAAATCATTGTATGCTGTTAAATATATTGTCCTGATCTAAATCTCCAGTGACCATGGGTATTTCCAACTTAGCAGTTGAAGTATATAATAAACAAATATTTTTCTCCTCTTCAAATTAGCATTTTTAGTGTAAATAGCTCAAATAAGTAAACCATTTCAAAGCATTTAAGAATGAGTATGAATGTTCTTTAATGTTAAAGAAAACCCTACCATCTGTAAGTTATTTTTGTTTCATTTTTTATTTGTTTTAATTTTCTTTGTTTTTAGTGAGGATCTCATTATAAAGCTCGGACTGACCTGGAACTTTTTTATAGGCTAAACATACCTAGAATTCCCAGCAATATGTGTGCTGTTACTTTCCAGAGCTAGAATTAAAGGCATGTACAAACTTACACACCTTTATAAAGCAATTATAAAGTCTTATTATATGACTTTTATTAAAGTAGAATATAGTTGGAGAAATAAGCTGATGACTGTAAATTTTCATAACCATGCATATACTTTTAAATTAGTGCTCCAACCAAGAGGAGTCCAAATTTCTTTTCATTATTTTTTATTTTTCTGATATCTAAAGTTGTAAATTATTAACTTTGGTTTGCTTGCTGTATTGATTCATTTTTTTAAGTTTATATTAACAGCGTTATTAGAAAAGCAATTTTCCCTTTATCCTCAGGATTTTCATCTAGT
Source organism: Apodemus agrarius (assembly GCA_964023405.1). Lineage (NCBI taxonomy): Eukaryota > Metazoa > Chordata > Mammalia > Rodentia > Muridae > Apodemus > Apodemus agrarius. The sequence continues at coordinate 82,925,487 of OZ030008.1, forward strand.
CCTGGGAATTAAATAGACATCAAAGAGATTAGCTGGAATAAAGCATACAAATTTATTTAATATGAGTTTCACATAACACAGGGGCTCTCAAAAGGAAATGAGAATTCAATAAGGCAATTAAAGTCAAATAGTTACATACTGAATTGGACAAACAATAGTAAATTGGGAACACGTGGCAATGCCAAGGAGCCTGGACTGCAGTAGTTAATTGGATAAAGTAACTAGGAAGATGTGAGTGCATTTAACAAGATTTGCTTACACTGAATTTTCTAGATATGGCTTTATTTTCTTCATGTTAGGAATAAAGTTTTTGTCCTGATTTTGAAGCATTATCCTTCACATAGAACTAACCTCCACATAAGGTTTAATCATTTACAAATGGAATAACTGTAAGAACTCACATTGCACTGCTGTTTGTTTGTCTGATTGCATGTCCTTCAAATGATTCTAGTGCTAAGGTGGTGTTCCTTGGTATCACATGTTCTGATACCCTCTAGAATGATATAAGCTAGGTCTTCATTTTAATCTGTCTTCATTCTATGAATATTATATTTATTTTATTTATATTATATTATATATTATATTATATTTATATTTATTTATTTATATTATATTTATTATATTTATGAGAGAGACTGATTAATATAATACATCAATAAATTAATATAATAAATAAATCTTCCATGTTTTTGAATGCCATTGCTCAGAGGGAATAGCATTTTCATCAATGCAGGCATTAGAGTACTGTCTCGCTTAGATACTTTGGAAGATTTCTGCTAAAATTATCCTAGACTGTGGCTTCAAGTAAACACACCCTTCTAAATTCTTCTCAAGATCAGTATATTTTGTCATCTTACTAGCAAGCCTCAGAATTCCTCTGTATAAATTACAGTATCTCATACAAGTAATTTTTGAGATTCTATATCATTATTTATATTAGTCAACTTTAATAATAGCAAAATAACTCCGGTTGAGATTTCCTAACTGTGGTGGGAAGGATATGGGAGAAATTGAAGGAGGAGAAACTGTAATCAGAAGACATTTATGAAAACAACAAAAGTAAAATTGTTTTCAATTAAAAAGAAGGAAAAACTAGGAGATATAATGATGTTTTTTGAAAATGTTTAGAACTCATTTTTTGATAAATTAGCACAGTGTTGCTGATTAGTCATCCTTTATTCATACAATCAGATTGTCCCTGTGTTTCCATATTTGCAATTTCCTGCATCCTTCATATATTACCCACATTGCAGTATTGCAAAGAAAGGATTTATCCTGTTCATGTGAAATTAGAGAAGAGGAAATTGCATAAAGACAGACATAATTGATGTTCACACTGAAGGAAATCTCTAGGTTAGACTACATACAGCCTAAAAAAATCATGTGAGGACAGGGGCTTTACTGTTCACATCACATTGCCAGTAGCATTCTGGGTCACAAAATGTTCCCTAAACAACTAATGAAGCATTGCATGAATGTATGAAAGTGTAAGCCAAATAGGGATTGCATTGAAAGGTCTCTAACAAGGACATTTATAGACAGGCTCTTGATGGCTTGATTCTCAATTAAGAAAATATTATAATTTCAGAAAACAGTTATTAATTTTACCAAGTTTTTTCATAAATAAAATTACTTACAAATTGAAGACAATAGCGTCCTTTTATCACACTATGAATAAGTACTCTGAGTTTAATGAGATAATTTTTATTCTTATAATATTACATGGAGCCTGGAAAAATTAGCATTCCCATTCACAGATTTAGTAGACATCTACAAACTTCTTCCATAAGGTACTAAATGACAAACCATAATCTGGAAATTGCTGCAGGAACAAAACCAGGTTTCTTATATTCAGAATGAATATTATAGCAACTATAAAATCCTCTTGAACCTCAGTTTTCTAATGTATACATTGAAATATAGAATAATTTTCCATTATAATATTGTTCTTAATATAACATAATCATGATATAAAATTCTGATGTATCTTACACAGTAGAATGACCAATGTTGCAAATACTATCAAGTTGCTCTTAACACTGTAATACTAATATAGCCTTTGTATATTAATATTGTTACATTGCTTTTTATTATCAATGGATTAAGCTTATTATTTATGGTTTTATAAAAGTCAGAGAAAAATATTAATCAATTCTATCACCTTCTTATTAAAGCATATTTTGGTAAACAAATGTCACCAAAGCCTTATTTATCTTACCACAAGTTTGTATATATGATTTATTATATTATATATAATATATAATAAAAGTATATTTCAACAAAGGATACTGTTTTAAAAAATTTTTTATACAAATTAAAATGTGAGAAAGGAATGATTAGTGAAGGTTTAAGGACCCTGAGAGAGTGTTCTGAACGTGCTAGCATTATCTGTGAGCCAAACAATCACTGTCAAAATAAAAGCAAAAGTCCTTGTTGGCTATAGACAGAATCTTTATTTAGGGCACAGAGCGGTGAGTGCTTACCTCTAGTTGGTTGAAACACCAACTACAATATCCAAAGAAACAAGTTCTAATCTAAGTGTGGTTCCTCACAAGCCACACTTAGATTAGAACTTGTTTCTTTGGATATTACAGGTTGCACTTTGTTCCAAAAGGACTCAGGCACAGAGACAAATTAATATAATTTAATAAAATTTGGTATGGGAGTGGGTTATCTGTTGGACAAAATGCAACTTTTTTCTTTGTGAGAGGACAGATATCATTTATGTTTCTCTCCCTAGAATACCTATTTTCTTGTGCTTCATTTACTTGGTTTTCCTCAATTTTCTCCTTTAATAGTCTTTGCTATGGGACCATTGTCACTTTTATTCTTCATACAAATAGCTAGACTAGAATTTTATCACAGACAAACTTGGGTCTATTAGAATGATAAAATCCCCAGACTGCTATAAAATGTTAGTGTTTTTCTGTTTTGGTCTTCCCCACAAGAAAAAAGGTTATCAGTAAGCAAACAGTAGAACTATAGGTTTTCTATAACATACTAAAAACTCTTCAGATCTTTTCTTGTTCCTCAGAGACCTCTTGAGCTTATTGGATAAACACATTAGCCCTTTCTTCAAACTTGACCTTAGCATCTCAGAGCACAGGAAGATTTTTGAAGCCCAGAATAGGCACACTTCCCTAGCCAGAAATAATCTGCTAACAATAATTTCAAGATGAACAATGTTCCATAAATTCATTGAGCAGTGATTTAGGAATGTTATTGCTTGTTCACAGCTTTGTGCTAAATTTAACATCTCATTGACAAATAACCTAACTTATAACTTTTAATATAAACAAAAATACACCAGTGGGCCATGTCAGGGAGAAGGTTCATATTTATCCTCTTATTGATGAACTTTGAAGGGCCATTTTATCTCATTTTGACTTGTTAGCTTTCCCTGGGCAGTTAAGTGAACATTCTCTCGGAAGGAACATGCCGCTTTAATCTGGTCTCTCTTTCCTGTTCTCACTGAATCAACATTTAAATAATTTACATTTTGTTAATAAACTTGATTTCTTCCAAATTTCTGGAATTTTTTCTTATGTCTCACAAAGTTTTATTTATGATACATAGCATGTGAAATCACAATAAAATTAATGTTTGTTGATTAAAGCTTTACATCATTCTCCTCTGTGAGTTCCACAGCAATTATTACATGGTCCTAAAAAATAATTTATCTAGGAAAGCTGTCCTACAACATGTTATTCTTCTTTTTATTCTCCTATTTCTGTTGAATTTTCCACAATTTATTTTAATGTTAATAAAAAATATAAACAATAAAATCTAATGCATGTATTACATATTTTACTATGTATAAAAAGAAATTTCTACATCATATTTATTTTATAAAATTGTAAATAATTAAGATACCATATAAATAAATCACAAAATTCTATACTGTATTTGGTTATTCACTATTTAAAAATATGTATTAAAACTTAAAATCATCTAAATTTCCTTATATGTACTCAAAAGAATGCTGTCATATAAAGAGATAGAAAATATAGTTCATATAATTGATGTACATTTCCTAAGAACCTAGGTCATAAAATTTCCTTTGTCTGTCTACCGAGAATATCCATGTAGATAAAAAGAATGGAGGCATAATTTAAACCATGTCTAGCTCCAGGATCAGAGTCTATAATAAAATCTGTGGGTAATTATTATTTGTCTTACCTTCTTTGTCTCACAGTCAAGAAATCAAAATCAAACCTCAGTGCTATTATTTCATATATGGAGATATTCTGGACTCAAATTTTATCATAGGAATAGGAAATAATATTTCAATAAAAATTATGGGGAAAAATTAGATATCAAGATAACTTATTTTACTAATAGTTTGGATATAAATAATAACAGAAATAGTTTTTTCCTTTGAACAATTAGAAATGTGATATAATTTATAAAATATTAATACATTGAAAAATATGTTATAATTCTTCCATTCAAAACTAGAGTAGTATTTTGTTGGATTTCTATGTGAATATCTTAGGGTTTCATTACTGTGAAAAGACAACATGACCATGGTAACTTTTCTAAAGGATAAATTCATTTGGGGGACAGTTTGCCCTGCCACCAGTCACTGGAAGCAGAAAATTTGCGTTAAATTTTCTGAGTTCTGTATAGTGTATAGATTCATTCACCTGATCAAGCATTATAGTGGTAAACCAGGAGGATGAGCAAGGATATTCTTATATCTTTAATGATAATATGTGTGGCAGTATTATTAAAATATTTAAACATATAAAATCCAGACATTTGTAATAGCCTGCATAGAGAATTGTATGATAAAATTTTAAGTATTTTATACATATAAAAATTATAGTCATAAGGTTAAATTTTAAAACCAAAATCTGCCTTCTAAATATTTATTCTGACACGTTTAAAAATGTCTTCCTTAGCCTTGGTGACAGAAGTTTCTCTTCAATGGTCACGGGTTAATATTGAGATTCATATCTAGTCAAAATGTTCAGAATATGTGGCTATTGAGTCCTCAAATAAGAATATCTATGTATTTTAATCTTTTATTTATTTATTTACACTCCAGATTTTATTCCTCCCCCAAACACTGTCCACCCTCCAACTATTCCACATCCCATATCTCCTCCTCACCCCTGTCTCCACAAGGATGTCCCCACCCCATACCCACCCCCATCCAACCAGACCTCTAAACTCCCTGGGGTCTCCACTCTTTTGAGGCCTAGGTCCATCTTCTCTGACTCAACCAAAACCCAGCAGTCCTCTGATGTATATGTGTGGGGGGCCTCATATCACCTGGTGTATGTATGCTGCTTAGTTGGTGGTTCTGTGTTTGAGAGATCTTGGAGGTCCAGCTTAATTGAGACTGCTGGTCACCCTCCTCCTCAGATTCTTCCAGCCTTTCCCTAATTCAACCACTGGGGTCAGCAGCTTCTGTCTGTTGGTTGGTTGCATCTGACTCTTTCAGCTGCTTGTTGGGACTTCCCAAGGGTAGTCATGATAGGTCTCGTTTTGTGAGTGCTCCACAGCCTCAGTAATAGTGCCAGGCCTTGGAGCCTCCCCTTGAGCAGGATCCCACATTGGGCTTGTCACTGGACCTTCTTTCCTCAGGCTCCTCTCCATTTCCACATCAGTCAGAGTTTTGACTGTAGGATAGCAACCCCCTCCCTCACATGATGCCCTGTCTTCATGCTGGAGGTGGGTTCTATAATTTTCCTCTCCTTACTGTCAGACCTTACATCTAAGGTCTCTCCCTTTGGGTCCTGGGGTCTCTCATCTCCCAGGTCTATGGTGCATTCTGGAAGGTCCCCTACCCTCTAATTCCCGAGGTTACCTGTTTCCATTTTTTCTGCTGGCCCTCATCATTTCACTCCTTTCACTCCTTTTTCCTCACCTAACACCAGATCAGGTTCACCCCCATCTAATTTTCCTCCGAAGTCCCTCTGTTTCCACTTGTGATTGCTTTCCTCTTCCTCCCTTGTGGGACTGAAGAATCCTCATTTGGGCCCTTCATCCTGTTGACCTTTTTGAGTTCTGTGGACTGTATCTTGGGGATTCTGTACTTTTTTTTCTTGGCTAATTAGTGAATCCATACCACGCATTTCCTATATTATTCTCTCCAAGGGTCACAGAATATGATGCAAGAAGCAGGAGAAAGAATGAAAGGACCAATGGATGGGGAGATTGCCATGGATCCCTGTCTTCTTGACATACCTTTGTATTTTCTTTTCATGAACTACCGGCACTATGCTAACTTGCCCAACGTGGTATAAAGGTAACTATTATTCATTAGAAGTAATTGCCATCTCAGTGGCTTACCACAGAACAAACTCACCCTTTCTGAACTCTGACTGGCTGGTTCAACTCACCTGTTTTAGACCAAACTCCTCCTCAAGCCAACTGATTCAAACCAGTTTCTCTTGGCTTCTCACTGACTTGCTGTGCTTGGCCTCATACTAACTTTGGCAACCTGTTCTAATATCTTGGCTTCTTCTCATTCTCTGGCTCATTCTGCCTTCAGCTGCATCTAATTGGTTTTCTCTACAACTGACATCATAAAACCACTGTGGTAAAATCTCCTTTTCCTTTCTTGCTGTGCTGCTCATAAGTAGTCTCTTTACTTTCCTGTCCTGTTCTCCTGAGAGGTGGGTATATCCTATCTCTGACTCATTCTATCATATCTTTCTCTGAGTTGTTATTTTGTATGACCCCCAAACCCCCAATTAGATCGCAGTCTCAAACATGGCTGCTTTCTTCTACAAACTAACTTTACATTCATTGTTAGGGATTAAAGGTTTGTACCAAGGGCATGTCTATACTCTAGCCATAACAATTAAAGGTGTGTCCTTCCTGTTAGATAGCAGAGACTCAGGAGTTTTTCGCATGTGATTTCTTACAACAGCAGCCAAATTCCTGGCCTAAAATTCCTCTATAGGATGGGAAATCTCAATTTTCCATAACAAATTGGCAAGAGACTCATGAGGCTCAACCCATCCTTAAGGAGATATTTATAATTAATGTGTTCTGAGGAAAGGTAATTACTTTGCTCCATGGTGAAGGCCCATTAAAGTTATCCATGGGCTAATAAACAATCCCCACCCCATTCTCATATAAACATTCCTAATTAAACTCTATGCCTGGTCACAAAACAAACAAAGAAATAATGAAGGATATGAAAATGACCTTGTGAAAAAGAAGAGCTTCAGAGGGAGTTGGAGGGGGATGAGCAATAAATGATTAAAATATATACCCGTAAGAAAATTTCAGACTATTAATAAACAAATATAAGATAAACTGATGAAGAGTAATCACCTTCTCCCTGAGAGATAGCATACATTACACTTACCTAATAGGTACATAAAATGAAGACTAGGATTCACCTGGGTAGTTGATGCTGTTTACATCTTCACTAAGCACTTTTCATGCTCTGTGTCTATAAACTCTGAAGAAACTTATTATGGTATGAGTGTATGTGTATGCATGTATATGTGTGTGTGTGCATACATGTGATTGTTCAGTTATTGAAAATCCATTACTTCTGCATAGCTAGCAAAAACATTTGATTTATACTAAGTCAAGATAGTTAATTTGTTAAAAGAAACTTTATAATTATGTTTTGTTGCTGTTATTTGTTTTGATTCTTTTGTTTATTTTACTTATTTTTTAGGAGGGCTGTCTGAATTGCTTACAGTGCAGTACTTTATTTTATGGCCTTTCTAAAATAAAATAGGAATTGTTGGAGTGTATACAATATTATACCCTGACAATATACTGTTGAATACTCCTACTAAGTAGTACATACAACCAGGTTCTCTTGTCCAAGAAAAGATTCTGACTCTGAGTTTTCAATGTTTGTTTTTTTCATGTTTACTAAGAATTATTTATAATATAAAATTTGTTTTTTATTTTCATCTAATATTTAAAGGCATGATTTGCCAGGGTTATCTGAAGCCTAAATATATGCATGTGTTCACAAACAATAGATTTATATTGATTACATGCATTACTATTGAGACACTGGACCCAGCCAAATTAAAGGAGTACAAATTAAATTTGACTCATGTTTTAAAATGGGATACAGTTCATTTAGGTAGTAAAGCATCTTGGCAGCTCAAAGGGGAAGTGGATCACATCCTGTTCTTAGTCAGAAATTGCTGAACGTGGGCATTCCGTATGTTTTCTCCTTTCCTGTGTCTTCACTCTTGATTGTCATATAATGGCACAGTGCTTGCTTACCCCCATGCATTTGGGTTAGGTTCCCTCTTCAGTTAAACCTTTCTGGAAAAAATTCACAGGTCTGCTCACATAGCACAGTTTTAGGGAAGTTGAGTATTGTTCTTTCAAGGTCTATAAAAATTACAAGAATTTTGATGAGGATTTTGTTAAATCTTTAGGTGACTAAAGAAGATGACTATTTTTATTATGTATATTTATACAATGGAATTACTATTCAGCTTAAAAAATATGTCATCAAGAGCCTCTTGGCATTAGCAATAGTGTCAGGTTTGGTGTCTGCAATGGTATGGATCTGTAGGTGGTGCTATCTCTGGATGGCCTTTCTTTCAGTCTCTGCTCAAATTGTTTTGTCCCTGCCTTTCCTTTGGACAGGAGCATTTCTGAGTTAAAAAATGTTGAGATAGTTTGGTGGCCCCATCCCTCAACTTGGGGTCATGTCTATCCACTGGATGTGGTCTCTGTAGGTTTTACCTCCCATTTGTTGGGTATTTTGGCTAAAGTCATCTGTATTGGGTCCTGGAAAACTCTTACTTCCCTGGCATCTGGGACTATTTAGTGGGTACCCCTATTTCTCATCTCCACTGATATATATTTCTGTTTATTTTTCTGACTCTATGTACTTCTCTCCTGTCCCTTCCTATACCTACCCCAGTCCCCCTTTTTTTTCCCTCTCTCTCCTCTTCCTGCCCAGGTCTCTCTTTCCCTCTATCTCTTATGATTATTTTGTTCCCCCTTCTATGTAGGATTTAAGCATCTATACTTTGGTCTTCCTTCTTTTTAAACTCCATATGTTTTGGGGGTTGTATTGTGGGTATTCTGAGATTTCAAGAGAGGTTCTACCCACACTTGACCAATACAGATTCAAATACTTACCAACAACTTTCAAAATGACCCTGGAAACCCAAATGGAAAAGCTAAGAGAAGGACTGAAAGATCTGAAGGGGATTGCAACCCCATAAGAAGAACAGTATCAACTAACTGAAATACCCAGAGCTCCCAGAGACAAAACTACCAAGCAAACATTAAAACATGGAGGGATCTATGGCTCCAGATACATTGTAGTGGATGATGGTCCTATCTGACATCATCAGGAGAGGAAGCTCTTGGTTCTATGAGGCTTGATGCCCCAGTGTAGGGGGATACAAGAGCTATGAGGCAGGAATAGGTGAGTGGGTGGAGGAGCATCCTCATTAAGGCAAAGAGGAGGGGGGAGAGGGCGTATGGGATAGGGGATTTGTGGATGGGTAACCAGGAAGAAGAATATTATTTGAAATGTAAACAAATAAAATTATCAATACAAATAAAATGAATAGCAAAACATGAAAATTATGTCATGAAATCTGCTGACAATTGAATGTACCTAGCAAAAATCATCTCCAGTGAGGTAATCCAGACCAAAAAAAAAAAAAAAAAAAAAAAAAACCCAAAATCAAAAACAAAAAAACAAATCAAAAGAAAAATAACATAGTGTGTACTCATTTATAAGCAGATATTAGCTAGTGGTAAAGGGATCATGCTATAGTCCACAGACCCAGGAAGTCTTAGAAGAAAGCAGAGCTTAAGGGGCGAATGAACGGATCTTCTTAGAAAGTGGAAATAGCATAGGTTTAAAGGGTGGAGTAGAAAGTGGGGAAACTGGAAAATGAAGAATAATGTGGGAGATGGAGCCTCTTATTAATGGGAGACAGGGAGTGAAGAACGGTTATTCTCTGTAATCAGAGCAGGTTTCAAGTAGAGAGATTTGGATACCAACTTACCCCCAACTTATAGTTTGTCCTTCCTAAATGATGTCCTGGGACTGTAGCATAGCATAATCATCATCAGAGACATCAGAAAGACTTTATCCAGGAACTAATAGTACTAGATGCAGAGTCCCACAGCCACATATTAGGTGGAGCTCAGGCAGTCTTATAATAAAGGGGGAGGAAGGAGTGGAGAAATCACAGGTATCAAGGACACCACAAGAATACTTTCCACAGAATCAGCTGACCAAGACTCAAATAGGATCAACAAGATCAGGGAGCCTGTACAGGTCTAAATATGTCTGTTGCATATATGCTATGGTTGTAAAGCTCAGTGTTCTTAGGGAAGTCCTAACAGTGAGGGCTGTCTCTTTTCCCTGCCTTTAAGATCCCTTTCCATCTTCTAGGTTGCTTCAGTCATACTTTGTGTGGAAAAAAAAGACCCTGGTCTTATTGTAGCTTATAATGGTTAATTTGGACATGTGGGATGCCATATGTCCCTGGAAGGCCTGATCTCTTCATGGGGAGGTGAAATGGAAGTGTGGATTAGGGAAAAGTGGGAGGGGTGGAGAATATACTGGGGAAAGGGGAGAGATGGTAACTGCAGTTGATATATAATAGATGAAAGAAGAATTAGTCACACAAATAAAATTATACATAAGGTAAAATTAATAAAGTAAAATGTAAAGGAACAAATTATTTTTTCACACTAAGCATATGGCTTTCCACTGTATTTAAGTAATAAATGAGAAGAAATGTGGTATAGCCTTGGAAAAATATTCAGTCCTTGATTTTGGATTTCGTTTCCTTTTTCTTTCTTTCATTTTAAGTTAATTAATTTCTTTTTCTTAAAATAGAAAGACTCAAAATTTTAAGCCTCTACCCTTGTAGTCCTGGTAATATGAGGCCAATACCTAGAACCCAGGTTTTTGTAAAGGTAAGTGCATTATTTAAAAGTTGTTCTCTGATCTATCTACCATCATTATGGCATGACATACACCTTGGCTTTCTACCTCTGTTAGACACACATGCACACACAGAGACACAGACAGACAGACACACACAAGTTGGCAAGAATATCTAACAAATATTAGCTTCCAGCTAAAGTACTCAGTGATTGAATGTGAGATGCTTGCAAATTTAAAGGGGTTTCACTGTGATTATTATTATTATCATTATTATTATTATTATTGTTGTTATTTTTAGAAGTCATTTGATGCATAAGCATCATATTCTAATTAAGCATAGTTATTTAGTTTATACATAGATCTTATTTTATGAATATGTGTGTCTTATATACTATAAGTAACATTTTACAAATTTCTAATTTGTTATTTATACATCTGTGCTTTTATCTAGGTCTTTCTTTGGTAAGAAACTACTACTTTATGTGAGGCATGAACTCCATGCATAGAAATATCAGAATTCCCAATACACACTTACAGTGGTAAATTCGGCTCTAGGCTTTCTGGCAAGCGGCACATAATGGCATATGGTACAGGGAAAGGACTCTCTGCTTCTGCCATTTTTACTCTCCCCTCCAAAAATATCCTGGAAATGGAACTGCTGCAAGCAAATTGGAAGCAAAATTGTTCATAATACAGATTTCCTTGCATGTCTTTGTACATGGTTAAAGAAAATATGAAGGCAAATCTCCTGCTTTCCTTATAGAAATCAGGGCGTTTAAGTGAGCAGTAATTGTCATAGGAAATTGCTTCACAACTCTGAGGCAGGCAATGTAAAGTAAATAAAATTCAAAAGTGAAGATTTTCACAAAGTAGCAAGGGTTGATTAATAAAATCAACACCTATGCTTGTGAAAATTAGCTCTACCTCTTCAGTCATCAAGTGTGCTAGTTGACAGATAACTCTCGGAACTCTCTCTAAACAAAATCATTACAAGCAAACTCCTCATGGGATGGAAAGATAACTGTTCTCAAACCAGTGCTGTTATTCAGTCCAGGTGTCTTAAAGAATCTGAACACAAAGACTATGTTTGTGGTATTATGAATCTCAAATCATGGTGCTAAATTGTCAGACAAATGTGAATTTCAACATTCAAGACTCTTAGGCTGGATTACACTAATGAGCATAACAGTGAAAAAACATCACAGATGCTAAATGACCATCTTAGTCAGTGTTCCCTTTATTTTACACAGCTTTCTATGTTTTCAATGATTCATTTTCCCAGGGACCAGGGTTTTTCAGCTTCTACTCTTGGCCATCCATTCTCCTTCATACTGAGGTGTTTATATATTTCTATTGATGCCTTATCACAAGCCAAGAATATTGAAACTGTCCTCATTTTCCATATTCTTAAATAATGTACTATTTTTGACTAGTTTTAGTAAAGCTCATAGAATCTATTAATCACCACATAAATTCCTCTTAGGTGATGCATCACTCAGGACAGAAAATGTAAGTTTATATAGTTTCTCCTCAACAATCCTGGACAAGAAATCATACCAAACCTCAAGAGAATCAAGGGAGAAAGGCTATCCAGAGATCCAGAATGCAAATAAAAAACATGAATAAGTGAATTATTTAAAAATTTAAAAATGTTATAATCATTGTCGTTTCTGTTATTATAACTAAGTCATAGTCTGAACAGTCTCCTGATCGAAAAGTCTCCTGAGTTCTGAGATTCTGTATGTGTCACTATATCCTGCTCAGATCTTTGAAACCTTTAGATTACACTATGCCAAAGAACAAAATACAAAATGAGTCTACCACTTGCTTAGGGCCTTCTTAAAACTGGACATTGGTACAAGAATTAGCCATGGAACACATTAAAAGTATTGTTTTGTTGTGTTTTTAATTTAGTTTATACTTTGCTTGTTGTTTGGTTTCTTTGGATTAGGAGCTGTTATGTGTCTGAATGGGAGAATAGAAAGAGTAGAAGTTTGCATTTTTCAAAGTACCCACCAGAAAAGAATTTTTAATGAAGGTATTAATTCATTAAGAAATGTGATGAGAACACAATCCAAAGAAATTAGCATGTGGAAAGGGAAGACTCAGATGGCTATAGAGGATAATAGAAGTGTAAATTACTGTTAACAAGATAATTCCAATACAAAATTCACAAGTAAAATTGCAAATAGAGAATATGAAAAAAGAAAGAAATAGAAAGGCATTACATATGAATAGATAGACAACCCTATCAAAAATTGTCCTCAGAAGATGAAGGATGCTTGTAGATCTTAAGAATCATGGCTGTACAATGATATTCTCAGAGTGTGCAAAGAGGGAATCCTTCTAAGTTTACTTTTGCTGAAATTACTACTTTATTACCTAAACCTAGTAAAAAACTTAAAGAATATAGAATTATTAACCGATATTATCTTGACAACAAACTTAGAATATATTATCTGTGATGTACTCAAAATAAAAAAAGAGAGTATCAAATGTGGCTAAGTAAATACAACATGTTCTAGTGTAATTCTTTTCAGAGTGCTGGTATGATTTATTATGAAAATACATCAATGTATCTCATTATACACAAGAAGAACAAATATGAAAACAGCAGAAATGTGAAAAAGGTATTTTACAAAAGATTTAAGTAAATATATGCTAATAAAATATGCTTAAATGTAAGTATTGACTCCAAATTGATGTTTCTCTTCTTACATATTTAGTTTTTGCTTATATATTGCATCCAGACTGAATTTTCCTTTCCCTTTTCTTTTCCCAGTTTCTCGCCTGACTTTCTTCTGCATCTACTTTTCCTCAATTCCCCTCTGAAAAGGACGGGCCTCCCAAGGATATCAACCAAATATTCAATATCAGATTGCAATATGATTAGGCACCTCCCTTCTATTAAAGTGGTCAAGGAGATACAGTGGGAGGAAAGGAGTCACAAAAGCAAGCAAAAGAGCCAGAGATAGCCCTTTTCCTACTATTAGGTATCTCACAAGAAGATTAAGTTACACAACTTTATTATACATGCTGAGCACCTAGGTCCATCCCTACAGGCTCCCTCACTGTAGGTAGAGTCAGTCTATGCTAGACCCTATGAGTTGAGGTTAGGTGATTCTGGTTGTTTTCTTGTCTTGTTTCTGTCCCCTCAAAATCCTCCCTTCTCTTCCACAGGATTCTTTGAGCTTCACCTGTTTGTCTGTGGGTTTCTAAATATGTTTTCACCAGTTGCTGGATGAATTCTCTCTGATGACACTTATGCTGTGCTCCTGTATGTAAGTATAGCAGAATAGCAACATAATCTATCATATAAACAAACTGAAGCAAAACCAAAGCATATGGTCTTATCATTAGATACTGAAATGACCTTTGATGAAATTCAGTGCCCTTTCTTGAAAGAAGTATTGGAAAGATAAAGCATACAAGGCAAACCTAAACATATGACCCCAAGAATTATACCAGAGAATTACTATAGCTAATAAGTGACTTCATCAAAGTGCGTAGATATAAAATTAACTAAAAAAAAAAGTAGCCTTCCCCTATACAAAAGGTCAACAGGCTGAGAAAGAAATATGGGAAACAACACCTTCAAAATAATTACAAATATATAAAATATCTTGCTGTAACTTTAACCAAGCAAGTGAAAGATCTGTATGATAAGAACTTCAAGTCCCTGAAAAAAGAAATTGAAGAACTCATAAAATAGAAAGATCTTCCATGCACATGGATTAGTAGGGTTAGCAGAGTAAAAATGTTCATCTTAAGAAAAGAATTCTACAGATTAAATGCAATCCTTATCAAAATCCTAACTCACTTCTTCTCAGTTAGAAAGAGCAATTCTCAACTGCATATGGAATAACAAAAAACCAAGGATAGCCATAAAAAAAATCTCAACCACAAAAGAACTTTTGGGGTAATCCCCATCCCTGACTTCAAGCTATAAGAGCATTAGTGATAAAAAATTTTATGGTATTGGTACAGCGACAGATATGTCCATCTATGGAATAGAATTGGAGACCCAGAAATAAATCCATACACCTATGGACACTTGATCTTTGGCAAAGAATACAAAAACATACAGTAGAAAAAAAGAAAGCATCTTCAACAATTGGTGCTTATCTAACTAACTGGCAGTCTGTATGCAGAAGAATGCAATTGATCTATATTATCCACTTATACAAAGCACAAGTCCAAGTGTATCAGGAAATTCCAAATAAAACCAGGGACACTGAATCTATTAGAAGAGAATTGAGAAAACGCCTCTAATTGAAAATGGCCTGAACATATCATCAATGACACAGGCTTTAATATCAACAATCAATGAATGAGACCTCATGAAACTGAATAACTTCTGTAGGGGCAGACACCTAGCTTATCTGCTCCAGTGAAGACACCATATCCTGAGCCATCCTAGAGGATACGGTACACTCAGAGCAGTTGTCCTTTATGCTGGGGCAGACTGCTAGCTGGTCTGCTCCCATGAAGGCACCATATCCTTAGCCATCCCAGAAGATCCTCTGCACTTAAAGCAGTCAGGCAACTGACACCATAGCCTGAGGCATCCCAGGAGATCTGCTGCATACTGGGCAACAGAAAAACTGGATGTCAGCTCCCCTGAAGAAATCACAGCTTGAAGGCATGCAGAGTAACTTACCCAACAGACTTAAAGCCTTCCTGGAGTTCTTCTACAGGGAAACAGAAACCACAGTCCCCCTTACCCACCCACCGAACATCTTCACAAGGACAACAACTTGACTGCTCCAGTGAAGTCCCAATAGACTGAAGGCCACTCAGGAGATCTACTGTAGCCTTGGCAACAGAGAAGATCAGCAGCTTCTCTGCCTATTTGAAGAGCCTCCAGTTGGAATGCCCCACAGGTGGTCTGCTACTGCCAGGGCCACAGACCTACCAGGAGACCTGAAGCAACCCAGGGACAAAAGAGGCAAATTTCAGACAAAGTCACTCAGACCAACAGGGATATTCAGATGGCAAGGGGCAAGTGCAAGACCATAAACATAAGGAGCCAAGATACATGGGCATCATCAGCACCCAGTTTGCCCACACCAGCAAGGCCTGAGTACAGGAATACACTGGAAAATCAGGAATATGTCCTAAAATCCTATCTCTTGAAGATAATAGAGTCCTTTAAGGAGGATATCAATAACTAAATGAAAAAAATATAGGAAAATACAGTTAAGCAGGTGAAAGAATTGAATAAAGTGGTTTAAGAACTAAATACAGAAGAAGAAACAATAAAGATAACACAAATGGAAGCAAGCCTGGAAATGGAAAACCTAGGAAAGAGGTCAGGAAATGCAGATGTAAATATTGCCAACAGAATACAAGAGGTTGAAGGGAGACTCTCGGGTGTAGAAGATATCAGAGAAGAGATTAACACAACTGTCAAAGAAAATTTGAAACATAAAAATTTCCTAACCCAAAACATCCAGGAAATACAGGACACAATGAAAGGACCAAATCTAATACTAATCAGAATAGAGAAGAATGAAGATTCCCAATTCATAGGACCTGAAAATATCTTCAACAAAATCATAGAAGAAAACTTCGCCAATCTAAAGAAAGAGATGGCCATAAAGGTAAAAGAGGGCTGTAGAACACCAAATAAATAGGAACAGAAAAGAAAATCCTCTCATCACATAATAATCAAAACACTAAATTCACAGAATAAAGAAAGAATATTAAAAGCTACTTCAAGAGAAAAGAGCCAAGAAACATAAAAGGTAGACCTATTAGAATTACAGTAGACCTCTCAACAGAGACTGTGAAAGCCAGAGAGCCTGGTCAGAGGTCAAATCAATTCTAAGAGAACACAAATGCCAACCCAAGCTATTATATCCAGCATAATTCTCAATCAAAATAGATGTAGAAACCAAAACATTCCAGGACAAAACAAAATTCAAGCAGTATCTATCTACCAATCCAGCCCTACAGAGGATCCAAGAAGGAAAATTCTAACACAAGGAAGGAACCTGTACCAAAGAAAGGACAAGAATTTAAGCGTCTCACAACAAAGCCTAAAGGAGAATTACAAGCACATAAACTCACCTACAAAAACAAACATATCATGAACCAAAAGTCATCTTTCTTTAATATGGCTAAATATTAATAGACTCAACTCACCTATAAAAAAAGTCATAAGCTAGCACACTAGATTCACAATCAAGATCAGCATTTTTCTGCATACAGGAAACACAGGTCAAGAACAAAGACAGATATTATCTCAGAATAAAAGGTTGGAAAAATATCTTTCAAGAAATGGTTCCGGGAAAAAAAAGCTGGAATTGCCATCCTAATGTCCAATAAAATAGACTTTCAACCAAAAATTACCAAGCATGATGAGGAAGGATATTAGTGTGGGGGGGAAGGCTCTGTGAAGGAGTGTGGGCAGAAATTGGGGGGAAGAGGGGAAGCTGACCTGGTATTGGGTGAGGGAAAGGACTGAAGCCCTGAGGATTAGCAGAAAGAATGGAAATAGGCAACCTCAGGATGTAGGATATTGGGAAGACCCTCCAGACTGCACTAGAGACCTGAGAGGTGAGAGATTCTCAAGACTCAAAGGGAGGGACCTTAGATGAAATGTCTGACAATACGGAGAGGGAACTTACTGAGCCCAGCTCCAGCAGGAATACAGTGCATCAAATGAGGAAGGGGGTTACAATCTCACAATCAAAACTCTGACCCATAATTATTCCTGTCAGAAACATCTGGAATGGAAATGGAGAGAAACCTGAGGAAAAGAGGATCCAGTGACAGGCCCAATTTTGGATCCAGCTCAAGGGGTGGTCCCAAGGCCTGACACCATTACTGAGGCTATGGAGCACTCACAAAAATGGGAAGACTCAATAAGCAGCTGAAAGAGTCAAATGCAGATATGTGTGCCCAAACAATGGACAGAAGCTGCTGACACCTGTGGTTGAATAAGGAAAGGCTGGAAAAAGCTGGGGTGCAGGGCGACCCTGTAGGAGGACCTGCAGTTTCAATTAACCTGGACCCCTGAGATCTCTGAAACACTGGATCACCAACCAGGCAACATTCACAAGCTGATATGAAGTCCCTAACTCATATACAGTAGAGGGCTATGTTATGGGATACTGAACCTAATTGTCAAGAGACTGGAGGCCCCAGGGAGTTTAGAGGTCAGGTATGGTGGGGGTAGGGTGTGGAGACATCCTGGTGTAGACAGAAGGGTAGGCAGGAGTTATAGGATATGGAACTGTCAGAAGGTGGATGGGGGTGGGGGCTGAATAAAATCTGAAGTTTACAAAATATGAATTAATTAATAAAAATAAAAAAGTATATAGGAAAAAAATAAAAATTCCATGAACTCAGAAATAACTGTTTTTATATGTCCCTTAAGAAAATATTAGAATTTGATAGCTGTACAGGTCTGAGAGTCTTATTGATTTAGTTATTTCATATTTCTTTTATCTTAGATGCACGGCTGGAGTTCAGGAATTGCTCAGTAAATAAATGTGTGAATATGATGTTTCTGAAAGCAAAACAAAACCAGAGCTTTAAGTTTTGAAGATGGAAACTCTATCTTCACACTTTTAATGAGAATATTCAAATTTACTTGGATTTATTTTGTACTATATCTTGTTGCAATGTAGCCCCACACAATTGCCCTTTTATATTCGTCCAAGCATCCAGCTTGTCCAGGTTCATACACTGCTATTTCTGCATTAAAGGAGATACTGAAAGCAATGACAATTTGACTTTGATTTTACTCATGTTTCTTTCTCTTTATAGTTACCCAGGGAGGGTCTTTACATGTGTTATTTATGTTAGCAGCACGATAGATTTCAATATATGAGAAATTTCTATAGGTCTTATAGTTACCCTGGGAGGGTCTTTACATGTGTTATTTATGTTAGCAGCACGATAGATTTCAATATATGAGAAATTTCTATAGGTCTGTTGGGAGAAATTACTAGATTTACTAGAGATATAGAATTTAGGAAGTGGTAAAAGACCCAAAATAAGAATTAAAATTATGCAATATTAAAACAAATCTGCCAATTTATAGACCTGTCCATTCATGAAAGGAGAAGAAACAGATCTCTGGTATTTAGTAATATACAGTGAAGGTATAAATCAAAAAAATCTCTGTAGAAGTTTTCAGCAGGTTTGAAATAGAAAGCTCCATACAAAATTTGTGGCTATTATTTCGACTTTTTGTTTCTGTGTCTTCTAGGATTTTTTCAATTATGACAATTTAGACATATAAAGAAATTTTTAAAAAATATCTTTCAACAGAATTAATTAATATTCATGAGCAGAGAGCATATCTCTAAGGATGGAGACTGTAATGGAGATAATAATGAGTGTTATAAATGATAGTAACCATCATAGCATAATGGTTAAATTGATTTTCTCCAGTTGATACAACTATTGGGAGGGAATAGTTGGGAAGAGGGTTCTTGTGTGTCTTGAACTAATTTCAAACTAATTTCAGGAACCTGAAACTGGTTTATATCTTTTATTGAAAATATATTCTTTTTGCACATAATGTATTGTGAATATGGTTTCCTTCCCTCTACTCCTTCAAGTTCCTCCTCATGCCCCTCCCTTTCAGATATGTTCCCTTTCTATTTCTCAATAGAAAATAACAGGATTCTTAAGTATGCTATCATATCATCTGTGAATAGTGATAGTTTGACTTCTTCGAAAAAATTTGACCAGAGAACTCCTACAGCTGATAAACAACTTCAGCAAAGTGGCTGGTTATAAAATCAACTCGAGCAAATCAGCAGCCTTCCTATACTCAAAGGATAAGCAGGCTAAGAAAGAAATTAGGGAAATGACACCCTTCACAATAGCCACAAACAATATAAAGTAGTATCTTGGTGTGACTCTAACCAAACAAGTGAAAGATTTGTAGGAAAGAAACTTCAGGTCTCTGAAGAAGGAAATGTAATAAGACCTCAGAAAATGGAAAAATCTTCCATGCTAGTGGATTGGCAGGATTAATATAGTTAAAATGGCAATCTTGCCAAAAGCAATATACAAATTCAATGCAATCACCATCAAAATCCCAACTCAGTTCTTCATAGAATTAGAAAGAGCATTTCTCAAATTCATCTGGAATAACAAAAAACCCAGGATAGCTAAAACTATTATCAACAGCAAAAGAACTTCTGGGGTGAATCAATATCCCGGACCTCAAGCAATATTACAGAGCAGTAGTGTTAAAAACTGCATTGGATTGGTACAGTGGCAGGGAGGTGGATCAATGGAATAGGATTGAAGACCCAGAATTGAACCCACACATATATGGCCAAGTGATCTTCATAAAAGGAGCTGAAAACATCCAGTGGAAAAAAGATAGCCTTTTCAACAAATGGTGCTGGCTCAACTGGAGGTAAACAAGCAGAAGAATGAGAATGATCCACTCTTATCTCCTTGTACTAAGCTCAACTCCAAGTGGATCAAGATACATATAAAACCAGATACACTAAAACTAATAGAAAAGAAACTGGGGAAGAGCCTTGAGGACATTGGCTCAGGGGAAAAATTCCTGAACATAACACCAATTGCATCTCTTATATCTCTTGTACTCTTTCTGATTCCTCTTCCTCAGAGTTCTTTCAGCTTTTTGGAGAAGGATGTGATGGAGAAGGAGACTTTTGATTTGATTTGACTCACACAGTAAAAGGTCTGACTCTGATTTAACACTAGAAAAGATGGAGATGTAGATTTCAAGAGGATTAACAGTTGGATAGTAAGAAAAGCATCAAGGCCAGGGAGATAGTTCAGTGTGTAAAAACTGTGGCTACCACGTTAGGCAGCTTCAGTTCAATTCCTGAAATTCCCATGGTGAAAATAGCAAACTGACTTCTCCACATTGTTCTTTATTTCCAACAAGTATGCTGTGGCATACACATGATTCCCTCTCTCTCTCTCTCTCTCTCTCTCTCTCTCTCTCTCTCTCTTTCTCTCTCTCTCTCTCTCTCTCTCTCTCTCTCTCTCTCTGTATTTCTGTCTATCTCTGGCTGTCTCTCACTTAATATATGTGAACAACTAAAAATTATTATTTGGGCTGCTTCCTCAAGCCTCAATAGGAGAGGATGCTCCTAGTCATACTGTAATTTGATAGGTCAGGACCGCTTGATATCCATGGGAGGCTTCCCCTTTTCTGAAGTGGAGGAGTGGGTAAGAGTGAAGGACTGTAAGAAAGGAGGAAGGGGAACCTGCAGTTCTGATTTAAAGTAAATAAAGAAATTAATAAAAAGTAGCATTATAAAAAAGGAAATACTGATATTTTAACATAAAATGATAAGAAGACTGAATGAAGTAGGTAGGTACTTAGAATTTTATTTTCATTTCACTGAGACCAAAAATGCAGGCATCCACTCAATATAATCCTGATGCTACTTGGAGATACAGAGGTGTTAGTGAAATAATCCAGTAATTAATAAACACAAGACTACTAGGTAATGCTCATTCCTGGTATATAATAAAATTTAGCAAGATTTCAATTTCTAAACTCACTGCTGAATTCTGAAGTTGAGAAATTTCTTTCATCTATTCTTATTTCATTCACAAATTACATACACTTTAGGAAAGAATAACAATGAATATCAAGGATTTTATTTATTAATTCCAATCTTTGTGATTCCCATGAGCAATACCACACAATATATTTAAGTTTATACTTTATTTATATAAATTGAAATGCATAATTTTTGCTAAGACCTTTACTGTCATTTATTCAAGAGGCTGTGAAAGGAGGACTATAAATTCAAGGACTGGTAGGGCTCCTGTAAGAATTGAAGGTAAGTTTAACATTGAAGACTGTCTCAGAACACACAAATGCACATATGCACACACACACATATCATCATCATCCACATGCACACATATATACTATTTTATAAGGAAAATATATTTATGTATGTATGTATAAGTATATATGCATGTATACATATATATACACATATATAAATATATAGGCATATATATGAATATATTAGATGAACTATAATTAACCTACTGACTGGGTAGCAATATGTAGTAAATATGTTTGTGGGAAACATTCCTCACTGAGATGTCATGTATTATGAGAGTAAAGTTAATACTTTTCAGAATCAAAGTAATTTATTTGGAGGTTGCACCTTCTGACATAGATGCAGAAAATTACAAAGTATTTCTTCCATGTCCTAATAATTAGTGATGTCAGTATTCATAAATAAAAACACAATTCAGATTTGGCTCCAATTTCACCCCTTTTCAGGGGAAAATCATACAACAACATGTGGTATAGAAAAGAAAAGGAGATCATGTAGTTCTCAAGCAACACTTAGGGATATCTCAGTCACATCAAATACATTAGAAGACAGGGGAAAGATATCAAATGGAAATTTTTCTCAGTAATCACTTAATAATTTAATTATTAGAAGAATTAAGAGAACTATTAATATCATAACTTTAGTGTGACCCTTAACAGGAGTAGAAGTAATAAAGCCCACATCAAATGTACCTGATAGTGGAACAAGCAAGAACATTTTGAAGGAACTCATTGTCTGTTCAAATCTGACTTTATTATTTTTCAAAAGTGTTCAGTATGAATGACAAAAATGCATTTTAAAAAAGTTTGATGTGATGAGATGTAGGAAATACCACCATAATCAAAACAGCCTTTAAAGTGGATCTAAATTGGTCTCTAATTGAATTTAGCAAACAAGGACTATAAAATAACAATGCAAAATTGTTTAAAGAGATTACAGAAGAATATGAGAAAATTCAGAGGATGGATGATATAATAAAGGAATAAATATAAACCAAATTAACTTGCACAATCTCTAAATCATAGGGCCTCCCACAAAAGTCTCATTGGATATGCTGCCAGTTAAAATCACAAGTCAGGGTCATTTTGATTTGCATTTCTCTGAACACTGAGGACACTTCTTTAGGTGCTTCTCAGCTATTCCAGATTCCTCAGTTGTGTAATCTCCATTTAGTTCTATATCCCACTTTTTTAAGGTTGTTTGGTTCTTTTTTGATTAGTTTCTTTTACTTTTACTTTTACTTTTTTTTTCTTTTCTTTCTTTCTTTTTTTTTTTTTTTTTTCCGTCTTTTCAAGACAGGGTTTTACTGTGTAGCCCCGGCTGTCCTGGAACTCACTCTGTAGACCAAATTGGCCTTGAACTCAGAAGTCTCCTACCTCTGGGATTAAAGGCGTGTGCCACCACTGCCCAGTGATTAGTTTCTTAAGTTCTTTATATATTTTGGATATTAGCCCTCTAACAGATGTGGGATTAGTGAAGATTTTTCCCCAATCTGTAGGTTGCCATTTTGTCTTATTGACTATGACCTTTGCCTTGCAGAAGCTTTCCAATTTAATGAGGTCCCATTTATCAATTCTTGATATTGGAGCATGAGCCATTGGAGTTCTGTTTAGGAAATTTCCCAGTGTGCCAATGAGTTGAAGAGTCTTTCCCTCTTTCTCTTCTATCAGATTCAATGTATCTGGTTTTCTATTGAGGTCCTTGATCTTCCTGGACTTGAGTTTTGAGTAAGGTGACAAATATGGGTCTATTTTAATTTTCTACACACAGACAGCCAGTTGGACCAGCACCAATTATTGAATATGCTTTCTTTATTCCATTGTATATTTTTTGCATTTTTGTCAAAGATCAAGGTCCATAAGTGTGTGGTTTCAATTCTGGGTCTTCAATTCTATTCCATTGATCAACACGTTGGTCTCTCTATCAATACTGTGCAGTGTTTTTATCAGTATTGCTCTGTATTAAAGCTTGAGGTCAGACCCTGAGATTCTACCTTACACCAATCAGAATGGCTAAGATCAAACCTGCAGGTGCCTACACATGTTGGAAAGCATGTGGAGAAAGAGAAACACTCCTCCATTCCTCATAGGATTGTAAACTGATAGAAACACTCTGGAAATCAGTCTGGAGGTCCTCAGAAAGTTGGAAATAGATCTACCTGAAGACCCAGCTATACCACTCTTGGGAATATACCCAAAAGATACTCTACCATACAACAGGGACATGTGTTCCTCTATGATCATAGTGGCCTTATTTGTGATATCCAAAAGGTACAAACAACCCAGATGTCCCATGACAGAAGACAGAATATGTGACTCATTTACACAATGGAATACTACTAATCTATTAAAAATGAGGATATCCTGAGTTTTGAAGGCAAATGAATGGAACTAGAAAAGATCCTTGTGAGTGAGGTAACTCAGACCCAAAAGGACATGCATAGTATGAACTCACTAATAAGTGAATGTTAGCCAAAATAAATAAATAAATGAATGAATGAATGAATGAATAAATAAATAAATAAATAAATAAATAAATAAATAAAACTCAAGATGTAGTCCATAGAACTCAAAAAGTTCAACAATCTGGCATGCCCAAATGAGGATGCCTCAGTTCAACTTGGGAGAGAGAACAAAGCAATCACAAGTGGGGAAGGAGAGAGAGACTGGGAGGAAAAGTTGACAGTGTGGGGGAGGGAGTGGAGGGAAGAGGGGAATCTGACTGGGGGAGGGAAAAGTTCAGAAGTCCTGTCTGTGGTCCAGCAGAAAGAATGGAAACAGGCAACCTTGGGAGATAGGAAGGTGCAGGGGCCAGGGGGGCAGGGGGAGGACCTTCCAGAATGCACCAGAGACCTGGGAGGTAAGAGACACTCAGGACTCAAATGGAGGGGCCTTAGATGAAATGCTTGAGAGTAGGGAGAGGGAACTTATAGATCCCACTGCCAACAGGAAGACAGGACACCCCACAGTCACAACTCTGACCCATAATTATTCTTCTCTGAAAGAATTACAGGGATGGAAATGGAGAGGAGCTTGATGAAAAGAAGGTTCAGTGACAGTCCCAAGGTTGAATCCAGCTCAAGGGAAGATCCCAAGGCCTGACACTGTTACTATGGCTATGGAGTCCTCACAAAAAGGGACACAGCATGACCACACTCAGGAAGTCCCATCAAGCAGCTGAAAGAGTCAGATGGAGATATTTGCAACCAACTAATGGACAGAAGCAGCTGACTCCTGTTGTTGAATTAGAGAAGGCTGAAAGAAGATGAGGAGAAGTGCAATCCTGTAGGACTACTAGCAGTCTCAATTGATCTGGACCCTGAGATTTCTCAAACACCGGACCACCAAACAGGTAGCATACACTAACTGATATGAGGCCCCTAACACACATACAGTAGAGGACTCCCAGGTCTGTGTTCATTCAGAGATGATGCATTTAACCCTCACAAGACTGGAGGTCCTAGAGAATTTAGAAGTTAGGTGGGATGGGGGTGGGGACATCCATGTGGAGACAGGGGTTGGGGAGGAGGTATGGGATGTGGAAGAGTAGGAGGGTTGATAGGGGTGGGGTAGAATAAATTGTGGAGTGTAAAAAATAACAAATTCATTAAAAATCACAAGTCACATGTAAGACATCAGTCATAACATGACAAGGGACATTGCCAAAGTGTCCTGGAAAAAGGGAAAGTAAGGTTGAGGACTAAATCAGAATCTTAAAAACATTTCTGATATATGTGTTTATTGATATTATTTTATCTTCTGTCCTAGCATAAGATATATAATTATCACCTTTCTATATTTAGAAATCTAAATGGTATTAGATATGGAGATATACCAAATAAGTTATATTTTTATCTTTGATAAATATATACTAACCATACTTATCATTATATTTTGTGTAATAATTCAAGCCATATATATGAACATATATACATACATACATATATACATATATGCACACATACATATATACATATATATACATATATAATGGATATTTTTCTTTTTGATTAGATATTTTCTTTATTTACATTTCAAATGTTATCCCCTTTCATTGTTTCTCCCCCCCAAAACACAATCTTTCCCATTCCCCTACCCCTGCTTACCAACCCACCTATTCCTGCTTCCCTGTCCAGCATTCCCCTATACTGGGGCATCCAGCCTTCTGAAGACCAAAGGTCTCTCCTCCCTTTGATGTCCAACAAGGCCATCCTATGCTACTTATGCATCTGGAGGCATGGGCCCCTCCATGTGTATTCTTTGATGGTAGTTTAGTCCCTGGGAAATCTGAGGTACTGAATGGTTAAAATTGTTGTTCCTCCTATGGGGCTGGAAGCTCCTTCAGCTCCTTGGGTCCTTTTTCTAGCTCCTTCATTGTTGACCTTGTGTTGACTCCAATGGTTGACTGAGAGCACCCACCTCTGTATATGTCAGGTACAGGCAGAGTCTCACAGGAAGCAGCTATATCAGGCTCCAGTCAGCAAGCCCTTGTTGGTATCCACAATACTGTCTTGGTTTAGTGACTGTATATGGGATGGAATCCCAGGTAGGGTAATCGCTGAATGATCTTTTCTTTCAGTCTCTTCTCCATATTTTGTCTCTGTCTCTCCTCCATAGGTATTTTATTTCCCCTTCTAAGAAGGACCAAAGAATCCATAGTTTGGTCTTCCATCTACTTTAACTTCCTTTGGTCTGTGAATTTTATATTGGGTATCCAAATTTCTGGGTTAATATCCACTTATCAATGCGTGCATACCATGTGTGTTCTTTTGTGATTGGGTTACCTCACTAAAGATGACATTTTCTAGTTCCATTTATTTGCCTGCAAATTTCATGAATTCGTTGCTTTTGATAGCTGAGTAGTATTAACAACCACCTCACACCAGTCAGAATGGCTAAGATGAAAAACTCAGTGGACAGCAGATGCTGGCAAGGATGTAGAGAAAGAGAACACTTCTCCACTGCTGGTGGGATTGCAATCTGGTACAACCACTCTGGAAATCAGTTTGGCACGTCACTATCCATATGTATAAGAGGAGCACAAGCCTCACCCTCTCATTTCCCCTCTTCTCTTTCCACGGTCACCTTTGCCCTTTCCCATCTTAATAAACCTCAAGTGGAACTGTTTAAAAAAAAAGAAAAAAGAAAACAAAAGAAAATTGGACATAGTACTACCAGAGGACCCAGCTATACAAGTCCTGGGCATATATCCAAAAGATTCTCCAATATGTAGTAAGGACACATGCTCCACTATGTTCATAGCAGCCTTATTTATAATAGCCAGAAGCTGGAAAGAAACTAGATGTCCCTCAACAGAGTAATGGATACAGAAAATGTGGTACATTTACACAGTGAAATTCAACTCAGCATGGATTTTTTTTCATGAACTCATCCATTGACATGTCTTAGATATTTAGACTAGAGTCAAAATTACAAGGGTTTAGGAAGACCTCTGATAGGTTAATAGTATCTCCATTCAATAAATAACTAAACATGTCATAATTTGATCAACTGAGATATTTCATAAAACAGCTCCACATTTGTCTTTATAATGGCAATTTGCATATCTACCAATTTTGAGGACTTTTCCCTTTCCTGAAGCCCAAACAATATTCATTACTTTTGAGTGTAGATGATAGACATTTTACACGAAGTTAATTTATATTCCACTGTTTTTCTTTAAATTTTGTGAGTGCACATGTGTTTATATGCCTTATAATTCTTCATGTGGATATGGGTCAATTCCCAAAATTAACTTTTTAGTATGTTATCCTCAAATCACTTTCCCATATAATTTTGTTAGATGTGATTTATAATTGAACCTAGAATGCCTTAGATTTCAATTGACTGGTTTTCTGTAGAGACCCTGGTTAATCCCTGTCCTCCATCTGGTTTGGAGGTTACATATGTACACTGGCATGCTCTGTTTTTTACATAGGTACTATGGATCCAAAAACAGTTCTTTATGCCTGCTCAGAAGGCACTTTAACTTTTTGAATAATATCTTCAAAATAGTCTTTATTTTCATATCTATTATTGTTAATGATATTGAGTCAAATCCTCTTAAAATTGGATTGGGGTTTTCATAAAAAACAGAAGTGTGAAGAAAAGTAATTTGTAAATCTAATGGCTACTGCTTTGTTTGAGTTAAAATTATATCCAGCCACTTTGCTGAAGTTATCAGCTTTAGGAGTTCTCTGGTGGAATTTTGGGGGTCACTTAAGTATACTATCATCATCTGCGAATAGTGATATTTTGACTTCTTCCTTTTTAATTTGTATCCCCTTGACCTCCTTTTGTTGTCTAATTGCCCTAGCTAAATATTGATGGAATTCCATATATTGAATCATTACTGCATTCCTGAAATGAAGCCTACTTAATCACGATGGATGATTGTTTTGATGTGTTCTTTGATTCAGTTGGCAAGATTTTTATTGAGTATTTCTGCATCAATGTTCACAAAGGAAATTAGTCTGAAGTTCTTTTTCTTTGTTTCGTCTTTGTGTGATTTAGGTATATGTGTAATTATGGCTTCATAGAACAACTTTGGTAGTGTTCCTTATGTTTCTATTTTGTGGAATATTTTGACAAGTATTGATATTAGATATTCTTTGACAGTCGGATACAATTCTCCACTAAACCCATCTGGGCCTGGGCTATTTTTGTTGTTGTTGCTGTTGTTGGGAGATTGCTAATAACTGCTTCTATTTTATTAGAGGTTATTGGACAGTTTAGATGGCTTAGCATATTCTGGTTTAACTTTGGTACTTGGTATCTGTATAGAAAATTGCCCATTTCATCCAGATTTTTCAATTTTGTTGACTATAAGCGTTAGAAGTAGGATCTGATGATTCTTTTGAATTTCCTCTGTTTCTGTTGCTATGTCTCCCTTTTCACACAGGAGCAAATATGGCGACATAGTGTAGAGCAGAGACTGAATAGAAGTCCATTCAGAGACTGCCCCAATTTGGGAGCCATCCCATATATAGTCACTAAGCCCAAACACTATTATGGATGCCAAGAAGTGCTTGCTGAAAGGAGCCTGATATAGCAGCCTCCTAAGAGGCTCTCTCAAAGCCTGACAAATAACACAGGTGATTGCTCGCAACCAAACATTGGACTGAGCACAGGGTCTCCAGGACTGAAGTAGCTGAAGGAGTTTGCAACCCCGTAGGAAAAAAATATCAACCAACCAGATACCCCAGAGCTCCCAGGGACTAAGCCACCAACCAAAAAAGTACATATAGAGGGACCCACAGCTCTAGTCACATATGTAGCAGAGGATGGCCTTTTCAGACATCAATGGGAGGACAGGTCCTTGATCCTATGAAGGTTAGATAGATGCCCCAGTGTAGCAGAATTCAAGGGTAGGGAGGCAGGAGTGGGTGAGTATGTGGGAGAGCACCCTCACAGAAGCAGGGGTTGGGGGAATGGGATAGGGATTTGCAGAGGGGAAACCTGGAAAGGGGTTAAAATTTGAAATGTAAATAAAGAGCCAGGCATGGTGGCGCACACCTGTAATCCCAGCACTTGGGAGGCAGAGGCAGGTAGATTTCTGAGTTCGAGGCCAGCCTGTTCTACAGAGTGAGTTCCAGGACAGCCAGGACTACACAGAGAAACGCTGTCTCAAAAAAACCAAAAAAAAAAAAAGAAATGTAAATAAAGAAAATATCCAATAAAAGAAAAGACAAAACAAAACCAAATAAGTAAATTTCTCCTCTCTCTTCTCCTCTCTTCATACTCTCCCGTCCTCTTTCTTACCTTTTCTTCCTTCTTCTCTTTTATTGCTCCTCATATCACATTAAAAAGTGGTTTGCTGCACATAAAGCATTTAATTCCAGAATCTAGGAGGGAGGCAGAGGCAGGCAGATATTGGTTAGTTCAAGGCCAGCCCAGTCAACAGAGTGAGTGTAAGGACTACACAGAGAAAATGTCTAGAAAAACATCCCTAATTTTTTAAGTTTTGTTTTGTTGTGTTTTCATTTCAAGCTCATAAAAGTTTCTATATTTTTCTTACTTTATTTATTCTTTGGGATTTGAATTCATTGCTATTGAATTCAGGTCTACATTTAATACTAGAAGAGATTTTATGATTCATGTATTTTGATATTTATTAATTTTCCATATCTGTTAATGTGATATGTTTTCTATCTCTTAATTTATGGAATGACAAGTATACTGTATGATATTCAAATATTGAACTTTTCTAGTATTCTGAAATAAACACAATTTTGTTGTAGTTGATTTTTGGACATTGTCATATTCTTCTTAATAGCCTTCTATTAGGATAATTGCATCATTGCTCCTTGGAGATATAATCTTTAATTTTATAATAATGACTGAATCTTATTTTGCCGTTAGCACTGGAGTGATTTCATTAAAATGAAAAATTAACTCTTATACTGAAGAGAATATTACACACAATTCATTTTTTCTTAAATATTATTCTAGAATCAACCATAAGCAAATATAAGAACTTATGATTCACTTTTATAAGGATATTTTAACAAAATTTAGTTTCTCAGTTTTTCTTTTACCATCACAACTATTCACATTATATTTTTAATGTTGTAGATTTTGTTTTAAATTATTTTATCTTTTTTTATTTTCTATATTCTTTGTTTACATTCCAAAGGCTTTCCCCTTTCCCTGTTCCCCCCTCACCATACATCCCAGGAGTCCTCTCCCCCTGCACTCCCCCCAACCATTCCCCAATCACCACCCCCCACCATCAACATTTCTCTGTTCTGGTACTCTCCTACAAAACTGGATCCAGTCTTTTCAGGACCAGGGTCCTCTCCTTCCTTTTTCTTAGGAATCTTTTGATTTGCAAATTGTGCCTGGAGTATTCAGAGCTTCTGGGCTCATTAATATCCACTTATCAGTGATTGCAATTCATGTGTATTCTTTTGTGATTGGGTTAACTCACTCAGGATGATATTTTCCAGATCCAACCATTTGCCTACAAATTGCATGAATTCATTATTTTTAATTGCTGAGTAGTATTCCATTGTAATAAATATACCACATTTTCTGTATCCATTCTTCCTTTGATGGAGATCTGGGCTACTTCCAGCTTCTGGCTATTATAAATAAGGCTGTTATGAACATAGTGGAGCATGTGTCTTTATTGCAGGGGAATGCATGCAGGGGAATGCATGCAGGGGAATCCTCTGGGTATATGCCCAGGAGTGGTATGACAGGGTCCTCTGGAACTGTCATGCCCCAAAATCTAAGAAAGCACCAGATGGATTTCCAGAGCAGTTGTACCATCTTGCAATCCCACCAACAGTGTAGGAGTGTTCCTCTTTCTCCACATCCTCTGCAGCACCTGTTGTCTCTTGAGATTTTAATCTTAGCCATTCTGACAGCTGTGAGGTGGGATTTCAGGGTTGTTTTGATTTGCATTTCCCTGATGACTAATGATGTTGAACATCTCTTAAGGTGCTTCTCAGCCATCTGAATTTCTTCTGGTCAAAACTCTTTGTTTAGCTCTGTATCCCATTTTTGGATAGGGTTATTTGGTTTTCTGGGGTCTAACTTCTTGAGTTCTTTGTATATATTGGATATTAGCCCTCTGTCAGATGTGGGGTTGGTGAAGATCTTTTCCCACTTTGTTGGTTGCCGTTTTGTCCTTCTGAGAGTGTCCTTTGCCTTACAGAAACTTTATAATTTTATGAGGTCCCATTGTCAATTCTTGATCTTAGAGAATAAGCCATTGGTGTTCTTTTCAGGAACTTTCCCCCTGTGCCCATGTCCTCCAGGGTTTTCCCCAGTTTCTTCTCTATTAGTTTCAGTGTGTCTAGTTTTATGTGGAGGTCCTTGATCCAATTGGAGTTGATCTTAGTACAAGCAGATAACAGTGGGTCAATTTGCATTCTTCTGTATGTTAACCTCCAGTTGAACCAGCAGCATTTGTTGAAAAGGCTTTTTTCCACTGGATGGAAAACCATTCCACTGGATGGTTGTAACTTCTTTATCAAAGATCAAGTGACCATAAGTCTGTGGGTACATTTCTGGGTCTTCAATTCTATTCCATTTATCTACTTGCCTGTTGCTGTACCAATACCATGCAGTTTTTAACCCAATTGCTCTGTAGTACTGCTTAAGATCAGGGATATTGATTCCCCCCGAAATCCTTTTATTGTTGAGAAGACTTTTAGCTATTCTGGGTTTTTTGTTACTCCAAATGAATTTGAGAATTGCCCATTTTAGATCTATGAAGAATTGATTTGGGATTTTGATGGGGATTGCATTGAATATGAAGATTGTTTTGGCAAGATGGCCATTTTTGCTATATTGATCCTGCCAATCAAAGAGCATGAAATATTTTTCCAACTTCTGAGGTCTTCTTCGACTTCTTTCTTTAAGGACTTGAAGTTCCTGTCATACAGATCTTTCACTTGTTTGGTTAGAATCTTGCCAAGATATTTTATATTGTTTGTGGCTATTGTGAAGGGTGTTATTTCCCTATCTTCTTTCTCAGCCTGCTTGTCCTTTGAGTATAGGAAGGCTACTGATTTGCTTGAGTTGATTTTATAACCAGCCACTTTGCTGAAGTTGTTCATCAGCTGTAGGAGTACTCTGGTGGAGATTTTTGGGTTGCTTATATATAGTATTATATCATCTGCAAATAATGATAATTTGAATTCATCCTTTCCATTTGTATCCCTTCGAATTCTTTATGTTGTCTAATTGCTCTCACTAGAACTTCAAGTACTATGTTGAAAAGTTATGGAGAGAGGTGGCAGCCTTATCTAGTCACTGATTTTAGTGGGATTGCTTCAAGTTTCTCTCCATTCAGTTTGGTGTTGGCTACTCGTTTGCTGTATATTGCCTTTACTATGTTTAGGTATGGGCCTTGAGTTCCTGCTCTTTCCAATTCCTGCTCTTTCTTTAGCATGAAAGGATGCTGAATTTTGTTAAATGATTTTTCAGCATCTAATTAGATGACCATGTGGGTTTTTTCTTTTAGTTTGTATATTTAGTGGATTACATTGATGGATTTCTGTATATTGAACCATCCCTGCATCCATGGGATGAAGCCTACTTGATCATGGTGAATGATTGTTTTGATGTGCTCTTGGATTCGGTAGGCAAGAATTTTATTTAGTATTTTTGCATCGATATTCGTAATGGAAATTGGCCTGTAGTTTGCTTTCTTTGTTGGATCTTTGTGTGGATTTGGTATCAGTGTAATTGTGGCTTCGTAGAATGAGTTGGACATTGTTTTTTTATGTTTCTATTTTGTGGAATAGTTTGAAGAGTATTTGTGTTAGGTCTTCTTTGATGGTCTGGTAGAATTCTTCACTAAAACCATCTGGTCCCTTACTTTTTTTTGGCTGGGAGGCTTTCTATACCCCTTCTATTTCTTTGGGTGTTATGGGACTGTTTAGCTGATCTAATTGATCCTGATTTACTTTTGGTATTTGGTATCTGTCTAGGAAATTGTCCATTTCCTCCAGATTCTCCAGTTGTGTTGAGTATAGACTTTTGTAGTAGGATCTGATGATCTTTTGAATTTCCTCAGTTTCTGTTGTTACATCCCCCTTTTCATTCCTAATTTTGTTAATTTGGATACTGTCTCTGTGCCCTTTGCTATGTCTGGCTAAGGGTTTATCTATCTTTTTTTTTATTTTTATTTTCTATATTCTATGTTTACATTCCAAAGGCTTTCCCCTTTCCCAGTTCCCCCCACCCTATGTCCCATAATTCCTCTCCCCCCCAACTATTCCCCAATCATTCCCCCTCCCCCCACGGTTTCTCTACAAAACTGGATCCAATCTTTACAGGCCCAGGGTCCTTTCCTTTCTTCTTGGGAATCATTTGAATTGCTAATTGTGCCTTGAGTATTTAGGGCTTCTGGGCTCATTAATATCCACTTATCAGTGATTGCATTTCATGTGTATTCTTTTGTGATTGGGTTAGCTCACTCAGGATGATGTTTTCCAGGTCTAACCATTTACCTACAAATTACATGAATTCATTATTTTTAATTGCTGAGTAGTATTCCATTGTATAAATATACCACATTTTCTGTATCCATTCCTCCTTTGAGGGATATTTGGGCTCCTTCCAATTTCTGGCTATTATAAACAAGGCTGCTATAAACATAGTGGAGCATGTGTCTTTATTGTATGCAGAGGAATCCTCTGGGTATATGCCCAGGAGTGGTATGCCAGGGTCCTCTGGAAGGGACATGCCCAATTTTCTGAGGAACCGCCACACTGATTTCCAGAGCGGTTTTACCATTTTACAATCCCACCAACAGTGGAGGAGTGTTCCTCTTTCTCCACATCCTCGCCAGCACTTGTTGTCTCTTAAGTTTTTAATCTTAGCCATTCTGAAGTTCTAGCGAGAGCAATTAGACAACATAAGGAAGTCAAAGGGATACAAATTGGAAAAGAAGAAGTCAAACTATCATTATTTGCAGATGATATGATAGTTTACTTAAGTGACCCAAAAAACTCTACCAGAGAATTTCTACAGCTGATAAACAACTTCAGCAAAGTGGCTGGTTATAAAATTAACTCAAGAAAATCAGTAGCCTTCTTGTACTCAAAGGACAAGCAGTCTGAGAAAGAAGTTAGGGAAATAACACCCTTAACAATAGCCACAAACAACATAAAGTACCTTGGCGTAACTCTAACCAAACAAGCAAAAGATCTGTATGACAGGAACTTCAAGTCCTTGAAGAAAGAAATCAAAGAAGACCTCAGAAGATGGAAAAATATTTCTTGCTCCTGGATTGGCAGGATCAATATAGTAAAACTGGCCATCTTGCCAAAAGCAATATACAGATTGAATGCGATCCCCATCAAAATCCCAACTCAATTCTTTATAGATCTAGAAAGAACAATTCTCAAATTCATCTGGAGCAACAAAAAACCCAGGATAGCTAAAACTATTCTCAACAATAAAAGGACTTCTGGGGGAATCATTATCCCTGACCTTAAACAGTACTACAGAGCAATTGTGTTAAAAACTGCATGGTATTGGTACAGCAACAGGCAAGTGGATCAATGGAATAGGATTGAAGACCCAGAAATTAACCCACAGACTTATGGACAATTGATCTTTGATAAAGTAGTCACAACCATCCAGTGGAATAAAGATAGCCTCTTCGATCCCCGTGCCCTCTGGCGAGCACCTAGGCTGCTTTCTGCAACCAGCTCGCCGGCCCCTGGACCAGCTCGGCGGGCCTCCATATTGCAACCAGGACACAGCTGGAAAGGCCCAGGTTCTCTGGGACTTCCCCGCACCCTCTGGCGAGCACCGAGGCTGCTTTCTGCAACCAGCTCGCCGGCCCCTGGACCAGCAGAAGCGGCGGGCCTCCATATTGCAACCAGGACATAGCTGGAAAGGCCCAGGTAAACACCCCTTCCAGGGCTGCCCTCACGGGGGGATCTGCTAGGGTCTCGGACCCAAGCAGGCTGAGTTCCGCTTAGGCTCTGCGGGACATCCCCGTGCCCTCTGGCGAGCACCGAGGCTGCTTTCTGCAACCAGCTCGCCGGCCCCTGGACCAGCAGAAGCGGAGGGCCTCCATATTGCAACCAGGACATAGCTAGAAAGGCCCAGGACACAGCTGGAAAGGCCCAGGCTCTGTGGGACATCCCCGTGCCCTCTGGCGAGCACCTAGGCTGCATTCTGCAACCAGCTCAACGGCCCCTGGACCAGGGTAGCTGCGGGCCTCCATATTGCAACCAGGACATAGCTGGAAAGGCCCAGGTAAACACCCCTTCCAGGGCTACCCGCACAGGGGGATCTGCTAGGGTCTCGGAACCAAGCAGGCCGAGTTCCTTGCAACCAGGACACAGCTGGAGAAGCCCAGGTAGACAGACTCCAACAGGGGCTACAATCGCATGGGTGGCAGCCAGCTTATGATCCCTTAAAGCAGCAGTCACACATATTTACCAGTAGAGAAACAACAGGTGAGCCCAGCCTCACAGGAGATTCAAACACCAGCCACTAACAACAAGGCCAACTAGAACCAGAAATAACCAGATGGCAAAAGGAAAACAAAGGAACGTTACTAACAAAAATCAAGGCAACATGACAGCATCTGAACCCAGTTCTCCAACAACAGGAATCCTTGGATACCCTAAAACACCAGAAAAACAAGACTTGGATATAAAATCACTGGTCAGGATGCTGGTAGCTGAACACATAGAAAAATCTCATAAAGAAATAGAGGAGAAAATGGATCAAAAGTTAGAAGCCTTTACGAGGCAAATACAAAAATCACTTCAAGAAATTCAGGAGAAGATGGATCAAAGAGAAGAAGACAATAAGGAAGAAAGACAAAAGTCACTTAAAGAACTACAGAAGAATGTGGGCCAACAAGTAGAAGCTATGAAAGAGGAAGCACAAAAATCTATTAAAGAAATACATGAAAACACAATCAAGCAAACGAAAGATCTGAGCACATCCATCCAGATACTAAAAACAGATGTAGAAACAACTAAGAAATCACAGAGGGAGACAACATTGGAGATAGAAAACCTGGGGAAGAAATCAGGGGCCCTAGACGCAATTTATCAACAATAGAATACAAGAGATAGAAGACAGAATCTCAGAAGCCGAAGACACCATAGGAACCATTGATTCAACAGTCAAAGAAAACACTAAATGCAAAAAGGTGGTAACCCAAAACATCCAGGAAATCCAAGACACTATGAGAAGACCAAACCTAAGGATTATAGGTATAGACAAGAGTGAAGATTTACAAGTTAAAGGGCCAGCTAATATCTTCTATAAAATTATGGAAGAAAACTTCCCCAACCTAAGGAGAGAGATGCCCATGAATATACAAGAAGCCTATAGAACCCCAAACAGACTGGACCAGAACAGAAATACATCCCGTCACATAATAATCAAAACTCCAAATGTAATAAACAAAGAAAGAATACTAAAGGCAGCAAGAGAAAAAGGCCAAGTAACATATAAAGGAAAACCTATCAGAATAACACCAGACTTCTCACCTGAGACCATGAAAGCTAGAAGATCCTGGGCAGATATCATGCAAACTCTAAGAGAACACAAACTTCAGCCAAAACTACTTTACCCAGCAAAACTCTCAATTGCCATTGATGGAGACATCAAGGTATTCCATGACAAAACCAAATTTGCAAGATATCTCTCCACAAATCCAGCCCTACAAAGGATAATAGGGGGAAAACACCAAGACAAGGACGGAAACTACACTCGGGAAGAAGCAAGATAGAAACCTCCTCTCATCAAACCCAAAAGAAGATAACCTCTCGAATATAAAAAATAAATAAGATAAATAAATATAATTTCAAAAATGTCTGGAGGTAATAATTACTATTCCTTAATATCTCTTAACGTCAATGGACTCAATTCCCCAATAAAAAGACATAGACTAACAGACTGGATACAGAAACAGGACCCTACATTTTGCTGCATACAGGAAACAACATCTCAGTGTTAAAGACAAACACTGCCTTAGAGTAAAAGGCTGGAGGACAATTTTACAAGCAAATGGTCTCAGGAAACAAGCTGGAGTAGCCATTCTAATATCAGATAAAATTGACTTTCAACCTAAAATCATCAAAAGAGACCCAGAAGGTCACTTCTTGCTGGCCAAAGGGAAAATCCACCAGGAAGAGCTCTCAATACTGAACATCTATGCTCCAAATGCAAGGGCACCCTCATTTGTAAAAGAAACCTTACTAAAGCTTAAAGCACATATTACACCTAACACAATAATTGTGGGTGACTTCAACACCCCACTCTCCTCAATGGACGGATCAGGAAAGCAGAAACTAAACAGGGACACAGTGAAACTAATTGAAACTCTGGACCAATTGGATTTAACAGATATATATAGAACATTTCATCCTAAAGCTAAAGAATATACCTTTTTCTCAGCACCGCATGGTACCTTCTCCAAAATAGACCATATAATCGGTCACAAGACAGATGTCAACAAATACAAGAAGATCGAGCTAATCCCGTGCCTCCTATCAGATCACCATGGAGTAAGAGTGGTCTTCAATAGCAACAAAAACAACAGAAAGCCCACATACACATGGAAACTGAACAATACTCTACTCAATGACACCTTGGTCAAGGAAGAAATAAAAAAAGAAATCAAAGACTTTTTAGAATTCAATGAAAATGAAGGTACAACCTACCCAAATCTATGGGACACAATGAAAGCAGTGCTAAGAGGAAAACTCATAGCTCTAAGTGCATCCAAAAAGAAACTGGAGAGAGCATACACTAGCAGCTTAACAGCACACCTTAAAGTGCTAGAAGAAAAACAAGTTAACTCACCCAGGAGGAGTAGAAAACAAGAAATCATCAAACTCAGGGCTGAAATCAATCAAATAGAAACAAAGAGAACCATACAAAGAATCAACAAGACCAGGAGCTGGTTCTTTGAGAAAATCAACAAGATAGATAAACCCTTAGCCAGAATAACCAAAGGACACAGAGACAGTATACAAATTAACAAAATTAGAAATGAAAAGGGAGACATAACAACAGAAACTGAGGAAATTCAAAAGATCATCAGATCCTACTACAAAGGTCTATACTCAAAACAACTGGAGAATCTGGAGGAAATGGACGATTTCCTAGACAGATATCAAATACCAAAATTAAATCAGCATCAAGTAGACCAGCTAAATAGTCCCATAACCCCTAAAGAATTAGAAGGGGTTATAGAAAGCCTCCCAACCAAAAAAAGTACGGGACCAGATGGTTTTAGTGCAGAATTCTACCAGACCTTCAAAGAAGACTTAACACCAATACTCTTCAAACTATTCCACAAAATAGAGACAGAAGGGACACTGCCCAACTCATTCTTCGAAGCCACAATTACGCTAATACCTAAACCACAAAAAGATCCAACAAAGAAAGAGAACTTCAGGCCAATTTCTCTGATGAATATAGATGCAAAAATACTAAATAAAATTCTTGCTAACCGAATCCAAGAGCACATCAAAACGATCATCCACCATGATCAAGTAGGCTTCATCCCAGGGATGCAGGGATGGTTCAATATACGGAAATCCATCAATGTAATCCACTACATAAACAAACTGAAAGAAAAAAACCACATGGTCATCTCATTAGATGCTGAAAAAGCATTCGACAAAATTCAGCATCCTTTCATGCTAAAAGTCTTGGAAAGAGCAGGAATTCAAGGCCCATACCTAAACATAGTAAAAGCAATCTACAGCAAACCAGTAGCCAACATCAAAATAAATGGAGAGAAACTTGAAGCATTCCCACTAAAATCAGGGACAAGACAATGCTGCCCTCTCTCTCCATATCTTTTCAATATAGTACTTGAAGTTCTAGCAAGAGCAATTAGACAACATAAGGAAGTCAAAGGGATACAAATTGGAACGGAAGAAGTGAAACTATCATTATTTGCAGACGATATGATAGTTTACCTAAGCGACCCAAAAAACTCCACCAGAGAACTTCTACAGCTGATAAACAACTTCAGCAAAGTGGCAGGTTATAAAATTAACTCAAGCAAGTCAGTGGCCTTCTTGTACTCAAAGGACAAGCAGGCTGAGAAAGAAATTAGGGAAATAACACCCTTCACAATAGCCACAAACAACATAAAGTATCTTGGCGTAACTCTAACCAAACAAGCGAAAGATCTGTACAACAGGAACTTCAAGTCCTTGAAGAAAGAAATCGAAGAAGACCTCAGAAGATGGAAAAATATTTCTTGCTCCTGGATTGGCAGGATCAATATAGTAAAAATGGCCATCTTGCCAAAAGCAATATACAGATTCAATGCAATCCCCATCAAAATCCCAAATCAATTCTTCATAGATCTAGAAAGAGCAATTCTCAAATTCATCTGGAGCAACAAAAAACCCAGGATAGCTAAAACTATTCTCAACAATAAAAGGACTTCTGGGGGAATCAATATCCCTGACCTCAAGCAGTACTACAGAGCAATTGTGTTAAAAACTGCATGGTATTGGTATAGCAACAGGCAAGCAGATCAATGGAACAGGATTGAAGACCCAGAAATTAACCCACAGACTTATGGTCACTTGATCTTTGATAAAGGAGCCACAACCATCCGGTGGAATAAAGATAGCCTTTTCAACAAATGGTGCTGGTTCAACTGGAAGTCAACATGCAGAAGAATGCGAATTGACCCACTCTTATCTCTTTGCACTAAGATCAACTCCAAGTGGATCAAGGACCTCCACATAAAACCAGACACACGGAAACTATTAGAAAAGAAACTTGGGAAGACCCTGGAGGATTTGGGCACAGGGGAAAAGTTCCTGAACAGAACACCAATAGCGTACGCACTAAGATCAAGGATTGACAAATGGGACCTCATAAAATTACAAAGTTTCTGCAAAGCAAAGGACACTGTCAGAAGGACAAAACGGCAACCAACAAAGTGGAAAAAGATCTTCACCAACCCCACATCCGACAGAGGGCTAATATCCAATATATACAAAGAACTCAAGAAGTTAGACCCCAAAGAACCAAATAACCCTATCAAAAAATGGGGCACAGAGCTAAACAAAGAATTTTCACCAGAAGAAATTCGGATGGCCGAGAAACACCTTAAAATGTTCAACATCATTAGTCATCAGGGAAATGCAAATCAAAACAACCCTGAGATTCCACCTCACACCAGTCAGAATGGCTAAGATTAAAAACTCAAGAGACAACAAGTGCTGGCGAGGATGTGGAGAAAGAGGAACACTCCTCCATTGTTGGTGGGATTGCAAAATGGTAAAACCGCTCTGGAAATCAGTTTGGAGGTTCCTCAGAAAATTGGGCATGTCACTCCCAGAGGACCCTGGCATACCACTCCTGGGCATATACCCAGAGGATTCCCCTGCATGCAATAAAGACACATGCTCCACTATGTTTATAGCAGCCTTGTTTATAATAGCCAGAAATTGGAAGGAGCCCAAATATCCCTCAAAGGAGGAATGGATACAGAAAATGTGGTATATTTATACAATGGAATACTACTCAGCAATTAAAAATAATGAATTCATGCAATTTGTAGGTAAATGGTTAGACCTGGAAAATATCATCCTGAGTGAGCTAACACAATCACAAAAGAATGCACATGAAATGCAATCACTGATAAGTGGATATTAATGAGCCCAGAAGCACTAAATACTCAAGACACGAATAGCAAGTCAAATGATTCCCAAGAAGAAGAAAGGAGAGGACCCTGGGCATGTAAAGATTGCATCCAGTTTAGTAAAGAAACTGAGAGGGGAGGGGGAATGATTGGGGAATAGTTGGGGGGGAGAGGAACTATGGGAACTATGGTGGGTGGGAACTGGGAAAGGGGAAAGCCCTTGGAATGTAAACATAGAATATAGAAAATAAAAATTAAAAAAAAAAAAAAAGATAGCCTCTTCAACAAATGGTGCTGGTTCAACTGGAGGTCAACATGCAGAAGAATGCGAATTGACCCACTCTTATCTCTTTGCACTAAGATCAACTCCAAGTGGATCAAGGACCTCCACATAAAACCAGACACACTGAAACTATTAGAAAAGAAACGTGGGAAGACCCTGGAGTACATTGGCACAGGGGTAACGTTCCTGAACAGAACACCAATAGCTTATGCTCTAAGATCAAGAATGGACAAATGGGACCTCATAAAATTACAAAGTTTCTGTAAGGCAAAGGACACTGTCAGAAGGACAAAACGGCAACCAACAACGTGGGAAATGATCTTCACCAACTCCACATCTGACAGAGGGCTAATATCCAATATATACAAAGAACTCAAGAAGTTAGACCCCAAAGAACCAAATAACCCTATCAAAAAATGGGGTACAGAGCTAAACAAAAATTTTCACCAGAAGAAAT
Organism: Apodemus agrarius; assembly: GCA_964023405.1. NCBI lineage: Eukaryota > Metazoa > Chordata > Mammalia > Rodentia > Muridae > Apodemus > Apodemus agrarius. The sequence continues at coordinate 82,967,021 of OZ030008.1, forward strand.
TCGGATGGCTGAGAAACACCTTAAGAAATGTTCAACATCATTAGTCATTAGGGAAATGCAGATCAAAACAACCCTGAGATTCCACCTCACACCCGTCAGAATGGGTTTATCTATCTTGTTGATTTTCTCAAAGTACCTGCTCCTGGTTTTGTTGATTCTGTGTATAGTTTTCTTTGTTTCTACTTATTTGATTTCAGCCCTGAGTTTGATGATTTCCATTCTTCTATTCCTCCAGGGTGAATTAGCTTCTTTTTGTTCCAGGGATTTCAGGTGTGCCATTAATGTGCTAGAGTATGCTCTCTCCATTTTCTTTTTGGAGGCACTCAGGGCTATGAGTTTTCCTCTTAGCCCTGCTTTCATTGTGTCCCATAGATTTGGGTAGGTTGTACCTTCATTTTTATTGAAGTCTAAAAAGTCTTTGATTTCTTTCTTTATTTCTTCCTTGACCAAGGTGTCATTGAGTAGAGTATTGTTCAGTTTCCATGTGTATGTGGGCTCTCTGTTGATTTTCTTGCTATTGAAACCACTTTTATGAACATAGTGGAGCATGTATCCTTATTGCATGCTGGGGATTCTTCTGGGTATATTCCCAGGAGTGGTATGGCTGGGTCCTCCAGAAGTATCACTTCCAGTTTTCTGAGGAACCGCCATACTGATTTCCAGAGTGGTTGTACCAACTTGCATTCCCACCAGCAGTGGAGGAGTGTTCCTCTTTCTCCACATCCTCGCCAACACCTGATGTCTTCTGAGTTTTTAATCTTAGACATTCTTACTGGTATGAAGTGAAATCTCAGGGTTGTTTTGATTTGCATTTCCCTAATGACTAATGATGTTGAACATTTTTTAAAGGTGTTTCTCAGCCATCCGAATTTCTTCAGGTGAAAAGTCTCTGTTTAGCTCTGTACCCCAATTTTGGATAGGGTTATTTGGTTTTCTGGGGTCTAACCTCTTGTGTTCTTTGTATACATTGGATATTAGCCCTCTGTCGGATGTGGGGTTGGTGAAGATCTTTTCCCAATTTGTTGGTTTCCGATTTATCCTTTTGACAGTGTCTTTTGCCTTACAGAAACTTTGTAATTTTATGATGTCCCATTTGTCTATTGTTGCTCTTAGAGCATAAGCAATTGGTGTTCTGTTCAGGAATTTTCCCCTTACGCCCATGTCCTCAAGGGTCTTCCCCAATTTCTTTTCTATTAGTTTTAGTGTGTCTGGTTTTATGTGGAGGTCCTTGATCCACTTGGAGTTGAGCTTAGTGCAAGGAGATAAGAGTGGATCAATTCTCATTCTTCTGCATGTTGACCAGCAGTTGAGCCAGCACCATCTGTTGAAAAGGCTCTCTTTTTTCCACTGGATGTTTTCAGCTCCTTTGTCGAAGATCAATTGGCCATAGATGTGCGGGTTCAATTCTGGGTCTTCGATCCTATTCCATTGATCCGCCTCCCTGTCACTGAACCAAAACCATGCAGTTTTTAATACTACTGCTCTGTAATATTTCTTGAGGTCCGGGATATAAGCAGCCTTATATATAATTTCCAGAAGCTTGAAAGAACCCAGATGTCCTTCAACAGAGGAATGGATACAAAAAATGTGGTATATATACACAATGGAATACTATTCAGCCATTAGAAACAATGAATTCATGAAATTCTTAGAAAAATGGATGGAGCTGGAGAATGTCATACTAAGTGAGGTGACCCAGTCTCAAAAGAATACCCATGGTATGCAGTCACTGATAAGTGGATATTAGCCTAGAAGCTTGGAACACCAAAGACATAAATCACATACCAAGTGATGTCTCACAAGAAGAAAGGAGTGGACACTGGTGCTAGAATGGACCAAAGCATCATTGTGGGGGAGTACAAGAACAGTGATGTGGGAGGGAGTGGATGAGGGAGCAGGGGGAGGGAAAAGGGCATTTGGGACCTTTGGCGGTGGGGAACCAGAAAAAGGGAAATAAATTGTAAATATAGAATATATCTAATAAAAAAATGACAGGAAAATAAAAAGAAAACCACTTTTACTCCATAGTCATCTGATATGAGGCATAGGATTAGTTCAATCTTCTTGTATTTGTTAACATCTGTTTTGTGACCCATTATATGATCAGTTCTGGAGAAGGTACCATGAGGTGCTGAGAAAAAGGTATCCCACAATTAGACAGAGCCCTGAGACCTGCCACCATCTTGGAGCTGGTAGACTAACCAGGCAAAACAGGAGGAGACCACAGGAGGCCAGTTAAGTGACCACAGGCAAGCTGGGAGGAGACTTGAATATGGCCCAGCAGAGCTGAGAAGGTAATTAGGAGCCCAGCAGTGGAAACCTTCTGGATTCCACCTGTGGAGCACGGATGCCCTCTGTGACAGCAGCATCAAATGCCAGGCTCTCAGGAGCTTTAAACACCAACCAGCAATAACAAGACCAACTAACTTCTAGCAGAAATCAAGGCAATATGACAGTATTCGAACCTAGTTCCCGACAGCAGTAAGTCCCGGATACCCCAAAACATCAGAAAAGCAAGATTCAGATCTAAAATCACTGGTCAGGATGCTGTTAGAGGAACACATAGATAAATCTCTTAAAGAAATAGAGGAGAAAATGGATCAAAAGTTAGAAGCCTTTACAAGGCAAACACAAAAATCACTTAAAGAAATTCAGGAGAATATGGATCAAAATTAGAAGCCAATAAGGAGGAAATACAAAAATCACTTAAAGAAATACAGGAGAATGTGGGTCAACAAGTAGTAGTCCTGAAAGAGGAAACACAAAAATCTCTTAAAGAGTTACATTAAAACACAAACAAGCAAGCGAAAGAACTGAGCAAAACCATCCAGGATCTAAAAACAGAAGTATTTATTTTATCTTATGTGCATAATTATTTGGTGTGGAAACACACACACATCTCTCTCTCTCTCTCTCTCTCTCTCTCTCTCTCTCTCTCTCTCTCTCTGTGTGTGTGTGTGTATGTGTGTGTGTTTGTGTTTATTCACTTACCCACCAATTTTATGCCTGGATGCCTGGTACCTATGTGAGTCAGAATTGGGCATCAGATACCCTGGACGTGAAGTTACTGAATGACTGTGAGCCAATGTGTGTGCACCAGAAGTTAAACCTGCATCGCCTGTATCATCTGCAAAAGTAATAAGTGGTCTGGACTGATGAGCCATTTGTCTAGCTGTACATTATTTTGTCTAACATTAACTAAGATAAGGTATTCATTACTCTAAAAAGTATGCATTACGTCAGAATATTTGAATTTGTCTATCTTTATGTCTGCAGTATTATCACATAAGTTTTTGTCATTTCTGTTGATATATCAGTTCTTTACTATAGAACTCATCATTTTGTACTCTATTGTTTGTATTTGCAAAAATTACAATATTTCTTTCTTTAAAACTTAGATTTAAAGTCTTAATCATTTTTTCTCATACCACATTACTTATTTTGCACTTATTCCCTTGCTTAATGCTTAATTCACCTTCCTTCAAAATTGTAATTACAGTAATGTGTCACCAGGCTTGCTGTATGTGGTCCTGAAAATTGAATCTAGAACATTAGTCATGATAGAGAAACACTCTACTGATGGACAAGCATTTCTATCCTTGGTTAGTTTTTTCTATTCTATATTTTTGCTTCTTCCTTACTGACTCAATATTATTTTTGAGTGTTTTGTTAACATGTTTAAAGTTCAATATTTTATACTTAGCTATAAATAAATTTTACTATGATAAAATTTAACTTTTTCAAATTTGCTAAGCTTTGCTTCCTTGTCTTTTGTGTCATTGCTAAGCAATTGCTTCATATGATTTTGGAAACAATATGTTCAATTTCCAACTGTTCAGATGTCTTAAATTTCCAAGTAGTGATAATAGCAGTCGTATATATTCAAGTCTTTATTTATTCTTGGTATTATTATGTTTACATATCTAGGAACTACAAATAGAGACATTATTTTGCAATATTTGCATTTTTATTAGAATTGGTTAACAATTGGGGCTTAGTTTTTATTTTGTGTAGTATTGTAATTTCAGTTATATTTATTATTTTTGTCTTCTGTTTATATTTATGACTTTTGTCCTTTTGCAACCAATATTAGATAATTTTCATTATTCTATAATTTTAAATCTCAAATATTAGTTGAAAATTTTATATAACTTTGGAGTTACATACACACTTGATTTACAGTTCACTTGAAATGACCAGTTCAAGAACACATAGAAATTTAATATTGTAAATATCTTTTAATCTATCTTTGTCTTATTATTATATATATTACAATTTCTACTTTGAAACCTAGTAGAGTGCTAAGCATTTTGTATTTAAGTGGTCACATGTATTTTAAAGACTCTTGGGAGAGAATTGCAGTTGTTAACAAAACTTAAGATGAGATTCGTATTTTATCAACAGTGACTCTGAAAATTCTTCCATGTACAATGTAAGGTCATTTGGGTTTAGTGTGTGCCAATGTAATTGATAAGTTGTGTGTAGTTCACATATACAAATGCAGGATGCTTTTGCTGAGGTTTTACATTTCCTCATATTTTTCCTATGCTTCTTTTAAATATTATTCATGCACACACAACTTATATGAGAACCCAAAGTTTATGGTAACCTATGCACAATGTTAGCTTCTATGTCTCATTCCTCTGAACATTTCTTTAAACTCTTTGTATATAAGAAACACATTAATAGTTGATGATCTTTCTTAAGGAACATTTTATTGCTTCTGACTTTAATCACTGTGTAGCAGAAGAATGAACATATTGACTCTTTTTGTCTAGGGCTCAGGGCTCGAGAATTCATGCTCTATAACTTTGGAGACCAGTGAGTTCTGCAGAAATCTTTTCTTCAACCTCTATTGCCCAAATCTATGCAGTTTATTTTTGGCAATGGTTTTTAAGATTATTCAGCTACTTTATCATCCATTTGAAATATGTGTGTATGGTAATCTAATATCACTTTTCAGTTTTAAAATTTCAGACAGCATATTATTCACATGAAAATGTTCTAATTGATAACTTTGAAAACATATTTCTACATTCTTGTGTTTCCTAATTTGGTAAAGTGTTTTAGTTTACTGAGTATTAATAGTTGCCAAAGCTCTTAGAATATGTATTTCAATATGAATTAAGTTAACTTCTTTTTTGTTTAAAATTTAACTCAAGAGGTAAGGACCATCTCAAGCCAAAGTGTATATTGGATAGACTTTGGCCACCTACTTCATGAGATACTATCAAATTAACAAATGTATTTGTAAAATTTGGGGTTTTTTTGTTATAGTTCCCCCTTCTACGCCTTTAACGATCATAGCATCATTTTATACCTTGGCAACATAAACTAAATGTGTCTAAAACTGCTTTATTAACAGCTCAACTTGTGAATTTGTGAAAATAAGAAAAGCTTTGACTCAGAAAAGTATCTACCTCATTTGAACACTGGATTCTCAGGTTGCTCTCTAGTACTTAGTTTTTCATTTCACCATCTCCAGTGGGTAAAGATGGGTCATACTGGGTCATTGTTAGAGCTTCAAAAGGTCTTTTGTAACTTCACATAGGGTTGGTAATCCAATATTCAGTTTAAAAGTTAGTTGATCACTAAAATAAATGGAAACGCTTTCAACCAAGACTTCTTAATGTCAACATTAAATTGTTAGAAACTCAAAGATCATCAATATCCATCAACATTATTAAGGAGCCCTTCATTATGAATGAGAGATTCATTTAATAGTAAAAAGCGAAAAATGTATTTTTAGTCCTTATGTGATCAGATTTTAGGTTATCAAGTACATAATGTAAGGCACATTTTTGCTATAGGTGTTCAACTTCCAAAATAGCCACTGAGAGGATATCAATGGCTATTTTTATTTCATTTGCTTTGAAATACCCTCTTTTTTATTCATGTGCTTTGATGATGATTTAATATTCAGTTTAAAGTATAATTTGCTACTAAGTATTACAGTCAAGACTGCAATTGTTAGTGAGCTCTGTTACTCAGGATGTATTAAATCAAGTGAGAGGGAAGCAAATTGATGAATCTAATTGTTTCCCACTCCAGGCAGTAATGTTCTGAGGTTCACAAATAAAGAAAGATTTTCATAGAGTCTGATATAAAGGCAACCTTCAACGCACTCCTATGCATGCTTGTTCTTGACATCTGAAGAACCCAGGGGCCACTTTCAATTACTGGAAGATCCTCTCATATCTCACCATAAGACCTCATTTCTCATTTCTGTCAAGAGAATCAGATATCATACTTATAATTTTATGGATTAAAATCTTCACTAAGGCCTCTTCTCATTTATTATGAACTTTAATAAGATTAGCATACATCCCCAAATGATTGCTAATGTAGTTATCATTAATTAACAACAAGACTGATTAAAGGGCATGCTTGAAAGCCAAGCATGTGCTACATTCTGTTGCCAGGCAGGACAAGATAATTTGCTGTTTTCAAAATGACCACAAGCTAGATTTGTCAAAGAACAATGATCACTTCATAATAACTAACAAATATAAACAAAAACTATTAAGATTTATTTTAGGATAAAATAATATATTATTACAGCCAACTTGGGAGATAGCACAGAAGTTAACAATACTGTGTATTCTTCCAGAGAGCCCTGATTTTATGCTTAGCACCCCTGGTTTGTGGCTCATAGTCATATAGTAACCATATTTGCAGGAATCCAATATACTCTGGTGGTATCTATGTACACATCATAGACATAACATACAGACACACATGTAGGCCACACACACATAGATATAAAATAAGACAAATACATCTTAAAACATTTTAAAATCTTCCATGATTGTAATTCTCAGATATGTTAATTTTTAGATTTGAAATATTAAAAATATTCTTTGGTAACTTCACGAATGTAGTAGATTTTATTCATACCCATACAGCTCATTCTTCCTATAGGGCTACACTTAATATTTATTAGAAATACAATTCACAATTTGTTATATTTTATTTGTCAGTTTTTATATGTGTGCCAGGTAGAACATTTGATATACACAGGGTCTGTGTGACCAATGATGATTACACTCTTGTAGAAGAGAACTGTGCTTCCTGAAGCTATAGACATTGAATTTTTATTGAGTGAGTACAATTAAATTATACTTTGCATTATTTGTTGTTGTGTCTATAACTCAAGAAAAGCAACATAAGGGAACAAGGGTTTACTTTGGCTCACTGACTGAGGGTAAGGTCCACCATGGTAAGGAGTTATGGCAACAGAAATTTGAAGTAGAGCAACACAGTGCATCCATAACTAGGAGCAAAGACTTATGAATGACTGTACTCAGCTAGATTTCTTCTTTATAGACAACCTTATACTTACAGGGGAACTTTTTCAGAGGCTGCAACAACCTCTCTTCAGCTCAGATTCCTCTGCTATTGCAGAGGACTTAAGTTTGATTCGCAGCCCACACAGTGGTTCAAAACCATCCACGATGACAGTATCAGTGGATCTAAAACCACTTTCTGATTTCCACAAGTGAACACATGGTAGACATACAGATAGTCAGGCAAGATATGTATAAAAACAAAATAAAACAAACTGGTTGAAAACAACATTTAGAATAGGGTTTATCACCTCCAAGAAGCAAACATAGATAATATCTCATGAATATATCCAGAATTTAACCTAGTCTAAATACTTCCTCGGAGACATGTCTAGACCACAGCAACTCAGCGCTCTGTATTCACAACATGTAGTTCATTCTCATGTTGTTACTAATTTTGTGAGAAATGAGCATAATGATAAAAATAAAATATTTAAATAAATAAAATGTTATGTTTCATTAAATTTAAGTTCTTTGTTTTCATAAAGAAGCTTGCTCCCTCAAACTTCGTCCCCAAAAAGCATACATCAATGTCCACATCACTTAATATTTCTGTGCATTTAGACATTTATTTAACATATCTAATTTAATTATTTCAGATATCATTAAAGGGAAGTCAGATCTAATTTTGAAATTCTTTGTGTTAGTTTATAGTAACATCTATGGCTTTGTCAAGCATTAATGGGAGGAGATGTCCCTTCTCCTATGAAGGCTCGATGACCAGTGTAAGGGAATTCGAGGGCAGGAATGCGAGAGTGGTTGGGTCGATGGGTGGGGGAGCACCGTCACAGAAGCAGGGAATGGGGATGGCATAGCATATTTCGGGGGGTGGACCAGGAAAGGGGATAACATCTGAAATGTAAATAAAGAAAATATCCAATAAAAAAATTAAAAATTCTAAATGATGTTGTTTTCTTCTTATTCTGTCACAGTTTCCTTGAATCAGTAGATAGCAATTTACTGACTAGTCCCCAAACAGGTTACAGAGAAATAAAATGACATTCTTATTTAGATCATAAATTGATAGAAAAACCCAAACATTTTAGGCAGGGAACAATACAGTTCCATTCTGACTTTTGAAAGAATGAAAGAATGAAAATATGTCTACTAACTGGAAGTGAAAGATGGAGATTTAATAGTATGTGCAAATACATCACTGAGAGCTAAAATACCATGTGTTGCAAGAGGAAATTTCAAATGTAAGACTATGTGCAGACTGGCATTTATTATGGAAGCATTGAAACAGTAGGTGAGTGACTAATTGCTTCCATAAAGTAAAGTGTTTTCCCTCTGTTTCTGCCACTGAGACATACTGGAAATCCCGTTCAGAAAGGGCAAAGCCACAAAACAATAAGAGAAGCTTTAAGCATTTATCCCCTTTAGATTTCACAAAGTTCACTCTGATAGAACAAACACAAAAATGGCATTTTAGTTTTTTTCCACATGAAACTCAAATGAGCTTGCTGAAGGTAGTGGCACTTGCCTAGCCTTAGAAGTAGAGATATATACAACAGGATAAAAATAGAAAGTTCAAGGCCAGCCTGATCTACATAAGACACAATTCCAAAAAAGAGGAAATTTTTAATTAGTAAATATGTTTGATGTAAACCTACAGTTTTACAGTATATTTTTCTTGTTCTTTTTTATTTTTCTGCCAGCTTTTTAAGACTTTGTAAATAATTGACTGATTTAATAAACAGCAAATAATGCTACTGTTTCTTTATAAAGTTGTTCTAATTAAAACTTCATGTAGCAGTTACATTTGTCAAGTATTGTCCTAGCTGCTGACACCACAGTGATGAGGAAGAAAGCACAAGCCTTCTTGCTTCACAAGCTTTTTTTTTTTTTACTACAAGTATATAATGAAAAAGATGACATCATAGAAATACAAAGGGAAAGAACAAAGTCTGCAAGAGGTTTCTTTAGTCAGGGTTAATTCCTACCTACTGAAACTTCTTTCCATTTTATCCCTACCTGAGGGCACTGGCTGTCTTTCACAGGATGATTTTTTAACCCTGAACATTTAGTCTGTGAGGGTGTGGTGATTTCATTCTTTTTATTGCAAAAATTTAGTTTAGTAGACTTCTTTTTCATGCATGCCTAATGCTAAAGTTAAACTTTAGTTCTATTAGAATAAAAATCTGAAATTAAGGTTTATAATTAAAGACTTTAACCATACTGTGATGGTTCAAGCTGGAAGCATCCCCTGGTGGTCTATGTGTATTGGAAAACCTGGAAAAATAAACAAGAGAAAGAGCACAGAGGGGTGAAACTGTATCAGCAGGTATGAGAGCTTGCAGCACAAGCATGTGTACTGGAGTTCAAATACTTCAAGTCACATAAAAGTTCAGGAATGTACACAAAACTGATAAGCCCAGAAAAGTACAGGGAAGATTTGGAAGCCTCACTGTTGTTTGAAGGCAGTCAAAGTAGCTCCATGATGAAGGGAAACCTATTTCCATAAATAAGGTTTTAAGTGATAAGACCACCTCTGGTCTGCACATGTGCCAAATCACACTATACCCTCAAAATGCCTGGGGAAGAATGAAATACAAATACTTTGTCTAGGGTTTAGACCTAGATGAATCTTCTATACTTAGATACTATCTAAGTAGCTAGTACCTAGGTACCGAGTTTCTAGGTCAGATCATAAATTTATTTTTCTTTTTCTTTTTTTATAAATTTATTTATTTTTATTTATTTATCATTTTTTATTGGATGTATTCTATATTGACATTTCATTTCCCTTTTTCTGGTTCCCCACCCCCCAAACATCCCACATGCCTTTTTTCCTCTCCATGCTCCCTCATCCACCCCTTCCCACTTCCCTTTTCTGGTATTCCCCTATACTGATGCTTTGATTAATTCCAGCACCAGTGTCCACTCCCTTCTTGTCGGACATCATTTGGTATGTGAATTGTGTCTTTGGTGTCCCAAGATTCTAGGCTAATATCCACTTATCAGTGAGTGCATACCATGGATATTCTTTTGAGACTGGGTTACCTCACTTAGTATGATGTTCTCCAGCTCCATCAATTTCTCTAAGAATTTCATGAATTCATTGTTTCTAATGGCTGAATAGTATTCCATTGTGTATATATGCCACATTTTTTTGTATCCATTCCTCCACTGAAAGACATCTGAGTTCTTTGCAGCTTCTGGCTATTATAAATAAGGCTGCTATGAACGTAGTGGAGCATGTATCCTTATTGCATGCTGGGGAATCTTCTGGGTATAAGCCCAGGAGTGGTATGGCTGGGTCCTCCAGGAGTATCCTGTCCAGTTTTCTGAGGAACCACGAAACTGATTTCCAGAGAGGTTATACCAGCTTGCATTCTCACCAGCAGTGAAGGAATGTTCCTCTTTCTCCACATCCTCGCCAACACCTGATGTGTTTTATCCTGAGTTTTTAATCTTAGCCTTTCTGACTGGTGTGAGATGAAATTTCAGGGTTGTTTTGATTTGCATTTCTCTAATGACTAATGATGTTGAACATTTTTTAAGGTGTTTCTCAGCCATCCAAATTTCTTCAGGTGAAAAGTCTTTGTTTAGCTCTGTACCCCATTTTTGGATGGGGTTATTTGGTTTTCTGGTGTCTAACTTCTTGAGTTATTTGTATACATTGGATATTAGTCCTCTGTCAGATGTAGGGTTGGTGAAGATCTTTTCCCAATTTGTTAGTTGCCAATTTGTCCTTTTGACAGTGTCTTTTGCCTTACAGAAACTTTGTAATTTTATGAGGTCCCATTTGTCTATTCTTGCTCTTAGAGCATAAGCAATTGGTGTTCTGTTCAGGAAATTTTCCCCTGAGCCAATGTCCTCAATGGTCTTCCCCAGTTACTTTTCTATCAATTTTACTGTGTCTGGTTTTATGTGGAGGTCCTTGATCCATAAGGACTTTCGGTTAGTACAAGGAGATAGGAGTGGATCAATTCTCATTCTTCTGCATATTGACCTCCAGTTGAGCCAGCACCATTTGTTGAAAAGGCTTTTATCCACTGGATGTTTTCATCTCATTTGTCAAAGATCAATTGACCATAGATGTGTGGGTTTACTTCTGGGTCTTCAATTCTATTCCATTGATCCACCTCCCTGTCACTGTACCAAAACCATGCAGTTTTTAACACTACTGCTCTGTAGTATTGCTTGAGGTCCGGGATACTGATTTCCCCAGAAGTTCTGTTACTGTTGAGGATAGTTTTAGCTATCCTGGGTTTTTGCTATTCCAGATGAATTTGAGAATTGTTCTTTCTAACTCTATGAAGAACTGAGTTGGGATTTTGATGGGGATTGCATTGAATCAGTATATTACTTTTGGCAAGATTGCCATTTTAACTATATTAATCCTGCCAACCCACGAGTATGGAAGATTTTTCCATTTTCTTAGGTCTTCCATTTCCTTCTTCAGAGACCTGAAGTTTTTGTCATATAAATCTTTCACTTGTTTGGTTAGTCACACCAAGACATTTTATATTGTTTGTGCACTATTGTGAAGGGTGTCATTTCCCTAATTTCTTTCTCAGCCTGCTTACCCTTTGAGTATAGGAAGGCTATTGATTGGCTTGAGTTGATTTTATAACCTGCCACTTTGCTGAAATTGTTTATCAGTTGTAGGAGTTCTCTGGTGTAGTTTTTTTTGGTCACTTAAATATACTATCATATCATCTGCGAATAGTGATAGTTTGACTTCTTCCTTTCCAATTTGTATCCCTTTGACTTCCTTATGTTGTTGAATTGCTCTAGCTAGTATCTCAAGTACTATATTGAAGAGATATGGTGAGAGGGGGCAGCCTTGTCTAGTCCCTGATTTTAGTGGGATTGCTTCAAGTTTTTCTCTATTTACCTTGATGTTGGCTACTGGTCTGCTGTATATTGCTTTTACTATGTTTAGATATGGGCCTTGAATTCCTGCTTTTTCCAAGACTTTTAGCATGAAAGGATGCTGAATTTTGTCAAATGCTTTTTCAGCATCCAATGAGATGACCATGTGGTTTTTTTTCTTTGAGTTTGTTTATGTAGTGGATTATGTTGATGGATTTCTGTATATTGAAAGATCCCTGCATTCCTGGGATGAAGCCAATTTGATCATGTTGAATGATTGTTTTGATGTGTTCTTGGATTCGGTTGGCAAGAATTTTATTGAGTATTTTTGCATCGATGTTCATAAGGGAGATTGGTCTGAAGTTCTCTTTCTTAGTTGGATCTTTGTGTGGTTTTGGTATCAGGGTAATTGTGGCTTTGTAGAATGAGTTGGGTAGTGTTCCTTCTGTTTCTATTTTGTGGAATAGTTTGAAGAGTATTGGTATTAGGTCTTCTTTGAAGGTCTGATAGAATTCTGCACTAAAACCATCTGGTCCTGTGTTTTTTGGTTGGAAGTCTTTCTATGACCCCTTCTATTTCTTTGGGGGTTATGGGTCTGTTTAGATGATCTATTTGATGCATATTTAATTTTGGTATTTGGTATCTGTCTAGGAAATTGTCCGTTTACTCCACATTCACCAGTTGTGATGAGTATAGACTTTTGTAGTTGGATCTGATGATTGTTTGAATTTCCTCAGTTTCTGTTGTTATATCTCCCTTTTCATTTCTAATTTTGTTAATTTGAATACTGTCTCTGTGCCCTTTGGTAAGTCTGGCTAGGGGTTTATCTATCTTGTTGATTTTCTCAAAGAACCAGCTCCTGGTTTTATTGATTCCTTGTATGGTTCTCTTTGTTTCAACTTGATTGATATCAGCCCTGAGTTTGATGATTTCCTATCTTCTACTCCTCCTGGGTGAAATAGCTTCTTTTTGTTCCAGAGCTTTCAGGTGTGCCATTAAGTTGCTAGTATATGCTCTCTACTGATTCTTTTTGGAGACACTCAGGGCTGTGAGTTTTCCTCTAAGCACTGCTTTCATTGTGTCCCATAGATTTGGTTATGTTGTGCCTTCATTTTCATTAAATTCCAAAAAGTCTGATTTCTTTCTTTCTTTCTTCCTTGACTAAGGTATCATTGAGTAGAATATTGTTCAGCCTCCACGTGTATGAGGATTTTCTGTTGTTTTTGTTGCTATTGAAGAACACTCTTACTCCATGGTGATCTGATAGGAGGCATGGGATTAGTTCCATCTTTTTATATGTGGTCGATATTTTGGAGAAGATATATATATATATATATATATATATATATATATATATATATAACACATATATATATATGTTAAATCCAATTGGCCCAACGTTTCAATGAGTTTCCCTGTGTCCCTGGTTAGTTTCTGTTTTCTTGATTGGTCCATTGAGGATAGTAGAGTGTTGAGGTCCCCCATAATTATTGTGTTAGGTGCAATGTGTGCTTTGAGCTTTAGTAAAGTTTCTTTTATGAATGAGGGTGCGCTTGCATTTGGTGCATAGATGTTTAGAATTGTGAGTTCTTCTTGGTGGATACTTCCTTTGACTAGCAAGAAGTGAGCTTCTGTGTCTCTTTTGATGACTTTGGCTTGAAAGTCAATTTTATCTGAAATTAGAATGGCTATTCCAGCTCACTTCCTGCGACCATTTGCTTGCAAAATTGTCTTCCAGCCTTTTACTCTAAGGTAGTGTTTGTCTTTGACTCTGAGCTGTGTTTCCTCTATGCAGCAAAATGTAGGGTCCTGTTTCCGTATCCAGTCTGTTAGTCTATACCTTTTTATTGGGGAATTGAGTCCATTGAGGTTAAGAGATATTAAGGAATAATGACTATTTCTTCCTGTCATTTCTGGTTTTTGAGTGGTTATCTTCTTTTGAATTTGATGGAAGAAGGTTACTATATTGCTTTTTCTTGGGTGCAGTTTCCCTTCTTGTATTGGAGTTTTTCTCCTATTATCCTTGTAGAGCTGGGTTAGTGGAAAGATATTATGTAAATTTGGTCCTGTCATGGAATATTTTGATTTCTCCATCTATGTTGACTGAGAGTTTTGCTGGGTATAGTAGTCTTGCCTGACATTTTTGTTCTCTTAGAGTCTGCATGAGATCCGCCCAGGATCTTCTAGCTTCATGGTCTCTGGAGAGAAGTCTGGTGTGATTCTGATAGGTCCTCCTTTATATGTTACTTGGCCTTTTTCTCTTACTGCCTTTAATATTCCTTTTTTTATTAGTACATGTGGGGTTTTGATTATTATGTGATGGGAAGTATTTCTGTTCTGGTCCAGTCTGTTTGGAGTTCTGAAGGCTTCTTCTATATTCATAGGCATCTCTCTCCTTAGGTTAGGGAAATTTTCTTCCATAGTTTTGTTGAAGATATTTACTGGCCCTTTAAATTGTAGATCTTCACTCTCCTCTATCCATATAATCCTTAGATTTGGTCTTCTTATTGTGTCCTGGATTTCCTGGATGTTTTGGGTTATCAGCCTTTTGCATTTAGCATTTTCTTTGACTGTGGAATCAATGGTTACTATGGTATCTTCAGCATCTGAGATTCTTACCTCTATCTCTTGTATTCTGTTGTTGATATTTGCATATACAACCCCTGATTTCTTCCCAAGGTTTTCTATCTCCAAAATTGTCTCCTTTTGTGATTTCTTAGTTGTTTCTACCTCTGTGTTCAGATATTGGATGGTTTTGCTCAGTTCCTTAATTTGTTTGTTTGTGTTTTCTTACAATTCTTTAAGGGATTTTTGTGTTTCCTCTTTCATGACTTCTGCCTATTGATTCAATTTCTCCTGCATTTCTTTAAGTGATTTTCTCATTTCCTCTTTATTGGCTTTTGTCTGTTGGTCCATATTCTCCTGGAATTCTTTAAGTGATTTTTGTGTTTGGATTGTAAGGGCTTCTAAACTATTCATGTTCCTCTGCATTTCTTTAAGAGATTTGTTTATGTCTTTTTTGTGTTCCTCTAGCAACAACCTGACCATTGCTTTTAAATACAGCTCTTGTTTTGCTGGTGTGTTGTGGTATCCAGAACTTGCTATGGTTGGCGATTTGGGTTCAGATGCTGCCATACTGCCTTGATTTCTGTTAGTAACATTCCTACATTTGCCTTTTGCCATCTGTTTATCTCTGGAGTTAGTTGGTCTTGTTGTTACTGGTTGCTGTTTGAAGCTCCTGTGAGCCTGGCATTTGGCGCTGCTGTCATAGAGGGCTTCCAAGCTCCTGGGGTGTAGACCAGGACGTTTCAGTTACTGAGCTCAGAATTAACTCCTCAGCTTTGCTGGGCCGGATCCAAGTCTTCCCCAGGCTTGCTTCTGGACCTGCAATTGGCCTCCCCTGTTCTCCTTCTGGCTTGCCTAGTTGCCAGCTCTTAAGAATCAGATCTTTCTTTTTTTTCCTCCACAGATCTGGGCTCGTCTGTTAGATCTTTATCGTGACCTGCGTTCCTGTGTTGGTTCTCTATGGTGACCTGTTCAGGCTACCAGCTCCAAGATGGTGGTGGGTCTGAGGGCTCTGTCTAACCACGGGATTCCCTGCAGGACCAGAGGTTCCCTGTTTGGGCTGCTAGAACCTAGATGGTGGTGCTCTCAGTCCATAGGGCTCTGTCTTATTAGCTGTCTGTGGTGTCCTGAGGCAAGCTGTCATCATCTGGCTGTACTCCAGGCACCAACCCACTAGCAGGTTGGTGCCCACGTGGGATGGTACAGAGACCGCCCGCCGAGCTAATCTGGCTCTGGCTCGGGGTGCAAGTAAGAGCCTGACAGGGTAGTCGATGCTAGGCTAGGTCTCTGTCCACGAACCTGAACCCAGCCACCTGCAGGCAGTCAGCAGTGACAGGAGGGAAGATGGTGGCCTGGTTGCAAGCCTGCTAGCCAGTCCCCAGCAGTCAGAGACAGTCTCCATGATGTAGGTGCACAGACCTCCCCCTGACCTGCTCTGGCTCTGGGCATGAGCAAGAGCCTGCCTGGGTAGTCTTTGTTAGGCTAGGTCTCTGTCCACACACCTGAACCCAACCGCTGGCAGTCCGCAGTGACCCGAGGGAAGATGGCCGCCTTGCTCAGGTCATCAATTTCAATTCCTTAAGATTTGAACAAGTGTATGTTACCTTCACATTTATACATGTAGAACCTACCGAGTTTTTATTTAGAATTAAACTTTGTATTTCTTAAGGAAGAAAAGATTTTTTTTAAATTTATTAGATGAGTGCTTATTTAATCTCTTTTTATGTGAGATATAAAGTCTCACATTTTTGACTTAGTTTTTTGTGTGTAGCTGAGTTTGCTTAGCAGTATCCTGGTTTACATGTTGTGGCAAAGGACAAATTACCTTTTAACTGTTGAGTAATATCCCTGTGTTTGTCATTTTTGCTTCATTCACTAGTTAACAGTTAAGTTTTATTACTCCTTGGTCCTGTCAAAATGTTCAGTAAGTATGAGGATATAGACATTGATATGTGGTAGATATTTTATCTCCTCTGATTCTAAGCTGAAAAGAAATAGGGAACTATATGGTGGTTGAGAAAAAACAGGTCAATAGTATTAGCAGGTATATAGATGAATTTGAGGTTTTAATGCATCAGTGATGGCTGTAACTAATGATTTGAATTAAGGCTTTTCTTGAAGTAAGTCTATTGTAGATATAGTCACATAAAGCATTATAACTATCTAGAAGCACACATTGATATTTTAGAGTCCAATCCTACATTTAACATTCTACTTCCTGATCGCAAATATAATGTGACCAACGGCTTTTTGGTCCTACTACCATGTGTTCTGGCCTTGATGCAATATATTATCTGAACTATGAGCCAATCATTTCTCTTCTTGTACTTACCCAGTGTGCTGGCTAGTGTTCTTTCTTTTTTTCCTTGTATTTTAAAATTAATTATTTTATTTATTTACACTTCAAGTATTGTCCCCCTTCCTGGTCTCTCCCTTGTCTTAGTAAGGATTTTTAGTGCTGTGAACAGATAATCTGGCCAAGACAGCTCTTAAGGAAAATATTTAATTGGGGGCAGCCTTACAGGATCAAATGTTTAGTCCATTATCATCAAGGTAGGAACATGGCAGTATCCAGGCAAGCATAGTGCAGGTAAGAGTTCTACATCTTAATCATCTAGGAGAAGACTCACTTCCAGGCAGCTAGGACGAGGGTCTTAAAGCCCACACACACAGTGATACAAAAAAGGGCCATATATAATAGTGCTGCTCCCTGGGCCAAGCATATCACACTCCTCCATGAGGTCCTCTCTTCATCTTCTTTTCTCTTCACCTCTAAGAGGGTGCTCCCCCACCCACCCATCCACTCCCACCACACTCCTCTAGCATCCCCCTTTTCTGGGCAATCACGCCTCCATAGGACCAAGTGCATGCTCTTCCACTGAGGGCACACAAGTCAGTCCTGTGCTACCTATGTGCCGGGACCATGAACCAGACCATGCATATTCTTTGGATGGTGGCTTAGTCTCTGGTAACTCTGAGGGATCTGGTTAAATTATATTGTTCTTATTATGGGGTTGCTATCCCCTCGAGCTCCATGTATCCTTCATGTAACTTTTCCATTGGGGTCTTGAGCATAGTCCAATGGCTGACTGTAAGCATCTGCATCTGTCTCAGTCAGCTGCTGGTAGAGCCTCTCAGAGGACAGCCATGCCAGACTCCTGACTGCAAGTACAATGTGGCATCAGCAAGAGTATCTATGTTTGATGCCTATGCATGAGATGGACTACAAGTTGGGGCAGTCTCTGGGTGGCCTTTCCATTAGTCTCTGCTCCATTTTTTTTACATGCATTTCCTTTAGACAGTAATAATTCTGGGTCAAAAAGTTTGAGATGGGTGGGTGTCCTCATCCTTCTGAGGGCTTTTTTACCTACTGGAGATGGTCTCTAAAGGTGCCATCTCTCCACTCTTGGGCGTTTTGGCTAAGATTATGTGCATTGGTCCTGAAAATCTCTCATTTCCCTTGTGTCTGGACTTTCTAGAAGTTCAGCCCATCCCCATGCTGCTGCATATGTCTATTAATTATCCTGGCTCTCTGGGCTTCACACCTGTCTCCTCCCATACCTGATCTTGTCTAACTTTTTTCCCTCCCCCTCTCCTCTCCCAATAAGACTCCTCTCTCCCTCCACTTCCCATGATTATTTTGTTCCCTTTTCTAAGTGGGACTGAAGTATCCACATTTGGGCCTTCTTTTTTGTTAAGCTCCATATGGTCTGTGAGTTGTATCATGGGTATTCTGAATTTTTTGGCTAATATCAACTTAAGAGTTAATACATATCATGCATGTTCTTTTGGGTCTGAATAACCTCATTCAGGATGATATTATCTATTTCCATATATTTGCCTGAAAAATTCATGATGTCTTCATTTTTACTAGCTGAGTAGTATTTCATTGTGTAAATGAACCTTGTTTTCTACATCCATTCTTATTTTGAGGGATATCTGGGTTGCTTCTAGCTTCTGGTTATTAAAAATAAGACTTATGAACATAGTGGAGCATAAGTCCTTGAGATATGATGGAACTTCTTTTGTGTGCATGCCCAGGAGTGGTATAGTTGGTTCTTCAGGTAGAGCTATTTCTAATTTTCTGAGGAACCACCAGTTCGATTTCCAGAGCAGTTGAACCAGTTTGCAATCGCACTGTAAATGGAAGAACGGTCTTCTTTTTCCATATCCTTGCCAGCGTCTGCTGTTGCCTGAGATTTTGATCTTGGCCATTCTGGTTTGTGCAAGGTAGAATCTTAGGATCATTTTGACTTGTGTTTCTCTGACGACTAAGTATTTCTTTAAGTGCTTTAACATTTCTTAAACTGCTTTTCAGCCAATTGAGATTTCTCAGTTGAGAATTCTCTGTTTAGCTCTGCAACCCATTTTTCAATTGGGTTATTTGTTTTTTTCTGGAGCCTAACTTAACATGACTCAAGCTAAATCATTTTTAATAATGAACCACAATGGAGAATATGCCCCCATTAAATTGGACTGGGATTAGTCTGTGGCACATTTTCTGGATTTATGATTGATATGTGTAAGCTAAGCTTACTGGTAGCAGTGCTCTACCTTGATTGCTGGTGCTGTATGCTTTTAGAAGAAATGGTTGAACAGTCCTTGAGAATCAAACTAGCAAGCAGTGTTCCTCCAAGGCCTCTGCTTCTGTTCCTGCCCCCAGATTCTTGACTGGAAGGTCTATCTTGACTTATGTAAATTACAGACTATAATCTGCATCACAAAATAAATCCTTACTTTACCAATTTACTTACACAGCATAGGAGACAAATTTATTCTCTTACCAAACTTAGATTTCTCTTTCTATGCCTCCTTGATGACATTTAAAGTATCAAAGCAAAGCCTGTACAATTATTCTGACCTTGTTTGCAGAAAAGTAAAAACGTTAAAAGTGAATCTACTCTGTTAATATACAAGATCACCACAAACTTGCTTTTATAAAAAGAAAAAAATCTTGTTATATGGTTAGAGCTGGTTAAGATTTTGAGATCAGAGATTTTGCTATCCCTTGATGGACAGAGTTTATTTGACTTGAAGCAAACAAACCAAATAAAGGTAAAAGGAAGAATTGAAGGTCCTAGGGTGGAGAGTGATGTGAAATTATTCATTTAATTTTGAACCACCAGAATCCCTCACTGCTTTTGAAATATGAAGTTTAGTCACTTATTTCCCTTAGAAAAGTAGGCCAAATTATGACTCCCTTCCGTAGGCTTTATTACATGTTTTCATCTGTCCAACTTCAGCACATTATCTTAACAATAGGGATACAAAATTTTCCACTAGCATTGTTAAACACACACACACACACACACACACACACACACACACACATTACCTTCACATAGCCGAAACATTTATATTTAATTGGGCCTACTTGTTTCCATTATAAATAATGCTCTTCTCTTCCATCGCCTAAGCAACATTAGGCAAATCGTTGCTTCATTTCTGTTATACTCTTACATGCCGCTGTATATTTTTCTTTTTGAGGTTTGTTCCTTATTTGTCATTTAGGTTTATACTATTATTTGTTCAATATATTGAAGGTATAGATCCTCGTTGTCGTCCTATGGTCAATGGACAGTCAGTCTCTGGGTTTCAATCTGTGATATATAACATTCCCTCAGACACCTAAAACAGTTTTCAAAGAATTTAAGTATAGAAAAAGAACCACTGGAAGCCCATTTTTACTTAAACTGCATCGTGTTTTCAAGTTTTACAGCATATTGTTAACATGAATATTTTGTTAATTGTTTTCAACAACTTTTAGGATCTATTAGTATCTTCTCGCATTCAATGAATTGGCTGGAAGACATAACTTTAATGCTTTAAGCTTGACAATAAACCATGTGTTCAGAATAATAATCTAGAAAAGGTGTGCATTGGTTTACTTTGCAGACCTGTTAAACTATAATCTGTGCCTCTGGGAATACTTGTGCTCCATCACTTGTACGGTAAATCCTTATTGAACATGATTTATATCACCTCCCAATAGCCAATCAATTTTAAGAACAGGAGAGTTTGGAACACATATAAAAGATAATACTTACTGACTTTCAGCTACACTAAGGGGAAGTCATATTCCCTTGTACGTTAATAAATTTAGATGGGTTTCTTCACATACACTTTTCAGTTCTCATTCTTTAGAAAGTTTAATTCTCAAGTCCAACTATCTCCCTTTCTTTCAAAGCCTATACAAATGTTCTTCCAATATTTAACTGGATTTAAAAAATATTAATGTTTCTCATTTAAAGATAGAATACAAAACACTCCAAAGATTCTTTTTTATTATTTTCATTAGATATTTTATTTATTTATATTTGATTTACTGTATATGGTATGGAACCCCAGGTGGGGCGCTCTCTGGATTGCCTTTCCTTCAGTCTCTGCTCCACACTTTGTCTGTATTTCCTCCCAGGAATATTTTGTTCCCCTTTTTTTTCTAATTTCTTTTTTTTTAATTTTTATTTTCTATATTCTATGTTCACATTCCAAAGGCTTTCCCCCTTCCCAATTACCCCCACCATATATCCCACAATTCCTCTCCCCCCCAGGCTATTCTCCACTCATCCCACACCCACGATTTCTCTGTTCTGGGTCTACAATACTGGATCCAACAGTATTACAGGCCCAGGGTCCTCTCCTTTTTTTCTTCTTGAGAGTCATTTGACTTGCTAATTGTGCCTTGAGCATTCAGGGCCTCTGGGCTCATCAATATCCACTTATCAGTGATTGCACCTCGTGTGTACTCTTCCATGACTGGGTTAGCTCACTTAGGATGATAGTTTCCAGATCTAAACATTTACCTACAAATTGCATGAGTTCATTATTTTTAATTGCTGAGTAGTACTCCATTGTATAAATATACCACATTTTCTGTATCCATTCCTCTTTTGAGGGATATCTGGGCTCCTTCCAATTTCTGGCTACTATAAACAAGGCTGCTATAAACATAGTGGAGCATGTGTCTTTATTGTATGCTGAGGAATCCTCTGGGTATATGCCCAGGAGTGGTATGCCAGGGTCCTCTGGGAGTGTCATGCCCAATTTTCTGAGGAACCGCCACACTGATTTCCAGAGTGGTTTTACCATTTTGCAATCCCACCAACAGTGGAGGAGTGTTCCTCTTTCTCCACATCCTCGCCAGCACTTGTTGTCTCTCGAGTTTTTAATCTTAGCCATTCTGACTGGAGTGAGGTGGAATCTCAGGGTTGTTTTGATTTGCATTTCCCTGATGACTAATGATGTTGAACATCTCTTAAGGTGTTTCTCAGCCATCCGAATTTCTTCTGGTGAAAATTCTTTGTTTAGCTCTGTACCCCATTTTTTGATAGGGTTATTTGGTTCTTTGGGGTCTAACTTCTTGAGTTCTTTGTATATATTGGATATTAGCCCTCTGTCAGATGTGGGGTTGGTGAAGATCATTTCCCACGTTGTTGGTTGCCATTTTGTCCTTCTGACAGTGTCCTTTGCCTTACAGAAACTTTGTAATTTTATGAGGTCCCATTTGTCAATTCTTGATCTTAGAGCATAAGCTATTGGTGTTCTGTTCAGGAAAGTTACCCCTGTGCCCATGTCCTCCAGGGTCTTCCCACGTTTCTTTTCTAATAGTTTCAGTGTGTCTGGTTTTATGTGGAGGTCCTTGATCCACTTGGAGTTGATCTTAGTACAAGGAGATAAGAATGGGCCAATTCGCATTCTTCTGCATGTTGACCTCCAGTTGAACCAGCACCATTTGTTGAAAAGGCTATCTTTTTTCCACTGGATGGTTGTGGCTCCTTTATCAAAGATCAAGTGACCATAAGTCTGTGGGTTCATTTCTGGGTCTTCAATCCTATTCCATTGATCTACCTGCCTGTTGCTGTACCAATACCAGTTTTTAACACAATTGCTTTGTAGTACTGCTTGAGGTCAGGGATATTGATTCCCCCAGAAGTCCTTTTATTGTTGAGAATAGTTTTAGCTATCCTGGGTTTTTTGTTGCTCCAGATGAATTTGAGAATTGCTCTTTCTAGATCTATGAAGAATTGATTTGGGATTTTGATGGGGATTGCATTGAATCTGTAGATTGCTTTTGGCAAGATGGCCATATTTACTATATTGATCCTGCCAATCCAGGAGCAAGAAATATTTTTCCATCTTCTGAGCTCTTCTTCGATTTCTTTCTTCAGGGACTTGAAGTTCCTGTCATACAGATCTTTCACTTGTTTGGTTAGAGTTACGCCAAGGTACTTTATGTTGTTTGTGGCTATTGTGAAGGGTGTTATTTCCCTAACTTCTTTCTCAGCCTGCTTGTCCTTTGAGTACAAAAAGGCTACTGATTTGCTTGAGTTAATTTTATAACCAGCCACTTTCCTGAAGTTGTTTATCAGCTGTAGAAGTTCTCTGGTGGAGTTTTTTGGATCGCTTAAGTAGACTATCATATCAACTGCAAATAATGATACTGTGACTTCTTCCTTTCCAATTTGTATCCCTTTGACTTCCTTAAGTTGTCTAATTGCTCTTGCTAGAACTTCAAGTACTATATTGAAAAGATATGGTGAGAGAGGGCAGCCTTGTCTAGTCCCTGATTTTAGTGTGATTGCTTCAAGTTTCTCTCCATTTATTTTGATGTTGGCTACTGGTTTGCTATAGATAGCTTTTACTATGTTTAGGTATGGGCCTTGAATTCCTGCTCTTTCCAAGACTTTTAGCATGAAAGGATGCTGAATATTCTCAAATGCTTTTTCAGCATCTAATGAGATGACCATGTGGTTTTTTTCTTTTAGTTTGTTTATGTAGTAGATTACATTGATGGATTTCCGTATGTTGAACCATCCCTGCATCCCTGGAATGAAGCCTACCTGATCATGGTGAATGATCGTTTTGATATGCTCTTGGATTCGGTTGGCAAGAATTTTATTTAGTATTTTTGCATTAATATTCATAAGAGAAATTGGCCTGTAGTTCTCTTTCTTTGTTGGATCTTTTTGTGGTTTAGGTATCAGCGTAATTGTGGTTTAGAAGAACGAGTTGGGCTGTATCCCTTCTGTCTCTATTTTGTGGAATAGTTTGAAGAGTATTGGAGTTAAGTCTTCTTTGAAAGTCTGGTAGAATTCTGCACTAAAACCATCTGGTCCCGTACTTTTTTTGGTTGGGAGGCTTTCTATAACCCCTTTTATTTCTTTAAGGGTTATGGGACTGTTTAGCTGATCTACTTGATACTGACTTAATTTTGGTATTTGGTATCTGTCTAGGAAATTGTCCATTTCCTCCAGATTCTCCAGTTGTTTTGAGTATAGGCCTTTGTAGTAGGATCTGATGATCTTTTGAATTTCCTCTCTTTCTGTTGTTATATCCCCCTTTTCATTTTTAATTTTGTTAATTTGGATACTATCTCTGTGCCCTTTGGTTAGTCTAGCTAAGGGTTTATCTATCTTGTTGATTTTCTCGAGAACAAGCTCTTGGTTTTTTTGATTCTTTGTATGGTTCTCTTTGTTTCTGCTTGATTGATTTCAGCCCTTAGTTTGATGATTTCCTCTCTTCTACTCCTCCTGGGTGAGTTAGCTTCTTTTTGTTCCAGGGCCTTCAGGTGTGCTGTTAAGTTGCTAGTGTATGCTCTCTCCAGTTTCTTTTTGGAGGCACTCAGTGCTATGAGTTTTCCTCTTAGCACTACTTTCATTGTGTCCCAGAGATTAGGGTAGGTCGTACCTTCATTTTCATTGAAGATTAAAAAGTCTTTGATTTCTTTCTTTATTTCTTCCTTGACCAGGGTGTCATTGAGTAGAGTATTGTTCAGTTTCCATGTGTATGTGGGCTTTCTGTTGTTCTTCTTGCTATTGAAGACCACTTTTACTCCATAGTGATCCGATAGGATACATGGGATTAGTTCGGTCTTCTTGTATTTCTTGAGGTCTGTCTTGTGACCAATTATATGATCAATTTTTGAGAAGGTACCGTGCGGTGCTGAGAAAAAGGTATTCTCTTTTGCTTTAGGATGGAATGTTCTATATATATCTGTTAAATCCAATTGGTCCAAAGCTTCAATTAGTTTCACTGTATCCCTGTTTAATTTCTGCTTTCCTGATCGGTCCATTGAGGAGAGTGGAGTGTTGAAGTCACCTACAATCATTGTGTTAGGTGCGATGTGTGCTTTAAGCTTTAGTAAAGTTTCTTTTACGAATGAGGTTGCCCTTACATTTGGCGCATAGATGTTCAGTATTGAGAATTCTTCTTGGTGGATTTTCCCTTTGACAAGCAGGAAGTGACCTTCTGTGTCTCTTTTGATGACTTTAGGTTGAAAGTCAATTTTATCTGATATTAAAATGGCTACTCCTGCTTGTTTCCTGGGACCATTTGCTTGTAAAACTGTCTTCCAGCCTTTTACTCTAAGGTGGTGTTTGTCTTTGACACTGAGATGTGTTTCCTGTATGCAGCAAAATGCAGGGTCCTGTTTCTATATCCAGTCTGTTAATCTGTGTCTTTTGATTGGGGAATTGAGTCCATTGATATTAAGAGATATTAAGGAACAGTAATTATTACTTCCTGACATTTTGGGCATTATTATTATTATTTGTATTTGAGTGGTTCTCTTCTTTTGGGTTGGATGAGATGGGGTTTCTATCTTGTTTCTTCTGGGGTGTTGTTTCCCCCCTTGTGTTGGTATTTTTCCCCTATTATCCTTTGTAGGGCTGGGTTTGTAGATAAGTATCTTGCAAATTTGGTTTTGTCATGGAATATCTTGGTTTCCCCATCTATGGCAATTGAGAGTTTTGCTGGGTATAGTAGTCTTGGCTGAAGTTTGTGTTCTCTTAGGGTCTGCATGAGGTCTGCCCAGGATCTTCTAGCTTTCATGGTCTCAGGTGAGAAGTCTGGTGTAATTCTGATAGGTCTTCCTTTATATGTTACTTGTCCTTTTTCTCTTACTGCCTTTAATATTCTTTCTTTGTTTAGTACATTTGGGGTTTTGATTATTATGTGACGGGAAGTATTTCTGTTCTGGTCCAGTCTATTTGGGGTTCTATAGGCTTCTTGTATATTCATGGGCATCTCTCTCTTTAGGTTGGGGAAGTTTTCTTCCATAATTTTGTAGAAGATATTTGCTGGCCCTTTAAGTTGTAGATCTTCATTCTCATTTATCCCTATAATCCTTAGGTTTGGTCTTCTCATTGTGTCCTGGATTTCCTGAATGTTTTGGGTTACCAGCTTTTTGCATTTTGCATTTTCTTTAATTGTTGAATCCATGGTTCCTATGGTATCTTCAGCATCTGAGATTCTGTCTTCTATTTCTTGTATTCTATTGTTGATATTTGCATCTATGACTCCTGATTTCTTCCCAAGGTTTTCTATCTCCAACATTGTCTCCCTTTGCGATTGCTTAGTTGTTTCTACTTCTGTTTTTAGATTTTGTATGGTTTTCCTCGGATCTTTCAGTTGCTTGCTTGTGTTTTCCTGTAATTCTTTAAGGGGTTTTTGTGTTTCCTCTTTTATGACTTCTACTCGTTGACCCATGTTCTCTTGTATTTCTTTAAGTGATTTTTGTTTCTCCCCCTTATTGGGATTCATTTTTTGCTCTATATTCTCCTGGATTTCTTTAAGTGATTTTTCTGTCTGCCTTGTATGGGCTTCTAGCTTTTGATCTATTTTCTCCTCTATTACTTTAAGAAATTTATTTAAGTAATCCTCAATTTGCATGTTTACCAGTGATTTTAGATCTGAGTCTTGTTTTTCTGGTGTGTTGAGATATCTGGAATTTAATTGTGTTTGCCTTGTAATGGCTTCTAGCTTTTGATCTATTTTCTCATGTATTACTTTAAGAGATTTATCTAAGTGTTCTTCTATCAGCATCCTGACCAGTGATTTTAGATCTGAGTCTTGTTTTTCTGGTGTTTCGGGGTATCCAAGATTTATTGCTGTCGGGGAACTGGGTTCAGATGCCGCCATACTGCCTTGATTTCTGTTAGTAGTGATCTTAAGTTTGCCTTTTGCCATCTGGTTAACTCTGGTGTTAGTTGGTCCTGTAGATACTAGTTGGTGCTTGACCCTCCTGTGGGCTCCTAAGGCTATTTCCCAGCGACTGGGATACCTGAACCACTGTCCTGCAGGGCTCTTGCTCACAGATTGCTGACAGGTGGCCTGAGTCCCCTGAGGTCTTAAACTCAGGATATCCCAGGTACTTGGTTCTGCCTGTTGGGCGGCTGCTCTGCACTGCTCCTGCTCAGGGTTTGCTGTCTGTTATCCTGTTTCCCCAGGGGTCTTAAAGTTGGGATATCTCAGTTATCTGGTTCTGCCTGCTGGTCCCAAGCTGCTGGGAAGCTGGCTGGGTCCGGCTTCCCCACCACAGGCTGGATGGGAGGCTGGTTCTGCCTCCGGCTGGGTCTGAGCACCTGGCAAGCTGGCTGGGTCAGGCTTCCACACCACCAGCTGGATGGGAAGCTGCAGGCAATATCCTTTATCTAATTTCTTATCTCTTTGTTCCCCTTTTTAAGAAGGACCTAAGTATCTACACATTGTTCTTCCTTCTTTTTGAGCTTCATGTGGTCTGTGAATTATATATTGTATATTCCTAGTTTCTGGGCTAATATCCACTAGTCAGTGAGTACATACAATTTGTGTTTTTTGGGGATTGGGTTAACTTACTCAGGATGAAAGTTTCTAGTTATATTCATTAGTCTAAGAATTTCATGATGGAAATATCCCCCATGCTTATGGATTGGCAGGATTAATATAGTAAAAATGGTCCTCTTGCAGAAAGCAATCTACAGATTCAATGTAATCCCCATCAAAATTCCAACTCAATTCTTCATAGAGTTAGCCAGAGCAATTTTCAAATTCATTTGAAATAACAAAAAAAAATCTAGGATAGTATAAACTATTCTCAACAATAAAATAGCTTCTCAGGGAATCAACATTCCTGTCCTCAAGCTGTACTACAGAGCAATAGTGATAAAAACTGCATGGTATTGATACAGAGACTAGCAGGAAGAAGGCTAATATCCAATATATACAAAACACTGATAGATTAACACAAACACAACTGTACATTCTTCACACTAGGAATGAGACAAATCAATACAAAAACTCAAGAAGTTAGTAACCATATTAAAAATGGGGCAAAATGCTAAACAAAGAATTCTAAATGGAGGAATCTCAAATGGCCAAGAAACACATAAAGAAACTTTCAGCATCCTTAGTCAGCAGGGAAATGCAAATCAAAACAATACTGAAATTCCACCTCACACCACCCAAAATGGCTAAGATCAAAAATTCAGGTGAAAGCATAAGCTAGCAAGCATGTGGAGAAAGAGCAACACTTCTCCATTGCTGGTGGGATTGCAAACTGGTACAACCACTCTGGAAATCAGTTTGGCAGTTCCTCAAAAAATTGGACATAGTATTACTTAGGACCCAGATATATCACTCCTGGGCATATACCCAAAAGAAGCTCCAACATGTAAAAAGAACACATGTTCCACTATGTTCACAGCTGCTTTATTTACAATAGGCAGAAACTGGAATGAGCCCAGATGTCCTTCAAGAGAGGAATGGATCTTGAAAACATGGTATATTTACCAAATGGATTTTTATTGCTCCCCCTTTTATAGAATAATAGTCTATTTTAATTGAATGCCAACTAACAAATATACCCTTGTTTCTGAAGAGGGAAGAAAAATAAGGAAAATAAACTTCGCACTAAGGCATTGTACTTAGCATGTTCCATTGATCTGCTTCTACAACACATCCTCCAATATATTTTGACTAATTCTGCCTCTTAAAAGCCTCATTTTTGTTCATTATACTTGAATATAATTCTTTTACTGTTGAAATAGTCTTGGGAAAAACAGAAATTAAATCTTTGTGTTTTCTATGTCATTCATTGTGTTTTTCACCCATTTGTTTCCAAGCAAACTGAGTTGTACACATACTAAGGTGACAATATTGCACATGAAGTTGAGATCATCATTTTCAAAATCAGAAAATTATTCATACCAAAAATATAAAAATATAATGAATAACAAGTTTTGTGAAATAAAAAATAAAACAGAAAGGAACCGTTTCCTGATGCTATTTTCTTACAATCAGACCACTGCTTCCCGGGATTGCTGCCCATGTTTGAAATTGGTCAGCAATCCCTGTGATTTTGTGTTTTGATTAATTATTTTACACTGAGTTTATTTTACTCATAACTAATACAATCTTGGCTTTAAACATAAGTTACATAGTTAATAGAGAAATCAAATATGTCTATTCAGACTGTTGAATGTGTTAACATTTCTACAGATAGTGTGCGAAATGGACTGGAGTCATTGTGGAAATGTGAAACACATTTTATTAAGTGTTTCCTCCAACTGTGCTTTGTTGTGAGAACAAATATATTTTTTGAGAAGTCTGTCATCACCTGTAATTGTAATGTCTATAGCTTCATGGTGGTTTCTAACGTACTGAGATTACAAAATTGACATTTTTGGAAGTGTCATTTTAGTTTTCTATAAATATTAACTCATTGGTATGAATACATGTGGGTCCTTCTCATACACATGAATACATAAATATACATGTATTTCTCAAAGGGATAGTAGAATCATAGTTGAGCCACCTAGAACACCCATGAAAAACAGAGGCAGAGGTTCATATGGTATCTCTTGCAGTTTTATATGTTTACACCAAACAGGATAAATATTTCTGAAAGATATGAGCATTCTCTAATTACAAAGGTGATTATAGGAAAAAAGTTAAATTAGAAAATGAGCACAAAAAAAAAAACAAGGATAAAATTATGTGGTCATCCATCTTTGCAGAAAGGCAAGGGGAATATTACAGTAAACATGATAATAAAATGAGGAAAGTAGGGCTAGGGAGATGGGTGTGCTGTTAAGATTATTAGAGTATATTCCAGAGTACCCTGGTTTCATCCATGTACCTATATAATGACTCACAAGTTCCTGTAACTCCAGTGTTAGGGCAGCTTATGTCTTCTTGTCTCTGCAAGAACCAAACATGCACATGGTACACAGATATACACATAGACACAGAAAACATATACTCATTAAATTTTTTTTTAATTAAGGAAATCCATAGAAGTCAGAATCATTCATATTATTTTGTTCGTAGAAATATAACTGGACCTTATGTTCATCTCTTGTATACATTGTCTGTAAGGCATTTGTGCATGAAGTGTGTCACTTGTTATACAAAAAGAATTTAGTTTTGTGGAGTTCAATTATTATTATTATCATTATCATTATTATTATTTATTATTTCTACTATTAATTATTGTAGCAGGAATTTAAGAGTGAAGGAGGGATTTACAGAAGAAAGATGAATGAGAATAAAGAAGGGGAAGAGGAGCAAGGGAAGGAGGCACAGAGGGAGGAGGAAAACACACAAAGCTTCTGTAAAGAAGGAATTCTGGAAAGCAGAGTATCACTGAACTGTTAGCCTTCAGGCACTTTGAAGGACTAAAATCAGAGATGAGGGGGAGGGAGGGGACAGTGAACCAGTGACTTCATTTGTCCTGACAATATGGCCTTGCCTCCTTTTTGTTTTAGTCAGTTTTTTCTTAAAAAAGAAAAACAAAAAAGAAAGAAAAGAAAACCTAGGTAAATATCTCATTTAGGAGAAAAGTAAGGACAAAGCAACTAGAGACATTCATTGACATTCTGACTTTGGAAGGCTGTTATTGTATCTAAGGCTTTGTTACCTTACTATACATGGCCAGTTTCTTCTTTTTCTATTTTTTTGTTTGTTTTTTGTTTTTATTTTTTCTTTCTGTTTTCCAAGAGGGTTTCTCTGTGTAGCCCTGACTGTCCTGTAACTCACTGTGTAGACCAGACTGGCCTTGAACACAGAAATCCACCTGCCTCTGCCTTCCAAGTGCTGAGATTAAAGGTTTACACCATCCCTGCCTGGCACATGGCCACTTGCTAACCTCTGTTTTTCCCCTCTCAATAAGTGACTCGGAAGCTAGCATAACTGTCTCTAGAGAAGCTTCCTCCATCAGTAGGTGGAGATAGATGCAGATGCAGAGACCCACAGCCAACCATCAGGAAACAATATAGGGGAATCTTGTGGAAGAGTAGGGCTAGAATTGGGCAAGCCAGTACAGACAAGTGAACCACAAGAAGACCAACAGATTCAAGTAACTTGGGTCATGTGGCACACAGGAACTGGGCTGTCAACAAGGGAGCATGCAGGGGCTAGACCTAGGTCACATACACATTTGTAGCAGATGTGCTGCTTTTTTCCTGTGGGTCCCTTAATAAGTGGAGCAGAGTCTGTCTTCACCTCTCTTCCCTGCCACTGGATCCCCTTTCCCCTACCTACACTACCTGGTTAAGACTCAGTGGGAGAAGATGCACTTAGTCCTGCTAGGACTCATTGTCCTAGGGTTGTGTGGTACCCAAGGAAGGTGCACTCCTGTTTGACAAGGAGATGATAGGGCAATAGCTGGAGGGATTTATAAGGGTAGGGCTGGGAGGGAAGGAGGGAGGAAGGCTGTGATTGGGATAGAAAGTGAATAAGTAAATATATTAATGGAAAATAAATGATAAAGTTTCTTATGAACAAGAAAATGCCAGTGTCCCAGACATTTTGGGCATTTCTCACCCTATCCATGTCAATATCAAAATCATTTTTGTCCCATGGATAAAGTTATCCATCAGTACTCTCATCACTGAACTGCCTGTTCCATTTGTTTGCTATCTTGAGAAATATTTACCAACATCACATTTTGAAGCCTTTTGCATAAAAAGGGTTATTTTATTTTTAGAAGTAAATTTCTTTCAATAAGTTTCAAATTGTCTGAGGTTTCTGTCTTTTTAATTTATATCATTTTGATGTTTGTATTTATCTAGTGTGTGTGTGTGTGTGTGTGTGTGTGTGTGTGTGTGTTTGTCTTAATGGTCTAATTATTTTTTTGCTTTATCCTTGCGAATATCCAGTTTTCTAATACTATCCACTAATGAGATTATCATCTTGATATCATATATACTTGGCCCTAGGTGAATTTGGTTATCTCTATATTGTCTACTATTTTACTCTTCTTTGTATGTTTTCTTCCTCAAATAATACTGTTTTCTTTCTTATAAGTTTATTATATTATGAAATGAAGTAATATTAAACCTTTATTTTTATTCAAAATCTCTCTATTGGAGATTTTTGGTTTTCTGCTGATGCAACTAGATATAATATAAAATTGATTATTTTATGGAGGTTGAAGAATGATGAAACACAACAGGTTTATCAGAGCACAATACCATTTGTCCACTGGGAATAGTGACAGCAAAAACTCACCATTGAAGGTGGATCAATGTGGTCAAAAATGATAACTACAAAGAAACCTTGCCTGCACTGTGACAACTTTTCCTATACTATTAGCATAACAGTTTCAAGGATTCTCCCTCATGGCTGTTGACATAATGTATCTGAATATTTATTATAAAGACTAAAAGAGAGCAGCTTCTACTCTCGTTAAGTCCAAAATCACCATGGAATTTTTTGTTTGGGTTCATTAATAAATATGCACATAATGAAAGTTTGCCAACAGGATGTATTATTCTAAAACCTGAGGGTCAGAGCTTACCCACAGAAGCCATGCCCAGCACTTGAGTGTGCATATTTTTTAAATCTTTGTTCCATTATCTAACTTACCTTTCCTCTAAATTCTTGTGACAGTGACAAGATTCTTAAAGTTAAATATAGGTTCTCCCTCTGTCATGGGACCTCCTTTGACACTCATGGAAGCATTAAAATTTAACAAACAATTAACAGCAATACAGGAATCAGGGGCTGAAGAGGTGGCCTTGAGATTAAAAGTGTGCATTGCTCTTAAAAAAGACATAAGTTCAGTTCCATTTACCCATACTGGGTATCCCACCACTGCCTGTCTCCAGCTCTAGAACACTTGATGCCTTCTGTCATCTGTGAATATTTGTATACACCTGCAGATAGTCACACACAGACACAAACACACATAAGTTAAAGTTAGTCTTTATACAGAATGGTTTTAGAAAAGGCAGGCATCATATAGACCACTTTAAAAGTAATCAAGTGAATTGAGTAGCTATTTCCACAAAGTCAATGTGATAATGAACCAAAGGCATATGAAAACGCTTTCAACATTACTAACTTAATAAACACAAAGTACAATTAAATGGCTTCATCTCATATTTGTATGACTATTGGTAAAATAAAGAAGATAACAGGTGTTAGTGGCTATGTTGAGAAAAGTAAATATTATGTAATGATATTTGTGGGAATATAAGCTTAACAAACCACTATTGAAAGCAGTATAACTATTCCTCAAAAATTGAAAATAGAATATGATCCAAGGCTATGGTGATACATTGTTGAAATAAATATGATTTCTGACGGTTAACCTGAGTTATTGCTAATTCTATGTCCCATCTTGGCTGCCCTGGACCCAGAGGGCTGCCCAAGTGGGCCATGCTCTCCCAGCTCCTTCACATCACAATCATGCCTCTCTGTCTTGTCCTCTTCTCAGGCATGATATCCCTCATCACTTCTGCTCCACATTCTCCCAGAATGGTAGATTTTCTCCTTCCTTCTCTCCTAAGTATTAAATCAGGATTAGCCACATGTAAGTTAGGCAGTGACCCAGCTTTTGTGTTGTTTAATGTATATTGATATACAAGGGCTGTGTGTGTGTGTTTTCATCCAGGAACATTCAGCGAACCCAGTGGCAGGATTTCATAATATTTATTTCAACAATACATTACTGCTGCTGAGTGTACATTGAAAAGTAATAAAATTATTATATGAAATAATTTATGTCAATTAATTGATTTATAAAGTCAAGGCTAGAAAGTAAATCAAATATTCACAGAAAAACATTGCATTGATTTATGTATGCATATATTTTAGAATACTTCACTTAAAATGAAGAGAATTCTCTAACTTATGGATGACTTTAAAATATAACAGAAGCTGAAAGAAACTGAACACACACATATACACAGATACACACAGACAGACACACATGACACACATACACACACATACAGAGACAGAGAATGCATATTACGGCATACCATTTATGCTAAGTTCTCAAGTATCCAAATTCATCATACAATCAACGATTAGATTTATAGGCTACAAAGACTTGGGGTAAAAGGGTCAGGAACAGGATAAAAATTTTTACTTATGCAAGATAAATCCATTATTGAGATCCAGTATAGTATGCTATTTATATATAAACAAACTTACTTTTAAAATTTTAGTAAGAAGGTAGATATCAAAGACTGGAAAATATATTACTTATGATAATGATTAAAATGGAGATAGCTTTTGGAAGTGGCATTAGTTTTGGCAATGGAATCTTGGGTACATACATATGTAATATCTAGCTGTATGGCCAATAACGTGCATTGTGCATGTTAATCATAAATCAATAAAACCTTTAAAATGAGAGTAGTTATAAAGAAGACATTTTCATTGATAGAATTATTTAAAAGGTTGAAAACTAGAATGAGGAAAATAAATCCAATTTCAAAAAATAAATGTTTTATATATCACATTGGAAAACAAATAGAAATATGCTTAATAATATGAAGCCTGAATAACACAAACTGGCAGAAATAGAAATGGACAATAGGTATATAGATTAAAACATTGAACTATTTTCTAATTTAAAATATGCAAATCTTTGACCCAGTAATTTATTTTACCATCATGTAAATTAAAAGTATAAAATAACATTGTACCAATACCATGCAGTTTTTAACACAATTGCTCTGTAGTACTACTTGAGGTTAGGGATATTGATTCCCCCAGAAGTCCTTTTATTGTTGAGAATAGTTTTAGCTATCCTGGGTTTTTTGTTGCTCAAGATAAATTTGAGAATTGTTCTTTCTAGATCTATGAAGAATTGAGTTGGGATTTTGATGGGGATTGCATTGAATTTGTAGATTGCTTTGGGCAAGATGGCCATTTTTACTATATTGATCCTGCCAATCCTAGAGCAAGAAATATTTTGCATCTTCTGAGGTCTTCTTCGATTTCTTTCTTCAAAGACTTGAAGTTCCTGTCATACAGATCTTTCTCTTGTTTGGTTAGAGTCACGCCAAGGTACTTTATGTTGTTTGTGGCTATTGTGAAGGGTGTTATTTCCTTAACTTCTTTCTCAGCCTGCTTGTCCTTTGAGTATAGGAAGGCTACTGATTTGCTTGAGTTGATTTTATAACCAGCCACTTTGCTGAAGTTGTTTATCAGCTGTAGAATTTCTCTGGTGGAGTTTTTTGGGTCGCTTAAGTAAACTATCATATCATCTGCAAATAATGAGAGTTTGACTTCTTCCTTTCCAATTTGTATCCCTTTGACTTCCTTATGTTGTCTAATTGCTCTTGCTAGAACTAGTACTATATTGAAAAGATATGCAGAGAAGGCAGCCTTGTCTAGTCCCTGATTTTAGTGGGATTGCTTCAAGTTTCTTTCCATTTAGTTTGATATTGGCTACTGGTTTGCTGTATATTGCTTTTACTATGTTTAGGTATGGGCCTTGAATTCCTGCTCTTTCCAAGACTTTTAGCATGAAAGGATGCTGAATTTGTCGAATGCTTTTTCAGCATCTAATGAGATAACCATATTTTTTCTTTTAGTTTGTTTATGTAGTGGATTACATTGATGGATTTCTGTATATTGAACCATCCCTGCATCCATGGGATGAAGCCTACTTGATCATGGTGAATGATTGTTTTGATGTGCTCTTGGATTCAGTTGGCAAGAATTTTATTTAGTATTTTTGCATTGATACTCATAAGAGAAATCGGACTGTAGTTCTTTTTCTTTTTTGGATCTTTGTGTGGTTTTGGTATCAGCGTAATTGTGGCTTTGAAGAACGAGTTGGGCAGTGTCCCTTTTGTTTCTAAAACATGGGCACAAGGGGAAATTTCCTGAACAGAACACCAATAGCTTATGCTCTAAGATCAAGAATTGACAAATTGGACCTCATAAAATTACAAAGTTTCTGTAAGGCAAAGGACATTGTCAGAAGAACAAAATGGCAACCAACAAATTGGGAAAAGATCTTCACCAACCCCACATCTGAAAGAGGGCTAATATCCAATATATACAAAGAACTCAAGAAGTTAGACCCCAAAAAACCAAATAACCCTATCAAAAAATGGGATACAGAGCTAAACAAAGAATTTTCACCAGAAGAAATTTGGATGGCTGAGAAGCACCTTAAGAGATGTTCAACATCATTAGTCATCAGGGAAATGCAAATCAAAACAACCCTGAGCTTCCACCTCACACCAGTTAGAATGGCTAAGATTAAAAACTCAAGAGAGCACAGGTCCTGGCTAGGATGTGGAGAACGAGGAACACTCTTCCACTGTTGGGGGAATTGCAAGATGGCACAACCACTCTGGAAATTAGTCTGGTAGTTCCTCAGAAAATTGGGCATGACACTCTCAGAGGACCCTGGCATACCACTCCTGGGCATATACCCAGAGGATTACCCCACATACAATAAAGACACATGCTATACTATGTTCATAGCAGCCTTGTTTATAATAGCCAGAAGTTGGAAGGAGCCCAGATATCCCTCAAAGGAGGAATGGATACAGAAAATTTGGTATATATATATATATATATATATATATATATATATATATATATATATACAATGGAATACTACTCAGCAATTAAAAATAATGAATTCATGCAATTTGTAGGCAAATGGTTAGATCTGGAAAATATCATCCTAAGCGAGTTAACTCAATCACAAAAGAATATACGTGAAATGAAATCTCTGATAAGTGGATATTAATGAGCCTAGAAGCCCTAAATACTCGAGGCACAATTAGCAAGTCAAAGGATTCCCAAGAAGAAGAAAGGAGAGGACCCTGGACATGAAAAGATTGGATCCAGTTTTGTAGGAGAGTACCAGAACAGAATAATGATGTGTGAGGGGGTGATTGGGGAATAGTTGGGGGGGAGAGGACTTATGGGACATATGGTGGGAGGAACTGGGAAAGGGGAAAGCCTTTGGAATGTAAACAAAATATAGAATAAAAATGAAAAAAATAATATTGTAGCAAACATACTTAGTGATTTAAACAAAACAAGGCATCTGTTATCCACAGATCCATAAGATGCTTTCACTGTAAATATAGGAATGTTAGGTAAAGGCTGATAGTAGCTGGTTCCCCCGTTTTCTTCTAATAAGTGTGTACATTTGAATCTTCAAATTTAAATGGCAAATCATACATCTCAGACAATTGCAAAACAAATATCTCTGAAGGAATCTTATTCTACTTTATTCATTTATGAGAAACGTGAGATATCAGAGTTGTTTAAAGAACATATTGAACCAAGAATGTATAAACAATGTTAGAAAATGAGTACTGGATTAAACAAAAGGCTGATTTACACACCATGTCATAAGTTTCTTAGATCTCTCAGTTTTAGTAGAGAGAAATTATTTGTATGTATATGAGCCAAAATGTCTGAAGTTAACCTTGGATCTGAAGCCTTAATAAGTAGTCAATTACAAGCTCAATTAAGTACATTGCTTTGAAACTAATTGGCAACATTTGGCCCTCACTAGCAGTCAAGAAATGCCCTTACTGTGCTTGCTTTTATTCATAAGCTTTAGTAAACTTTGCTAAAAATATGGACTCTCTGTTCAAAATTTGCAGAAATCATGTTTGAAAAACTCTGAAAATTTGTGTCTATTCATTATTTTTCCCACCATCATCCAGTATTTCTCTTAAAGTTTAGAATTTAAATTCTATGAGGGTTAAAATCATGTTAAGTCTTCCCAAAATAAACAATTGTTATCCAGTGTCTTCTCAAATTTAAGGAACGGATTCTTTCTTGATTCTGAAATGAAATTCTGAATATGTCTGATGTTTATTACAATGCCAAGTGCATTGTTGGTACTCAGTATGCTTGTGTTAACAAAATGCTTAGGCCTCAGGGAAATGAATAGATCTAGTTAGTATGGCAGTCCACATACAACTTCAAGGATCCTTTTTCCATAAGCTAAGTGCTCTGTAAATAAATTGAAGCAGGGAATAAATTATGGAATGAATTAATTTTATTGTTGAACATATTAAAAAGTGTGCTACAGGGAGAATAGATAAAAGAATTTAGCTGAATTACTAATTTTTAAGTTTAAGGAAAAAAGTGTTGAGTCAGAAGGAAATATGAAAGTACAGATTTAAGGAAAACACTCTCATAACAATTTCTAACATGATCTCCAGAAAAAATAAGTGGTCTATGAAGGAAAGGATTTAAACAAAGCCTGAGTAGTTTGTAAAATCCTAATTTCCCTTCTCACTGATATTCTTAATATACCAAAATTTTGTAAAAAGCAGAAGGAACTTTCTACTAGCTTACTGATGAAAAAAAGTCTCTTTTCACCTCAAACTTGTAAGCTTTACTTACCAAAACAATCTTTGTTGTTCTCCAGTTCATATTTCTTTGTCATTGCTTTTTGTAATTATAGTGTCATCTGCTACTTGCTATTTCTAGAGGAGAGATAGGAAGATATCAGATAATACAAATGATGATGGAGAGATGATCAGACTACCTGTTCTTTTTCTTCACTGTCTACAAATTCAAGAATGAAAACTTTCTTTCCTGAGTCTTTCATACTTTCTGTAATTTGGGAAATGTTGGAAGATAGTGAAGATGTATCCTCAGTACATTTATAGTTGATTATTAAATGTAAATTTCCAAAAATGATCTTTCTCTTCTCTATCAGTCATTGTCTGCTCCAAGCTTGATAACTATGCTTATATTCCCTCTATCTTGTGAATGTCCTTATTTAGTAAACATAATTAGGCTGCCCCTTTTCCTTCCAAATCACATCATGGAAGGTGAAGAGAGCCCAGTGAGGACATAACAGAAATGGTTCTAATTTGGCATTGTTTACATAGAAATCAAAAAGTGTTCTTTCTCTTTAAAAATGCTGTTTTTAATACCCCATCATCTTCCATCAGTTACTTGAATCATTTGTCTTTGTTGTTTTGAAATGGGTTCTGGCTATGTGGCCAAGGATAGCATGCAGTATCTCACATGGCCAAACTGTGCTCAGACCTCCAAATGCCCTGGTTGTCCCTTCTGAGCATTGCTTTTCAAGCAGGTTTAAGACCATTGATCCCTTGTCTGACTAGCTTCTTACCCATCAAACACAATTATAGCAGTTAAATACTTGCTGCCTCTACCTTCAAAAAGCAACTTGAGGATGAAATGCTTTATTCTGGCTGTCATTTTGAGGGTATAGTTTGTCATGGCAGGGAGTTAAAGGCTGATTGAGATTTCAGGTCTATGCCATCTACACCAGGAAGCAGAGAGACAGATGAAAACTAATGTTCAGCTCCTTTGCTTGCTATTTAGTCAAGGGAAACTGTCTATGTGATCCATATTTATAGTAGCTCTTGCCACCTGAATTAACCTAATTTAGAAGTTCTTTTATGGAGAAGTTCCATGGTGTACTTCCATAGTGATTCTAAATTGTGTATAATGTGTAACATAAACAGCATTTTTGGATATTATTGCAAATGGAAACAATGCAAACTCATATCGAGTATTCACATAGAAATCCCAAGAAACCAGTGCTGCTATTCATCAAGTAGAGCTTCTTGAAGTCATCCCACCTCACTTAACTTAGTAGCTGGTAACCATAATTTCTTCTAACTTAGAAAGGTGGGTCCACTTGAGTATCTAAGTTTACAACACTTTTCTGCACAGTGGAGAAGGAGTTTAAAGATACACATTAGCAAAACTAAATTTAGGGAATGAAAATACCTTTATGTGAATTAAAATGTCACTAAATCCAATACCTCTACCTAAGTGTTATCCAATACCTCTACAGTTCAGCTTTTCTGCAGGCACATAATGCAGCTTATAAACACATGTATACACACACACACACACACACACACACACACACACACACATGTACACACGTACACACGGAAACAGTCATATTGAAGATAAGTAACAAATGATAGAAAAATAATAAGTGGATTGAAAGAGAATAGATATATGGATAGGATGTTAAAGAGAGAGAGAAAGAGAGAGAGAGAGAGAGAGAGAGAGAGAGAGAGAGAGAGAGAGACAGACAGACAGACAGACAGACAGACAGACAATCATTAAAAGTTCCAGACGTTCTGCAATTCTACCTGAGTTTTCGTCATCAGGTTGTATTTCCCATGATATTTTAGGTACTCTGTAGTTCTATGAGCTCCCTAAAGATTGTTGCCAGGAGCAACTGCATTGTTGGCCAGATACTTCATGTTGTTCATCCAGAAAACATTGGCCCCATGGATATGACTTCAGAAGATAGAGCTTTCATTTACTAAGGCCCAAGAATTGCTCAGCTTGAAAAAAGCAATATTCCTTTGAAGCTGCAATTTTGAAATGACTTAAAAATGTAGGCTATCTCCAGGGAGAATAAACTCTTTTATACTCACATATAACATCCACAAAATGTAGGTCTACCTTAATAAAAACTCTTAAAAATATTCCAGTTCATATAACAAATTTTGATTATGGCTAGAGAAAGTCAAGTGTGAAAATATCAGGAAATAAATGTTTATACTTGGAATAAGTATTAAACAACTTATGTCACAGAGCTACAGTCTAGTAAGGTGGACATAAAATGATATTTGTCATACATATTTTACTCAAAATTATTAAATAATATGTGGTGCATGACACTGATATTGATCGTGGAACTTAATTAGAACTTCTGTACAAAGTTCAGCTCTCAAAAGCTGAATCAAGATAATGGCTAATTAAAAGGCTTGTCTATATGAAACAATGTTATATTTTAATATATTCAAACAATATGAGGATCTTCGTGGAACTTTATTAAACATGCTAATTTTAATAAATTTTATGTTAATAGGTTCCAACCTGCATTTGGTAACCTGAATACTTACCAATTAATCTAGATCATATATTTTATGAAGAATAATTATCAAGTGATAGTAATTTCATGACAGTTGACAATTATGAGGTGAACACATGTCAAAATGTTAATTTTGTAATGAATGAGAAAGGCATTGTTGAAGTTCAAAGTAAAATCCCAAGAAAGACATACAATTTATCAAGATTTTCTTAAAACTCTCTATTGTCAGGGCTTCAATAATCATGTTTTACATAATACAATTAATAGACTTTATAAGCAGAATTCTTTTTTCACTGTTTCTAGTATATGATATATCTGGAAAATAGATTCCAGACAATAATCTATAAAACCCACACTGTGTTTGCCAATTTTACAAATACCTTCCAGACCTTAACTGAAGCCTAATGTTACTCTATTTAGAGTACTGCTATATTTATCAGCATTATTCAATCTCTCTGCTTTACTGCTTATGTATCTCATATAAGGGAAATGGAACTCATTTACAAATATTGGAAAATTAATTCTCCTATATATTTCCATTAGTTTTGTGTTGTTTATTAATGAATCTCATATAAAATAGTAGGGTAAGCTGTCCCCTAAATCTGTGACTGTGTTAAATTTTGAATGAAAGGAAATATTATGAGTATTTAAAACACTGATAGATTAACACAACTGTATGTTCTTCACAATAGGAATAACAAATCAATACATTTTAAACTAGAGACTTAAAATAGTATTTTTCACAGCAAAATACAAGTATTTTAAATATTCTAAAATGTGCTAGTGTTGTAGAATTTGAAAAATGCTTTAAATTGATGAGGATATATAAATAACTATGTAAATTTTAAAAATTATGTAATGTTCCTCTGACAAATTTTGTCTCTTGAAGAGAGGCAAAATCTGAGCAGTAGGAGTTCCCAATGCTTCTCCATTTCCCCTGAGAGATCACCTAATAAGAACACTCTGAAAAGATAACCAACATCTCTGAATGAAAAAGGAAGTGGTATCAAATCATTAAACCAGTGAGGAAAAAGTAATAACAGTAACAAAAGAGGTTTGGAATTAAATGAGTCAAAAGTAAAATCCATCTTTCTGTCTTCCTTCTGATCATTGCTATGCGGTTGGCAGAGCAATATGTGCAATCACGGCGCCCCCTAGTGTTCAGAGGCTAAAGCGGCTTTTTTTCTGAGACAATTTATAAAGACAGAAAAAAAAGGGGGACAACTAAACAATAAATAAATAAATAAATAAACAAAAAAACCCCACAGTTTAAGGGACAACTGTCAAAAGAAGGTGTGTAAAGCAGGAAAGCGCATCTGCAAACAACAATATAACTAAACAGAAAGAAC
The DNA here is from genome assembly GCA_964023405.1 of Apodemus agrarius. NCBI lineage: Eukaryota > Metazoa > Chordata > Mammalia > Rodentia > Muridae > Apodemus > Apodemus agrarius. Next base: position 83,008,963 of record OZ030008.1, read on the forward strand.
ATTTCTCCAAGTTCTTTCTTCTTATCTTCCTTCTTACCAAATTCTACTGGCTGATTTTACAGAAGGGGTCTCATACAGGTATGTAGTTTTGTTTTCTTTGGTTTTTATTTCTACCAGTAGTGACAATACTTTACCACTTGACTCCAGGTTTTGGCAGTATTCAATCTGAAGTCTGAAATATTTGGTGTGTTATAAAAGGTAGTTGGCGATATGAATTTCTATCAGTCTACTCTTGCTAAAGAAACTCTGTTTTTTGTTTGATTTCATTTTAAATTTCGCTGATGTACGTTCATTATAGAGTTTTATGAGCTTATTGTCTATCTCAATACTAATCTTTATTACCATCATTGAAATCAATTTCCAGCACATAACCCACTTTTGTAGCGACCTCCTGATACACAAGCACTTCACCATGCAGGCTGCCGAGACAAACCTTAGCTAGTAGGAATAATCTTGATATTTAATAACAATGCAAATATCACACCAAATCTTACTTTCTACTCTCCCAAGTAAGGAGTGACTTCAGGCTTTCTTTAGAAATCACTGGGATTATATTGTGGATTTAAATTACAATTTACCTTTGAGGTTCATGAATTCTATGCATATGTGAAGGTTTGGTCAGCTACTTTGTGCCACTCACTATACCAAATGATGTCCGACAAGAAGGAAGGAGTGGACCCTGGTTCTGGAAAGGCTCAATGCACCAGTGTAGGGGAATACCAGAACAGGGAAGGGGGAAGGGGTGGATGGGGGAAAGGGGGGAGAGCATGTGGAACCTTTGGGGGGCTGGGAACCAGTAAAAGGGAAATGAAATGTAAATAAATAATATATCCAATAAAAAAAGAATTGGCATTTTATGTTGTTTTTCCCCCTAATTTCAACAAGGGTATTTCAACAAAGAGCTATGACAAAACAAATAAGCTACAGTTCTTTTTTAATTATAATGCTATTTTCACTGTCTCTCAACCTGCCATTGAAATTAATATTTGAACATATAAACTATTTAAAATAGTTTGTTTTATGTCATGATAAACAAATCATACAATAATTTCCATGATTTTGAAGCTTTTTTTTTTTTTTTACAAAATGATTATTAAATCTACAAGATTTACAGGATTTAGACCTAAGGTATATGAGATTGCCTAAAGGTCTGAACAGAGTAACAAAGTTAATGTTTTTGACACATTGTTTTAATGATATGCATTTCTATTGGTTTACTAAATGCAGAAGTTGATGGATTTAAAATATAGTGTGTTTGTTTGTGTGTATGTTTGTATGTGTCTGTGTATGGACATACATTCATGGGTGTGAGCATGATGTGGAGGCTGTAGGAAAAACTGTAGTGAAGTTCTCAGGAGCCATCACATTAAATTTTTGAGACATAGTCAGCCTTTGGTCTGGAACTCCTTGGTTAGCTTAGGCTGTCAAATTAGTCTTAGTGAACTTCGTATCTCCACCCCTCTAAAATTGCTATTGAAAGTACAAGGAGTATACAGCAGGCTTATCAGAATTACAATATCCTAGGCAGGCATTTTTTAAGTGTCAGTTAGTAAAGAAAAGAGACCCCCAATAATCTGAAGCAGTAAATAACTCCAAAGTATCAAGACACTCCCTGAAAACTGAAAGATCCAAAAGTCTTTCCCTATCCCTAGGTATACAAGCCCTTGGAGTGCTGAGGATGTCCACTGACCTGACTTACTGCCTGGAAATTCATAGAGCTCCAGACATTCAGCACTCACATATTGTCTTGCTTGCTGGGATACTGTTTCATTGATGTGGCTGTCTTTGTGCCACTGATACTGGGTAAGTAACTCCAATAAACTCATTTATTCATCAAGTTCGACCTCAGTGTATTTTTAAATGGTTCTGTTCTCACTTCTCTATTTGGAGTGAATGGATGTTTGTTCATGTCTCCTTAGGAATAGTATCTCAAAGATACACATAACCCTGTCTGCCTGGTGTTTCTGATTTTGTTTGTTTGCATGTTTTGTTTTGTTTCTGGATTTTGTTGTTGTTATTCATTTGTGGTTTCATTTTGTTATTGCTTTGCTTTATTTTCACTGAGCTCTCTGGTGAATAAACTCTAATGTTCATGCTTGTTATGCAAGCATCCTTCTGAGCTCCCATACCAGTTCTTTTAAAATATTTTGATGCCTGTACACTATTGTATTTTGTTCCAATTCATCTCACCTGTATATCCTTTGAATCCCTTCTGTAATTCTCTTTCTTACTGTCTTTAACATTCATATCATATGTTATATACATGTATGTATATGCAAGTATATAGATGTTAAAAACATGATATAATTTGTTTATATATGCACACACAAGATACATATGACATGCATGTGTGGTCCAAGTACATACATGCTTAGATATATACTGTGTACATATATTATATATGTACATGTATGCATATATATGTTATATATGACATACATTTATGTATTTGTACATATACAAATTACATAAATGGCATACTTTGTGTATATACTGGAATGTATATTATATATATTATATACACACACACATATGTGTGTGTGTAACAAACATGCACATGCATATTTGTAAGAGAGAGAGAGAGAGAAAGGTGGGGGAAGGTGTGGAGTTTGGTTAGAAAGAGTGAAGGAGATTTCTTTAATCACCTTTGCACACTATCAATGTTTTAGTATCACTTCTCTTGACAAAAATTAATACATTTTAATTTCACCTTCTAATATGGCAATTAATACATACATGCTGGGTAGTGTTTCTTAACTAGATATGAACTAAGCATGAACATTCAGGTGTCTAAACGTGTATATATAGTGTGTATTAAACCCAACCAGCTTTAACATAGATTTTAAATTCTCTATTTTGTATCACAGTATTTAAGAAGCAAAGCAGGTATTTCAGGTCTTAGCTATTCTTTGTAAACACAATATAACTGTGTTATTAGCTTAGTTATGTTTTCATTGCAGTGATGAAGGCCACAATGAAAAGCAACTGGGAATAGAAAGAGTTCATTTTAATTTTCAACTCTAAGGGTCATATCCATCATCAGAGCAAACAAAGAGAAGAATGGATGAAGAGAGCGTTAAGGGTCACTCCCTTCATGGCTCAGTAGTCATAGTTGCTCAGTCTGCTTTCTTATAGTACTGAACTCCCCATGGTATTGTTCCATTCACAATAAACTGGTCAAGCTCACTTTAATCATCAATCAGAAAAATGCTTTTTTCTTTCTTTCTCAGCTGAAGTTCTCTCCACTCAGATGACTCTAGATCAAGTTAAAAATTTAGTCAGCATAGTTATTGATCATAAGTTGAAGGTTTTCTTTAACACATGAAGTTCTGGAAGCCATTGCTCAGTGCTAAATGGCATATTTCATCCTGAATAAAAACCATAATTACCTACTTTATCTTTAGGAAACAAAATCAGCAACCAAGCTTTTCTGACTCACCGTGGATTCATAGATGCTTGCCTCCTTTATGCCTCATTTGTGGGTTAATGCTCCAAAGAATTTGACCCTGGGCTGTGAGTGCGGTGGAAAGCTTGAGTGTGTGTTCCCATGAGTTTACTCTCCGATTGGAAGTAATTTCTAATTCTGGGTTTAAGAAAATAATTGAATAGAATTTGTACTAAATTTGAAGTTGGAAATAGGTGGAACTAGCGAGGAACCTCTCCTTGTGCCTTATTGCTAGTACTGAGAACAAAGTCAGGTTTGCTTCTGTACCCTTGGAGGTCAGGCTTTATATTTCCTTCACCTGAAAATCTACTTCAGTTCTTCATATCCCCATAAAAGTATAAATATCATTATCCCAAAAGTTATTTAGTAAAAATAGTTCCTATGATTATAGAGACCGATGTAACATTGCAACACACATATTGGATGTCAACATTCTACCAAAATAAATAAATAAATAAATAAATAAATAAATAAATAAATCTGGTTCTTTCCTCTCTTGTACATTGCATTCTTCTTTTCTCCACAATTAAGGATCTTCTATTTCTCAATTTTGAGCATCAACATTTCCACAAAATTCTTGGAAATATAATCTTTTTCTCTTTAAAAGTGTGTATCAATGGGCCCAACATTTTTCACAGTCTAACCATTTTAATTCATTTAACTACTTAAATATCACAGTTTGGCCAGCCACAACAGATATGTGAGTTCCTATTCAAGATTGGAATTATTTTCCAAATGATGATCATTTCAAAATGTCTTAGCTATGGTTGGTAAATTAAGATTCTTAAATCAGTGTTTGTCTCTTATTTATGGAACTGCAATTTCTTTTATTTTAAATATCTAAAAAAGTAATATTATACAGGCCAAAGGAGTTGTAGTTGTATATTTATGAATATGCAAATATGTATGTGTGTGTGTATGTGTGTAACTATAAGTACTGAAGATTTCATGAATTTTAATGGTAGCAAGGATGAGAATGTGGGATTATTTGAGTGAGAAAACAAGGGGAAAATTAATTATTTATATTATAATTTCAAAAGTAAAAGTAAGTAAATGAATAAATAAAATTAAAATAGTGAGATAATAGTTGATGTGACTTTTGAGAGGAAAATATGACATCCTCATGCTGCTTCACTGTGTTTGAAACTGTATATTTAAGACCTCATTGTCATTTCTTAATGCAAAATACTGAGACTTTGTTCATTGCAGCTTCCTATACAAAGAAATAGAATATGAAATAAGGAACAGATATTTGAAATTGAAAATGTCAGTTTCTCTGTTATAAATTTTTCCTAGACATAATGATGTTACTTCATGTTTCTCTACATGTCTACATCTATCCAACTCAATGCTTTCTTAAGCCAGTAGTTTCTTCTCATGATCGAATCAATTTTATTACTAGGAATGATCAGTTTCGTTTTGTCACACACCGGTTAACAAAGAACATTTTTTAAAGGATCAAGAATTCTGTTTAATATACTGTTCAAAACACAATAGAAAGAAATAGACACTTTCATTTAAAAGGTATCTTTCACACAGTACTGGATACTGCTCTACTGTAGTTATTATTGATATTTTTGGTTTATCTAAATTAAAGTCTCAGTTCAATGATGTAGTTGCAGTTAGTACTTCACAACGGGAAGACCAAGCTACTCATTCTTTCTCTGAAGTGTTATTATCTTTTCCTACACTGTAAACTCTGAGGTATTTTTGAAAATTCTACCTATCCATCTTTTGCCAGAACCTGTCACTTTTAGCATACGCAGGTCTCTAGGAAAGCACCTAACTCCTACTGTGGCTGCCTTTGGTATGTCTTTCTCGTGTCTCACACCTTGTTGTCTTTCACATTTCTTGTAGTGATACTGACTATGACTGCATACTCCTGGATATAAATGGAGAGACAAAAGAAAGTTAGAAGAGGACAATATCTCCAAAGACTGCAACAATGATTGAAATCAAGTTGCATTTGCAGCTAGGTAATTTTAGATTTTTTTTTGAAGGAGGCCTATTTGCAGATCGCATCATGCCAGGCTGATCTGACCAACACTGCTATTTCCCTGCGTTTTACCTGTCTAACACATTTGTCAAAGCTGGAGTCTGGCAGGTGTGCATGTTACATTTGGACATTTTAGAGTAGAATTAAAACTTACAACAAATAAACAGTATTTTAAATTTATTTGACAGTAATTATTAAGATGTTGTTATACCTGTGCTTCAGTTAATGAGCCAGATGACATAAATTAAACATGTCAATGAAGGCATGAACTTGTCTGTGGTAAAAAGGTATTTTTATCTCACAAAAGAACTCACAACAGGATTAAATGGAGAGAGACTAGTGTTACTAAATTGGTGCTTCCATTTAAGTTAATTGACAAAGTTCAGACACTCTAAGGCACCAAAGCCTATGGGTATTTCCCACTACTTTAATGGTGGTCACGTGGTACTAACTCTTTGTTCATGCACATTCACATGTTATGAATAAGAAAGTGCCAAATTATACAGAGGCACTGAAAATGTAACTGTAAAGAAAGGTGCATTCATGGTATGTGCTTACTGATAAGCAGATATGAGCCAAAAAGAAGCTTGGAATATCCATGGTACAAGTTATTGACTGTAGTGGATGCTAAAGTCCTACTCAGAATGGGGAAGAAAATAATCTCAAGGAAGTAGAGGCAGAGAGGGATCTGGGAGGAAAAGAGGAGAGGGAGGAAAAAATCGGAGCCAGTTCAGATATGGGAGGAGATTGGGGAGAAGTACAAGGGGTCAAGAATTTGATAGTAGGCGCATAGCAGTAGTGGAGGGGGAACTGAGTGTAGCCACTAGAAAGTCGCAGATACCAGGGACCCAAGAGGTTTCTAGGACCAAACAGTTAGGACCTTAGCTGAAATACCCACCAAAGGGGTATAGAACCTGTAGAAACCATATCCAGTGGATAGGCGTGGTTCCCAATTAAGGGATGGGACTACCCACACACCTCAAAAATTCCTCCTGTCAAAAGGAAATGTGGGGACAAAGAGTATATCAGAGACCGAAGGAATGGCCACCCAGAGAATGACCCACCTAGGGATACATCCCATCTGCTCACACCAAATCCAGACACTATTACTGATGCCAAAGAGCTTACTGGCAGGAGCCTGGTATAGATATTCCCTGAGAGGCTGTGCCAGGGCCTGAACAATACAGATGCAGACATAGCCAAACATCAGACTGAGCATGGCAACCCCAATAGAGAAGTTATGGCGAGGACTGTACTATCTAAAGGGGTTTGCAACCTGATAGGAAGAACAATATCAACCAAACAGACCCCTGCAAAGCTCCCACGGACTAAACTATCAACCAAAGAGTACACATGGAGGGACCTATGGCTCTAACTGGATATAAGGCAGAGGATTGCCCTATCTGGATTCACTGGAAGGGAAGCCCTTTGGTCATGTGTAGGCTCGATGTCCCAGGGTAGGGAATGTTAGGGCTAGGGCACTAAGGCAGGAGTTGATATGTGGGTACAGGAGCACCCTCATAGAGACAAGCGGGAGGGAAGGGGATGGGGGCTTGTGGAGGGGAAACTCAGAAGGAGGATGTTCCCTAGAGTCAGGGTTCCCTAAAGTCACAGATTATTTGGGTGGTCTCTATATAGTAAGGGAATTTGTTGATGACTTTTACAGTCTGTAGTTCAACTACCCAATAATGGTCAGCAGCAGATGTGAATGTGTGTTGAAGGATCTAACAGTTGCTCAGTCCCACAAGGCAAGCAGGTGAATAAAAGAGAATCTTTCTTCTTTCAACATCCTTATGTTGGTCTCCAGCAGATGGTGTTGCCCAGGTTTAAAGGTGTGTGCCACCGTGCCTGGATTTGGGGCTTGCTTTGTCACAGATGACCTTGAATTCAGAGATTTCTTTGCCTTAGTCTCCTGGGATTCATGGTCACTGTGCCTCAAGATTTCTATGCCAAGATCCAGGTAAAAAACTTTTATCTCCAAGCCTCAAGAGCAGGATCACAGATGAGCCTTCCAATTCTGGATTGTAGTTCATTCCAGATATAGTCAAGTTGACATAGCCACTACAGGGGATAAAATTTGAAATGGAAATAAATAAAATAACCAATAAAAACATGAAAAAAGACTGATCTTAACTGCTTGGAATCCAAACTGCTACAGTTTCCCTTCAGAAGAAGATGTAGAGTTCTCAGTTCCTTCTGCACCATGCCTAGCTAGATGCTGCCATTCTTACACCTTGATGATACTGGACCAAACTTCTGAATCAGTAAGCCATTTATTATAAGGACAATAAATGTTGTTTTTATAAGAGTTAAAAAATAAAAAATGGTGTATTGAAAAACGGCCTCTCTTTAATTGTAAAAATATTCTGTGAGAATATTATGGAAAGTGAAGAAAATAAACTATCTATTAGATGTTTTGTTCCTAGAACTTGAGGAACCAATGTGGGAGTACTGGACAGGACTGAAATTCTGAATCATATTTATTAAAAAGAGCACTATCTGTGCACAATCCAGTTAAATTTTATAACCAATAAAAGAAATTTTAGGGGCTTTCACACTAAATGAAGGAAGGAGCTGAATTTTGGAAAGCTTCATCCTCCTCTGAATGGAAAACTGCACATTAATGACAGTTCTATAGTGAGTACCAACTTAGTCATCTCAGTTTCCATGAGTCCTCAGCTGGCTCTAAATTGCCAATGCATTCATTAAAAATATTTGGGCCTGACAGAGTACTTTATGCCTTTAATTCCAAAAATATAAAGGCCAACAACTATATGTAGTATGTTCCAAGACAACTAAGGCTATATAGAGAGACCCTGTCTCAACAATTAAAAATAAACAAGTAAAGTAAATAAAAAACAATTGTGTTTTATTGAACTAAGTATAGTTTGTATAGGAAATCTATGTCCCTTCAAAATGATGTGAACTAATCCTAAATTTAGCTTAGAGATTTTTGTAGATATAAAATTTTAGCCATGGTGTTCAACAAAGATATGACTTAACACAACAATTACTAGTAAGGAGAGAATGATGCTGTACTGAAAAGCTCTGAAGCTTTAGGGTAAAATAAAACCTACTTATACTCATGGAAACTTGTTATCTTAACTCATCCCTTCCCATCAATTAAAAAACTCTTCTGGAAGCAGAGAGAGACCAGTGTTGAAAAATACAACCAATCAAAATGAAGAATTGTGGAGTCCATTAACAATGGATTCATACAATACAACTCCAGCATCTAATTCTCATGAGATACAAGGAAAGGTTGAGTGAAAGTGTTTAAGAGCCAGTTGATCAAGGTATTTGATGTGAGATTATGTAGGAAACTACACCTGTAAAATTCTCACCAACATAATGACCTAAACATGAACCAATCAAATACAACAGCAGTATATATGTTAAAATGGACTAGGAAATCCCAACAGACTCAACCCTAGATAAGGAACTATAGACAGTTAAAGAATGGAGAAAGTAGGAGACATTACATTCCCCAAGGAAGTAATTCCTTATCAAATACCAAATGGTCAGCCTAAAAGCTTACATAAAATTAAGATTATATAGACTGAGCATATATATTTAGGAATATGTAATATATATGCATATAATAATAATTATTAGAGAATATGTATTGAGTGTGAAAATAGAAAAGAAGGTTATAAGGATGAGTTCAAAGGGAAAAAATGGAAGGAAGGGGGAAACAATGAAATTGTTGTCTAATCTCAAAAAATAAAATATGTAACTAAATAATAAATAAAATATATGCAAAACATCCTAGCCTTGGATTCAACTTGTGGTATCTAAGCCATTGTGAAGGTTGTAATTTTAAAATTTGATAAGGATACACATTAAAACTGATGAGCTTTGTTGTTTATGCATGTTCATGAGGCTTTTATTATTACTATATCATTAAAAGACTGTTGTGATGACATTTGGCTTATTTGGAATATTTGTGAGACAAGCCTACCTTTTTTTTTTCTCAACTGTGTATGTGTTTTGTGAATGAAAGTATGTAGCATGTTTTTGTAGAGGGTACAATGTGGATGGCTTCATGTGGAAGAGACCATATGGGTCAATATATGTGCACATGTTGACATATGTGTAAGTTGACCTCAGTCACATTCCTCAATTAATCTATACCTTCATTCTTTACAGCCAGATCTCTCAGGTGAATCAATATTCATCATTATGGCTACTCTGGATGACCAAGTAGCCCTAGGCATCTCTTGTTTCTATCTCTTGGGAGCTGGAATGCCATGCAGGCCACTTGTCCCATCAAGAATTTACATGAGGTCTGTGAATCTGAATTAACTTGTGCTTACATGTTAAATATTTTAACCAATGAGCCATTCTCCCAGGCTATACACTGTATTTAGGCAAGATTGTCTGAAGTGGGTAAACAATTTAAATGCTTGTGTAAAGAAGTTACCACTAACCATTCATTTCAGATACTCTATAGAAAAGTATTTATCCTCATTCACTTTGGAAATGTATAGCTACCATTATGCTCTAAGTGTCCTTCTCTGAAAAAGAGAAGTTCCATATACTCTCATAACTCCCTATTATCTGCCATAAATGCACAGAACTCTTGCAGAGAAGATGATTTATATTGCATTATATCAAAATCCACTAAAAACATGCTCCAGGAGCTACATATTATCTAAAAGACCTGCCTCAACATAGATAGAAAGCAAACTCAAAACCATATTATTTCAGAAACAATTAGGCCATTTAGCAATATATATATTTTAAATTTTCCCTAATTGAAGGAACTTAAATACAAATGCCTGTGTCCTCTGATCAGGAAGCAAGACTAAAGTCAGTCTTGCTTGCTAGAGCTTGAATAGTCTAGATCTCTGACACTGTCTGGAACAACATAACAGTTTTCTCACTTTTATCCTGATGTACCCAACGAGACCAGGCATTTTATGTGCACCATGTGTGAACTAGACAAACAACCATACATGAAACCCTCACAATACCCAATCACAGATAAAATGAATATATGAATAGAAAAGTCTTCACATAAAAAATTGATCTCTTTATATAATTCAAAATATTGACATAGCTAGACTCTATCTTTATGTCAATGACTTTACTGTTTTATGCAACAACGTTATTTTCTCTTTCCTGAAATAACACATGTCAAATAGGACAAAATATCTGTTCTCTAGAAATGGGAAGAAGTAACAGAGATGGTATGAAAAGCTTCTACATGTATATTGCCTCATTTTCCACACACTCCTGCAAAAAGAACTGGAAAATAACTTTGTTTTTCAAATACTAGATGATAATAGGAGTGTAGTGAGAAACGTCTTAGACGAAGTAGAAAAGAAACAATTAGGTAATAAGTGCTTTACTACTAAAATAATCTTGTGGCCCCAGTGAGATGATGTCAAACAAGGCCAGTCTGTAAATTCTCTATTTTTTTTACTGTAGCACAAGGTTCCAAACTTTAATGACAGTATTATTAAAAGTCTGCTGAGTCTTCATTGGTTGTTCAAAGAAAGTGAGGAGGTAAAAAGAGAACATGTACATTTCTATGCATTCATAAAAGTTCTTCATTCAAATTTTCACTGTTAGAGGTTGATCTAATATATGCAATTTATGAACAGTTTATAACAAAAGAGCGAAATAACATAATTTCCATTATTATTTGAGTCTCTTGTGAACTGTTGTTTTCTTGATTTCTTTCTTTTTTCTTTTAATTTTTATTGAATATTTAATTAATTAATTAATTAATTAATATATTTTTATTTACATTTCAAATGTTATACCCTTTCTGGTTTCCCCTCAGAAAACACCGTACACCATCCTCCCCTTCCAACTCACCCACTTCTGCTTCCCTGTCCTGGTATTCCCCTATACTGGGGCATCTAGTTTTCTTAGAGCCAAGGGTCTCTCTTCCTTTTGATGTTCAACAGGGCCACCCTCTGCTACATATGCAGCTGGAGCCATGGGTCCCTCCATGTGTACTCTTTGGTTGGTAGTTTAGTTCCTGGGAGCTCTGGGAGTACTGCTTGGTTCATAATGGGGCTGACAGCTCCTTTGGCTCCTTGGGTTCTTTCTCTAGCTCCTCCATTGGGGACCTTGAGCTCAGTCCAATGGTTGGCTGGGAGCAGCCACCTCTGTATTTGTCAGGTACTGGCAGAGCCTCTCAGGATATTTTCTTTATTTACATTTCAAATGTTATCCCCTTTGTCAGTTTCCCCACCTGGAAAACCCCTATCTCATTCCCCTTCTCCAGTTTCTATGTGGGTGTTCCCTTACCTGTTGTGGAAAATATTAAAAAAAGAACCAGCAACTCTCCACCCTCCAGCTGCTCTCTTCCCTTCAACACTCTGGCAGGTAAGGACTGGCAGGCTTCCAGCATTCCTGCTGCCAGCAACTCTCTAGCTATCCCCCAAAGTGACCATCCACCCCAAGGTCAGCCCTCACAACACCCATAAACTCAGTGGAAACAAAATTCTAGAAGCTTATAATTAACCAATAAGATTTATATATCAATACATTCTCAATTCACAAGATGCTAATACAGTGATTTCAGAACCAAATGATAACAATAAAAATTGTCCACCTAGATAAGAGAAATATCCTAATTATTCTATCCTTTAATATTGTAACTACCTGTTACTAATCAAAGTCATGCTGGTTCAGATTATTCTTCCTGTTAGTCCACTTCCATCTTGGCCTCTTCCACTCCCTGAGAGGCTCATCTCTGCAACTTTTAGCTCTGCCTCCCTTTTCTCTGTCTAATCACAGGCCTCCTGCTCTACTAATATTTTAGTGTGATTGGACAGGGAAAATCCTGTCACATCTATGCACCCACATAGCATATGTGCAGAACAAGCCTTCTTAAAGTGAAGAATGGTAGAGGAACATTGCAGACCTTTTAGTACAGGGAATATTACAATAATGAAATTGCTGTCAGGCTGCTGGAGCTTGTATCCATAGGTCTTATTTTAGCTGACTGTACTGTTTCACCATTTTGACCTGTCCAGAGTCAGAGTTGTTTCAATCTACATGCATCTGTATTTCCTGCTTTGTTATTCTCATTAGTTAACAATTTTCTAAAATGTTTTCATGAAAATTCTTGCTAATCTATATTATCAAACAATTTGAGATCTACAAAAAAATTATCATACTACTCTATGGAGAAATTCACAATTTACCTTTTTATTTTATTTTAATTGTTTCTCCTTTCTTTCTTCTTTTTTTCTAATTTTCTGAGAAACCTTCAGAATGATTTCCAGGGTGGGTGTACCAGTTTGCCATCCCTGCAGCAATGGAGGAGTGTTCCTCTTTCTCTACATCCTTGCCAGCATCTGCTGTTACCTAAGTTTTTGATCTTAGTGATTCTGGTTGGTATAAGGTGGAATCTCAGGGTCCTTTTAATTTACATTTCCCTGATGACTAAGGACTTTGTATCACTATTTGCAGATTATATGATGGTATGCATAACTCACCACAAAAATTCTGCTAAAGGTTTTCTACAAATGATAAACAACTTCAGCAAAGTGGCTGGATTTAAAATTAACTCAAGAAAATCAGAAGCCTTCCTTTGTATGAATGATAAATGGGCTGAGAAAGAAAACAGAGAAATGACACCCTTCACAATAGTCACAAATAATATAAAACATTTTGAGGTAACTCTATGCAAACAAGTGAACGACCTGTGTGACAAGAATCAAGTCCTCTTTGAATTTTAAATCCTCAGGGGAAAATTCAAAGACGACTTCAGATAATGGAGAGAGTTTCTATGCTTGTTTATGGATTAATAGGATTAGCATAGTAAAAATGACCATCCTACCAGAAGCAATCTGCATATTCAATGCAATTGCCATCAAAATTCCAACACGATTCTTCAAAGTCATGGAAAGAAGAATTCTCAAATTCATATAGTAAAACCAACCAACCAACAAACAAAAACCCAAATAGTGAAACAATTATGAATAGTAAAAGAATTTCTAGGGGAATCACCATCCCAGACCTCATACAATCAAACAAAAACCCAAATAGTGAAAAAAATTATGAATAGTAAAAGAATTTCTAGGGGAATCACAATCCCAGACCTCATACTGTACTGGAGAGCAACAATGTTTAAAACTGCATGGTATTGGCACAGAAATGGACAGGTAGATCAATAGAATATAATTGAAAACCCAGAAATAAAACTACATATTTATGGACAATTGATCTTTGATAAACTAGCCAAAAATATACAATGGAAAAAAGAAAGCATCTTCTATAAATAGTGTTGATCTAACTGGTGGTCAATATGCAGAAAAATGAAAATAGATTCATATTTTTCACCATTCACAAAGGTCAAGTACAAGTGGACGAAGGACCTCAACATAAAACCAGATACACTGAATCTAATAGAAGAGAAAGTGGGAAATAGCCTTGAACTCATTGGTACAGGGAAAATTTCCTAAACAGAACTCCAATGGTTCAGGCTCTAAGATCAAGAATTGGTAAATGGGACCTCATTAAATTGAAAACTTCTGTAAGTCAAAGGACATATAGTCAATAGGACAAATTGGCAACCTGAAGATTGGGAAAAAAATCTTCACTAACTCCATATCTGATAGAGGGATAATATCTAAAATATATAAAGAACTCATGAAGCTAATCTCCAAAAAACCAAAAACCCAATCAAAAATAGGGGTAAAGAGTTGAACAGAGAATTTACAACAGAGGAATCTTGAATGGCCAAGAAGTACTTAAACAAAATTTTCAAAGTTCTTAAACATTTTATTTTAAATGTTTTACAGATCCTAAATTGTCAATAGGTATAAACATTTAACCAGAATCCTTAATGTTTATATCATGAATGATAAATTTCTCTTATTCATGTCTATCATAGATGGCAGTTTATTCTACTACAGATTCATTTTAGTCATTATTTATACTTTCTCATTCTGGAACTATTTTATTTTTTCTTTCAAATTTTGGGAAAAAAATCCAGAGATATAATTCAATTTACATTCATGGTTTATATTACATCTTGTTTAGTCTCTCAGCATTCCACAATAAATCCTGGTTGACATTACTGGGCCATGAATTACCAAACATGATGTTTTATACGCATGACCCTTCCAGATGGAAGAGTTTTTTTAGACATCTATGAGGAGTTACATGCTATAATAAATCAAGTATACACACCCTGAACTTCTGGATAACTGTGAAGCTGCAGTCTCACAGATGTAATCTTATGCCAGTGAGTCAGAATCAGGAAATGAATTGAATGAACTGTCATAGGAATTTCTCAATGAAATAAAGAAGAAAATACAACTACAGCCTGCTTAAGAATTCTATGTAGATTTACTAAGCTTTGGGGTCTTTGTGACTGAAACATATTTCTGAAAGGAAAAAAATCAATATTAAACTACATTTGATATATTTCCATTCTAAAAGACACAACTTTCAGTATTCTAGAGAGGGATGATTTATAGCTATTACATCCAACAAAATGTTCTTTTTTGGCCCTGAAATCTGATAATTTGGTTTCGCATGGTGACTGTGCTTCCAGAAATAAAACTCCTGTCCATCACCATTATTAGTATCAAGGAGAGGTTATGAAGTGCTATGGAAAGCACAGCACATTTCTCTGTTTCACTCCTGTGATAATTGCAAAATTTTGGAAAGTATAGCTTCAGCAGAAGAGGAATGAAGACCTTAAAGTGGTGTTAGGTATAAACGAGCATGGAGTTTTGGCTTTCTATCTGGGGAGCACTTAGTTCTCTTGGCATACTCTGTATAATATATTCCTGCTTGGCCTTGCAGATGCATTTTTAAATTTTTCAGCCTGAAAAAAATTTTCACTGGGTTACAAATGTTTTATCAGCCCGCATTCCTCCTGGACCACAATATGATGCAGATTGTAAGTGAAAGCTGGAGAATTTTACACATTTTTTCTTTTACTGGATTGTTTTTTTTTTCTTAAGGAAGAAGAGTCTTTATAGATAGTTTTGAACTGAACTTATAGAGAAATGAACAGATGCCTTGAGGCAAAAAGATATAGGTGGATATACTTTTATTTACAAAGCTTATTTACTCTTACTTACAATTCACTTTAGTCCTTACCAGGAATTATTAGCAAATTATAAGTTACTATGAAATAAAGATAATGATAATCCTACTTAGAGTGAAATAGTAGTCTTGCTGACACACCTGATGACAACTTGTATCTTCCCAGGGAAAAATAATTTCATAACAAAACTAGAATGTCCCATATAAATTTTAATAGAATGAAATATTTGATCTTGCCATCTAAATACATAATATCCTTGATATCACTGAGTATTCCTCTATGAAGTCTAAGTATGGGCTATTGTGTTGATCGTGGTCTTAGAATTACAAATGTTATTGTCTGAATCCCTGGAGACACCATAGCTCACATTATAGGGTAGAGAACCATATATCATAGTCACAGTATCAAATAAACTCTTTTCCAAACTAGAGAGGTTTATTTGCTTTTCCAAACTCAAGGAATCATTTCACCAAAGACCAAAACCTTACAGCTTCACAAATTTCTATTGCCTCAGTTCCAGCTTTTGTGTGGCCTGAGGTCATTGCCATATGCAAGTCTCATAGACAGTGTTGTTGTAATATCAACAGCCACAAATATACCTACCTCTGATGGGTCTACATATGTGACCCTTGGTGACCTGTATCCAAGCACTGTAACTCTTTTCACTGGAGGATGTGAACCAGTTTGTTTTCTACTCCATACATCCTGAAGATATCTGCATTTCTTACCCATGTCCCTAATATGATAACTGTCTCCATTACTATCATCAGCCATCTTAACATTACTTTCAGTTATGTTTATCTGATACCCTTTGTCAACATAAAATAAAACTCCTGCTTTATCAAGTATCTGTGTCTAGATTGAGGCACAAGTATCATTGATGCTTTGTATAACTGACCAACTCACTTGGAGAGTACATTTCTGAGTTCACTCCTAACCAAAGCCACAATGCATTCATTACACTTCAGCTACATAAGAAAATGCTGTTGAAGATAGTTTTAGCTATCCTGGGTTTTTTGTTATTCCAGATGAATTTGAGAATTGCTCTTTCTAACTCTATGAAGAACTGAGTTGGGATTTTGATGGGGATTGCATTGAATCTGTATATTGCTTTTGGCAAGATTGCTCTTTTGACTATATTAGTCCTGCCAACCCACGAGCATGGAAGATTTTCCCATTTTCTGATGTCTTCTTCAATTTCCCTCTTCAGAGACCTGAAGTTTTTGTCATATAAGTCTTTCACATGTTTGGTTAGCGTCACTCCAAGATACTTTATATCATTTGTGGCTATTGTGAAGGGTGTCATTTCCCTAATTTCTTTCTCGTCCTGCTTATCCTTCGCATATAGGAAGGCTACTGATTTGCTTGAGTTGATTTTATAGCCAGACACTTTGCTGAAGTTGTTTATCAGTTGCAGGAGTTCTCTGGTGGAGTTTTTTTGGGTCACTTAAGTATACTATCATATCATCTGCGAATAGTGATAGTTTGACTTCTTCCTTTCCGATTTGGATTTGTATCCCTTTGACTTCCCTTGGTTGTCGAATTGCTCTAGGTAGTACCTCAAGTACTATATTGAAGAGATATGGTCAGAGGGGACAGCCTTGTCTAGTCCCTGATTTTAGTGGGATTGCTTCAAGTTTTTCCTCTGTTTACCTTGATGTTGGCTACAGGTCTGCTGTATATTGCTTTTACTATGTTTAGATATGGCCCTTGAATTCCTGCTCTTTCTAAGACCTTTAGCATGAAAGGATGCTGAATTTTGACAAATGCTTTTTCAGCATCCAATGAGATGACCATGTGGTTTTTTTCTTTGACTTTGTTTATGTAGTAGATTACATTGATGGATTTCCGTATATTGAACCATCCCTGCATCCCTGGGATGAAGCCAACTTGATCATGGTGAATCCATGTGTTCTTGGATTCGGTTGGCAAGTATTTTGTTTAGTATTTTTGCATCGATATTCATAAGAGAAATTGGCCTATAGTTCTCTTTCTTAGATGGATCTTTGTGTGGTTTTGGTATCAGGGTAATTGTGGCTTCATAGAATGAGTTGGGTAGTGTTCCTTCTGTTTCTATTCTGTGGAATAGTTTGAAGAGTATCGGATGCAGGACTTCTTTGAAGGTCTGATACAATTCTGCACTAAAACCATCTGGTCCTGTGCTTTTTTGGGTTGGAAGACTTTCTATGACCCCTTCTATTTCTTTGGGGGTTATCGGTCTGTTTAGACGATCTATTTGATCCTGGTTTAATTTTGGTATTTGGTAACTGTCTAGGAAATTGTCCATTTCCTTCAGATTCTCCAGTTGTGTTGAGTATAGGTTTTTGTAGTAGGATCTGATGATTTTTTGAATTTCCTCAGTTTCTGTTGTTATATCTCCCTTTTCATTTCTAATTTTGTTAATTTGAATACTGTCTCTGTGCCCTTTGGTAATTCTGGCTAGGGGTTTATCTATCTTGTTGATTTTCTCAAAGAACCAGCTCCTGGTTTTGTTGATTCTTTGTATGGTTCCCTTTGTTTCAACTTGATTGATTTCTGCCCTGAGTTTGATGATTTCCTGTCTTCTACTCCTCCTGGGTGAAATTGCTTCTTTTTGTTCCAGAGCTTTCAAGTGCGCCATTAAGTTGCTAGTATATGCTCTCTCCTGTTTCTTTTTGGAGACACTCAGGGCTATGAGTTTTCCTCTAAGCACTTCTTTCATTGTGTCCCATAGATTTGGGTACGTTGCGCCTTCATTTTCATTAAAATCTAAGAAATCTTCGATTTCTTTCTTTATTTCTTCCTGGACTAAGGTATCATTGAGTAGAATATTGTTCAGCCTCCACATGTATGAGGATTTTCTGTTGTTTTTGTTGCTATTGAAGAACACTCTTACAACATGGTGAACTGATAAGAGGCATGGGATTAGTTCGATCTTTTTATATTTGTTGAGGTCTGTCTTGTGTCCAATTATATGGTCGATTTTGGAGAAGGTACCATGAGGAGCTGAGAAAAAGGTATAGTCTTTTGCTTTAGGGTGAAATGTTCTATATATATATATATATATATATATATATATATATATATGTTAAATCCAATTGGTCCAAAGTTTCGATGAGTTTCTCCATGTCCCTGTTTAGTTTCTGTTTCCTGATAGGTCCACTGAGGATAGTGGAGTATTGAGGTCCCCCACAATCACTGTGTTAGGTGCAATGTGTGCTTTGAGCTTTAGTAAAGTTTCTTTTATGAATGAGGGTACCTTTACATTTGGAACATAGATGTTTAGAATTGTGAGTTCTTCTTGGTGGATTCTTCCTTTGACTAGCAAGAAGTGACCTTCTGTGTCTCTTTTGATGACTTTGGGTTGAAAGTCAATTTTATCTGATATTAAAATGGCTATTCCAGCCTGCTTCCTGCGATCATTTGCTTGCAAAATTGTCTTCCATCCTTTTACTCTAAGGTAGTGTTTGTCTTTGACTCTGAGGTGTGTTTCCTGTAAGCAGGAAAATGTTGGGTCCTGTTTCTGTATCCAGTCTGTTAGTCTATGTCTTTTTATTGGGGAATTGAGTCCATTGATGTTAAGAGATATTAAGGAATAGAGATTATTACTTCCTGACATTTTTGATGTTATTTTTGTTTTTGAGTAGTTATCTTCCTTTGAGTTTGATGGAAGAAGGTTACTGTCTTGCTTTATCTTGGGTGCAGTTTCCTTCCTTGTATTGGAGTTTTCCTCCTATTATCCTTGTAGAGCTGGGTTAGTGGAAAGATATTGTGTAAATTTGGTCCTGTCATGGAATATTTTGATTTCTCCATCTATGTTGGGGTATAGTAGTCTTGGCTGACATTTGTGTTCTCTTAGGGTTTGCATGAGATCTGCCCAGGATCTTCTTCTAGCTTTCTTGGTTTCTGGAGAGAAATCTGGTGTGATTCTGATAGGTCTTCCTTTATATGTTACTTGGCCTTTTTCTCTTACTGCCTTTAATATTCTCTCTTTGTTTAGTACATTTGGGGTTTTGATTATTATCTGACAGGAGGTGTTTCTGTTCTGGTCCAGTCTGTTTGGAGTTCTGTAGGCTTCTTGTATATTCATGGACATCTCTCTCTTTAAGTTAGGGAAGTTTTCTTCCATAATTTTGTTAAAGATATTTGCTGGCCCTTTAGGTTGTAGATCTTCACTCTCATCTATCCCTATAATCCTTAGGTTTGGTCTTCTCATTTTGTCCTGGTTTTCCTGGATGTTTTCGGTTACAAGTCTTTTGGATTTTGTGTTTTCTTTGACTGTGGAGTCAATGGTTACTATGTTATCTTCAGCATCTGAGATTCTTATCTCTATCTCTTGTATTCTGTTGTTGATGTTTGCATCTAAGACCCCTGATTTCTTTCCAAGGTTTTCTATCTCCAAAGTTGTCTCCTTTTGTGATTTCTTAGTTGTTTCTACCTCTGTGTTCAGATCTTGGATGGTTTTGCTCAGTTCCTTCATTTGTTTGTTTGTATTTTCATGTAATTCTTTAATATATTTTTGTGCTCCTTCTTTCATGTTCTTCTTTCAAACTTCTGCATGTTGTTTCAAGTTCTCCTGCATTTCGTTAACTAATTTTCTCATTTCCTCTTTATTGGTTTCTGTCTGTTGTTCCATATTCTCCTGGAGTTTTTTAAGTGTTTTTTGTGTTTGCATTTTAAGATCTTCTACCCTATTGATGTTCTCCTGCATTTCTTTAAGAGATTTGTTTAGGTCTTTTTTGTGTTCCTCTAGGAGCATCATGACCTGTGCTTTTATATCTAACTCTTGTTTTTCTGGTGTGCTGGGGTATCCAGGACTTGCTGTGGTTGGCGAATTGGGTTCAGATGGTGCCATATTGCCTTGATTTCTGTTAATAACGTTCCTACCTTTGCCTTTTGCCATCTGTTTATCTCTGTAGTTACTTGGTCTTATTGTAGATGGCAGCCCCGCTGAAAGCACAGTGCGCCTGTCCCCAGGGGTCAGTGACTGTTGCTGAGCTGTAGGTGCCCAGATCTGCCGATCTCTTCTGGTTCTGGGTGCCAGCCAGAGCCTGGCGGCCTTGTCCGTGCTAGACTAAGCTAGGTCTCAGTCCAAGCCCCTGACTCCAGCTGCGAGAATTCTGAGAGGTGTCCTGAGGCAAGATGGCACCTCACTGCCAGCCTGCCCAGTGAGCCGGTCCGCAGTGGTCTGCAACTGCAGCTGAGCTGTCTGTGCCCAGATCTCCTGCAGAGCTAAGCTAAGCTAGGTCTCTGTCAGCACACCTGACTCCAGCTGCCCGCTGTGCCTGCCATTCGTGTGCGGTGTTCTGAGGCAAGATGGACATCAAGCTTTAAACTGTGATTATATAAAAAGTTTATGGAAATTAGTAATATTGTGTCATTTGTTGAACTTTAATTGAGAGTCCTATGAATAATATATCAGCACTTCTTGATGGCATAAGTACTGAATTCTATAAAACATGCAAAGAAAAAAATAGAAAGAACATTTCTTTGAAATCATTTTAAACAATTAAAAGGTAAAAGATTCAAGGGAAATCTGCCCAATTCATTCTGTGAAGTTAGTAGTGCTACATAATGCCAAACCAAACACAAAAAATAAGGGTACAAATAAACATTCCTGATGAATATAGACAACAAGATTCAAAAAAAAAAAGAAAGATAAACAACAACCACAAAAACAGCAACAGGGAAAAAAGCATTAAAATAATCTAACATGAAAAATAACTTAGCTGTTTTTGCTAGGAATATAGGATAGCTGAACATGTGAAAATTAATAAAATTAATTGCACACATCAGCCATTGTGTGACAAGTACTGTATGATAGCAACAGAGGAAGGAAACCGAAAAATATAAAATTCCAGCATTATAGAAACATTCAGCCAATATTAGAATACATCTCAACAGACTTCAACATAAGGAATGCTATATATGGCAAACTTAGAGCCAATTTACTAGATGAAGAACAGCTGGATTTTTTTTCCAAGTAACATCTTAAAGAAGATAAAGGCAGGAAAGGAAAAACTAAAATTATACTTCATTTAAGATTTCATGACTTTTTAATCTAGAAAAAAATAAAGACCTACCCCTCTCTAGATCCTCTCCAAAATGTTAAAAAATGGAAAAATACTGAACACAGGATTAACACACAAAATAGTACCATTTATAACAAAAAACAATATTTTTAGAAAAGAGATATAAATACAAACCAATTCACAGTAGGCCCAAAATTAAATAATTGGAAATAAATTTAACCAAGTTCATTAGGTTCTTTTCTCTGGGGGAACAGAACTGTTATTGTTCAGGGAACTTTAGCTGAAGACTGACAATCAGCAGGTTTGGAAATCCAATAATGCACAGTCGATAGACTGAAAATCTGGGAGTTTCTCTGACCACATGCTGGACATCTTAGTATTCTCAATGTGATACTGAAACCATGGGAATTTTCTATGAGTTTCAAGTTTTCAGATGATAGTGGGATGTCACAAAAACTGAAATCTGGTAAACTATGGTGGATTGCAGCAGCTATAACAGCACCAGCAGCAATTGATGAAGTCATAAGCAAAAAGGAAAGGTAAACAAGAAAGCACCAACATTTTTTCCCTGAGGCTCCCTTGCTATCATCCAGTCTCTTGTGGAATCTTCTCTCCAGTTAGTCTTCTAGCCATGCCCTCAAATACCCACAGGTAGGAGGTTTACCCCCTTAGATCCAAACACTATCACATTTATAATAAAGAATTACCACAACAGTGAAGTAAACAATGAACAAAATAAGAAGCATCCTAATAAAGAACTTCAGAACAACCTAAAAAATAGTTACCAAGTTAAATCCTTCATTGGCATAAAAAGTCATACACCCCACGCTGGAACATAATAGATAACCCAGGGATTAATCAAAATATATGGTCACATCATGTGTCACAAAACCTCCAGGAACATTCTTCAGAGAACTGACATTCTGATCAATAATAGAACTGAGTAAACAGTATTTTCATTTGTACAAGAAAGAAAGAAGATTCCTACATCCCATCACAAATCAATGCTTCCTCAAAATGTCAAAGAAAGACATAAATGTTACTCCTGAAATTAGGCAACAGAAAGTAAAATATGTCCACATGTTTCAGTAGAGGTAAAAGAAAAAACATCACCCACCCAAACATCAACAAAAAACAACCTTTAAGACATTACTCATGATGTACAAGCAATATGATTTTTATTATATTAAATGTTCTGTGTAGAATAGAATATAATCATATAAGGGATGTGACATGAAGAAAATATTTTCAAACTATGTATTGGATATGAGAGCTAATTTTCAGAATATGTAAGCATCCTATACAATTCAATAAGAAAGAAATAATCTGATTAAAAGGGTAATAGCCAGAAGGTAGGGAGAAGTTCTGTGAAATGCTATCCCATGGGCATGACACAGCCAATGCAATTATGATTTCACAGTCACAGCAGCATTCTCCTACAAGATTGGGCATGCCAACTGTCAATACTAGTTCAAGTAGGAGCCCATGTACCCACACTCCTCTCTGTTAAATATTGAGCTGCTGAATTTGAGAGAAGAGCAGATTTTTTTCAGTTGTATACCCACTGATGACCTCATCTTACTCCAAAATGTACTGCCAAAACCATGATCAGACAAATATTCCTGGCTAAACACAGTGGGCCACAGAACACAACAAAATGCTGTGAATGTAGAAAAGGGACTTATATGGGATAGAGAATAAGGATGTTAGGGAAACAAGTAAAGGAAATGGTGCTAGCAGTGAGAATTAGCTTAATACATGTACTAATGTATTTAAGTACACACGCATACACAAAAACACATATATAAAACTGCATGCATGTGTATACAGATATATGTGTTTATATGTGCATTTATGTATATATGTGTGTATGTGAGTGTGTGTGTTTGTGTGTGTACACGTGTGTATGAAATTATCAGAAAAAACATTTTGATAAAAGAGTAAAAGAAAAGATAGTTGGATAAATTAGTCACTAGCAAAATAGACTTCTACCCTAAATACACACACACAGACACACAAACACACACATACACAGACATACACAGACATACACACACAGCTGTGTATGTCAGTGGATCTGGCATATCTCATAGTAAGTGAAATAATAGGAAAAGTGTAAGTTAAGTTTCATGTTCTGTTCATCATTTGTTACAAATATAACAGATGATTTCAAACAACTTATCATAAACCAATGCTCAATACTAAGAGAAACAGGAAGAGAAATAGAGGTTAAAAAAAAACAGATGCTAAGATACAGTCAAAACTGAAGAGATGTGTTTATTACAGAGTAGGGCTAATGTAACGACACACTACTATAATCTATAATGTAAATAAAAACAGCCAGGGAACTGTGGAGTGATTGGTGTTTGAACAATAGCGAGAAATAATTTTCATTGGATTGGATTATGGTCCAGTACCTACATATATTAAATTACCATACTGAACACTCTACATATATCACACTTGTGTCTGCCAAATGTTCCAAACAATTAAAATAAGTTGCATAACACATAATAGTTTACTCAATTTACTTCTTTTGAATAAAGTAAAAGAATCTGATGATAAGTGTCCAAGTCTATTTTTTGAGGGGTTAGAGTTCTCCAAAGCAAAGAGAGAGAAAGCTTTCACTGTCCTAGGCAAGGAGACAAGATGCACTCTATAAGAGAAGGCTGATTCTTATTTTTAAACATTATTTTCATAATTACTACTTCAGTCTATGTGAGTTCTTATGAGCTCTGCTTAGTTGGTACTGTGGTGCCCTTAATGTTTCTGGATCCTACAGTCCTCCCCCCACCATCTTCTTCCACAGCTTCCCAGAGATCTACCTAGTGTTAGGATGTGAGTTTACTTGCTTGACAAAGACTATCTGAAAATTGAGCTAGACTCTGAATACCACAAACTATCATTAGGAATCATTTAATTGACATGTTCTTTATTGCCAGTCATGTTTGCTTCTATCCTCTGTCTCTGGGCTATCAAATCTCTGGTTGCTAACTATCCGTGAAATGTCAGGCATGGGCTCTCTCTTGAGCATAGGCCTCAAGTTAGATCAGTCATTGGCTAGCCACTCTTACACACTGTTGCCCCAACACATCTTGCAGGAAGGAGAAACTGTTGATGGTAAAGGCACTACATTCTTTGTATATATGTTATTGTTGTATCGTTTGGTAATCTTATGGGACTTCTAATAGTGGGAGTCAGGTTGTCTCTGACGTTTGTGCTTCCTCTTGGGATTCTCCTTTCCTTCTACTGGGTTGCCTCATCTGGCATTGATATGAGGTTCCGTGCCTAGTGTAATAAGTTATGTCATGTTCAGTTGAGGCTAATATCCTTAGGAGGCCTGCTCATTGCTCATTTCTGTAGGAAAATGGAGGGGGAAATGTGGGGAGGGGTTGGGAGGAGTTAAGGGAAGGGAAACTGCAAAAGGGAGGCAATGTATGGGAGAAGAATAAAAAGAAGAAAATATGTCCTTTATCTGGTGTGAATTGTGCATCTTTTTGACATCCATTTCCCCACTAGTGGTTCATTCCTCAGGGGAGTTGAGCATTCTTGTATCCTCATCCTTTCATACGGAGCAGGAACAACAGGGAAAGCTCAGTCTAAAGAAAATCTTTTTGAAGAATATTGGAACGTTTTTGTCAATAAAGCTCCGAATTTCCAATCAGTTTTTACAGGCTTTAAAATATTAAGATTTTCCAAACTGAGCCCTTCTCATTGCCTTGATCCCCATTCTGTACTTTAGGAAGTGCGGGCAGGGCACAACCATTTCACGGACAAAATACACATTTATTTATTTTTTTAGCAGTGCTTACTATGCACAGGGCAGAAGGGAAATTTCTCTAACTGGATTCTGAGTGTCTGGACATTCCTATCGTGACTCATTTCCTGAACCTCTCACATAAACTCTTTAGTCTTAAAATGTGATGGAATGAAATACAAAATTATTTAAGAAACATTTACTGAAAACATCTACTCATTAAGAGAATTTCCTGCTTGTAAATTGATTAATTCTTTTATTTATATAGCATTGGAGTAGTGAATTTTCTAACATACTAGGAACTTTAGAAGGCCTTGTACAGTAGAATAATGGTTGCATCACTTTTTTTTCTTTGTGTGGTTCTGATTCTAATATTTGAATAAATTTCTTGTGCCAGTTAGTTGAAGAGGAATGCCATTGGCACAGAGCTTTAGCCCAAGACTATAGTCTATAACTTAAATGTACCACCATGTTTCATGTCCTTATATTGTCACAGTTTTGAATTGTTTGAATCAAAGTGAATTCTAGGTAAGGAAGGCTTTTAAGTATAGTTTTCTTACATTTTTGAGATAAATTCAATTGAATCATTCCCTCTTCCCTCATATCCCTTCAAATCATGCCACATTATTCCTTTGTTCTATTTAAGATTGATAGTCTTTTTTTCCCTTTTGTTATTGTTGATGGTGGTGGTGTATGTGTGTAAATATTGCCCACACAGTCCATATAATATTATGTTTACAAATATGTTTTCAGAGCTGATCATTTGGTATTAGATAGCCAATTGATTATTCTGGGGGAAGATGATTTCTTCCACTTTCAGCATTCTTTAGTTACCTGTAGTTCTTTGTCTAAGGTTGAGGATTCATGAGCTTTCTTGGTACATGTTAGCATAGCTATTTATTTAGGCATCCAGATTACTGAGGCTTCATGGATATACTCTCTGATGTTACTCAGAGACACTATCGTGAAGAAACCTCTGTGTTCTTCTGGATCTTCTAGTTTTTCTATCTCCTGTTTGCAATGATCTCTGAGCTAAAACTAAAATAAACTCTTAAATATTTCTTTTTATTCTTTAATACTTTTTTACAGTCCAGAATTCATACCCCTCACAGTTTGTCCCCCAGCTACTCCCCATCCCTTACCTCCTTTCCCACCCCTCCAAAAAATGTCCCCACCCCTCACCCCTACCCCACCAGGCCTCAAGTTTCTTCAGGGTTAGGTGCATCTTCTCTCACTAAGGCCAGACGACACAGTCCTCTGCTGTATATGTGTCAGGGGTCTCATAGCAGCTGGTGTATGCTGCCTGATTGGTGGCTCAGTATCTGAGAGATCTCAGGGGTCAGTTGAAATTGCTGCCCTTCCCATGGGGCGACCCTCCTTCTTAACTTAGTTGAGCCTTTCTCCAATCCAACCACAGGGGTCCCTGTTCATTGGTTGGGTGCTAGTATCTGCATCTGACTCTTTCAGCTACTTGTTGGCCCTTTCAGAGGGAAGCCATGCTCAGCTCCTGTCTGCAAGTGCACCACAGGATCATTAACAGTGTCAGGGCCCTAGGCCTCCCTTTGGGATGGATCCAAATTTGGGCCTGTCACTGGACCTTTCTCTCCTGCTCTTCTCCATTTTTGTTCTTGCAGTTCCTTCAGAAAGGAAGACTTCTAGGTCAGAGTTTTTGACTGTGAGATGGCAACCCCAACCCTCCACATGATGTCCTGTCTTTCTATTGGAAGTGGATGCTACAAGTTCCTTCTCCCCACTATAGAGCATTTCATCCAAGATTTTTGAGTCCAGAGAGTCTACCACCTCCCATGTCTCTAGTATATTCTAAAGGGTACCCCAACCTCTTCCCTCCCAAGGTCCCCCTCCACTACCCTATCATGTTCCCACCTTCTCCTCCCTGCTCCCTCTCCTGCCCAGGTTCCTCCCTCCCTCTGCACCCCAACTCAGTGACTGCTTTTTGTTCTCCCTGCCTGTGGGTTAAAATAAACTCTTTCCCACCCCATCCCACTCACAAATTGCTTTCCTTTATTTTGTTTAGTCAGAACAATATAAATCCCAGCTAAGACTGGGTCCTGGTCAAAAGCTAGAGAAATTGTCGTGGTTTCTATCTGATGTAATATTTCCTTTATAAATGATGTAGATTATACTTATTTCTGAATTGAAGAACACACACACACACACACACACACACACACACACATATATATATATATATATATATATATATATATCCATATACACATACATATACATATATTTTTATATATACAAACACATATATTATATATATATATATATATATATATATATATATAGTTGTTGGGGATTATGGAAGTTCAGTAAAATCGTGATTGTATATATTCTTTCAAGATCTATGACTTTACTGGTCTTTGGTAGTTCACTAGATTTTCAGTATCAGGTGTGATATTACTCTTGTTGCCCAGTTCTTGAGTCTAATCACAGTGCTACTGGTTATTGCCAAAGGATTTTTTCATGGCCTATTATGCGTTTATAGTTTTATATGGGAAATTGTGGTTCATAAACATATTAGGCAATACAGAGAGTACTGTTAGTAGCTTCCTCTCTTTGGAAGCTTGCATGTGGTTTCATAGCTTATGGTACTATGAAATCCACTCTATAGAGAGCAGGTGTTTTGACAAGATGAATTAAATATCCTTTGGTTCTACATCTAAAGTGCATTGCACCTTCAAAACCAGGGACTTCTATTTCATGGAACAACCTAGGACAGTTCTTATATCTTATAATATTTGGAAGATGCTTGAACCACAGTAGTCAACAAATCAACAGAGACCTTGTAATTCTTGGCATTGAGGATATTTTGTTAATTTGAAGCTCTTGTTGGAAGCATTGTTATCCCAGTCATAAAACTTTTCTTTAAACAATATATGTTTATTTATATATATATGGATTTATCTTTATTTTATATATTTTAGGTAGACAACTTTTATTGAGTCATTATAATTTTAGTCAGCCACCCTTCCTGCTATTTTATCAACCCTCCTTTCTTTTGTAATTATTACACTTCTCCCTCAGTAGAGATCCATACCCACTTTTCTTAGTTTCCAATGAAATCATTTGTACAGTGCTTTTCCTCTCTCTCCCCACATATCTCATTATTTGGATTTAAGAATCTCAGATAAGAAAAAAGATAACATAAAGTATTTGTTTTTAAGATCTCAATTTCCTCAATCAATATGATCCCTTCTATTTCCACACATTTATTTGCATATTTAATGATGTCATTTTACTTTACACTTAAATCTTTTCATAATATATAGAGGGCAGTGTTTTAATTCTCTATTAACCAGCTAAAGAACATTTAAATTGCATCCATTTCTGAAGTATTGTGAAGGGAAGTGCATAACGTATACCTGAATATGGCTGAACAAGTATTTGGGGAGCATCAAGTACTTTGGGTATATGCCAAAAAGTGGCATAACTAGTTGAGATGAGAGATTTATTTTTAGATTTTTGAGCATCTCCCTACTTACTTCCAGACTGTCTGGACAAGGTTGTAATCTCACCAACACTTAATTAAGGTTCCCATTTCCCATATGCCTTTCAGCATTTGTTTTAGTTATTGTTTTGTTTTGCTCATATTTACCCTTCTGATTTGAGTAAGATGAATTCTAGATGGTTTTTAAATTTTGTACCTACATTTCTATAATTTCTATGTATGATAAACCTTTTTTGAGATACATGTAAACCATTTATTCATTTACTTAATTTGAGAATGCTATATTCAGGTTTCATGCCCAATTTTGAATGGGCAATTTTATTTTTCTTAGTTTTCGACTCTGTTTTAGTTCTTTAAATGCAGTTTATGTTCTCTGTAAGATCTAAGAAATTATTCTTTGAAGGAGACCTTGGGATTCTGATCTCTTTCCCTCTCTCTGTCTCTCTATATGTCTTTCTCCCTCTGTGTCTGTGTCTTTGTCTGTGTCTGTGTCTGTGTCTGTGACTCTCTTTCTCTCTCTCTCTCTCTCTCTCTCTCTCTCTCTCTCTCTATATATATATATATATATATATATATATATATGTCTCTCTATCTCTTACTCTTACTTCCTCTCTCACTCCTTCCTTCCCTATCCCTCATCCTCTCTTCCTCTGCCTACACTATATTTTTTCTGGTGATGATTCTAGGGGTTTGTCTTACCACATCTATGGTTCTCTCACACTTAAACAATTTACTTTTTATGGATGACACTTATAACATGGTATGCTAAAGAAAATCCTCTATGAATTTACTTTAATTACTATTATTTATAAAAGAAAACTAGAGCAGGAGTCTGATACTTATGGTATCTTAGTATTATAAAGTTATTGGGTTTTTCCTTACCATGATAACTGTTCTTATTTACATGTATACACCTGGACAATGGATCTCACTCATGCATTTAAAGTTCATAACAGGCTCATACTTTCCAACCCTGCTTAATTTATAATTTCTATCAAAATAATTAATTTTAGTAAATTTTATTCAATTATTAATCAAGATGTTTTAATATGACATTAGGTTATTAAAATCATGAGAAATGCACTATAATTTCTGTATCTCTGCAGCTGTGAACATTTTGAGTTTGTAATTTCTGGATTTTTGAATATGCACATTTGAACTCTTAATTTCTGCATTTTTTACCCTAACAACACATCACCCCCCTGTTGCAATTTTGCAGTGAAATTTTGAATTAAAAAATAGAATGCTACAGCTGTTTGTATTTAATTAATATATGAATGAAATTTGAGAGTGATATAAAAATTTCCCTTACAATTTCTACATCCTTTAAATACTCTGGTGTGGAATTTACTCTGTTTTCTGGTCACTCAGGTGGACACTTAAAAAATCTTGAGAGGAAAAAAATGCTATCTTTACAAAAAAACATGCTTGAGCTTAGCTTTTGAAGAGTCACAACCTTCTTTTCTATCATTGGGCTGTTTGTTTTAAACTTCATTAGTGCAAGGACAGACTTGTTTTAAACTTTTTAGTACAAGGCCAGACCACTATATAGGAGGATTTAATGAGTCATATTCAGTAAAGTAGTGAAGTGAAACATAACCTTTGAGATTCTTTATAATATCTTCTTTCAGGAATAGCCCTTGCCCCTAACCCCAGTCATTAAGCGTTTATCCATTCCCAGGGACATTCGCTGCCTGGATATTTTTATTTCTTGTAGGAGCGTCTCAGTTGTTAATGAAAACATCAAGAGCATGTTCTTTGATGAGAGATAGTGACAGCTGGTTTCATCATTTAGATTACCTATTTCTGCTTGTCTACTATTTCTTTAACTAGTTCAATCAAAACCAAAAAGTTGTAATTATGTACATATATATCTGAAATTTGCCTGATGACTTCTTCAGAAGTCATTTTGTTTCATAAGCATATATTAACTTGTTAAAAATAAGCCAATTGTTTAATTTGTATTTGAGAGAGTAAAATGAGAATTGATTAATAAGTATTGGAAAACACTCACACTAAGAATGAAGTGGGGTCAGGTGACTAATATGTAGTTAAGAGTTATTTGTAAAACAGCAGTTTTTAAAGAACATTGCTGGAATTCTAACTATGTAAATGTGGTCTGAACGAATTGGAAATTTAGGAAGTACAGTACAGCCTTAACTGAGGAACATAATCTTAAACAATTAAGGGATAGAAATTTAAATAATGATTGATCTAAATTTCCTTAGTTGAATGTACAATAAGACATAATTTTATATTTCAATGACAAAATGATTTTTTAATGTTTTTCAGTGGAAATTAATGTTCCTAGAATCACATATTTAAAAAAACAGCTTTATTCAAATTTAGTAGCATAATTTAAGTGGGCATGTCATACACCCAAAATATTATATCTATACAAATGTCTAGGCCTATAGAGAGAGAAAAAACAGTATACAAGAAACTTTAGAGAACTTTTGACTTTGCTGTGTGTCCTAGGTTAGCTGTTGAATTGTTTCACAATATCAAAAACTCAACTATAAATAGAAATATTTAAGTATAAATTTTAATTAGTATTTTTGAGGACTATTAAAAGTAGACATGTATATTGTTAAAAATTATAATGAATAGAGAGCTATTGAATTTGTGGTAAAATTATCTCTTTTGTTAATACTTACAAGTATTCCATAATTTTCCCAAAAGAGCTAAATTGAATCATTCTTTCCTCCTCACTTCCTTATCCTGTGAATTCATATTTTTATTCTCTCTCTCTCTCTCTCTCTCTCTCTCTCTCTCTCTCTCCTCTCTCTCTCTCTCCCTCTCTCTCTCTCTCTCTCTAATTTTATAATTAAAACATTCAGGATAATTTTATAATTAAAACTTTTTTGACAAAGTACAGAATATTGTGTAATAAGACAGCCAACAAATCTAGATCTTTCTAATTATTTAGGTTTTGATATGATGGTGTTTAAGGTTTAAAAGAAGAAGAAATTAAATTGAAATCATGCCAAATATAAAAAGGGAGATAGTGGTGGATGAAAAACAGAAATCAAATCCAGAGAAGTGCTTCATTATAGAGTTAGTATACAGATTTGAAGAGAACATGGAAATATATTCCCTAACAGTACTAGATCATGGTATCAGAAATAAGGGTGTAGCCTGGTTTATTTTACTGAATGTTCTCTACTTGGCATATATATATATATATATATATATATGTGTGTGTGTGTGTGTGTGTGTGTGTGTGTGTGTGAAAATTTCTCTTGTTCATAAAAGCTACCATTTTAATTGCTTATATCTCTGTGATTAAGAATTCATTTAAATCTACTTCAGAAAATTCCTATTTTTAAATAATTATATTGGTGGCTAAAGCATGAATATATGATTTCAAGGGAATCCAAGCAGGTCTATGCACTAAAAAGATGATCTTAGAAAATAAAAAGAAAAGATGATTTTAGAACTCTGTACCTGTAATGCCGTTCAGTGTACAAGCAAGGGTCCAAGTAAGACATTGTCTTCCAAGCATTGAACCCTAGTCATTGTCTCCTCATTATCCATTGATGGCCTTCATAAAAACTAATAAGTATCAATACCCTACCATTTGCTTAACTCCATATTCTCAGGAATACTTAATGTTACATTCAGAAGGTAGGGAATTTTTCCTGAATTTCCAAGTGTGGATACCACCTCTTTGTAATGTTTCTTTCCAAATTTTCACTCAAGCTATTCTCATAGAACCAAACCCACAAGTTTTCTGAACACAAAAGTACATTGCTTGTTTCATCTTTAGCAGTCACTGATATCTTAGGCAGTTTTTTTTTTTTTTTAAACTCTATGCGGTTTTTTTTTCTACATTCTATGTTTACATTCCAAAGGCTTTCCCCTTTCCCAGTTCCCACCCACCATAGTTCCCATAGTTCCTCTCCCCCCCAACTGTTCCCCAATCATTCTCCCTCCCCCCTCGGTTTCTTTACTAAACTGGATGCAATCTTTACAGGCCCAGGGTCCTCTCCTTTCTTCTTCTTGGGAATCATTTGACTTGCTATTTGTGTCTTGAGTATTTAGGGCTTCTGGGCTCATTAATATCCACTTATCAGTGATTGCATTTCATGTGCATTCTTTTGTGATTTGGTTAATTCACTCAGGATGATATTTTCCAGGTCTAACCATTTACCTACAAATTGCGTGAATTCATTATTTTTAATTGCTGAGTAGTATTCCATTGTATAAATATACCACATTTTCTGTATCCATTCCTCCTTTGAGGGATATTTGGGCTCCTTCCAATTTCTGGCTATTATAAACAAGGTTGCTATAAAAATAGTGGAGCATGTGTCCTTATTGCATGCAGGGGAATCCTCTGGGTATATGCCCAGGAGTGGTATGCTAGGGTCCTCTGGAAGTGACATGCCCAATTTTCTGAGGAACCACCAAACTGATTTCCAGAGCGGTTTTACCATTTTGCAATCCCACCAAAAGTGGAGGAGTGTTCCTCTTTCTCCACATCCTCGCCAGCACTTGTTGTCTCTTGAGTTTTTAATCTTAGCCATTCTGACTGGTGTGAGGTGGAATCTCAGGGTTGTTTTGATTTGAATTTCCCTGATGACTAATGATCTTGAACATCTCTTAAGGTGTTTCTCGGCCATCCGAATTTCTTCTGGTGAAAATTCTTTGTTTAGCTCTGTGCCCCATTTTTTGATAGGGTTATTTGTTTCTTTGCGGTCTAACTTCTTGAGTTCTTTGTATATATTGGATATTAGCCCTCTGTCGGATGTGGAGTTGGTGAAGATCTTTTCCCACTTTGTTAGTTGCTGTTTTGTCCTTCTGACAGTGTCCTTTGCTTTGCAGAAACTTTGTAATTTTATGAGGTCCCATTTGTCCATTCTTGATCTTAGAGCATAAGCTATTGGTGTGCTGTTCAGGAACTTTTCCCCTGTGCCCAAGTCCTCCAGGGTCTTCCCAAGTTTCTTTTCTAATAGTTTCAGTGTGTCTGGTTTTATGTGGAGGTCCTTGATCCACTTGGAGTTGATCTTAGTGCAAAGAGATAAGAGTGGGTCAATTCGCATTCTTCTGCATGTTGACCTCCAGTTGAACCAGCACAGACAGTGTTTGATTTCCTTTTGTACCCAAACCACTTCCCACACGCTCCCTCAGTTTCTCTGCCCTCTAAAATGTCAGCTTGGCTCAGGTACAACTTGCATCTACTTTCATCACTAGCTACATTCTGTTGCAGATGGAATTTGAAAGACAGGCAGTTTCAAGTACAGTTTGAAATATTGATTTCAAAATATATATTTCTGAGTGCCAGAAAGATGTCTCCAGCTGCAAACTTGATAGCTTGATTAGAATGTTGCCTCATTGCAAGCAAAAAAGGCAAAGCTTTATCTCCTTCTCATAATTAATCTTCCTTACACTGGTATACCTCTTAGCAATCTTAGCATTTAAAGAATTTCAAAAGATCTGGGCACATAAATTATTCTTCATTTCTTTCTTTGTCTTAATCTTAATTTCAAATGAAAGTCTGTCTCCAAAGTTTAGTCCATTATTCTTTCTGTTGTCTAAACATTCATAGTATTGTCTTGCTTATGTCTACTGACAATTGTACTTCTTAATTTCTCTTTGTCTCCCGCACAACAGACAAGAAAAATGTTAAAGTGACAATGAAATTACTGTGTTTGTAATACTTATTGAAGATTGTAATCAGCATAGAACTACACCTAAAGTTCTAACTATATATGCTCATCATGCTTTCTATCATATTTTAAAGTTTTTATATATTAACACATTTTATGTTAATAGAATAATCAAAGCTTATATTTGCCTCAGAGAATGTTTGTTATTCTCAAATCTTGGACTCATCTCTAAAAAATTTTATTTTATTAATGGCTGGTTGCCTTTTAACATTCAAATATATAGTTAAATATTCATTCCCTTGAGAAAATTTTATTGACCATTCTTTCTAAATCTACATTCTGTCAAACATTCTGCTGCATAATTTTCTATTTCACATTGGGAAACTAAAATTTAAAAGCTTTCTTCAATTAAAAAAAAATCCACAGAAGTAGAAGTAACAATATTTGAAATTGAACAACTTGTAAACACTGGTGAATGTATATCAGAAAGAATCTTTTAAAGAATTGTTAGTTTTTCCTGCTACAATAAATAAAATCTATCCTATACGTTTCTCCAGTTAAAAGATTAAGTAGCTATCATTACATAAGAGGAAGCGACATCATCATTTGTTCCATGAGACTCCTACTAAATTCACCAGTGTATAATATTTTTTATGTTTTAAAGCTGTCACAAGGCTCATTTTGTATTCAAAAACATTTACATGTTTGTCTAAGTTATGGTTTCTACCACTGTTAGAAGGGTTCAGGATTCACTAAAGAATTATACCCCAAACTCAAAAAGTATGTAAAAGCAAAGAGCATTTTATTCTGCAGAAGTCCAGTATGCTGGGGTCTTTCATTCATCAAGATGGAAATGCCCAAGTGAGACCCAGTTTAAAGCACATTAGGAGAATTCCAGAGAGGGGTAGTTAACCCTTATCTTAATTTGTTGGGTCTATATCTAGGGACATTCCAGAACCATTGCTAGAGTGGAGAACTTGCTGGGGAAGCCTGGAAATTGTTGCTGACTCATGCCAGGAGGCTTGGAAGATTCTGACTGTGGGATAGTTTCTGATTGGCTGCCCAAGACCTGGGGATTTTCCAGTTAACTATCTTGTCCAGACTTGTCCAATTATGGGAAATAGAAATGTAAGCCTAGTCTTCTGACCAGCCAATTTAAAGTCTGTCATAGAATCAGCATGTCTCACTACTCTCAATGTGAAGAGATATTTTGACAATGGCTACTCTTAGAAAAACAAGTAATTGGAGTCTTGCTTACAGATCAGATGTTTAGACCATTGTCATCTTTGTTCATAATAAGGCAGCATGCAGGAAGACATAGTGCTGGAGAAGTGGCTGATTTGTACATCTTCGTCTAAAGGCAGCAGAAGAGAGAGTGACACTGGGCCTGGCTTGATCATCTGACACATCAAATCCCACCTTTTATGGCACACATTCTCCAGCAAGATCACACCTACTCTAAGGAGACCACACCTCCATTAATGCTAAATCCTCTGACTTTATGGAGGCCATTTTCATTCAAAACACCATAGTGAAGTTCCTGGCCCTCATTGAGTTGTGATCCTATCACAGAGCAAAATGCAGATAATCCAATTTTAAAAGTTCTGGGTCTCAACCTTTTTTAACAATCCAGTCTGTTCAGAGACTCATGACCATCCCTTAAGTACAATTTCTCTAAAGCAATAGAGAAGCATATGAAAGAAAGAAAGAAAGAGAGAGAGAGAGAGAGAGAGAGAGAGAGAAGAAAGGAAGAAAAAGAAATAAATAAAGAGAGAGAAAGAAAGGAAGAAGAAAGGAAGAAAAAGAAAGAAAGAAAGAAAGAAAGAAGAAAGAAAGAAAGAAAGAAAGAAAGAAGCGTATCATATATTTCTAAAACATAATAGCATAGACTATACATTACTGTACCAAATGGGAGAAAAAGGTTGCACAGTAGGGAAACAAATTGACAAAATATACCAAAATGTCTGCTAGGCAAGCTCCAAAGTCTTTATGTGCAGGTCTGAGGTTAAATCTTTCCTCAGAGCTCACACTCTTTAGCTCTATTCACCAAAATGCACTTCTTTCTTTTGGGGTTGCTCTAGTCCCTCTTAGCAGCTTTGCTCTGCCAATATGACAGGACTCTGGTATCTCAAACATCGTGCCATGTGTCTCCAAGACAATCCAGACTACTTATTCATGCTTTCACACAATAGGCTTTCTGGGCCTCTATTACAGAATCTTGTGGCCAGTTAGCCTGATTGCTAAGGCTGGAGCATGGGCCCCTCCTTCAAGTATATCTTCAACAGTTTATTATTAGTAGTATTATTACTATTATTGCTATTTATTATTATTATTGTTATTATTATTATTATTTTAATATTTCCTGGACTGCCTAAGATTGAATCCCCTAGAACTGGTTCTGCAGACCAGGCTGACCATAAACTCAGAGATTTCCTTGCCTCTGTGTCTTGGATGTTTCTCTTAAAGATATATCCCTTCACACTTGGCCCTAAGTTTTTCTTTAATTCTTTTCACTTTTTTCAAAACTCCTTTTCCCAAGTTGGAGGCTTAGCTCGGTTGGGTCTTTCTATGATGTCACCCATATTTTTATTATATTCAGCACTACTCTTTTTGTTTTATAATGCTTTGTTTCTCTTGCAAATATACATTTATTTTTCTTGTTTAGCTTGCTGTTTTTCACTATAAATCTTAGTAAGACTGGCCACTAATAGCCACACAACACACTCAAGGTTAGGTTGTTTGGAAATGTCCTCTTTCAAACATCTATATCTCTTTAATTTACCACAGGAAGAAGTTTATAGATAAGGGAAGAATGCAGCCACTTTCAAACACAAGAACAATCCCTAGACCACCTACTAAATTTCTCCTCCTCTGAAATCAGCACCCCAGTCCAAATGACCCTCAGCACGACTTTCTTCCATGCTCCCACAAGTATGCCCCATCAAGAGCCACTTAAATCATTTAACTTCCTGTCTAATGCAAAGGTATTTTGTCCACACTCTCCCTCCCTGAAAACACGGTGTGCAAATGTCTTTCAGCTTATTTGAATAAATGACAAGGCACAAAATTGCTAGAATGTAAGGTAAACACATGCTTAATTTTGTAAGATTTGCCAATTATATCAGTTGTATCAAAAGAAACAAACATATAAAAACATAAATATCAAATGACCAGCTTTGAAAACATGTACATAGAGGTAACATTACACATATTGAACATTTTGTATTTATATTATTTAGGAGTGTGTGTGTGTGTGTATGTGTGTGTGTGTGTGTGTGTGAGCGCGCGCGTGCACGCATATGTAATACTAATTATAGAAAAAAGTCCATGAATTAGAAAAAAAGCAGGAAGAGCTATAAATGTTGGTTCAGAAATAAGAAAGAGATAGAGAAATAATGTAATTATATTTTAACCTCAAAAATAAATTTAAAAAAATAGAATTTACTGCTACATTTTGAACTGTACTGGTGTTCTCCTTTTTTTGCTGTAAAAAAGCACTATTAAAAGCAACTTAAGGGAAAAAGGCTTCCTATGCTTTACAAGCAGCTATCTGTCATTGAAAGGACCTGAGTCAGGAACGTAAGGCATCTCTCTAGAGCCAAGAACTGAATGAGGCACTTGCTTGCTGCATCTCATCCTCATGGTGCTGACATTTAGAGAAGGGTGCTTAGAGAATGAGGGATGGTGAACCACTGGAATGACTTTAGTTTCCTCTAAGTCTGTTTTACTAATGTCTTACATCAAAGAAAAATTGGATATATTTAAAAGATAACCAGGGTTCCTATTTAGAAACCTGAAAATTTTTATATTACATGTATGTATTTCTATCTGATTTAACCTTGCACATGTTGTTACCTTTGTAATTATGAAAATAAATATATGAAGAATAATTATATGTAATTTCTGCAACAAATGATATCACTATTAAAAAAAAGAACTGAAGCAAAGTCCATGGAACAATGCTATTTACTGATTTAACTTTACTGGCTTCCACACACAAATATACTGAAGAAAATGTATAAATTGGAGCCGGGCGTGGTGGTGCACGCCTTTAATCCCAGCACTTGGGAGGCAGAGGCAGGCGGATTTCTGAGTTCGAGGCCAGCCGGGTCTACAGAGTGAGTTCCAGGACAGCCAGGACTACACAGAGAAACCCTGTCTCGAAAAACCAAAAAAAAAAAAAAAAGTACAAATTGTATAAAAATAAAGATTTATACTTAATAAATAGACAAAGATTTGTTATTTATTAATTTATGTATGTATGTGTGTATGTATGTATGTATGTATGTATGTATGTTTGTACACTCCACATATTATTCCCACAACCACCCAGTCCAGCCTCTGACTGTTCCACATTCCATACCTCCTCCCCAAACCCCTGTCTCCAAGTCTCCAAGAGGATGTCGCCACTCCACCCCCACCCCACCTGACCTGTGAACTCCCTGGGGCCTCCAGTCTCTTGAGGGTTAGGTGCATCATCCCTAATTGAACCCAGACCCAGCAGAGGCAGTCCTCTACAGTATATGTGTTATCACATATCCTGTATATATAGTGCCTGGTTGGTGGTCCTGGTTGGTGCTGATATATAGTGCCTGGTTGGTGGTCCAGTGTTATGGCGATCCTGTAGGAGGACAAGCAGTCTCAACTAACCCCAAGATTTCTCAAACTCTGGACCACCAACCAGGCAGCATAGACAAAAATTTGTAAAAAAAAAAAAATACTTTTCAAGGTTCATAAAGGGAGTCATCTTGGGGTATTTTTATGCAGATGACATTAGAAAGAAAACGAAACGTGCAAACATGGATATGATTGGAGCCAACGTCATATTAAAGAATCTTTCAGCTAATTTTTGTAAAGAGAGACTTTGCCCCAAGACTAGGAGGGGAGATTTCTTACCCAAGGATGTTCATCTCCATATGATTTGTTGAAATTAATAGCCAAAGACTTAAACTTTCTAGGTATGTAGCTTAAATTGCCCCCCCCCAAT
The DNA here is from genome assembly GCA_964023405.1 of Apodemus agrarius. NCBI lineage: Eukaryota > Metazoa > Chordata > Mammalia > Rodentia > Muridae > Apodemus > Apodemus agrarius. The sequence continues at coordinate 83,048,273 of OZ030008.1, forward strand.
TTGAACGTGATGAGGGAAACCAATTGTTTGGTGCAAACTTCAAGGGATAAACAATTACGGACCAAGGAGACATGGGTAGAATGCATAAAGTCAGTCCACAATTCTATAATAAATGAGTCTACTTCCACTTCTCACATGACTCCTGGAGTTTGTGTCGTTGTTTATGTGCCTTATTACCCCTACTTTGAATGACCTTCCTGAAGGGATGAGGGTTAGGGACACAAATACATAATTAAAATTATTCCAACAGTCATCACCATTGGAAGAGTTTAAATTTGTGGGAGCTCAAAGTACAGATGATAGAAGGCAGCAGGGAACAGTTTACAAAAAGTCAGCATTTGTTGCCAAGTTTGCAGTGTGCAGTTGATTTAGTTTATGTCTTATTGAATATTGTACATCGCTGGAACTTGGTAATGGGTACTCATATAGCCCTCCTACACTCATAGTTTGGCTTTCTAGCCATTCAGAAAGTAATGCACCATGCTATATTGTTATAAACAGCAGCACCTCACAGATAAGAATTGATGTCACATTTACTGGGAGTTCTGTTTAGCAATGTATTAGCTTCAAACAGGAAAAGAAAACTCCATAAAGCTCCTTAATATTGTAGTATCAGCGTGAATGAAACATATTCTTAATATTATTAAGTGTCCCAAAGAGTAACTGAAGTACTGTATCGTGGGTACTCACTCTGCCATTTTTGCTGTATGGGGCTTATAAAATACACCAACATATTACTGTATGCTAAACATAATGCTTTTTCTGGAACTCTGGTTTTTATGGGCTTTTATGGCTGAACAATTGATATTTACCTATTGAGATTGGCTCTGAAGACCCTACAGCAGCACAGCAGAAGATAAACTATGACTATTTGCCCATAATATGAGAACAGCAAAATAGCTAAAGGCCTCTTTAAATATTCCTGGTATTAAACCAGCATGACGGTTTAAAAGTTCAGCATTTTACTTCCATAGTAAGCATTATAACTTTTACCTTGTCCTTTCTAAGTAAAAATGAACTCAAAAAAATCTTTTGAGCAGATTGTTTTCCTTTGCTATCAAATACTTTAAACCTATTTCATCTTCTTATCTTAGATTTTATCAGTGTTAAAATTACTGTCATCAACCACACTTGCTAATTGGCACCCAACACTCTCTCCTGGTATAACACAAACCTTAATGATCCTTTGAAGCAGGGAATTTGAGTTGGTTCTCCAAAAGAAACTTTTCTTATGGGCTCTTTTCTTATACAGATATAGGAAAATCTATCTCAGAAAGGACCAAGTCATAAGTTCAAGAAAATCGATAAATCACTATGTCTGAACCCTTAAGAAAAGATATTGTACCAAGGATATCACAATGAAGGCACATAATAGCATTTTTCTGAGTAATAAATAATTTAAAATTAGAATACACAGAGCTGGGAAGGTGACTCAGTGTTTAAACCATTTGCTATGGAAACCTGAGAACTTGCGTTTGGATCCCGGAAACCATGAAACCAGACTGCTGTCACAATCTGTAATCCCAGAAGAGAGTGGAGGCAGGCAATCACCATATCAGGCTGGATCACCAGTCTAGGTGAAACAAGAAACCTCTGGTTTCAGAAAGAAAAAAAAATAACAAAGTGAACAAACAAATAAAAACCTGTTTCAATATGTAAAATTGACATGTGAACAAAGCATACATTACACACCAATCTGGGGCCTACACACACATACACACACACACACACACACACACACACACACAAAGGTGTGTATACCTGCATATATGCATCCATCATTGCAAACATATAATCATATTACATAACACACCAAATGAGTGCACTTGTACACACACTCACACACACACACACACACACACACACACAAATTAAATTAAGATTCACAGTAGGAAACAGAAGCAAATATGCATCACCAATTAGTAGATGAATAACTTTTGCACCAGCAGAGGCCAAAGAACATGCCAGGGAGAATATGACATAATACTTTGACTGGCTGTGTGTAAGGACAGACTCAGCTCAGGACAGGTAGGAGATTATATAGGCAAGGAGCCAAAAAGAAAAATACAAGAATGGAAATGTTAGTGAAGCATTTGTAGAGGGAAGCTGGGGTGTCCTCTATTGGAGGATATTTGTCTGTATTAAAGGATTGTTGTTGTTGTTGCTGTTATTTCCTCCACATACTCTTTTGGCACTGGAAACCCTTTAACGTGTCTGGGTAGAGGCACATTAGCTAGCATTTGTTCCACTCTATATGGAAACCTAGACTATCAATTACCAAAGAGTCTATTCTCTCTCTTAGCAGAATGGATGCTTGATGGGACAATTCCTATTGTGGGCAGAGAGTGGGAGGAAAGCAGAATGAAAAGCTTTCTGAGGAGTCAATATTCCCAAAGGTTGCACAGCTTGTGCCTTTCTGAACATAAAAGGGAATAATGAGGCGCTGCGGGTGTTACATCATAACATGCACTTTATGACTGGTTTACACAATATCAGGCAACTGGTGAGCAATGTTTTATTGTTCTAACTGCTCATTTTAGAGCAGTGGCAGCTTATGCATAGGGATAATGTTCCAACTAGTACTTCTGGGGGCATTATATGATGGAATTTTCCACAGTGACTTTCAAAATTACAAAGATCAAGAGTTTGCATGGAATGCTATCATATCACCATCACACGAAGAATTAAATATATTGATGAGGCCTTATTTTATATAGTGAGAAAGTAAAAATGAATGAGCTATATTTAATCTTGTTGTCAGTACCTAGAATGATTGATCTAGGCAGTGATATGCATTGAAATAATTGAAAAGGTCATGCTAGGAAAACAAGCTATTACAATGGCAATGGGATGGGCTTTGAAGGAAGGTAAAACTAGGTTTTCTTTTACTTTTGCAAGTACTTTCAATTTCAAATGAAAATACCTACTTTTCCATGAGAGTTACTAGATAGGCTGTTTTTCAAATAGGAAGCAGATTAAAAATTTGATAGTGAATTTATACAAAATAAAGAAATTAAAACATTGGAAATTTAATAAACCTGCAGATTTCTCAATGTGAATTTTAATTTTTAGTATTATTTATTTTAGTTATATGTCTACACACTATAGCTAGACACCACAGAAGACTACATCTGATCCCATTACAGATGGTTGTGAGTCATAATGTAGTCCCTGGGAATTGACACAAGACCTCTGAACAAGCAGTCAGTGATCTTAATTTCTAAGTAATCTCTCCAGCATGGATTTTAAAGTTTTATATATGGGTATGTGTTGCTGGAAATATTCAAAAAGTCAACTCGCCAATTCTCCAAAGGTTCTGACCAGGCTCCTTTGATCCCGCCACTGCCAAATCTCTGGAGCTGCTGGTCTCCAGGCCCACTGGGCCATCTTACTAAGTGGTCTCTTCCCACTATCCCTGCAGAGGGGACCCCGAGTTCCTCTCTCTACAAAGCAATGCTCCCCATACCCCACTATTTGCCTCCTCACCACCTAATTTCCCTTTAGGATCAAGACTCTTAATGCTTAATTAGCCAATCACATTTATGTATAAATTATATCACTATTTGCAAGATGTCAATACAATAATTTTATATTCATAATGATAAAAACTTTATCCCAATATTTCTCACCTTATAAAAACATAGCTATTTGTGGCTAGTAAATCCCACACAGGTCCACATCCAAAGCCATTTCGATTCTCCTCTTTCTCCTCCTTTGACTTCTCCTTACCCCCTACTCCTAGCTCTATCCTTTTCCTGTCCAGTTACAGGCCTTCCACTGTCCTCATGTGATTGGACCTGGATAATCCTATAACAGGTATGTTTGAAATATGCCATAATATCATATACAGAATGAGATATGTATGTGGATATATACATATACATACACATATATCATATACACATAATATACATATATATGTGTGTGTGATATGAATATACATACATATAGATACATATATATTAACACTCACATAGATAACTTATAGTGGTATTGTACTACAATTTAGGCATTCATTTCTTTTCTTTTTTTTCTATAATTATTTTCATCACAGCAAAGTTTCTTAAATAAATAAATAAATAAATAAATAAATAAATAAACCTAAAAAGACATAAACCACAGACCATTGTGGAAAAGGGAGTGCAGGCAGATTTTAAGAACCAAGGCATCAGGAAATTGGCTGAGATTTTTATCTCCTCTGACGTCCAAAGATACTCAAATTAAGATTCATCAACATGAATGTTCATATATGACCTGACAAGAACCACACCAATAGACATGCTAGGTTGAATAGGCAAACACCATGCAAAGAACTATTTGCAAGTAAGGAGTAAGAAATGCGAGATCAGAAGAAATAGTTTCCATCAGGGAGAAGCACAGCATTGGTTACTCAATAACAAGTGGTCAGTCATGAAAACATAAATATATGTAACATTACACTGTCTAAGTGACTGAGAAGGTTAGACTTATGTATTTAGGAATGAGTATTACAAATACATATATTACATAAATTACTAAAATAATAATAATTTTGTGAAGAGAGCTATGAAGAATGTATAAGAGGGTTTAAAAAAGAGAAATGAAGTGACAATCATATAATTATAATATCAAAAAGATAAAAGAATTGATATAAAACCAAACAAAAAACAAAGAGAATCATATATAAAATTATTTAATGAACAAATCTATCATCTTCCAATAAATGTTGATTTTATTTATTTAATCTAAATTAAAAGTGAGGGAGAAGAAAATGGGGATAAAGGAGGATTTTTACCACTTACTCTGAAATAGGTTTTGCATTGTTAATGGATGATGGGGATCAGGGGGGATAATAGAAGTGGTTTTCAGTACAGGGACAATTTGGAGTAGAAAAAAAAGACATAAAATCTTCAACTCCCAAATTGACAAGCAATATAAAAATTGAGAATTTACATAGGGGATATACAAAACTTGAAGTAATTTATAGGATATTTGAAAGATACCTTTCTTGATTGAGGAGAGGCATGCATACTACATTCCTAGGTAAATAAGGGCACAGTATGTTCAATCCCTCATGCACTACATTTTAAAAAATACAGCAGATGCAGCAGAAAATATCTGAAAAGACAGTGTCTTTCTTTTAATTAATAGTTAATGAAGATACCAAAAGTCTGGGAATGTATTTGGAACAACAATTACCCCTGTGGGCTTTAACATGTGTATGTGGTATGCCTGCTTGTTGTTATGATAAGACTAAGAAATGATACAATTTCCCAGTGCTTAACTACTTCTCTGTTTCTTCTTGTCACTAGAGTTTCTGGTATGTGTTACTGATTAAGTAACATCCAGATACTGAGGGGCACATGTGGTGTCCTAAAGTATCCATTTATGCCTTTCATAGGTAAATGGCTCTTCCATCAAAGCACACATTCACACAGCTTTCAAATCTCATCGTCCTCAAGTTAACATCATCTTATCATAAAATATGTTTCCAAGCATTCTACTGCTTTGAACAATTTATCATATAAAATGGATGGAAAATAAGCAAAAATGTGTGGTGTGTCTGAAAAATCTATATCTATATCTATGTCTATGTCTATGTCTATATCTATATCTATATCTATATCTATATCTATATCTATATCTATATCTATATCTAATCTATACCCATACCTATATCTATCTATCTATCTATCTATCTATCTATCTATCTATATCTATATATATATATATATATATTTGCCATCTGCCTCATTAACTAGTGTTTGTGTCTTTTGATTGATATAATTTCTATATTCTAATGTTAAGCTTTCTGGTTTTTGTAACATATAATATAAAAGCATGAAAGCACACACACTTTAAATAGTTCCAAATATTATAAAGCCAATCTAATATGATATTATCCAATTACTACAGTTTTATATTATTTATTTACAATATTGTTACTCCATACAAAGTTAAAGAAACCTTTACAACTAAGAACATTCTGAAATGTGTGATTGCTTACACAAGTGAATTCTAGTATATATATATATATATATATATATATATGTATATATATATATGCAATGCAATATAATAATATTATTATATTATATTACAGTATAATATAGTATACTATATATAATATAGTATGTACTATATATAGTATAATATAGTATAATATTATTCTATAATATTATACTATAATACTATAGTATAATATATTATACTATACTAGTATTATATATATATCTATATATAATTCTACTATATATATGTATACATGGATATATATATACATATATATACTAATATATATATGGATAAAATATTTTGAAAGTCTCATAGTTTTGTAAAGTTTTTTGAAGGAATGCTAAGATATCAATATATTTATATAAACAAAAAACTGTATATTCATGTACTAATGTGCAATACTAGTCTTGAATTCTGTATATTTTATGTATTAAATTTCTCACTTCAAATGATAAACTTTTGATCAAGTCTAATATGTAGCATAGCAAATTGTGTATCTGACTGCTAATTGATTTTGCCTCTCACTTTGATTCTTATATCTCAGATTTTCATACCTCTGTTCTTCACTGAAAGAAGATACTTCTTAAAATAAATTTTCTCCAGTATTTTCTTCTTACCTTAGAGAGGTGTGAAACTCACTGCAAATAATTTACTATATTGTTGACATTTTTAACACTTTTGTTTATCAATTTTTACAACCATATAGTGATTGTACACTGAAGAATAGTGTGTATATTTGCAAGTATTAACTGCTATTTTTCTGATGATATAATCTGCTCTTTCCTATTGTCAGTGGCGTGAGATAACAATCCCAATGAGATCTTTAAACCTGAATTAAGATATAATAGAGATTTATTTTTTATTTTTTTATTTTCTGTATTCTTTGTTTACATTCCAAAGGCTTTCCCCTTTCCCAGTTCCCCCCCCCCCACCATACGTCCCATAAGTCCTCTCCCCCCCAACTATTCCCCAGTCATCCCCCCCACCATTTCTCTGTTCTGGATCTACAAAACTGGATCCAATCTTTTCAGGCCCAGGGTCCTCTCCTTTCTTCTTCTTGGGAATCATTTGAATTGCTAATTGTGCCTTGAGTATTTAGGGCATCTGGTCTCATTAATATCCACTTATCAGTGATTGCATTTCATGTGTATTCTTTTGTGATTGGGTTAACTCGCTCAGGATGAAATGATATTACACTAGTGTAATATCTAGAATTAAGAATTATTCTAAGTAGAATAACATTTTACCAATATTGAATTTTGGATAAATGATAAGAAATATAGAATTCTGTGTAAGTGATGTCATTTGACTGCAGAATCTATGCAATGAAACAATATAATAATTCCTCAGTTTAACTCATGTGGACAAAAGTGAGGAAAAAAAAGTATGTCTACTAGAAGACACTACAAACTTTCTTCTTTAATCAGCTTCTCCAAAAGTCCAGGCTATATAAAATTCTAAACAGGTAAATTTTGGGTAGTATTCTCACAATTCTATTCCCAAAACACTATCCAGAAACATTAAGAAGTCCACAGCTATATATAAGTTACTCACATTGTAAATAACTAGTCTAAAATGTGGGATGCCTTTCAAGGGCTTCATATACACCATTGGATGACAGCTTATATCTCTAATCTAATGACTCAGAAAGTAGAAGCATAAGATACATAAAAATTATGCTCAATTTTTGAATAATGAATTTAAAACCATTCTAGATTATCTGAAATGTGTTTCAATATATACATAAGGATATTTCTAGTTACATATAATATATACACATAATGAACATAAATTATATACACATGTATTAGATATATGCCATCAAAATGATAGAGTAATTTATACTTAAGAGTAATTTAAATATCACAAGAGATAGGTTAGCCATCTAAACTGAAAAGTTTCCTGAATGAGAATCCCCTAATATAGAAAAGGCAAGTTGGATATCAAGAAAAAGACATTTTTAATTACAGACTGAAACATGGTCAAGTTACTTAGCCTTGGTTTCTTTATGGATAAAGTAAAATGAATAGATAAGTAAATTTAACTATGAAAATCAATATGACTTATTTAATGACCTAATTTCTAAATGTCAGTATCTACAGATCACTGAGTTAAACCTGTGTAATTTTAAATTATTAAATAATCTAAGATGAGGTCTTGCAAGAAAAAAAAATCCCCAAAATCTAGATTACTTTTAACAACAGAATTCATGGATGGCCTTGTTGGACATCAAAGGGAGGAGAGGTCCCTGGTCCTGGATATGCTGGATGTAGCAGTGTAGGGGAATACCAAGACAGGGAAGAGGGAGGTGGTTGATTGGGGAACAGGGGAAGGGAGATGGCTTATGGGGCTTTCTGGGTGGGGAACCAGGAATGAGGAAATCAACTGAAATGTAAATAAAGAATTTATCTAATACAAAATAAAAAATAAAAAAATAACACAGAGGGGAGAAAAAACAAAAGAATTAATGCTCAAGGGAAGATGCTTGTATTCTGTATTATGGAATGTTACTTGAAAATGAAGCTATAAAACACTTTTTCTGATTCTGTTATATTATTTGGCATAACATAGTAATATTTGTAGTTCATATTTCCAGATCATAGATTTTCCTTTTCTTTGGTACAAGCTAGGCTATAGCTTGGTCTATAATTGTATCATAAGAGGTTGTGAGGGATGAGGTTCAGTGGGTAAAGTGTTTTTTGTACAAGCATCATGACCTGAGCTCATATTCCCTTTTTTTTTTTTTTTTTTTTTTTTTTTTGGTTTTTCGAGACAGGGTTTCTCTGTATAGTCCTGGCTGTCCTGGAACTCACTCTGTAGACCAGGCTGGCCTCGAACTTAGAAATCCGCCTGCCTCTGCCTCCCAGAGTGCTGGGATTACAGGCGTGCGCCACCACCACCCTGCTGAGCTCATATTCCCAATACCCATGTAAAAACATTGGGACAATATACTCCCATAACCTTAGATCTGGATCTGGTTTACCAAAACAAAAGAAAAATATACTAGGAGTTTGCTGGCTAGTGAGTCTAATAAAAATATTTAATAGCAGGTTCAATTAAAATTTCTTATCCCTTTTTTTTGGGGGGGTGGTTCAAGACAGGATTTTTCTATATAAAAATCCTGGAACTCACTCTGAAAACCAGGCCGGCCTCAAACTCATAAATCTGCCTGCCTCTGCCTCCCAAGTGCTGGGATTAAAGGTGTGTGCCACCACTGCCTGGCCCAAATTTTTAAGGTAAAAGAATTGAGGAAGACATTCAGTATAGAACTCTTGACTCTTTAAAAAATGTATATTTATTTATTTATTTATTTATTTATTTATTTTTATACTTTAATCTTTTTTTGATAGTCCAGACTTTATCCTCCTCCCAGTCTACCCTTCAACTCTTCCACTTCCCACACCTTGACCCCAGCCCCCATTTTCCAAGAGGATGTCACCATTCCCCAGCCCCTAAACATCCACACTCCTTGTGGCCCCAGATCTCTCGAGATTTAGGTACATTTTCTCTGACTGAATCCAGACCCAGCAGTCCTCTACTGTACATGTGATTAGAGCCTCATATCAGCTGGTGTATGCTGCCTGTTTTATGGCTTTGGTTCTGAGAGATCCAGAGGGTCCAGGTCCAGGTTAGGTGAGACTTCTGGTCTTCTAATAGGGTTGACTTCCCCCTCAGCTTCTGCCAGCTTTTCCATAATTCAACCACAGGGGTCACCAGCATTTGGGTGTAAATATCTGGATCATACTCTTTCAGCTGCATGTTGGGATTTTTGGAGGGCAGTTTGTAAGCACAGCATAGCATCAGTAATAGTATCAGGCCTTGGGACTGCCTCCTGAGTTGGATTTCAATATGGGCCTATTACCAGACCTCCTTTTTCTTATGGTCTCCTCAATTTTTGTTCCTATAGTTCTATCAGACAGGAACAATTCTGGTTCAGAGTTTTTGACTGTGGGATGGCAGCCCCATCCATTCACTGATGCCCTTTCTTTCTACTGGAGGTGGGTTCTACAAGTTCCTTCTCCCTACTGCAAGGATTTTAATCTAAGGTCCCTCCCTTTGAGTCCTGAGAGTCTCTCTGGTATCTTCTAAGGGTCCCTCCACCTCCTACTTCCCTTAGGTTGCCTGTTTCCATTTCTGTTGGTCCTCATGGCTTCAGGCCTGCCCTCTCTCCCCCAAAACCCAGACCACATTTTCTCCTTTGCCTCTTCCCTCAGTTTTATTGGGGGTCACTATCTACATCATTAATCTCAATTAAACATGTGTAATCCTTTCTAATTTCATCTAAATAAGGGTTATTTCAATGTACTTCTTGAAAGTGTATGACAAGGGAAATATTCATGCAGCTATCAAAATGAGAAATACTGAATGACCATCATGTATTTTTTATGATTCTATGAATGAGTAAACTTATTGCGCTATTAACAAATGTTTAAAAATTGGTTATACTTCTGTTTTGACCCTCTTCTGTTTGCTTCACTCATCACCTGAAAATATAATAACCTTCTTGGAGCAGCAGGGTGAATACTGACCAAAGTTGTTTCACTGGTTCACTAACAAACATTCGTCTCCCACAATTTTCAATCAGCATAAAACATTCCAGTGACAACAACCTCATGTCATTTCATAAGCCTAACGAGTTTTTGGCTCAAACTTTACTCTGGAATCAAGGAAAAAATATTTACTGGAACAAATGTTCTTTGTGCATAGAGCAGCTGATTTACTGTTGGAAGTAGACATTCATCCAAGTTCTATCTCAGAAAGAGTAGGAGAAAAGAATATAAATTCCACAATGTCAGCAAAAAGTACATGAGAGTCCAGAAACTTGGCAAGGAAGGTAGAAGATGGGTTTGAGAATAAATTTTCACATAGTACAAATTTGAGCATCTCTGAGTCACTTTCTCCTGATCACTCTAATTTCATTTCTAAAAGGATGGGGATGTGTGGAATGTAAAAACTGACACTGAGAATTACTGGTAAGCACCTCAGGGCATCAGTGGAAATTTGTGAGTGTACAGCAAAAGTTGAGGTCAATAGAAAATCAGGAAGTGAAACATATTGTAAGATGATGGTAGATTCTGAAAGATTTTCTCTTTAGCTTTCTTTATATTATAGTTGTTCTAATATTTATATCATAACCTGCTTTTACTACTCAAAATATATTACAATATGAGAAATAAGTCAGGAGAGTTAGATTATGAACATAATTACTAGGTTTTATGGTTTGATAAAATCTAACTGGATTAGAAAAGTCAACTGTCACATGTACAGTTAATGTAGATGTTTAGTGGGGTAGTATGACTGCTGATTCTTTTTTTTCAAGTATTATAAAGGAAAATATATTCACATTTCTTAAATTCCCCTAGTTTTATTATACCTTAGAGTGGTAAATATCATTAAAATGTTTTTAGAAGAAATCTATTTTAATTAGTAGAATCATTTTTTAAATGATCATTAATTTTAACAATATAATATATGTACCATTCCCTATTTGTTTACTATTAAGTACTATTTTAATCATGACCATAGCTTATCTAAAGGTAAGTGGCCATTCCAACATCTAAAAAGTAAATACTGCTCAAATATACTTAATTATATAAAAATCCAATCAATGACACCTGATTGGGAAATTAAATATTATTCCTTTATTATAAAATATATTATATGGCATAATTCATAACTAAATTTGGGGAATTAATTCATTTTGGAAATGAAGATTTCAATAAGTATTTTCAATGAATTATTGAAACAAATTCCTAATGCAAAGTTTTAAAGAAAACATTACTAATATTTTTACATGTTGATGTTAGTTCATGAGATGAGTCTCAGATTGGCCCAGTTTTGGGCTGGTCATTCACTAAGTCTCTGATCCCTCCCCTGTGCCTGCAGTACTTGTGGACAGGATAAATATTAAAAATACTTTTATGCTTGAGGACAGGAGCATGTTGTTATTTGAGAGACTCCATCTAGCAGCTGATTCCAGAGATACAGACACCCACAGACACTTAATGGAGCTTGGGGACTTATATAGAATAGAAGGCAGGATTATGAACCATGAAGGGGATACTAATTCCACAGGAAGACCAAGAGAACCAACCAATCTGGTACCTTGAGGCTCGTAGAGTCTGAACTACTAACCAAAAAATATACATGGGATAGGTCAAGGCCTCCCTGCTAATATGTAACAGATGTGCATCTTGACCTTCATGTGGATCCTGAACAACTGAAAAAGGGGTGATCCCAAAAGTTGTGGGCATGTATGTGAGATATGTTCTACTATCTAGGTTGCTTTGTCTGACTTCAGTGGTAGAAGTGCTTACCACACAGATATTTGAATTTCTGGGGAGGGGAGTGGGGAGAGAAGATATCCAGGGGTTCCCACCCTCTCAGAACATAAGGGGGTGGGAAAGGGGGAAGGATTGGGGGGAATGATCAGGAGTGGGACAGTGAACAATCCTGATAAGTGAATAAGTAAAAAAAAATTAATGATGATTATTAAATTATTTTTAAGAGGATAGATCACTAGAGGGTTACTAAGAAAGTTCTTTCATAGTAAACTAGATGTTGAATAATTTAATAAAACACAGATCACATTATGACCATATATGTGTACATTATTATACAAACAAATTTTGGAGTTATTTATTAGAAACAATCTTGTTCGTTTGCTCATTTTCTTTTTGTTTCGAATCACACAACAGTAGAAACACTATGAAAATATATCAGATACCAAATGTGAACAAATGGTGAATAAAAGTAAAGCTTAGCATAAGAAAGGTAGGTTTAAGGTACAAACAATATAAAAGCATATCACATGTTGAGAAACTTGATACTAAAACTATACATCATAAGTCTATCAATTTCAGGAGACAAATTACTGATAACTAATTATAATAAGATGTGTGGTTGTTAACTTTAAAAGTTTATGTTATAGATGGGACACTGTAGAATTATATTACTTTCTGAGAGTGAAGATAAAATTATAGAACTTTTTCTTTTATCATGTTGCCAGCCATGTGGTTCCTAAGAATGTTCCTAATTGGGGTGAAAAGATACATTCTAACAGAAACTTTCATGTGCATGCTTATAGCAACAGCTTCAGCCATGATAAACTGAAGGTCTCTGAGCCATTTGTCAGTGACTAAATGAATAGACAGAATGACAGTTAGGGATGAGTCTTTCATTGATCACTAAGACTACAGGCAATATCAGTCTGGAAAAAAAGCAATGAATAAGACATTTTATTTTTAATTTTCTTGAAACAAAGAATCACATTTTAAGCCTCATGACTGACTTTCTAGCTCAGCTTGGCCTAAGAATTACAATGAAACTTCCACATCAACATCACAAGTGATGGTGTTACTGCATTAAGCCATCATACTTGTCTTGCATTGATGAATAAGCTAAAATTGTGACTGCATTTAGACTAAATTCATAAACAATAAAGTGTGAAGATGGTGAAATGATTAGCAACCAGAATTTCACACTTAGAAAGAGAACATTATCCAGATAAAGAAATTGGGTAAGAAGGATAGAATGGATTTTAGAGGATTCTACAAGAGTTAGCATATATTACAGTATTTGTTCATATTTATCTATTAATCTACAGTATACACATACATTTGCACAAACATATAGAGATTGAAAAATATATATGTATACAAAAATCTTTAGGAGCATAAAGACAACACACAGATAAGACACTTGCTTTTCTCCAGTTAAAGGAAGCAGAATGGCTTAAATCAACATTTCATTATACGACAAGAATGATAAAAATAATCAGACAAAATATAAGAAGAATCTGAGACTCCTTATAGTAACAGATTGAAAAATGTAATTATACAAGTAAAAAAAAAACTTTCATGCCCTCATGAGCATAACAATGGTAGAATGCAAATATTTGACCACAATTCTTATATTAAAATGTGCAAATAGAGGCAATCCTCGAAATGGAAAACCTAGGAAAAAGGTCAGGAATTACAGATATAAGTATCACCAACAGTATACAAGAGATAAAAGAGAGAATCTCAGGTATAAAAGTTACCATAGATGAGATTGAAACAACTGTCAAAGAAAATTCAAAATCTAAAAAGCTCCTAACCCAAAGCATCCAGGAAATTCAGGACACAATGAAAGGACCAAATCTAAGAATAATTAGAATAGAGGAGAATGCAGATTCCCAAGCCAATGGACCTGAAAATGTCTTCAACAAAATCATAGAAGAAAACTTCTCCAACCTAAAGAGAGATGACCATAAAGATTCAAGAACCTATAGAACACCAAATAAAAGGGATTAGAAAAAATCTTCTCATCACATAACAATCAAAACACTAAACACACAGAAAACAGAAAGAGTATTAAAAGCTGCAAGGGAAAGGGGCCAAGAAACATACAAAAGTAGATCTATCAGAATTACACCAGAATTCCCAACAGAGATTATGAAAGCCAGAAGAGCCTGGTCAGAGGTCATGTAGACTCTAAGATAACACAAATTCCAGCCTAAGATACTATATCCAGCAAAACTCTCAATAAACATGGATGGAAAAACCAAAATATTCCAGGACAAAACCAAATTCAGACAGTATCCATCTACTAATCCAGTCCACAGAAGATCCTAGAAGGAAAATTCCAACACAACAAAGGTACTCAAGCCAAAGAAGGCAAGATATTAAGCATCTCACAACAAAGCCAAAGGAGAGAACCACAAGCACACAAAGCCACCTACAAAAACAAATATATCAGGAAATCGCATTCATGTCTCTTTAACATCTCTCAATATAAATGGACTCAACTTACATGTAAAAAGACATAAGCTAACAGACTGGAAATGCAAACAAGACCCAGCATTTTTTCTCATCCAAGAAATACATCTCAATAACAAAGACAAACACTATCTTAAAATAAAAGCATGAAAAAACATCTTCCATCAAGTGGTCCCAGGAAACAAGCTGTAGTTGCCATCCTAATGACCAATACAATAGATTTTCAACCAAAAGTTATCAAGCATGATGAGGAAGGACATTTCATATTCATCAAAGGAAAAATCCACCAAAAGAAAGTCTCAATACTGAACATCTATGCCTCAAATGCAAGGGAACCCACGTTCATAAAAAGAAACTTCACTAAATCTCAAAACACACATATAACCCTACACAATAACGGTGAGAGACTTCAACACTCCACTCTCACCAATGGACAGATCATTAAAACAGAAACTAAGCAGAAACTCAATGAAACTAATAGGCATTATGAACCAAATGCATTTCAAAGATATATATAGGACATTTCCCCATAAAACAAAGAATACACCTTCTTCTCAGCACCTCATGGTACCATCTCCAAAATCAACCACATAATTGGTCACAAAACAACTCTCACAGTTGAGATGACTGGTTCTTCTGAAATAATAGAAGAAGACTGAAATAGTGCCATGCATCCTATTAGATCAGAATGGCCTAAGTCTGGTCTTAAATAACAGCAAAAACAACAGAAAGCCACATACACATGGAAACTCAACAACTCATACTAAATGATAACTTGATCAGAAAATAAATAAATAAATAAATAAATAAATAAAGAAAGAAAGAAAGAAAGAAAGAAGTTAAAGACTTCCTAGAATTTAATGAAAATATACCCTAACTTATAGAATGCAATGAAAAAAGTACTAAGAGTAAAATTCTTAGCACAAAATACCCTGGTAAATAGCTGGAGAGTTCTTACACTAAAAACTTAACAACACACCTGAGAGCTCTAGAAAAAAAGAAGTAAACACACCCAAGAGGAGTATATTGCAGGAAATAGTCAAATATGTAGATGAAATCAACATATAGAAACAGAGAAAACAATCCAAAAAATCAACAAAACCAAAAGGTGTTTCTTTGAGAGAATCAAAAAGGTACATAAATCCCTAGCCAAACTAACTAAAGGGCCCAGAGGCAGTATCCAAATTAACAAAATGAGAACTGAAAAGGGAGTCATAACAACAGAAATGGATGAAATTTAAAAAATCATCAGATCCTAATATAAAAGCCTATTCTCAATAAAACTGGAAAGTCTACATGAAATGGATGGTTTTATAGACAGATACCACAAACCAAAGATAAATCAAGAGTAGATAAACTATATAAACAGGGCCTTGTCACACAAGGAAATAGAAGAATTCATTTAAAATCTCCAAAGCAATCATCTTCCAGGGCCAGATGGATTTAGTGCAGAATTCTACCAGACCTTCAAAGAAGACCTGATACTAATATTCCTCAATGATTCCATAAAATACCAACAGAAGGAACACTATGTAACTTATTTTGTGAAGCCACAATTATTCTGATACCTAAACCACACAAGCACTCAACCCCAAAAGAGAACTTTAGTCCAATCTCACTTATAAATATTGATACAAAAATACTCAATATAATTCTTGCAAACCAAATCCAAGAACACATCAAAACCATCATTCAGTATGATCAAGTAGCTTCATCCCAGGGATGCACAGTTGGTTCAATGTACAAAAATCTATTAACATAATCCATTATGTAAACAAACTCATGATCATGTCTTTAGATGCAGAAAAAGCATTTGACAAAACATAACACCCCTTTATGTCAAAAATATTAGAGAGATGAGGAATTCAAGGCCAATACCTAAACATAATACAACCAATTTCAAGCAAACCAATAGTCAATATCAAATTAATTGGAGTCATACTTGAAGAAATCCCACAAAAACTGGGGACAAGAAAAGGATGCTCACTCTCCCCATATCTCTTCAATATAATACTTGAAGTGCTAGCTAGCACAATAAGACAATAAAAGGAGATCAAGGGGATACAAATTGGCAAAAAAAAGGTATAACTATTTGCTGATGATATGATAATATATAAGCGACCCAAAAAATTCTAACACAGAACTTTTCCAGCTGACAAAGAACTTCAGCAAAGTGACTGGATACAAAATTAACTCAAATAAATCAGCAGTCATTGTTTATACCTAAGATAATTAGGCTGAGAAAGAAACTGGGGAAACAGCTACCTCCACAATAGCCACAAATAATATAAAATATCTTAGGGAAATTCTAAGAAAACAAGTGAAAGAAGGGCATGACAATAATTTCACATGTCTCATGAAAAAAAATAGAAGAACATCTCAGAAAATGACTTTCAACCCAAAGTCATCAAAAGAGACACAGAAGGTCACTTCTTGCTAGTCACAGAAAGAATACACCAAGAAGAACTCACAATTCTAAACATCTACACTCCAAATACAAGGGCACCCTCATTTGTAAAAGAAACTTTACTAAAGCTCAAAGCACACATTGCACCTAACACAATAATTGTGGGGGACCTCAACACTCCACTATCATCAATGGACCAATCAGGAAAACAGAAACTAAACAGAGACACAGGGAAACTCATTGAAAGGTTGGACCTTCTGACAGTGTCCTTTGCTTTGCAGAAACTTTGTAATTTTATGAGGTCCCATTTGTCGATTCTTGATCTTAGAGCATAAGCTATTGGTGTTCTGTTCAGGAACTTTTCCCCTGTGCCCAAGTCCTCCAGGGTCTTCCCAAGTTTCTTTTCTAATAGTTTCAGTGTGTCTGGTTTTATGTGGAGGTCCTTGATCCACTTGGAGTTGATCTTAGTACAAGGAGATAAGAGTGGGTCAATTCGCATTCTTCTGCATGTTGACCTCCAGTTGAACCAGCACCATTTGTTGAAAAGGCTATCTTTTTTCCACCGGATGGTTGTGGCTCCTTTATCAAAGATCAAGTGACCATAAGTCTGTGGGTTAATTTCTGGGTCTTCAATCCTATTCCATTGATCTACCTGCCTGTTGCTGTACCAATACCATGCAGTTTTTAACACAATTGCTCTGTAGTACTGCTTGAGGTCAGGGATATTGATTCCCCCAGAAGTCCTTTTATTGTTGAGAATAGTTTTAGCTATCCTGGGTTTTTTGTTGCTCCAGATGAATTTGAGAATTGCTCTTTCTAGATCTATGAAGAATTGATTTGGGATTTTGATGGGGATTGCATTGAATCTGTAGATTGCTTTTGGCAAGATGGCCATTTTTACTATATTGATCCTGCCAATCCAGGAGCAAGAAATATTTTTCCATCTCCTGAGGTCTTCTTCGATTTCTTTCTTCAGGGACTTGAAGTTCCTGTCATACAGATCTTTCACTTGTTTGGTTAGAGTTACGCCAAGGTACTTTATGTTGTTTGTGGCTATTGTGAAGGGTGTTATTTCCCTAACTTCTTTCTCAGCCTGCTTGTCCTTTGAGTACAAGAAGGCTACTGATTTGCTTGAGTTAATTTTATAACCAGCCACGTTGCTGAAGTTGTTTATCAGCTGTAGAAGTTCTCTGGTGGAGTTTTTTGGATCGCTTAAGTAGACTATCATATCATCTGCAAATAATGATACTTTGACTTCTTCCTTTCCAATTTGTATCCCTTTGACTTCCTTATGTTGTCTGATTGCTCTCGCTAGAACTTCAAGTACTATATTGAAAAGATATGGAGAGAGAGGACAGCCTTGTCTAGTCCCTGATTTTAGTGGAATTGCTTCAAGTTTCTCTCCATTTATTTTGATGTTGGCTACTGGTTTGCTGTAGATTGCTTTTACTATGTTTAGGTATGGGCCTTGAATTGGATTTAACATATATATAACATTTCATTCTAAAGCAAAAGACTATACCTTTTTCTCAGCGCCTCATGGTACCTTCTCCAAAATCGACCATATAATTGGTCACAAGACATACCTCAACAAATATAAAAAGATGGAACTACTCCTATGCCTCCTATCAGATCACCATGGAGTAAGAGTATTCTTCAATAGTAACAAAAACAACAGAAAATCCTCATACACGTTGAGGCTGAACAATATTCTACTCAATGATACCTTAGTCAAGGAAGAAATAAAGAAAGAAATCAAAGACTTTTTTTATAATTTAATGAAAATCAAGGTACAACATACCCAAATCTATGGGACACAATGAAACCAGTGCTAAGAGGAATATTCATAGCCCTGAGTGTCTCCAAAAAGAAACAGGAGAGAGCATACACTAGCAACTTAATGGCGCACCTGAAAGCCCTAGAACAAAAAGAAGCTTTTTCACCCAGGAAGAGTAGAAGACAGGAAATCACCAAACTAAGGGCTGAAATCAATCAAGTTGAAACAAAGGGAACCATACAAAGAATCAACAAAACCAGGAGCTGGTTCTTTGAGAAAATCAACAAGATAGATAAACCCCTAGCCAGACTTACCAAAGGGTACAGAGACAGTAATCAAATTAACAAAATTAGAAATGAAAAGGGGGATATAACAACAGAAACTGAGGAAATCCAAAAAAATCATCAGATCCTACTACAAAAGCCTATACTCAACACAACTGGAGAATCTGGAGGAAATGGACAATTTCCTAGACAGAACCAAATACCAAAATTACATGAGGATCAAATAGATCATCTAAATAGACCGATAACCCCCAAAGAAATAGAAGGGGTCATAGAAAGTCTTCCAACCCAAAAAGCACAGGACCAGATGGTTTTAGTGCAGAATTCTATCAGACCTTCAAAGAAGTCCTAATACCAATACTCTTCAAAATATTCCACAAAATAGAAACAGAAGGAACACTACCCAACTCATTCTATCAAGCCACAATTACCCTGATACCAAAACCACAGAAAGATCCAACTAAAAAAGAGAACTACAGGCCAATCTCCCTTATGAATATTGATGCAAAAATACTAAATAAAACACTTGCCAATTGAATCCAAGAACACATCAAAATGATCATTCACCATGATCAAGTTGGCTTCATCCCAGGGATGCAGGGATGGTTCAATATACAGAAATC
Organism: Apodemus agrarius; assembly: GCA_964023405.1. Lineage (NCBI taxonomy): Eukaryota > Metazoa > Chordata > Mammalia > Rodentia > Muridae > Apodemus > Apodemus agrarius. The sequence goes on from OZ030008.1 coordinate 83,068,117, forward strand.
CATCAATGTAATCCACTACATAAACAAACTCAAAGAAAAAAACCACATGGTCATCTCATTGGATGCTGAAAAAGCATTTGACAAAGTTCAGCATCCTTTCATGCTTAAAGTCTTGGAAAGAACAGGAATTCAAGGCCCATATCTAAACATAGTAAAAGCAATTTACAGCAGACCGATAGCCAACATCAAAATAAATGGAGAGAAACTTGAAGCAATCCCATTGAAATCAGGGACTAGACAAGGCTGCCCCCTCTCACCATATCTCTTCAATATAGTACTTGAGATACTAGCTAGAGCAATTCGACAACATAAGGAAGGCAAAGGGATACAAATTAGAATAGAAGAAGTCAAACTATCACTATTCGCAGATGATATCATAGTATACTTAAGTGACCCAAAAAAACTCCACCAGAGAACTCCTACAGCTGATAAATAACTTCAGCAAAGTGACTAGTTATAAAGTCAACTCAAGCAAATCAGTAGCCTTCCTATACGCAAAGGATAAGCAGGCTGAGAAAGAAATTAGGGAAATGACACCCTTCACAATAGCCCCAAACAATATAAAGTATCTTTGTGTGACTCTAACCAAACAAGTGTAAGATCTATATGACAAAAACTTCAGGTCTCTGAAGAAGGAAATTGAAGACCTCAGAAAATGAAAAAATCTTCCATGCTCGTGGGTTGGCAGGATTAATATAGTTAAAATGGCAATCTTGCCAAAAGCAATATACAGATTCAATGCAATCCCCATCAAAATCCCAACTCAGTTCTTTATAGAGTTAGAAAGAGAAATTCTCAAATTCATCTGGAATAACAAAAAACCCAGGATAGCTAAAACTATCATCAACAGTAAATGAACTTCTGTGGGAATCAATATCCCGGACCTCAAGCAATACTACAGAGCAGTAGTGTTAAAAACTGCATGGTATTGGTACAGTGACAGGGAAGTGGATCAATGGAATAGGATTGAAGACCCAGAATTGAACCCACACATATATGGCCAATTGATATTCGACAAAGGAGCTGAAAACATCCAGTGGAAAAAAAGATAGCCTTTTCAACAAATGGTGCTGGCTCAACTGGAGGTCAACATGCAGAAGAATGAGAATTGATTTACTCTTATCTCCTTGCACTAAGCTCAACTCCAAGTGGATCAAGGACCTCCACATAAAAACAGACACACTAAAACTAATAGAAAAGAAACTGGGGAAGACCCTTGAGGACATTGGCTCAGGGGGAAAATTCCTGAACAGAACACCAATCGCTTATGCTCTAAGATCAAGAATAGACAAATGGGACCTCATAAAATTACAAAGTTTCTGTAAGGCAAAAGACACTGTCAAAAGAACAAATTGGCAACCAACAAATTGGGAAAAGATCTTCACCAACCCCACATCCGACAGAGGGCTAAAAGTATACAAAGAAATCAAGAAGTTAGACCCAAGAAAACCAAATAACCCTATCCAAAATGGGGTACAGAGCTAACAAAGACTTTTCACCTGAAGAAATTCGGATGGCTGAGAAACACCTTAAAAAATGTTCAACATCATTAGTCATTAGGGAAATGCAAATCAAAACAACCTTGAGATTTCACCTCACACCTGTCAGAATGGCTAGGATTAAAAACACCGAAGACATCAGGTGTTGGCGAGGATGTGGAGAAAGAGGAACACTCCTCCACTGCGGGTGGGAATGCAAGCTGGTACAACCACTCTGGAAATCAGTCTGGCGGTTCCTCAGAAAACTGGACATGATAATTCTGGAGGATCCAGCCATACCACTCCTCGGAATATACCCAGAAGATTCCCCAGCATGCAATAAGGATACATGCTCCACTATGTTCATAGTAACCTTATTTATAATAGCTAGAAGCTAGAAAGAACCCAGATGTCCCTCAACAGAGGAATGGATACAAAAAAATGTGGTATATATACACAATGGAGTACTATTCAGCCATTAGAAACAATGAATTCATGAAATTCTTAGAGAAATGGATGGAGCTGGAGAACATCATTCTAAGTGATGTAACCCAGTCTCAAAAGAATTCCCATGGTATGCAGTCACTGATAAGTGGATATTAGCCTAGAATTGTGAGACACCAAAGACACAATTCACATACCAAATGATGTCTGATAAGAAGAAAGGAATGGACACTAATGCTGGAAAGGATCAAAGCATCAGTGCAGGGGAATACCAGAACAGGGAAGTGGGAAGGGGTGGATGAGGGAGCAGGGGGAGGGAAAAGGGCATGTGGGATCTTAGGGGGGTGGGGAAACAAAAAATGGGAAATGAAATATAAATATACCATATATCCAATAAAAAAGTAAAAAAAAAATTAACTCAAATAAATCAGTAGTTATTGTTTATACCTAAGATAATTAGGCTGAGAAAGAAAGTGGGAAAACAACTCCCTTCACAATAGCCACAAATAATATAAAATATCTTGGGGAAATTCTAACAAACAAGTGAAAGAATGGTATGACAATAGTTTCACATGTCTCATGAAAAAAATAGAAGAACATCTCAGAAAATTGAGAGATCTCCCATTCTCATTGGTTGGCAGAATTAATATAGAAAAAAAGTGGCCATCCTACTGGAGGCAATCTACAGATTCAATGCAATCCCCATTACATCCAAACACAATTCTTTAAAGACATGGAAAAAGCAAACCTCAAATTCATCTGGAAAAGCAAAAAAACCAGAATAGCCTAAACAATTCTTAACAATAAAAGAACAGCTATGAGAATAACCATCAATGACCTCAAGCTTTACTATAGAGCAATAATGAGATAAACTCCATGGTAATGTTACAGAGACAGACATGTTTATCAATGGAATAGAATTGAAGACCCAGACATAAAATCACACACTTACAGACACTTGATCTTTGAGAAACAAGCCAAAAATATACAAAGAAAAAAGAAAGCATCTTCAATAAATGGTGCTGGTCAAACAGGCTGTCTGTGTGTAGAAAAGTGAAAATGAACCTATATATATATGTCACCTTGCACAAAGCTAAAGACCAAGTGGATCAAAGACCTCAACATAAAACCAGATATACTGAATCAAAAGGAAGAGAAAGTGGGCAACAACCTTGAATTCATTGACACAGGGGGAAATTTCCTAGACAGAACTCCAATGGCTCACACTCTAAGATCAAGAATTGATAAATGGGACCTCATGAAACTGGGAAGCTTCTGTAAGGCAAAGGACACAGTCAACAAGACAAATCCGGAGCCTCCAAATTAGGAAAAAAATATCTTCACTATCCCCACATCTGATAGAGGGCTTATATTCAAAATATATAAAGACTCAAGAAGCTAACCACCAAAAAAAAACAAAAAACAAAAAACAAAAAACAAAACAAAACAAAAAAAAACAAACAACCCAATCAAAAAATGGGGTATAGAACTAATCTGAGAATTCACAACAGAGGAATATCTAATGGCTGAGAAGTACTTAAAGAGATGTTTTGTCCTTTGTGATCAGAGAAATGCAAATCAAAATGACAATGAGAAACATTATACCAATCAGAGTGGTTCAGATCAAATCCTCATGGTGAAAACACATGGTGGCAAGGATGTGTTTAACAAGGAACTCTCCTCCATTACTGGAGTTTCTTCAAAAAATTGTCAATAGATCTACCTGAAGACACAAGAATACCACTATTGCAAATATACTGAAAATATGCCTTACCATGCCACAGGGACATGTGTTCTGCTACATTCATAGCAGCCTTATTTGTAATAGCCAGAAGCTGGAAACAATCCACATGTGCCACTACAGAAGGACGGATACATATAATGTGGTTCATTTACACAATGGAATGCTACTCAGCTATTAATGAATAAGGACATCCTGATTTTTGCAGGCAAATGGATGCAAGTGATATGAATAACATCCTGCATTAGGTCACACAGTATGTACTCACTAATAAGTGGATATTAGCAGGAAAAAAAGTACAGAATACTGAGGATACAGTCCACAGAAGTCAAAAAGATCAACAAGCTGAAGGGCCCAAGTGAGGATGCCTCAGACCCACTTAGGAGGGAGAACAAATCAATCACAAGTAGGGAGAGAACCAGTAGGAAAAGTGGATGGGGGATTGTTTAGAGGGTGGAGAGGGGAACCTGATCTGGTATTTGGTGAGGGAAAAGGACAGAAGCCCTGAAGGCCAGTTTAAAAAACAGAAACAGGCATCCTCTGGAGATAAGAGGTTGGAGGGACCCTGGAGAATGCACCAGAGACTAGGAGGTGAGAAACACTTAGGACTCAAAGTGAGGGACCTTAGATGAAATGCCTGACTGTAGGGAGAGGGAACTTACAGAGGCCACTTCCAGTAGTAAAACAGGGTATCAAGTGAGCAATGGTGTTGCCATCCCATAGTCACAACTGACGTATAATTGGTCCTGTCTCAAAGAACTATAGGAATAGAAAGGGAGGGGAGCCTGAGGAAAAGAAGTTCCAGAGCCAGACGCAATGTGGGATTCATCTCAAGAGGACGTTCCAAGACTTGACACTATTGCTGAGTTTATGGAGCACTCATATAAAGAGAGCTATCAGGACCACACTCTGGAGGACCCAACAAGCTGCTGAAAGAGTCAGATGCACATATTTTTACCCAACCAAAGGACAGAAGCTGCTGACTCCTGTGGTTGAATTAGGGAAAGGCTGGAAGAAGCTGAGGAAGAGTGCAACCCTGTAGGAGGAGCAACAATCTCAATTAACCTGGATACTCAAGATCTCTCAAACACTGGACCCCCAACCAGGCAGCATACATCAGCTGATATGAGGCCCCCAACATATATACAGCTGAGGATTGCCAGGTCTGGGTTCAGAGACAATGCACTTAACCCTCAAGAGACTGGAGGCCCCAGAGATTTTAGAGGTCTGGTTGTGTTGATGGTGTTTGGTGGTTGGTGCGGACATCCTTGTTGAGATTGGGGGGTGGAGAGGAGGTATGGGATGTGGAACAGTTCGAGTGTGGACCAGGGAAGGGGGATAAATCTGGAGTAAAAAAGTTAATAACAGACAACAAAATGTATGAAAAATAATTAAAAGGTCTTACATAAGCAACAATAAAGTTTTATGCAGACTTAAAAAATGTGCAATGAGTACTGTTGAGCAATTAAGCAGGAAAAGGAATGACATAGTATGACATATTTAATAAATGGTATCCTAAATCAACACTGATATATAAATAACAAAACAAATGAATAACAAAAAACTCTCTCTTACAAAGAACTGATACTAATTTATTTGAAAAGCTGTCCTCAACAGCATGAAACTTAACCTTGTCTTCTTCTCATTTGTTCTGCTCATTATAATGCTGAAAACAATTTATGGATAAGAAAAAATTGCTTCACATTGCAGTGAAGAACCCTGCCAAATAATATCTTACCAGGCTAACCAAGGATGATCAGCATGCAAAGTGAATCTTAGGAAAGAGGATATTAGTGCTTGCATAAGCCTAGCCTGAGCTTTTTCATGAAAACTATGCCAGTGGGGTCTACAAAAAACAAGATGTTTTCTCAGTCTGCATCTCAAGGACAGGGTAATTCACCTCTAAGTTCACTTTGCCTTTCCACAATTCTCATGTATTATAAGAATTGCAATATCCATTTCCCACCAGAGGACATTCTATAAATTTTCTTGATGAGCATTTTTTACATTGTCAAGTATTTAAAAAGAGAAACTGTGAGAACCTGATGGAGCCTAAGGGGATACAGCAGCAAAATGCAATGTGTTAACCTAAATATGGTCTTGGAATCTAAATAGGACATTAGATTAAAAACTAATGAATAAATAATGGATGAATATGTGTTAACCATATATCAAAATTAGTTCATTATAGTAAAAATTCTACTAAAGAAGATGTTTGCAGTACGTGCAGTTTTTATGGGAAGTACTTGGCACTATACTGTTTTTTTCATAAATGTAAGCAGTTTCTAAAATGAACATGCTTAGTAAACACACATACACACCCACATTTCTGTATGTGTGTATGACATGACAATGATAGGTGAGATCTTGTCTGTAATGAAGCTTGATAAATGGAGAGTGAGGCATTTAGAAAAAAACAAAAAGCAAAAATTAACGTGGCTCATTCATGAAGTCCTACTCATTGAAATAATTATATCGAGGAGTAATGTGAATTCAACTCATGGAATGGATTGTTACAAACTTTCTTATGGAACGAGGAATTCATGTAAGTATCAACATGAGATGGGATAATATCTGCTTGTATAAATTAATATTTTTAACAACTGTGTATAATATTAAACTAAATAGTAACAAGCTTATTACATAATCACAGAACAATGGGAGTTATTTTTTAAAGACGAGGGGCTGAGTTTGCTATGAAAGAGTATTTCAAGTATTTCAAGTGTCACGTAGCATATTGATACATCCATAGTGTGAAGGTAGAGGAAGACTCATGTATTAATTGCAATTAATTAAGTTTTGGTTTGGGAGCAAGACAAATGCTGACAACATCACGTGAAGAAATGAGTGAAATTTCATATGTTCAGTAGAAAAAGTTGAATCTAAAGTGACACAATTAATGTCCTTGGCATAGGAATGGGGGTCATCCCACACATAGATGAGCTTCTTTACTGTGAGGGGTACAGTGTTCTCCCAGAAAACGTGGCAAATCAGGCTGGTGGGTAGATTTGACTGCTTTACAAGAAGAAAGAGAGTGTGAAGCTGAGGAATGCAAGTACAGATTGACCATCTGTTAGTGGTGAAGAAAAGTACAGAAAAGAGTAAACTTGTTAGATGAGTTGAGAATGAGATAGGTACAAGAGAGAGAAAAATGGAGAAGAGACTATAAGTCAAATCCTGCAACTACTGAAAAAGGCATATTCAGGAACAAAATGCTTGTAAAACTTGGGAACAATAAAAGTATTATAATTATTAAAAATTATGCTTCAATATATTTTAAAATATTCACTCAAAACTACTTAAAAAACTAAACAGCTTAATATAAAAGAAATCCTTTCTAGAAAAATTATCCATGGCTTTCTAATTATGAAAGATTATTTGAATGTTGTGGCAAAATATTTTAACAATTGCTTTCTTTTTTTTCCAGTAATTACAAATGCATGTGAATTTGGTTTCTTTGTTGGAATTAAGTAGGCATCATCTTTCTTTGTGCATAACCTTTATTACTCAATATTGTTCATGTTTTCTTTCTGTAGTTTATTTTTATTCTCTTTACCTTCCAGCTACAGCCCCCTCCCTCTTTCTTCCCAGTTATAATATTAGGAACTTGTCTTGCCATTACTCACTGTCCTCCTCAGAGAAGGGGAAGTCCCCTTAGGATACCACATCACTCTGAGATACCTAGTCCCAGCAAGGCTAAGGACATTCTCTTAACTGAAACCTAACAAGGCAGTTTAGATATGGAAAGGAGACCTGATGGCAGGCAACAGAGTCAGATACAGAGTTTGCCTGTATTGTTCTTAAATCCAATGAAGGATGAATTGTTGAGCACTGAAATTTTGGTGGCAAAACATAACTGACTGAGTTGGGCAATATATTACATATTTTAAAATAATACAATATTACTTAATTTCTTAGTTAAAAGTATAATACTGCAACATATTTTAGTTTTTAAGATTCATAAGACATTATTCACAAATATTTTGTTCCACAATATTGTCTGCTTGTGTCTTTCTTAAAATATAAATTTTAAAATGCTATATTTTTCTACAAAATGAAAAATAAATCCATAAATGAACATATAATTTTTTAATACTTCAATTTTCCAAAAAATAATATCTCAAATAACAGTCTATCATGTAGAATAAAGATAATGTTCCTTGATGTATGTTCCAATTTCACAGGATTTATATATATATATATATATATATATATATATATATATGTGTGTGTGTGTGTGTGTGTGTGTGTGTATGTATGTGTATATGTATAACTAATAAAATAGTTTAAAATATGTATATTAACACATATTTACATGAATATATACCAAGTGCAAATGTGGTGTGCTCATGTGTGCATATTTTTGTGTAGATTTCATATATATGTGTGTATATATATATATATATATATATACACAGAGACATATATAATCTATTTCTTTTGGCTTATTCCCAAATGCGATATAAATATAAATATAATGATTTGACCCATATTTATAAAAAACTCACTTCATTCATATTTTCTCTAAAAAATAAAAAATGAAATCTATTGATAAATAATGTATATGACCTATTTGTATTAACTCTAGACTTATGACATATGAAAATACATGCTAAAGAGTGCTTAAAACATATTGCTAACAACATTAACAATATCTTACAAAAATTGATGCAAAATATGTCATATTCTTCTGATCTTACTCATCGAAAGCTAAATTTTGAGATATTAAAGCTTCCTGGTTTAACAAAATTATAGCATACTTGATGACATTTTTAGTTTGCTAGATTAAAAAAGTTTGTTTTCAACCTTGCTTCTCTTGAACATTAGAAAAATCTCTGATTACCTGGCAACCTTTTCCTGTATTGTGCATTAAGCCATGTACCATGAACTAATATGATTCATAGAATGACATTAACGGTATGCCAGGGTCCTCTGGAAGGAACATGCCCAATTTTCTGAGGAACCCCCACTGATTTCCAGAGCGGTTTTACCATTTTGCAATCCCACCAACAGTGGAGGAGTGTTCCTCTTTCTCCACATCCTCGCCAGCATTTGTCTTCTCCTGAGTTTTTAATCTTAGCCATTCTGACTGCTGTGAGGTGGAATCTCAGTGTTGTTTTGATTTGCATTTCTCTGATGACTAACAATGTTGAACATCTCTTAAGGTGTTTCTCAGCCATCCGATTTTCTTCTGGTGAAAATTCTTTGTTTAGCTCTGTGCCCCATTTTTTGATAGGGTAATTTGGTTCTTTGGGGTCTAACTTCTTAAGTTCTTTGTATATATTGGATATTAGCCCTCTGTCGGATATGGGGTTGGTGAAGATCTTTTCCCACTTTGTTGGTTGTCGTTTTGTCCTTCTGACAAAACTTCCTTTGCTTTGCAGAAACTTTGTAATTTTAAGAGGTCCCATTTGTCAGTTCTTGATCTTAGTGCATAAGCTATTGGTGTTCTGTTCAGGAATTTTCCCCCTGTGCCTATGTCCTCCAGGGTCTTCCCAAGTTTCTTTCCTAATAGTTTCAGTGTGTCTGGTTTTATGTGGAGGTCCTTGATCCACTTGGAGTTGATCTTAGTGCAAGGAGATAAGAGTGGGTCAATTCTCATTCTTCTGCATGTTGACCTCCAGTTGAACCAGCACCATTTGTTGAAAAGACTATCTTTTTTTCCACTGGATGGTTGTGGCTCCTTTATCAAAGATCAAGTGACCATAAGTCTGTGGGTTAATTTCTGGGTCTTCAATCCTATTCCATTGATCCACTTGCCTGTTGCTGTACCAATACCATGCAGTTTTTAACACAATTGCTCTGTAGTACTGTTTAAGGTCAGGGATATTGATTCCCCCAGAAGTCCTTTTATTGTTGAGAATAGTTTTAGCTATCCTGGGTTTTTTGTTGCTCCAGATGAATTTGAGAATTGCTCTTTCTAGATCTATAAAGAATTGAGTTGGGATTTTGATGGGGATCGCATTGAATCTGTATATTGCTTTTGGTAAGATGGCCATTTTTACTATATTGATCCTACCAATCCAGGAGCAAGAAATATTTTTCCATCTTCTGAGGTCTTCTCCGATTTCTTTCTTCAAGGACTTGAAGTTCCTGTCATACAGATCTTTCGCTTGTTTAGTTAGAGTTACGCCAAGGTACTTTATGTTGTTTGTGGCTATTGTGAAGGGTGTTATTTCCCTAACTTCTTTCTCAGCCTGCTTGTTCTTTGAGTACAAGAAGGCTACTGATTTGCTTGAGTTAATTTTATAACCAGCCACTTTGCTGAAGTTATCAGCTGTAGAAGTTCTCTGGTGGAGTTTTTTGGGTCACTTAAGTAAACTATCATATCATCTGCAAATAATGATAGTTTGACTTCTTCCTTTCCAATTTGTATCCCTTTGACTTCTTTATGTTGTCTAATTGCTCTCGCTAGAACTTCAAGTACTATATTGAAAAGATATGGAGAGAGAGGGCAGCCTTGTCTAGTCCCTGATTTTAGTGGGATTGCTTCAAGTTTCTCTCCATTTATTTTGATGTTGGCTACTGGTTTTGCAGTGTACATTCACATGAAACTTTTCATTGCTGAACTAAAGATTAAAGCAGCTGAAAACCAGCCTGTGCTATGGTTATTGTGAAATCATCTTCTAAGCACTCTGCTTGTTGAATTGGGAGTTACAACGTGGTTACCTGAAAATTCACAGAATGTTGCATAATAAATATAGGCAAATCCAGATAATAACCCCTGTTTGGGCCAACTATTCATTCCTAATTAAAGATAAAGCTGAATATTTCCTAGTACGAGTAATTGGGAAAACAGCTTCACAAACCCTATATGTGACAGAGGGCTAATATCCAATGTATACAAAGAACTCAAGAAATTAGACCTCAGAAAACCAAATAACCCTATCAAAAATGGGGTACAGAGTTAAACAAAGACTTTTCACCTGAAGAAATTTGGATGGCTGAGAAACACCTTAAAAAATGTTCAACATCATTAGTCATTAGAGAAATGCAAATCAAAACAACCCTGAGATTTCACCTCACACCTGTCAGAATGGCTAAGATTAAAAACTCAGGAAACAGTAGGTGTTGATGAGGATGTGGAGAAAGAGGAACACTCCTCCACTGCCGGTGAGACTGCAAGCTGGTACAACCACTCTGGAAATCAGTCTGGCAGTTCCTCAGGAAACTGGACACAATACTTCCAGAGGACACAGCCATACCACTCCTGGGCATATACCCAGAAGATTCCCCAGCATGCAATAAGGATACATGCTCCACTATGTTCATAGCAACCTTATTTATAATATCCAGAAGCTAGAAAGAACCCAGATGTCCCTCAATGGAGGAATGGATACAAAAATGTGGTATATATACACAATGGATTACTATTCAGCCATTAGAAACAATGAATTTATGAAATTCTTAGAGAAATGGATGGAGCTGGAGAACATCTTACTAAGTAAGGTAACCCAGTCTCAAAAGAATACCCATGGTATGCACTCACAGATAAGTGGATATTATCCTAGAATCTTGGGACACCAAAGGCACAATTCACATAACAAATGATGTCCGACAAGAAGGAAGGAGTGGACCCTGGTGCTGGAAGTGCTCAATGTATCAGTGTAGGAAAACACAAATACAGGGAAGTGGGAAGGGGTGGATGGGGGAACAGGGGAAGGGAAAAGGGCATGTGGAACCTTTGGGGGGGCAGGGAACCAGAAAAGGGAAATGAAATGTAAATATAGAATATATCCCCCCCAAAAAAACAACAAGCAAATATAAATAAACTTAAAGGAAGTTTTTTGTTTGTTTGTTTGTTTGTTTTTAGAGCTCAGAAAAAGTTTATTTTGTTTGGTTATGGCAACCAAAATCAACATTGTTAAATCAAATTATGACTTTTGCAAGATCACAGAATTATATAGATATCAGTGTTTTCTTTTTTTAATTTTTTCTTTTATTTTTTTTAATTTTCTATATTCTTTGTTTACATTCCGAAGGCTTTCCCCTTTCCCCATTCCCCCCTCACCATATGTCCCATATGTCATCTTCCACCACCCCCAACCCCCGCCTATTCCCCAATCACCACCCCACCATTTCTCTGCTCTATTCTGGTACTCTCCTACAAAACTGGATCCAGTCCTTTCAGGTCCAGGGTCCTCTCCTTCCTTCTTCTTGGGAATCTTTTGACTTGCTAATTGTACCTTGAATATTTAGTGCTTCTGGGTTCATTAATATTGCATGTACCAGGTAATATTCTGTCATCTATAGTTTTTCTTCAGAATTGAGATTTCTGTGTGCATGCTTAGATTTCCTGGTGAATATTGTTACAAGGGTTACTTGTGAGAAAAAAGACTAAATCTCTGCAAGTGATTCACCTCATAATATCATCTGTTTCAGTGCTAAACTAGATTGTGAAATTAGGTGTCCAAATCAACAGATATATCCAGGCGATAAATTCTGCCTTTCTGTCATGAAACACATTTTTAGTTATGCATATATCTGTCTAAAATCTAGGCATTCTCTACCATTTTGATTCCTTACATGTTTCTATATGATATACTTTGCAACATATACTATTCTATAAACATTGATTTGAAATTTCAGTGAAATATCATGGAGAAGAGATGCTTTTATAAATCCGGATATTGGTTATATTTTTTGATTTTCTCTTAAAGCTTGAAGTATATTTATAGCTCAAGAAGAAAAGAACAAAAATTCTAAAATGATAAATAGAAAGTAGTAGATAACTCATAAAATCTCATGTTTGAATAGAATGCTGTGCCAGAGATTAAATACAGTAGATAGTTTTCTTATATGAAGCAGAGTATTGTGTGCAGCTTTGTGGACACTCTTTAGTAAAAGTTCACATATAATTTTTGATTAATATAATTTACAATAACCTTAGTTCTAATACTAAAGTTTGAAGATGTTACTTTTCCTTTCATGCTTACTACATCCTTGGTGGTTCACAGTTCTCTGTAAGCATGAGTTCCCTATCTCTACAGATTGAGCAATTATAAAAACTCAACCCATTCTCCCACTAAATGTTCTGATGTTAATGACTAGTCATTTAAATCTCTTCAGAAAACACTCACGTGTACACATACTTGTAGCACCTGTGTGTACCTTTCTCCATTCCAGTGAAAACCAGAATTGACAACTTTCACCTTGCATATATAATTAATTTCATATTGCCCTTTCACTTCCCATTTTGATGGAATTAGGCATTTTATAATCTAGAAAACTAACAAGTAAATTCTCCAAAGATCACCATAGTAGTCTGTGTTTATTCAATTATTCTAAGTAGATTTTGGATTTATCCTATCACATAACTTGAAAGTTTGAAACATGAAACTGTCATTCCTTACAAATCATCATAGGAATTCTCATCTCTGTGTTTATTGTTTTGTCTAAAACTCAAATTGTAAATACCAATCTCCATTTGGACCCAGGAGTTAAGGCTGCTCCATAGCCCTCCATTGGCAAATCCGGCCAGGAGAGAGTTGGTATCCCAGGAGTGCACTCATTCCTAAGCTCAGAGGTGAGATCACAACTTTAACTCCAATATATGTCCAAAACCAGACCATTTTGGAACACAGAAGGCATGGGAACAGTGGAAGATACAGGGGCAGGATCCTTCTGGTCTCTATCTGTACCCAGGATCTAATTCTGTTCCACAGCACTTCACACCCAAACCTGACCAAAGAGAGAGCTGTTCTCCCTAGGAGTGCTGACATATCTAAGATCACAGGCTTGTAGGCCTGCAGGAGGGAAAGATCCAGAGACAGCAAGACCAACTACCACCAGAGATAACAAGATAGTGAGAGGCAAGCACAAGTAAATTACCAACAGAAACCAATGCTACTGGGCATCATCAGAACCCAGTACTCCCACCTCAGCAAGCCCCAGATACCCCAGTACACCAGAAAATAAACAATTCAGATTTAAAATCACATCTCTTGATGAAGATAGATAACTTTAACAAAGACATATATAACTCCCTTAAAGAAACAGAGGAGAACACAGATAAATAGGTAGAAACCTTTAAAGAGGAAACACAAAAATCCCTTAATAATTTATAGGAAAACACAGCCAAATATGTGGAGGAATTGAACAAAACCATCCAGGATCAGAAAATGGAAATAGAAACAATAAAGAACCACAAAGGGAGTCAATCTGGAAGATAGAAAAATCCAGAAAAGAAATCAGGAGTCATAGACACAAGCATAACAAACAGAATACAAGAGATAGAAGAGAGAATCTCAGGGGCAGAAGATACCATAGAAAACATTGACTCAACAGTCAAAGAAAATGTAAGATGCAAAAGTACTAACCCTAAACATCCAGAAAATCCAGGTCACAATGAAAAGACCAAATCTAAAGATAATAGGTATAGAAGAGAGGTAACATTCACAACTTAAGGGGCCAGTAAAAATCTTCACCAAAATTACAGAAGAAAACTTCCCTAACCTAAAGAGGAGATGCCCATGATTAAAAGCAGCCTACAGAACTCCAAATAGACTAGACCAGAAAAGAATCACATCACATAATAATTAAAACACCAAATGTACTAAACAAAGAAAGAATATTAAAAGGAGTAAGGAAAAATGTCAAGGAACATAAAAAGGCAAACCTATAAGAATTATACCAGACTTCTCACCAGAGACTATGAAAGCCAGAAGATCCTGGGAAGATCTGATACAGACCCTAAGATAACATAAATGCAAGCCCAGGCTACTATACCCAGCAAAACTTTCAATTACCATAGATGAATAAAAATAGCCCATGACAAAATCAAATTTATACAATCTTTCCTCAAATACTGCTCTACACTCCAACACAAGGAGGGAAACTACACCCTAGAAAAAGTCCTAGCTATAGCACTTAGACAACAAAAAGTGGTCAAAGAGATTCAAATTGAAAACGAAGTAGTCAAAATATCACTATTTGCAGATGATATGATAGTATACTTAAGTGCCCCCAAAAGTACCACCAGAGAACTTCTAAACCTGATAAATGACTTCAGTAAAGTGGCTGGATATAAAACTAACTAACTAACTTGCTAGCTAACTAAGGACAAACAGGGTGAGAAAGAAATTAGGGAAATGACACTCTTCCCAATAGTCACAAATAATATAAAATAGTTCTTTTATAGTTACCTCAATCAGGATATTTTCAAGCCATTAGCCTGCAAATTTCATGAAGTCATTGATTTTAATAGATCAGTGAGTCACACATAATAGGTGTAAAAGAGTGCTGAGATTCCATTGTGTGAATGTACCATATTTTATGTATCCATATCTCTGTTGAGGGACATCTGGGTTGTTTCCAGCTTCTGGCTATTTTAAATACAGCTGCTATGAACATACTGGAGGACATGGATTTAGCTGACAGCGCCCATATGATAGTCTATAACCACCTGATACTTCTCTTCCAGGAGTTCTTACACTGTCTTTTGGCTTCTGTTAGCACTGGTTATAATCACTGGGCAGATATATTCAATCACAGTCATAGACAAAAAAAAAAAAGAAAAAAGAAAAGTAAATTAATCTTTAGAAATTAAGAATAATATAGCTAGACTATATAAATCTATTATATTCATTAAAATGATGTTATAAAAATATATCCTGGCTACTGTTATGTAACTATGTTTCTGTGGATTGGTGTTTGATTTGTGAGTATTTTCTGCAAGATAAAAAGGCATCTCAGAGTTTAGGTTATGCAAATTAAATAATATCTAGAAATCATTCAGAATCATAAAATATATGTACAGATTATATGTTGTCAGTATTCTAAACTCAACTCTGATATGTACAATGTTATTTACAATATTTTCCTACATAATTTTTTCTATGATATTATTTAGCTAAAACAGTCAGAGATAAAAAACTGCAGTGAAAATAAATACAGAATAGTAATCCAACTATGGATAATAATGTATTAGCAAAATTTCAATAAATATACTTCAGTCTCATATTGAAGAACAGGAAAATTGAGAATAATTACATGAATGCAAGTTTGGTTCAATGTGAATATAATTTCAATGTCATTATCATATAATAAAACCAAATGTCTTCTTAGAAGGTACATTTAGGCATATTTCCAGTAAATCACCCTTGATATCTGTGTAAAATTAGTTAATAATTATTAATATCTATTAATATTGAAATATAAAATCATGAATTAGCTTCTCCAGTTAAAAATAATTATTTTCATAGCCACTTAAATGACTTCTATGTATACTGTGAAAGGATGGTGTTCTTCCTGCAAGAAGGATATATATAAAATTTGACTTGAAATCAAAAGTTATTTAAACATTTTATAAGCCATTAAAATTAGTCAATTTTGTATTTATATTAGGCAGTTACTAAGATGGAACATAATGGCATATAGACAGCTGCAAAATCATATATATATATATATATATATATATATATATCAATTCATAGGCTTTAAAAAGCACTAACTTATACTCAATCACAATGTTTCTATTTAGACACATTATATATTTATGCTCATGTACAAAATATTTCTGTTTGGTCAGTTACTAAGGAGAAAACATATGCAATGTGCAAGGACTCATGGGGTATATATGTTTTCATGCTTCATAAAAGTTTTTCATATTCAGGCGGTGGTGGCACACATCTTTCATGCCAGCCCTTGGGAGGCAGAGGCAGGCAAATTTCTGAGTTTGAGGCTAGCCTGATCTACAGAGTGAGTTCCAGAACAGCAAGGACTATACAGAGAAACCCTGCCTCAACAATACAAAAAAAAAGTTTGCCATAGGAATTTACTTGTTTTTATATTCTTCTCAAATATATATATATATATATATATATATATATATATATATATATATGTGTGTGTGTGTGTGTGTATATATGTATATATATATATATACATATATATGTTTATATATGAAAATCTGTATATTCTAATTATTAGTATAATATTTAACAATCACTGAAACATAGACATAGATCTTTCTTGGAGTAACTCAAGTTGACACAATTTATTCTTGAAATATTCACTAAGTAAGGGTTGCGGAGGGTCTAAGTTAGGGTTCCCATTGCTGTGAAGAGACATCATGACCAAGGCAACTATTATAAAGGCAAACATTTGGAGTTGGCTTACTGTTTCAGAGGTTCAGTCCATTATCATCATGGGTAGAAGCATGCCAGTGTCCAGGCAGTCATGCTGGTGAAGGAGCTGGGAGTTCCATCTCTTAATCAGAAAGTAGCCTCTTACACACTGGATGGAACTTGAGCATAGGAGCTCCAAGCCTATCTCCACAGCGACACACTTCCTCCAACAAGGCCATACCTATTCCAACAAAGTCACACCTCTAAGGATTCAAACACATGTGTCTACAGGGGTCAAAACTATTCAAACCACTATACAGAGGTAGCTTAGTGGTAGTGTAGATGCCTGGCATGCTGGCCTTTGAGTTTTATACAGAGCAGTCTAAAAAGTAAGTTACTGCTTTAAGATCATAGTGGAGCATGTGTACTTATTGAATGCCAGAGAATCCTTTGGGTATATGCCCAGGAGTGGTATAGCAGGGTCCTCCAGAAGTGTCATGCCTAGTTTTCTGAGGAACCACCAGACTGATTTCCAGAGTGGTTGTACCAGCTTAAAATCCTACCAGCAATAGAGGAATGTTCCTCTTTCTTCACACCCTTGCCAACACCTGCTGTCTCCTGAGTTTTTGATCTTAGCCATTTTTGATTGGGGAATGGACCGAGGGAAGAGGGCTTATGGGACTTATGGGGAGGGGATAACTGGGAAAGGGGAAGGCATTTGGGATGTAAACAAAGAATATAGAAAATAAAATAAAGTAATAAAATAAAATAAAATAAGAGATACCATACCAAAAAAATAAAAGAGTTTAAAAGAACACTCAGGGAATGAGGGTGTAAAACAGATGCATGAACTTGAAAATGTCATACTATTTCTCCTTAGCAGTTGACCAATCTTTATTTTCATACAATGTACATTTTGAAAATCTGAATTTGTATATTTATGAAACCCTTTCTAATATTACTGACGTTGAAATGTTTTAACATCCAAATATCAAAGAGAAAAACAAAATCATAAAACTTTAATAGAAAATACTTTTAAAAGTTCTTTTACATAAATGAGCAGTAATACTATAATGAAAGCAAATATACAAATAAATACATATTAAGCAACATTAGATGCAAAGGAATGGTATAAAAATAGAAATTTAATATGCCAGTATTAACATGTTTTAACAAGTAATGATCCAGTTCCAGAGAAATTTGGATAATATTGAAGTATGGTGCTAGATGGCTTAACTGGGAAGTGATTGCTACTGACAAAACAATAACAGATAGTCACATCAGTCCCCTAAACCTGCCTCTGCAACATGTGGTTTACTCAAGGGAGTATGGTAGTGTTTCTAATTACTTGCTTAGAACTGAAAGGATTAATGGTATTCCTCGTCCCTAAGAAGTTAAACCTCAAGTACTATGTATGAAGTTTTGGGAGTGAAAAGGGAAGGAGAAAATAATGAGATTTCATTATAATCTCAAAAACAAAAGAAAAACTAATATATATGTGAATAAAAAATAAAAGGAAAAGAACATGACTGGCTCTGGGTTTCAGCACCAAATGAACGAAGAAAAAAGAAATAAAATGGGAAGGAAATGACTGTTTCTGGGTAAAGCCCAGGAAAAGGTTTATTATAAATTCATGGAAGAGCATGGACAGTGTGGGACAGGACTAGACAGAGCTAGGCCATGTAGGGGAAGGGAAAAGAAAGAGAGAGAGGAGACAGGGAGACCAGGAGCAGAAACCAGGAGGCCCAAAGCATGTGTAAACAAAATGGTTGGAGTATATAGGGAAAAAAAATCCCAGCTCCCAGGCTTAAAGAAGTTCAGGGTAGGGACAGAGAATGCCAGCCAAGAGGGCCCTGTAACAGGTATGGGCTCAGGGATGCAGAGAGAACCTGTCAGCTATAATCTGCTTTGATATGTTAAAGAAACACTTCAGCCATTTTTCATAGGTGTTAAACCTAACATCATATAATAATATGTCAGTGCATGTAGTTGTCCTCCACAGAACTGCGACTAATTTGTTTAATGGATCTCTGGCCTAGCAGGAGCTGGCCAAAGTGTAATTTGAGCCAGAGCAGGTAACTGGGGTTCCAGGTCCTCCAAAGAGTCCACAATCCAGCAAGGAATGTTTTGGAAGAGAAAACTTTTCTCTCAACTCAGTAAAGCAGCCACTCTTATATAATTCTTCATGAAATAAAGTGCACACTTTACTCCATGTGGCTATGGACTTTATAAACATTACAGAGTAGGGTGGGATTCAGTGGTAGATGTTTCCCATTGGTTGAGTTTGAGATGTTACTGATGCTGTATTCATATGGGGAAGGACTTCAGGTGTTTTTCCTACATGATTTATTGCCATGGTCCTCTCCATGGTGTGGGGGTGCCACAGAGCAGATGCAATTAGGCAGGGAGTAAGCCCCACTCCGACCATACTCAATTTTAAGATTCACAGGGTTCAAGCTCACTCTTACCAGATCTGTTTTGTGGTACAGTCCACTTGCCCCCCCCCTGTAATATGCCTCTTCTTCTCCAAGAACTTTGTCACACTCTCTCCTCTTTAATAACTTAGGGCACAAAATGAGTACCTTCTTTGTACAGTCCCCTCCTATATGAGCTAATAATGGGTTTGGTGTTTGAGAGGAGTCTATGAAGTATGTGAGACAGAAAAACAGCACAGACTGTGTATAAATGATATGTCTATGAGATAACTCTTCAACTTAAGGCTCAGGGATCATTGCAAATCAGGGGGAAAGAGCACAGAGGTTGTGAGAGCCAGAGGAACAGGAGCTTGTCATAAAATGATTGTTAGAAATGTAAGAGAACTTACACCCATGAAGACATCATATTGCTGAGTAAACAAGACCTGGATAAGGACAACAATAACAATCACTTTAAAATGGATGGTGGGGAACTCAAAGGGATCTAACTTTATGCAAAAAACTACAGGCAACTAAAAGAATGCTGAGAAACATCTAGTGAAGAGCACACCAACTAGCTATTCAATATCAAATAGGTCTGAAAACATATATACACTAACATTGTACAGAATAAGCTGGTTGAATTTATACAACAGCAGTGTGTGTGTGTGTGTGTGTGTGTGTGTGTGTGTGTGTACAAATATGGGTGTATACATATGTATGCCACACATAAAAATAAAGCAAACAAAAGATACATGGGAAGGTTTAGAGAGAAAAGAGGGGAAGAGAAATAATGTAATTATATTAAATCATTTTGAAAATTGAAAACATAAAGTAAATTAGAAATTGTGCTATTATAAATAACCAAAAGTAATATATTTCAACTCAGAAAGCATTTCACTTTCTTTTAAATGTATTTATTTTATATATATGGTTGGTTTTGCCTACATGTACATATATGCACTAAAGGTATGTTTGGTGTTTAGAGAGTGTGTGAAATCTTCTGGACTAAAGCTACAAAGTAAAGGAAAACTACCTGAGTTATTATGTGAGTCATACCAAATGAACCTGGGCTCTCTAGAAAACCAGTCAGTGCCCTATCCTCAGCTCCATTTCCACACTCTGGGGAAGAAAAATTTCTTTTATTTCTTTAAATGCTCCTTGATCATTCTGCTTTTTCCTGACTGATGGGTTTGATATCAGACAGGAGATTAATTTTCTTCAAATCTCTTCTATGTTTGTGAAAACAAATGGTATTAGAGTCTTTGCATATTAATTAGTTTAAAATATTACAAACAAGATGCTTACTATAACTCAAACAGATTACAGTAGCAACATAATATTTAACCCCTGATATTTTGAGTGGCAAAAGGTTTTTAAATTTTAAATATGATCTTCTTTCCTGGCCTTGTTTAGCCTCTCAACCTTATAACTCTATTGTCATTGCATGCCTATTATTGATATGTTATGTTTTTCTACTTTTCTTTGTAATATACTTCTCAATGTTTCTCTATCCTGAAGTGTGGTTAAACCACTAAGTACAATAAAAATATGAACTCATACTTCACCATTAGCATAGACAAACAAATGTAATACACCATCAACAAAGGAGGGAACTTACATATTCTCCTTTCTACAGCCATGTAATTTATATTGAGTCATACAAATTAAAATCTTGCAATGAAGGGATTTTTATTATTATTCTACTGTGTGTGTGTGTGTGTGTGTGTGTGTGTGTGTGTGTGTAGTACCTAAATACGAGTTCCTGCCGAGGTTTGGATAGAAAGTGAGATCTACTGTTTGTAGCAGAGGATACTTGATACTCTTACCTGAAGCTACATTTGGAAGTGAGTGCTGGGAACTGACTCTAGGCCTCTGCAATAGTATCAGTACCTTAACTGTTGACACACCTCTCTAGTCTAGGATCAAATTAAAATATTTAAAAAATTGTTTCCTTCAGAGGACAGTGCAATATAAATCATTGTAACTAAAATTGTAAAACTTTTGAAGTTATTGCTTAGCTATTTCAAATACTTGTCTGATAATATTAAGTAAAAAAAGGTTTTTATTCTATATTTTTAAAATTTATATATTACTTAACCAAATAAACTTTTGTTTTATATTTTTCTCTTTGGAATTACTTTTCTGAGAACTCTGCACAACACACATTAATTCTATTCATGTCCACTCCCCACCCATATACATACAGATCCCCTTTTCTAAACACTCAGCTTTATGCTGTCTTTTGTAAAAGTCCATCCAGTAAGTTGGTGCCCTGTGTGTGTGTGTGTGTGTGTGTGTGTGTGTGTGTGTGTGTAAATTTATAAGGCAAAGGTGAAGCATGTAAAATGGCTATAATTTTCATACTTTACATCAAATCCTAGTTGTTAGATTAGACTATTGTGGAAAATAATCCTTTTGTTGGGGAGGAAGTCTCCAATAATCTATTCTAAACACTAATTCATAGTATAGTAAAGGATAAACATTGCGTTTTTCATTTTTCTGTCCTTACCTTCCAAGTGCTATTGTTATTGGTTTGTATCACCATGGACAGTGCTTATGTGCTTCATGAGATTGAGTTCAGAACTCTGAGCATAATAGATGAGTATGCTCTTATCTGAACTATGTCCCTAGTTCAAATCACATATTTACTTAATTTTTTGTATCTTTAACACATTGCTTGGCACATACCTAGTTTATAAATGACAAGGGCAATGATAGGAATGTGTCAAATCATTTGCATCACTGGATGCTCAACATCACAGACACCTGGATGCTTCTTTTGTGACCTCTTTTAGTATGTTTGATTTTATGTTAAGCTTACTGGAGTTTCATGACATCTCATACTGTGAATGAGGCATGGTTTATGCCAAGCTATACATTGTCAAAACACTCTTGCTCTTTTCAATTCCAATATTACACTAGCTCTTGTGACCTGAATTTAAAATGAGCTTCAGTAAAGAACATATCTAAAGAGCTCAGATTCTCAATCCTTCTGCAAATATCTTTTTATTTTTCAATACTTGGGGTAAGGTGAAGTGCAAATATTTTAGAAATTTGTATTCACTTTCAACACACTGGGAAATATTTGAATAGTGCCTATATCATTGAATGTACAGGTAAATACATGAAGCATTCTTTTTTTTTTTTCATTTAAGTATGTATATAGCATACAAATCAAAATTAGCACCAGTATGATTTTAAAGTACAGATGGAGGGTTACTTTTCTTCAAGGGTTTGGTCCCTGGCAAGTTGGCCACACATCAATGAACACTAATAAACCTAAGAATATATGAGAACAAAAATTTTATTCCATCTTTTAAAAAGAAGAGAGAGGATGTGGGATTTGCACATATAGGATTAGAAGCTGGGTCTAGGAAGAGTTGTGGTTTATTATCATTTGGCATTTTGTGTATTTTACAAAATGCTCTAAGTTATTATAAGATGTACTATAACTGTACATAAAAAAAGAGAAAAAAACAAATGCAAGTGGTATAAATACCCAATGAGTTGTCATTTGGTAAGTGACATGTATAACAATTTCATGAAACTCAATTGCCCTATTCTTTGTTGTAGAAAATAACATATTAAGCACCTGTGTTTCTTCACTTTGTTTATTTTCAATTCTGTTAATAGAAGTAAATCTGGATTTAGAACAAAACCAAAAGAAGTCACTTAAAATATTAAGACAAACAGTACAGAAAAACACAACAATACTTAAAATTTCATAGTAGTAATTTGTTTGCAATCTATGCAAATTATGTGTTGTATATATCTCCAAATATGTTGCTGTGCTTATGTTGTGATTTACACATCTTTTAAATGCTGATTTTTATATCTACTACTGACATCATTTTATGATGCAGATTGTAATTTAACATAGACGTGCATCATTGATGTAAAGCAAGATGTATCTTGTTATTAGTTCATGTCTGAATTAGCTTTTTCTTCAATATTATTATTTTTCTGATTTAAAAACCATTCTAGCCAGGCAGTGGTGATGCACAACTTTAATCTCAGCACTTGAGAGGCAGAGGCAGGCGGATTTCTGAGTTGGAGGTCAGCCTGGTCTACAGAGTGAGTTCCAGGACAGCCAGGACACAAAGAAACCCTGTTTCGAAAAACCAAAAAAAAATTTTAGTAATAATATATATGTTACAAGACAATAAAGGGTACAGGTTCATATGAGAACTGAGTTCAGATCAGACCCATGTCCAGCATGCATAAGACTAATATCATTGCCAATGGCTTATGATGTTTGATTTTAAAACTTGTACTACTCCATTCATTTCAGGAAAGTCCACATTCAATTACTTAATGTACATATATTCAAAATACATAAGAACATTTGATTTACACAGCTTCTTAAATATAATCATACAAAATGAAAATAAAGAAAACTATTTGAGCATTCACCAGTGATCTCATTAGAGATTCTCTAAGAATATGAAAAAGAAAGATAAGAATCTTATTCTCACAAAAACAATCTTCATTTTTAATTACCAAAAACCAAATATTAAATATAGAGATATTGCAAAGTCCTTTGCAAATATATGTGAAAAGTCAAACATTGTTACAAATGTGACTTTTGTAAATATTAATTATCTGATGATAAAAGTAATTAAAATTCTAAAAAGCCAAAACCAGATGTGAAGAAAATAAATATACTTTACCAAGACATTTTTTTGTATGAAAGCTTTGTTTTTAAAGGAAATTGGAAACCCTAGGAGACAAACAGGCAAGCATAAATAAACACATTATAGAAAAAGATTATTTAAAAGCCCAACAAATTAATGAATGCATTACTAAGAACAAAATTGATGAAGAAAATACTGCTTATGTTTATGGGATTATAATTTTTCTTGATAATAGATTTTCTTTTACATATGGCTGAAAACTTTTTTGCAGCTTCTTTTATAGTTTTATTGATAATATAGAGGGGATAAAATTTGATACATGTGAGGAAATCTACAAAGAACATTTATAAGGCATAAATAGGGAGAACTGTGATTTCTTAGGACTAAAAAGAGCTACTTTTGCTTCTTTCTTATATAAAAATAAATTAAACACAAAGTGCTCGATTAAATTATATACCTATTATTGTTTATAGTAGTTGGGAATGAATGACAAGTGTGCCTTAAAATATAATTAATGTTTATGGCAATCTATTTTTGTGTTTTTTTAAATCACTATGGAAACACA
This sequence comes from Apodemus agrarius, assembly GCA_964023405.1. Lineage (NCBI taxonomy): Eukaryota > Metazoa > Chordata > Mammalia > Rodentia > Muridae > Apodemus > Apodemus agrarius. The sequence goes on from OZ030008.1 coordinate 83,092,463, forward strand.
GTGATTGTCTCTTTTATTGAAAAGAGACAAAAATTTATAAAACATACACATTTTTATTATTAAGAATAGGTTCTGCTAGGCTCACAGGTTAGGAACACTGACTGTTCTTCCAGAGGTCCTAAGTTCAATTCCCAGAAACCATATCGTGGCTTACAACCATCTACAATGTCATCTGATGGCCTCTTCTGGTGTGTCTGAAGACAGATACAGTGTACTCATATAAAATAAATAAATAAATAAATAAATAAATAAATACTAAATAAAGAAAAGAAAATAGGCTCTACTTTCATACAATAGGTCTGGGCAATCCTTTCCTTTCTCTATATTTTTCCCAGCTCCTCCCAACCTCTCCCCTCTACAAGAACCACTCCTCCTTCTTCAGCAAAGTGCAGATCTCTTCTAAGAGATGACAGCCAGGTAGGACAAAACAAGATACAATAATATAAGGAAAAGGTCTTCACTCTCAGCCTGGATAAAGTAACCCACCAGGCAGAAAAGAGTCCCAAAAGCAAGCAAAAGATTTACTCATATATGAACACACATCATTAGATGTCCCACAAAACCATCAATTTAACAGCCATATTATACATGCCAAGGACATGTAGGATCTATAATTGCTGCTTTATTCTTTGTGAACTTGTATGAAGCCTGATTAGTTGATTTAGTGGGCTATGTTCTCTTGTTGTTCTTCTGTTAAAGCTGTGTTTATTTCCTAGATGAAGGTATGATATGAGTGCCCTATCAAAGCTTTGTGAAAAAAGGTCTTGGGTTGAGCCCAGAGTGGTTTTTATCTGTTCTAACTATCTATCCCTAGGGTTAGTCCTGAAAATGTAGATTCAATAATCTTCCAAGCTGTCTGATTCTATCCAGCTTTTCCTGACTTCTATCTGAACTGCTCTGATTGGCCCTATACTATTTTTGGCAATATCTTTAATCTTCTGGCTCACTCTCCTTCTCCGGTCATTCTGTCTTCACCTGGATCTAACTAGCTCTCCCTGGAACCTGTCTGTATAAAACTGTTCAGGTAAAACTGAGAGAGAGTGAGAGAGAGAAACAGAGACAGAGAGAGACAGAGAGAGACAAAGAGACCACCCTTTATATCTTTTGATGTTCTTCAATAGTCACTGTTTTCAATGCTTTTCTCATATAAGTTGGGTGTATTCAATCTCTAAATCATTCTATCAAATCTCTCACTGACTCCTGCCTGCCCCTCAATTAGACAACATTTTCAAGTATGGATACTTCCTTCTACATAATAACTCTACCTTCATTATTATAGATTAAAGATCTATGTTGGGGTTCAAGAAATGGCTCTGCACTTAAGAGCACTAGCTGTTTTTCCAGAGGTCCTGAGTTCAATTCCCATCAACCACCTGATGGCTTACAACCATCTGTACTGGGATCTGATGCCCTTTTCTGGTATTACTCAAACATATATAATAAATAAATCTTTAAAAAAATTTTTAAAAAGGTGTGTATTAAGGGTGTATCTGTATTCTCCCTAGATCATATTATAATCTAGGGGGTGTCTGCACACTCACCAGATCATATAAATGTAGAAGGACATGATCCCTTGCTAGAACAGATATGTTGCTGGATTAAAATTCTTCTCAACTGTCCATCTCCTCTGACTCCTACAATCTTTCCTCATCCTTTTTCATGGGGTCCTCAAGCATGACTGGGTGCCACACAATGGTAATCTCCAATTCAGAGTCTGCATCTATTAAATAAATACATTTCCAATATACTATTAATAATAATTTGTAGATAAATTTAATCCAGAAACATCGCCGCTATGGCTGGAATACAGAAAAACCCTTAGTCCTTTAATCCAAAAGACTGTAGGAAACTAGTTTGTAGAAAGAAGTTGACTTGTTTGAATGTGCTATCCAATTAAGGAACAGACAATGTGGTCACTTGGAGAAATATTTGAGAGAATGAGTCAGAGATGTGATACACCAAATTCTCATGAGAACAGACAGGAAAGGGAGGCTATTTAAAAGTAGTGCTAGACGAGAGAGAGAGAGAGAGAGAGAGAGAGAGAGAGAGAGAGAGAGAGAGAGAGAGGAGTTGGAAGTCAGTTTAATCTGTCATTGAGGAATCAGTTCACTCAGTACAGTTCTTGTAGTGCAGTTGAATTTCTGAGTTCATGCAGTTTAGAGCAGGTGAGCAGAGGCGGTTGAAACTGGAGAATAAGAATATTATGGTCAGACCAATATCCCCGGCCCCAGAATAGCAATAACCATTTTGATCCATACCTGCCAGTCATTGACAGAGAAAAATGACTTGGCTCAAGGACGTGCAGACCACATATCGTCTTTTGTTCAGTGTGTTCTGAATGTTCTGTATGAGGTTTCCTAATCTCAAAAAATTACACGAAGTTTTCCGTAGGGATCATTAAATCAAAAGTCAATATGATCTGTTGTGTCTAAGATGGCTTCAGTTAGAGAGGACCACAGAGCAGCCCTTCCTGCACCCATGTATGAGCTCACTAAGATTTTTGTGGCTGATGCTGAAGAATGCAATTAATATGCCAAAAGTTATAATTATAACACTCAGATTCCCTGTTCACCACCTATGTACAACCTCCATCAACTTACTCAGGACAAACCAGCTTGAAAGTTACTGGCAATATTTTGCCTACTAAGCCAATTGTTCCTCTCCTTGCCCTTTAAACTTTTGAACCTGGATTGTCTTATAAATACTTACTCTGCAAGTAAGACTAGGACCTCAGTAATTTTTATCGTTCTGGATTTCCAATATTATGGTGTGCATTATCATCATTTTGCTTAGTTGAGACATATTCAAATCAGAGAATGGCAGATAGACTCATAAGAACACTTAAGATAAAGTAATTGTTAATACTAAAAAAATTATTATTGCATAACAGAGATGGTATACATATGGCTAGAGTGGTGGTTTCCTGAACCCCAGAAACAAGGAGGCAGAAGATTAGATCACATTGCTAGTGTTAGTTTGAGCCTAAGCAGAACAATTCAATGAGAAGCTGAGAGAAGTCAGATCTATTCCGGAGGCTCAGAGAGGAGTTTAAGCCAGAAAAACTAAGTTGAACCCATTAGAAAGAATTCAGAAAGAACTAGAAAGGGTGAACTTATTCAGCAGTAAGCCTCTGAGATGGCAATCATTTCAGGTGAATATAAGTTAAATTTACAATAATTAATGCCACTTTATGAATAAAATATAGTATTTTAGGCAAATATTGACATGGATAAAAGTTCAAAACAAGGAGGCTGTAACACACAAACACACAGAAACACACACACACACACACACACACACACACAGCCACACAGCCACACACACACACACATACACACAGCCACACAGCCACACAGCCACACACACACACACACACACACACACACACACACACAATTTGATCTCTCTTGAATCATGTCTTCTTCCACTAGAGTTTTGCCTTTTAAACTATATCATTTCTGGAATTGCAGAAGCATGTGTTTTTAGACATGTCTATGTACATGTTTATTCATTGTAGCATAAACTAATTTTCAGATAAACAAGCATAGTAAGATATATTTTAGGTGCAAATGAAATGATTTCAAATGTAAATATTAATGTTTACATAGACATGTGCTTTATTGTGTAATCTGTGAGTTTGTCCTGTAATGTTTTCCTCTAGGAAATATAAGTGGAAAAATAAAAATATACTGATGTCTACATTATAATTCACTTCATATATATTTATACTGATGTCTACATTATAATTTACTTCATATATATTTAGGTATATAGAGATGTTAGCAGACAATGAGTAGGCAAAAAGGAAAAGAATATTTATATCAATGTAAAGATTTTCAAACTCTGGGTATTCCTGATTACTGTAGAATCTGAGGAGAGACTATTACTACCTGTCTGCCTTTATTCTACGCCAAAGCTTGCTACTTCTATGGAGATCTAACAGCAAAGCCAGTTCATTTTTTATTTAATCACATAAGATTTGACACCTTTTGGTCCACCAATAGCGTTCAACTTATTCAATAAACACTGCAAAGAATCTGCAACAAAACCATAACACTAATCTTAAGAGAGGACACTTTTTAATTAAAGGATCTTTTTTAGTTCCTAGAGTAATTCATCATGCCAAATGTTTTCTGGTTTTGGGGGATGGGTAGATTATAAATCCAGTTAAGCAATCATCATACAAGCATGAGAACCAGAGTTCAGTTCTACAGGTACCAATATAAAAGCCAAGTAGGCTACAGCAAACTTGCAATTCCAGAGCATAGAAGTCAGAGACAGGAGATCCTCAGAGAATGTTGGTTAGATATACTGGCCAAAATTCTGACCTATATGTTCAGTGAAATAACCTGCTTTAATTATGAATGGTAAACATTTGAAGAAGGCATTCAGTGTCAACCTTGGGTCCATATTTGCATGTAACCACACATGTGCATTTGTAGCAGCATACACATCTTCTCATGTAAATGTGAAAATGCCTGAAAATATTTCTCACACACGCAAAATCAAAAGAATGCATTCAGCTCATAGGTAGATTCTCCACTGCATAGTTTAGCATAGTGTTTGTATAGATACAGGGATCTGACTGTGAAACTTCTATCACTGGAACTAGGTAACTGAACCTCCTTCTTTATCTCACCTCAACTCTCTGATTTTCCTTTCACACCTTGTTCTGCATTCACCTAAACTACTCTACTATTATAATCTTTCTAAGCCACTTCAGATCTATGCACATGAATTGAATTCACAGAACACTCCACTTGGCCCTGAACACTACACTTATCCCTTGTACTCCCTTCCATTTCTTCTTCAACCAGTGTGCAAACTGAGTGAAGTAAGTGAGAACATGAGAAAAACATACATATCTCTTTATTGTAGCCCAAGAGGCTTTTGGGGAGAACTCCACGTTCATTCTTGAAAACACATTTTCATGTTCTCTTTCTCAGTATTGCCAACACAAAGCACGTTGAAAAGGCTTTCTGAAATGCCTCTATGTCTCAAACAGATAAAAGTGACTCCTCTCATCACCCACTTCTTTTCTGGTAAAGGCCACCCTGCTCGAACCACCTACTGCCACAACTACTGATGCCGTGTGAAGACCTCCTTTTGTCACTGCCAGTGTGTCAGCCTGAGGTTCCTAACTATTGATACTTCCAGTGCCTTTTAAACTCATTCCCTGAGGCTTCACACCAAAAGAATAAGATGTCAATCCTCCTGAGTATTCGTATCCAGAAATTACTTCCCTTGTACTCCAAGATTACTGCTAGGAAAGAAAAAATTTCACTAACATAAAAACTAGAGTATATTCAGCAGACCATGCAAGTATCACCTTTACATTGGTGCTCACCTCCATGTGTTACCCATATACCAAACATAGACAATATATCTTTTCACCTATATCCTTATGCAGCTGAGGAGATGAGAACCTCTGATAATTGTCAGATGGCAATGATGTATAACTAATGGTTTACAAAGGAGTAGAAAGAATATATAAAACTTCACATTGTTAAATTCAATTCCCTAACTCTATATAGATAAAGAAAAAAAGCAGTGATAACAGAGCCACCTCCATGAAAGCAAATCTCTCCCCCATCATATATTATAATAAACATTCAAGCTTACAATATGTTTCCTTCACAAATTAATTTTTATATGACTTATCATCATCAAAGCCCTCCTCTCAGGGATTTGTGGGTACACTTGCCGATTTTGTATGTTAACTTGATACAAGCTGGAGTTATCACAGAGAAAGTAGCCTTAGTTGAGGAAATGCCTTCATGGGATTCAGCTATAAGGCATTTTCTCAATTAGTGATTAAAGGTGGCAGGGTCCATTGTGGGTGGTGTCATCCCTGAGCTGGTAGTTTTCAGTCCTATAAGAAAGCAAGGTAAGCAAGCCAGAGGAGGCAAGCCAGTAAGCAACATCTCTCCATGGCCTCTGCATGAGCTCCTGCTTTCTGACCTGCTTGAGTTCCAGTCCTGACTTCCTTTGATGATGAACAGCAATGTGGAAGTGTAAGCTCAATAAATCCTTTCCTTCCAAAGTTGTTTCTTTGTCATAATGTTTTTGTGCAGGTATAGAAGCCCTTACTAAGGTAGTGGAGAAGAAGAAAAAAAGTAGTAGACAGAGGTTATGGATTATTTCAAGGAAAAAATTCTATCCAGATATAATAGTACTGTTATAAATATAAACTCATAGAGACTATGGCAGCATCCACAGAGAACATGCCTTCACATATTCAAGCCAAACAGGGTTCTAGAACTAAGAGAAGAGAGTGGTAGAAAGGGTATGAGTTTTCACCCCTGATTAAGGAGGTAACTGTAATAGATATTCACTTGCAAAAGAAAATTTTTTTTTGTCCAATGGAGTCTCACTGAGTATACTAAAAACACTTCTGGGTATGTTCTATGCCCAAGAGTAGTTGGCCGAAGCAAAATAAAGCCTTTATGTTTCTTGTTGCTCTGTTTGGATATTGCTTCTCTTTATTAGTCTTTCTAATGTATGTTTTGATTTCTATTTTATGGGTTTCTGTGTGTATTTCTTGTTTTTTCCCCTCACGTGTCTTTATTTTAATAAGAAAGAAAGAAATGACTCAGAATTGCTGACATGGGAAGGTATTATTCTTATCTAAAAGAATAACAAAAGAAAAAAGTTTGTTTAAAAACTTTACTATTGCAGGTTCTACCACAGCTCATTTTTCTTCAAATCAAATTTGATATAGAAAGAAAAGTATGCCATAAAATGATCAAATAGTTTTTAAAATTTCAAAACATATATGAAAAGGACTGGGAAGATCTATCAGTGGATACTATGTGTCATTAAAATACCCATTTTTAGGTCCTAGCACCCACATAAGGCAACTTCTTAATGCCTCACACATAATTTTTAGGGTGATGTGACTCCTTTGATTACTCTGGGCATCTATTCTCACAGCCACTCTGTGTGTGTGTGTGTGTGTGTGTGTGTGTGTGTGTGTGAGTGTGTGTGTGTGTGTGGTTTTGTGTGTGTGTGTGTGTGTGTGTGCGCGCACGCGCATGTGTGTATAACTAAATACATTTTTGAAAATTTCAAAACAATACTGTGTCCTGTAATTGGTAATGCTGGATTAGTAAAAGCAGATTGAAACTCTTAAGATGACTGAATGTTTTTACATATAAGCTCCATAGAGATTTAAATAGAACTACTGTGTATTTTAAGATGAAGCCATGTATGTTATACTTTCATTGTATTTTTTTGGTCATACAAGTCAGAGGACCATGCATATTTACAGAAGATAATGTTATATACATTCCTGGATGAGAAGAAGGTAAGCATGTATTAAAAAACCAAATATATAAATGAAAATGTAAATGCTCCCTGCTTCAAAAGCATTCCTACATGTAGAAAATATGCTGATTACCTCCTTAGCCTCAGCCCATATCAAATGCTCCCATTAGAACATGACTTCTGATGCCATTATCTCATATCATGTTTCTGGGTGGGTAAACTACCTAGTGTAAGAATACCAACAGTGCGAAACTGAGACTTAAAAAGGATAGGAAATATCAAGACAACTGACATTATGTAGGCTGAGTAGTGTTTGTGTATATGCATGTGTGCATGTGTGTGTGTGTGTGTGTGTGCATGTGTGTGTGTGTGTGTGTGTGTGTGTGTGTGTATGACAAGAAAAAATAAGCTTTGAGTTTGAAATAAAGCAAAAAGATGTATATTGAAGTATTAAGGGAGGAAAATTGGGTGATTTGTTCTGATTATGATATATTTATGATATAATTTTATAATAATAAAAATAAGAAAATAATATTGAAAGTGAAAAAGCAATGGAAAGTTAGGAAAGAAAAGAATAAAGATGGGTTGTCTACATCTGAAATTAATTTAGTAAGTTAGTATTCATTTCCTTAGAAAAAAGCCATTCTCACAAAATATCTTCACATCAGGCCATTATAAATTTTGGGACACAAACCTGAGTTTTCTTGAACAATATATCCTTCCTAGATTAGGAGCAATTTATTTCTCTACAGGTGAAGCACTCAACTTAGGATAAATATAACTTGCCCCTCATCTCTACATAGTAACTAATGTTAAATGATGACATGCCTTATTTCAATAATCATGTCTTTCCTTTTCAAGTTTTAGTTTTTGAAACATGACCTTGCAATATAGTTCAAGATTGTTTGAAGCTTTGTACATATAGTTCCTGCCTAAAATAAGCTTATGGTCCTCCATATCTGTTGTGATCATAAAAATAGAAAGCGTTGTAAGAAAATGTTCTATGGGCATGTGGGGGAAGGGGTTGCCTCAGCAGGTCCATGCTGAGACATCCCTTCTCCAAGAGGAACCAGATACATGATGGTATAGCATATACTAGAGTTTATTTAGGGCATGGGGAGGGGATTTAAGTGGTAGTGGAGCCAGAGAAAGGCAGAGAGAAGAAAGTAGAGAAGTAGAGGCTGACCATGACCATGTGGGAAGGAAAGGGGGAAGGGAAGAGCCCAAGAAGGTAACAGAGAAGCTAAGAGAGTAAGAGGAAAAGAGGCAAGAGAGAGAAGAGGGGCAAGCATCCTCTTTTATAGTGGGCCAGACCTTCCTCACTGTTGGCAGGTAACTGTGGCGTGGAAAATAGACAGAATCCTAACAATATTTCAGCCTCCCAAGTGATGAATTTACAGGTATATTTCTTAAATTTAGAATATGATGAACTAGAACTCACATCATAGCCCAAGATGACATCCAACTAGCAGCTAGCATCCTATTAGAGTTTTCCAAATGCAAAATATAATAGGTATGACTTGCTATCACTGGGTATACTGGGTATAGTTTATTTGATGTTTTTAAAGTTGAAGATATCTTTACCATTGATCCTGTGAATAACTACCTAGGAATTCCACAGATATAAATATATCTTTTGTTCTCTTTAAAAACGGAAGGTTGTTCTTTTTTTCTTAACATAACATTTTTATGGATTCTCTGGGAATTTCACATCATGCCTCCTGATCATACTCCCTTCCCACTTCCATTTCTGACCGTCAACCAATGTTACCCACCCCAAAAGAAAGTAAAGTAAAATAAGGATTAGTTTACATTAGAATGTATATACTCACTGGAGCAGTCATTCTCTCATTGCCCTGGCCCAATATTGCTGAGTCCTACACTTACACCCTTGTCAGAAGCCATTCATTCCAAATAGCCACACTTAAATATCCCCATAAGACTTCTTAAGAGTCCTCTTCAGTGGTTTCCTCTCTATGCTGTTATTTGCTTGTTTCTTTGTTTATATTGTTTTTTTTTTTTTTTTGGAGATCTGTTGAGGATAGGGGTAGTCACAGAAGCTGCCCTTGCCCCTCTCACTCAATCATGTATGCAGTCGTCAACAACAAAGCAAAAGCACCCTCCTTGCTTCTCAGTCAGCAGAATCATGCATTACAGCCCTCCAGGTGGCCTCTGGTGACAGATGAAACCATGAACACTGCTCATGCCTGCCTAAACCACTTAAATAAATATAGTCTCAGGTGGCAGCACAGGATACTTAGATGAGTATGGCCCCCTGGTGCAAACATGGCCTACCTATAGACATCAATATAGCTTCAGACTACAGCATAGACCATAGATATATACAGGTGGGCCCCCATGGTAACATGGGCCACAACCATTCCTATGTCCCTCCAAAGGCAGCCTTGGCACTTCTAACTCATCCATACAAAGAGGAAATTTTTACATTTTTAAACCTTACTCTCTTCTTATATTTTTGTCAGACACAACGAACCAATTGGCATTTAAATATTTTTCAATAAAACGGTGGCCAGGGCCCCTAGACCAGCGGTGTAGCGGCGGGCCTCCATATTGCAACCAGGACACAGCTGGAAAGGCCCAGGTAAACACCCCTTCCAGGGCTACACTCACGGGGGTATCTGCTAGGGTCTCGGAGCCAAGCAGGCGGAGTCCCGCCTAGGCTCTGTGGGACATCCCCGAGCCCTCTGGTGAGCACCAAGGCGGCTTCTGCAACCAGCTCGCCGGCCCCTGGACCAGCAGTGTAGCGGCGGGCCTCCATATTGCAACCAGGACACAGCTGGAAAGGCCCAGGATCTGTGGGACATCCCCGCCCTCGGGTGAGCACCTAAGCTGCGTTCTGCAACCAGCTCGCTGGCCCCTAGACCAGCGGTGTAGCGGCGGGCCTCCATATTGCAACCAGGACACAGCTGGAAAGGCCCAGGTAAACACCCCTTCCAGGGCTACACTCACGGGGGTATCTGCTAGGGTCTCGGAGCCAAGCAGGCGGAGTCCCGCCTAGGCTCTGTGGGACATCCCCGAGCCCTCTGGTGAGCACCAAGGCTGCTTCTGCAACCAGCTCGCCGGCCCCTGGACCAGCGGTGTAGAGGCGGGCCTCCATATTGCAACCAGGACACAGCTGGAAAGGCCCAGGCTCTGTGGGACATCCCCGCCCTCTGGTGAGCACATAGGCTGCGTTCTGCAACCAGCTCGCCGGCCCCTAGACCAGCAGTGTAGCGGCGGGCCTCCATATTGCAACCAGGACACAGCTGGAAAGGCCCAGAGAAACAACAGGTGAGCCCAGCCTCACAGGAGATTCAAACACCAGCCACTGACAACAAGGCCAACTAAAACCAGAAATAACCAGATGGCAAAAGGAAAACGAAGGAACGTTACTAACAAAAATCAAGGCAACATGACAGCATCTGAACCCAGTTCTCCAACAACAGGAATCCCTGGATACCCTAAAACACCAGAAAAACAAGACTTGGATATAAAATCACTGGTCAGGATGCTGGTAGCTGAACACATAGAAAAATCTCGTAAAGAAATAGAGGAGAAAATGGATCAAAAGTTAGAAGCCTTTACGAGGCAAATACAAAAATCACTTCAAGAAATGCAGGAGAAGATGGATCAAAGAGAAGAAGACAATAAGGAAGAAAGACAAAAGTCATTTAAAGAACTACAGAAGAACGTGGGCCAACAAGTAGAAGCTATGAAAGAGGAAGCACAAAAATCTATTAAAGAAATACATGAAAACACAATCAAGCAAGCGAAAGATCTGAGCACATCCATCCAGATACTAAAAACAGAAGTAGAAACAACTAAGAAATCACAGAGGGAGACAACATTGGAGATAGAAAACCTGGGGAAGAAATCGGGGGCCATAGACGCAAGTATCAACAATAGAATACAAGAGATAGAAGACAGAATCTCAGAAGCCGAAGATAACATAGGAACCATTGATTCAACAGTCAAAGAAAATACTAAATGCAAAAAGGTGGTAACCCAAAACATCCAGGAAATCCAAGACACTATGAGAAGACCAAACATAAGGATTATAGGTATAGACGAGAGTGAAGATTTACAAGTTAAAGGGCCAGCTAATATCTTCTATAAAATTATGGAAGAAAACTTCCCCAACCTAAGGAGAGAGATGCCCATGAATATACAAGAAGCCTATAGAACCCCAAACAGACTGGACCAGAACAGAAATACATCCCGTCACATAATAATCAAAACTCCAAATGTAATAAACAAAGAAAGAATACTAAAGGCAGCAAGAGAAAAAGGCCAAGTAACATATAAAGGAAAACCTATCAGAATAACACCAGACTTCTCACCTGAGACCATGAAAGCTAGAAGATCCTGGGCAGATATCATGCAAACTCTAAGAGAACACAAACTTCAGCCAAAACTACTTTACCCAGCAAAACTCTCAATTGCCATTGATGGAGACATCAAGGTATTCCATGACAAAACCAAATTTGCAAGATATCTCTCCACAAATCCAGCCCTACAAAGGATAATAGGGGGAAAACACCAAGACAAGGACGGAAACTACACCCGGGAAGAAGCAAGATAGAAACCTCCTCTCATCAAACCCAAAAGAAGATAACCTCTCGAATATAAAAAATAAATAAGATAAATAAATATAATTTCAAAAATGTCTGGAGGTAATAATTACTATTCCTTAATATCTCTTAACGTCAATGGACTCAATTCCCCAATAAAAAGACATAGATTAACAGACTGGATACGGAAACAGGACCCTACATTTTGCTGCATACAGGAAACACATCTCAGTGTTAAAGACAAACACTACCTTAGAGTAAAAGGCTGGAGGACAATTTTACAAGCAAATGGTCTCAGGAAACAAGCTGGAGTAGCCATTCTAATATCAGATAAAATTGACTTTCAACCTAAAATCATCCAAAGAGACTCAGAAGGTCACTTCTTGCTGGCCAAAGGGAAAATCCACCAGGAAGAGCTCTCAATACTGAACATCTATGCTCCAAATGCAAGGGCACCCTCCTTCGTAAAAGAAACCTTACTAAAGCTTAAAGCACACATTACACCTAACACAATAATTGTGGGTGACTTCAACACCCCACTCTCCTCAATGGACCGATCAGGAAAGCAGAAACTAAACAGGGACACAGTGAAACTAATTGAAACTCTGGACCAATTGGATTTAACAGATATATATAGAACATTTCATCCTAAAGCTAAAGAATATACCTTTTTCTCAGCACCGCATGGTACCTTCTCCAAAATAGACCATATAATCGGTCACAAGACAGATGTCAACAAATACAAGAAGATCGAGCTAATCCCATGCCTCTTATCAGATCACCATGGAGTAAGAGTGGTCTTCAATAGCAACAAAAACAACAGAAAGCCCACATACACATGGAAACTGAACAATACTCTACTCAATGACACCTTGGTCAAGGAAGAAATAAGAAAAGAAATCAAAGACTTTTTAGAATTCAATGAAAATGAAGGTACAACCTACCCAAATCTATGGGACACAATGAAAGCAGTGCTAAGAGGAAAACTCATAGCTCTAAGTGCATCCAAAAAGAAACTGGAGAGAGCATACACTAGCAGCTTAATGGCACACCTTAAAGCCCTGGAAGAAAAACAAGTTAATTCACCCAGGAGGAGTAGAAGACAAGAAATCATCAAACTCAGGGCTGAAATCAATCAAATAGAAACAAAGAGAACCATACAAAGAATCAACAAGACCAGGAGCTGGTTCTTTGAGAAAATCAACAAGATAGATAAACCCTTAGCCAGACTAACCAAAGGACACAGAGACAGTATACAAATTAACAAAATTAGAAATGAAAAGGGAGACATAACAACAGAAACTGAGGAAATTCAAAAGATCATCAGATCCTACTACAAAGGTCTATACTCAAAACAACTGGAGAATCTGGAGGAAATGGATGATTTCCTAGACAGATATCAAATACCAAAATTAAATCAGCATCAAGTAGACCAGCTAAATAGTCCCATAACCCCTAAAGAAATAGAAGGGGTTATAGAAAGCCTCCCAACCAAAAAAAGTACGGGACCAGATGGTTTTAGTGCAGAATTCTACCAGACCTTCAAAGAAGACTTAACACCAATACTCTCCAAACTATTCCACAAAATAGAGACAGAAGGGACACTGCCCAACTCATTCTTCGAAGCCACAATTACGCTAATACCTAAACCACAAAAAGATCCAACAAAGAAAGAGAACTTCAGGCCAATTTCTCTGATGAATATAGATGCAAAAATACTAAATAAAATTCTTGCTAACCGAATCCAAGAGCACATCAAAACGATCATCCACCATGATCAAGTAGGCTTCATCCCAGGGATGCAGGGATGGTTCAATATACGGAAATCCATCAATGTAATCCACTACATAAACAAACTGAAAGAAAAAAACCACATGGTCATCTCATTAGATGCTGAAAAAGCATTCGACAAAATTCAGCATCCTTTCATGCTAAAAGTCTTGGAAAGAGCAGGAATTCAAGGCCCATACCTAAACATAGTAAAAGCAATCTACAGCAAACCAGTAGCCAACATCAAAATAAATGGAGAGAAACTTGAAGCATTCCCACTAAAATCAGGGACTAGACAAGGCTGCCCTCTCTCTCCATATCTTTTCAATATAGTACTTGAAGTTCTAGCAAGAGCAATTAGACAACATAAGGAAGTCAAAGGGATACAAATTGGAAAGGAAGAAGTGAAACTATCATTATTTGCAGACGATATGATAGTTTACCTAAGCGACCCAAAAAACTCCACCAGAGAACTTCTACAGCTGATAAACAACTTCAGCAAAGTGGCAGGTTATAAAATTAACTCAAGCAAGTCAGTGGCCTTCTTGTACTCAAAGGACAAGCAGGCAGAGAAAGAAATTAGGGAAATAACACCCTTCACAATAGCCACAAACAACATAAAGTATCTTGGCGTAACTCTAACCAAACAAGCGAAAGATCTGTACAACAGGAACTTCAAGTCCCTGAAGAAAGAAATCGAAGAAGACCTCAGAAGATGGAAAAATATTTCTTGCTCCTGGATTGGCAGGATCAATATAGTAAAAATGGCCATCTTGCCAAAAGCAATATACAGATTCAATGCAATCCCCATCAAAATCCCAACTCAATTCTTCATAGATCTAGAAAGAGCAATTCTCAAATTCATCTGGAGCAACAAAAAACCCAGGATAGCTAAAACTATTCTCAACAATAAAAGGACTTCTGGGGGAATCAATATCCCTGACTTCAAGCAGTACTACAGAGCAATTGTGTTAAAAACTGCATGGTATTGGTATAGCAACAGGCAAACAGATCAATGGAACAGGATTGAAGACCCTGAAATTAACCCACAGACTTATGGTCACTTGATCTTTGATAAAGGAGCCACAACCATCCGATGGAATAAAGATAGCCTTTTCAACAAATGGTGCTGGTTCAACTGGAGGTCAACATGCAGAAGAATGCGAATTGACCCACTCTTATCTCTTTGCTCTAAGATCAACTCCAAGTGGATCAAGGACCTCCACATAAAACCAGACACACTGAAACTATTAGAAAAGAAACTTGGGAAGACCCTGGAGGACTTGGGCACAGGGGAAAAGTTCCTGAACAGAACACCAATGGCGTACGCACTAAGATCAAGAATCGACAAATGGGACCTCATAAAATTACAAAGTTTCTGCAAAGCAAAGGACACTGTCCGAAGGACAAAACGGCAACCAACAAAGTGGGAAAAGATCTTTACCAACCCCACATCCGACAGAGGGCTAATATCCAATATATACAAAGAACTCAAGAAGTTAGACCGCAAAGAAACAAATAACCCTATCAAAAAATGGGGCACAGAGCTAAACAAAGAATTTTCACCAGAAGAAATTCGGATGGCCGAGAAACACCTTAAGAGATGTTCAACATCATTAGTCATCAGGGAAATGCAAATCAAAACAACCCTGAGATTCCACCTCACACCAGTCAGAATGGCTAAGATTAAAAACTCAAGAGACAACAAGTGCTGGCGAGGATGTGGAGAAAGAGGAACACTCCTCCACTGTTGGTGGGATTGCAAAATGGTAAAACCACTCTGGAAATCAGTTTGGCGGTTCCTCAGAAAATTGGGCATGGCACTTCCAGAGGACCCTGCCATACCACTCCTGGGCATATACCCAGAGGATTCCCCTACATGCAATAAAGACACATGCTCCACTATGTTTATAGCAGCCTTGTTTATAATAGCCAGAAATTGGAAGGAGCCCAAATATCCCTCAAAGGAGGAATGGATACAGAAAATGTGGTATATTTATACAATGGAATACTACTCAGCAATTAAAAATAATGAATTCATGCAATTTGTAGGTAAATGGTTAGACCTGGAAAATATCATCCTGAGTGAGCTAACCCAATCACAAAAGAATGCACCTGAAATGCAATCACTGATAAGTGGATATTAATGAGCCCAGAAGCCCTAAATACTCAAGACACAAATAGCAAGTCAAATGATTCCCAAGAAGAAGAAAGGAGAGGACCCTGGGCATGTAAAGATTGCATCCAGTTTAGTAAAGAAACCGAGGGGGGAGGGGGAATGATTGGGGAATAGTTGGGGGGGAGAAGAACTATGGGAACTATGGTGGGTGGGAACTGGGAAAGGGGAAAGCCTTTGAAATGTAAACATAGAATATAGAAAATAAAAATAACTAAAAAAAAAAAAAAAAAAAAAAAAAAGAATAGAAGATGGAATCTTCTCAACCCCACCTCAAAAAAAAAAAAAAAAAAAAAAAATAAAACCGTGGCCAACTACAATTTCTGCACTTAATTTTACCTGAAGAATATTATACTCACTTTGGCCCTTGTGTCCATTCTTATACTTGGAATTCACTTACTTTCCTTTTGCCCAGAGTTGATATATCAAGTCTTCCCCACCAACTCCATTATTATCTTAAACTGTTTGAATACCAGGTTTCAAAGCAACACCCCTTGCTTCCAATATTTTTACTCTGTACTTCATTCCCATGCTTAAATGTCTTATTTCTTATTTAATATTACTTGGTATCAAAATGAATTGTTTCTGAAGCCATTGCTTGTCTTAAAACAGAGGTTTTCAATTGTAATCCACATCTCTGTAGGTAATTTAAAGGCAAATGCATTATTTACTAAATATATATTTATTAAGTGTATCTAATTAATCAAAAGGATTAGTTTATGCACTACCTAGCTGATACAAAAGAAAATTGTCATGTTGTATATAGACCACATGTCCCCATTTATATTGCCACATAGTGTTGTAATGTCTCACAGAGAAGATGGTTACTATGAATGCCTTTAGTTTTCATATAAGATATCCTTGGATTTTGCTTTCCACCAGTGAAATCAGCATGTCCCAGAGGAAGTGTTGTACCACAGAGTACTTCTTTCCCTTCAATCCTGGTGTAGTTATAAAAACAGACATACATTTTGTTAGGTGAGTGTCCATTGCTATGATCAGACACCATGACCAAGGCAACTCTTATAAGAGACCACATTTAATTAGGCCTAGTTTACAGGTTTAGAGGTTCAGTGCTATGTCATCATAGCGGAGAGCATGGTAGCATACAGGTAGGCATGGTGGTGGAGAGATGTACATCTTGATCCTAAGGTAGACAGAAGAGTGGCTGCCACATACCTAAGAAAAGGGTCTCAAAGCCCAGCCCCACAGTGACACAATTCCTCCAGCAAGGCCACACCTCCAAACAATACCACTCCATATAGGACAACTATATTCAAACCTTTACACACATATATAGATGCAAGGACACAGAGACAGAAAATAGCCACATACATATACCTTAATAAATAAAGTAAATTTAATTTTCATATTATTTTTTAAGGTTCGTGGTGGATTGTTACACAGATATAGGTAACCAATAAAAAAATGTTATCTGCAAACTCTCATTTTTACAAAATTTTCTAGTTCAGGATTTATGGTTCTGAATCCCTTTCTCCTACTAAACTACTCACCAGTCTAATCAATTTCTTCATATATTCAGGTGATTGTACTATTTTGATGACCTTGCTTTTGAATTGCTTATATTACCACCTCCTATTTCATTTGGGTATTGATGTTCACACATTTTTGATACTGTTTGACCCTGTAAGAGCTTGGACAGACACACATCAGTATAGACTAATTTCAAGAAAGTCTAGTCATAGTCAAGAGAATTAACAATGTGACCTTTGGAGTTTCCTTCCAGGAGTCTGTTTCAGCAATTAATGTTTGCTCACCTGCTTCATGTAATCATTTAATGGTGCTAATTTAATATATCTTATAAAATATCAGAACCATCAAATCTCTTTATAGTGTTCTATGCTTACAAAAGCAGAAGCTTAAATCTTGGTTTCATAGGAATGAGTAATCCAAGTTTAGTAAGAAAAAGCAATCATTGTACATAGATTGTGAATTCCTAGGTAACTACACTTATTACTAAAATAATATCTATGTGACAATTATTGCATTTACAAGCATTAACAAATATATTCATTGATACAGGATCACCTTAACATGATTATCAAGAGTTTATGAGTAAATGTTACTTAATACATCATTGAGAACATTTTTTTCTCTAAGTTTTAGTTTAAAAAGGGTCATAGCAAAATTTGTGAATACCTCAATATTTTATTTCATCATTTCTCCTTGGAACATTTATTTAATAGGTAGTATGACAAGAATCACAAGGTTATACTATAAAGAGATATAGTAATTTGTCATTAGATTTCTACCTGTGCACTATAACATGAAGCCACCCTCACAAACACACACTTTCATCAGCCTTGGACATACACAATATTTTGAAGTATGGAATTTGTATTTATTTTAAACAAATGTTGCTGTAGTAGCACTCCATAAGTGAATAGAGAAATAGGTAAACAAATATAAAAATGAGATGTATTAGAATTGGTTTATAATATGTTTTGTGTAATGAAACAGTAGCTGTCTTCACATTAAAGACACCAAGTACACAGTAGTTACTACGCTCACAAGGATGAATATAATATATGTCTCATATATGATGCTAAAGACATGGAGGATTACCAGAGAGCCAATAATCTCTAGTCATTTATGGAAGATTAAAGAAGCTGAGTTACACAAGTGGACAACAGAGGCAGCTGCACCAATAAAAGTGGCATGGTAGCTGGCACATGAATTAGAGGAATAAACAACAAAAAGAAAAAAGAAAAGCCTCCTCCTTTGTACATTCATTAGTCTAACTGCTATCAGAAAATACTACTTAAATTTACGTTGGATTTCTCGCTATGAATTGAAGTGACTGAGAAAAATCCATTAACGTTATCTATAATGCTTATATCTTAGTTTATGTCAGATCCAACTACCTTACAGTAATGGTCAACCATAACAGATGATAAATCAAAAGTTTCATTTCAACCTAAAAGTTATCATAATATTCAGTATACATAGAATATAATGTCATAGCCCGTAAATGTATATGACCAAAACTTACTTTTCTAAGTTTTGTGAGTAAGCTCATTGGGACAGGAATAACTTATTGTGTCATTTTATAGTTTTTAACTGGAAGAGTTAGAAAACAATCCTGATTGTTTAATTTGTTGAATTTTAGGAAAGCCATTGCTCAAACTCTAATATTTTGGGAATGAATCAGTCCCAGACATGCTGGCAACATGAGACATTACCAGCAACAAGAGGCTGCCCACCTCTATCACTGCTATACTACTATACTCCTGTACTACTATAAACTTCTTGTTTCAGTTTGATTCATACCTGATAAAGCCTTAACAATTAAACACTGATGGTGACCAAAAGAAGGATCATATGATTAGAGTTATCATTGGAAATGAAGAGTAATTTCTATTTCTACTTTCTCAGCTGTATTACTGTAACTCTATTTACAATAATAGAAAAAGTAGAAGAAAGCTAAATTTTCTTCAACTGACAATAGACAATGAAAATATGATACATATCCAATATAGAATACTGCTCAGTTGTAAAGAAAATTTTCATTCTGAACTTTCAAGTAAATGAATAAAATTAGAGAAGATCCTATTGAAAGTTGGAACTCAAATCCCCAAAAATCAATTCTGTATTTTCTCTCATTGCAGTTTATAACTCCAAATCTTCACATGAGAAGAGATAGCCTTTAGTAACAACAAAAACAAAAAGTGTAAATAGCATGCTGGCAAGATAGGGGGATGGCAGATTAGGAACAATAGAAAGTGTGTCACATAAAATTTGATAATATTGCACAGATTGGGGAAAAGGGAAATAATTCTTCAGTTAAGGCCAAGGAAGTACATATACTAGGAGAGAGGCAGGTAAAGTAACACGTAGGATGTAGACCAGAAAAAGTCACGCTGTTGACTATTTATCTTTAAATAAGCACATATTCATTGTTTTAATGAACTTTTCTCAACTGAGATGACAATACTTCCTCTAAAAGCCAGAAACCATCTAACAAAAACCCCAATACCAGACCTGAGAAGCCCTATTTGAGTTGTTGGCCAGGGATATCCAGGAGACTCCCAAAACACACAGCCTATAGGTATTACCTCTGGTTATTCACCAGATGTAGAAGATAGGTTTCTATAGCTGAAGATAATATGCACATGAGAAACATGGATAAGAGATATATGAACTTAATGTGAACTGGATATCACATCCCTGAAAATTGGCTATCCTGGTAACTAAGAACATTCATGCTTACTAAGGATGTATTAACCAACAACCCTACTAATATATGATGCCTATAAACCACATCAATGGCCAGCATGACACAAAACCCCTAAGGGTACAATAGGATGTGCATATTTTGACCGTAACCACCAACTCTCATTGGACTTAAGACCTGATAAACAAGGATACCATAGTGGCTAGGTATCTACAGTGATAATGTTAAGATCATCTTTTGTCTATTTCTCTACCCTGATATAAATAGAAAAGATTGGTATTGGAAACCTGTCTCAATACTCAGTGCTAGTATTTGATATCAGTGAAGATATCGATACTGAAGAAAAACCTACAATAACACATTAGTTAAGTAGTTTAATGTTTAACAACAGTCTAAACATTTGTCCCTAGGCCCACAGAATATCGTAGTCTTAACCTTTCATTGTGGAAGATTATCTTTGCAATAGACAGTGATCCCTACAACAAACAACCAATCAAATTAGAAAGTGGTTGAGCCCAGTTCCAATATCTACAAACACTCCCTCAACTAAGATTCTGGAAATGATGTAGAAGAGAAACCAAAATGGTTGCTAGTGGCAGAAGACTACTGAATTTGGTTTGAGCCATGTTTTAAATGGCACCAGAAGCTAAACCCACAGTCTCACCAACCTAACTGCCCAAACATGAGGTGAAAAATGATGACATCAACATACGTACCAAAATGGATAGGAAAAACTCCAACAGGTCTTAACCCTTCACAAAGAACTGTAAGTAACTAAGAAATGTTGTAAGCTAGAGAAATTTTCTTCTCCCTAGAAGATCAAACTAATTAATTGTCCAGTTTCAGTTGTGTTCAGCTGTGAAAACTCATATGCAAAGAACATTAAACTTATATACAAGGAAATATATACCTATATATACATATAAATTGACATAATCATATATATATCTGTATACATACAGATACATATATGTATAGGATAACAAATTACAAAAAAAGAGGCCATAAATTTGAAAGAGAAAAGGTAAAAGGTGTTTTCAGGAAGAAAGGTATGGAAGAAATGTTGCAATTGTAATATAATACCAAAAAGAAAGAGAAGAAAGTAAAAAGTAGCTTTGAAAATCCCAAGTAGGCAATAATGAGGCATGAAATCCCTAAAGTATTCTGTACCCTGATATAAATAGAAAAAGTAATATGAAAAGAAGATAAGGCATTTCATAATAGTTTTATTTGTATTAGTATAGAGAGGATAGGAAACCATGTCTCATTTTCTTAGATGCCTTTTTGATAGATTAACTGTATATTCAACATCAGTATCTTTCTTTAATAAATAAAAGTCATTTTAAATAAAATGTTAGAATGAATTGCATAACCTTGATTAGAACAGAAAATAATCTTTAAAAGGAATGAAACTTTCAACACTACTTCACTAAAAGAAAAGAAAGCACAATTGACATTTGATTAGTTATCTATGATTATACCTGCTTTTCAAAGCTGGGCAATTTTTTTAATCTTAATTGTGGGAGGAAATATTAGTTGAGAAGAAATCAGTCAAAATCAATTTGAAATTTAATTGAAGTTCTATGAATCATTTAACATGTTACATAACTCCTCTTGGTACTGCTTCCTGAGTTCTGAATTTCTGCATCTGACTTTAAAATTTCTCTTAACTACCAGCTAAATTTGTCATGATTCTGCACACGTCTATCTCTATTTTCTTACAAAGGAAACACATGTGATAAGTAGGATACCATAGTGGCTAGGTGTCTACAGTGAGAACATTAAGATCACCTTTTGTCTATGATGAATTCTACCTTCAACAGGATGCTTAGGCCCTCTGTTTTTAGGGAATCATAGTCACAGTGAGAAGAGCTATCATGAAGATATAATCTACAGGAAGTTCCTGAAGTAGCTAGCATATAAAAACCTGTATAAACAATTGCTTCTAGGTCAAAGAAACAGAATGGGGAATAATTAACTAGTAAGTGGATATTTTATGCTTACCTGAAAAAAAAATCACTCACTGTTCTTGCAACTTGAGATAACTGGTATACTATTCCACTACTATCTCAATTTGACTTTGAAATAAAATCATGTCACTTTTTTATTTCATAATATCTTAATAAAAAGTTCATGGTTAGGTTGGTTTGGCAGGTATCTGTTTTATAGTCCATCAATGTTTTGTCTTTTATACTCTCTGATACTTAAACAATTATTTATAAACAACAGAGTTAATCTTTGCTATTCTCTAAAGACTTGGATTCAATAATTAAGGTTTCCACAATCCTTCAGGCCTTTCCCAATCATTGAAACAGAATACCATCTACAGACTCACTTCTTCCTTTTCCATGCTTTCTGTGGGTCCCTCAGATCATCTACTCCTGGAATCCAACCCCTACACATCCCTGTATCTCAGTGTCCAGTTCCAAAGGACAGCCCAAACACAAACACAGGCCAGACCTGCCAGAATACCAAGTAGCCTACTTATAGACCTTTTCTGTTCTGTTTCTTCTGCAGACCAAACCTCTTAGACTTCTCTCTAGAACTACTGAAATAGAACACAAGCTGCATTTTACCTTCTCTTTTTCTCTATGCCTCTTGTGGATACCAAAGACCATCCCTACATGTATCCCCTACCTTCAACATCAACAGGCATTCCCTGTGGACATGCAAGCCAGCTAATCAGGCCAGACACAGGCAACACACAGGAACCACACTTTCTGGAAATACAGATAGGAGACAAAAACCAAAGAATAAAAGACCCAACCAAAACTGACCAAATGAGAAATCAGTCCTTAGACCTATAATCACTCCAAACCCAAATGAATAGAATAGATGCCAAAGTAAAAATATATTGCATAAGAGCTAGGACAATGCATCTGTACTAGAGCACAGATATCCAATCAAAGTAGGCAATGAATCATCCAACATAGCAGAAGAGCACAAAATAATAATAATAATAATAATAATAATAATAATAATAATAAATAAGTCCTTAAATAAATTATATAAAGATAGTAGAAGTCATTAAAAATGATGAATAAATACATTAAAATGCAAGAAAATACAGATAAATATTTAAAAGAAATGGCTAAAACAGTTCAGTTCATGACCTAAGAGTAGAAAACATAAACTGAGGAAATTCTGGAAAAGAAAAGTTAGGAATTTAAACAGGAACAGAAAAGGAACCTTCACCAAAGGAATAAAAGAGATAGAAGAGAGAATCCCAGTCATTAAAGAAAGGATAGATTGATACTGTAAAATCTTGTAACCCCAACAAATTAGAAATCAAAAAAGGGTAATTTTCCAGAGAGGTAGATTTTACTAAAGTAAATAGATAGGAATAACTTAAATAGACCTACAACTACCACTGAAATAAATACAATCATTTAAAGATCTCCCAACTCAAATTCCTTAGACCAGAACATTTTAGTACAGAATTATACCAGACTTTCACAAAAGAGCTAAAGTCAATATTAACCAAATAGTTCTTCAAAATATTGACAGAAGAAACACGATCCAATTTACTTTCGGAAGCCCTAACTACACTAATGCCCAAACCACATAAAGAGTCAACAAAAGAGAAAGAGGAAGATTTACACACCAATTTCCCTTATGAGCATGCAAAAATAATCAATAAAATATTTCCAAACCAAATCCAAGAACATATCAAAAAGGTAATTCACCATGATCAAGTATGCATCATTCTGTAGATGCAGGGGTGGTTCAAAATAAGAAAATCAGTAAAGATAATTTACCTTACAAACAAACAGAAAAAAAATGACCATTTTTTTAAGATGTAGGAAAGACCTCGGAAAACATATAACATCCCTTCAGTTTGTAGAGATTTGTGGGGCCACTTCAAAAAACTTGAATCAGGACAAAGAAGTAAACTTCTATGGGAATCTTGCTTTGGGCTTGGACCCAGGAAATAAACATTTAAGATTATTTACATTTGAACTAATGCAAAGCTCAGAGCCAGTTCATCTGAGCAATGTGTGGCATTCTTCCTTATCTTGGTCATCCTGATTAGCCCCTGAAAAAGCTGTTTAAGGGATTTTGCTTATGACTTTGCTTGTTCTTTGACTATTTGTGTATTGCTTTGCATGTTCCTTGACCAAAAACTGATCTTATTATTTGCATGTACTTAAAGTGGTACAAAATCAGACTGGGTTTCATTTACCATCCTGGGTGCCTGGGATTTTGTTTATTTTTATTGTGTTTTGTTTTGTTGTATTTGAATGTTGTCTCTTGTAGATGTGTTGTTTTCTGAAAGAAGACAGAGAAGGAGTTAATCCAGAGGAAAGGGGAAGTGTTGGCTAGCTGGGAAAAATGAAATACATGGAGGCAGGGGGAGAGGGGAGGGGCTGAAGGTCTTTGCAGAGGGGGGAAATTGGGAAAGGTTTACCATGGTAATGTAAATGAAGATGATAGTCAATTAAAAAAAAAGGTATTAACCGAGCAGCAGTGAAACACACACACACAAAAAAATCTATTCTCAAGAAAAAGAGAAAAGGAAAAATTATCTGAATAATATTGATATTGTTTTAACTCCCATTGTAGTAAAATTGTTACTATTTCAAGTTATTTAATTATTTTTCTTTATCAGGCAATGACAGTTTCATATAGCTTTCTCTAGACAATTCTAATAGAAAGTTTAGAAGTAATGTTGGCATTATGAATTATGTCAAGTAAAGGATCGATAATCGCTTGTCTGTTGCTACTTTGTCACCAAGGAACAGAAGAGGTGTTAGAAGGCTGATTATTTTTGGTTGTGATTTCGCTCTCCCTTATCTTACAGTATTTACTGAGCAATTGAAAGATGACAGGTAATATTCTGTTTTCTGTGAGTAAAATAGTGAGCTTGAGGGACAGATTTTGTGCTTTTATGGTACCTACATGTAAACAAAGATTATAAAATAGTTAAAAATATGATTAAAGATAGTGAGTTGCCTACAACTTGCTTTGGTTATGATGTTTTATCAAAGAAATAGAAGGACAACTAAGTATAAAATGATAGTGACTTGGAATTTGCAGTAGGTCAGAGAAACCCTCCTCAGAAGTTCATATTTCATCTCAGATGTAAATAAGACCTTGGGGCTCCATGGCAAGAAAGGTTTAACAGGTAAAAACCTGTCTAGATTTCTAGTCAGAAATTAAGGGATTATATTTGCAAAGTCGAGAAAATTTGGTTAAGATGAAATACAATGATAAGATAAAAAAGTCAGATGGGAGGACAATCTGACATCTTTGCATATGGATGATTACATTACAACCTTTAAGGACAGTGGATTTTATTCTAAGTGCAATTGATAACTGAAGTGTATTATGGAGGAGCATGATATTGCTTTATGCAAACTTATAAAAAAGTCATTTAAGCTTTTACAGGATTTGAATATCCTGTCAGTGTTGTATGGAAGCCTACAATTACACTGTTATCAAAGTATGATCAAATTATATCTGATCAAATTGATAGCATTTTCTGAATTCAAAGGGATTTTATTCTAACAGAACATCCTATGTCTTCTGTATGGGAGGATCTCTTATTCTGGATCTGTTTCTGCCTCATCTCCATGATTTCCACTTTTGCTTATATCCTTAGTAGTAAAACTGGTCATGTTTTCTAATAGCCATATAATGATAAGATGATTTATTTATAAACACAATGAATATTACCAAAGTACTATACACAATAAAAGTTTTGATACATAGGGTGAAAACCAAATGAATTAATCTGCGAAATATAGCAATTTATTTGAAAAATCACCTGTAAATAAGTCATTATATTGTAGAAATATGCAAGATTTATTTACCTGCTTCTTAGGAAAATAGAAATATTCTTGGAGTTCAGCATTCATGGGGACACTTTGTTAGGCCTGAGAGATGAATAGGCAAGGGTTGGTAAATGTAACAAAAAACTGCATAAAAGAAATATCACTTATCCAAGATTACAGCTTGGCCCATTTGGCTGCAGCTAATAATGAACAAAGTGGCATGAAAATAACAGTAGGAATTTACAATATAATGGTCCTTCTGCCTTCATGTTCCAGTGCTGAGCTGTTACATGTGCACCAAACACTGTATTTGGTTTGAAAAGTACAGAAGATAAAATACAGTTGCTTTTGAATACTTGGCAAACACTACCAACTGAGCTATATCCTCAAGCCCTCTTCCTCCTTTTCAAATGAATATGTTTTGTTATTCTAGAAGTAGCTATGCTTCCTTCTACTTTATTTTTTGAAACATCTGAGTTAAAGTAACTTGAAATTCTGCTTTTACCAAGGCATACTTCTTTTACTTAACATGAGGTGTGGCTCTTCTTTGGTCCTTCCAATTGACAGGGGACCCCTGTTCCCCTATGTGGAGTAACTTTCCTTCACTTTCTCTAAATCATGTGCTAAGTATCTGCTCTTCATATCTATATTGTTTTCCTAGTACTTCTATGTAAAATTTATTCAAGTCCAAGGACTTCATATTACCATATGCACTGAATTTAATAGAAGATAATGTGGGAAATGAACTTAGTGATGTTGATAAAATAGAATGAATTATTGTAAATGATATTGTAATACCTGCTCATGGGTGCTAATTTGCTAGCAATATCAGATATAGTAAAGGATTTTTTTTTAGCTTCCTTACAATGAACAAGGTAAACACTTAAAACTTTGAGGTTGCTTTCACAATCAGGATAAACATTATATCATCTGTTTTATAATTATCTTAGTTGTGATTATTGCAGCCATGATCGTGACCATCATCATTATCATAAAATCAAAGTTTAAACCCACCTTTGTTATTTAATGTGATTCTATGGAAATTCATTTTATAGAATAACAGAACCAAAGCATGTTTTTAACAAATAAAAAGGATTAATGATTAGATAAAAGGGAAAGAAATGTGAGTCTGTAAAATTTATTCATAGTTTGAAATATAATGTGCAAACTTTGCTTTGAAAGGAAGCAATAAAATTTGCATTTTTAAATTTATACCTAGTTTGACACCCTTTTGGCCAAAACAGGAACAGCTGCTGTCAGTGGTAGTAATTGTAGTACTTAAGTAATATTGTAATAGAGTTGACTGAATGCTAGTATATTCTCAACAATCATTTTACAAGGCAATCATTATTTTTAAATATTTGTCCTTTATCTGTAAAACATAACCCTAGCAACTTATAGAACTTCACATAATATCTCAACATGATGTTAGTATTTCATTCAGACCTTATTTATTATATATGTGGAAAATGATCTACCCGCAGAACAGTTAAACAATATAATATGAACGCACACCAAATCTGTGATGCATTATTATGGTCTTTTTTATTTCTCTTCACATAAAAAAATAATTAGGATTTTACTTTGGTAAAAAGCAGCAACTGTTCAAAATATCACTGAAGGTACTCAAATTTGTATTCTGTATTGTATTATGTGTATACATTAAATTGCAACAGATTAAGGAGAACATCATGCATGCATTTTGCATAGCATAAAAATGATGTTTCATGTATTTTATAGATATAGGGATGATGCGACATGCAAGTCACTGATCTACTTCAGGATTTGTTAATGATAGGAACCAGTGCTTTGCAAAGATTTTGTTTGAAGTACATCCAAAAAACTTCATTTATTAATTTTAAATATAGTACATTCTTTCAAAGCAAAATAATTGTATATTTACCTCTTTTCTTCCTTTCTGTTGATTTTATTCCTTAAATAAGACGATTAGCATTTAATATTTTTATTTGTTCATGTATATTTGGAATAATTTGAAATCTTCATTCATTTATGTAGTTCTTCACTTTACTTCCTGATAGCAGCCAACCGTCTGCTCCTAGCCAACTTCATACATTCCCTCCTCCCATCCCAAAACTCTTCTTTTCTGAGAAGGAGATGGCCTGATTGGTATCCCACAACCTTGGGACATAAAGGTACTGCAAGTTCAAAGAAATCCTCTCCCACTAAGGCTAGATAAGATAGTCCAGTTAGGAGGACGGGATCTACAGACAAGCACCAGATTCAGAGACACAGCCCACTTCAGTTGTTGGGGGACCCAAATAAAGACTGAGCTGCACATCTGATACATATTTGCAGGAGGTGGGGCTAGGTCCAGCCCCAATATGCTCTTTGGTATTGTGAGCCAATTTCTGGTAGCCACCAAGAGTCCCAGGTTAGTTGACTCAGATGTTCTTCATGTGAAGATTTTATTCCCTCTGGGTCCATCAATTCTTTCCTCAACACTTCTACAAGATTTACAGAGCTCCATACAATGTCTGTCTGTGGATCTCTGCATCTGTTTATGTCTGCTGCTAGATGGAGCTTCTCAGAGGGCAGTTATGTGAGGCTTCTCTCTACAAGCATAGCAAAGTATTATTAATAGTGGAAAGGATTAATGTGTGTCCTTGGACTGAATCTCAAGTAGGACTGCTCATTGTTTGGCCATTCCCTAAATAAGATTCACCTCTTAACAAATATTGCTGGATACATTATGATTAAACATGTATTTTTTTCAAATTAACATAGCTTCATGGAGATGATTAAAATTTCTGTCAATTGTGTACAATCAGGTGTAGAAAGTTGATAAAGCAATAACTGAAATCCTAAGTGAATGTTTATTTTCAATTTGGTAAAAACAGTTGAAAACTCCCACAACCAACAAGTCCATAGGGAATTTGTAAAGCTGCTATGCATATGGGCCATGCTCAGGAGACATGGCAAAACTTTCCCCAGGAATCAGATTATGAGTGTTTGTGGATGATTGTTCAGTATATACAAAGACTGACAATTGCATATTCTTCTTCCTCCTGAATGTTTACAGTCCGATACTGCTTGCTTACAAAGATATCCTATGAAGAATAACTAACCATTCACTCTGTGATGTATCTAACTGAAGCAGAGCTTCTTGGTTTTGGTTGCTAGATCACCTTACATGATCTCATCTTCATTGTTGTGTGTCTTCCCTTTCTTCACCTCTACCTTCCTAGCCACAAATTAAGGACCCAAGTTGTAGGGGTCAAGGTATCCAAAATCAACATTTAATTTTTGCTTCTTTGTTTGCTTTATATTAATGAGATATTTATCTTTTCTATGACTGACTTGATACTAAAGACATTTTGAAAATCCACTATCACAAAATAGTCTAAGGAAGGACATTTCTGCTCTATTTTGTTCATGAACAACATTTTGTAAATAATTATGCAAATTTATGAACTAAGTGAAAGATAAAGACAAACTGTGGCATTTGTCAGTAATGGCAGTCTTCCCTATGTCATAGTGAAAGCATACTTACTGTTAATTTTGTTGTACAATAACAAGATGGCATTGAATGCATGCACCAAACTCTAGATTTAGACTTAAATTTGGTATAACTAGAAAACTGATAAATTATTTACTAAATGGAGGGAAAACTAATAAATTAGTAGAAAAACATAAATTATTTACTAAATGGAGGGGATTAAAAATTTCACTTTTGCCTTCTGGCTTTTGGAAGTCATTATAGAAGGTGAATTGGTATGTAGGTGTAGAAGCACACTGATCTGGATCACTTATTGTAAAGATAGGCAAGTGTAACATTTCTGAATAAGACTGCAGAGAATAGCTACAATACAATAAAGTTCAACTTCAAAGGCAGCCTGTAGTCAGAAGTTCCTTTCTTCTGATGATCATTATTAGGGTTTTCAACTAATTGAATACAACCTTTATATATTAGGGAAGACAAGTTACTTAACTGAAGGTTTATTGGTTTAATTGTTTCTATCATACATAAATACATATTCTAGATAACTAGAATAGTGTTACAAAATAACTGAACTGTAGTCAATGTAAATTGATACATAAAATTAATTACACATGGCATATTACTTAAATCTTAAAAGTACATAAAAAATGACAAAGTAGACAAAGAAATAAGAAATGATACTAAATATGTATGAGTTGTTTTTATTTTAAGTTTAGTTATGTTTACTATTTTACACTTTAATTTATATTCAATACTTCATGAATAAAGGTAATGAAAGTATACATAAATGCCAAAAAATGTACAAATATTTCATATTATATTAACTACTGTATCTTTTCTTTTCCTAAAGTCCTACAAATAAAACGACAAAATTTGTAAAATAACCCAGATAGTACATATGTACATACTATAGGCAAAGGAAGACAGTTACTTTCTATGAATCCCATAATTTAGATAGTAATGTATACTATTTTCAAAAGACTATTATGAATCCTCTGTATTTACAATTTAATTGGAAAATTTCAAAAGTCTGCTCTTGTACTATACTTATTATAACACTGTGTAAAAGAGAACTGTAAAATAAAATATTTCAGATGTTAAACTCAAATGAACATAGTACAATGAGAGAACTTATCTTCACAGACTGTACTTTTCTGAATGGTTTCCAAACTTTGTGGATGAAAATCTCCATTCATATTTCACCATTCTTCACTGCAATGTGTATTATTTGTGTCAGTTTTGTTTACATTGTCGAATACAGTTGAAAAATACCCATATGTGTTCCCTGTTAAAGTGAAAATTAATATTGAGAAAAGTGAAAAACATATTTGATTTATTTATTCACTTAAAGTGTAGACTATGTCAAACATTCCTGTTACTGACATATGTAGATATGCTAACATTGGAAAAACCATCATCATAGTAATGTATATCTTCATTAATAAGGAGATGTGAGAGAAAGATAAAGTAAGTACTTGATGCATGTATATGATATCTTTTTTATTTTATGGTTTTTACAGGTAACAAATTTGGTCAATTATTAAATGTGTTAAAAAATATCAGCTTGCAATCACACCAAGAGTAGAGGAATGTTCCTCTTTCTTCATATGCTCAGCAAGCATCTGTTGTCACCTAAGTTTTTATCATAGCCATTATGATGGGTATGAATGAGGTAGAATCTCAGGGTAGTTTTGATTTGCATTTTCCTGCTGAACAAGGATTTTGAACATTTCTTTTTTTATTGGATATTTTAATTATTTGTACTTCAAATGTTATCCCCTTTCCAGGTTTCCCCTCCAGAAACCCCCATCCTTTCCCCACTCCACATACTACTATGAGGGTGCTCCCCCACCCACTCACAATGCACCACCCTGGCATTCTCCTACACTGGGGCATGAAGTCTTCACAAGATCAAGGGCTTCTCCTCCTATTGATTCCTAACAAGGCCATCCTCAGCTTCATAAGCAGCAGGAGCCATGAGTCTCTGCTTGTGTACTCTTTGGTTAGTGGTTTAGTCCCTGGGAACTTTGGTTGATTGATATTATTGATCCTCCTATGGTGTTGCAAATTCCTTCAGATTCTTCAGTCCTCTAACTCCTCCATTGGGAACTCTGTGCTCAGTCCAATGGTTGGCAGAGTCTTTCATTAGATAGCTATATCAAGCTCCTATCAGCAAGCACTTAGCTTTTGCAATAGTATCTGGGTTTGATGTCTGTATTTCTTTAGTTTCTTCTCAGCCATTCAATATTCATCACTTGACAATTCTTTATCTCCTTACCCCATTTTTTCATAGGGTTATTTGTTTTCCTGGAGTCAAAATTTTTGAGTACTTTGTATATATTAGATATTAGCCCTCTATCAGATGTAGGATTGGTAAAGATCTTCTCCCAATCTGTTGGTTGCTGTTTTGTTCTATTGATAGTGTTCTATGCCTTACAAAAGCTTCAAAATTTTATGAGGTTCCATTTGTCAATTCTTAATCTTAGAGCAAAAGCTACTGGTGTTCTGTGCAGAAAATTTCCCCCTATGCTCATGTGCTCTAGACTCATCCCCACATTCTTTTATATTAGTTTCAGTGAATCTAGTTTTATGTAGAGGTCCTTGATATACTTGGACTTGGGATTTGTATGAGGATATAAGAATGGATCAATTTGCATTCTTCTACAAAATGACTGTCAGTTGAAGCAGCACCATTTGTTGAAAATGATATATTTTTTCCACTGGATGGTTTTAGCTCCTTTGTCAAAAATCAACTGACTATAGATGTATGAGTTCATTTCTTGGACTTCTATTCCATTGATCTACCTGCCTACTTCTGCATCAATCTCATGCAAGTTTTTTTTTCCTTTTTTAATCATGATTGCCCTGTAATACAACTTGAGGTCAGGGATGGTCATTCCCCAGAAGTTCTTTAATTGTTAAGAATAGTTTTCGCTATCCTTGGTTTTTTGTTGTTACAAATGAATTTGAAAACTTGTTCTTTCTCTCTGTGTGATGAAATTCCAGATACCAGTAAAGCAAGAGGCTCCCAGGGCCCAAAAAGTTGAGATTAGCTAAAATGCCCAACAAAGGGGAGAGAGAACCTATAGAGACCATATCCAGAGGTTAGGCAGAGCCACTGATTGAGGGATGGGGCCACACACTCATCTTCAAATTTTTAAAACCAGAATTTCTCCCATCTAAAGAAAATGCAGGGACAAAGTACAGAGCAGAGTCTGAAGGAAAGACCAACCCAAGGCTACCCCACCCGGGGATCCATCCTATATACATCAAATTCAGAGCCTACTGTGGATGCCAAGAAGTACTTGCTGACAGGAGACTGATATAACTATCTCCGGAAAGGCTTTGATAGAGGCTGACAGATAATGATGGAGATGCTCGCAGCCATCCATTGGACTGAACACAGGGACCCCAATGGAGAAGTTAGGGAAAGGACTGAAGGAGTAAAGAGGTTTGAAACCCCATAGGAAGAACAACAATATCAACCAACCAGACCCCACCCAGAGCTTCCAGGGACTAAACCACCAGCCAAAGAATTCACATGGAGTGACCCATGGCTCCAGCTGCATATGTAGCAGAGGATGGCCTTATCTGTCATCAGTGGGTAAAGAGTCCCTTGGTTCTCTGAAGGCATGATGCCCTAGTATAGGTGAATACCAGGGTGGTGAGGTGTGATTGGCTGGATGGGGGAATACCCTTATAGAAGCAGGGAGAGTGGGGATGAATGGGGTGTTTGTGGATAAAAAAATCAGGAAAATGGATAATATTTGAAATGTAAATAAATAAAATATCCAATAAAAGTATATAAATAAATAAGATGTTAGTGGAACTTTTGAGAATATTTAAATTTGTCTATATTTTTAAAATAATAGAAAATTTATTTTTTAAAATAGAAAGTTATAATGGAACATTTTTGTTTAATATTCACTAGTCATCTCTAAGATGATATTTATGACTAGGAAATTTTCTCATCTATTCTATAGGATGGGAAAAACGGAATTGGAGAACTTCCTAAACTTTCCTTCTCAGTTTGCTTACGCTATTGAGGTTCAGTGATGAACTCAGACTAAGATAATACAATCCATGTGCAAGCAAAGGCAGGATACTTCCTCTCTGACACTATGAAGACAGAGAGCACATCTTCAAAGGTAGCTCTGCACCTTCTGGCATGTCAATATGGTTCTCGGCTACAAAGGAGACTGTTCCTTAGTTTGAAATATCAAGCCTTTATTTGCATATCTAAGAAAAGTCAGTGTCTGCTAATCCACTTATGAGTGTGTTTATATTTGTGTATTTGTGTCTCTGTGCCTGTATATGCATGTCTTTGTATGTGTCTGTTCATGTATATGTATGTATGTGTGTCTGTGTGTGTCTGTGTGTGTATGTATCTTTGTCTGTGCCTGTTTGTCTGTGTCTCTTGATGTGCATGTGTGTATCTGTGTTTGTGTTTCTATATGTCTATGTCTGATTATGTATACGTGCTTGTGTGTATGTATGTGGATATCCGTTTCTTTGTGAATTATGTATGTTTGTGTGTCTGGGTATGTTTTGTGTATGTGTGCATGTCTTTATAAGTTTGTTCATATGTGTATGTGTTATTTGCTACATGAGGGTCATTTATTTTCTCTATTTTTCTCAAAATAATAATATCCCTATTGTTTATTTGGAAATTTCAAACAATGCTCCCTGATCACAGTTGTTGTTTCCCATTCTTCCCAGGTCCATAGTCCTATCTTTGTACTTTCTTGGTCTAAAGGAAGGAAGAAAGGAAGGAAGAAAGGAAGGAAGACCAAGTCCAATTTATATTGCCCATAGACTCATTGGACAATGCATGTCTATGTATGTGTCTGTTCATGTGCTTGTGTATGTATGTGTGTGTATCTGTGTGTTATGTATATCTGTGTCTGTGCCTGTCTGTGTCTCTTGATATGTGTGTCTGTATCTGTGTTTGTTCATCTATATGTCTGTAGCCAGACCCTTAAAGAAAACCAAGTCCTTACCAACTTCAATGTCTTTGTCTCAGTTTTTGAGGACTTTCTTCAATGGCTTCCTGTCTGGACTGTTTCCATTTGGTACAGAAAAGCTTTTGATGTTGCTTATTCTCAACTATGAGTCTGCAGGCATCCATATGACTGCACAAGAAGCTTTTTTGCCCTTAATAGGCATAGCAAAAGGGATCATGGACTTCCACATGGCTTTTGGCAGGAGCACAGACAATGGACACTCATGTGGCCTTCAGTGCCAGAAAGAACCAGATATCAACATGGTCTTCTGGAAAAGTGCTGATCATGAACATCAACATAGCCTCCAGCAGGAACACAGACCTCAAATATCAACATGGCCTCAGGAGGCAGTTCAGACCAGGGACATTAACATGGCTGCTGGCAGTAACTTGGACCACAGACATCTTCATATCCTCCAGTGGCTTCACAGATAATGGGCGTCAACAAAGTCTGTAGTAGCATCATGGACCACATACACTGACATGTTTTTGTTTTTGTTTTTTGTTGCGATTGTTGTTATTGTTGCTGTTTATTTTTTTGTTTTGTGGAGACTTTATCCAAAAAATAAATAGTTTTTTAACTTGGATGTCTTGTTGCTAAGAGCCAGGGTGACCTAGTATCTGCCTGTTCCAGCTCCAGGGCACTGAATATAACCCTGGCCTCCCTACTCATAAACCACATGTTCTTTTGTTTATCAAAGCAATGCTCCCAACCTGTCTTCCCTTCCACATCTCTAGTTCTGCCTCTCAAGCACACAAAGTTCCATTTTGTGACCTTTCTCACCTCTCTCTCACATATTTATTTATTAAAGTGACATTGGAAACTGCTGTATTTTACAGGCTATAACTGTTTGCCCAAATAGCTTTATATACAAATAATTCGTGCTATGAGTCATTTTCCTGGTTCCAGGTTTTTGGTAAAATCTCCTACTATTGATGACAGATAATATCCTATTTTTGCCCAGAGTTGTCATGATCTTTGGCAACATAACATGTCCAGGGTCAGGATTCATGTGTATTTTGGGCTGCTAAGCACCTCTCATGAAAATCCTGCTTGCTATCTTAGGGTCATATGGAAGTCTGCACTCTCCTTCCCCCAGCAAGGGTAGCAGCCATGAAAGCTCTGTGCTGCATCTACTCATGAAATCACCCTAGGTCTCACAGGCTCCGCTGAGGGTCTCCATGGTCTGGCTCGTGCCAGCTGCCACCAAGTCTTCTTGAATTAGTCTAAAGTGTCATTTTTTGAGAAATAAATAAGTAGAAATCACTTTGATAGTAGATACGGGAAGGGGCTTGGAAATAATAGGTCTATGAAACAGTAACAAATGCTTAAATGTGGAAGCAAAAATTCATAAGCAGAATACAATGTAACAATGAAGGAGTTCAACTTTGTGCCTATGCACATCTCTGTACGGAAGTAGTAACATCAGCTTTACACTATTAATACAGAACATACAAAATTATCAACTTATAAAGAAATTTTGTTAGAATCATAGAATTCTAAGTACCAGATTATAATAGTTTGGATTTAGGCATGTGGCAAGCTATCACAAAAGGTGTGATCATATGATATACAAAAGCACTGACATCATGAGAAGGAAGCAAAGGAAGAGAATATGCCAGGCTCCGAAGCTCTCCCTCAATGGTATCTCCTAGAAGCCTGAGGAACCTCACATTAGACTACATCCTTGGAATTATCCACAATTTCCAAACAGGGACATTCTTTTTTTTTATTCTTATTTTTCATTTTTTTAATTTTCTATATCCTTTGTTTACATTCCAAAGGTTTTCCCCTTTCCCAGTTTCCCCTTCACCCTATGTCCCATAAGTCCTCTCCCCCCCCCCCCCGCCGCTGATGAACACATTTTAACCTATTGACTTTCACAGATATTCAAGCTATATCTGCAATAGTGCAGTAAAATTTAGAAGGGAAGATTTTAAAAGCATAGGTTTCAATTCTTTCTAAAAGATAGAAGATTTACTTTAATCACATGAGGAAGATTAATTATGGAGACAGTATTTATGACATAAGATTAACATAGTTAAAATTGATGTCTGTGCATAATTTATAGTTATTTCCACTATATTGTGGAGTTTTGTCTAAACACAGCATTCATTCTTGAGCATATGCATAAGTATGTACATCTCTGTGGTTTTCCTTTAGGGGCTGATGAAGTCATAGTATTGCCATCAATTATTGAATAACTCATTGATTCTTGTTTAACCATTATTATTACTTTGATAGTGGTTAAAAGTATATTTTATTTCATAATTTCTCTTTTCTGTGTCATATATTTTGAAATTCCTAGGTATTTTTATTTGAGAAAATATGCGATGAGAAGACTTACTATGAATCTCCGACTTGTGTGTGCTTGGTTAAGATGATAAAGCCATGTGAATGGCAGTTTTGTCAGCTGTAAAATGAAGGGGTTAGACAAATGGAACAGAAATATTTTTCCAACATTAACATTCTAGCACCGAGTTATAGAATGAGTTCTTTTTATCCAGGATGTTCATGGGATAAATAATTTCTTTCATTTTACACCTAATAACATTTCCTATTTCAGAAAACTAAGAGGAGCAATCCAGTCCATCTGAAAAATTAATGACATAATTTGGGGCATAAAATTACTATGGAATGAGTTGACAATCTGTAATTGACATTTTTAACTGTTGCATACTCTTCTAATATTACTTTTTAATAAATATGTTTAGGAAATATTTTATGAATCTTATGAAAAGAATATGCAGGAACTGGTCATTTGTTCAGTTTTGTGGGTAGGTATTTTGGTGTCAACTCAAGCTTAATTTTAATCTCCTAATTTTCTATATAAATGTCAAATAAGATCTTTATCAGGAAACTTCAATTAATGAATTGCAGAGTTTTAGATACAACCATTAGGCTTGATACTGACAAAAGCTCTATATTAAATTAAGTTCACTTTAATATCCATATTTTATCAGATATAAAATGACTTAAAATCCTCTTCTGTTGAAAGAGTAAGATGTTTTTTTCTACTAACTTCCTTAACTTTCTATGTACTCTATCAAGGAAAGTTTATCTGAAGTATTTGTTTCTGTGTAGTGACTCTATAGATTAGAAGGCTGAAATATGGATTCCCAAATTCAGGATGTATTTGAAGTAGTTTTGTAAGGTTATTTAACAGAGAATAGTTACTATCTTAATGTTTCTGGTAACTGTAGGTCTCCCTCGTAGGTTGTGATGTACTAGTCTGCTTCTATTTTAAAAATTGAGAGATAAACTACATTCATTCCTGTTGAAGATTAAACCTTGGAT
Organism: Apodemus agrarius; assembly: GCA_964023405.1. Classification (NCBI taxonomy): domain Eukaryota; kingdom Metazoa; phylum Chordata; class Mammalia; order Rodentia; family Muridae; genus Apodemus; species Apodemus agrarius. The sequence goes on from OZ030008.1 coordinate 83,129,975, forward strand.
TCTCAAAGATTGGGTTATAACTCACCTATGAACCTTAACTACCAGTGACTCTGTACTGCCAGTTTCAGAAAAAGATAACCATATCTTTGTTTCAAAAAGTTGTCATGACTATCTTGCAGACCTACCTCTGTTTTAAAGGTTATCATAAAGCTTTGACCTGATGCTATGACTACCTTGTTCTGTTGTAATTCTATAATCCTGCCTATATGCCTGTCAAATCCCCATTTTGAAGTCACTACCTAGAGCTATTAAAACAAAACAAAACAAAACAAAACAATCTTGTCTTCCACATGTCCTATGTGACTCTCTTATACCCTGCTTTAGTGAGACTTTTAGGATTCTGTCTAAACTCTACCCCACAGTTACCTGGCAACAGCCAGGTATGCCCCTCCCCACAGTTTTCTGGCAACAGCCATGCAGTCCTGACCCACTATTAAAGGAGTTTCTTGCCCTCTCTCTCTTATCTTTTACTTTCTTCCACACTTGGGCTCCTCTCTCTCCCTTCCCTTCCCCCCTTTCTCCACATGGCCATAGTCTGCCTCTACTTCTCTACTCTCTTCTTTTCTTTGCCTTTCTCTGCTTTCAACTACCCTCTTAACCACCCTCCCCATGCCCTGAATAAACACTATTCTATACTTTACTCTCCTGTAGCTAGTCCCTCAGGGGGAAGATGCCTTGGCATGAGCCTGCTGAGGCACCCCCTTCCTCCACCCCTCACCATACCCTATAGAACATATTCTTTTACTTCTTTATATTTTTATAATCACAACAGAGACAGCCTATGTGCATATGCAAAAAAGCTAACTTTAATTAATTGTTTGCTCTATGTAACTTGGGCATGATGATTTGGGTCAGTGATATTTTTCCTCATATCTTTGAGATTAACAGTTGCCAGATAATAACAGAAAAATAGGAGTACTCTCTCAGGAATTTTGATCTCATTTATGAAAATATTTAAGAATAATTACAAGTGAAATCTCAATAAAATCTTAGATTTTAAAGAAAAGCATAATTAGTCAGGCAAACTACACTTCATCAGCTCCACAGAGGAGAATGGAGAAGCAAAGCAAAAGGAAGCCCTATCCTTTTAGTTTCAGAAATTTAAGAATGAATGCCTGATATTTGATTGTAGGTCTCTGCATCTGCTCTTATAAGTGGTTGGACGAAGTTTCTCATGAGGTTTATGCTAGGTTTCAGTGTTAAAATTAATCACTAAAAGATTTATAAGTGAGTAATTGCCAAATTATTCTGCAGAGAACATAAATTGCAACAGATTTAACACAAGAGGTTTATTGGGGTAAGAGCACAAAGGCCATCTTGGAGTATAAAGATGGAGAGATAAAGACAGATAGACAGGGGAAATGAGACAGGAAAGAAAGAGAGTAAAATGGGGGAGGGAGAGAGAGCCGTGAGTTGAAGGGGACCTTTTCAAGGGTGAATGTGTCAAATGGGTAAATAACAATTGTTGGTGACTGTGGAAATGGACCACACCTAGAAGTGCCAGGTGGTTATTTATAAGAGCTACTGCCTCTGAGTTGCTAGAAGGCAAACTGGCAGAACAACCGATTTAAAAAAATCCAGTCCATAAGTCTAGCAGAAAATCATTAGGAATCATAAAATGATTTTTTTTCAGTTGTCTTGACTCTATCCTAAGTCTGAATTATCCAGCTTTTGGTTCCTATCGATCCAGGCAGTGTCAGACATGGGGTCCCATTCATGGCCTAGGTCACAAGTTAAACCAGTTACTGGTTTACCACTCCACAAATTCTGTTCCACTTTTATCCCAGTACTTCTTTTTTTTTTTAAATTCAATTATGTTCTTTAGTTAGGAAGCCTTAGAAACTGAGAGAAAATTCAAAACAATCTACCACATTGTTATTGCGTTTTTCACATAAGCTTCCAATCTTTTATACAACAATTTCATTTACAATAATTTATGAGACAATATAATATTTATCAGTAAGTCAGTAATGAGCAATATTATTTCAAACAATTAGAAAAGAAGTACTTTATATGGTCAATGAGCTCTGTGAGCTTCCCAATAAATTCCAATTCCTAGCTTGGGGTGTCCTCTCTTCCCTTATATGTGGCTAGGAATTATTAATCTGTTTCTCGCCAATGAATGGCAAAAAGTAAAGGATTTTTGAAATACTGTAAAAGTCTACAATTAGTTTCTTAACTTATTTTTAATTAATCAACAGTAAGATGATCTTGGTTCTAGTTAAGTCTACATGAATTAACTGTATTGAAGACTCTCACATTAGGACTATACTGACAAAGTGATCCATTGCATTACCGCTATTGAAGAAGCATTCTAGTGCTATATATTGTGAAAGAAAACCTCCAGTGAAGGGCAGGAGATATTTGTAGATAGCATCTTCATTAGGGATAGAATTCCATGTCCATTTCCTCATCTCAGTATTGGAATGTCTGGTTGAACATGTACAGGCATTTGTATGCTACATTTCCCTGTGTCTCTCCATAAGACCATATTCTATTTACTCTTCTTTGGGACATTCTACATTTGCCTTTTGTGGTATTCTATAGTGGCTAAACAAGTATGTACTTATACTATCAATGACTAAGTATTCCCTCTTTCCCATGTCCTCATAAATAAGTGCTGTTTTTTATATTTTAATTATTACTTTTAGACATTTTGATTAGTGTGAAATAAAATATCAAAGTATTTTTAATTTACATCCCCATGCTAGTTAAGAATATTGGCCTATAACACTTCTGTTTTTGAATCTGTATAATTTTGGTATCAGGATAATGGTGGCTCTATAGAAAGCATTAGGACTCTATGGAAAGAGCTGAAAGATTGGAGGAGTCAGAGAGGTCAATGACATCAAGAAAAAACAGAATATAGGCAGTAGGTCTTATTCAGGATTAGAGACTGAAATAGCAATCATGGAGCCTGCATGGGTTGGCAATAGGCCCTCTACATAAATATTGTGGTTGTTTACCTTGAGGTTGTTTTGGGACTCCTAACAATGGTAGTGAAGATATCTCTCACTTTTTTACCTACTCTCATGACCCTATTTCCTCTACTGTGTTGGGTCATCTAGTCTTTATTTTTATTTTTATTTTTAATTTTTTTATTTTCTATATTGTTTGTTTACATTCCAAAGGCTTTCCCCTTTCCCAATTCCCCCCTCACCATATGTCCCATAAGTCCTCTCCCCCTCCTCCCCACCGCCCATTCCCCAACCACCCCTCAACCCTTTCTCTGTTCTGGTACTCTCCTGAAAAACTGGATCTAGTCTTTTCAGGACCAGTGTCCTCTCTTCCTTCTTCTTGGGAAACTTTTTGCTAATTGTGTTTTAAATATTCAGAGCTTCTGGGCTCTTTAATATCCAATTATCAGTGATTGCATTTCATATGTATTCTTTTGGGATTGGGTTAATTCACTTAGGATGATGTTTTCCAAATCCAACCATTTGTCTACAAATTGCATGAATTCATTTTTTTAATTGCTGAGTAGTATTCCATTGTGTAAATATACCACAATTTCTGTATCCATTCCTCCTTTGAGGGACATCTGGTCTCCTTCCAACTTCTGGCTATTATAAATAAGGCTGCTATGAACATAATGGAGCATGTGTCTTTATTGCATGCAGGGGAATCCCCTGGGTATATGCCCAGGAGTGGTATGCCAGGGTCCTCTGGAAGTGACATGCCCAATTTTCTGAGGAACCGCCAAACTGATTTCCAGAGCGGTTTGACCATTTTGCAATCCCACCAACAGTGGAGGAGTGTTCCTCTTTCTCCACATCCTCGCCAGCACTTGTTGTCTCTCGAGTTTTTAATCTTAGCCATTCTGACTGGTGTGAGGTGGAATCTCAGGGTTGTTTTGATTTGCATTTCCCTGATGACTAATGATGTTGAACATCTCTTAAGGTGTTTCTCGGCCATCCGAATTTCTTCTGGTGAAAATTCTTTGTTTAGCTCTGTGCCCCATTTTTTGATAGGGTTATTTGTTTCTTTGCGGTCTAACTTCTTGAGTTCTTTGTATATATTGGATATTAGCCCTCTGTCGGATGTAGGGTTGGTGAAGATCATTTCCCCCTTTGTTGGTTGCCGTTTTGTCCTTCTGACAGTGTCCTTTGCCTTGCAGAAACTTTGTAATTTTATGAGGTCCCATTTGTCAATTCTTGATCTTAGAGCATAAGCTATTGGTGTTTTGTTCAGGAACTTTCCCCCTGTGCCCATGTCCTCCAGGGTCTTCCCAAGTTTCTTTTCTAATAGTTTCAGTGTGTCTGGTTTTATGTGGAGGTCCTTGATCCACTTGGAGTTGATCTTAGTACAAGGAGATAAAAGTGGGTCAATTCGCATTCTTCTGCATGTTGACCTCCAGTTGAACCAGCACCATGTGTTGAACAGGCTATCTTTTTTCCACTGGATGGTTGTGGCTCCTTTATCAAAGATCAAGTGACCATAAGTCTGTTGGTTCATTTCTGGGTCTTCAATCCTATTCCATTGATCTACTTCACTAATGTGGATTAATTACTAATGTGGATTAATTTACATCCAGACATTTATATGCTTGGGTATATATATATATATATATATATATATATATATATATATATATATTGTTTTCTTAGTTTATTGACCAGATACTATATAAAGCAATTCTCTTCCTGGACCTTGAAGACAGTTTGAAAATTTGTAATGATAAAGAACAATCATCCTAGATATACATTTAACTCTAAGATATTATTTTAGTAGACAAGTGTTGCTTATTAATTTAGAAAATAAGATCAGATGAGTACCTTGTGTTGCATCATGTTTAACAAATTTGGGCACTGTTGCATGAGTTTATCTCTGAAATATTTCCCATAGCCTGCTGCACAAGCATTGCCATAGCCTATACAATGCTGAACTAGAGAGAAAGAATAACCATTTATCTTTTTGGATTTCTCATCACTTCTTGGAGATACCTCCCCCTTTCCCCAATCAACCCCCTCCTGCTTCCCTGTCCTGGTATTCTAATACATTACTGCATCAAGCCTTTCTATGGCCAGGGGCCTCTCCTCCCTTTGATGTTCAACAAGTCTATCCTCTGCTGCCTATGTGTCTGGAGCCATGGGTAACACCATGTGTACTATCTGGTGGATGTTTTTGTCCCTGGGATCTCTGGGAGTACTGGGTGGCTCATATCATTGTTTCTCCTATTGTGCTGAAAACCCCTTCAGTTCCTTGGGTCCTTTCTCTAGCTCCCCTATTGGGGACTCTGTGCTCAGTTCAATGGCTGGCTGAGGGTGCCCCCTTTGTATTTGTCATACTTTAGTAGAGCTTCTCAGGTGACAGCTAAATCATGCTCAGGTCAGCAAGCACTTGTGGGCATTGATAATAGTGTCTGGGTTTTTTAACTGTATATGGGATGGATCACTAGGTGGGGTAGTCTCTGGATGGTCTTTCCCTCAGACTTTGCTCTATACTTTGTCTCTGTATCTCCTTCTGTGGGTATTTTGTTCTCCCTTCTAAGAAGGACCAGAGTATCCATTCTTTGTTCTTCCTTCTTCTTGGGCATCATTTGATATGTGAATTTTGTTTTGGGTATTGCAAACTTCTGGGATTTGAGTGCATACCATGTGTGTTCTTTTGTGATTGGGTTACCTCGTTTAGGATGATATTTTCCAGTTCCACCCACTTGCCTAAGAATTTCTTGAATTCATTGCTTTTAATAGCTGAGTAGTATTCTATTGTGTAAATATACCACATTTTCTGTATACATTCCTCTATAGTCTGCAGTACGTCTGTAAAAGCTTTTCTTGGTTTTATGGTCTACATTGAGAAAACAAGTATAATTTTGATAAGTCTGACTTTAATGTTATTTGGTCATTTTCCCTCTTAGGTTTTAATATTTTTTTATTTTTCTGAAGGTTTAGTGTTTTGATTATTATATGGTGAAGTGACTTTCATTCTTGTTGAATCTATTTGGTATTCTATATTTCTTGTACCTTGCTATGTTTAATATTTATCTTTGACCTGTGTTTTGTGTTTCTTCTCCTTCCTTGATTTAAATTTTCATAATGTCCCTTATTTTCTGGATGATTTATGCTAACATTTCTTATGACCGATGCACCCATTTTTTCTATCATATTTTAGTGCCTGATATTCTCACTTTCATTTCTTGTATTCTGTTGGTGAAGCTTTCTTTGGTGGTTCCTGTTAGAGTACATATATTTTCATTTCCAGATATTCCTCACTTTGGGTTTTGTTATGGAATCTAGTTCCACTTTCAGTTATTGAATGGTTTTATTCCTTTTCATCCACTTTTTGTTTGTGTTTTCAGAGATTTCTCAAAGGAATTTGATTCTTATTTATGCATCTCTATCATATCCATAGTTTGTCTTAAGGCTCTTTATCTGTTCTTCAAATATGTTAGAATATACATGACCTGATACAATATGATTTTTGGGATTTAGTAAAGACTTCCTGTCCAGGCTGTTACTAATTTTGTTTCTAGGCATGTGGAATTGGGAAGATTGTAATTCAAGGTGCTAATAACTGGCCTTATCTTTGTTGGGTGCATATACCCTCCCCTCAGTTTCTGTTTTTCTCTGGTTGTTAGGAGGGTATGATGACTGTATATTGCCTATAAAAATTCCTCCATATTCATGATAGGTGTCTGCACTGAAAGTTTCAGGTAAAATGTGTCAGTATTTTGTGCTGATACTTAGCAGTGAGAACAGCAAGAGGCAGTGATGGAACTTTGTAAGATGAAAGAAAACTGGGGGTTCTACCATGATCTTTAAAGCTAGCCCCCTGGAAATGGCAGTAGTACATGAGAAGACAAACAAAAGTGCTGCTAGAGAGTTGGTGATGAGACTGGGGGATGAGACTTGGAAGAATGGAGGAAGTATTGAAGATCTGTCCGATTATCAAGTAAGCTTCATATGCAGGGATGGTTCAATTTTTTAGATGCTGAAAAATCATTTGACAAAATTCAGCATCCTTTCATGTTAAAGGTCTTGAAAAGAAGAGGAATTCAAGGTCCATACCTAAACCTAGTAAAAGCAATGTAAAGCAAACCAGTAGCCAACATCAAACTAAATGAAGAGAAAATTGAAGCAATCCCACTAAAATCAGGGACTAGACAAGTCTGCCTTCTCTCTCCATATTTATATTTAATATATAAATAAATATATTTATATATTTATTCAATATAGTACTTAAAGTTCTAGCTAGAGCAATTAGACAACAAAAGGAGGTCAAAGGGATAAAAAATTGGAAAGGAAGAATTCAAATTATCACTTCGCAGATGATATGATAGTATACTTAAGTGACCCAAAAAATTCCACCAGAGAAACTCCTACAGCTGATAAACAACTTCAGGAACGTGGACAGATATAAAATCAACTCAAGAAAATCAGTAACCTACCTATACTCAAAGAATAAACAGGTTGAAAAAGAAATTAAGGAAATGGCACCCTTTACAATAGCCATAAACAATATAAAGTATCTTGGTATGACTCTAACAAAACAAGTGAAAAATCTGTATGACAGGAACTTCAAGTCACTGAAGAAAGAAATCAAAGACCTCAGAAGATGGAAAAATCTTCCATGCTTATGGATTGGCAGGATTAATATAGTAAAAATGGCCATCTTTCCAAAAGCAATTCACTGCAATTCCCATCAAAACCCCAACTCAATTCTTCATAGAGTTTGAAAGACCAATACTCAAATTCATCTGAAATAACAAAAAACCCAGGATAGTCAAAACTATTCTCAACAGTTAAAGAACTTCAGGGGACTCAGTATCCCTGACCTCTAGCAATATTACAGAGCAATAGTGTTAAAAACTGCATGGTATTGGTACAGTGACAGGCAGGTATAGCAATGGAAGAGAATTGAAGACCCAGAAATGAACACATACACCTATGGTCACTTTTACTTTGAAAAAGGAGATATAACCATGTAGTGGAAAAAAGCCTTTTCAACAAATGGTGCTGGTTCAACTGGAGGTCAGCATACAGAAGAATGCAAATCTATCCATTCTTATCTCCTTGTACTAAGCAAAAGTCCAAGTGGATCAAGGACCTCCACATAAACCAGACACACTGAAACTATGTGAAAAGAAACTGGGGAAGAACCAGGAGCACATGGGCACAGGGGAAAACTTCCTGAACAGTACACCAATAGCTTATGCTTTAAGATCATGAATTGACAAATGGGACTTAATAAAATTACAAAATTTCTGTAAGGCAAAGGAAACTGTCAAAAGGACAAAAACAGCAACCAAAAAATTGGGAAAAGATCTTTACCAACCCTACATCTGACAGAGGGATAATATTCAAGAAATACAAAGAACTCATGAAGTTAGCCTTCAGAGAGCTAAATAACCCTATTAAGAAATGGGGTACAGGGGGCTGGAGAGATGGCTCAGAGGTTAAGAGCACTGACTGCTTTTCCAGAGGTCCTGATTTCAATTCCCAGCAACCACATGGTGGCTCAACAACCATCTGTAATGAGATATGACACTCTCTTCTGGTGTGTCTGAACACAGCTACAGTGTACTCATATACATAAAATAAATGTCTTTTAAAAAATGAAAAGAAAAAGAAATGGGGTACAGAGATAAAGAAAGAATTTTCACCTGAAGAACGTTGGATGGCTGAGAAACACCTTAAGAAATGTTCAACATCCTTAGTCATCAGGGAAATGCAAATCAAAATAACCCTGAAATTTCACCTCACACCAGTCAGAATGGCTATGGTGGGGGGGGGGAACTGGGAAAGGGGAAAGCATTTGGAATGTAAACATAGAATATAGAAAATAAAAATTAAATAAAAAAATAAAAAAATAAAAAATAAAATGACAGCCATCATTATAGAGGACCATGAGACCACTTCCCCCATGAAAGTTGCTTCTCTGCTGAGTGGGGTGTTAAGGCACAAAAAAAAAAAAAAAAAAAAAACCTCAGGAGAAAGCAGGTGTTGGCAAGGATGTGGAGAAAGAGGAATACTCCTCCACTGCTGGTGGGATTACAAGCTGGCACAACCACTCTGGAAATCAGTCTGATGGTTCCTCAGAAAACTGGGCATGACACTTCCAGAAAAACCTATTATACCACTCCTAGGCATATACCCAGAGGATTCCATAGCATGCAATAGGGAAAAATGCTCCACTATGTTCATAGCAGACTTATTTATAATAGCCAGAAGCTGGAAATAACCCAGATATCCATCAATGGAGGAATGGATACAGAAAATGTGGTGTATTTACACTATGGAATACTACTCAGCTATTAAAAACAATGAATTCATGAAATTCTTAGGCAAATTGGTCGAACTGGAAAATAACATCCTAAGTGAGGTAACTCAATCACAAAAGAACGTATATGGTATGCACTCACTTATAAGTGGCTATTAGTCCAGAAACTCTGAATACCCAAGAAACAATTCACATATCAAAGGATGCTGAAGAAGGAAGGAGAAGCCCTTCATCCTGGAAAGGATTGATACAGCAGTATAGTAGATTACCAGGACACAGAAGCGGGAGGGGCTTGATTGGGGAAGGGAGTAGGGCTTATGGGACTTTCAGGGGGGATCCAGGAAAGAGGAAATAATTTGAAATGTAAATAAAGAATATATCTAATAAAAAATTAAAAATTAAAAAAAGAAATTCTACAAATCAGTATATAGGACCATCAAGTTAAAGGTCAATATGAATTATTTTATCTAAATGGCTTCAAACATAGCCAACAACTAGGCACCTGGGTATGAGCTCATGGGATTTTTATGTCAGTTTAATTTTTTTTTATTTTCTTTTTTCACCTTCATAAGCTTGCCCTGTGTACAAACTAGTACTATAAAATTAGGCTCCTGAGTCCTTTTTGTGGTACAGATTGATCAGTCTTGGGGTGCCCAATCAATAAATTATTTTTGCTTAACTGGGATCAATGATCATATGGTTTGTGTGGTGTTTCCTGAACTCTAACACTTTGACAGTCTTATTTTACACTTACCTTTGAGATTTTGAATTTTATTTGAGGTAAGATGAAGTTAAATTTGATTATTGTTTTTTTAGTTTTCAATGTCTTAATATTTACATGTCTTTAAATTTGAGATATTTTGTACTATTTTTTTCTTTTTTTTAATTTTCTATATTCTTTATTTACATTCCAAAGGCTTTCCCCTTTCCCAGTTACCCCCCACCATATGTCCCATAATTCCTCTCCCCCCCATGCTATTCCCCACTCTTCCCCCCCCCACGATTTCTCTGTTCTGGGTCTACAATACTGGATCCAATCTTTACAGGCCCAGGGTCCTCTCCTTTTTTTCTTCTTGAGAGTCATTTGACTTGCTAATTGTGCCTTGAGTATTTAGGGCTTCTGGGCTCATTAATATCCACTTATCAGTGATTGCATTTCGTGTGTATTCTTTTGTGATTGGGTTAGCTCACTTAGGATGATAGTTTCCAGATCTAACCATTTACCTACAAATTGCATGAATTCATTATTTTTAATTGCTGAGTAGTACTCCATTATATAAATATACCACATTTTCTGTATCCATTCCTCTTTTGAGGGATATCTGGGCTCCTTCCAATTTCTGGCTATTATAAACAAGGCTGCTATAAACATAGTGGAGCATGTGTCTTTGTGGTATGCAGAGGAATCCTCTGGGTATATGCCCAGGAGTGGTATGCCAGGGTCCTCTGGGAATGGCATGCCCAATTTTCTGAGGAACCGCCACACTGATTTCCAGAGCGGTTTTACCATTTTGCAATCCCACCAACAGTGGAGGAGTGTTCCTCTTTCTCCACATCCTTGCCAGCACTTGTTGTCTCTCGAGTTTTTAATCTTAGCCATTCTGACTGAAGTGAGGTGGAATCTCAGGGTTGTTTTGATTTGCATTTCCCTGATGACTAATGATGTTGAACATCTCTTAAGGTGTTTCTCGGCCATCCGAATTTCTTCTGGTGAAAATTCTTTGTTTAGCTCTGTACCCCAATTTTTGATAGGGTTATTTGGTTCTTTGGGGTCTAACTTCTTGAGTTCTTTGTATATATTGGATATTAGCCCTCTGTTGGATGTGGGGTTGGTGAAGATCATTTCCCATGTTGTTGGTTGCCATTTTGTCCTTCTGACAGTGTCCTTTGCCTTACAGAAACTTTGTAATTTGATGAGGTCCCATTTGTCAATTCTTGATCTTAGAGCATAAGCTATTGGTGTTCTGTTCAGGAACTTTACCCATGTGCCCATGTCCTCCAGGGTCTTCCCAAGTTTCTTTTCTAATAGTTTCAGTGAGTCTGGTTTTATGTGGAGGTCCTTGATCCACTTGGAGTTGATCTTAGTACAAGGAGATAAGAGTGGGTCAATTCGCATTCTTCTGCATGTTGACCTCCAGTTGAACCAGCACCATTTGTTGAACAGGCTATCTTTTTTTCCACTGGATGGTTGTGGCTCCTTTATCAAAGATCAAGTGACCATAAGTCTGTGGGTTCATTTCTGGGTCTTCAATCCTATTCCATTGATCTACCTGCCTGTTGCTGTACCAATACCATGCAGTTTTTAACACAGTTGCTCTGTAGTACTGCTTGAGGTCAGGGATATTGATTCCCCCAGAAGTCCTTTTATTGTTGAGAATAGTTTTAGCTATCCTGGGTTTTTTGTTGCTCCAGATGAATTTAAGAATTGCTCTTTCTAGATCTATGAAGAATTGATTTGGGATTTTGATGGGGATTGCATTGAATCTGTAGATTGCTTTTGGCAAGATGGCCATTTTTACTATATTGATCCTGCCAATCCAGGAGCAAGAAATATTTTTCCATCTTCTGAGGTCTTCTTCGATTTCTTTCTTCAAGGACTTGAAGTTCCTGTCATACAGATCTTTCACTTGTTTGGTTAGAGTTACGCCAAGCTACTTTATGTTGTTTGTAGCTATTGTGAAGGGTGTTATTTCCCTAACTTCTTTCTCAGCCTGCTTGTCCTTTGAGTACAAGAAGGCTACTGATTTGCTTGAGTTAATTTTATAACCAGCCACGTTGCTGAAGTTGTTTATCAGCTGTAGAAGTTCTCTGGTGGAGTTTTTTGGATCGCTTAAGTAGACTATCATATCATCTGCAAATAATGATACTTTGACTTCTTCCTTTCCAATTTGTATCCCTTTGACTTCCTTATGTTGTCTGATTGCTCTCGCTAGAACTTTGAGTAGTATATTGAAAAGATATGGAGAGAGAGGACAGCCTTGTCTAGTCCCTGATTTTAGTGGGATTGCTTCAAGTTTCTCTCCATTTATTTTGATGTTGGCTACTGGTTTGCTGTAGACTGCTTTTACTATGTTTAGGTATGGGCCTTGAATTCCTGCTCTTTCCAAGACTTTTAGCATGAAAGGATGCTGAATTTTGTCAAATGCTTTTTCAGCCTCTAATGAGATGACCATGTGGTTTTTTTCTTTTAGTTTGTTTATGTAGTGGATTACATTGATGGATTTCCGTATATTGAACCATCCCTGCATTCCTGGAATGAAGCCTATTTGATCATGGTGAATGATCGTTTTGATATCCTCTTGGATTCGGTTGGCAAGAATTTTATTTAGTATTTTTGCATCTATATTCATAAGAGAAATTGGCCTGTAGTTCTCTTTCTTTGTTGGATCTTTTTCTGGTTTAGGTATCAGCATAATTGTGGATTCACAGAACGAGTTGGGCAGTGTCCCTTCTGTCTCTATTTTGTGGAATAGTTTGAAGAGTATTGGTGTTAAGTCTTCTTTGAAGGTCTGGTAGAATTCTGCACTTAAACCATCTGGTCCCATACTTTTTTTGGTTGGGAGGCTTTCTATAACCCCTTCTATTTCTTTAAGGGTTATGGGACTGTTTAGCTTGTCTACTTGATGCTGATTTAATTTTGGTATTTGGTATCTGTCTAGGAAATTGTCCATTTCCTCCAGATTCTCGACTTGTTTTGAGTATAGGCCTTTGTAGTAGGATCTGATGATCTTTTGAATTTCCTCTGTTTCTGTTGTTATATCCCCCTTTTCATTTTTAATTTTGTTAATTTGGATACTATCTCTGTGCCCTTTGGTTAGTCTAGCTAAGGGTTTATCTATCTTGTTGATTTTCTCGTAGAACCAGCTCTTGGTTTTGTTGATTCTTTGTATGGTTCTCTTTGTTTCTGCTTGATTGATTTCAGCCCTTAGTTTGATGATTTCCTCTCTTCTACTCCTCCTGGGTGAGTTAGGTTCTTTTTGTTCCAGGGCCTTCAGGTGTGCTGTTAAGTTGCTAGTGTATGCTCTTTCCAGTTTCTTTTTGGAGGCACTCAGGGCTATGAGTTTTCCTCTTAGCACTGCTTTCATTGTATCCCAGAGATTTGGGTAGGTCGTACCTTCATTTTCATTGAAGTCTAAAAAGTCTTTGATTTCTTTCTTTATTTCTTCCTTGACCAGGGTGTCATTGAGTAGAGTATTGTTCAGTTTCCATGTGTATGTGGGCTTTCTGTTGTTCTTCTTGCTATTGAAGACCACTTTTACTCCATAGTGATCCGATAGGAGACATGGGATTAGTTCGGTCTTCTTGTATTTGTTGAGGTCTGTCTTGTGACCAATTATATGATCAATTTTTGAGAAGGTACCGTGAAAGTGCTTAGAAAAAGGTATACTCTTTTGTTTTAGGATGGAATGTTCTATATATATCTGTTAAATCCAATTGGTCCAAAGCTTCAATTAGTTTCACTGTGTCCCTGTTTAGTTTCTGCTTTCCTGATCGGTCCATTGAGGAGAGTGGAGTGTTGAAGTCACCTACAATCATTGTGTTAGGTGCGATGTGTGCTTTAAGCTTTAGTAAAGTTTCTTTTACGAATGAGGGTGCCCTTGCATTTGGCGCATAGATGTTCAGTATTGAGAATTCTTCTTGGTGGATTTTCCCTTTGACAAGCAGGAAGTGACCTTCTGTGTCTCTTTTGATGACTTTAGGTTGAAAGTCGATTTTATCTGATATTAGAATGGCTACTCCAGCTTGTTTCCTGGGACCATTTGCTTGTAGAACTGTCTTCCAGCCTTTTACTCTAAGGTGGTGTTTTTCTTTGACACTGAGATGTGTTTCCTGTATGCAGCAAAATGTAGGGTCCTGTTTCCGTATCCAGTCTGTTAGTCTGTGTCTTTTGGTTGGGGAATTGAGTCCATTGATATTAAGAGATATTAAGGAATAGTAATTATTACTTCCTGGCATTTTGGGAATTGTTATTATTATTTGTATTTGAGTGGTTCTCTTCTTTTGGGTTGGATGAGATGGGGTTTCTATCTTGTTTCTTCTGGGGTATTGTTTCCCCCCTTGTGTTGGTATTTTTCCCCTATTATCCTTTGTAGGGCTGGGTTTGTAGATAAGTATCTTGCAAATTTGGTTTTGTCGTGGAATATCTTGGTTTCCCCATCTATGGCAATTGAGAGTTTTGCTGGGTATAGTAGTCTTGGCTGAAGTTTGTGTTCTCTTAGGGTCTGCATGAGGTCTGCCCAGGATCTTCTAGCTTTCATGGTTTCAGGTGAGAAGTCTGGTGTAATTCTGATAGGTCTTCCTTTATATGTTACTTGTCCTTTTTCTCTTACTGCCTTTAATATTCTTTCTTTGTTTAGTACATTTGGGGTTTTGATTATTATGTGACAGGAAGTATTTCTGTTCTGGTCCAGTCTATTTGGGGTTCCATAGGCTTCTTGTATATTCATGGGCATCTCTCTCTTTAGGTTGGGGAAATTTTCTTCCATAATTTTGTAGAAGATATTTGCTGGCCCTTTAAGTTGTAGATCTTCATTCTCATCTATCCCTATAATCCTTAGGTTTGGTCTTCTCATTGTGTCCTGGATTTCCTGAATGTTTTGGGTTACCAGCTTTTTGCTTTTTGCATTTTCTTTAATTGTTGAATCCATGGTTCCTATGGTATCTTCAGCATCTGAGATTCTGTCTTTTATCTCTTGTATTCTATTGTTGATATTTGCATCTATGACTCCTGATTTCTTCCCAAGGTTTTCTATCTCCAGCATTGTCTCCCTTTGCGATTGCTTAGTTGTTTCTACTTCTGTTTTTAGATTTTGTATGGTTTTGCTCAGATCTTTCAGTTGCTTGTTTGTGTTTTCCTGTAATTTTTTAAGGGATTTTTGTGTTTCCTCTTTTATGACTTCTACTCGTTGACCCATGTTCTCTTGTATTTCTTTAGGTGATTTTTGTTTCTCCCCCTTATTAGGATTCATTTTTTGCTCTATATTCTCCTGGATTTCTTTAAGTGATTTTTGTGTCTGCCTTGTATGGGCTTCTAGTTTTTGATCTATTTTCTCCTCTATTACTTTAAGAAATTTATCTAAGTGATCCTCAATCTGCATCTTTACCAGGGATTTTAGATCTGAGTCTTGTTTTTCTGGTGTGTTGAGATATCTGGGATTTAATTGTGTTTGTCTTGCAATGGCTTCTAGCTTTTGATCTATTTTCTCATGTATTACTTTAAGAGATTTATCTAAGTGTTCCTCTATCAGCATCCTGACCAGTGATTTTAGATCTGAGTCTTGTTTTTCTGGTGTTTCGGGGTATCCAATATTTATTGCTGTTGGGGAACTGGGTTCAGATGCTGCCATATTGCCTTGGTTTTTGTTAGTAGCGATCTTACGTTTGTCTTTTGCCATCTGGTTAACTCTGGTGTTAGTTGGTCCTGTAGATACTAGCTGGTGCTTGACCCTCCTGTGGGGTTGTAAGGCTATTTCCCAGCGACTGGGATACCTGAATCACTGTCCTGCGGGGGTCTTGCTCACAGATTGCTGACAGGTGGCCTGAGTCTCCCGAGGTCTTAAACTCAGGATATCCCAGGTATTTGGTTCCGCCTGTTAGGCGGCTGCTCTGCACTGCTCCTGCTCAGGGTTTGCTGTCTGATATCCTGTTTCCCCAGGGGTCTTAAAGTTGGGATATCTCAGTTATCTGGTTCTGCCTGCTGGTCCCAAGCTGCTGGGAAGCTGGCTGGGTCCGGTTTCCAGCTTCCCTGCCACTGGCTGGATGGGAGGCTGGTTCGGCCTCCGGCTGGGTCTGGGCACCTGGCACACTGGCTGACTCCGGCTTCCTCACCACCAGCTGGACGGGAAGCTGCAGGCAATATGGCAGCTGCCTGCAGGGAGCTCGGGGTCCGCCCCGCGAGTGCAGAGTGCAGCCGCTATTCTGTGCCCAACTCCCACTCCAGGCCTGATTCCCGAAGGTCTTAAGCTCGGGCTGTCTCGGGTACCTGGTTCTGCCGCTGCTGGATGGTTCTGAGCACCTGGCACGCTGGCTGATATTTTGTACTATTAATAATTAATAATAAATTATCTCTTTAAAATAATTTTCTGTCTCCATATCTCAGGCTACAACTCCAGCAGAAGCCTCCCTACTCTTCAGAATTCATGCTGGTATCTATAACCCCAGATCTTGAAGGATAAAAGGACATACCTAAACATATTAAAGGCAATTTACAGCAAGTCAATAGCCAACTGCAAATTATATAGAGAGTAATTTACTGAAGTGACCCCTAAAATTCTACCAGAGAACTTAAATAGCTGATAAACTGCTTCTACAAATTGGCTGGGTATAAAATTAACTTAAAAAATCAGCAGTTTCCTATATATAATGTACAAACAGGCCAAGAAAGAAATTCAGGAAGCAATAACCTTCACAATTGCCACGAATAATATAAAATATCTTGGGGTAACTCTAGCCAGACAAGTAAACAAAACATTTAAGACCTTTATGACCTTTAAGATCCTTTAGGACCAAATATGACAAGAACTCCAATGTTTGAAGAAAGAAATTGGATGGACAATATGTCTGAAGATCAAATACCTCCCATGCTTAAATATAAATTTCAAGCTAGTCTACAGAGTTATAGCTAAAATTAGGACTGGCTGGTTGAGCCTCATTGAGAGAGAATGTACCTAGTTCAGCTGGGACTAGATGTCTTGGAATTAGGCAGCACAAAGGGGGAGGTGGCAGTGGGGGGAGAGATTTGTTTGGGTGGGACTGAGAGGAGAGTAAGGTGCTAGCCTGTGATTGAGATGTAAAGTGAATAAAATAATTATTGAAAAGACCCACAAGTGACATGTCATGCTGGCAAGGATGTGTAGATGTGCAACTTGCAGAACACTTTTTCATTTCTGGTGGGAGTGTAAACCTGTACAACCACTTTGGCAATCAGCATAGTGGTTTCTCGGAAAAATAGGAAATATTCTACCTCAAGTTGGAAGAATTTCATTCCTGGCCTGTCCTTCCAAAAGGACATTCTTCCTACTAAAAAGGACACTTTTTCAACTGTGTTCTCTGTGGCCTTTTCCATAATAATCAGAATCTGAAAATAACCTAGATGTCTCTGAACTGAAGAAAGGACAAAAATAACATAGTAGTACAATAACTCAGTGAAGTGCTACTCAGCTGTTAAAAGAAATTGACATCATGCAACTTTCAGGCAAAAGGGTAGAACTAGGAAAAAATCATACTGAGTGAGGTAACTGAGACCCAGAAAAGTAAACATGGTTTGTACTCACCTATAAGTGGAAATGAGCTGTAAACTATGCTATAGTCCACAGACCCTGAGATGCTAAGTACCAGGGAGTGCTCAATGGGGTATACATTAATCTTCCTGGGAAGAGGAAATAGTTGACATTTGGCAGATAAACAAGGAGGGACACTGGTGGGGTTAGGAACAGGAAGGAACAGGGATGTAGAGGATGAACAGAAAAAGTACTGTGGAAGGCAACTGGAAATGAGGACATTTCTCAGGAGAGCTAGAAACCTAGTGCAATGGAAACTCCCAGGACTCTATGAAGGTGACCATAACTAAGATTATTGCAATGGGAGATACAGATCCTGAGCTGTCCATCTCCTATAACCAGACAAGACTTCCAGTGAGGGGAATGAAACATAAACCCATACATACACCTTTTGACCACAATTCGTTCTGCTTATAGATACTCTGGGTAAAAGGTGGGGCAGAATTTGAAAGAGTAGCCAATCGGTGACTTGTTCTGATTGAAATGCCATGAAAAGGAGCCCACCACTAAAACTGCCTGGAAGATCAGAAACCAGAGGATCTCTTCATATATATTATAGATGTGGAGCTTGGTCTTCTTTAGGGATTTCTAAAATTAGAGCCAGGCCAATTTCTAACTCTTTTATCTGCTTTTGTGGCATCCTCCTATTGCTTTGTACAGTCTTAATATAAAGGATGGTTCCTAGTCTTACTGCAATTTAAGATGCCATGTTTGGCTTTTAACACTAGGAGGCCTGCCCCTTCCTTAAGATAGTTGGAGAGATGGGGGATCTAGGGAAGGAGGGAGGTGAGAGGAGAGACTGTGAGTGGTAGAGGGAATGGAAACTGTAGTGGATATATGAGAGAAGAATGAACTTAAAGTAATTGTAAAAATGCTTTTCTAGCAAACTAACATTCTCAAGGTCTTTTTGAACTATGAGAACTCATGTGTATTTTTTACTGTTTATCTCATGTTTACATGTGTTATATTTGTAATCATTTATGTAACACAATGTATTTTCAAGATCACTAATTGTGCCTTGTGCTTTATCTGTTCTTATACTTATGTACTATATCCTGTTTACTTCACTAAGATTTTCTTCTACATAACAATATAGAGTTGAAATGTTAGAAATAGCTTCCTTATGCCGTGTCTCTGTTGGGATGTCTGTTGTTTCTCTGTGCTATCTTAAGGTTCATTGTTTTTGTAAATGATTCTTCGAAAATTCTGCTTCAAAGCAATCAGCCCTGCCAAGTACTGTTCAGTGACCCTTTGTTACCATATAGCTTGTTATTTATTTTCCCATTACTGTTTTTCCAGTTCTACCAGGAATCAACTTAATGTACTGAAGTCCCGTTTAGCACACGGATTGAAGATAAAGTCCATGATTGTTAAAGATATGACAGTCTGAGGGCTTGTGACTATTGGAGCAGGGGCCTGAGGCACTTGTTTACATGTCTTCCAAAGATAGAAAGAAAGAAGGCATGGTAGAAAGCACCAAATTGCACCCTAAGGATCTATTTCTCCTAGCTTGGCCACTCTGCAAAAGTTTCCCCAGACTCCTAAAATGAGATTCTGGGAACTCAATATTAAAAAAAATAAGCCTGTGGAACATTTACACATAAACAATAAGCATGACTTCCCCAAAGCTCTGAAATTTTGTGTTCAGTGTATCCTGTCATTGAAGGATTAGATACATATTCTGACATTGATCTTCTAACTTGGCTTGCTTCTGTCTATCTTCCCAGAAATTTTAAGTCAGAGATGAAATTTCTCTGAAACTACAACCATTGCTAGTGCTTCAATTCCCATGTCTCAAGTGTATGTTTGCCATAAGCCAGTGTTTCATGTGCTACTGATCCATACAAGTAAATACAACTTCAGGGTGTCCAAAATTCTTACCTAGAATACTGGACAAACTTGAGAAATTAATGTAAGTCATTTCTTAATATTAGAGTAAGTCCTCACTCAGAGTCTCTTGCATGTGGCCAGGCTATATGGTATTATGCTAGAACAGAATAATTGTAGAGTGACTGTCTCCTACAACCCACCAAATATCATGTTCTTTTTCTTACTTTATGAAAAAAGGAAAAACCAGAAAGAAACATGCACATATCCACACGCATACAAAAGCAATGTCCATTTTGTGTTGGCCAACTATTCCTGAGAAGAAGATACATAGACGAAAATGTAATCAGAATATAGCATATGTAAACAATATACATTTTATCAAAAAGAAGCAGATTCAAAGCATAAGCATAATTCTTTTGACTTACTTTTACAAATATTTGGTAAAATTTATACTTCATAAAAATTAGATAACTATTTTTATTCATTACCTTGATTATTTTTCTTCTATCAAATGTATTTTACCCAAGTGTAAGAAATGTACAACAATGATCTATACAAACAATATGCATAAATCAGTCATAATTATCACAAAGTAGTCATAATTACTTGGTGCCAATGATATGAAGAACTGTATCATAATCAGTTAAGAAACAAGCTATTTACCCCCTCAGATTTCTACAAAGACACTCATTCACAACAGCATACTTATCTTGTTTAGTGACATAAATTAATCTCAACTTGTTTTTAAATAAAATATGTGAAATAATTCAATATTTGTTAATGTGTTTGGGTTCATTCTTGATTTATATTACATGTAGTTATTTTACTTTTACATGTTTGTCTTTTTGTTTCTGTTTTTATAGTACTTTGACAAAAGTTTCTTTTTCATTACCTGGGAATATAACAACATGCCTTCTTTTAAGAGAATATTTTATTGTATACAGAATTCTAAATTGTCAGGTTTTACTTTTATTTCCTATTCTTCTCATTAAAAGACTTTTATGTGTATGTTTCAGATTGAATAATACCTGGTGATTTCAGAAATACTGTTTATCTTGAATGTTTTCTTTTCCTATTTTTTAACATTCATTTGTGCATGTGAGTGTGCCTGCATATGTGTGTGTGTATGTTTGTGTGTGTGTGTATGTGTTTGTGTTTGTGTATTCTATACCACAAAGAAGATAACCTTCAGCAAGCTATTCTCAATTTGAGTTACAGAATTTGAAATCGGATCACCAGGTTAAGAAGTAAGGCCTTTATCTTAAAAACCACCTTATCAGATGTTCATTTGCTCAACAACTCTTAAAGGTTTATTCTTAGGTTGAACCTAAGAATATACCTTTATATATAATAATTATATAATATATATATAGCAGTAGAGAAACAATGATTACATAGAATGAACTAGGTTCTGTGACTGATCACTAGTATATATTTAAATAAATAAACTAAAAAAACAATAAAAAGCATTTTTCTTTTTCTTTTTTCAGATTTTGAACGAGGGTGGTTCTTTGTAATTATTTTCTTAACGTTCATGTAAGTTTTCCACCTTCAATGTCATAGTCCATCATTTTTAGACAAAATTTATTTTATAGCATTCTTTATTCTTCTTTGGTTAATTCTGTATAAATTTTATATATATTTCATATATATTCATGGATATATTTGTTCAGGTTCCTGTCCTCTTCTTCCATCTCATCCACTATCAACTACTATTTTGTTGTTAATTATATAATATTTAACTTATCATTCAGGATAGGAGTCTCCTACAACACAATATTTAATGTCATTGAAAGCCTTTCATTGTCATCTTAATCTTAGTACCTAGCATGGCAACTGCTCTATAAAGGTGCAATAAGTGTCACTCACATGTCACTGGTAAACAACAGCTGTTTAATTAGACTGACAGTGAACTCAAGAGTAGGGACATTATACCCAGTACTAGAAAGCTAGCCAGCTTGCTGGGGTGAATGTACTTGGAGACTTTAGAAAATAATCTACTACCACTACTTTGCTAGACCAGCATAATCCCTTATTGAATTCTGAATCTTATTTTCATGTCCACAAATAAATGTGGATGTTCCCTCAATAAAAAAGGTCGCATTTATTTGTTATTCTCAAATTCCTGTGTTTATTACACTAGCATATATGCATTGTCAACAATTTAATAAAATATTGTATTTTTTGTAATAGTTTAGACAGTTTTAGCTTTAAGAATGGTTGAGCACCATGTTCACAGGGCATCTGTTTATTTCTCTACCATACATTTAGTTTCTCTATGGTGAACAACTTCTGTTGGTTAAATGAGTGAACAAAAATTGATACTTTAATTTTATTGAAGTTAGTTTAAATATGAATTTATGTATATGTTGGATATTTGGGAGCTATGACAACTGTTAAAGGCCTGTGTTTTCATTAAATTTATATATGATAGAACACAATCACTGACATGTCATTTAACTGGACTCAAGCTAGTAGTTCTTCCATTTCCATTCTGAATTCTTGATACACAGCACTTTTTAGTATGGTCATAACATATCAGTCTCCACAATATTGTATATTTCAAATCATCCAACATTTTTACAGTAGCATTTTCCCATATTAATATGTATTTAAGATGTGTGTGTGTGTGTGTGTGTGTGTGTGTGTGTGTGTGTGTGTTTGAGAATGGGTTTCTCTGTGTAGCCCTGGCTGTCCTGGAACTCACTCTGTAGACCAGGCTGGCCTTGAACTCAGAAATCCACCGGCCTCAACCTCTCAAGTACTGGGATTAAAGGCATGTACCAACACTGCCCAGCTGTGTTTAAGATTTTTGGTGATTCTCATCCAATCATTTTTTTTTTACTGAATAATGTTCTTATGCATTTGAGTGGCTATAATTTTATTAACACTTTGGGGTAAATATCAAAGTATATACTTGTTGCTTTATCTGAAATGGAACAATAAGTTTAATTAATATATGATGCTCCTGAGAAATGGTTATCTTATTTTTCTTTCTCTCCAGAAACAAATCAGAGTTACTACTTTCATACTTTAACCCTCTAACAAGAGGGATCAAGAGTTTGGATTTTACAATTTCTAACTAATGGCAGTGTTATTTCATTTAGTTAACACTAAGTTACTCTATCGTTTCTGGAAATGACTATTTTTACATGTATTTGTTTGTGCCTCTATATTTATTTCAGCAAGAGATCAGTGTATCTCTTTCAACCATTTTAACATTTAGTCCTTTCTTTTTTGTTTTATTAGATTGCCATTGTTATATTAAACTAGTCCTCAGTAGATATGCAGTTTTATTTTATATTTAGCATTCAAGTGCCACATTTTCATTTGAAAGTGAATATCATAGCTGTCACATTATAAAAATAATTATATATTTTTGATCTTTTTATTTTTTTCTCCATTCCTGTTATCCTCCCTGAACTTTGTTTTCATTTCCTCTTAAACAAATTCTATAAATCTTTTGTTGTGTGTTCTATTTGTCATAAGCTACTTCAAGTTGAATAGTCATTATTTTACTATTATCTTTCACCTCGAACGCATTAATATAAAACAATTACAAATATGAATAATTATCTGAAGAAATGTGTGACAGGCGATTACGGGCATCCAATTAACTCATTTTTATTTTGTATGTATGAAATGCATATTCATTTATTTAATCTACATGTAGGTTGTTTTAAAGTGGGTTAACACATGTGCCAAAGTTCATATTAGATGGTCAAGGAGTGTCTGAGGACAGTGGTCTTTTGTTTTCTACCTTGTCTGCTTTACATTATTTTAGAAGCATACGATTCATACGATTCATTTTGTCCTTTAACATTCTGTAAGTTGGGCTTGTTGACCCACTAACTTCTAGAAAGTCTCCTTTTCCTGTCTCCCATTTAGCCAAGGAAGCACTGAGATTATAGATGTGGTGTTTCTGGCCTTCAGATGCTTCTGAAGATTTGGCCTCTAGTCCTCATATTTGCACAGCAGGTGTTTTACCCACTGGCCATCTGTCTAGATGTCTAGCATCTCCTTTATGTTTTTCATGTCTCATGAGAATGCTTCCTGTTGAGAAATTTTTATACTTATTTTTGTTGCAAAATGTACTTTTGAAGCATATTTCTTGATTGTCCTCCAATCATGTTGAGAAATTCATCAAGCAAATGGCGTGATAATATGTAGCCCCATATATCTTTAGAAATATGCCTCGAAACAACATTTAAGTAAAGCTCCAAAAAATTTAAATGAAATAATTAAGCCATGTAGAGATAGCTTATTCTTTGTATGTAGTGGTCTGATAAAAGGATATTTTGGTACAGAGAAGAAAATTAGTCATTAGTGTGATCGCAACAGCTTAGCAGAGGAGAGTGTGCTGATAGATCAAATTTTTAACGTGTGTCTCATTCAAATTTTTAGTAAGATACCAAGTCAAAATTTTATAAGATGGAAGACATATAACTAAATAGTAATTGTATCTCCATAAACAATTAAAATTTATCTCATATAAAGCACGTTGCCAGAACAAATATTAAATATAGTAATTAGACTGTTGTCAAGTTGTTAGGAAATATACTTATCATAATAAACTATACATACATACATGAATTATTTTTTACTCAGAAAACAGCAAGTACCCTTTCATATTTAATCAATTATGGGTGTTGATAAATTGATAGATTAACTAATAATGATGATGATGTAGCTGGGAAGACACTGATTATTCTTTTATTGTGTTGTAGCTAGTCATTGTCTGCATATAGTTTGCATGTACTTACATATACATGTATAATCCATCACATTGTCTCCACATTGATTCAATTGGCTCATGGATCATGCAGGTGTTTTACCCACTGGCCATCTGTCTAGATGTCTAGCATCTCCTTTATGTTTTTCATGTCTCATGAGAATGCTTCCTGTTGAGAAATTTTTATACTTATTTTTGTTGCAAAATGTACTTTTGAAGCATATTTCTTGATTGTCCTCCAATCATGTTGAGAAATTCATCAAGCAAATGGCGTCATCAAGCAAATAACAATCTTTAATGGTAGATGTTTATTTCTAAATTTGAAGAAGGTAAGCATCTCACACATGCACGACTAATTTCTCTTTTCATAAAAGATATTCTAAATTTATATATTTTATAAACTCTTATAAATGGTGAACTTGATACTGAGATCCAAGCAACTTGTCTTTCATAAGTCATTTGTGACTATATATAATTTCCTTATTTGCCTATTTCAGCATGAAACTCATATGACTTTTTCTCTTTATATAAAAACAGAGTATTAGATAAACCAAATAGGAACTCATTGCAAACACATACAATATTACCATACCATAATTACATTCCTATTAAAGCAGTCATTTGCCTCCACCTCAGGGCTTTGATGTAATAGTGTGCATAGCTCAATTAATGAAAATGTTATAAAAGTCTTTTATGCCCTCTGATTAACTTTTGATATAGTACTATGTAATATATCTAATGTTCTTTTTAAATTATATTTATTCCATTTTACACTCCTTATATTTCCAGGTTGGTTAATGATGCTGGATATCCAATGTTCCTAATTCCTTGGTTAACAACTTTTAATCATTTCTGTTAACTACTTCCATTGATCAGCTTCACATGTGACCTGTGTTTTCTTTTACAATCATTGATCTATCTTTACAGCAATCAAGAAAATATTTATTAGTATATTTTGAATTATATACATCTCATTAACTTCAAAAAATTTTATTTATTTCCACAAACCCTCATGTATTTATTCATTTGACCATAATTTATTAAATATCTATATATACTTCAGTAAAAATTGAAGTGTTACTTCATATTTATTAATTTTTATTTTCATTTCATTCTTATATTATTTATTTATTTATTTGTTTTATTTTCAATACGTCCCAACCACAATTTCTCTTCTCTCCCTTCCTCCCAGAGTCTATCCCCAAACCTCTGTTCTCTCACAGTTCAATTTCTCCTGTTTCCCTTCAAAAATGACCCTGTTTTCCAGATGTCAGCTTAATTTAGCATATCAGGAAACAATAAGTCTAGGAACCCTTATATCAAGGGTGGTTGATGCAAATCAGTAACAAGTGAAAGACTCAGAGTAATTCCCACTCCCACTGTTAGGGGTCTCACTGAAAAAATAAGGTAATAAGCATATTAAATACACAGAGAACCTAGCACAGACACATGCAGGCATCATGGTTGGAACTTCAATCTTTTTATGTCCTCATTAGGCCTGTTTTGTTGATTATGTAAGCCATGTTCTCCTGGTGTCCTCATCTTATCTAGCTCCTAAAATTTTTCTTTTACTTGTTCTGTGATGTTCCCTGAGATCCAAGGGAAGGGATCCAATGAAGATCTCCAAGTTGTATTATCTCTGTTCTTAATGTTTGGCTGTGGATCTATTTATCAGCTCCCATCATCTGATCCCCAAAACATCCAGTGATCACTGGGCTAGATACCTATCTGAGTCTCACAAAATTTCATTAGGAATTCTTTTTTTCATTTTATTATCCTATGTCCCTGGTTTATATATCCTGTGGTTTCTGGGCATCCATGTAATTTGGGGCATCTCTATAGATTGTGTCTCAAATTACCTAGATCCTTAGTTTGATACTCCTATAAATTATTCATTTCTACTGATCAGTACTCCTTTCTGGATGGAATGTTTATAGTTAAAAGTTTTTGTGGCTGTGTTGGTGTCCTCGGTGTCAATACTGGAAGCTTTGTTTGTTTGCAGAGGCTGGTTTATTCTCTTAGGAGTGTTCTTCAGGAGGGTTATCCTCATAGAATCCTGGGAATTCCTACTGTACTAGGTTTCCACATCATTCCTGCCAAATGCCCTGCTTTTCCAGTCCTATCTTCCCATGCTTTCTTCCTCTACTCCTTTCCCCACACCAGAAACCTCATGTTCCCATTCTCAAGGGTTTTGCTTAAACCTTATTAAGCAAATCCTTTATTCTTTCCTCATTGCTCAGATAGCAAACACTTCTAAGTCTAATGAAGTCTATGTTTATAAACCATACAGTTCACCCATGTAAAGTGTAGAATTTGTTGTCTTTGATTAATTCACAGCTATTTGCAGCCTGTGCCACAGGTAATTTGAATACATTTCTACTGATGCAGAATGAACCTTAGAGCCATTAAACTCTATCATGTAATATATCATTCATTCCAAGCTCTTAAACCCCTCAATGTAAACACCTTCTATTTAAAATTAATATGTTTTGTTCATTTTCTTATAAATAAATAACTTTTGTTGCTATTCATTCATATCTTTTTGTCAAAATCTTTCACTGAATTGGCAACATTAGTTGATAAATATTGAGTTTCTTTTAATGGGATTTTAAGGTTATATTCATCCAATACATCCTAACCACAGCTTTCTCTTGGTGCCATTCCTCACAGATTCCTCCACATTCTCTTTCCACCACATATACTTTCCTTCCATTTTTCATCATAAAATAAAAGTCATCTAAGAGCCAATAAGTAAACATAATAAAGCAAGATGCATTAAGATGTGGCAAAGCCATCATATTAATTATAGATAGAGCCAACCAATAGGAACTAAAGAGTCTCAAGAGCAGTCCAAAAAGTCAGAGATACACCTCCCCAAACATTTGAGTACATCAAAAACATCAAACTAAGAGCTATGACATATATCTAGAACACCTGGTGCAGAACTTTGCAGGTTTCCTGCTTATTGCTTCACTCATTGTGAGGCAAATGGACCCTATTTAGTTGATTTAGTGAGCATGGTCTTCTAATGTCCTCTGTGCTGTACCCCATCTTCTTCAGGGATTCTGAGCTCCAAGAGGAGTGTCCCAAGGGTATTCTCCAATTTAGAATCATTCTCTCCATAATGCCTATCTGTGGGTTTCTGTATCCATTCAAATCTGCTACTGGAGGAAGCCTTTCTATTGACAATTAGACTACAAGACAATATAACTACATATTTCGGAGAGCCATTCTCCAGTTTGTGGTTATACAAACAGTGGAGGACATTGGCTCCTTCTCAAAGCATGAACTTCAAGTTAGACCAAATATTGTTTTGCTACACCATTAGTGCTGTAGCACCATCACTTCAGAACATAATTCAGGATGGTCAGATTGTAGGTCTTGTGTTTTGTTCCTGGTTTTCTCTAGTTATGTCCATGTTGTGCTTTTCAGAGCCAGCAGAGAACTTTGTACCAAAGTGGCTATAATGTCAAGATGAAGGCATCATACAAACACTAGCTCAACCTCTCCACATTCAAGGAATAAGCCATGCTGTTGGTTTTGGGACAATAATGGCCTGATGTAGCATCAATCACGGTGGTTTGGGTATAACAACTCAACAAAATACAACCAAGTTCAATGAAGAGAAACCTTGCCTGGCTTCAAAAGATGACAAATTCAAACTCCATATCCTCTATTAGTAGGATTCCTAACTAGAGATTTCAGAAAATTTTGAGTGACTGATGATTTTTTCTTTTCTTTTTTAATTTTGTTTACTTTTTTTTACACTTCATTCCCCTCCCCATCTACTTCTGACTTCATGTTACCTCCCCATGCCTAGTCTCCACTAGGATGTTCTCAACCCCCACCCACTGACCCCACCAGACCTCTCCACTCCCTGGGACATCCAGTCTCTTGAGGATTAGATGCATTTTCTCTGGTGATTGAACCCAGACCCAGCAGTCCTCTGCTGTATATGTGTTGGTTGCCTCATATCAGCTAATGTATGCTGCCTAGTTGGTGGTCCAGTATCTAAGATATATGAGAGTTTAGGCTAATTGAGACTGCTGGTCCTCCTATAGGGTCTCCATCCTCAGCTTCTTCAGCTTTTCCATAATTCAACCACAATGGTCAGCAGCTTCTGTCCATTGGTTAAGTGTAACTTTCTGCATCTATTTCAGCTACTTATTGGGTCTTTCAGAGGTCAGGAATGATAAACTTTTTGTGAGCACTCTATAGCCTCAGTAGTAGTGTCAGGCCTTAGGCCCTCCTCTTAAGCTGGATCTTTCTTTGGGCCTGATGCTGGATCATCTTTTCCTCAGACACTTCTCCATTTTTGTCCCTGCAGTTATTTCAGTACTTCAGACAGGAACAATTATGAGTCAGAGTTTTTGACTGGAGATTTCAACTCCATCTCTCACTTGATGTCTTTCTGCTGGAGGTGGGCTCTACAAGTTCCCTTCCCTCACTCTAGAGCATTTAATCTAAAGTCCCTATGTTAGAGTTCTGAGATTCTCTCATCTCCCAGGTCTCTGGTACAATCTGGAGGGTCCCCCCACCTCCTACTTCAAGAATCTTAATTACTAATATTATTGTTGCTGATGATGATGGAATTTGTTTGTGTTTTTATGAGTATGTGAGTATGTGCTTTCTTCTTTTGATTTTTGTGATGTAACATTTTTTATTTCCTATTCATGGGTGTAATTAACCTTGGATTGTAGGTTTCTTTTCGGGACCTTTTGTAGTGTTGGATTTGTAGGTAGATTTTGTTTAAATTTTAGTTTTCATGGAATATTGTATTTGGTGATTGAAAGTTTTGCTCAGTGTAGTAGTCTAGACACTTATCTGTGGTCTCTAAGAGTTATAGTACATCTGCCCAACTGGCATATAGATCCTCTATTGTGAAATCAAGTATAATTCTAGTAGGTCTGCTTTTATATGCTTTTTACACAGTTTTATTCCCTTGAAAATGTAAATGTTCTTATTTGGTTTTTATATGATTATTATTTTTATTATTATCTGGCAATTATTTTTCTCTTGTCATCTAATCTATTTAGTATTCTGTATGCTTCTTGTTCCTTTATATGCTTCTTCTTTTTTTTTCTTTTTTTTATTTTATTTTCTATATTCTATGTTTACATTCCAAAGGCTTTCCCCTTTCCCAGTTCCCACCCACCATAGTTCCCATAGTTCCTCTCCCCCCCCATCTGTTCCCCAATAATTCCCCCTCCCCCCTCGGTTTCTTTACTTCTTTGGGTTAGGAATTTTTCTTTTATGATTTCTTGTCCTTTGAACTGGGATTTTTCTCCTTCCTTTATTCTTAAGATTGGTCTTTCACAATGTCTTAGATTCCCTGACTGTTTTCCATGTGGATTTTTTTTTTTTTAGTTTTAATGTTTTCTTTAATCAATGTATCTATTCCTTATATTGTATCTTCAAAACCTGTGAAGACTCAGTCCTAAATAAGGTAACCCTATTAAACCTTTCTCCTCGGGTATGTAGGAACTATTATAATATTATAAGATTCAGAGAGAATGGATGACACAGAGGACACAGTGTTTTCCAGACACAGCAAGTATTGGTATACATATTAACTTACAGGGACTGTGATAACACACAAAGCATCTATATAGGTCCAAGCCAGAGCTTAAATTAGAAATGGCTGAGTTGCCTTCCTCAACCAAGGAGTTATCTCTAATTGATAACTTCTTGAAAAAAAACTGGGCTCTCCAGTGTATTCACAAGTCAGTATTAAAAATGCACTGAAGGGTAGATCTTGTGGCCAGTAATAGATAACCATCACAAAATTATTCAGTTTGATATTTTTCTGGATTTTTGTCTCATTGCTTTGACTAGATGTTTTTAGTGTTACTGAAATTTTCCTTGTACAGTATGGGCTCTGATTTTCTGGTTGTACGTTTTCAGTCTCTGTTGTTGTTTTGCTTTTTGTATGAGTGTGTTTCATGTATTTTCTTTGTTTTATTTTTATTTATATATTTTTTCAGTTTGTTCTCTTCCTTCTTAAAGATAGATGGAGAGAAAAAAAAACAAGTAAGAGAGAGAGACAGAAACAGAGACGGGTAAATAGAGAATGTGCAACATTGGATGGATGGGGAAGTAAAGCAGCCCCAGAAGGAAATGCAGAATGAAATTGTGATCAGAACACACATATTGTATAAAAAAAATACTATCAATAAAAGAAAATATTGGCTGTCTTTGTCACACAAGAATGGCAATATAGATAGAAGGGAAAGCTACTAACTTCCTGTATCAACCAAGGCTTCCCATTATGTAGTAAACTGATAAGGAAAAATATATTGAGGCAAGAGGAAGCAACATCTTTAACTGAAAAATAAAACTCCCAACTATATCCTGTTAAACTAACAAACAGCACCTATCACTACACATTGTAAGGTTTTCATTAATAACAAAATTATCAAAGAAAGAATATTAAAGGCAGTAAGAGAAAAAGGCCAAGTAACATATAAAGGAAGACCTATCAGAACAACACCAGACTTCTCCCCAGAACCCATGAAAGCTAGAAGATCCTGGGCGGACCTCCTGCAGACCCTAAGAAAACATAAATGTCAGCCAAGACTACTATACCCAGCAAAACTCTCAATCAACATAGATGGAGAAATCAAAATATTCCATGACAGGACCAAATTTACAGAATATCTTTCCACTAACCCAGCTCTACAAAGGATAATAGGAGGAAAATTCCAATACAAGGAGGAAAACTGCACCCAAGAAAAAGCAAGATAGTAACCTTCTTCCATCAAACTCAAAGGAAGATAACTACTCAAAAACAAAAATAACATCAAAAATGACAGGAAGAAATAATCACTATTCCTTAATATCTCTTAACATCAATGGACTCAATTCCCCAATAAAAAGACATAGACTAACAGACTGGATACGGAAACAGAACACTACATTTTGCTGCATACAGGAAACACACCTCAGAGTCAAAGACAAACACTACCTTAGAGTAAAAGGCTGGAAGACAATTTTGCAAGCAAATGGTCGCAGGAAGCGAGCTGGAATAGCCATTCTAATATCAGATAAAATTGACTTTCAAGCCAAAGTGATCAAAAGAGACACAGAAGGTCACTTCTTGCTAGTCAAAGGAAGAATCCACCAAGAAGAACTCACAATTCTAAACATATATGCTCCAAATGCAAGAGCACCCTCATTCGTAAAAGAAATTTTACTAAAGTCCAAAGCACACATTGCACCTAACACAATAATTGTGGGGGACCTCAACACTCCACTATCCTCAATGGACCAATCAGGAAAACAGAAACTAAACAGGGACATGGAAACTCATTGAAACGTTGGACCAATTGGATTTAACAGATATATGTATAGAACATTTCATTCTAAAGCAAAAGACTATACCTTTTTCTCAGCACCTCATGGTACCTTCTCCAAAATCCACCATATAATTGGTCACAAGACAGACCTCAACAAATATAAAAAGATCGAACTAATACTGTGCCTCCTATCGGATCACCATGGAGTAAGAGTGTTCTTCAATAGCAACAAAAACAACAGAAAATCCTCATACACGTGGAGGCTGAACAATATTCTACTCAATGATACCTTAGTCAAGGAAGAAATAAAGAAATTAAAGATTTTTTAGAATTTAATGAAAATGGAGGCATAACATACCCAAATCTATGGGACACAATGAAAGCAGTGCTAAGAGGAAAACTCATAGCCCCGAGTGAATCCAAAAAGAAACAGGAGAGAGCATATACTAGCAACTTAATGGCACACCTGAAAGCTTTAGAACAAAAGAAGCTAGTTCACACAGGAGGAGTAGAAGACAGAAAATCATCAAACTCAGGGCTGAAATCAATCAAGTTGAAACAAAGAGAACCATACAAAGAATCAACAAAACCGGGAGCTGGTTCTTTGAGAAAATCAACAAGATGGATAAACCCCTAGCCAGACTTACCAAAGGGCACAGAGATAGTATACAAATTAACAAAATTAGAAATAAAAAGGGAGATATAACAACAGAAACTGAGGAAATTCAAAAAATCATCAGATCCTACTACAAAAGCCTATACTCAACACAACCGGAGAATCTGGAGGAAATAGAAGAATCTGGTGTGAAATAGAAGCCTTGAAACTTCTGAAAACATATTTAAAAACTATACACAAAGAATTCTAAGGTTCTTACAAATAGGATAATAAAATTAATTAGTGGAATGAGATGAGGAGTAAGACTGTACATACTAATAAACTAGATAGAGACCACAAGTTCAATATAATAAAACTGTTTGGGAAACGTCAAAAGAAAAGGCACTTAAAAAAAGCACATGGCTAACCGAGAAATATTATACACTAGCAATGAGAAAACAAATAATAAAAATAGAAATAAAAACTACTAGATGTGAAGAAGGTAGAAGACAATTAACTTTTCTATGGAGAAATGAGTGAAAAATTATACACAATGCTCAGCAACTAATGTGACATACTGAAGTAGTGGAAAAAGTATTGATCCAATAATTTATGAAAATATTTCAAAATGAAAATCACACTGCATCAAGGTATACCACATCTGAAGTATTTACTGGAGCTTATTACACTTTAAACATATAGTTTAAACATGAACTTAAGTAGCATAAGCCATTGTGCTTAAAAGACTAATCACTTGTTACTGTGTCCTGTACAGACAGAAAAACTTTTTGAGTAAATGAAGAAATTTAAGCAATAAAGCCACAAAAATGTCACACTCATGTTCATTATGAGGGCAAAGATAAACTAAAAATTTTGCATAGAAAAGGGGTATTTGTTAGTATACCAACAAATCTTATACACTTTGTAATGGTTGGCTTTGTATTATTCAAGTAATGATTTTTATACCAGCACAGTACTGGGTACTTTCCAGACTTAAAACTATTATTCTAATTGCACCTGCATCATAATTTCTAAACATTGTTCTACTTTACCTTCTGATTGGATCAATAAAGATTCAATGATTTATAGCAGAACAGTAAAGCAAAGATGGGCCAAGCACACACAGAGAGTGTGAGAAAAAGTGAGAGCTACAGGTGGTTCTCCAGCCACACACTGGGAAAATCAGTCTAAAGGGGATTGAATGAAGGGTAATGGGCCATTACACAATGGTGAGTTAGTATAAATGGTTTACTAAGTAATAGGAGTGTTTGAGTAGACCTTGGGCACTGGCTCCCAGTCCCACAATAGTCAGAGGAGCTCAACTCCCAGATGCTCTAACATGCCTAGGATCATAGGTGCTGTGAAAAGCTCAGGATCACAGGATCACAGGATCACAGGATCACAGGGGAAGCACATCTCCCAGGAGATCAGACACACCCTGGAGCACTGGAATTCTGATACACTCAAGATCAGAGCTGAGGCCACAACATATTTCCCAACACCCAGCATAACTGGGGCCTAGCCAACTCCCACCTTGAAACCAGAGAAACACATACCCCTGCCCAGTGAAGGCCAGGGTTCCTTCCAGCATGCATCTGTGCCAGGAGCAATCCCAGGGCTGTGTCTTCCCACCCACCCCTGCAAAACTCAGTAAAATCTTGATGCCCAAGAGCTCTGAAACACAAGATCTCAAGAGCTTGGTCACACCAGGATTTCAGGATCCCAAGAGCAGCTTGAAACCCAAGAGCTCTGACACACCCAGGATCTCAGAATCACAGGATTCCAGAATCACAGGATTTCAGAGACAACTTGATTTCTGTGGAGTTCTGACACAACCAGGCCCATAGGAAGAAGAGGTTCCAGTTAGAGGCATCAAGGGCAGGTAGCAATAGACATAGCCAGAGAGCAAGAGGCAATCACAAGAACATAAACAACAGAAACCAAGGCTACTTGGTATCATCAGAATCCAGTTATACCACCAAAGCAAGTCCTGGCACCCCATCACCCTGGAAAAGCTAGATTCAAATTTAAAATCACTTCTCATGATGATGATGGACTTTAAGGACATAAATAGCTCCATTAAAGAAATACAGTAGACCACAGATAAACAGGTAAAAGCCCTTAAAGAGGAAACACAAAAATCCCTTAAAGAATTACAGAAAAAGTGACCAAACAGGTAAAAGGATTGAACAAGACCATTGAAGATCCAAATGGAAATAGAAACAATAAAGAAATCACACAGGAAGACAACCTTGGAGCTAGAAAACCTAGGAAAGAGATCAGGAGTCATAGATGCAAGCATGAACAACATAATAAAATAGGTAGAAAAAAAGAATCTCAGGTGCAGAAGATACTGTAGTAAACATTGACTCAATAGTCAAAGACAATGCAAAATGTAAAATGCAAAAAGCTCCTTACCCAAAACATCGAGGAAAACCAGGACACAATGATAACACCAACCTAAAAATAATAAGTATAGAAAAGAGCTAAGATTCCCAACTTAAAGGGCCAGAAAATATCTTCAACAAAATTATTGAAGAAAACTTCCCTAACCTAAAGAAAGAGATGCCATGAACATACAAGAAGCCTACAGAACTCTAATAGATGGGATCACAAAAAATATTTCTCCCATCACATAATAATCAAAACAAACACCAAATGCACAAAACAAAGAAAGAATATTAAAAGCAGTAAGGGGAAAAGGTCATGTAACATCTAAAGGCACCTGTCAGAATTATACCAGACTTCCCACCAGAGACCATAAAGGCCAGAAGAGATGTCATACAGACCCTAAAAGAAAACAAATGCCAGCCCAGGATCCTATACCCAGCAAAACTCTCAATTACCATAGATGGTGAAACTTAATTTACCATGACAAAACCAAATTTTCAAAATACCTTTCCACAAATTCAGCCCTACAATG
Organism: Apodemus agrarius; assembly: GCA_964023405.1. Lineage (NCBI taxonomy): Eukaryota > Metazoa > Chordata > Mammalia > Rodentia > Muridae > Apodemus > Apodemus agrarius. Next base: position 83,164,851 of record OZ030008.1, read on the forward strand.
GCTAATAGAAAGAAAACTCCAACCTAAGGAGGGGAACTACACCTATAAAAATCAAGAAACTAATCTTCATTCAACAAAACCAAAAGAATATAGCCACACAAACAAAATTCTAACAAAAACTAGAGAAGAAGCAATCACTTTTCCTTAATATCTCTTAATATCAATGGACACAATCTCCACGTTAAAAGTCTTAAACTAACCATCTGGATATATAAACAGGACCCAACATTTTGCTGCATACAGGGAACCCACCTCAGTGACAAAGTCAGGCACTTTGTCAGAGTAAAAGGTTGAAAACGTTTCCAAGCAAATGGTTCTGAGAAACAAGCTGGAATCACCATTCTAATATTGAATAAAATTGACTTTCAAAACAAGTTATTAAAAAAAACATAAGGAAAGACACTTGATACTTATCCAAAGAAAAACATGCCAAGATGAATTCTTAATTATGACCATTTATACTCCAAATGGAAGGGCACCCACATTCATAAAAGAAACTTTCCAAAAGTACAAAGCACACATAGCCCTTCACACAATAATTGTAGAAGACTTTAACATCCCACTCACCTCAATGGACAGATCATGGAAACAGAAATTAAACAGAAACACAGTAATACTAACAATTGTGTCCTGTTTACATATCCAGACTATTAGTTTAAGGTTTTTAATTTGGGAATTGTGTCCATTGATGCTAAGAGATATTAAGGAAAAGTGAACGAAATGGATTTAACAGATATCTATAGAACATTTTATCCTAAAAGTAAAGAATATAACTTCTTCTCAGCACCTCAAGGTACATTCTCCAAAATTGACAATATAATTGGAAACAAAAGAGGGTGCAACAGATACAAGAAGATTGAAAATAATCTTATGCATCCTATCAGAATACCATGTAATAAGGCCGGTCTTCAATAACAACAACAACAAAAACAAACAAACAAACAAAAACAAACAAAAAACAAACAAAAACAAATTACCATATACAAATGGAAGGTGAAGAAGCACTACTAATTGATAACTCAGTCAAAGAAGAAATAAAGAATGAAATTAAGGACTTTTTAGAGTGTAATGTAAATGAAGGCACATCATATAAAATTTATAAGATAAAATGAAAGCAGTGCTAAGAGGAAAACTCATAGCTTTGAATGCCTCCAAAAAGAAACTTGAGAGAGCATACACTATCAACTTGATAGCACCCTTGACACTCTAGAACAAAAAGAAGTAAATATACCCAAGAGGTGTTGATGACATTAAATAATCAAACTCTGGACTTAAATCAACCAAGTAGAAACAAATAGCACTATGAAAAGAATAAATAAAACCAGGAGATGGCTCTTTGGAAAAATCAACAAGATGGATAAACCCTTAGCCAGACTAACCAGATGGCACAGAGACAGTACCCAAATCAACAAAATCCGAAATGAAAAGGGAGACATAACAACAGGGAACAAGGAAACCCAAAAAATCATCAGATCCTACTACAAAAGCCTATACTCAAAAATTTGGAAAATCTGGACGAAATTGACAATTTAGATGCAGTCCTTAAAATTTTCCCACTACCCCCCTCCCCAAAAAAGCCCAGGACCAGATGGGTTTAGTGTACAATTCTATCAGACCTTCAAAGAAGACCTAAGACCAGTTCTCTTCAAACTATTCCACAAAATAGGAACAGAAGAAACACTATCCAATTCATTCTATGAACCCACAATTGTGCTTATACCTAAAACACACAAAGATCCCAACAAAGAGAGAGATCTTCAGACCAATTTCCCTTATAAATATTGATGCAAAAACATGCAAAAAATCCTCTCAAACCAATTCCAAGAACACATCAAAATGATCATTCATCATGATCAAGTAGGTTTCATCCCAGGGTTGCAGAAATGGTTCAATATATGGAAACCATTATCATAACCCACTATAAATACACTCAAATAAAAAAAATGACTGTCTCATTAGATCCTGAAAAAGCATTTGATAAAATTCTACACCCTCCATGGTAAGTCTTGGAAAGATCAGGAATTAAAGGCCCCAAAATAAACATAGTAAATGTAATATACAGCAAGCTGGTGGCCAACATCAAACTAAATGGAGAGAAACTTGAAGCAATCCCACTAAAATCAGGAACTAGACAAGGCTGCACAGTCTCTCACTACTTATTCAATATAGTACTCTAAGTCCTATCCAGATAAATTAGACAACAAAATGAGGTCAAAGGTATACAATATGGAAAGAAAGCAAAAGATCACTATTCATGGATGATATGAGAATATACCTGAGACAGCAAAAATTCCACCAGAGAATTCCTAAAGCACAACTTCAGCAAAGTGGCTGGATGTAAAACTAAGGCAAAGAAATCAGTAGCCTTCCTCTACTCAAATGATAAACAGGGTGAGAAAGGAATTGGGGGAAAACACACTTTGCAATATTCACAAGCAATAGAAAATACCTTGGGGTGACTATAACTAAGCAAGTGAAAGATTTGTATGCCAAGAACTTCAAGTCTTTAAAGAAAGAAATGGAAGAAGATCTCAGAAGATAGAAAGATCTTCCATGTTAATGTACTGGCAGCATTAATATAGTGAAGATGGCCATAGTGAAAATGGCCATCTTTCCAAAAGCAATCTACAGATTCAAGGCAATTCCCTTCAAAAATTCCAACTTAACTCTTCATAGAGTTAGAAAAAGCTGTGGGAATATTCATCTGCAATAACAACAACAACAACAACAACAACAAAAAACAGGATAGCAAAAACTATTCTCAACAATAAAAGAACTTCTGGGGGAGTCACCATCCCTGACCTCAAGTGGTACTACAGAGCAATTGTGTTAAATAATGCATGGTATTGGTACAGTTACAGACAGGTAGATCAAAGAAATAGAATTGAAGACCTAGAAATGGACCCACACAACTATGGTGACTTTATCTTGGACAAAGGAGCTAAAACCATACAGTTGTAGGTAGCATTTTCAAAAAATGGTGCTAGTTCAACTGGAGGACTGCATGTACAAGAATGGATCCATTCTTACCTCCTTGAAAAATGCTCAAGTCCAAGTGCATCAAGGACCTCCACAAAAAAACATACACAATGAAAACAGTGGAAGAGAAAGTGGAGAAGAGCCTTGAACACATTGGCACAGAGTAAAATTACCTGAATAGAACACCAGTGGTTTACGCTCTGAGATCAACAATAAACAAATGGGACCTCATAAAATTGTAAAGCTTCTGTAAGGCAAAGGACACTATCTTTTGGATAAAATGGCAATAACAGATTGGGAAAAGATCTTTACCAATTCTACATCAAATAGAGGGCTTATATTCAATATATTAAAAGAACCCAAGATGGTAGACTTCAGAAAATCAAATAACCCTATTAAAAATGGGGTACAGAGGTAAACAAAGAATTTTCAATGGAGAAATAGTGAATGGTGAGAAGCACCTAAAGAAATGTTCAGGATCCTTTGTCATCAGGGAAATGAAAATCAAAACAACCCTGAGATTTCACGTCACACTAGTCAGAATGGCTAAGATCAAAACCTCCATTGACAGCAGATGCTGGTGAGGATGTAGAGAAAAAAGGAATACTTGTTCATTGTTGGTGGTAGTACAAGCTGGTACAACCACTCTGGAAATTGCTTAGAAAATTGGACATGATATTACCTGAGGACCCAGCTATACCACTCCTGGCATATTCCCAAAAGATGCTCCAACATATAACAAGGACACATGTTCCACTATGTTCATAGCAGCCTTATTCATAGCAGCTAGAACATGAAGAGAACCCAGATATCCTTCAAGAGTGCTGGATACAGAAAATGTGGTACATTTGCACAATGGAATACTACTTAGCTATTAAAAACAATTACCTTATGAAATTCTTACACACATGGATGGAACTAGAAAATATCATCCGGAGTGGGGTAAACCAAGCACAAAATAACATACATGGTATGTCTGGTAAGTGTATATTAGCCCAAAAGCTTGGAAGATTCAAGATACAAGTCACAGACCACATGAAGCTCAAGAAGAAAGAAGACCAAAGTGTAGAAATTTAGGTCCTTAGAAAGTTGAACAAAATATTCACAGGAGGAAATAAGGAGACAAAGTTTAGAGCAGAGACTGAAGCAAAGGCCAAAGACTGCCCTACCTGGGGATTCATCCCATATACCTTCACCTAACCCAGACACTATTGTGGATACCAAGATGTGCTTGTTAGCAGGAGCCTGATATATCTGTCTCCTGAGAGGCTCTGCCAGAACTTGAAAAATACAGAGGCAGATTTTTGTAGCCAACCCTTGAACTGAGTAAAGGGTCCCCAAAGGAGAAGTTAGAGAATGGATTGAAGGAGCTAAAGGAGTTTACAACCCCAATAGGAAGAACAATAATATTAATCGATGAGACACCCCCCCCAGAGCTTCCAGGGACTGAACTAACAACCAAAGAGTACATATGGAGGGTTCCATAGCTCCAGCTGCACGTATAGCAGAGCATGGCCTTGTTGGTCCCCAATTGAGAGGAGAGGCCCTTGGTTTTGTGAAGGCTCGATGCTCCAGTGCAGGGGAATGCCAGGTCTGGGAGGTAAAGTGGGTGGTTAATTTTGGGAACACCCTCAAAGAAGCAGGGGATATGGGATAGGTATGTTCAGGAGGGAAACAGGGAAAGAGGAAAACATTTGAAATAGAAATAAAGAAAATATCCAAGGGAGCTGGAGAACATCATACTAAGTGAGGAAACCCAGTCTCAAAAGAATACCCATGGTATGCACTCACTGATAAGTGGATATCAGCCTAGAATCTTGGAATACCCAAGACACAATCCACATACCAAATGATGTCCGAGAAGAAGGAAGGAGTGGCCCCTGGTTCCGGAAAAACCAATGCAACAGTGTAGGGGAGTACCAGAACAGGGAAGTGGGAAGGGGTGGATGGGGGAACAGAGGGAGGGAAAAGGGCATATGGGACGTTTGGGGGGCAGGGAGCCAGGAAAGGGAAAATCATCTGAAATGTAAATAAAGAATATATCTAATAAAAAATAAAATAAAAATAAAAAATATTTTAAAAAAGAAAAAAATATAATAGTAGTTAGTTGGGAAAAGCCTGTGCGATGCTGCCTAAGTTTCAGAAATAACAATCCATGTGACATTTTTGGGAACTGGTAGGTCAAGACAGTACAATGATGTGTATCAAAAATCTCTAGATATTTTCCTTAAGAATTGATAGCAATTATTTCAAACAAAACAAAAGTATGACTAAGAGGACATCTAATATAATTGGTGGTTCAGACATTGTAATGTGAAACTGATAAAGGGAAATTAATTTGAATATTTGAGAATATTATATTATATATTTAGACCAAATAATAAATATGATCAGCATACATATATTTGAACATTTAACTACTAGTAGTCACTTGATAAATTCTAGAAGGCATTGTCACAAAACTATTATATTGAATTCCATGTGAATTTCTGAATTCTGTGGAAATTCTATCACCTTAAAATGTACAATAATTATTCTTCATACATTCTGAGATTCTATAGAATAGAGTTGTTGAATAAATAGTTCTTTGACCTGAAGCCCATTGTCCTTTTAAGAGGCTGGTGGGTAGGGATAACACCTATCTAGTACCTAGCATGGTTATGTTCCTAGACTTATTATACAGTACTTCATAAAAACATATCTATTAAGACAAAATTTGTTTTCAGTATAGAATAAATAAAATGTCATTGTGATTCATATCTCTATCAACTATCTAACCAATTATCCAAATATTTGATTTTTAGATAGTCCTCTAGAATGACAGTATAAATGAATAAAAAGGCTTAAACAGACAATAATTTATTTTGATTACCTTTATATATCATAAACTTGAGTTTCTATATGAATGCTAGATTCTATAAAGCACAGCAAATCTCATTAAGGTATAGGCAACTCAACCATGTATATAGTGTTTGATTATGTAGGAAATCTACTCAGCTTTTAAAAATTATGGGCAGACACTATTTCTAACACAATTCTTTAGATGAAATATAAAATGTTTACTTTATGAATAAATTGAATGGATATTTATCCAGCCCAGACTGGACTCATTAAAAAGAGAGGATGAAAGATTTGACCATGCCTTGTTATATGCATTGTTACATTGGAATCTTTGGCACAATCATTTATTCCCTTAATGATCCTGCAGGGTTCCACCAGAGTCAATTGGATGAATAACTAACTGCTATTTAAACAAGGTCAGTGTCCCATTCTTGAGTGCCTCAGCCTCATTAATGATAATAGGAGGGAGGGTTGCTGGCCTACATCAGTTTGAAATAGACTTAGTGGGAAACACTCAAAGATCAACAAGTAAATTATAGCTTTTTAAAAGTTATTATTAAAGAATTCATTCTCTGTAGGAAGCAAAAGTCAAAGCAATCAAAAGACCTATTTTTACCACATTTCAAAGCCTACATATTCACGAGATGGAAATACATTCAAAAGTTCACAATAAACAGTGTGCCTTTTATTTTACTGCTGCCTGCATGATCAAAGAAAGGAAGAAATGTTTCTGTTTCCTTCCCTATCATTTTCAAACCCTTTTTATGTTTTTGCTTCCTAACTCCATGTCATATATTTTGGGTCCTAAGATCCTATTTTACTCAGGTTATCATTGTTTTTGGCCAAAGGCTTTTCTATATAAGTGCTGCTTTTATTTTTAAATCTAGATTTGAATCCAGCAGACACAGATGGGGGTTAATGAATTGTGAGTCTTCACTATATAAAGATGAAAGCTTCTTTTAATAAGGTGCCCTTAAAATTTTGCCTATCAGTGGGTTTTTATGATAATTCAATTTAACTAGATGTTAATTTTACTTGAGAAGTTTAATGCACCCAGAACTCCCTTCAAGTAACCTGGCATGCAGGTTTACTATCTACAAGCATGGTTCTGTAATATGGCAGTTTTAATTTAGTAAGACCCATATCACAAACATATACCAAAATTTCAGAAAAGGACTACACATTGAAAAGCAATGATGAATTTTGGCATGGTTAAGGCCTTTAGTGTGAGTCAAAAATAATAATCTAAAGATTTGATTTTGACATCATCCATCTTTTCTCAGTGCCTTTGAAACCATTTTTTTTCTAATAATTTTCAAGCAGAAAGACTTATTACACTTAACTCAATTTTCTTAAGCAATCAGTATTTACTAAATTATCATTAATTCAAAAGGCATGTATAAGAGAATGGGATCTATCATTTATACAGTTTGCCACTAATCATTAAGTGGGGCTTGCTGTCATCATTATTTTTGTTTGTCTATATTAACAATAAGTTCATGGATCTTGTATTTTAGAAGTCCAGTTTATTCTGTATTGATCAATAGTTTGTCATCCTACTATGGGCTAGCACTTATTAGTATAGTCTAATAAGAACTATACTATATGATTACTAAAAAGCTCAGAGGCCAGTTTAAAACCCAAGCCTTGTCAATTAACATAATGGTGTGACAGTATGCATGTAAATATGCTTCTAACTATACAGTTATCTTTTCAAGTAGCAGGAATTATAGTGTTTCATTATAATATAACTGAAATATTAGATGCAAATTATTTGAAACAATTACAAGAACACATATAATACTTTGCACATTATGGGTATTACTACTTTTAAATTCTTGATTGTCAAAAGAGTATTTTATGATTATTATTAATATTTTAATCATATGTAGTAAATTTTGAAAAACATTCTGAGAGGTGGTGAGAATAAAGTATATTCTTGTGTGTTTGTATACTATGATCTGTAGATATCATAGCATGTGTTTGTATGCTATGATCTGTAGAATGTTATGTTCATTTGGTTTACAACATTTGCTACACAAAATATTACTCTGTTTAGTTTTTGATTGGATGAGCTGTTCACTGCTGAGTGAGGTATTGAAGACTCCCATTATCAATGTCTGAGGATCAATATGTGATTTAATTTTGTGTGTGCTTTTCTGCTTTTGGGATAGACATGAAGATCTTGGTGGGTTTTTTCTTTGACAAGTATGTAATATCCTTCCCAATCTCTTTTGATTAGCTTTAGTTTGAAGTCTAACTTGTTAGATGCAAAATGACACACTAGTTTTCTTCTTAGGTCCATTTCTTGGGATGATTTTTTTCTAATCTTTTACCCTGTGGTAATGTCTGTACTTGATGTTGAAGTTTGTTTGTTTGCTTTTTGCATGCAGCTAAAAGACAGGTGTCATTTTTTTGCATTCATTCTGTTAGTGGGTTTTTATTTCCTAAGGATATTGAGAGATACTAATGACCAGTGACTGTTGATTCCTGTGATTTTGTTGTTGCTGGATGTAGGTTTATATTTTTCTAAACCTACTTTAATGACTGTACTTAAATGATTTAGTCTCACTTTTAGCACACCACCAATGAAGCGAAAAGGAAACATTAATAGGGCAAAGGAGGATGGGGACCTGTTTAGACATAGATATTTGCAGCAAATCCAGTCTGCATTATCAGGATATTAGCAGTTCAATTCACAAGAGTCAGCAGCAGTAGCTCAATGTACTCAAGAAGAATGTAGTCCATGATATCTTTTTAACAAGTTGAGATGCATAGTGAGATTAAAAATAAGTGAAGTTTTCTAGAAGAAATTGTTACCATATACTTCAAAACACATAAAAGCAATTTTGTATGAGATTGAACGAGTTCATAATCAAGTATACTCATGTATGGGAGGATGACAAGTCTATTTTTGTTTTTGTCATTTCTTTCTTTCTTTCTTTCTTTCTCTTTCTTTCTTTCTTTCTTTCTTTTCTTTCTTTCTTTCCTTCTTTCTTTCTCTCCAATTGAGAATTCATCACACTCTGGTCCACCCTCTTACTGTTCCACATCTCAAACATCCTCCTTACCCCGCTGTCCCCATAAGGATGTCCCTACCATCTACCTCTCACACAACCAGACTTCTAAACTCCCTAGGGCCTCTAGTCACTTGAGCATTAGGTGCATCTTTTCTGACTGAACAGAGACCTAGCAGTCCTCTGCTGTATATGTGTTGTGGGCCTTTTATCAACCGATCCATGCTTCCTGGTTGGTGGTCCAGTGTGTGTGAGATCTCCAGGGTCCAGGTTAATTAAGACTGCTGGCCCTCCTACAGGGTTGCCCTTCTCCTCAGCTTCTTCCAGCCTTTCCATAATTCAACCATAGGGGTCAGCAGTTTCTTTCCATTGGTTGGGTGCAAATATCTGCATCTGACTATTTCAGCTGCTTGTTGGGTCTTCCAAAGTACAGTCATAACAGGTCCCTTTTTGTGAGCACTTCATAGCCTAAGTAATAGTGTCAAGCCTTGGGACCCCCCAACCCCTTGAGTTGGATCCCACTTTGGGTCTGTCTCTGCACCTTCTTTTCCTCAGACTCCTCTCCATTTACATTCCTGCAGTTCTTTCAGACAGAAACAATTATGTGGGCGCATGTAAGGCAGTCTGTAGCCTGGATGCTCAGAGTAAGCAAGGCTTACTCTGGAGACCCTGTAGAACAGTCTACAAGGACAGAACTAGTGAGGCATGCTCCCAGACTGCTGACTCCTCAACTTCATAATCCTGTTGCCATCAGTCGTTTATGGCCATGCCCCAGGCCCCTAGCATTATGGCTGGACTCCACACCTACAATCATCTGGCTACAGCCAGGCTTTCCTGGCCCCATGTTTACCTGGCTGTTGCCAGGTAACCCAACCCACTATTAAAGGGGGCTTCTTACCCATCCTGGCTCTCTCTTACCTCTCTTCTTACTTTCATCTTTGCCCTTGTCTCCCTGTTTCCCCTCTTTCTGCGTGGTCAGGGCCAGCTCTCATCCCTCTATCTTTTCTTTCTCTCTTAATTTCTCTATCTCTCTTTCCCCCCTACTTTTCTATCATAAAGCATTGAAACTATGAATTGTCTCTTTTTATAAAAACCTGCCATGGAGCTGGCCACAGTATTTCCAGCCACCAGGGAAGGACCCAGCCTCTTCTCTGTCAAGCTTTTCAACAGGCACCCCAGAGGCCCATGTCAGAATGGCACTGCTTTCTGAAAAAGGACCCCCTCCTTGATAGCCAGGCAGCCTCTGTTGCTCTACAGATACTCAGGCACCTGCAGTCCCCATCCTGGTGCGGTGCACTGGCCTAGCCAGTTTTCCCTTATGCCCATCAGTTTTTCCTTATGTGAGCCCTGCCTGTCAGTCTTCTCCTATGTAGGCCCTGCCTGCTAATGTTCCGGGATACATGGACCTCCCGCACTGCCTCTCTGCCTTGTTTTCCCCTACACAATTATGGGTCAGAATTTTGACTGTGGATGGCAACCCCCTCCCTCACTTGATGCCCTGTCTTCCTGATGGAAGTGTGTTATATAGTGTCTTAGTCAGGGTTTCTATCCCTGCACAAACATCATGACCAAGAAGCAAGTTGTGGAGGAAAGGGGTTTATTGAGCTTACACTTCCACACAGCTGTTCATCACCAAAGGAAGTCAGGACTGGAACTCAAGCAGGTCAGAAGCAGGAGCTGATGCAGAGGCCATGGAGGGATGTTACTTACTGGCTTGCTTCCCCTGGCTTGCTCAGCCTACTCTCTTATAGAACCCAAGAATACCAGCCCAGAGATGGCACCACCCACAAGGGGCCCTCCTTCACTTGATCACTAATTGAGAAAATGCCCCACAGCTGGATCTCATAGAGGCACTTCCCCAAGTGAAGCTCCTTTTCCTATGATAACTCCAGCCTGTGTCAAGTTGACACACAAAACTAGCCAGTACAATTGACACCTTGTCAACTTGACACACCAACATATCACTATTAAGCCTCAACCCTTACTTTCTTATTCATCCCCAAGATGTAAATAACGTAAAAAGTCCCACAGTCTTTACATATTAAAAGTTCAACCCCTTTAAAATGTCCAATATCTTAAAATTCAGTCTTTTAAAAATTCAAGTCTCTGAACTGTGGGCTCCACTAAAATACCTTCTTTCAAGAGGGAAAAGTATCAGGGCACAGTCACAATCAAAAGCAAAACTCAAACTCCAATGGTTCAATGTCTGGGATCCAACTCACGATCTTCTGGGCTCCTCCAAGGGCTTGAGTCACTTCTCCAGCTCTGCCCTTTGTAGCACACACCTTGTCTTCTAGGCTCCAGCTGCCTGTACTCCACTGCTGCTGCTGTCCTTGGTGGTCATCACATAGTACTGGCATCTCCAAGCCTCAACTCTTTTGCATGACCCCTTCAGTCCTGGGCCATCAATTACAACTGAGGGTACACTTTCACCAATGGCCTTCCGTGGCCTCTCAGCGTACCAAGCCTCAGCTGTTCTTCATGATGCCTTCATGCCTTCAAAAGCAGTACCACCTGGGTGACTCTTACACAGTACCAAGTCCTGCTACAGCACGAGGCACAACCTTGGCTATCTGGAACACACTCTCTGTGCTCTCAGAAAACGCATCCCAGAAGATTTCACCTCAGTGATGCTGGTCTCTTCTTACTCACCGCTAATTTCTTAGCTCCAGCTAACCAGCATCAATAGTCCCAGTAACACAAAGGTTGACTTTAATGGTTTTGGTATCTTGTTACTCACAGCTGATTCTTCAGCCCCAGCTAACCAAAACCACAGAATCTTCATGGCCCTGATAAGAGTCTTTAATTTTCCCTCTGAAACTTCACAAGCCAGGCCTCCATCTTCTGCCTTGTTCTCAACATTATCTTCCAAGCTCCTACACAACGGTCTCACAAAGATCTCATCACTGAATGGACCATCTAGCCCAAAGTTCCAAAGTCCTTCCACAGTCCTCTCCAAAACATGGTCAGGTTGTCACAGGAATACCCCACTACGCTGGTACTAATTTGTCTTAGTCAGGGTTTCTGTTCCTGCACAAACATCATGACCAAGAAGCAAGTTGGGGAGGAAAGGGGTTTATTGAGCTTACACTTCCACACAGCTGTTCATCACCAAAGGAAGTCAGGACTGGAACTCAAGCAGGTCAGAAGCAGGAGCTGATGCAGAGGCCATGGAGGGATGTTACTTACTGGCTTGCTTCCCCTGGCTTGCTCAGCCTGCTCTCTTATAGAACCCAAGAATACCAGCCCAGAGATGGCACCACCCATAAGGGGCCCTCCTTCACTTGATCACTAATTGAGAAAATGCCCCACAGCTGGATTTCATAGAGGCACTTCCCCAAGTGAAGCTCCTTTTCCTATGATAACTCCAGGCTGTGTCAAGTTGACACATAAAACTAGCCAGTACATATAGTTTCCCTATTCCTACTGTCAGGCATTTTATTTAAGGTCCTTCCCTTTGAGTCCTGAGATTCTCATACCACCCTGGTTTCTAGTGCATTCTGGAGGGTCTCCCCAACGTGTTGCCTGTTTCTATTCTTTTTGCCGTCCCTCAGGGCTACAGTCCTTTTCACTCACCCAATACCAGATTCTTCTCCCCTCAATGGCCCACTCCCTGTCAACTTTCCCTTCCATGTTCCTCCCTCTCTCCACACTTGTGATTGTTTTGTTCTTCCCTCTCAAGCGGGACTGAGGAGTCCTCACTTGGTCAGCTTGATGACCTTTTTGAGTTCTGTAGACTTTATCTCGGGTTTTCTGTAGGGTTTTTTTCTAATATCCACTTATTAGTGAGTACATACCATGCATGTCATTTTGGGTCAGAGTTACCTCACTCAGAATGATATTTTCTAGTTCCATCCATTTGCCTGAAAAACTCAGGATGTCTTTGTTCTTAGTAGCTAAGTAGCATTCCATTGTGTAAATGAACCACAGTTTTTGTATGCATTCTTCATCTATCTACTCGTTGATAACTTTGTCAGAGAAGAAATAAAGAACAAAATTAAAGACTTCCTGGAATTTAATGAAAATGCTGACACTTCATACCCAAATTTATGGAACACAATGAAAGGAGGGCTAAGAGGAAAATTCATAGCAATAAGTGCCCTGATAAAAAACTGGAGAGATTTTACACTAACAACTTAATACCACACCTAATACCTCTAGGGAAAAAAAAGGGAGCAAACTCACCCATAAGGTAGATGGCAGGAAATAATCAAATTCAGAGCCAAAATTAACCAAGCAGAAACATAGAGAAAAATGCAAAGAATCAACAAAACAAAAACTGGTTCTTTGAGGGAAGATAGATAATCCCCTAGCCAAACTAACTAAATGGCCAAGAGGAAGTATCCAAATTAACAAAATCAGAAATTAAAAGGGAGACATAACAACAGAAATGGATGAAATTCAAAAAATCATCAGATTCTACTACATAAACCTGTAGTCAACAAAACTGGAAAATCTAGAAGAAATGTTTGGTTTTCTGGATAACTCACATGAAAGTTAAATCAAGAGCTGGTAAACTACCTAAACAGGCCCATTTCTAGCAAGGAAATAGAAAAGAAAAGCCCAGGGCCACATGGATTTAGTGCAGAATTCTACCAGACCTTCAAAGAAGACCTGATACCAATGTTCCTCGAACTATTCCATAAAATAGAAACAGAAGGAACACTCATTCTATGAAGCCACAATTACTCTGATACATAAGCCACACAAGGATCCAACCAAAAAAAAAAAAAAAAGAATTTCAGACCAACCCCACTTATGAATACCGATGCAAAAACACTCCATAAAAATCTTGCAAATTGAATCCAAGAACACATCAAAATCATCATTCATGATGACCAAGTAGGTTTCATTCCAGGGATGCATGGTTGGTTCAATATACAAAATCCATTAATGAAATCCACTATATAAACAAACTCAAAGAAAAAAATCTCAAATTTAGTTTATATGCTAAAATGTATTTGACAAAATACAACACTACTTCATGATAAAAGTATGGGAAAGATCAGGAACTCAAGGCATATACCTAAACATAATAAAAACAATCTACTGCAAACCAACAGCCAGTGTCAAATTAAATGGACACATACTTGAAGCAATCCCACTAAAATTGAAGACAAGACAAGGATGCCCACTCTCCCCATATCTATTCAATAGAGTATGCAAAATGCTAGCTGGAACAATAAGACAACAAAAAGAGATCAAGGGGATACAAATCAGCAAAGAAGAAATAAAGGTATCACTATTTGCAGATGATATAATAGTATACATAAGCAACACCAAAAATACGACCAGAGAACTTCTTCAGCTGCAAAAACTTCAGCAAAGTGGCCAGATATAAAATTAATTCAAATAAATCAGCACCCTTCATTTATAAAATGATAAAAAGTCTGAGAAAGAAATTAGGGAAACAACTGCCTACACAATAGCCACAAATAATATAAAATATCTTGGAGTAAGTCTGACCAAACAAGTAAAGGCCTATATGACAATAACTTCAAATCACTCAAGAAATAAATCGAAGAAGATCACGGAAAATGGAACAAGCTCCCATGCTCCTGGATTGGCAGAATTAACATCATAAAAATGACCATCCTACCAAAGGCAATCTACAGATTCAGTGCAATCCCCATTAAATCCCAACACAATTCTTCAAAGACCTGAAAAGAGCAATTCTCAAATTCATCTGGAAAGGCAAAAAATCCAGAATGGCAAAAAACAATTCTTAATAATAAAAGAAATACTGGGGGGGGGGGTATCACCATCACCTGACCTCAAGCTTTACTAAAGAGTAATAGTGATAAAAAACTGCATAGTATTGGTATACCCAATGGAATGTAATTGAAGGCCAAGTAATAAAATCCATGCTTATGGTCACTTGATCTTTGACAAAGAAGCCAAAAATATACAATGGAAAAAAGAAGCATCTTCAATGGTGTTGTTCTAACTGACTGTATGTAGAAAAATGAAAATAGACCCATATTTTTCACCTTGCACAAAGCTCAAATCGAAGTGTGTCAAGGACCTCCCAATAAAAGCAGATATATTAGATCTAATAGATGAGAAATTGGGAAAGAACCTTGAACTCATTGCCACTGAAAGAACTACAATGGCTCATGCTCTAAGATCAAGAATTTATTAATGGGGCCTCATGAAACCAGAAATCTTCTGTAGGGAAAAGGACGCAGTCAATAAGACAAATTAGATTTTGCTAAAAATCTGATTTGCTACAGATTGCTAAAAATCTTCGCTAACCCCACATCTGATAGAGGGCTAATATCCAACATATATAAAGAACTTAAGAAGCTAACAACTGTAAAAACAAACAACCCAATCCAAATGTGGGGTATAGAACTAAACAGAGAATTCAAAAGAGAGGAATCTGAAATGGCTGCGAAGCACCAAAATAAATGTTCAAAGTCCATAGTGAGCAGAGAAATGCAAATCAAAATGACCCCTTGATTCCACCTTAGACCAATCAGAATGGCTAAGATCAAAATCTCAGGTGACAACACATGTTGGCGAGGATGTGTAGCAAGAGGAACTCATTTCCATTGTTGGTGGGATTGCAATCTGGTACAACTACTTTGGAAATCCATCTGGAGGTTTCTCAGGAAATTAGAAATACATCTACCTGAAGACCCAGCAATACCACTGATAGGAATATACCCAAAAGATGCCTTAGCATGCAACAGGGGCACATGTTCCACTATATTGATAGCAGCCTTATTTGTGATAGCCAGAAGCTGGAAACAACCCAGACAAGTCTATTCTGATTGACTTCTTTGATATAGGCCAAATCACGCTCGAAATAAAATTGAAATGTTTTGTAGTCATGAGACAGAAAGAAGTGTTAAATAAGGTGTAGTTGTAGCACATTAATTACCAAGAAATGTTTATGTTAATTGTAACAAGTATAATACTACATAATGACAGAAAATTGATTCATCAGCCATTGAACAGTGTCTAAAATCCCTATTACACCTAAGACTGAGGATTTTTTGTAACATATTTCTCTTATCAGCAAAATGCTAAACTTTATTTGTGTAGTCATATTGCATACATAAAGCACACATAACTAGTTTCATGTTCAGTTACTCATTTTCATGTACACGTGCCCATTTTTCAAACAGTGTCTAGTAACTAAAAAGAATAGTTTTTACAAGAGAAAAAAAATTCACCCTCAATGTAAAACCATATAAGATCATTATTATAAATATAGGCTAGATATTTCAAGACCAGTTATATTGCTATCAAATAGTTTATTAATCCTTTGTAAATTAAAGTAAAATTGTTTTATGTTTGTGTAAATCAAAAAACTATAAGTCCCATTTTCCACTTTGAATTTTGGAGAATTTCAAATTTTTAATTTTTAATAATGGAGAATTTAAATAACATATTTCATAGGAAAATGTACAGTTTGATCATGTAACTCTTTGTTCCATACTCAGAAGAGAAGTCAAATATGTTACACATAACCTCAAAATACATATAATTCTATAATGTCACTTAAAAATATTGAATCATCTTCTATTTCTATCAAATATATTGGGGACTACATTCATTGTTGGTGTTCAAGCTTTTATATTTTGAAATTGCTCTGCATTTTTCTAATGAAATTTATGTAAAAATTTAATACATTAGGTTTATATTGAAACATTTGATTTGGCATTTTAACATATTCCACAGAAAATTAGTAGTGTATTAATATATTTGTTAACTTAAATAATGTCATTAAGTTCACAGTTGTAGTATGTACATAGTAAGAATATTTTGTTGAAAAATCTAAGAATATGGTAAAAGTAATAAAATGATAAGAAATAGTGAAGTTTGAAATCACCAAAACCTTCTCATTTCAAAATTATCACTCGTTTATCATTTCTTTAAGATGTTAATTGCTTTGTTAGTTTAATTATTTAGGCATGAAATACTGGTGGAGAACCTGCATCTATTTGTTACTGGAATCTAAATTCTTATCTAAGAACCTAGAGTATTAGAAAATATCTGGAGAAATAATATTGAGCTATAATATATAAAAGGAACTTTTATATATTTTCTTTGTGAATGATGTGTAAAAACATGTAAACTCATTTTGCTGTATTCACAAAGATGTTCTACTTGCTTTGACAGGTAGCACTGGAAATATTGGATAAAATTCACCACGTGGGATCACAAATTATCTTTAAAGAATATTATAATGGTGCCATGAACCTTTTCTTTTTTTTATTTTCTATATTCTTTGATTACATTCCAAAGTCCTTCCCCTTTCCCAGTTCCCCCCTCACCATATGTCCCATAAGTCCTCTTCCCTCTGCCCATTTGCTTCTCACCTGCCCCCTCACTCCTTACTTCTTCTTGGGAATCTTTTGATTTGCTAATTGTACCTTGAGTATTCAGAGCTTCTGGGCTCATTAACATCCATTATCAGTGATTGCATTTCATGTGTATTCTTTTGTGGTTGGGTTAACTCACTTAGGATGATATTTTCCCGATCCAACCATTTGCCTACAAATTGCATGGATTCATTATTTTTAATTGCTGAATAGTATTCCATTGTATAAATATACCACATTTTCTGTATCCATTCTTTCTTTGAGGGACATCTGGGCTCTTTCCAACTTCTGGCTATTCTAAATAAGGCTGCTATGAACATAGTGAAGATAGTTGTACAACTGGGAAAAAATAAGGAGTTTAAAGCAGGAAAAGTTTGTTCCTATAAAGCAATAAATTGTACTCTTATTCTGACAAACAGTACAATTTAAATCTTTCTGTCATGATATTGATGCCCAATTTTTACTGTGAAACTTAAGGCAACATGTTCTTGTGCATGCTCTATTGAGGTGGCTATTCTAGGGAAATATTTGATTATGAGTATGGAGTAGATATATCTCTGAATTTAGTCATGTTTGCTGAGATATTTTATACCTATGCCATTTAGCTATTTCCTTTCATGAGTTTCCATCTTCACATGTATATTTCAATTGCGTCCTAAACATTGGTACTATTTTCTGTTCTTTTTTCTCTTTTTTATGATTCAAATGGTTACAGAATTAATTCTAGCAAGAAGGCACAGCAAGATTAAAGGATAAGTAATTCATGTTTAGTGAGTGGATATAAACATTAACTATACACAGTAAGTCAGATGAGGGTACAAAAAAATAAAAAAATTAAAAGAATAAGAAATTGAATCTACAAACACCTTTGATGACATATTACAAAAAGAACATCCATGTGCATTGTATTTAATGATACATATTTTTAATTTTATTATACTCATTTGTTTATTTAGCATTTTATGTCAAAATTTGAAATATCTTATAAACTAGCCTTTCATCATTGTGAAGGCCACACCAATTCTCTACTATTTCTCCAACTTTTAGGTATATGCTGTTGAAGAGAGCACTGTTCTACATAATTACCTAACATAAAAACATGTTGAAAAGTTTTGATAAGGTTTTACCTTACCAAAATAATTAATACAAAAATGTAACAGAAGTATTTCTTTTGTTTATGGCCTTGCTAACTTATAATACAGGCATAGAAATAAGGGGTGCATAAGGAGAATCCATTTGAAGTATTGTTTGTTTCAATTTAAATAATAATAACATTAATATCTTCAAGTACTTCAGGCATCTCTTATTAAATATGTGGATAATTTTCCTTTTAGTCATTGCTATAATTTTACCAACTCATGTTTACTGTATAACTCCAAACATACTTTGTGTTGAATATCATTGAAGTAACTCTAGATTTAAAAAAATGAAGAATTGATTTATTTAGTGACTCATATTTCCATATATATGTATATTCTGAATCTGTTGTTTTATTTATCTTAGATCTATAACAATTTCACTATTTTGTCACATGGGTAATGTACCAAAAAGATGCAATTAAGGTGAGATATTACAAGCACAAATGAAATTAAACTTTATTTGACTGGTAGAGCTGAGACATTTCTATATCTTACTGAATCTAATCATTAAATAAGATATGACCACTATGTTAAAGATTATAAAATAAGTACAGAGTTATTAAATGAATTTTTTGAACTCAAAGGCAGCTTCTAATATCAATAGTGTATATCGGTAGTAAAATTACAAATGAAAGAATAATGGAACCAAATGTTGATTTGTGCCTCATTTCTTTCTTATTTTTCTGATCTTTCAATTTTCTGCAAACATATTTCTCTTTCAAGTCACTAGGAATTTTTGTAAGCAGAACAAATGTAAGAATATGCAGCAACTGACTCTTTCAGGTGTTTGTTGGGCTATTCAGAGGACAGTCATTATAGGTCCCTGTTTGTAAGCCCACCATAGCATCAGTAAGTGTGCCAGGCCCTGAGGCCTCCCCCTGAGTTGTATCCCAACTTGGGCCTATCAGTGAACTTCTTCTTCAGCCTCCACTCCATTTTTATTCCTGAATTTCATTCAGAAAGAAATCAGTTCTGGGTCAGAGCTTTTGAGAGTAGATGGCCACCTCATCCCTCCATGTGGAACTTGCCTTTCCACTGTAGAGCACATTATCTAAGGTTCCTTCCTTTGAGTCCTGAGAGTCTCTCACATCCTGTGATGTGAGAAGATTCTGTCATAATTCAGAGGGTCCCAACACGTCCCACTTCCCAAGGTTGCCTATTTCCATTCTATCTGCTGGCCCTCAGGGCTTCAATACTGTTACACCCACCCAATACTGGATCATGTTCCTCTCTTCTTCTCCCTGTCCACTTCCCCACCCAGGTCCCTCCCTCCCCACTCCTGTGATTGCTTCTTCTCTCTCCCAAGTGTATTTGAGGCATCCTCACTTGGGCCATTCTGCTTGCTAACCTTGAGCTCTGTAGATTGTATCCTGGGTATTCTGCACTCCTTTGGCGAATATCTACTTATTACTGAGCACATACCGTACATGTCATTTTGAGTCTGATATACCTCACTCAGGAAGATGTATTCTAGTTGCATCCATTTGCCTGCAAAACTAATGATGTCCTTGTTCTCAATAGCTGGATAGTATCCCATTTTGTAAATGAACCACAATTTCTGTATCCATTCTTCTGTTGTGGGATACATGGGTTGTTTACAGCTTCTGGCTATCACAAATAAGGCCACTATGAACATAATGGAAAATGTGCCCCTGTGGCATGGGGGGAATCTTTTGGGTATATGCCCAATAATGATATTGCTGGAATATCAGGTAGATCTATTTCCAATTTTCTGAGGAACATTCAGACTGATTTCCAAAGTGGTTCTTCTTTCTCCACATCCTTGCCAACATGTGCTGTCATCTAAAGTTTTGATCTTAGCCATGCTGATTGGTATAATCAATAGATTCCCAATTGCTTTTATCTGGTTATTATAATTTATAGAGAGTGAATGAATAATTATAATATTAAAACTAAAGAGCACATTTTATTAGCTATAAAGATTCAGCATAATTCATTATGAAACACAATTTGTATTTATTATTAGTCCTACAATACTACACATGAGTTTGTAGTTTAAGGATCTATTTTGATTGTCATAGAGCAGGGCACTCAGCTGTTAAGACATTAGAGAAAAGTTGAACATTGAAAAACTATTATATTTCAGACTTTCAGTCTTGGAGGCCAGCTTTGCTAAATATTATAATAAAGGATTCTAAGCAAAATGAGCTTGCAAAAAAGGAATGTATTGCTATAGTAATATAAGACAAAATGGGTTTAAAATTCAAAAATTAATGAGAATATAAAAATAGCAAATATCCACTCAATATCGAGAAAAAGATCAATCAGTAAAGATGATATAAGAACTCTAAATACATATGCAGTAACAGAGTGAAGCAAATTTCATATATAAAATACTGCAATATGAAAGAGCACAGAACTTAGCCCATTAGCCATGGTTAATTTCCGTATGTCATACTCATCAGTAGACTTATATTCACAAACAAAAGAAAATAAATGAAATGTTAAATAATATCTATATCAACTTGTAATTAAAATATCTCTAATAAATATGAATAGAGTATTTCACCCCAATTTTAAAATATATATACTCTCTCATCAGCACATTGCATAATTTAGTCAGTATTTTATAGCACAAAACAAGAGATAAATTATTTATAATATTAAAAACAATGACATACATTTACAAGTGAACAGCATGGCAAAGTTCAGGACATATACAAATTCACGAAAACAAACAATATATCTTGAATGAAGAATGAGTCTTTGAAGAAATCACAAGTAAAGCCGAAAGAGACCCAGAAGCAAATGATTTAATAATATAAGAACTAGAGCTTGAATATACAATAAATGTACATGAAAGAGAAATTTATACTATAAATGAAAATATAAACAAAAATTAATAAAAAAGACCATTATATATAAAAGATCAATGGATATGTGAGTCAATTTGGAGAGAGTAAATTATAATCTCAAAATAATAAATAATTTTGAAAAAAATTTTAGACAGGGAACTCTCATAAATTACTTCAGGATAGGAGTCATTTAACTTCAGGGTGGGATTCATGAGTCTGTGAATGAAAAAAAAATGAGTGAAACCCCAATTAAGTAAACTGAAATATTAAAGATCAGGGAAGAATTAATAAATGAAAAGAAATAGATTAATAAAAAACAAAATCAATGAAATAAAATTAGGTTCTTTGAAATAGTAAATAGGAGTGACAGAATTATTCAAACTAACAATAAAAAGAAGAAAAAGAGAGAAAAGACCCCATTTAATAAAAATCATTGGCAGATAGCATTGTGTACTGTGTAATCAGATGCAGATTTCTCTGCCCTTAGGTCAGGTTTCTATGCCCAGACATTTGTCTATATTCCAGAGATTGCATGTTAAAGCATATCCAGTCTAAATGTTATGTAAAAGTTGTTTTCTGTCATGTTATGTTAGTTAATAAAAAACTGATTCAGCCTATGATAAGCTATTCTTGTTATTAATTCATTAATAAATAAAATTATTAGGTTCTTATATCTTTAATAGGAACAATTAAGGCTACCATTGATAAATTACAACTTACAAAAATATACAGGGGATTAAGATATTACAACAGATACCATTATACTATGATATCATTATGGCACATTGTCAATCTAAAGTTGAACAAAGGGCATAAGAAGCTGAAAAAATACTAACATTAACCAATGCTAAACAAAAAAAAAAACCAAAAAAAAACAAAAAAAAACAAAAACAAAAACAAAAAAAAAACAGTCCTTACAACTGAAAATACCATATATATAATTATCATAAATTGTGGAGGAAAGAGACTCTCAGGATTCAAAGGGAGGGTCCTTAGATGAAATGCCTGACAGTAGAGAGAGGGAACTTATAGAGCCCAATGCCATCAGGAAGACAGGCCATCAAATGAGGGAGAGGGCGGCCATTCCACAGTCACAACTCTGATACATAATTATTCCTGTCTGAAAGAATTACAGGGAGGGAAATGGAGAAGAGCCTGAGTGTTCAACAATGGGGGATAGCAGCTTCTGTCGGTTGGTTGGGTGCAAATATCTGCATCTGACTCATTTATTTATTTATTTATTTATTTGTTTATTGGTTTTCCGAGACAGGGTTTTTCTGTCTAGTCCTGGCTGTACTAGAACTCACTCTGTAGACCAGGCTGGCCTTGAACTCAGAAAACTGCCTGCCTCTGCCTCCCAAGTGCTGGGATTACAGGCGTGTGCCACCACGCTCGACTTGCATCTGACTCTTTCACCTGCTTGTTGAGTCTTCTGAGGTGTGGTCATACTAGGTCCTTTTTTGTGAGTGCTCCATAGCCTCAGTAATAGTGTCAGACTTTGGGAACTCTCCTTGAGCTGAATTCCCTTTTGGGTCTGTGGCTGGACATTTTCCACAGGCTCTTCTCCATTTCCATCCCTGTAATTCTTTCAGAGAGGCATAATTATGGATCAGTGGGATGCCCCCCTCCTCATTTGATGCCCTGTCTTCTGCTGGAGATGGGCTCTATAAGTTCCCTCTCCCTACTGTAGGTCATTTCATCTAAGGTTCCCCCTTTAAGTCCTCAGAGTCTCTCACATCCCAGGTTTTTGGTGCATTCTGGAAGGTCCTCCCCAACCTCCTATCTTCTGAGGTGGCCTGTTTCCATTCTTTCTGCTGGCCCTCAGGGCTTCAGTCCTTTTCCTTGACCCAATACCAGATCATGTTCCCCTCTATCCCCACTATGCCCCCTGGTCCACTTTCCTTCCTAAATCCCTCCCTTCTTCCCCATTTGTGATTGCTTTGTTCCTCCTCTCAAGTGGGACTGATGCATCCATCCTCA
Source organism: Apodemus agrarius (assembly GCA_964023405.1). Taxonomy (NCBI): domain Eukaryota; kingdom Metazoa; phylum Chordata; class Mammalia; order Rodentia; family Muridae; genus Apodemus; species Apodemus agrarius. The sequence continues at coordinate 83,187,956 of OZ030008.1, forward strand.
TTTGGGCACTTCAGCTTGTTGACCTTTTTGAGTCCTGTGGACTGTATCTTGGTTACACTGTACTTTTTAGCATCCACTTATAGGCAGCATATGCCAGCTGATATGAGGCCCAGAACACACGTCCAGTAGAGGACTGCTGGGTCTGTGTTCACTGAGAGATGATGCACCTAACCCTCAAGAGACTGGAGGCCCCAGGGAGTTTAGAGCTCAGAGGGATGTGGTGGGGGGACATCCACGTGGAGAGAGGGTGTCTGGAGGAAGTATGGAATGTGGAACAGTTGGGGGCAGACAGTTGGGGGGGTGGGGAATAAAATATGGAGTGTAAATAATTAACTAATTGATTAATTAATAATAATAAACAGAAATAAAATTGCAGTAATGAGTAACAATGAAAAAACTTAACAATTTTATATCCTGTCAGTTTTGAGCACAGATTTATAAAAGTATAAATAAACTTAAAAAGGAATTTTAAAACATTCATTCACAGGGCTGGAAAGATGGCTTCCCAGGTAGGAGCAACAACTGCTCTTCCAATGGTCATGAGTTCCAATCCCAGCACCCACATTGTGACTCACAACCATCCATAAACATATCTGATGCCCTCTTCTGGTGTCTGAAGATAGCTACGGTGTACTTACACAAATAAATAAATAAATCTTTAAAAAATTCATTCACTGTAACTAGGAATTAGGTAAGTTACATTTATGAGAGACATGGAGAAGACAGAAGGGTAACTGTTATTGAGCATATGTATCAGGGACTAATATACAATGTTACATTTGTTTTTATTCATAATTGTTCATAGCAATAATACTACTATTATCAGCAGTAAAAAAACAGGTTAGGTAAACAAATTGCTTATTATCTTTAAATAATACATTTAATGATGGAGTTTGAACATGTCATTGTTTTTCAAACAGGGGCTCATTTGACCAAAGCTAGATGGGATTTGTTGTGAGGTTAAGAATTTCTTTGGATTCATGGTTCTTTTGCCTCTACCTCTCAAGTTCTAAGATTAGAGAAATATGCAACAACAACAACATGTTTATAGGTTTCTGCAGTGCTAGGGAAGAAACATAGGACTTCACCAAACATCTTGTTAACTTAATTAAACCAGTTTAACAGCATTGGTAAGTTTAAAATATGAAATGTATTCCTTTAAAATTATTTATTTAGGTAGAATTTATGATTAACCTACCACCCACCATCCCATGTCAATATGGTACTTTCCAACTGAAAGTATTTCTTTCAGCAACATAAGCATCCTTTTATTCTACAAAAGCACATTCTTTGTCACATTAGAAATTTGTATATTCTGTCCAAAGAAATGAAGCAAGCATTTCTAAAAATGCTTAATGATTAATGAGCATGAAACTTAATGAGGTTATTGAGACAAGGGTACTTTTGTTTTAATTGATTGTCTGAGTTTCCAGATTAATAACATCCAATTATTTTCTTTTGTAATTGGTACAGAATTTATTTGTATCTCCACTTTAATAAGTGTACTAATGATATAAGAAGGTAAACAAAGCTAATTTAAATGAATACCAAGTTCAATTAAATAATCAAGCCTGACCAAATGTCCCTATGTGAGATAATTTTACAATCTTTATTTATCTGTAAAACATACACGAAGTTAATTGTCCCTACCACATTCACTTGTGTGCTGATATTGGTGCAGGAAAATATCATAGCTATTTAAATAGTATAGAAAGATGGTTACAATCTGAATCTATGTGTAGATCACTTAATCAGAAGATTCCAATGGTTCAGATGCTAAGTGACAGAGTATGGTGGATAGTTTGACGGCACTTCAGACAAGTCTCAAAATTCATTCTACCTTTGCGTTTGAATTTCTTATATCAAATATGCCCATTTCTCCTCCGACCTATTCACCTTTTTCAGATGTATATACTCAGTCCTACAAAGCATAGGTGTTTTTGAATACAAAATGAATGATCAAGCTTTCCTTTAACATTGAGGACATTATTAATTTATACTATCAAAAATACCTCCATAACTATTTGACTATCGGTGACTCTAGTTTATCTTTGTACAGTATAATATTTTGATCAATCCAACATTGTCCTTTCTTTACCTACATTGGTTTATGTAGTTTTATCTTGCTTAAATTCCATTTCCCTTATAATTATACTAATAAACATTCTTAACCCCAAGCCACTTGTATGTAGTGATAGATAAACATTGAATACTGGATGAAATGTTTTAAAGATTTTTAGGTATATTAACTTAATATATAAAGGGGGAGTTGGATCTGATACATGTACCATGTGTAATTTAGTTCAAACTTCTCAGCAACATGCTAGCTTGTATAAATGCCCACCTACTTATATTTGCATTATTTAAAATTACAAAAATGGAGGAGGAAAACTCAAACTATACATTATATGCTATTAGATAAACCCCTGTTATAGGAATTGGTTGCATCCTTTTTCCCCCTTTGTCCAAAATCACAGGTTATTTTCAATGGTATTGGTTATAGTCCACAACTTAAAGTTAAAAACCTATTTTGAAGATATCACTTCTATGAGGTATAGAACATGGAGGCATTTACCTACAATTTTCACTACTTCTGACTTTTGTCCATTGTGTTGGAAGATGTAAACAAGCAGTGGAAAATATTCATCAAACTCACCTAGATAGAAAACCTGCAAACTACAGAATGGTCTTGCTGCAAGTTGTCTCCTGGATCAGTGGTGTCATGAATGTGATTAAAATAATACACCTTTCTTGGTCTTTAAGGCCCACTCAGCAAGATGAGAATGGCATGACACTGTCCAATAGAACCAAGAATCTGATGGTGAACAGTTCATGTATCATATGTGAGCCTAATACTATTATTTTGCTAAATAATCATACCAATAAAGCAACTAACTAAGAACATTTTGTAGTACCTCAGTCATTCCTTTGCAAAGAAGCCTCCTTTTGCAATAGATAGCAACTAATACAATGACCATAACTGGATAACATAAAATAAGACACTTTTGAATGCTCACCTACAAGTGGGATCTCTGTATCATACCCATTTCATCAAGGTTCAGGGATCTATGGAAGAGATGAAAGGTTGTCAGAGTCAAAGGGTATAGATGAAACAGTATTTTCTAGATACAAAAGAAATGATGCAATATACATTCACAAAACTCTGACAGCATGCACAAGACATGGACAACTGCAAGTCAGAAAAATATCTGAGGTTGAAGATGAAATAAACCTAGCACCTGACCCCAGCCAAGAAGTCATACACAATGATTGCCTTCTAGGCAAGAGAGTGTTAGTTTTCTTGAACAAAATGGAGTGTCACTGAGACTATCATACACATTCTAGGGCTTCCACTCTGCTTAAAAGTAGTTATCCAACACAATCTAAACATTTCTTTTTTTATTTTAGAAAAAAGAAGAACAATAGAATTACTTAGGTGGAGATGTGGGAGTGATATGCAAAGGGGATATAGGAAGATGAATACTACATGTTTTATAAAATTATCAAAGAATAAAAAGAATTTCAAACAGGCCAATAATCAATAAATGAGTCTTCCTGCACTGAAAAGGTACTATATAACAAAGGACAGATTCCATAATTTGAGAGAAGAGGTACCTTACAGAATAGGGAAATAACCCAAACCTGTTATACATATCAGAGAACTGTCTGTAGTATACAAACAAAACAAAACAAAACAAAACAAAACAAAACCCCTAAAAGTCCAGAAAACAATTCCAATTAAATAGACAGAGAAAATAAATGGAGGTGTTTATAAGATGAACTACAAAAACAAATAGATGAGAAATATTTATGTTTGTTTGCCTACATCAGTCATTAGAGACATTCAAATCAAAACTATATATTTTATTCTACAACAGACAGAGTGGTTAAGAAAGATTTACTGGCATGAATGTAAGGAAGGAAACCATTTTTTGGGGGAGTTCTTAAAGACTTCTCTCTTATTTTTTTGTTTTGTTTTGTTTTGTTTTTTGACATTTCCTTTATGTACATTTCAAATGTTATCACCATTCCTTATTTTCCCTCTCAAAACCCATTATCACACCTACCTTCCCCCTGCTCAATAAACCACACACTCCTGCTTCCCTGTCCTGGCATTCCCCTACCCTGGGGAAACAAGCCTTAACAGGACCAACAATCTCTCCTCTCATTGATGTCTAATTGTCTGAGGAACCACTAAACTGATTTCCAGAGTGGTTGTACCAGCTTGCCATCCCAACAACAATGGAGGAGTGTTCCTCTTTCTCCACATCCTCCCCAGTAGCTGCTGTCATCTGAGTTTTAGATCTCAGACATTCTGACTTGTATGAGGTAGAATCTCAGGATTGGTTTGATTTTCATTTTCCTGATGACTAAGGATGTTGAACATTTCTTTAGGTGTTTCTCAGCCATTCTTCACTTGTGAATTCTTTGTTTAGCTCTTTATCACATTTTTAAATAGGGTTATTTGGTTCTCTGGAGTCTAACTTCTTGAGTTCTTTGTATGCATTGGATATTAGTCCTCTAGCAGATGTAGGATTGGTAAAGATATATTCCCAGTCTGTTGATTGCTGTTTTGTTATATTGACAGTGTCCTTTTAACAGTGATAGTAGTGGTTGGCTTTGACTCTGTTGTCTGCTCATGACACTTTCTTTGTCTTCCTGTATTTCCTCCTCCAGCCTTGAAATGAGCATATAGGCCTAGTCTTGCTGTGACTTATGTCATTTTTTAATCTATATTTCTAGAAGGCATAGTATTTTCTGAAGGAAAAGAGGAGTGGAACTGGGGGGAATAGGTGGGTTGCGAATAATGGCTGGAAGTTTTGGAAGAAGGAGAAACTGTGGGTAAGATACAATATATGAGAGAAGTATAAATAAAAACTAATTCCTTTATCTGTTTCTTTTGTATAATTTTGGCCTATCTCTTCTAGAGTACTAAATCTGAAAAGTCATGGACTTTTGAATTTAATTCCAAGCTGCTCCCCTGTGTGTTTTTGTCACAAAGTTTCTGTTAAGAGAATAACCAGATATAGCCAGGATATACTGAATAGCTATAATTTTCCATATAATCCACATGCTCAGATTTCTTACAAGTGTCTTAAAGGTATACTTTTACTAAGTTGATGAGGTAAGAGAACTTCTCACTTTTACTTAAAGGCTAATAATTGGTTAACCAGCAGTCCAATGCAGTGTTGAGAATCTATTGAAGGCTCAGGTTCACATTTGTGATGGTTTGAATTGCTATGACCCCAGTAGGTTCCTATGTTTGAATGCTTGACCCATAAAAAGTGGCACTATTAGAAGGTATGGTCTTGCCATAGATATGCCCTCATTGAGGAAAGTATAGCATTATATGGATGAGTTTTGAGTTCTACCATGCTCAAACTATGGGTGTTGTTGCATATAGTTGACTTCTACTTCCTGTGGAAGAAGTTGTGGAATTCTCAGTTGTATCTCCAAAACCATGCCTGCCTGCACTCTGCCATTTTTCCCATCATGACAATAATGAATTAAACCTCTGAAACTGTAAGCCATCCTCAATTAAATATTTTCCTCTATGAGAGTTGTAATGAATGGTGTCTCTTCACAGTAATAAAACCCAAACTAAGTGAATGTATCTGGTTTCATGTTGAGGTCATTGACCAGTTTGAATTGAGCTCTGTGTAAGGTGACAAATATGACTATTTTAAGTTTTCTACATACAGACAGCCAGTTAGACCAACACCATTTTTTGAAGATGCTTTCTTTTTACCATTGTATATTTTTTGCTTCTTTGTCAAAGATCAAGTGTCCTTTAGTGTGTGGTTTTATTTTTGAGTCTTCAATTCTATTCCATTAATCAACATGTCAGTTTCTGGACCAATACTATGCACTTTTTTTCTTTTCTTTTTTTTAAATTTTATTTTCTATATTCTTTGTTTACATTCCAAAGGCTTTTCCCTTTTCCCAGTTCCCCCCCCCACCATGTGTCCCATAAGTCCTCCCCTCGCCCCCAATGTATTCCCCAATCACCCCCCAAACCGTTCTCTGTTCAAGTACTCTCCTGCAAGACTGGAACAAGTCTTTTCTGGACCAGTGTCCTCTCATTCCTTCTTCTCGGGAATCTTTTGATTTGCTAATTTTGCCTTGAGTATTCAGAACTTCTGGGCTCATTAATATCCACTTATCAGTGATTGCATTTCATGTGTATTCTTTTGTGATTGGGTTAACTCACTTAGGATATTTTCCAGATCCAACCATTTGCCTACAAATTGCATGAATTCATTATTTTTAATTGCTGAGTAGTATTCCATTGTATAAATATACCATATTTTCTAAATCCATTCCTCCTTTGAGGGACATCTGGGCTCCTTCCAGCTATGACTATTATAAATAAGGCTGCTATGAACATAGTGGAGCATGTGTCTTTATTGCATGCAGGGGAATCCTCTGGGTATATGCCCAGGAGTGGTATGACAAGTTCCATTGGAAGCATCATATCCAATTTTCTGAGGAAACTCCAGAATGATTTCTAGAGCAGTTGTACCATCTTGCAATCCCACCAACAGTGGAGGAGTGTTCCTCTTTCTCCACATCCTCTCCAGCACCTATTGTCTCCTGAGTTTTTAATCAGCCTTTCTGACTGGTATGAGGTGGAATCTCAGGGTTGTTTTCATTTGCATTTCCCTGATGACTAATGATGTTGAACATCTCTTAAGGTGCTTCTCATCCATCCGAATTTCTTCAGGTGAAAATTCCTTGCTTTGCTCTGTACCCCATTTTTAATAGGGTTATTTGGTTCTTTGGGGTCTAATTTCTTGAGTTCTTTGTATATTTTGGATATTAGTCCTCTGTCAGATGTGGGGTTGGTGAAGATCTTTTCCCAATTTTTTGGTTGTCGTTTTGTCCTTCTAGCAGTGTCCTTTGCCTTACAGAAACTTTGTAATTTTATGAGGTCCCATTTGTCAATTCTTGATCTTAGAGGATAAGCTATTGGTGTTCTGTTCAGGAACTTTCCCACTGTCCTATGTCCTCCAGGGTCTTCCCCAGTTTCTTTTCTATTAGTTTCAGTATGTCTGGCTTTATGGGGAGGTCCTGGATCTATTTGGAGTTGATCTTCATACAAGGTGATAAGAGTGGGTCAATTTGCATTCTTCTGCATATAGACCTCCACTTGAAACAACACCATTTGTTGAAAAAGCTATCTTTTTTCCACTGGATGGTTGAAGCTCCTTTATCAAAGATCAAGTGACCATAAGTCTGTGGGTTCATTTCTGGGTCTTCAATCCTATTCCATTGATCTACTTGCCTGTCATTGTACCAATACCATGAAGTTTTTAACACAGTTGCTTTGCTTGAGATCAGGGATATTGATTCCCCCAGAAGTCCTTTTATTGTTGAGAATAGTATTAGCTATCCTGGGTTTTTTGTTACTCCAGATGAATTTAAGAATTGCTCTTTCTAGATCTATAAAGAAATGATTTGGAATTTTGATGGGGATTGGATTGAATTTGTAGATTGCTTTTAGCAAGATGGCCATTTTTATTATATTGATCCTGCCAATCCAAGAGCAAGAAATAGTTTTCCATCTTCTGAGGTCTTCTTCAATTTCTTTCTTCAAGTACTTGAAGTTCTTGTCATACAGATCTTTCACTTGTTTGGTAAGAGTCATGCCACGATACTTTATATGGTTTGGGCCTATTGTGAAGGTTGCTATTTCCCTAACTTATTTCTCAGCCTGCTTGTCCTTTGAGTATAGGAAGGCTCCTGATTTTCTTGTATATTTTATAACCAGCCACTTTACTGAAGTTGTTTATCAGCTGTAGGAGTTCTCTTGTGGAGTTATTTGGGTCGCTTATGTATACTATCATATCATCTGCAAATAATGATAGTTTGACTTCTTCCTTTCCAATTTGTATCCCTTTGACTTCCTTATGTTGTCTAAATGCTCTAGCTAGAATTTCAAGTACTATATTGAAAAGATATGGAGAGAGAGGGAATCCTTGTCTAGTCCCTGATTTTAGTGGGATTGCTTCAAGTTTCTCTCCATTCAGTTTGATTTTGGCTACTTGTTTGCTGTATATTGCTTTTATTATGTTTAGGTATGGGCCTTGAATTCCTGTTCCTTCCAGGAATTTTAGCATGAACGGATGCTGAATTTTGTCAAATATCTTTTCAGCATCTAATGAGATGAACATGTGTTTTTTTCTTTCTTTTAGTTTGTTTATGTAATGGATTACATTGATGGACTTCTGTATATTGAACCATCCCTGCATCCCTAGGATGAAGCCTACTTGATAATGGTGAATAATCCTTTTGATGTGCTTTTGGATGCGGTTGGCAAGGATTTTATTTAGTATTTTTTCTTTCAATAGTCATAAGGGAAATTGGCCTAGAGTTCTCTTTCTTTGTTGGATCTTTGTGTGGTTTTGGTATCAGCGTAATTGTGGCTTTGTAGAACGAGTTGGACAGTGTTGCTTGCATTCCTATTTTGTGGAATAGTTTGAAGAGTATTGGTGTTTGGTCTTCTTTGAAAGTCTGATAAAATTCTGCACGAAAACCATCTGGTCCAGTACTTTTTTTGGGTTGGGAGACTTTCTATAACCCCTTCTATTTCTCTAGGGGTTATGGGACTGTTTAGCTGATCTAATTGGTCCTGATTTAAATTTGGTATTTGGTATCAGTCTAGGAAATTGTCCATTTCCTCCAGATTCTCCAGTTACATTGAGTATAGGCTTTTGTTCTGAATCTGATGATTTTTTGAATTTCCTCAGTTTCTGTTGTTATATCCCCCTTTTCATTTCTAATTTTGTTAATTTGGATACTATCTCTGTGCCCTTTGGTTAGTCTGGCTAAGGGTTTATCTATCTTGTTGATTTTCTCAAAGAATCAGCTCCTAGTTTTGCTGATTCTTTGTATGGTTCACTTTATTTCTACTTGATTGATTTCAGCCCTTCGTCTGATGATTTCCTGTCTTCTACTCCTCCTGGGTGAATTAGCTTCTTTTTGTTCCAGGGCTTTCAGATGTGGTGTTAAGCTGCTAGTATATGCTGTCTCCAGTTTCTTTTTGGAGGCACTCAGTGCAATGAGTTTTCCTCTTAGCACGCTTTCATTGTGTCCCGTAGAATTGGATAGGTTGTACCTTCATTTTTATCGATTTCTAAAAAGTCTTTGATTTCTTTCTTTATTTCTTCCTTGACCAAGGTGTCATTGAGTAGAGTATTGTTCAGTTTCTAAGAGTATGTGGGCTTTCTGTTGTTTTTCTTTCTATTGAAGACCACTTTTATTCCATAGTAATCTGCATGGGGTTAGTTCGATCTTGTATTTGTTGACATATATATATATATATATATATATATATATATATATATATAAAATCCAATTGGTCTAAAGATTCAATTAGTTTCACTGTGTCCCTGTTTAGTTTCTGGTTTCCTGATCGGTCCCTTGAGGATAGTGGAGTGTTGAAGTCACTCACAATTATTGTGTTAGGTGTAATGTGTGCTTTAATCTCTAGTAGAGTTTCTTTTATGAATGAGGGTGCTCTTACATTTGTAGCGTAGATGTTCAGTATTGAGAGTTCTTCTTGGTGAATTTTTCCTTTGATTAGCAAGAAGTGACATTCTCTGTCTTTTTTGATGACTTTGGGTTGAATGTAAATTATATCTGATATTAGAATTGCTATTCCAGCTCACTTCCTGTGACCATTTTCTTGCAAAATTTTCTTCCAGCCTTTTACTCTAAGGTAGTGTTTCCCTTTTACAATGAGATGTGTTTCCTGTATGCAGCAAAATGTAGGGTCCTGTTTCCGTATCCAGTCTGTTAGTCTATAACTTTTTATTGGGGAATTGAGTCCATTGATGTTAAGGGATTTTAAGGAATGGTAATTATTACTTCCTGACAATTTTGATGTTAATTTTTTTTTATATTACTGTGGTTATCTTCTTTTGTTTTTGATGACAGGGGGTTTCTATCTTGATTCTTCTGGGTTGTGGTTTTCCTCCTTGTGTTGGTGTTTTTCCCTATTATCCTTTCTAGGGCTGGGTTTGTGGAAAGATATCGTGCAAATTTGGTTTTGTCATGGAATACCTTGGTTTCTCCATCTATGACAATTGAGAGTTTTGCTGGGTATAGTAGTTTTGGCTGAAGTTTGTGTTCTCTTAGAGTCTGCATGATATCTGCCCAGGATCTTTTAGCTTCCATGGTCCCAGGTGAGAAGTCTGGTGTAATCCTGATAGGTCTTCCTTTATATGTTACTTGGCCTTTTTCTCTTACTGCCCTTAATATTCTTTCTTTGCTTAGTAATTTGGGGTTTTGATTATTATGTGACGGGAGGTATTTCTGTTCTGGTCCAGTCTGTTTGGAGTTCTGTATGCTTCTTGTATATTCATGGGCATCTCTCTCTTTAGGTTGGGGAAGTTTTCTTCCATAATTTTGTAGAAGATATTTGCTGGCCATTTAAGTTGTATATCTTCCCTCTCATCTATGCCTATAATCCTTAGAGTTGGTCTTCTCATTGTGTCCTCTATTTCCTGAATGTTTTGGGTTACAAGCTTTTTACACTTTGTATTTTCTTGGACTGTTGAATCGATGGTTTCTATGGTATCTTCAGCATCTGAGATTCTGTCTTCTATCTCTTGTATTCTATTGTTGATATTTGCATCTATGGCCTGTGATGTCTTCCCAAGGTTTTCTATCTCCAAAGTTGTCTCCCTTTGCGATTTCTTAGTTGTGTCTACTTCGGTTTTTAGTTCCTGGATGGTTTTGCTCATATCTTCCACTTGTTTGTTTGTATTTTCATGTTTTTCTTTAAGAGTTTTTTGTGTTTCCTCTTTCATGACTTCTACTTGCTGGCCCACGTTCTCCTTTATTTCTTTCAGTGATTTTTGTACTTCCTCCAAGCATTAGCACCTAATTTTTGATCCATATTCTTCTGAATTTCTTTAAGTGATTTTTGTATTTGCCTTGAAAGGGCTTCATATTTTTGATCCATTTTCTCCTGTATTTCTTTAAGAGATTTATCTATGTGTTCCACTATCAGCATCCTGACCAGTGATTTTAGATCCAAATCTTGTATTTCTGTTGTGTTGGGGTATCCAGGACTTACTGCTGTTGGGGTACTGGGTTTGGATGCTGCCATATTGCCTTGATTTCTGTTAGTAACGTTCCTATGTTTGTCTTTTGCCATCTCACTATCTCTGGCCTTAGATGGTATTGTAGTCACTAGCTGGTGCTTGAACCTCCTGTGGGCTCGAAAGGCTACTTCCCCACCATTGGATGACTGGGATTCCCCTGGCACAGATTGCTGATGTATTGTTCTCCTCTTGGGTGCTATTGGACCCCTGGTGTATATTGCTCTAAGCAATGTTGTATTCAGTTATCAATGTGGACCTGATGCTGCTTTTCTTCTCTGGTTCTGTTTGCGTAGTTCAGTCAGCAGCAAGGATGCTGTCTGCGGCCTCAGGGAGTGGGGACTGTGGAATGCAGGGACTCCCAGAAGGCTGGGAACCCACACCCTGCTGGAACACAGGAACTGCTGCTCTGCCAAGCTCCCATTCTGAGCTGACTGGCTGTCGATCCCGGGTACCCCGAGATCTTAAGCTTGGGATATCTCAGGTATCTGGTACTGTCCACTCAGTCTAAGCATCCACCACCAAGATGGCCACAGTTGAGCAGAGTGCAGGGTGCAGGGTTCCTCTCAGAGAGCAGAGCCCACCTCTGGTTGGGGCCCAGGAACCCTGCTCTGCCCGGTTTGCTGCCAGGTGGTCTTGAGCCTCCAAAGATCCCAAGTTCTGGATATCACCAGTACCTGGCTCAGCTCTCCTTAGTCTGGACCGCTGCAAGGATGCTGGCAGTGGCTGCTGGATGTGGGAAGTGCGGCTTGTCAAGTCTCCTGCAGGGCAGGGAGCCCATGCCCTGCTGGAACACAGGACCACAGCTCTGCCAAGCTCCCATTCTTAGATGACTGGCTGGCATCCCAGGTCCCTGAGATCTTAAGCTTGGGGTATCTCGGGTACCTGTTTCAGCCTGCTCAGTCTAAGCACTCGCCACCAAGATGGCCGTGGTTGAGCAGAGCAATACTATGCAGTTTTAGTAACTATTGCTCTGTAGTAAATCTTGAGGTCAGGGATGATAATTCACCCAGAAGTTCTTTTATTGTTAAGAATTGTTTTTGCTATTCTGGGTGTTTGCCTTTCAAGATGAATTTGAGAACTGCTATTTCCATGTTTATGAAGAAATGTGTTGGGATTTTGATGGGGATTGCATTGAATCTATAGATTGACTGAGGTAGGATGGCTATTTTTACTATGTTAATTCTGCCAATCCATGAACAAGGGAGATCTCTCCATTTTCTTTGATCTTCTTTGATTTGTTTCTTGAGAGACTTGAAGTTATTGTAATACAGATCTTTTACATTTTGGTTAGAGTTACCCCAAGATATGGTATATTATTTGTGGTTATTGTGAAGGGAGTTTTTTCCTTAATTTCTTCCTCACACTGTTTGTCATTTTATAAAGGAAGGCTACTGATTTATTTGAGTTAATTTTATTTCTGGCTACTTTGCTGAAGTTGAGGATAACTCACACCAACTTGGGAGGGAAAGAAAGCAATCACAAGTGGAGAGAGAGAGAGGGACCTGGGATGGAAAGTAGATGGGTCAGAGGAGAGAGGGAAAACGGGAACCTTATCAGACATTGGGGGAGGGAAAAGGATTGAATCCCTGAAGGACTGCAGAAAGAATTGAAACAGGTAACCTTGGGAGATAGGAGGTTAGAGGACTTCCAGAAAATGTATTATCAGAAAATTAATTTTGAAATATTCTATGGGTATTTATAAATAACCTCTTTAAAAATTTCTACATTAATAGCAAGGATAGTCACAAAATTATTCTTATCTGCAAGCAGATCTGCAAGCAGTCTTCATTTATTGATTAATCAGATTGACATTGTTTATGTACAATATAATTTTCAAGTCAAACAAAGAGCAATTAATCATGGCAAAGGATAAAGTAAAGTAGGGAACTTAGTATAAAAATATTTTAAAAATACATTTATTATTTTCATGTGTCAGAATATATGCATGTAAAGGCAGTAAGAGTAAAAGGCCATGTAATATATCAAGGAAGACCTATCAGAATTACAACAGACTTCTCACCTGAAACCATGAAAGCTCGAAGATCCAGGGCAGATATCATGTAGACTCTAAGAGAACACAAATTTCAGCCAAAACTACTATACCCAGCAAAACTCCCAATCGTCATTGACGGAGAAACCAAGCTATTCCATGGCAAAACCAAATTTGCACGATATCTTTCCACAAACCCAGTCCTACAAAGGATAATAGGGGGAAAACACAAACACAAGGAAGGAAACTACACCCCGGAAGAAGCAAGATAGAAACCTCCTCTCAACAATCCCAAAAGAAGATAACCTTTCAAATATAAAAAATAATTTCAAAAATGTCAGGAGGTAATAATTACTATTCCTTAATATCTCTTAACATGAATGGACTCAATTCCCCAATAAAAAGACACAGACTAACAGACTGGATATGGAAACAGGATCCTACATTTTGCTGCATACAGGAAACACATCTAGTGTTAAAGACAAACACTGCCTTAGAATAAAAGGCTGGAAGACAATTTTACAAGCAAATGGTCTCAGGAAACAAGCTGGAGTAGCCATTCTAATATCAGGTAAAATTGACTTTCAACCTAAGGTCATCAAAAGAGACTCGGAAGGTCACTTCTTGCTGGTCAAAGGGAAAATCCACGAGGAAGAACTCTCAATACTGAACTTCTATGCTCCAAATGCTAGGGCACCCTCATTCGTAAAAGAACCCTTATGAAAGCTTAGAGCACACATTGCACCTACCACAATAATTGTGGGTGACTTTAACACTCCACTCTCCTCGATGGACCAATCAGGAAAGCAGAAACTAAAGAGGGACACAGAGAAACTAATTGAAACTTTGGACCAATGGGATGTAACATACATACATGCATATATATATATATATATATATATATATATATATATATATACCTTTTTTTCAGCACCGCATTGTACCTTCTCCAAAATTGATCATATAATTGGTCACAAGACAGATGTCAATAAATACAAGAAGATTGATCTAATCCCATGCCTCCTATCAGATCACTATGGAGTAACAGTGGCCTTCAATAGCAACAAAAACAACAGAAAGCCAACATATACATGGAAATTAAACAGTACACTACTTAATGACAACTTGGTCAAGGAAGAAATAAAAAAAGAAATCAAAGACTTTTTAGAAATCAATGAAAATGAAGGTACAACCTACCCAAATCTATGGGATACAATGAAAGCAGTGCTAAGAGGAAAATTCATAGCTCTAAGGGCCTCCAAAAAGAAACTGAAGAAAGCATACATTAGCAGCTTAATGGCACACTTAAAGCCCTGGAACAAAAAGTAGCTAATTCACCCAGGAGGAGTAGAAGACAGGAAATCAAACTCAGGGCTGAATTCAATCAAGTAGAAACAAAACAAACAAACAAAAAACATACAAAGAATCAACAAAAACAGGAGCTGGTTCTTTGAGAAAATCAACAAGATAGATAAACCATTAGCCAGACAAACCAAAGGGCACAAAGACAGTATCCAAATTAACAAAATTAGAAATGAAAAGGGGGACATCACAATAGAAACTGAGGAAATTCAAAAAATCATCAGATTTCTACTACAAAAGTCTATACTCAACACAACTGGAGAATCTGGAGGAAATGGACAATTTCCTAGACAGATACAAAATACCAAAATTAATTCATGATCAGATAGATCATCTAAACAGTCCCATAACCCCCAAAGAAATAGAAGGGCTTATAGAAAGTCTCCCAACCAAAAAAATGTATGGGACCAGATGTTTTAGTGCAGAATTCTACCAGATATTGCAAGAAGATTAAACCAATACTCTTCAAACTATTCCACAAACTAGAAACAGAAGGAACACTGCCCAACTCATTCTTCAAAGCCACAATTATGCTGATACCAAAACCACACAAAGATCCAACAAAGAAAGAGAACTACAGGCCAGTTTCGCTTATGAATATTGATGCAAAAATACTAAATAAAATTCTTGCCAACCAAATCCAAGAGCACATCAAAATGATCATTCACCATGGTCAATTAGGCTTCATCCCAGGGATGCAGGGATGTTTCAATATACGGAAATCAATCAATGTAATCCACTATATAAACAAACTAGAAGAAAAAAACCACATGGTCATCTCATTACATGCTGAAAAAACATTCAGCAAAATTCAACATCCTTTCATGCTAAAAGTCTTGGAAAGTTCAGGAATTCAAGGCCCATACCTAAACATAGTAAAATCAATATACAGCAAACCAGTAGTCAACATCAAACTAAATGGAGAGACAATTGAAACAATCCAATTAAAATCAGGGACTAGACAAGGCTGCCCTCTCTCTCCATATCTTTTCAATATAGTACTTGAAGTTCTAGCAAGAGTAATTAGACAACATAAGGAAGTCAAAGAGATACAAATTAGAAAGGAAGAAGTCAAATTATCGTTATTTGCAGATGATATGATAGTATGCTTAAGCAACCCAAAAAACTCCACCAGAGAACTTCTACAGCTGATAAACAACTTCAGCAAAGTGGCTGGTTATAAAATCAACTCAAGCAAATCAGTAGCCTTCCTATACTCAAAGGACAAGCAGGATGAGAAAGGTAAATAACAACCTTCAACTTAGCCACAAACAACATGAAGTACCTTGGTGTGACTCTAACCAAACAGGTGAAAGATCTCTATGACAGGAACTTCAAGTCCTTGAAGAAAGAAATCGAAAAAGACCTCAGAAGATGGAAAAATATTTCATGCTATTGGATTGGCAGGATCAATATAGTAAAAATGGCCATCTTGCCAAAAGCAATCTACAGATTCAATTCAATCCCCCATCAAAATCTCAAGTCAATTCTTCATACATCTAGAAAGAGCAATTCTCAATTTCATGTGCAGTAACAAAAAACCCAGGATAGCTAAAACTATTCTCAACAATAAAAGGACTTCTGGGGGAATCAATATCCCTGACCTCAAGCAGTACTACAGAGCAATTGTGTTAAAAATCACATGGTATTGGTAGAGTAACAGGCAAGTAGATCAATGGAATAGGATTGAAGAGCCAGAAATGAACCCACAGACTTATGGTCACTTGATCTTTGATAAAAGAGCTACAACTATCCAGTGGAAAAAAGATAGCCTTATCAACAAATGGTGCTGGTTCAACTGGAGGTCAACATGCAGAAGAATGTGAATTGGCCCACTCTTATCTCCTTGTACTAAGATCAATTCCAAGTGGATCAAGAAACTCCACATAAACCAGAAACACTGAAACTAATAGAAAAGATACTGGGGAAAACCCTGGAGGACATGGGCAGAGGGGGAAAATTTCTGAACAGAACACCAATAGCTTATGCTCTAAGATCAAGAATTGACAAATAGGACCTCATAAAATTACAAAGTTTCTGTAAGGCAAAGTACACTGCCAGAAGGACAAAACTATAACCAACAAATTGGGAAAAGATCTTCACCAACCCCACATCTGATAGAGGGCTAATATCAATTATATACAAAGAACTCAAGAAATTAGACCCCAAAGAACCAAATAACCCTATTAAAAATGGGGTACAGACCAAAACAAGGAATTTTCACCTGAAGAAATTCGGATGGATGCGAAGCACCTTAAGAGATGTTCAACATCATTAGTCATCAGGAAAATGCAAATCAAAACAACCCTGAGATTCCACCTCACACCAGTTAGAATGGCTAAGATTAAAAACTCAGGAGACAATAGGTGCTGGAGAGGATGTGGAGAAAGAGGAACACTCCTCCACAGTTGGTGGGATTGCAAGATGTTACAACCGCTCTGGAAATCAGTCTTTTGGTTCCTCAGAAAATTGGGCGTGACACTTCCAGAGGATCCTGTCATACCACTCCTGGGCATATACCCAGAGGATTCCCCTGCATAGAATAAAGACACATGCTCCACTAAGTTCATAGTAACCTTATTTATAATAGCCAGAAGTTGGAAGGAGCCCAGATGTCCCTCAAAGGAGGAATGGATACAGAAATGTGGTATATTTATACAATGGAATACTACTCAGCAATTAAAAATAATGAATTCATGCAATTTCTAGGCAAATGGTTGGATCTGTAAAATATCATCCTAAGCAAGTAAACCCCATCATAAAAGAATACACATGAAATAAGTGGATATTAATGAGCCCAGAAGTTCTGAATACTCAAGACACAATTAGCAAGTCAAAAGTTTCCCAAGAAGAAGGAAGGTGAGGATCCTGGGCCTGAAAAGATTGGATCCAGTTTTGTAAGACAGTACCAGAACAGAGAAATGGTGGGGGGGATTGGGGAATAGGTGGGGGGAAGGGTTTATGGGACATATGAGAGGGGGGAACTGGGAAAGGGGAAAGCCTTTGGAATGTAAACAAAGAATATAGAATTAATAATAAGAAAGAATACATTTATTATTCATGTGTCAGAATATATGCATGCCACAATGTGAAATTGGTGGTCAGAAGATAACTTGAAGAAGTAGATGTGTTCTCTCAAAGAGAATCCTTGGGAGGGTGGTCAGGTCCTTAATCTGTATGGTAAGTGCTTTTTCCAATGAGCCAACCTATTGGCTTTCAGTAACAAGTTTTTTTTTTCCAAGAAGAATGAAGAGATTTATTTATTTTGATGTTTGCATTCCAACTCTATTTTCCCCTCCTTCCTCTCCTCCGAGTCTATCACCTCCTAATGGATTCTTCTCCACATAGTCCTCCCCTTTCATATAAAGGCAGGTTTCACGTGGATATCAACCAGCCAAGTTGCACTAAGTCAAGTTGCACTATGTCAAGTTGCACTAAGACTAGGCATACCCACTCCAATTAAGAAATGCTACTTAAGAGCAGTGCAGAGATTTGGATCATTATAGTCAGTGCAGTTCAATTTACTGAATCAGAGGAAGTTTTTCAAAGCACAGCAATAAAGTGATATGTAAAGAAAAGTCAGCCTTTTTCAATCAATGTCTCAAGAAGTTTTGAGTCAGAACAAATTAGTTAAACTAGCCAGTAAGAGTTCAGAGAGAAACAGAAAGAACTAGAAAGTATGTGCTTATTCAGTACTAAGCTTACTGGAGGACAATTACATCTGGAGAATAAAAGTTACAATTGCATATGTTACCAAAAATGTAAAGCAATGGGAAATGATTTTCCACACAAATTATCCAATAAGCCAGCATATGCAGCCAGTCTATTATTTCAAAAAATAAACTTCTAAGCAAAATTAATCAAAAGAGATGAAAAGGACACTACATATAGAAAATCTAAGAAGATGATATCTCAATTTTGAATACCTATTTCCCAACTTAAAAAGAAATCTTATTTGTAAAAGAAATATTACTAAAGGATAAATTATACATCAAACCCAACACAATAATGCTAGTCTTCAACACTCCATTCTACGCAACTGACAGGACATCAAGAGAAAAACTAACATGGAAAAAGTGAAACTTAACAGACATTGTGAATCAATAAATGACAGACATCTATAGAATATTTCATCTTAACACAGAATACCATATCTTCTCTACATTTCATGGACACTTCTCCAAAATGAATATATGTTTGGTCACAAAGATACAATGACACAAGGAAGATGAAATAACACTTTGTATCTCATCAGAACACTGTTGATTAAAAGCTGGACTTCGAAAACAACAACAACAACAACAGACATACCAGTAAGCTTACATACTAATGGAAACTGAACAACTCTCTACTCAATGAACGCTGGGTCAGGTAAGAAATAAGGGAAGAAATTAGAATTTCTAGAATTCAAATGAAGGTACAGCATACCCAAATTCATGGGTCATAATGAGGAGTATTCATAGTACAAGTGTCTTCATAAAGAAATTTTAAAGTTCTCATACCCGCAATTTAAAAGTACACCCGAAAAAAGCTCTAGAAAACAAAAACAAAACAAAAGCAAGACAAAAAACAGTACAAAGAATCAACATAACCGAGAACTGTTTCAAAGATAAATCAACCAGATATATAAACCATTAGCCCAATGAATCAAAGGACAAGAGATACACTACCCAAGGAAATAAAATCAGAAACATAAAGGAACACATATCACCAGACACAGGAAATTCAAGACATCATTAGGTATTACTCCAGAAGCCTATACTTTACAAAATAGAAAATTCCTTTCTATAGTAAATGTAATCTTCATTTACATTTTAAATGCTAAAACCTTTCCTGCTTTTCCCCCTCCCCAAAAAACCCCAACCCCTCCTCCCACCCCGTGCCTCCAAGTATATGACCCTACACCTGACCCAATCTCACCTGCACCTGCACCTGCCCCTTAATTTCCCTTTGTTGGGGCATCTATTGAGACTTCACAAGACAAAAGAACACTCCTCCCACTGATTCTGACAAGGCATTCCTCTGCCATATTTTTTGGCTGGAACAATGTGTACCACTTGGCTGATGATTTAGTCCCTGGGAGTCCTGGGGTGTCTGGGTGGCCAACATCATTGTTCTTCCCATGGGGCTGTAAACCCCTTCAGCTCCTCTGGACCAACCTCCAAGTCCTCCATTGGGGATCTCACACCCAGTCCAATGGTTGGCTGCTAGGATATGCCTCTGTATGTGTAAGTCTCTGACAGGACCCCTCCAGAGACAACCATGACATGCTCCTTTTGGTATGCACTTCTTGTTGTCCATAATAGAGTTGGGGTTTGGTGACTGTTTATAGGATGAATCCCCAGATAGGGCAGTTTCTGTATGGCCTTTCCTTCAGTCTCTGCGCCACACTTTGTCTCCTTTATTGCTCCTGTGAGCATTGTGTTCCCTTTCTCAGAGGAAAAAAAGCAGCCCCACTTCAGTCTTTCTTCTTGAGTTTCCTGTGGTCTGTGAATTGTAACTTGCTGATTTTGAGCTTTTGGGCTAACATCCACTCATCAGTGAGTGCATACCATGAGTGTTCTTTTGTGATTGGATTACTTTGCTCAGTATGATACTTTCTAATTCCATCCATTTTCCTAAGAATTTTACGAACTCATTGTTTTTAATAGCTGAATAGTACTCCATTGTGTGTGTGTGTGTGTGTGTGTGTGTGTGTGTGTGTGTGTATAAATTTCTGTATCCATTCCTCTGTTGAAGGACATCTGGGTCTTTCCAGCTTCTGGCTATTATAAATCAGGCAGCTATCAACATAGAGGAGCATGTGTCCTTATTACATGTTGGAGCATTATCTGTGTATATGCCCAGGAGTGGTATAGTTGGGTCCTCAGGTAGTACTATGTCTAATTTTCTGAGGAACCACCAAACTAATTTCCAGAGTGGTTTTACCAGCTTGCAATCCCACCAACAATGGAGAAGTGTTCCTCTTTCCCCCACATCCTCTCCAGCATCTGCTGTCACCTGTGTGTTTCATCATAGCCATTCTGACCAGTGTGAGGCAGCGTCTCAGTGCTGTTTTAATTTGCATTTGCCTAAAACTGAAAAGCTTCTGTAAGCCAAAAGACACAGTCAATAGAACAAAATAGCAACCAATAAATTGGGAAAGGATCTTTACCAATCCTGCATCTGATAGAGGGCTAATATCTAATTTATGCAAAGAACTCAAGAAGTTAGACTCCAGAGAGTCAAATAACCCTATTAAAACTGGGGTACAGAGTTAAACAGGGGATTCTCAACAGTGGAAACTGGAATGGCTCTGAAGCACCTAAAGAAATGTTGAGGATCCTTAGTTATCAGGGAAATTCAAAATAAAAACTTCTTAATAAACTGAACATTTTTCTACACAGATAACTTACCAAAGATAAATCAAGACCACTTAACCTATTTAAACAGCCCTACAACCCATATTTCCTTATTTACACAAGGAAATGGAAGCAGTCATTAAAAGTCTTCCAGCAAAAAAGCCTATAGCCAAATGGTGTTAGTGGAGAATTCAACCTGATATTTTCTTTTTTCTTTTCTTTTCTTTTCTTTTCTTTTCTTTTCTTTTCTTTTCTTTTCTTTTCTTTTCTTTTCTTTTCTTTTCTTTTCTTTTCTTTTCTTTTTGCTTTGCATCTTTTCTTTTCTTTGTTTTTAAACTGGATATTTTCTTTATTTACATTTCAAAAGTTATTCCCTTTCCAGGTCTCCCCTCATGAAACCCCCATTCCATCCACCCTCCCCCTGCCTCTATGAGGGCACTCCCCACCCACCCACCCACCTACCCATTCCTGCCTTCCTGCCCTGGCATTCCCCTATACTGGGGCATCATACCCCAACAGGACCAAGAGCTGCTTTTCCCACTGATGTGCAATCAGAATCTTCTGTCACATATCCTGCCGGAGCCATGGGTTCTTCCATGTGTACTCTTTGGTTGGTGATCCAGTCCCAGGGAGCTCCAAGGGGTCTGGCCAATTGATACCTTTGCTCCCCCAACAGGGCTGCAAACACCCTGAGCTCCTTCAGTCCCTTCTCCTACTCCTCCCTCACGGACCCTGAATTAAATCCAATGGTTGGCCATGAGAATCTGCCTCTGTATTTGTCAGACTCTGGCAATGCCTCTCAGGAGATAGCCATATAAAGCTCCTGTCAACAAGCATTTCCACATATCTGCAATATAGTCAGAGTTTGGCAATATGGGATGGATTCCCAGGTGGGGCTGTGACTGGATGGCCTTTCCTTCAGTCTCTGCTCCTTGGTTTGTCTCCATATTTCCTCCTGCGAGTATTTTGTTCCCTGTTCTAAGAAGCACTAAAGCATCCACACTTTTTTCTTCCTTCTTCTTGGGCTTCATATACTCTTCGAATTGTTTCTTTGGTATTCCAAGCTTTTGGGCTAATACCAACACTCCTCAAATTATTCTGCAAACAGAAACAGAATGAAAACTGCCAAATTCTTTCTATATGTCTGCAGTCATCCTCATACTAAAGTTTCACAAGGCTTGGCAAAGAAATAGAATTTCAGACCAATTTGTTCCATGAACATTGATACTAAAATACTTGATAAAATACTTGCATACATAATCTAGGAGCACATGAAAACATCACCTACAATGGTCAAGTTGGCATCATCTTTGAGACACAGGAAATTTTTTTCCACAGGAATAATTTAATACACAAAAATCTGCCAACATATTTCACCATAAAAACAGACTCAAAGAAAAAAAAACATTATCATTTCATTAGATTCTAAAAAGCCCCTTGACAAAGTCCAACAGCTCTTCCTGTTAAAAGTGTAAAAGTGATCAGGGATATAAGGCACATAGCTAAACATAAAGTAATATACAGTGAGCCAATAGCCAGCATCAATCAAAATGGAGAGAATCTTTAATCAAATCCATGAAAATCAGGTACAAGTTTGCTTACTCTCTCCCCATCTATTCAATGTAGTACTTGAATTTCTAGCCAGAGCAATAAGACAACTAAAGGAGATCAAATGGATAAAAATTGGTAACAAAGAAGTCAAATAGCTGATGTTTGTGGATGATAAGCTAGTATACATAATTAACTCACAAAATTCTATCAGAGAACACTTAAGATAGATACATATATTCACCAAAGTGTCTAGATACAAAATTAACTTAAAAAAATCAGTAGTCTTCCTTTACACAAATGATAAACAGTCAGGGAAAGAAAGGAGGGAAATACCACCCTTTACAATAGCCACAAATATTATAAAATATCTTGGTGTAACCCATACTAAGCAAATGGCAGACTTATATGACAAGATTTTCAAACTCTCTGAAGAAAAAATTTGAAGAATGTACAAGAAGAGGGGAAGATCTTCCATGCTCATGGGTCTGTAGGATGAACATAAAGAAAATTTTTCTCTTACTCAAAGCAATTTACAGATTTAAAGAAATTTCCATCAAAATTCCAACATACTTCTTTACAGAAGTTAACAGAATAATTTTTAACTTCATGTAGGTAAAACAAAACAAACAAACAAAAGAAAGCCAGGATAGTAAAAAGAATCCCAAACAATAAAAGAACTTATAGAGGTATCACCATCCCTGACTTAAAGCTATACTAAAGAGCAATAGTAATAAAAACTGCATGGTATTTGAAAAACAACCAGTAAGTGTATGAATGGAATCGAATCAAAGACCCTGAAATGTACTCACATACCTATGGACACTTGATTTTTGATAAGGAATGCCAAACCATAAGATGGAAAAAAGAAAGCATCTTTAACAAATGGTCCTGCTCTAACTGGATGTTTACATGTAGAAGAATGCAGATAGGTCCATTTTGATCACACTACAAGAAATTCATGTCCAAGTGGATCACAGACCTCAATGTAAAACCAGATACACTAAATCTAAAGGAAGAGAAATTGGGGCTTAGCTGTGAATCTCTTGGTACAGGAGATAACTTCCTGACCAGAATATCAATGACTCAGGCCTTAAGATCAACAGTTGATAAAAGGGACCTCATGAAGCAGCAAATATTCCATGAGGCAAAGGATATGTCAGTAGGACAAAATGGCAGCCTACAGATTGTAAAAGGATCTTCACTAACCCTACATCTGACAGAGGTCCAAAATTTATAAAGAATTCAATAAGTTAGACACTCACATAACAATTAAAATTATTGCTCAGAGCTAAACAGAGAATTCTCAAAAGAGGAATAAAATATGGCAAAGAAGTAGTTAAAGTTATTCAAAGTCCTTAGTCATCAGGGAAATGCAAATCAAAACAACTGATACTCTGTATTATACCTGTCAACAAATCAAAACAAAACATAACAAACAACAACAACATCAACAATACTTCAAGGAATTGCACATTCTGCTGAGGATGTGGAACATTGAGAACACTCCTCCATTAGTGGTGTGAATACAAACTTACACTTTCTTTTTAATTCAATTTGATGGTTTCTCAGAAAACTGGGATGAATTCTACCACAAAACCCATATATATCATTCCTGGGCACACATCCAAATGATGCTCTACTATATCCCAGGGAAACTTACTCAACTGTGTTTATAGCAGCAATGTAAAAAGAATTAGATGTCTCTCCACTGAAGAATGGATAGACAATGAGGTACATCTACACAATAAAATATTATTGAGCTATTTAAAACAAAGGCATGTATTTTGCAGGCAAATGGATAGAAGTTGAGAATAGCATCCGCCCTGGGTGAAATGACACAGACCAAGAAGGAAATTCATGGTATCTACTCACTGATAAGTGCATATTAGTCATAAAATACAAGATATACATACTATACTCCATAGAACCATAGAAGCTAAAAAGGAAGAAAAGTCCAAGCCAGGATACTCAAATCTCACTTAGAAGGGAGGCATATTGAGTGAGGGAACTGGGTAGGAGAAGAAGGTAGAAGGTAATGGATGGGTTTCAGGATCATGTGTGTGGAATAACAGGAAAGATGATGAGATGGCCAGGTGAATGAATGGAATTCTGCCACTGGTGGGGTGTGGGGAATATGGGAGCATCTAGTGGACATGCCAGAGACCTTGGATAGGGTACACATCCAAAAATCAATGGGGTGACCTCTTCTGTGAGTCACAAAATTAGGGATATGGGACAAGAAAAGGCTACCTCCTATGGGCTGGAAGGACCTCAGTTGAAGAATAAGGATATGAATCCACCTACAAAATTTTTGACCCAAAATTTATTCTGTCTTCATGAAATGCAGAGATTGGATATAGCAGAGACTAAGGGAAAGGAAATCAATAACCAGCCCAACTAGAGACCCATCCCATGGGCAAGCTCCAATTCTTGACCCTATTGATGATGCTCTGGAATGCTTTACAGGAAGACCAACAGAGTCAACTAACATGGACCCTTGGTGCTCTCAGAGACTGAACCACCAACCAACAAGAATATACAGGCTGGACCTAGCCTCCTTGTTCCTGCACATATGAAGCAAATATGCAGCTCATATCTTCATGGTGGACCCAAACAAATGGAGTAGTTTCTATCTCAAAAGCTGTTGTCTGTCTATGGCATATGTTCTAGTTGGGCTGCCTTGTCTGGCCTCAGTGGTGGAGGATGTGCCTAGCTCTGCAGAGATGTGGTGTGCCATGAGGTGATATATATAGTCCCTGGGGTGTGCACGTCCTCATTGTCTCAGAGGAGAAGGGGAAAAGTATGGGAGGAGGAATGTGAGAGGAATTGTCCATGAGAAGGGGTAGTGATAGGTCTGTAAAGAGAGTAAATATATATGTTTAAAACAAAACAAAACAAAAATAAACAAAACAAAACATCCAACAAGGTAAGATCCTAAGAAAAAGAAAAGAATATCAAAATATATTTAGATTTATGTGATGCTTTAATAATAAAATATGACTAAAATTGATAATATAGAATGAAGTTCTCTTTGATAAACAGAAGTAATATAATGTGGGAGAGGACTGCTTGCACAGTTATCAATTATCAGGAAGTTCTCAATTCCATCCATAGGATCACTTTATTTTTTTTAAGTAATAAATATTTAATAGGCATCATCTTTGCACTCAATTCTAAGATGTTACTGCAAGCAGTGAGCCATTTCTGTTAACTTGAGTAAAAAGCTTAAAGTTCTATCTGTGGTAATTCTTAACGATTGCAGTATATTACTACCATTACCATTCTATGTTGGGTTGAAACTAAGATTTCACAACTATGAACAGTGCTTATTTAGGTATTAAATACAACAGAGTAAATCTGGTAAACAATAAAATGAATGTATCACTCACTGCTTTTTCTCTTTTGTTATTTTCTTTACCAAGAAATTAACAAATTGATTACATCATATAGATGTAAAGAATATTGAAGAATAATGTGTAGTATAACACATTGCTATAATATTTCATTTTAATTATTTAATATTTATGGGAGGGATTTTTTCTATTAATATTATAATTTGTTCTGATTGGAAAAGATAAGGAAGAAATGGTATTGTGCAGCAGAAAGTATTATAGATAAGTTACATAAAGTTCTGGATGATAAGAGAGGGCAATTTACATAATTCATCTGAATTTATTTAGTGCTGGAAGGTAAAACTAATATTCTTTATAACCTCATCACAAAACATCAATAAGCATTTGCCATGATTTTCATTCTTTCTACTTTTAGTTAATTCTAGATTGCATGAACTACATCAATCTCTTTTTCCTCATGAATAAATTCATTCCCTACTTTATTGTGCTACACAGGTTACAGAATAATGCATTTCTAAAGAAAGTTTAGGATCCATAAAAGGAAAACAAATATAGACTTTAATGCTTTCTGATCACTCAAACCACATGGTTAAACAGGAAAATAATCCTAAATAGAGATGGACTGATAGTGTATTAGAAGATATTGCCACTGCTAAGTTTAATAAAATGTGATTGACATACTTAAATTTATCATGGGAAAAATCACGATTTTATAACCATCGAAAATGACATGGAACAAAATTTGATATCAATGGGGCCAATGAGAGACACAGTGTTTTGTGCTGTGTGGCAGGCCTTTAATACCTCTACAGTAGAATAGACAGTATATATATATATATATATATATATATATATATATATATATATATATATTTTTTTTTTTTCCCCAGAGACCTTAATCTCCTTCTGGCTTGTAGTTTCTAGGCTTTTCCCCTGCAATTAGGTACCTAATTTTCACCTGTTTTTGACTTCTGATTTCTGCCTGCTATTTGAAATATTAAGCCATTTACAAGGAAGAAATGTGCTGTTTTCTTAACAGCTTGAAATGTGATTTTCACCAGATTGAAGAAATTTGAAATTACTTGTTTTGGCTTTCATTTTTGTTTTGTTTTTGTTTTTGTTTTTGTTTTTGAGACAGGGTTTCTCTGTGTAGCCCTTGATATCCTGGAACTTACTCTGTAGACCAGGCTGGCCTCAAACTCAGAAATCCACCTACCTCTGCCTCCCAAGTACTGGGTTTAAAGGCATTCACCATGCCAAGCTGATTCCTAAAACCATTGAGTATGAGTTTTTGATGAATATCAAAACTTTCAGTCCATTGTGTTGGTTCTCTTAAGTGTGATCTGTCTGTCTTTATTCCCTAAAGCAAACTTGGATTTAAAAGAAACAATTGAAATATCTTAACTGCATACACACACACACACACACACACACACACACACATGCCTTTTATATTTCTCACTGGTAAACAGGGGAAAACATATCCTCCTTTAGTACTTGAAATATGAACTAAAATATTGTATTTAGTATTTCAGTAGATTTGAATAATG
Source organism: Apodemus agrarius (assembly GCA_964023405.1). Taxonomy (NCBI): domain Eukaryota; kingdom Metazoa; phylum Chordata; class Mammalia; order Rodentia; family Muridae; genus Apodemus; species Apodemus agrarius. The sequence continues at coordinate 83,215,214 of OZ030008.1, forward strand.
AGAGATGGTAGCTTTCTTACCTTTACAACCATTATAATACCTTCTGGTAATAAAAACCAAAGAAGTATTTTTTTACATTTAGTAATAGTTCCAGAAGTAAAAAGTGCACTTTGCTTGATTGTGTTGATAATTGGAAGGTAACTGGTTGACAGGATAAACAGAGTATCTTGAAATCAGTCTTTAGGTTAAAAATGAATTATATATGCTTTATCATTGAATTATTATTTATATTGGGGTAATTTTTTGCTTTGGTTTTTTTTTTTTTGCTTTTTGTTTTGTTTTCTCAAAAATATTGTTGATTGACAACAGATCTAAGTAGAAAAGCCTTCAAAGTAGTCAACAAATACATGTAATCTTCTCCACATCATCACACCATAAAATATAATTTAACTATAACAGTAGGTCACTTGACAGCTACTGATATTGATTTAAGGTTTAAGCAGAAATAGACAGTAAGTGATTATTTATGTTTGATAACCAAAATGTCAAAAAGCTAAGTAAAGTATCAACTTTCCATGGAGTTTAAGAGAGCCTGAGATTCATAGTGAAAAAAAATTGTCTCAAAAAATTACAAAAACTTAGATAATATAGACCTTGAGCTACAATCCTGAAAATTGAATGAATTCATTAAATCTTGTAGACAAACTCACCCATGCAAGCAAATGTAGATATCCCCTAAAAGTTTGAGGAGTAACCAAGAGTTCCATTTATTGTCAGTAAGAAAATTATTCTATAGTCTCAAGAAAAACAAAATGTTTTCACCTATATGATGTTGTTTATGAAATAACATAGTTTGGCTCACCAGAAACTACTCCTGCTTTGTACCTATTCCTGGAGTGAATACTGGCTCCTAGGATTTGTGACATATCCAGGATCACATTATCAGAGGATCACAGGTTCACAGAATCACAGGAGGGACAGGCTCCAGTCAGACAGAGCAAGGCCACTTAACACCACAGATAACCAGATAGCGAGAGGCAAGCACAAGTATATAAACAACAGAAACCAATGCTACTTGGCAATATCAGAACCCAGTTGTCCTTCCAGCAAGCTCTGGATATCTCAACATACCTAAAATACAAGAGTCAGATTTAAACTCTCATCTAATGAAGATGATAAAAGACTTTGAAAAGGACATAAATAACTCCCTTAATGGAATTCAAAGGAACATATATAAACAAGTAGTAGCACTTAAAAAGGAAACACATAAATCCCTTAAAGAAATACAGGAAAGCAAATTCAAACAGATAAAGGAATGAACAAAACCATGTAGGATCTTAAAATGTAAATAGAACCGTTAATGAAAACACAAAGAGAAAACGTAGAGAAAAGTGGAAAACCTAGGAAAGAGAATAGGCTTCTATAAACATATAAGAAGACAAACTGATTCAACCAGAAAAGAAATTTCTCCTATCACATAATAATCAAATGCTTAGATCTAAGAAAGATTATTGAAAGTAGTAAGGGAGAAAGGTCTAGTAACATGTAAAGGCAGACCTATCAGAATTACACTAGACTTCTAGACAAAGACTCCAAAAGTGAGAAGACCTTGGGCAAATGTCATACAGACCCTAAAAAACACAAATGCCAGTGCAGGCTACTATGCTGAGCAAAACTGTCAGTTACAGTAGATGGAAATACCAAGATATTCCAAGACAAAAACAAATTTAAATATCTTTCCTCTAATCCACCCCTACAGAGGAGAATAGATGGAAAACTCTTACACAAAGAGGGTAATAACACCCTAGAAAAAGCAAACTTTCAACAAACCCAAAAGAAGATAGCCACACAAACATATTTCCAACTCTAACAACAAAAATAACAGGGAGCAACAATCATTGAACCCTATTATCTCCCAACATCAATGGACTCAATTCCCCAATAAACAGAGAGAGGCTAGCAGAACAGCATCCAGCATTTTGCTGCATATAGAAAACACAACTCAGTGATACAGTTAGGTACTACCTCAAAGTAAAAGACTGGAAAAAAATTCCAAGGAAATGGTCCAAAGAAACATGCTGGAGTAGCCGTTCTAATATTGGATAAAATTTACTTTCTTTTTTTTTAATTTTTATTTTCTATATTGTTTGTTTAAATTCCAAAGGCTTTCCCCTTTCACAGTTCCCCCGCACCATACGTCCTCACACCAGTCAGAATGGCTAAGATTAAAAACTCAAGAGACAACAAGTGCTGGCAAGGATGTGGAGAAAGAGGAACACTCCTCCACTGTTGGTTTGATTGCAAAATGGTAAAACCACTCTGGAAATCAGTTGGTGGTTCCTCAGAAAATTGGGCATCTCACTTCCAGAGGACCCTGGCATACCACTCCTGGGCATATACCCAGAGGATTCCCCTGCATACAATAAAGACACAGGCTCTACTATGTTTATAGCAGTCTTGTTTATAATAGCCAGAAATTGGAAGGAGCCCAGATATCCCTCAAAGGAGGAATGGATACAGAAAATGTGGTATATTTATACAATGGAATACTACTCAGCATAAGGGGGAGAAACAAAAATCACTTAAATAAATACAAGAGAACATGGGTCAACAAGTAGAAGTCATAAAAGAGGAAACACAAAAATCCCTTAAAGAATTACAGGAAAACACAAACAAGCAATTGAAAGATCTGAGCAAAACCATACAGAATCTAAAAACAGAAGTAGAAACAAAAATAATGAATTCATGAAATTTGTAGGTAAATGGTTAGATCTGGAAAATATCATCCTAAGTGAGTTAACCCAATCACAAAATAATACACATGAAATGCAATCACTGATAAGTGGATATTAATGAGCCCAGAAGCCCTAAATACTCAAGGCACAATTAGCAAGTCAAATGATTCCCAAGAAGAAGAAAGGAGAGGACCCTGCGCCTGAAAAGATTGGATCCAGTTTTGTAGACCCAGAACAGAGAAATCCTGTGTGTGGGGGGATGATTGGTGAACAGTTGGGGGGGGGAGAGGAATTATGCTACGTAAAATTTACTTTCAACCAAAAGTTATCAAAAGAGATTAGGAAGAACACCACATTAGATTAGGATGAGAACTCCACCAATGGCAGGATCAATATAGTAAAAATGGCCATCTTGCCAAAATCAATCTACAGATTCAATGCGATCCCCATCAAAATCCCAACTCAATTCTTTATAGATCTAGAAAGAGCAATTCTCAAATTCATCTGGAGCATCAAAAAACCCAGGATAGCTAAAACTATTCTCAACAATAAAAGGACTTCTGGGGGAATCAATATCCCTGACCTTAAACAGTACTACAGAGCAATTGTGGTAAAAACTGCATGGTATTGGTACAGCAACAGGCAAGTGGATCAATGGAATAGGATTGAAGACCCAGAAATTAAACTCTCAATTATAAACATAAAAAGCTCCAATGCAAGGGCACACACACATTTGTAAAAGAATTGTTATTGAAGATAAAAAACACACATTGAACCATACATAATAATAGTAGGAGACTTCAAACCACACTCTTAACCATAGACAAATCGTGGAAACAGATAATAAACAGAAACATACTAAAAGTAATGGAAGTTATGGAAAAATGGATTTAAGAGATATCTCTAGAATATTTCACATCCCCAAAAGAATATACTTTCTCAGCACCTCGTGGAGCCTTCTTAAAAATTAACCATATAGTCTGACACAAAACAAACCTTAACAGATATAAAAACATTGAATTAATCCCATGTATTCTGTCAGACCACCATGGACTAAGGCTGGTCTTCAATAACAACAGAAAAACAGAAAGACTATATACACATTGAAGCTGAACAACTATCTACTCAATGATAACTTGGTCAGTGAAGAAATAAAGAAAGAAATTGAAGATTTTTTTTTTTTTAGAATTTAATGAACATGAAGGTACAACATACCCAAACTTATAGGCCACAATTAAAGCAGTGCTAAGAGGAAGTCTCATAGTCATGAGTACCTCCCCAAAGAAATTGAAGAGATAATATACTAATAATTTAACAGCACATCTGGAATCTATCAAAGAACAAACAGCAAATACACCCAATAGAGTAGACCGCAGGAAATAATCATACTCAGGGATGAAATCAACCAAGTAGAAACAAAGAGAACTATACAAAGAATAAACAAAACTAGAAGCTGGTTCTTTGAGAAAATCAATAAGATAGCTAAACCCTTAGCAATCTACCTAAAGGACCAAGAAGCAGTATCCAATTTACTAAAAACAGGAGTGAAAAGGGAGACATAACAACAGTAAGTGAAGATATTTAAAAAACTAACAGATCCTACTACAAAATTCTACACTCAACAAAAATGGAAAATCTAGATAAAATGGATGATACCAGACCCAAAAGTTAAACCACCATCAGATAAACCATCTAAACTCTCTATAACCCCTAAGGAAATAGTAACAGACATTAGAAGTCTCCCCACCAAAAAAAAAAAAAACAAAAAAAACAAACAAACAAAAAAAAATCCAGTGCCAGATGGTTTCAGTGCAGAATTTTACCACACCTTCAAGGAAGCCCTAATCCCAATCTCTTCCACAAAATAGAAAAAGTAGGAACAGTACTCAATTCCTTCAATGAAGCCATAGTGATGGTGATATCTAAACCACAAAAAGGCCCAACAAAGAGATTGTCAGGCCAGTTTCCCTTATGAATGTCAATGCATAAATAATCAATAAAATATTTGCAAGTTGAATCCAAGAACATATCAAAATGATCATTTACCATGATCAACTAAGTTTCATCCCAGAGATACAGGGGGTGATTCAGTATATGGATAAGCATCAATGTAATCCACTAATGAACAAACTAAAAAAAAAAAAATTGTGATCATCTCATTAGATGACAAAAAAGCCTTTGATAGTATTGGAAAGATCAAGAATTCAAGCCCCATACCTAAATATAACAAAAGCAATATACAGCAAACTACTTACCAAAATCAAACTAAATGGAGAGAAATTCAAAGCAATCCCATAGAAATCAGGGACAAGGCTGCCCACTCTCTTCCTATCTATTCAGTATAGTTCTTGAAATTCTAGGCAGAATAATTAGACAAAATAAAAAGGGATCAAAGAGATACATATTGTGTAGGAGAAAGTCAACATATCACTATTTGCAGAAGGCATGATAGTATATATAAGCAACCCAGAAAATTCTAACAGAGAGCTCCTACACTTGATAAACAACTTTTGCAATGTGGCTGAATATAAAATTAACAAGTCAATAGACTTTAGCTACTCAATGGATAAATAGGCTGAGAAAGAAATTAGGGAAAAAACATGCTTCATAGTTGTCACAAATAATAAAGAATACCTTTGTGTGACTCTAACAAAGCAAATGGAAGATCTTTATGACGAGAACTACAGATTCCTGAAGAAAGAAATCATAGAAGTCTTCAGAAGATGGAAAGATCTTCCATGCTCTCATTGGTTGTCAGGATTAATATAGTAAAAATGGCTTTCTTACTGAAAGCAATCTATAGATTCAATGTGATCCTCACCAAAATTCTAATTCAATTCTTCGTAGAGTTAGAATGAACAGTTCTCAAATTCATTCATAATAACAAAAACCCATGATAGTGATAACTATTCTCAACAATAAAAGAACTTCTGGGGGAATCATCATTCCTGACCACAAGCGGCATTACAGAACAGTAGTGAGAAAATCTCATGGTATTGGTACAGAGACAGAAAGGTAGATCAATGGAATGGGATTCAAGACCCCCAAATGAACCCACACACCTATGGTCACTTGATCTCTGACAAAAAAGACAGAACCATCCAATGGAAACCAGCATTTTCAATAAATGATGCTATTCAACTAGCCATCAGCATGTAGAAGGATGCAAATTTATCCATTCTTATTTCCTTATGCAAAGTTTAATTCCAAGTGCATCAAGGTCTGCCACATAAAACCAGTTATGTTGAATCTAATAGAAGACAAAATAGAAGGCTCATATGTTTTAGAGCCTCTAAAACATGAGCAGGAGAAAATTGCATAAACAGAACACCAATGTCTCATGCTCTAAGATTAACAATCAACAAATGGGACCTCATAAAATTGCAAAGGTTCTGTAAGGCAAAGGACACTGTCAACAGGACAAAACAGCAATCCACAGGCTAGGAAAAGATCTTTACTAACCCTACAGCTGATGGAGGGCTAATATGTAAAATACATGAAGAACACAAGAAGTTAGACTCCAGAGAACCAAATAACCCAATTAAATAATGGAGTACAGAGACAAACAGAGAATTGTCAATTGAGGATTCTTGAATGTCTGAGAAGCTCTTAAAGAAATGTTCAGTATCCTCAGTTACTAGAGAAATGCAAATCAAAATGACTCTGAGATTATACCTCATACCAATCAGAATGTCTAAGATCAAAAAATGTAGGTGACAGCAAATGCTGGTAAGGATGTGGAGAAAGAGCAATATTCTTCCATTGCTGTTGGGACTGCTAGTTGGTAAAACCACTTTGGAAATAAATCTGGCAGTCCCTGAAAAAATTGGAAATAGTTCTATTTGATGACCTAGTTATACCACTACTGGGCATATTCCCAAAATGACCAGTAGTGCTCCAACATATTACAAGGAAACATGCTCCACTATGTTCATAGCAGACTTATTTATACTAGCCAGAAGCTGGAAACAACTGAGATATCCCTCTACAGAAGAATGGATATAGAAAATGTAACACATTTACACATTGGAGTACTATTCACCGATAAAAAACAATGAGTTCATGAAATTTGCTGGGAAATGGATGAACCTAGAAAATATCATTCCAAACATGAAAGAACACACATGGTATATACTCAGTGAAAAGGGATATTAGCCCCAAATCTTACAATGCCCATGATACAACCCACAAGTCATATGAAGCTTAGGAGGAAGGAAGAGCAGGGAGTGGACCATTCAGTGATGCATTGACAGAGGAGCAGAATGATTGTGGGAAGCAAATGAAAGGGGGAATTGTTTAGGATAGAAGAGAGGGAGCAAAGAAAGAAGGCACTATCAGGTACTGGCAGGTGTTGATGAGAGGTACAGAGGATCAGGAAATAAAATAAAATTATGTAGCAGTAGAATGAGGATCTGTGGATAGCTACTGGAGGGGTACTGATGCCAGGGAAGCTAGAGCCTACCAGGGATGATTTTAACCAAAATGTGCAGTGAAGGGGAGATAGATCCTGTAGAGACCATCTCTAGTTGAAAGGAACTGGTCCCAGTCAAGGAATGGTACTGCCCACCTATTTCAAAGTTTTTAACCCAGAAATGTTTCTTTCCAAAGGAAAGAGAGAGAAAAAATCAATCAGAGACTGAAGTAAAGGCCATCAGCAGACCTCACCACCTGGGGATCCATCCTGTCTTCAGACACTGTTGCTGTTGCCAAGAGGCGCTTGCTGAGAGGAACCTGGTGTGACTGTTGCTTGGGAGGTTCTGCCAGCAAATGACCTATACAGATGTGGGTACTTGGAGCCAACCCTCAGACTGAGCTCATGAACTCTGGCGGGGGAGCTGCAGAAGGCCTGGGGCATTGCAACCCCACAGGAAGAACAATGTTGGCTGGACAGACCACCCAGTACTTCCAGGAGCTAGACTACCAACCAAGGAGTGTACAGGGAGAGATTCATGGCTCCAGATACATTTGTAGCAGAGGATGGCCTTGTTTGACATCAATGAGAGGGAAGGCCCTTGGTCCTATAGAGGTTTGATGCCCCAGAATAGGAGAATGCTGGAGAGGTGGGGCAGGAGAGGGTGGATTGGTAATGGAGCACCCTCATACAAGCAAAGGAAGAGGAAAGGGCAGATGTGGGATGGGAGTTTGTGGAGGGCTTACAGGGAAGGGGGATATCACTTGAGATGTAAATGAGTGGAATGACTGATAATAAAAAAGAAAGATATCTCACAAAAAATAAACGGAAATAAAACTAAAATGTCAATAAATCTGATATAAAATATAATTGAAAAATGCAAATCACAAAACCAAAAGATATACCCAGTTAAATAATTTCCTACTATTTTCGTAATTTTCCAGGATGCACATATTTTAATATGATGTTTGTTATTAGATTCCTGCTGTGAATGGTGCTAGAATAATATAAGCAATAATTCATTAAACTGAATATTTTGCTCTAATAAAAATAAATAAATAACATAGTACACTTGGTCACACTAATGGGAGAAGAGTGATGTATAACTTAAAATATGTAGATTCCTCTTGGTAGGATTGTCACACTATTAATCCAACCCATCCATGAACATGAGAGTTCTTTTTGGTGTCCTTTTCAACTTCTTTTTTCAATACCTTGCAAGTTTTTGATATACAAGACTTTCTCTTGCTTTTTCCAGCTATACAAAATATTGTAATTTTTAAGAGCTTTTTTTGAGAGGAATAAGTTTTTTTTCTCAAACATCTTTCTCATATATTTGAAATTTACATATAGGGAAGCTACTGTGTGTGTGTGTTTTTGTGTGTGTGTGTGTGTGTGTGTGTGTGTGTGTGTGAAAGAGAGAGAGAGAGAGAGAGAGAGAGAGAGAGAGAGAGAGAGAGAGAGAGAGATTGCTTAGGTTTTGCTTACTTTAAGTGTTATAGTGCCTGTTTAGACTATATATTTTTTAGTTCCATGATTATTAAAAATTTCATATTAAAATATTTTTGTTTTATTTTTTAATGATGCACTTATTATACAACATATACCTTTTCCACATCCCTTCCAACCCTTTCTACAGATTTGCTGCTACTCCTTTCTTAAACATTGAACATTGAATCTGAAATCTTTATTGAATTTTTCTTAATTTTAACAATTAAGAATCAATATTATTTTGTATCAATTATCATGATATTTAGTGACTAATTTTTTATTTTAAAAGTTGTTCAAGCTTTGCAATGGCATCATGTTTAAAAAAAGAACAGAAATAAATTATTTCATTTTTAATGTTGAAATAATCTAATTGTTGAAAAATGTGCTTTATTTATGATATTTTTACAAAAAAAAGAAATATTGCTGTTGTCTTTCATGCAGTCAGGTAACAACTGAACCTTTTTACCAGTAGTAGATGTAGCAGAGCTTCTGTTTTGTTTGTTTGTTTGTTGTTTGTTTTGTTTTGTTTGTTTTTTGTTTTGTTTTGTTTCTGAGGAACAGTGTTTAGATCCATGTAAAACACAAATCATTCAAATTTATTCTTTACCTGGCAAGGTACACTGTGGCAGAAGTTGGGATAGTTAGGCTAATCTTGTTTAGGAATAGATTGTGCCTTCCCCTAAGTATTCCTAGCTACATACAGCTATTTAAGTGTAGATTTGGATTGTTCTAAATTAAGCAAAATTGAAATTCTGGTTTTAGGTCTCATTAGCTGTTTTTCCACATGAAATAACTATTCTGAGCAAAATGTTTCTATTAATTCCCAATATTTTAACAAACACCATGCATTAATTTCCTATAATCCTCATTCATTAATGTTTTCTGGATTAGATTTTTTTTACAAACTTGAAGAAATATTTTCCATAATAATATATTATGAACTTATCCCCTTTGGGTAACTTCATCTAATACCATAAGCAGAAATGAGCATTAAAGATAATGGAAATTATATTTCAGCTTTCTTTCTTAAAGATTATTAGACATTAATCTACTTAGTGTTATCATCCAGAGGCAGAGGCAAAACTAATGAAAAGCACTATTTCACATTCTTGAAAATATTATAATCTAAAGGTTAAAATGAACAATAACATAAATAATACTATAATTAATGGAAGGATTAGTAATGATCACAAATGTAATAACAAGAAAAATTAATAATTAAAGTGCAAATTACTTCCCTAAGTGATTTTGCATATGTTACCATATTCTCAAAATTCCTGCGAGTCTAGTACATCTGTTACTTCAATTCCAACCATGGAAAAATACTATCACAAGTAATTTGGTCAATACATTTCACAAATTGTAAGAGATGTGTTAAGGTTTATACTTATTTGTGTTTTGAGGTCTTCAGAATTAACATTGTTTTTATACTTAAAAAACTGGTGGGTAATATTCTGTGGAAGGTACAAATGACAAAATTGTATTATGAGAGAAAATAATGAGGCACATAGGCCCATCAGCTAAATTTCATCATGGAATAAATCTATGAACAAATTAGGAACTACAATTGATTTGATATTTTTACTCTATACCTTCATGAATATATTGAGATGATAAATATATGTTAGGAAGTTAAATATGCATATTTTGACCACTAAATGGCATTCATGCATGCTTACCTTAAAATATTTAAGAACTACTTTATGATATTTCCAACTGTAGTCTGCCTTAAATAAACTAAGATAAATAGGTACTTAGTGAGTTCATTGTAATCAGCTGCAATCTGTAGAAAGAGCAAGTCTAACTATATAGCATATGTGAAGACATTACAGAGGAGTCCAAAGCAAGTGCTCATATAGAAATGCTTCACAACTTTTATATTTTCTTTTCATTCTTTCAAAATACTGTTCAACTTCTGTAATTGCTGCAAGGTTGTGGAGTGCTGAGTATTCTATTCTATGAATCTAGTGATCACTATTAATTTTTATTATTTTGACATCAAAATTACCCATAATTGAATAACAAATGAATTTTATCATGTACCAAACAAATCCTTGTTGAGAATCAGCTGGCATCCATACACAGCCACAAATCAAATTCTACATAGAACTCATTCATTTGTGCATGCCATTTCATACAACATGTTTACAAAATAACAAAACTAACCAACTCATTTATAGCCCAATAGATAAGAAAGCTTAGAAGTTTTAGTTGTCTTCAACTCTATTACCCTGGGAAGCCTGAATAACTACGATTACAAACTTGGCAGGCTAGTATCTTTTAGTACTTCAGACATTTCTTTCCTGTCAACGTCAAGGCCATTGAGATTATAAATCTTTTAATTCTTGGATGAATAGTTGACACATAGATGGACAGATGTATTTATGTATGGATGGATGTTTGAATAGATGGATGGATGATGCATGGACGGATGGATGCATGGATGGAAGGATGCATGGTTGATGATTATACAGACAGAAGAAGAGAAAGACATCAAAATATTCTCACTCCAATTTCTGTATGCCTCTACACAAATCCAAAACAATGAGCACTTCCATCCCTCTTGAACTTTGTTTATTGACATAGTGAATAACTCTGGAGAAAGAGTAGAAATCCCAAGTCTACAAATTATTTTGCTGCTAAATTATTTAATAATAATTATTTGCTTATCTGTAGTGAAAAGTTATTGATTCAATAATTAAAATTCCTAATTTTCATCAGGAATAATATAAAATCATGTGAAATAATGTGAAAGAGTTCTAACTATGAAACAGGGTTTGATTACTAGATTCATCTATTAATAGTATTTTTAACAGAGATAATTGAAACAATGACATAATTGAGTCACTTTTGAGTAAAGTATGCAGCAGAATGGGAACCTTCCATTCAGGAGGTGGTGGGAGACTCCTGAGACTCAGGAGGTAACCCACATATTGCAAGTCTGGGAGAACAGAAAGAGATCAGCCTAGAAGAGACTATGTACTCTGGTCAGGAGTAACAAATACAATGAATAACTGGTGGAAGGTAAGGTGAACTGCCAAACTGCCCAGAGGAGAAATTCTTTGGCTGTGGACCTCTTTTGACTGTGAGAAGAGCCCCAGAGTTATAGCCTTTACAAGTCTCCACCCAGGTTAAGTGGGATCTTCAGTGATGGAGTGGATTTGAACCATCTCTGCTACTTTATAAGTGAAACCTCACCACAATCCTGTTAGTAACTCCAATGAAAACTCCTTAGCTCACCAAGTAAGACATTGTACAATCATTATTTGGTGCTTCCTGGGCTCCCATTTTGTGTTTGCCCCACCTCCCTAAGAAAAGTCTGTCACTAGAACTTCAAGTACTATATTGAAAAGATATGGAGAACTTCAAGTACTATATTGAAAAGATATGGAGAAAGAGGACAGCCTTGTCTATTCCCTGATTTTAGTGGGATTGCTTCAAGTTTCTCTCCATTTATTTTGATGTTGGCTACTGGTTTGCTGTATATTGTTTTTACTATGTTTAGGTATGGGCCTTGAATCCCTGTTCTTTCCAGGACTTTTAGCATGAAAGGATGCTGAATGAACCCACAGACTTATGGTCACTTGATCTTTGATAACCTAAACCATCCAGTGGAAAAAAAGCCTTTTCAACAAATGGTGTTGGGTCAAATGGAGGTCAACATTCAGAAGAATGCGAATTGACCCACTCTTATCTCCTTGTAATCCCACCAACAGTGTAGGAGTGTTCCTCTTTCTCCACATCCTTGTCAGCACCTGTTGTCTCTTGAGTTTTTAATCTTAGCCATTCTGACTGGTGTGAGGTGGAATCTCAGGCTTGTTTTGATTAGCATTTCCCTGATGACTAATGATGTAGAACATCTCTTAAGGTGCTTCTCAGCCATCTGAATTTCTTCTGGTGAAAATTCTTTGTTTAGCTCTGTACCCCATTTTTGATGGGGTTATTTGGTTCTTTTGGGTCTAACTTCTTGAGTTCTTTGTATATTTTGGATATTATCCCTCTGTCAGATGTGAGGTTGGTGAAGATCTTTTTCCACTTTGTTGGTTGCTGTTTTGTCCTTCTGACAGTGTCCTTTGCCTTACAGAAACTTTGTAATTTTATGAGGTCCCATTTGTCAATTCTTGATCTTAGAGGATAAGTTATTGATGTTCTGTTCAGAAACATTTCCCCTGTGCCAATGTCCTCCAGGGTCTTCCCCAGTTTCTTTTCTAGTAGTTTCAATGTGTCTGGTTTTTATGTGGAGGTCCTTGATCCACTTGGAGTTGAGCTTAGTACAAGGAGATAAGAGTGACCATAAGTCATAATCTTTCTCTGTGAACAAAAATATATACATAATATATAAAAATCATATGTATACATATATACATATATATTATATGATACATGTATAATACACATATAATATATATTATAAATGTATATGTAATAAGATGTTCATGAGTGCTTCACAAAGAACTCTAAAGTTATGTACTAAGTGATAAAAATAATACTCACAGATTAGAATGTTTCTGTAAGTAATTCATATTTTAGTGACACATTTTAAAAGACCAGGGAAGAATGACAGTTAAAATGGTATATGGAGGCTAGAGCAGTGCCTCAGCTGTTTAGAGCATTACTCTTGTTCCTGTTCTTGTTCTTGTTCTTGTTCTTGTTCTTGTTCTTGTTCCTGTTCCTGTTCTTGCTCTTGCTCTTGCTCTTGCTCTTGCTCCTGCTCCTGCTCCTGCTCCTGCTCCTGCTCCTGTTCCTGTTCCTGTTCCTCTTCTCATTCTTCTCATTCTTCTTGTTCTTCTAGTTCTTATCCTTCTTCTCCTTCTTCTCCTTCTTCCCTTTCCCCTTCAGTTCCCCTCTTCCCCTCCTCCTCCTCCTCTTCTTCTTCTCCTTCTCCCTCCCCCTCCCCTTACCCTTCCCCTTCTCCTTCTTCTTCTTCGTCTTCCTCTTCTTCTTCTTCTTCCTCTTTTTCTTCTTCTGTTTGTTTTTCCCTTTAATTTATTTACTTCCTCACTTTACATCTGGATCACAGCCATACTCTCCCTTGCCTTCCAGTTTCATAGTCCCCGTTTAACATTCTCCTTCTCCTCTGATAAGGGAAGCTCCAGCCCACTCACAATGACGCCAATACTGCCCTGTCACATCAACTTGCAGCACAACTTGTTGCATAGTCTCTCAAATGAAGCCAGACCAGGTAGGCAAGCTATGGGAAGGGACCCAAAGAGAGGCAAGAGAATCAGAGTCAGATTTTCTCTACTTGGTAGGAGACCCACATAGACACCATGCTATACATCTGCTACATATCTGTAAGGAGACAAGGTCCAGCCCATGCAGGGCATGCACTCTTATAGAGAAGCTAAGATCAATTCTCAGAACCCATGTTAGGAGCCTCACAATCTCCTATACCTCCAGCTTCAGGAAATCCAGCACTTCTGAACTCAGTGAGTACATGCAAAACATTACACACACCTAATTTAAAATAAATATTTTGGAATGTAAATGGACCCAATGACATCATCAAAATCATTTTACAAGAAAATCTAAATATATATGTAAAACTTCACAGGTTTAATAATAGTTTTTAAAGTTCTACTTGAGATTACCCAACCAGTAACAAATACAAAAGGTTTAACAAAGTTATTGAAGACTTTCATTGCATAATAATGTCATACTTATGTACACACAAAAAAAGATAGTCACATTATATCAAGGTCTGCATGATTGTTGATTTTAAATGTTCACAATTAAATATATTTAGATTTGTAAACATTCATAATATAATTTCCATAAATGAAATATTTTTAACCATATCTTGCTTACTTCAGTAAAATTATAACTTGTCAATTATTTTTCCCATGATATCAAAATTTAAATTGATTCATATTAAGGATTTGTGTATTTACAGTAACATGCTGTTCCATACTTCTCTGGCTTTACTATCATTTTGTCTTCTATTCATTTTTATACTCTAGAATGTAGCTACCAAATACAGCCTTAAGCACAGTTTTGTCTTTTTCATTTATAAGTATGTCCCTGCCCATGCTATTAATATATAGACATACTCTTCCAAAGTACACAATATATAATATAAATATATATAATATATAATTATTCCTAGGATTCCCTAAATCTCTTGCTCAGTTGTGTTATGTGTTTTGAGTTTATAGGCAATAAATAGCTGCTTTCAAATTTAGACACCATGAAAATACTTTTTGATCAGTTTCTTATTTATTATTAGCCACTTTCACTGTCTAGCTCACTATCTAATCGTTCATATAGCATTTTCATATATTAACATTTAACAGACATTATCTATGTGATCTCAATCTGTATATCTATATGTCTATTAGTTTCCATTTGGAGTTGATTATTCCTCTTAAATTTGAAAATATTCATTTTATTATGAGGTGTGATTGGCTCTGAAATTTTCAGTTTCCTTTGAAGATATTATTGCTGAATTGAAAGACTAGTCATAGGAAGTGTTCTCAATTTGCATAAATGTATCACTGAGCCCACTTCCTCGCCAATTACATAACTGTATATTTAACACATATTTACAATCTAAGTTAATTATGTAACTTATAATTGCAAACTTCGCAGTCAATAATAACAAAACAACCATTATATAAAGAATTCTCTAACTGTAATTACTGAATATTAAATTGTTCAGTGGTTGTGGTGGATATTAATTGGTTCCCATTTCATCAGTTATCTCTGTATTTTCCTGCTTCCTCAAAAGCAGTGATATAAGAATACATTGTCTGAGATATTTCTATTATCATTATAATAGTTACCATATTTATAACTAATACAAATTTTAAGTATATTAATTTAGAACAAATTGGAGTTGACATTAGAAAACATTATATTTCCAGGCCTTTCTCAGTTATTACCACAGCAGCTGTAACAAAAAAATGAGCCCATTTTGATTCACTGATGATAATAACTTCACTTCAGATCAGGCATGTCGGGACATTGGAGACCATTTTCTTATTTTCCTTAAGGGGGAAGTTGTACTCTTTGAAAACTGAGTTTTAAATATTTAACTGTAGAAATAATGCCACCTCTTATGTCTTTGTTAGCATTCAGAGAAAAAATCAATAACTACTAACAGGGTGATATGTCACTTGAGAAAGGTTACACTTTGCAAGTATGCCAAAGTGTAAACTAACAGTGTTTTCATCCCTAGACCCAACAGACATCAAGTTTAAAATACATTGTAAGCCGATATGGTTTAAACTTTAAATCCTTAGATAGAGGTTATTAACTCAGTATGTTGAAATGTGGAATGATTTGTGTATGATTAATCTGTCTGTCTCTTTGTAAACACTCACTCATATCTCTTAGTAGACACCCCACACATCTCCCTTCTTTTTGTCTATGATTTTAGTGTAAAATATCCCCTTGATTTAACTTCACCCATTACAAAGATTATTTACTATATATACATATTTTATCAAACCAAAATTAGAGAGGGATAATCTATTGATCTCCCCAAATTCTTATTCACTAAATTATTAATACATTTTCTTTTACCTCATGACATTTAGTATGGTTCAGCTTTCCCCGTTGTTCTCTGCCATGATACCAGCAGAGTCTGGCCATGTCTTCCCACAGTGACTTTTACAGTAGATTTTCAGTCGCTCTTGCTGAGCCGTGTGTCCTCTCCTGTAATAACTAACATTATATTGAATGTATTTAAGTTGACACATTGCTAGTGGCTCCTTGTTGCATTGAATATGTCATAATTTACAAATAAATCCTTATTAAATATGAGAAAAGAGTGTATATCCAAGGCCTTGTACTTGAATTTTGTGACATGTCGCATATCAAGGGGCAGGCTGTATAATGTTTTATATATTGCAGAGACAAATAATGATCCTGTAATACATTAAATCAATTAGCCAATTTGATTTTACATGAAAATACAGACAATACATGAAAAATCTGTTATCAGATTTTTATGTATTTCAGTTGATGTTCAAGTGAAATGAAAGGTTGTTCTGGCAATAATAATAAAATTCTCAGCATCAGAATAGTAATAAATACTTGAATACCATTGCTGCCTTGAAACTTTGAATTGATTTCTGCTATGAAGTGGGAAAATATATCCTTTGGTGCAGAGAATATCATTACTAGATTTGAAAGTTGTTAATAAACATAAGACCTTAACAAAGTGGCAGACTTCCTAATCATGGAGACTATGATGAAAACAGATGCTCCCTTGCACACACTAGGTGGTGAAAACTGTCACAATTCATCACAGCTGAAATCATCTGAGTGACAAGGCTTGGCTCTCTCCATGCTTAGAACAGGCTGGCAAATGAAATTCAGGATGGCTCTCTAAGGGTTGTTTTCTGGGTGATTGAAATCCAAAAATTCCAGTTACAAGCTCCTGATACTACCACTGAGTTCTTGTCACACTGAAATTGTTTAGTGTTGCAAAGATAAAAGCAAACTACACAGGAGGTCAGTTTGTTAGCAAATACACTAAAAATTTAGGAGGGTGAGAAAGGCTGTCTAATACAAAATTGTACAATTTTATTGAGATCTTCAAGGAATCTTGGATCATTGTAATATGATCAGAGTTATCAACATTCCCTGTTTTATATTTTCTCCAAGAAAAGCAATCCTCTATTGACAGATTCTACTTAGCTTGGTGAACAAAAGCACATAATCCTTTATATATTTTTAGTTATTGCCTAAATTATCCTTTTATGTTTATGATGACTATCTCATCATGTTTGAGTGTTTTTAAATTAGTCATTTTATTTGTTTACATTTCAAATTATATCCCCCTTACCATTACTCCTCCATATACCCCCATCTCATTTCCACTCTCACCCCTCAGTTTTGTCTTTATGACGGTGCTCATCTACCCACTAATCAACTCCCACCTCACCGATCTAGAATCTCCCTATGCTGGCATCATCAAACCTCCACAGGACCAAGGGTCTCCTCTCTCATTGATGTCAGATAAGACCACCCTCTGCAACATATGTATCTGCAGCCAACGATCCCTCCATGTATACTCTTTGGTTGGTGATTTATTCCCTTGGGACTCTGTGTTCTTCCTATTGGAGTTGCAACCTCCTTCAGCTCCTTCAGTCTTTGCCTTAGCTCTTCCATTGGGGTCTCCTGGCTGAGTCTGATGGTTGGCTGTGAGTATCTGCATCTGTATTAGTCATGTTCTGGTAGAACCTCTCAGGGAACAGCCATAACAGGTTCCTATTTGTAAGAGCTTCTTGGCATCAGGAATTTTATGGGAGTTTGGAGTCTGCAGAAGGCATAAATTACTAGCTTGGACCATCACTGAATGGCCTTTCCTTCAGTCTCTGTTCCATTTTTTTTGTCCCTGTCTTTTCCTTGGACAGGAACATTTCTGGGTTAAAAAATTTGATATGGTTGGGGGCCCCATCCCTCAATTGGGGGCCCTGCCTATTTGCTGGAGGTGGTCTCAATGGGTTCTATCATACCTTTGTTGGGTATTTCGGCTAATGTCATCCCCATTGGGTTCTGGGAGCCTCTCTCTTCCCTGACATCTGGTACTTTCTGGAGTGGGGGTTCCCCATTCCACACTGCTACATATTTCTCTTCAATTTCATGATTATTTATACTTCTCTTCTGTCCTTTCCAATACCTAATTCTGACCTCCCTTTCCCCTTCCCTTCCTCTACCCCTCCCAGATCCTTCCTTCACTCTACCCCCTATGATTATTTTGTATCCCTTCTAGGTAGGATTGAAGCATCCACACTTTGGTCTTCCTTATTCTTAAATTCCATGATTTGTTGGTTGTGTCATCGAAATTCTGAGCTTTTGGCAAAATATCTACTTCTCACTGAGTATATACCATGTGTCATCTTTTGCATCTGGGTTACCTCACTTGGGATCATATTTTCTATTTCCATCAGTTTTTGGCTATTATAAATAAGGCTGCTGTAAACATTGTGGATCATGTCTCTTTGTTATATGTTTGAGCATCTTTTGGTTATATGTTCAGGAGTGGTATAGCTGAATCTTTGGGTAGAACTATTTCCAATTTTCTGAGGAAATTCCAGACAGATTTCCAAAGTGGTTTTACCAGCATGCAGTCCCACTAGCAATAGAGAAGTGTTCCTTAAGTGAACCACAAAGTAAACTCACCAGTAATTATGCTCTATCCATGCTGATATAAAATAATTTCTCCCATAGGGTATTGTAAAGTTAATAATGATTCATTCAAGCAATTACTAGATTAAATACTAAAGATACTAGTAAAATTTCCTATAGTAAGATAAAAACTTGTGAAATCTTATACTTCTACTGATAAAAATTAGTCAAGGACACCAAGAATCAAATATTGAAAACGTTTGACCAAAACAAATAGTTACTCAGAAGATGTTTTATAGAAAACAAAGCATCCCATCCAGTCCTCATAGAATGTAAGCTAGGAAGATCAACATATATTAGGAAAAATCATATTAGAGAAAAAGCAAGATGAGGAAGAGACTGATCTTTGAACTAAGGGCACTTTTTTATTTTATAGATGATTTTCTTTTATAAGAGGATTAATAATGAAATGTTTTAACAAAAAATTACCTTTTAAATTATTTCTCCAATTCATCACCTCCTGTATTTTCACAAAGAAGGAATTTTTGAAAAAAAATAATGGCTGAAAGTTTTTTTTCTTAAAGAATCATTGTTCTAAGTAGAGATTAGAGCTGAAGATAGGAATGACAAAAGTCAGAGATTACTGAGAAAATGTATACAGTTGGGAGTAGGGACAACTAGAAGTTTATCTTTTATTTCTACCAAGTTCCTCAGGGGATATAATGATGAGCTCAGATCTCTGAAAACCACACTACTATGCATCAGAGAAAATTAACATAACATAGTATATCTTTTGCCATCTAATGACCATAAGCACAGTAACAGGAATTTTACTTACTAAGTCTGATTCTATGTCAACAAACATTACCACTACTGATATTTTAAAAAGAACAAGTGAAAGTGGAAATTTTAATTTAATTATGTAAGGAAGAAATAACTGTGCAGTGATTGAGAAGTGGTTTAGTGGACAAGAGCAACTTTTGCTCTTGCACAGCACCCAGGTTTGTGTTCATCACCAACTCAGTAGCTCGCTCCAATCCCAGAATATCTGATTTTCTCTTCTGGTCTTTGCAGGTTGTGAAAACACATGAAAGAAAGACATTAAAGAAAGGAACACATCCATAAAATTAAATAAAACCTAAGAAACTATATCTGCTCACTGTATGATCCAACTTTCAGGAAGAACAGACTATAAGACCCTGGATCACATGTACTCCTCATTTTATTTCTTTCATTTTTGGAGGAAAGTACCATTATTTTTTATCATAGTGTGGTAGTAAAAGTAAATTAATGGAAAATGCAATGCCCTTATAAAAATGCTCAACACGAAGTACTAGCTGTTATTCTATTCTAGCCATTAATAAAGACATTTCCATAATTTATGAATGTCATTTTCTTTTAGTCTCATCTATCTAGACAACCAAACATTTCAATAAAACTAAAATAAAATATTTTAACATAATTAATAGAAGATATTTTGTATGGAGACAATAAAATATTTATTAGCTCCAGTGTCTACTTGAGGCATTATCTTTCTTCTTTAGCTTAAATTTTCAAAAGAAACAAAAATTTCAAAGTAATTTTTCAAACCAAAGACATAAAAGTTACCATTTGTTATTATGCTTCAGTGTTTTCTCTTCACATTCATTTGTACTAACAAATGTGTTAGCCCCAAATGTGGATGAAATAGATGAGCTGTACAAATTTTACCAACTTTTAAGATAACATTTGCTTGCTCTGCTCAACAATAATAAAGTAATACAAGCTGTAAATCAAGAAAATGCCTTTCTCACACATGCTCAAAAGCATAAGCTTAACAGTGTTTAAGGTACAAAATTTCTTGACTGCTAACCTTCCATTCCTCAGACGAGAACCTACCAATTCATTTCTACCTTGGCATCAAATCCTGGTTTTTCTTTATTGATAGTATTGGATTTTCTCTTATATGTGCTTTGACTTTAATCATTTCATATTTTATGCACCTCCTTAAGGGTAACTTCTGTTTCTATCTTTTAAAAACAATATCACATTCACATTTGTTCTTTACCTTTTTCTGATCATTACCTATTTTTCTTAAATAATATCACATCCTGCCTAATTTGGATTAAGTCCTTTGTCTATCTTGTTTTAAAACATCAAAATTCAAAATATATAATATGTCATGTAGCTTCCCTGTATTTCCCTAATATACTTCTTTCATCCTACTTAACTTGCTTGTCCTAGGGAACACAAGCAGATATCATCTGTCCTTTAACTGTTTGCATCACATTTGTGGTAGTTTTGCCTTCTGCAAAAGCAAAATTTAGCACTTGCTTCTCAATGTTGTTGTGAAGATTTAAAATGCTAACTTAAATGACTGTGGCAAAATATTTTAATGTAACTCACAGACAAATATTTCTTCACTTGTTCATATGGATACCTTGTCACCAAAAACTGCAATGAATCCTGTGACATTTTACTAGTCTATGACATGTACATTGAAAAAATTGGCAGAAATGAATGACGTAGAAGTGTGAGCAGATGCTCAGAAAATAATATTGGGCCTGTGGAGATTAGGGTTACTTCTGTAGACGATGGAGTTTAAATACTCATAGCTGTTTATCAAAGCATTCATAACTCTCTTAATGTTTCAGGGAGATGTGATTGTTTATTGGAAGCAGCTACACTGGCCAACTTTACAAGGGGTTAGGAATCATACATAGTACATATTGATGAACCCCGCCTCCATTTTTGTAATCCCATGTGATGTTTCTGTCATCACGGAGAATGTGGTTGTTACAGGTCAGATATTATTAAGAGAAAATACATTTTCTTTGTGGTCTATTTGTGTGTGTGTGTGTGTGTGTGTGTGTGTGTGTGTGTGTTCAGTGTATTAATTTTACAAAAAGAAGCAATGTGTTATCCTAGCCCTCTCTTTTCCATTGCTTTTGCTGAGCTACCTTATGGGACATATTCAGATCTGTGATGCTTAACATCGTCTGGTAGACACTGATAATCAGCTTTTGTGTAAATAAGAACTAAATTTCTATTTCCTTTAATGCCAAATCCTTTAGATGTTTGCATGGTGCTGAGTCAATCATAACAAAACATCCCTAAACTCTGCAGAAACATTCACATATTCACAACTTTGAGTACTAAAAGGTGCTGCCTATATTGATGGTAACATCATCATTATTTTTACTATCTTTTAGAGTACCATAATTTAGAATAAAAAAACTATTTTAGACAAATACTCACATGAGTATGCACTAAACATCATGCATCTAGTTTAGAAATTTGGCCATTTAAATGAAAGAATCCAGTGTCTCTTATTTCTCTCCTGGGAAATACATTTATTTTTTTGTATGAACAACACTGTTAAATACATAACTTAAGTTACTTTTATAAGAACAATGTACTGATGCTAACACATATGTGACACCTTTTCATATTTAAAATATCTCTATAAACTATGTAGAATAAATGAATTACCTAAATACAAATTGATAATTGATTTCTTTTTTTTTCTTTTTCTTTTTTTTTTTCGAGACAGGGTTTCTCTGTGTAGTCCTGGCTGTCCTGGAACTCACTCTGTAGACCAGGCTGGCCTCGAACTCAGAAATCTGCCTGCCTCTGCCTCCCAAGTGCTGGGATTACAGGTGTGCACCACCACTGCCCGGCGATAATTGATTTCTTAAAAGTTGATTGATCACTAAAAATAAAGTTTAAAATCAAATATGAAAAGTTAACACTTATGGTAAGGCTTATGAAATTATGTTTTTCAAGACTTACATTTCAGTAAAGATAGTAAAGGATATATGAGATAAAAACCATAAAGTAGAACAGAATAGTTCATTTCCAGTGTGTAGTCCCTGGTTGGTTACACATGATCTAATGGAATACTACCTATTCATGAATATACAAGCAACACAAATTGTATTGGTAATTTTTAAAAGAGGGCTAAAGAAATTAGGGGAATAGAGAAGTGGCTCTAGATATCATAGAGCATATGATAAAGCCCATTGTCAAAAAAATTTTCAAAAATCTAAAAAAAGTTGACAAGCTTGGAGAGAGCCAACCTCTGATAATATTAATGATTCTCTGCCATGTTTGCAGACAGGAATCTAGCACAACTGTTTCTTAAGAAGCTCCATCCAGCAGGGTATGGAAACAGATGCAGAGAAGCACAGACAAACATCAGGCAGTGCTCAAAAGTTTTGTGGAAGAATAAGGGATAAAATTGAGCAACCTATAGGGGTCAAGGATACCACCAGCAGACCTACAGAGTCAACTAACCTGGACTCATGGAGGCTCACAGAGAGTGCACCACCAACTAAAGGTCATGCCTGGGTTAGAACTAGGCGACCTACACATTTGTAGCTTATTTGCAGCTTGTTCTTCCCGTGAGTGCACCAACAATTAGAATTGAGGTTGTCTCTGACTCAGTTGCCTGCAGGGTATGGAAACTGCAGTTGGTTCCCCTTCCCCTAAGTGGATTACCTAAGTGGATACCCTAAATTTAATCTCAGTGGGAGAGAATCTATTTCAGCCTAGTGTGGCTTGATGTCCCAGAGTGGATTTGTACCCAATGGGGACTTTGCTTTATTTAAGAAGCGGAAGAGGTTATGTGGGGGAAGGATAGGACTGGGAGTATAAAAAGGACAGGGGACAATGATTGTAAGTAAAGTAAATTTTAAAAAAAGCAACTCACATGCTTTTAACATATAATAGCACATAATATATATTATCTTTCTGAAAGTCAAGAAAGGAAGCATATTGAGGAAATACTAGACCAAGGTAAGACTGAAAACTAGCTGGGTAAACTCCAAACTGTCCATGTCCTTATCTGTTATCAAACCTTTCTTCAGACATTCCCATTTTTTAATTTGTCAACAGCAACATATTATTTTTTCTATTTTTCTCATTCTACTCTCTGTTATCAGTTTTGTTAGGCAACTATGTCACAGCTCTGGCATCTCTAGCATCTTGAAGTTTACAAGGCAATCCAGAGTTTTCTTCACAGCTTCACACAATGACCTTTCTAGGCCTCCTATCAGAGGTGCCCCAGATACATTCCTGACCTTAGCAGCTGTCCTTGGTTTTAAAGGGAGATTCCTAACTCTTTTTCTTTTGTAATTTTTGGCTCTAAGACCATGTAGCCTAAGCTACCAAATTCTGATGCCAGAACCATGTGTCTTAAGATGCCAAGTTCTGCTGATTACTGGGCCTGGAACATGGCTCTTAATTCAAATACATTTTTAGGATCTTTTGGTTCTCAGTAATTTTCTTCACTACCTGTGTTTGATTGTCCTATATACCAGGATGACCTCACATTCAGAGCTCCACTTGCCTCTGCTTCCAGAGTAATAAATTAAAGTTGTACATCACTACATGCCCTGTAGGAATGTTCCTTAATTAGTGATTGATTGAGGAGGTCCAAGTACATTGTATATCACTAGTCTAGTGGTTGTTGGTTCCATAGGAAAGCAGGCTGAGCAATTCATAATAACAAAATAGTAGGCAACATCACTCCATGGCCTCTACATGAGCAACAGCCCCCTGGTTCCTGTGTAGTTTTGGTTCCTATCTTGGCTTCCTTCAAAGATGGACTGCAATGTGGAAGTGTAAGTCAAATAAGCCTTTTCCTTCCCATCTGTTAAGAAGGACATGATGTTTCATCATAGTAATATAATCTCTAAAAAACCACAATCAGCTAGCTCAAATATGTTGCATATTCAATACAAAAATGTTATTCATAGACAAAATTAAATTTTCAGTGTGAGTTCTTGGACACTATTTGTGGAAAACACAGATGAACTTTTATGAAAGATTCTTTGTCCTTTATTCATTCGTGAGATAATTGATGTGACTACCCTTAACATTTCCAAAGACCAGGGAGAGCCGAGTTCTGTAAATTATTTGAGTCCATTTCATATTCATTCATATTTTACAAAAAATTGTCACAGGACATAAGTTTATCAAGTTTGAAGTATATGATCACAATAAATTTGCATAAATCTTATGTCTCAAGTTTGAATCACTTACTCTCATTTTCTTAATTGTCTTCTTGGTCATCTTCTCCTTTTTTGAATTCTATCTATAGGGTCCTACTTGCTATAAAGTATTTTAGTGTCTAAAATATCACCACTAAAAAAGAGTCACTTTTTTTGTCTTGTGTTTGTGTGTACTCTTTTAAAATGGCCACTTGTTTGTGTAATATATTGAATTTCTGGTTACAATAAGTAGTAGAAACAAGACCAAAATAGCTATGTAAAATCATAAGTGATGGATGGTGAACAAAGAAAAAATAATTTTATCTCTCATTATAGTATTAAACTATACAAATAATGTAGGTTTCATATGCATTCATATATTTTTAAAAATTAAAAAAGTTAGCTTCATGTGCTAATGATCAAGATAGAATAGTATTAAAGATTAATGAGTATAATGTAAGCAAATATTAATAATTATAAACATATGAATGAGAAATAATACATAGAAGAATAAATAAAATATATCTAAAATGCTATTACAACTAACACAGACATAGCCCTTATTACTAACATAAATTCTAGCACTCATTACTTTTTCTTACCAGAATTTCAAAGCTTATGTAGAATCAAATAACTAATTGATTTCAAGGACCTTGAATTGTTTAACTAGTCCATCAATATTGCATTATCCAATTAATATTTTAATATATGTGTCTTGTGTAGAATATATGCCAAAGGAAGCAGAAGCTTAATCCACTTTCTATTAGAAAATTTTGCTTGAAAAGCATCACTTGCTCTTTGTCACATATTCATAATGGAAATTGGTTCCTGTCCCTAATCTGACTTAATGGAAAGAAAGATCAAGTTCTTGACATATCTGATAGGATATCAACACAATTTGCTGGAACACTTGCCACTTGATGATGAAACTGTCAGAACTGTACTAATGAGAAAGGGATGCTTTGATTAGATGCCTTGTTGAATGTTAATTACAAAGTTAGGGTAATAGAGTTCATTTTTTGACATAAAATTTCTAGGAGTATTAAACTGATTTTAAAGGGCCAGGAAGTCAAGATGAAACAAACCACCATTTATCTGATACACTGGAGAAGTATGCCCTTCAATATGACATTGAAGAGCCATATAATTTACAAATGCCAGTAATTCCAAAGTATTGTGCATGGGTTTTACATTTAATCCAGCTAAATACACATTTAAATAGTTCTGCTGTATCAGGATAATATGTGGTCAAAGATAAGGAACACGTTAGATTAAAATAAAAACAAAATTACCCAAGAATACTTTAAATTAATATTTTGTCTGTGCATAAATGTTATATAGCAAAATTCACATATTTTTATTATATCCCATATATTTAGAATCCCATGTTATAGAATCCTCTTCCTGGCATCATATAGCAGGCATGACTTTGTGTTTGCAAATCTGTGATTTCCTAAAAGAAACATGCTTAAAGCAGAGCCATTACATCAGACATGGAGCAGGGAAGAGGTTCACCAGACCACTCTGTTACCCAGGATTTAAAAGTCGTTACTGTTACTAGAGGAGGAAGATTATGAAGATACACTCCTTTTTAATGTTTAATAGGAACATGGCAGTTTCCTTGTTTTTTTATTAGCTATGTATCTTCCTTTATGCTGCCCATATTCATGTAAGTAAACCCTCCCTGACAGTCCTGTAACTAACCCAAATGATAACCATTGATGCACAAAGCTAGATTATTGTGGAATAATTTTTGAACTGTCACAGGGGCCAATTATGGAGTGTAAAGATGTTCATTTTTCTATTCATGAGAATTACACAACACATGCAGAAAAGAAACAAGGCTGTTGTCTATTGGGTTAGCCTTAAAAATTTGATCCACACCCCAAATGCAGCTATCTGTAAACAGAGGGAATAATCATCAGTATAAAATAGATCATTTTCCTATACAATCTCCTCTAATGATAGGTATAATGTTTTATAATTTGTTTTTAATGAATTACTAGAAATAGAGATCATATTGTTTGCATGTCACTAAAAAATGTTGATTAAAACTATTACAGGGAATTGCAGGAGTGGGTGGTTTGGTGAGCAGGGGGATGGGGATGGGATAGGGGGTTTTCTGAGGTGAAACCAGAAAGGGGAATAACATTTAAAGTGTAAATAAAGAAAATATCTTTCAAAAATATTAAAAACACTGGTAGCTTCAAAGGGACATAATATATTTAGCAAATTCTTAGAATTTGTATATATTCACAATTTACGCATGTATAACTTATTATAGGCACTTTATTGTTCTCAAAGTAACCTAATTTACTATTGGTTGTAGTATAAAAAAAGAGGAGATAATCATTAAATCATTTTTCATCATTATAATCATAATCATTCAGGGAAGAAAATAAAATTGTATTTACTGGAAAACTGAGAAATATGTAAAAATAATCTAATGTATAACCCACTTTTTATCTAATATTTTATGTCACTGAAGGACAGCTATTTTATTTTATTTTATTTTATATATATAAACCCCCATGAATATCTACCTAACTCCTGGATGAATTCAGAAGGACCTAGAAGAATTGACATATAATACTTTTCCTATATCTATAGCATTAGTTTCCATATTCTGTAAACAAAAATTATTTTAACAGAATGTACTTAATTAACTCCATTCCACTACAGATATCTCATCTAGTGAATATGATGAGACCCAGTTAATTGCAATCTGTGAAAGTGAATGCCATAAACAGGTGCAATATCCTGTTTCTATTTTGTAACACTGTTTATGAATAAACATAAAATTTACAAGATCAAGTTTGGTCTTGTATTATCATTTTTTTATCTACAGATGGTAATTTATATATATATGTTAAGTCCAAATATTACTGGTTACTGGTGCCAGGTTATTATTATAGAACTGTTGAAAAGTAATTCAAATTATTTCATCTGCACAGAATATTTCTAGAAATTTTAATTTTAGTAAATCCTCTATCAGTTTTTACCTTTAATTTGAATTAGAAATAATCCAATGGCTGCTCTAAAAATATGACTAGTACAAATTCTACGTTTCAAAAACACTGTTTTATGTCTCTGTTTTTCTGTCAGTACAGAATATTGAATGAAATTAGAATAATTTCTCTTTAGAAATAAAGTACTGAAATGCTATTTAATGTTTGTAAGCAGTGCGTTATCATAAGATTCAGCATTTTTACCTCCAAATATTCTAAATAAATACCTTACAAAGTAGAGATAATAACAACAAATGTGTTTTATTTGGATTTATGTTGAAGATGATGACAATCTTATGTTTATGCACTGTGTTAGACACATAGTTCAGTTGGACTTGCTGCAAAGTAGAAATTAAAATAAGAATAATTTGTGTTCTATGTGTATAGTTTGAAAATAAAAATAACATGCAGCATTTATTATGGACTCATATAAATTATTATTATTATTATTATTATTATTATTATTATTATTATTATTTAATCCTCTTAATGTCCAGTCATTATCCCCTTCCTGGTCAGCCTCCACCATTTCCTCATCTCATTCCTCCTCCCCATCTCCAATAGGATGTCTCCACCTTCCAACCCCACCAGATGTACCTGCTTTCTGGGGACTCATTTCTTTCAAAGGTTAAGCGCTTCTTCTCTCAATGAGGCCAGACCAGGAAATGCTCTGCTGTGCTTGTGTTAGGGCCTCATATCAGCTAGTGTCTGCTACCTGGTTGGTGGCTCATTGTCTGAGGGATCTCATGGGTTCAGGTTATCTGACACTGATGGTCCTCCTACAGAGTTGCCCTCCTTCTTAGCTTCTTCCAGCCTTTCTGTAATTCAACCACAGGATTGCCCAGCTTCTGTCCACTGGTTGGGTGTAAGCAGCTGCATCTGGCTTTTTCAGTTGCTTGTTGGGCCTCTCAGAGGGCAGCCATGCTAGGCTCCTGTCTGTAATTACACCATAGCATCAGTAATAGTATGAGCACTTGGAATATGATACCCTTTTAGCTGTATCTCAATTTGGGCCTGTCACTGGACCTCCTTTCCCTTAGGTTTTTCTCCATTTTTGACCCTGCAGTTCTTTTTGACAGAGACAATTCTGGGGCAGAGTTTTTGACTGTGGGATGGCAACCCCACCCCTCTACTTGAGGCCCTATGTTTCTACCGGAGGTAGACTCTACAAATTCCCTCTGCAAGGTGTCGGGCATTTCACCTAAGGTCCCTCCCTTTGAGTCCTGAGTGTCTCTCACTTCCCATGTCTCTGGTACATTCTAGAGGGTCACCCCACTCCAACATCCTGAGGTTAGCTGTTTCCATGAAAATAGAAACATAACAATAGAAACTGAGGACTTTAAAAATATCATCAGATCCTACTACAAAAGCCTATAGTCAATAAAACTGTAATATTTAGATAAATGGATGATTTTCTAGATAGATACCATCTACCAAAGTATAAGAAAGAGCAGGTAAAGTATAGAAACAGGCCCATATCACCTAAGGAAATAGAAGAAATCATTATAAACCTTCAGACCAAAACAAACAAACAAACAAACAAACAAACAAAAAAGCCTTGAGCCAGATGGCTTTAGTGCAGAATTCTAGTACACCTTTCAAAAGAGCTAATACCAACATTTCTCAAATTATTCTATAAAATAGTGTGACCTCTAGCCCATTGTTCTCAAAGAATAGCAGCACAGACACATGAAGGACAGCCTCCTGCAGAACAGGCAGAACCAGTTTTCAGCCTTCAGGGATGGGCTTGGCCTGCCTTTATATCTTTGGAGAGATGCATTCCAGATATCCCTCAAAGGAGGAATGGGTACAGAAAATGTGGTATATTTATACAATGGAATACTACTCAGCAATTAAAAATAATGAATTCATGCAATTTGTAGGCAAATGGTTAGATCTGGAAAATATCATCCTAAGCGAGTTAACCCAATCACAAAAGAATGCACATGAAATGCAATCACTGATAAGTGGATATTAATGAGCCCAGAAGCCCTAAATTTTCAAGGCACAATTAGCAAGTCAAATGATTCCGAAGAAGAAGAAAGGAGAGGACCCTGGGCCTGAAAAGATTGGAACCAGTTTTGTAGATCCAGAACAGAGAAATGGTGTGTGTGTGTGTGGGGGGGTGATTGGGGAATAGTTGGGGGGGAGAGAACTTATGGGACGTATGGTGGGGGGGGACTGGGAAAGGGGAAAGCGTTTGGAATGTAAACAAAGAATATAGAAAATAAAATTTAAAAAAAAAAGTTGAGTCTTGAGTAAGAAATCATGCCTGTCTCCATGTGTTTTCTCTTGCCTCCCTGTTCTTCTTATCCCCATCTCTCCCTCCAGAGAACCCACTGTTAGCATGTAGCCGCAGGTGGCTGCATAATGGTGCCCAACAGATTGGACGTGGAAACAGATTCTGAATGAGGGGCACTGTCTTGGGTGGAGCTTCACAGAAAAAGAAAAAGGTTATGTATCCGGCACTGTAAGCAACAGAGTATTAATTTTAGTGCCAACAATGTTATTTTTTAAAGGCTGGTGTTGCAGGGGTGCGAAGAGATACAGGCTAGACTGGGTTAGCATAGGCCCAATGCTGAGATCAGCTAGGGAATGACAGAGAAATGGAATAGGGAATTAATTCAATTAGGCATTTTGCCAGCAGTCTAAGAACTGCACCAGGCAAGAGAAATAGGGCAGAAAAGAAAAGAAAAGAAAAGAAAAGAAAAGAAAAGAAAAGAAAAGAAAAGAAAAGAAAAGAAAAGAAAGAAAAGAAAAGAAAAGAAAAAGAGTAAAAACAAAACAAACCAAAACAGATTCTAGAAACATGAAAGAGAAAGAGAGAAGGAAAATGGATTTAGTTGCATTACAAGCACGCTTCCCTTTCGGTGTATCTTTTTTTCTTCTGTGCGCACCATGTGTCTGCATATAAGTTTGTGTCCTCTTTGTGTCTTTGTTTGAATGAGTGTTATTTGTTTCATGTTAAAAAGAAAAATTGGTAAGGATACAGAAAATATGGTATATTTACAAAATCAGCCCAGAAGCTCAGAATACCCAACACGCAATGCACATATCAAATCATTCCCAAGAAGAAAGGAGAGGGCCCTGGTCCTGGAAAGACTTGATGCAGCATTGTAGGGGACTGCCAGGACAGAGAAGGGGGAGGGGGTTGATTGGAGAACGGGTGGAGGGAAGAGGGCTTATGGGACTTATGGGGAGGGAGGAAGTGGGAAAGGGAAAATTATTTGGAATGTAAACAAAGAATATAGAAAATAAAAAATAAATAAATAAAACCACCCTGTGCTCAACTACAAGTCAAGCATGGCTGGGGAAAAAACTGCTTCTTAAAGGGCCAGCAGCCGCAGGTTTTAGGAAAACTTTGTTTTAACTTATGAGATTCGTGTAATTGCTTTATTCTGGCTTCTAATTGGTCTTAATGGTATAAGGTTTTATATATCTTGACTATAGATTTAAAAATTATTTAAAAGGATTAAGGCTAATAATAAGAGGCAAATGTAGAGCTGATAGCACATGGCATGGTACATTCATAAAATACAGGCCTCTAAGATGCTTCTAAATTGGCATGGTGTTTTGTGTGAATCTTAACCTAGAAATTAGACTTATAAGAAATAAGATTTAAAATAATGTCTCTTCAGTTAGTTATACTATCACACATTTGAACATAAAACTGGCAGACAAACCTTGTGCTGTAAAAATAATGTGTTTCCCATTGATTTTTAAAGAAAATAGATTATTTAAAATCGGGTTTCACTCTCCAAAGTTATAGTTATGCTCTAATATTGCAAGAGAAAATTAAGAGTTACAATAGTTTGCAGTCTGGTCTGAGGGTCGCAATTCTTGGCACCTTTTGTAATTTGGGATGATTTTAAAAGTGATACAGCTGTGGCCAATATGGGCCTGTTTTGACTTTTTCACAAGTTTATTGATATGGTGGGAGCAAAATTTAAAGGCCCACCCACCCCCCACCCCCACCCACCCCCACCCCACCAACCCCTCCCCCCAACAGGGCTGCAAACACCCTGACCTCCATCAGTCTCTTCTCCTACTCCTCCATCATGGACCCTGCATTAAATCCAATGGTTGGCCATGAGAGTCTGCCTCTGTATTTGTCAGACTCTGGCAGAGCCTCTCAGGAGATATACATATAAGGCTCCTGTCAACAAGCATTTGCTTTTATATTTGTATACATCCATCCTATAAGGACTACATCTACTGTTGGAGTAAAGCTCATATAATTAGATCACACATTTGTTCTTTTGAGTTCCCCCTTGCTTCAGCACAGATAACAGACTTGGGTGCTGTAGTGACTATTTAATTTTCCATGAAAATTGTCAATTTTAATGTGTTTATCTGAAATATTTTCAATCTAAATCCTTAATTTTATCATAAAGTGTTTTTACTTCTTTACTTCCCTTTTCAAGGAAAAAAAACAAAAAAAGATATTAAAAATTAAGCTTTTAATTTTATATATATATATATATATATATATAAATATATATATATATATATATATATATTTCATGGTTTACAATTGCTTAAAATTGTTTCCTTTTTAATTCTGCTAATTCTTAACTTTTACATTTGTATATACAATTATAATTCAAGTTAAAATAAAACATGTTCTTTATTTTTTTGTATTTTTTTTATTTTCTATATTCTATGTTTACATTCCAAAGGCTTTCCCCTTTCCCAGTTCCCACCCACCATAGTTCCCATAGGTTCTCTCCCCCCCCAACTGTTCCCCAATCATTCCCCCTCCCCCCTCGGTTTCTTTACTAAACTGGATGCAATCTTTACAGGCCCAGGGTCCTCTCCTTTCTTCTTCTTCGGAATCATTTGACTTGCTATTTGTGTCTTGAGTATTTAGGGCTTCTGGGCTCATTAATATCCACTTATCAGTGATTGCATTTCATGTGCATTCTTTTGTGATTGGGTTAATTCACACAGGATATTTTCCAGGTCTAACCATTTACCGACAAATTGCATGAATTCATTATTTTTAATTGCTGTGTAGTATTCCATTGTATAAATATATCACATTTTCTGTATCCATTCCTCCTTTGAGGGATATTTGGGCTCCTTCCAATTTCTGGCTATTATAAACAAGGCTGCTATAAACATAGTGGAGCATGTGTCCTTATTGCATGCAGGGGAATCCTCTGGGTATATGCCCAGGAGTGGTATGCCAGGGTCCTCTGGAAGTGACATGCCCAATTTTCTGAGGAACCGCCAAACTGATTTCCAGAGCGGTTTTACCATTTTGCAATCCCACCAACAGTGGAGGAGTGTTCCTCTTTCTCCACATCCTCGCCAGCACTTGTTGTCTCTTGAGTTTTTAATCTTAGCCATTCTGACTGGTGTGAGGTGGAATCTCAGGGTTGTTTTGATTTGCATTTCCCTGATGACTAATGATGTTGAACATCTTTTAAGGTGTTTCTCGGCCATCCGAATTTCTTCTGGTGATAATTCTTTGTTTAGCTCTGTGCCCCATTTTTTGATAGGGTTATTTGTTTCTTTGCGGTCTAACTTCTTGAGTTCTTTGTATATATTGGATATTAGCCCTCTGTCAGATGTGGAGTTGGTGAAGATCTTTTTCCACTATGTTGGTTGCGGTTTTGTTCTTCTGACAGTCTCCTTTGCCTTACAGAAACTTGATCCACTTGGAGTTGATCTTAGTGCAAAGAGATAAGAGTGGGTCAATTCGCATTCTTCTGCATGTTGACCTCCAGTTGAACCAGCACCATTTGTTGAAAAGGCTATCTTTTTTCCACCGGATGGTTGTGGCTCCTTTATTAAAGATCAAGTGACCATAAGTCTGTGGGTTAATTTCTGGGTCTTCAATCCTGTTCCATTGATCTGCTTGCCTGTTGCTATACCAATACCATGCAGTTTTTACACAATTGCTCTGTAGTACTGCTTGAGGTCAGGGATATTGATTTCCCCCAGAAGTCCTTTTATTGATGAGAATAGTTTTAGCTATCCTGGGTTTTTTGTTGCTCCAGATGAATTTGAGAATTGCTCTTTCTAGATCTATGAAGAATTGAGTTGGGATTTTGATGGGGATCGCATTGAATCTGTATATTGCTTTTGGCAAGATGGCCATTTTTACTATATTGATCCTGCCAATCCAGGAGAAAGAAATATTTTTCCA
The DNA here is from genome assembly GCA_964023405.1 of Apodemus agrarius. Classification (NCBI taxonomy): domain Eukaryota; kingdom Metazoa; phylum Chordata; class Mammalia; order Rodentia; family Muridae; genus Apodemus; species Apodemus agrarius. The sequence continues at coordinate 83,249,002 of OZ030008.1, forward strand.
TCTTCTGAGGTCTTCTTCGATTTCTTTCTTCAAGGACTTGAAGTTCCTGTTGTACAGATCTTTCTCTTGTTTGGTTAGAGTTACGCCAAGATACTTTATGTTGTTTGTGGCTATTGTGAAGGGTGTTATTTCCCTAATTTCTTTCTCTGCCTGCTTGTCCTTTGAGTACAAGAAGGCCACTGACTTGCTTGATTTAATTTTATAACCTGCCACTTTGCTGAAGTTGTTTATCAGCTGTAGAAGTTCTCTGGTGGAGTTTTTTTGGGTCGCTTAGGTAAACTATCATATCGTCTGCAATTAATGATAGTTTCACTTCTTCCTTTCCAATTTGTATCCCTTTGACTTCCTTATGTTGTCTAATTGCTCTTGCTAGAACGTCAAGTACTATTTTGAAAAGATATGGAGAGAGAGGGCAGCCTTGTCTAGTCCCTGATTTTAGTGGGAATGCTTCAAGTTTCTCTCCATTTATTTTGATGTTGGCTACTGGTTTGCTGTAGATTGCTTTTACTATGTTTAGGTATGGGCCTTGAATTCCTGCTCTTTCCAAGACTTTTAGCATGAAAGGAAGCTGAATTTTGTCGAATGCTTTTTCAGCATCTAATAAGATGACCATGTGGTTTTTTTCTTTCAGTTTGTTTATGTAGTGGATTACATTGATGGATTTCCATATATTGAACCATCCCTGCATCCCTGGGATGAAGCCTACTTGATCATGGTGGATGATCGTTTTGATGTGCTCTTGGATTCGGTTAGCAAGAATTTTATTTAGTATTTTTGCATCTATATTCATAAGAGAGATTGGCCTGTAGTTCTCTTTCTTTGTTGGATCTTTTTGTGGTTTAGGTATTAGCATAATTGTGGCTTTCGAAGAATGAGTTGGGCAGTGTCCCTTCTGTCTGTATTTTGTGGAATAGTTTGAAAAGTATTGGTGTTAAGTCTTCTTTGAAGGTCTGGTAGAATTCTGCACTAAAACCATCTGGTCCCGTACTTTTTTTGGTTGGGAGGCTTTCTATAACCCCTTCTATTTCTTTAGGGGTTATGGGACTATTTAGCTGATCTACTTGATGCTGATTTAATTTTGGTATTTGATATCTGTCAAATACCAAACAAATTGTCCATTTCCTCCAGATTCTCCACTTGTTTTGAGTATAGACCTTTGTAGTAGGATCTAAAGATCTTTTGAATTTCCTCAGTTTCTGTTGTTATGTCTCCCTTTTCATTTCTAATTTTGTTAATTTGTATACTGTCTCTGTGTCCTTTGGTTAGTCTGCCTAAGGGTTTATCTATCTTGTTGATTTTCTCAAAGAACCAGCTCCTGGTCTTGTTGATTCTTTGTATGGTTCTCTTTGTTTCTGTTTGATTGATTTCAGCCCTGAGTTTGATGATTTCTTGTCTTCTACTCCTCCTGGGTGAATTAACTTGTTTTTCTTCCAGGGCTGTGCCATACACTTTAAGCTGCTAGTGTATGCTCTCTCCAGTTTCTGTTTGGATGCACTTAGAGCTATGAGTTTTCCTCTTAGCACTGCTTTCATTGTGTCCCATAGATTTGGGTAGGTTGTACCTTCATTTTCATTGAATTCTAAAAAGTCTTTGATTTCTTTTTTTATTTCTTCCTTGACCAAGGTGTCATTGAGTAGAGTATTGTTCAGTTTCCATGTGTATGTGGGCTTTCTGTAGTTTTTGTTGTTATTGAAGACCACTCTTACTCCATGGTGATCTGATAGGAGGCATGGTATTAGCTCGATCTTCTTGTATTTGTTGACATCTGTCTTGTGACCAATTATATGGTCTATTTTGGAGAAGGTACCATGTGGAGCTGAGAAAAAGGTATATTCCTTAGCTTTAGGATGAAATGTTCTATATATATCTGTTAAATCCAATTGGTCCAGAGTTTCAATTAGTTTCACTGTGTCCCTGTTTAGTTTCTGCTTTCCTGATCGGTCCATTGAAGAGAGTGGAGTGTTGAAGTCACCCACAATTATTGTGTTAGGTGTAATGTGTGCTTTAAGCTTTAGTAAGGTTTCTTTTATGAATGAGGGTGCCCTTGCATTTGGAGTATAGATGTTCAGTATTGAGAGCTCTTCTTGGTGGATTTTCCCTTTGGCCAGCAAGAAGTGACCTTCTGAGTCTCTTTTGATGATTTTAGGTTGGAAGTCAATTTTATCTGATATTAGAATGGCTACTCCAGCTTGTTTCCTGAGACCATTTGCTTTTAAAATTGTCTTCCAGCCTTTTACTCTAAGGCAGTGTTTGTCTTTAACACTGAGATGTGTTTCCTGTATGTAGCAAAATGTAGGGTCCTGTTTCCGTATCCAGTCTGTTAATCTATGTCTTTTTATTGGGGAATTGAGTCCATTTATGTTAAGAGATATTAAGAAATAGTAATTATTTCCTCCAGACATTTTTGAAATTGTATTTATTTATTTTATTTATTTTTTTATATTCGAGAGTTTACCTTCTTTTGGGTTTTATGATAGGAGGTTTCTATCTTGCTTCTTCCTGGGTGTAGTTTCTGTCCTTGTCTTGGTGTTTTCCCCCTATTATCCTTTGTAGGGCTGGATTTGTGGAAAGATATCGTGCAAGTTTGGTTTTGTCATGGAATACCTTGATGTCTCCATCTATGGCGATTGAGAGCGTTGCTGTGTAAAGTAGTTTTGGCTGAAGTTTTTGTTCTCTTAGAGTTTGCATTATATCTGCCCAGGATCTTCTAGCTTTCATGGTCTCAGGTGAGAAGTCTGGTGTTATTCTGATAGGTCTTCCTTCATAAGTTACTTGGCCTTTTTGTCTTGCTGCCTTTAATATTCTTTCTTTGTTTAGTACATTTGGAGTTTTGATTATTATGTGACGGGATGTATTTCTGTTCTGATCCAGTCTGTTTGGGGTTCTGTATGCTTCTTGTATATTCATGGGCATCTCTCTCTTTAGGTTGGGGAAGTTTTCTTCCATAATTTTGTAGAAGATATTTGCTGGCCCTTTAACTTGTACATCTTCATTCTTGTCTATACCTATAATCCTTAGGTTTGGTCTTCTCATTGTGTCCTGGATTTCCTGGATGTTTTGGGTTACAGCCTTTTTGCATTTAGTATTTTCTTTGACTGTTGAATCAATGGTTCCTATGGTATCTTCGGCTTCTTATATTCTGTCTTCTATCTCTTGTATTCTATTGTTGATATTTGCATCTATGGCCCCTGATTTCTTCCCAAGGTTTTCTATCTCCAATGTTGTCTCCCTCTGCGATTTCTTAGTTGTTTCTACTTCTGTTTTTAGTACCTGGATGGATGTGCTCAGATCTTTTGCTTGCTTGATTGTTTTTTCATGTATTTCTTTAATAGATTTTTGTGTTTCCTCTTTCATAGCTTCTACTTGTTGGCCCACGTTCTTCTGTATTTCTTTAAGTGATTTTTGTCTTTTTTCCTTATTGTCTTCTTCTTTTTGATCCATCTTCTCCTGCATTTCTTGAAGTGATTTTTGTATTTGCCTTGTAAAGGCTTCTAACTTTTGATCCATTTTCTCCTCTATTTCTTTACGAGATTTTTCTATGTGTTCAGCTACCAGCATCCTGACCAGTGATTTTATATCCAAGTCTTGTTTTTCTGGTGTTTTCGGGTATCCAGGGCTTCCTGTTGTTGGCGAACTGGGTTCAGATGCTATCATGTTGCCTTGATTTCTGTTAGTGGCATTCCTTCGTTTACCTTTTGCCATCTGGTTATTTCTGGTGTTAGTTGACCTTGTTGTCACTGGCTGGTGTTTGAATCTCCTGTGAGGCTGGGCTTACCTGTTGTTTCTCTACTGGTGGTTATGTGTGATTGCTGCTCAAAGGGATCACGAGCTGGCTGCCACCTGCTGACTTTGTGCATGGCCTGAGGTCTCCGGGAAGTGTGGGGGAGTGCAGCAGAGCCTCGGCAGGCGCTGCTGGGCCTGCCTAGTAGCGAGAGCCTAGCAGATCCCCCCACATGGTAGCCCCTGATGGAATCTGTCTACCTGTGCCTTTCCAGCTGTGTTCTGGTTGCAATATGGAGGCCTGCCGCTATTGCTGGTCCGGGGTCCTGGGTAGCTGGGTGGTTCAGGCTGCCTTGGTGCATGGCCTAAACTTGCAGGGACGTGCTGCAGAGCCTAGGCGCCTGGGCCCGCCTGTGGGCGAGAGCTTAGCAGCTCTCCCTGCTCTAGCCCCAGAAGGAGTCCCTACCTGCACCTTTCCAGCTGTGTCCTGGTTGCAATATGGAGGCCTGCCGCTATTGCTGGTCCGGGGTCCTGGGGAGCTGGGTGGTTCCGGCTGCCTCGGTGCATGGCCTAAGTTTGCAGGGATGTGCTGCAGAGCCTAGGCGCCTGGGCCCGCCTGTGGGCGAGAGTTTAGCAGCTCTCCCTGCTCTAGCCCCAGATGGAGTATCTACCTGCACCTTTCTAGCTGTGTCCTGGTTGCAATATGGAGGCCTGCCGCTATCGCTGGTCCGGGGTCCTGGGGAACTGTGTGGTTCTGGCTGCCTCGGTGCACGGCCAAATCATGTTCTTTAAATGACTGTCCTCTGGATATTTGAGAGGTGATCCAGGGACTGGAAAGATGGTTCTGTGGTTAAGAGCACTGACTGCTCTTCCAGAGGTCCTGAGTTCAATTCCCAGGAACCACATCGTGGCTCTAACAACCAATGATGAGATATGATGCCCTCTTCTGGCGTATCTAAAGACAGCTACAGTATACTTATATATAATTAATCTTTTAAAAGGTGCCTGGACAAGGCCCCTTAAGGCAAGGCACATGAAATTTGTGTTCCAGACAGACTATATAGAAACAATTGGCCATACATTGGTTATATCATCAAAAGGGTAATGGCTTAAAAAATAATTTTATATTTTTGTGTACATCAAATTATAAAAATTTGTTCTTGGTGTCCTCAATTTGTACCTCTACCACATAATAGTGTTAATTCTAGAGGACTTAGTTACTTATTACAGATAAATGATACTCATATTTCTAATTTAGAAAATTAAAATTTGTACATATGACTAATGCTTTTATTTTTAGGCTTTCCAGTTGCAACTGCTCTAACAAAAAAAGCAACCAAAACTGCTAAGTTTATTTCTATAATTACATAGTTATTACCTATATTATGGTATATGCTGAGTGTTCCAACTTAAATGAAAACAGACAATGGAACTGGCCATTTAATAAATAAAAGTTATCAAACATTTGAGATGTCTTTAACAATTTAATTCTTTATTATCCTCAAAGATGAGGTAATATTTTTTTAAAAAAATAATATCTTCTTTAAAAAGGAAAAGAGAGGGGAAATTGTATCCCTGTGCATATCATTTAAATTATGCATGTATATTTTTAAGAAAATTTTAAAATTTGGATGCCAAGGAACTCCTTGCTGAGTGTATATGTCATCCTATAACTAGGCATACTGATGCCTAGGTGAGATGGAAGGATCCACTTATTGGCATATGGCATGATCCTGACTTAATATTTGGGAAGAAGGCATGACTGTTTTTTTCCACAAAATGCTGCAGAAGCATGCTAGCTGTCATAGTAATTGGTGTGGTACTGAAGATAATGCTGATTGCGGGCTTGCTGAGTGCCCAGACAATGGTAACAGAAAAGCTGTATTGAGTGCATTTTAATCGTCAAATGTCCCAGATTAAATAAACTGCCTTGTTTCAAGTCTTTAGAACTTGTAGGACAGAGAAATTGGAGACTGATAAACTAACTTAGAAAAATTAATCTAAAGGAAAAATTCACCTACAGGATTATTATGGTAAAAGGCTCCTCATATGTGGATTCACTTGAGGGTATCTCCTAAATGTAATATCCTGCCATATTATAAAGCAGTAGCCCAGATAATTGTGCTTGGAAGGAAGCAGGTGCTATCTTATTTTGGCAAAGAACCAGATATCATTTAGCCTTTTAACATAGATCAAGAAGCTTGACTGAAGCAGCATAGCACAGATTGGTTGCTTGCTCAAATAGGATTTGAAGGAACTATAGATAACCATTATCCTCAATATATATTAATAACGTTTTTAAATATGCATGAGGTTGTAGTTCCTAATATGACATCTTTACAGCTGCTGCATAATGCTCTTTTAATTTTCATGGATGAAATTAGCTCTTCTAAAGGAAGAGCTAGATATCTTATTAATAATCAACAGGTGGTTATAGAAACACCTTGGCTCAGCTCAGCAGAGCTGACAGCAGTATTAAATGTTTTTCAACCTATAAATAGTACTTTTAATCCTTGTACAGTTAGCTTGTATGTTGCAGAATCTGCCCCTTTATTAGAAACCTGTGACACATTTAATTTTAATACACCATCGGGATCTTTGTTTTCAGAATTGCAACACTTCATTCTTGCTAGAAAAATTCCCTTTTATGTTGGCCATAAATGAGCTCACCCCGGTCTTCCTGGAGCTTTAGCTGAAGGCAATCATTGCATTGACAGAACTCTAATAGGAGAGGCTTTAGTTTTAGAACCTGTTGAAATGACTAGACGTGATCATAATAAGTTCCATCTTTCTAGCCACACATTCATGCTCTGACATAAAATCACTAAGGAGCAAGCAAGAATGATTGTGAAACAATACCCTAACTACCTTACCTCATCTCCAGCTCCCCATTTAGGGGTTGATCCATATGTCCTTATGCCCAACCATATTTAACAAATGGATGTAACTCACTATGCAGTATTTGGAAAATTAAAATATATTCATGTTTACATTGATACTTGTTCAGGATTTCTTTTTGCTTCTTTGCATTTGGGAGAAGCCTCTAAAAATGTAATTGATCATGGTTTACAAGCCTTTAATACCATGGGATTACCTAAAGTCATTAAGACAGACAATGGGCCAGCCTACACTAGCAATAACTTTATATCATTTTATTAAGAAGTTAGTATTAAACATAAAACTGGAATTCCTTATAACCCAATGCACCAAGGTTGAGCGTACACATCACACTCTTAAAAATTGGCTTTTTAAAACAAAGAAGGGGAAAATGTAGCCTCCTAGATCACCCAAAGCACAAAGCATACCTTGCTTTTGTTTTATTTGTTTTGAATTTCTTGCAAACTGATGCTAAAGGTCAGTCTGCAGCAGATCACCATTGGCATCCTGTCACTTCTAATTCTTATGTCATGGTTAAATGGCAAGACCCTTTAACTACTACATGGAATGGTCCAGACCCTGTTTTAATTTGGGGAAGAGGTTCTATTTGTATTTTCTCTCAAAAAGAAGATGGAGCAAGATGGCTGCCAGAAAGATTGGTATGGCAGGTAAATAGAGACCCTGGATCAGCTGGTATGTATGACTAATTCAATAGTGTTCTTAAAGCTGCTTCTCCCATACTGGGAAGGTAGGCTCTTTTTCCTCTAGCTGTTAATTTGCAAGCCAGGTTTTTTTCCTGAGCTACTAATTTACAACTGAAAAATACCTTGGGCCTTCCAGAAACAGTTCAAGTGGTTTCTCCTCTTAATCTCTTCTGTTGTGTTTCAAGCAGATTTCTTTCAGACACAACTCAGTAGCTCTGCAGGACTACTATGGTGGACTATGAGGGCCAGCTGGCTCACATTTATAGGGCATTAACCAGTGAACTTCCAAAAAGGGAGCCACAGAGAACTCAGATCTATGTGTGTTTGCTGATCAAGCAAACATGTGCACCAGCAGGAGGTGTGAGGGAAAGCACTGCAAGGGAAAGATATTTTCTGGTTCTGAGTTCCCTAAAAGCACACCTGATTGCTTAGGGGTTGATGTTGAGAGACTGTCCTTATAATAATAAGGAAGTCTATTACCCCTTCTATGCAAAAGATGTCATATAATGCTTGAAGGGATCATGGTCATTACTTTTCCTCTATGGTCAAAACATTCCATCTTTTGATGGATACTTATCTGTTGCTTTTTCTTAAATTTAATGAAAAAGGCAGAATTGTGACCTCCTATAGCCCATTGTGCTCAAGAATAGCAGCCCAGAAACCTGCCTGCCTGCCTCCTGCAGAACAAGCAGAACCAGTTTCCAGCCTTCAGGGGAGTGGCTTATGCTGCCTTTTTATCTTTGGAGAGATTCATTAAAGTTTGAGTCTTGAGCAAGAAATCATGCCTGTCTCCATGTATTTTCTCTGACCACCCTGTTCTTCTTATCCCCATCTTCCCTTCCTGAGAACCCACCATTAGCATGTAGCTGCAGGTGGCTACAAAATAGAAACAGAAGGAACACTACCTAATTCATTCTCTGAAGCTACGATTACTCTGATACCTAAACCACAAAAGGACCCAACAACAACAACAAAAACAACAACAACAACAACAAAAGAATGTCAGACCAATTTAGCTTGTGAATATTGATTCAAAAATACTTTATAAAATTAGTGTAAATTAAATCCAAGAACATATCAAAACCATCATTCTCCATGATCAAGTAGACTTCATCCCAGTGATGCAAGGTTGATTCAATAAATGGAAATCATTAACATAATCCACTATGTAAACAAATTCAAAGGAAAACCTCACATAATCTTCTCATTATAAGTCATTATTTTTTTATTATTATTTTTATTTTCTATATTCTATGTTTACATTCCAAAGGCTTTCCCCTTTCCCAGTTCCCACCCACCATAGTTCCCATAGTTCCTCTCCCCCCCCAACTATTCCCCAATCATTCCCCCTCCCCCCTTGGTTTCTTAAACTAAACTGGATACAATCTTTACATGCCCAGGGTCCTCTCCTTTCTTCTTCTTGGGAATCATTTGACTTGCTATTTGTGTCTTGAGTATTTAGGGCTTCTGGGCTCATTAATATCCACTTATCAGTGATTGCATTTCATGTGCATTCTTTTGTGATTGGGTTAATTCACTCAGGATGATATTTTCCAGGTCTAACCATTTACCGACAAATTGCATGAATACATTATTTTTAATTGCTGAGTAGTATTCCATTGTATAAATATACCACATTTTCTGTATCCATTCCTCCTTTGAGGGATATTTGGGCTCCTTCCAATTTCTGGCTATTATAAACAAGGCTGCTATAAACATAGTGGAGCATGTGTCCTTATTGCATGCAGGGGAATCCTCTGGGTATATGCCCAGGAGTGGTATGCCAGGGTCCTCTGGAAGTGACATGCCCAATTTTCTGAGGAACCGCCAAACTGATTTCCAGAGCGGTTTTACCATTTTGCAATCCCACCAACAGTGGAGGAGTGTTCCTCTTTCTCCACATCCTCGACAGCACTTGTTGTCTCTTGAGTTTTTAATCTTAGCCATTCTGACTGGTGACAGGTGGAATCTCAGGGTTGTTTTGATATGCATTTCCCTGATGGCTAATGATGTTGAACATCTTTTAAGGTGTTTCTCGGCCATCTGAATTTCTTCTGGTGAAAATTCTTTGTTTAGCTCTGTGCCCCATTTTTTGATAGGGTTATTTGGTTCTTTGCGATCAAACTTCTTGAGTTCTTTGTATATATTGGATATTAGCCCTCTGTTGGATGTGGGGTTGGTGAAGATCTTTTCACACTTTGTTGGTTGCCGTTTTGTCCTTCTGACAGTGACCTTTGCTTTGCAGAAACTTTGTAATTTTATGAGGTCCCATTTGTCGATTCTTGATCTTAGTGCATACACTATTGGTGTTCTGTTCAGGAACTTTCCCCTGTGCCCATGTCCTCCAGGGTCTTCCCGTGTTTCTTTTCTAATAGTTTCAGTGTGTCTGGTTTTATGTGGAGGTCCTTGATCCACTTGGAGTTGATCTTAGTGCAAAGAGATAAGAGTGGGTCAATTCGCATTCTTCCGCATGTTGACCTCCAGTTGAACCAGCACCATTTGTTGAAAAGGCTATCTTTATTCCATCGGATGGTTGTGGCTCCTTTATCAAAGATCAAGTGACCATAAGTCTGTGGGTTAATTTCTGGGTCTTCAATCCTGTTCCATTGATCTGCTTGCCTGTTGCTATACCAATACCTTGCAGTTTTTAACACAATTGCTCTGTAGTACTGCTTGAGGTCAGGGATATTGATTCCCCCAGAAGTCCTTTTATTGTTGAGAATAGTTTTAGCTATCCTGGGTTTTTTGTTGCTCCAGATGAATTTGAGAATTGCTCTTTCTAGATCTATGAAGAATTGATTTGGGATTTTGATGGGGATTGCATTGAATCTGTATATTGCTTTTCGCAAGATGGCCATTTTTACTATATTGATCCTGCCAATCCAGGAGCAAGAAATATTTTTCCATCTTCTGAGGTCTTCTTCGATTTCTTTCTTCAAGGACTTGAAGTTCCTGTTGTACAGATCTTTCGCTTGTTTGGTTAGAGTTAAGCCAAGATACTTTGTATTGTTTGTGGCTATTGTGAAGGGTGTTATTCCCTAATTTCTTTCTCAGCCTGCTTGTCCTTTGAGTACAAGAAGGCCACTGACTTGCTTGAGTTAATTTTATAACCTGCCACTTTGCTGAAGTTGTTTATCAGCTGTAGAAGTTCTCTGGTGGAGTTTTTTGGGTCGCTTAGGTAAACTATCATATCATCTGCAAATAATGATAGTTTGACTTCTTCCTTTCCAAATTGTATCCCTTTGACTTCCTTATGTTGTCTAATTGCTCTTGCAAGAACTTCAAGTACTATATTGAAAAGATATGGAGAGAGAGGGCAGCCTTGTCTAGTCCCCGATTTTAGTGGGAATGCTTCAAGTTTCTCTCCATTTATTTTGATGTTGGCTACTGGTTTGCTGTAGATTGCTTTTACTATGTTTAGGTATGGGCCTTGAATTCCTGCTCTTTCCAAGACTTTTAGCATGAAAGGAAGCTGAATTTTTTCGAATGCTTTTTCACCATCTAATGAGATGACATGTGGTTTTTTTTTCTTTCAGTTTGTTTATGTAGTGGATTACATTGATGGATTTCCATATATTGAACCATCCCTGCATCCCTGGGATGAAGCCTACTTGATCATGTTGGATGATCGTTTTGATGTGCTCTTGGATTCGGTTAGCAAGAATTTTATTTAGTATTTTTGCATCTATATTCATAAGACAAATTGGCCTGAAGTTCTCTTTCTTTGTTGAAACTTTTTGTGGTTTAGGTATTAGTGTAATTGTGGCTTTGAAGAATGAGTTGGGCAGTGTCCCTTCTGTCTCTATTTTGTGGAATAGTTTGAAGAGTATTGGTGTTAAGACTTCTTTGAAGGTCTGGTAGAATTCTGCACTAAAACCATCTGGTCCCGTACTTTTTTTGGTTGGGAGGCTTTCTATAACCCCTTCTATTTCTTTAAGGGTTATGGGACTGTTTAGCTGGTCTACTTGATGCTGATTTAATTTTGGTATTTGGTATCTGTCTAGGAAATTGTCCATTTCCTCCAGATTCTCCAGTTGTTTTGAGTATAGGCCTTTGTAGTAGGATCTGATGATCTTTTGAATTTGCTCTGTTTCTGTTGTTATGTCTCCCTTTTCATTTCTAATTTTGTTAATTTGTATACTGTCTCTGTGTCCTTTGGTTAGTCTGGCTAAGGGTTTATCTATCTTGTTGATTTTCTCAAAGAACCAGCTCCTGGTCTTGTTGATTCTTTGTATGGTTCTCTTTGTTTCTATTTGATTGATTTCAGCCCTGAGTTTGATGATTTCTTGTCTTCTACTCCTCCTGGGTGAATTAACTTGTTTTTCTTCCAGGGCTTTAAGGTGTGCCTTTAAGCTGCTAGTGTATGCTCTCTCCAGTTTCTGTTTGGATGCACTTAGAGCTATGAGTTTTTCTCTTAGCACTGCTTTCATTGTGTCCAATAGATTTGGGTAGGTTGTACCTTCATTTTCATTGAATTCTAAAAAGTCTTTGATTTCTTTTTTTATTTCTTCCTTGACCAAGGTGTCATTGAGTATTGTTCAGTTTCCATGTGTATGTGGGCTTTCTGTTGTTTTTGTTGCTATTAAAGACCACTCTTACTCCATGGTGATCTGATAGGAGGCATGGGATTAGCTCGATCTTCTTGTATTTGTTGACATCTGTCTTGTGACCGAGTATATGGTCTATTTTGGAGAAGGTACCATGCGGTACTGAGAAAAAGGTATATTCTTTAGCTTTAGGATGAAATGTTCTATATATATCTGTTAAATCCAATTGGTCCAGAGTTTCAATTAGTTTCACTGTGTCCCTGTTTAGTTTCTGCTTTCCTGATTGGTCCATTGAGGAGAGTGGAGTGTTGAAATCACCCACAATTATTGTGTTAGTTGTAATGTGTGCTTTAAGCTTTAGTAAGGTTTCTTTTACGAATGAGGGTGCCCTTGTATTTGGAGCATAGATGTTCAGTATTGAGAGCTCTTCTTGGTGGATTTTCCCTTTGGCCAGCAAGAAGTGACCTTCTGAGTCTCTTTTGATGATTTTAGGTTGAAAGTCGATTTTATCTGATATTAGAATGGCTACTCCAGCTTGTTTCCTGAGACCATTTGCTTGTAAAATTGTCTTCCAGCCTTTTACTCTAAGGCAGTGTTTGTCTTTAACACTGAGATGTGTTTCCTGTATGCAGCAAAATGTAGGGTCCTGTTTCCGTATCCAGTCTGTTAATCTATGTCTTTTTATTGGGGAATTGATTCCATTTATGTTAAGAGATATTAAGGAATAGTAATTATTACCTCCAGACATTTTTGAAATTATATTTATTTATCTTATTTATTTTTTATATTCGAGAGGTTATCTTCTTTTGGGTTTGATGAGAGGAGGTTTCTATCTTGCTTCTTCCTGGGTGTAGTTTCCGTCCTTGTCTTGGTGTTTTCCCCCTATTATCCTTTGTAGGGCTGGATTTGTGGAAAAATATCTTGCAAATTTGGTTTTGTCATGGAATACCTTGATGTCTCCATCAATGGCGATTGAGAGTTTTGCTGGGTAAAGTAGTTTTGGCTGAAATTTGTGTTCTCTTAGAGTTTGCATGATATCTGCCCAGGATCTTCTAGCTTTCATGGTCTCAGGTGAGAAGTCTGGTGTTATTCTGATAGGTCTTCCTTTATATGGTACTTGGACTTTTTCTCTTGCTGCCTTTAGTATTCTTTCTTTGTTTATTACATTTGGAGTTTTGATTATTATGTGTCGGGATGTATTTCTGTTCTGGTCCAGTCTGTTTGGGGTTCTATAGGCTTCTTGTATATTTATGGGCATCTCTCTCCTTAGGTTGGGGAAGTTTTCTTCCATAATTTTGTAGAAGATATTAGCTGGCCCTTTAACTTGTAAATCTTCACTCTCGTCTATACCTATAATCCTTAGGTTTGGTCTTCTCATAGTGTCTTGGATTTCCTGGATGTTTTGGGTTACCACCTTTTTTGCATTTAGTATTTTCTTTGACTATTGAATCAATGGTTCCTATGTTATCTTCGGCTTCTGAGATTCTGTCTTCTATCTCTTGTATTCTATTGTTGATACTTGCGTCTAGGGCCCCTGATTTCTTCCCCAGGTTTTCTATCTCCAATGTTGTCTCCCTCTGTGATTTCTTAGTTGTTTCTACTTCTGTTTTTAGTATCTGGATGGATGTGCTCAGATCTTTCGCTTGCTTGATTGTGTTTTCATGTATTTCTTTAATCGATTTTTGTGCTTCCTCTTTCATAGCTTCTACTTGTTGGCCCATGTTCTTCTGTAGTTCTTTAAGTGACTTTTGTCTTTCTTCCTTATTGTCTTCTTCTCTTTGATCCATCTTCTCCTGAATTTCTTGAAGTGATTTTTGCATTTGCCTTGTAAAGGCTTCTAACTTTTGATCCATTTTCTCCTCTATTTCTTTACGAGAGTTTTCTATGTGTTCAGCTACCAGCATCCTGACCAGTGATTTTATATCCAAGTCTTGTTTTTCTGGTGTTTTGGGGTATCCAGGGATTCCTGTTGTTGGAGAACTGGGTTCAGATGCTGTCATGTTGCCTTGATTTTTGTTAGTAACTTTCCTTCGTTTTCCTTTTGCCATCTGGTTATTTCTGGTTTTAGTTGGCCTTGTTGTCAGTGGCTGGTGTTTGAATCCCCTGTGAGGCTGGGCTCACCTGTTGTTTCTCTACTGGTGAATATGTGTGACTGCTGCTTTAAGGGATCATAAGCTGGATGCCACCCATGCGATTGTAGCCCCTTTTGGAGTCTGTCTACCTGGGCTTCTCCAGCTTTGTCCTGGTTGCAAGGAACTTGGCCTGCTTGGCTCCGAGAGCCTAGCAGATCCCCCGTGAGGGTAGCCCTGGAAGGGGTGTCTACCTGGGTCTTTCCAGCTGTGTCCTGGTTGCAATATGGAGGTCAGCCGCTATTGCTGGTCCAGGGGCTGGTGAGCTGGTTGCAGAACGCAGCCTTGGTGCTCTGCCAGAGGGCGCGGGTATGTCCCACAGAGCCTGGGCCTTTCCAGCTGTGTCCTGGTTGCAATATGGAGGCCCGCCGCTACCGCTGGTCCAGGGGCCAGCGAGCTGGTTGCAGAATGCAGCCTCGGTGCTCTGCCAGAGCATAAGTCATTATTTTAAGAGCACACAACTGACCTCATTATTAGCACTCATGTAATAAAGCTGAGGCTTCTGTGTAAGTCATAAAGATACCAGTGATGTAACCGGGTTTCAAATATGTATTTTCTCCAATTATTATCTAATGTCTGCTGAGCAAAGGTAATTAGAGAAAATGAAAATATATATATGAGGTAAATATCAGAGACTGAAACTCAGGTGAGAAGAGATCTATACCAGGTAACCCAAGACAATCCAAGTAACAAAGAAATTTCTCAATATTGGATAAGCTTTCCATTACCATGAGAATTAAGGGCTCACTAATTGCCTACCATAAAGTGGTCTTGAGATTAATAAGCACACACTCATGTCTTTATTTTCTGCAAGTTGAGGTTAAATGTTTGAAGATACTCTACTAAAAGCCCTGATGTCAGACTCATGTCATATTGCCCAAGTTAATCCTCGCAAGTACTCTCTTAGCTCTGCATATATGCAACTTGTTCTCAAAGTCTGAGCTACAAACAAATGTAGCATTAGAATAATGCCTACTTGCAAAAAACAATATAGGAATTTAATGGATTTATAAAAAAAACTATGTCAGAAAAGTGTTGTATATTATCATTCTTAAAATTGGAAGCACTTACAACAAAACTTAATGTAGACAAAGAGACTTATTTTTAGCTCTCTAATGTTTTCTACAATTAGTAAAAGAATTTTGCAGGCAGTGTTTATACTTCAACATGATTTATAAATATCCTAAATTCTTATGACAGTAATCTATTTTACCATCAGAATATTAAAATGTTCCTTCCTTATGAAAAAAAGAAAGAAAATTATTCACGATCATCATCTTCTTCATCATCATTCATAAAAAAGTAAAGGTAACTTTTAAAAAGGAAAAGAATACAAATTAAATACAATCAAACACAATGACCTTACTATTTGCTATAGAGATAAATTATGCTTTTATCAATGTTTTCGATTCCTAGAGTGCTTTTCTTTTTTTGTCTTCGCTTTGTTGACTCGAAGCCAGTGTTTTAAACTGTACATATATCTCCAGTGATTAATTTTGAAAATTACTAGGTAGACTTCTGTTATAGTATGTGTAGTGGTTATTCCTGGTTTTCAACTTGACTATATTCTGTAATGAACTACAACCTAGAATTAGAAGGCTCACCTGTGATCCTAATCTAGAGGCTGAGAGATACAAGTTTCTGAACTAAATCATGGCATGGAGATCTTGAGCCGCCGCTGACCATTGTTGAGGAGTTGGACTAAAGACTGTAAGTCATCAACAAATGCCTGTATTATATAGAGACTGTCTATCCATTCTGTGACTCTAGAAAACCATGACTAATACAGTATGTCATATGAAACTGTTGACTATGAAAGGAGAATAGCATGGCCAACATAAATTGAACACAAGCATTATGAATTTAGACACTTTGTGGGTCTGAAGGGAGTTCTGAGTCATTGACAGCATTGGTGATAGTCAGAGAGGTAGTGTTTTGAAAAATTATTTGATAAGCAAAAACCATATTTAATAACAGATGTAAAGAAAGTCTGGCCATGTAAGTAAAATACTAGCATTAGATGATGCTTAATGAATCTTCTATTCATTAGATGGCAAACAGAAGGCACAAGCATGAGGATTTTTGCAGACTTTTATACATGGAAAGATTGAAAAATAAGTTCACAACTGGATGTATGTTTTAGTATCCATTGGCAAAATATAACACAGAGAAAGATTACAGAAAAATTTCCTACGTTTCTTGTTCTTAATCTTTAAAGCAAAAGAATATCTAGTTGAATGCACAATATAAGTTTATTGTACCATGATTCCTATTCACCATAAGGGAAATAGGTCATGGTTATCATTGTAAGAATTAGAATGACAGGATTCATTTCTGAGAAATCTGCAAGCTGAGGTTCTCTCCTGTATATTTTTATTCTCTTCAATCTAGGCAGGGCTCATGTCACCTTAGAAAAGAAAACTATTTGCCAAGAGCAATTATGTGAACACGGTGTGCTTCCAGGTAGGAGAAGTCATTGATGCTCTCTACGGTTCTTTGCAAAGTTTACTCTGTAAAGTTTATTATTTAATGTTTATCATAGAACTTTTAATATAATTATTGATTCATGAAATTAGTACCAAACCCTCATGACTATATTTTTCAGGGCAAAGATAATATAGTACTGGCTTTGTGCCAGGACTTAGAATAACAATTTAAAAATTCATATCTGTTAAATGAATAAACCTACCATTTTAAACTATGTGAGGTTATTTGATGATGAGAATTCTTTATATTAATCCTTTTCAGAGTGGTGGAGATTGACACAATGCTGGCTCACAATACATAGATTAGATGAAGATATGATTGGCAAATATAGGTCATAAGTACTATATTAAATGTGCAATAAATATTCATTTTTATTTTGTGCATATATAGGAAAGATGATTGTACTAGTAAGAGTAATTGTGAAATAAGAAAATATAGATAATTTATTGCTTAATATACATTCCTATTTTGTGTACACAATTACATATGTGTCTTTAAAGAAAGGAGTTTCAAGTTAGAATAAATACAGGTTTTGTGAAATTCAAAATATACACATTTTGTCTGCACTGTATTCTAGATAACAATAGTCTTTATCTATCTAATTTTGGAATTGGTGTGGAAGTAAAGCAGTTGAAGAATGAAAAAAATTGGTGCCAAATTTCCTCAGCTTAATGTGTGTTTAAAGTTGTGTTAATTAAGATAAGAGTAAAGAGATGATCATGCAATTTTCATGTACTATTTGCTCATAATAGGACCCCTTTTATCTGATAAAGTTGTGCAAAGCCAACATAAGAGAATGTTGAACTTACAATAAAGTGTGAAGTATAAAAGAGCAGGTAAATAAGTATGTAAGAAAATATCTGGTTTCTTTAAGGTTGTAAGACAAAGTCTTATTCTGAAACCCAGGTTATTGAGTGATTGAGTATAAGCTTCAAATCTGGCTGCCTTTGGGCTGTTTTGAGGACTTCAGACTAAGAATTTTTTGTAAGAGGTGATAGGTGATGGAGATGTCTCTGCAAAATTATCATTTTACCATTGAATTTAACAATGTACCATTCATTGTTCCCATAAAAGGATATGTTCTAAGTTATTAATTTTGGTCTACAAGGAAAAAGGGGGGAAGGATAGAAGGTAGGCGGTAGGGAGAAAGACAGACAGCCACACACATATGCACACACACACACACACACACACACACACAGAGAGAGAGAGAGAGAGAGAGAGAGAGAGAGAGAGAGAGAGAGAGAGAGAGACTTTTATTAGCCTACCTCCGGTCATTTTAGGCTAAGATGAGCCACTCTTAGAAAAACCATGTACCTTGCAGTGCTATTTTCTCTACTAATTGACATATATGAGATAAGACACTGTCTACCAACAAATTTGGGTTTCTCTTGGGTTTCTTTTTGTGGTTTATAGTCTATCTATGCTCCTTGGACTCCAAGTTATTCATGTATTTCTTCCTCATATGTCTATGTCCGCTCAAGGAATATCACCACAAAAGTTTGTCCTACTAAAACATGAACAAACCACTTTGAAATGCTTGATATGTGTGTGCAATTTGTATACTTGGTATATTTTATTGTATTTTCTTCAAGTTTCTGTCAGTGTATGAATGTATTTGGGGTTTCTGTGTGTACAGCCTATGCACATGTATGGAAGGATTAATATACCCATGTGTAAATATGGATGGAAACCAGACTAGAACTTAAGTGTCTGTCTAACTCTCTATACCTTCCTGCCTAGTTCCCGTGAGCCAGGGTTTCTCCCTGAAAATAGAGATAGTACTTTTTTCAGCTATATTGGCAGTCAGTAAACCTCGGTGATTCTCCAGATGTTGCCTTCTTCAGTGCTAGGTTGACAGCCTTGGTTGAGACAGTGCCTGACTTTAACATGCATGCTTTCTTAACTGCTGAGTCTTTGCTATAAGCCTCAGATGCCTGTTAGATAAATAGACACATTCCATATTCATACTTGTTATTCCAGTGTAACAGAAAGCAGTTGCAGTTCAGTATAGGGCACAGGATTTTTTTTAATAATCAACTTCATAATATTTTAAAATGCTTTATTTCTTTTATTTTTTCCTTACTAAAGATAATTAAAAACAGTCACTTTAATTATATGTCTTGGAGTTTTGTATTGCTTGCCAATGACAGTGAAAGGGCAAAGACCAGTTATGATGTCTTCCTAGTTGGAACTTGAACATTAAAAGTACATTTGTGTAGATTTAACTACCACTGTGAAATACTAAGTGAGCTGGAAGCCTATACAATTATGGTCCTTTCCAGATGATTAGGATTAGATCATGATCTTAGGGTGTGATTTCATGTGCTTCTAGAAATGGATGAGACCCTCCATTATTTTCACATATTTCCACTCAAAGTAATACTGTTAACTTCTCTTATCCATGCATTTCTCTCAAATCATAAGTTCCTTGTGAAATTAATTTATTAATATGATTCACATTTTCTCCTTCTTTATAAAAACCAATTGGTCCCAGTGGAATTCAGGGTTTATAGGTTTGCCAAGAGATTTCAAATGATGTTTTATGCAGCATCTACACCTGTTTGTTTGGTTGACGAAGAATGAGGAGGAAGGAACTAAATATATTCATGTAGTGGAACAAGTTAAATGCTCCTGAATATACCATAAAACTAAGAAACCTTCATGATATAGAGTATTCTCACTCAAATGTCAATTGTTTCAGTGTCAAATAGGATAGATTCAGGGAAAAAAGAATTTTATATAAAAGCACAGCTCCTAACAGAGATGATTAAAGCACATGTCAGGTTTTCTATGTTAATCAGTGTCAAGTTCTTCTCAAAAATAGCTTTTCCAAAAGACATTATTTAGTATTTATATTTTACATTTATGAGGTAGAGAATTCATAAATAAATATTAGAGTGAGTTCATATATTTTGAGAAAAAAATCATGAGTGCATATGCTCGCCTTGATATGCTTCTGAGCACAAAAATGCTTTTGAAGTGGAATCTTTTTCTGCCCTTCCTTACAGTGTTGAGGACATACTTCAAGTTCAATAAATATTTAATCACGATTATGGGACATTTTGAGGTTGCCTTCTAGGAAAACATTGTAGTAAGCAGTTTGGTGTTAATTAGCATTCAAAGACATTAAAAAAGCTTGGCGAATACACATAAGCTGAGGAATTATGACATATTTTAAAAAGTAATTTTAAAATAATATTAAAAGGCTCTTTCAAAGTCTGTCGTTATTAATTTAAACATTTCCCATAATGATGATGTGTCAAGTATTCTGGAATTAGATTGGGAATTTAAATGGGGACTCAAGTATATATACCTGACACAGATAAGGATACTAAAAGCTAAGAAAATTGGCTCATTGTGACAGTAAGAACTCTGGTGGAAAGTTCAAATTATGTGCTTTTTATGATACATAATGAAATCTCAGTCTTGTAAGAACAGAAGAAAATAGAGGAGTGCAGATAAAGAAGGCAGACATCAGATAGTATGAGGCACCAAAACCAAATAGTTTTCTGACTGATCATTGGAAATTAGAAGTATTGGAAAAGTATCAGGTGTGATCCTGTTGGCATGTGTCAGAGAATAAGTGGAAATTATAGTCCTGTTGTTGCTATCTGAATCCAGGACTCCAACAGAAGAGCCAGGGAAAGGACTGAAGGAGCAGAAGGGGATTGCATCTCCACAAGAAGAACAATATCAACTAAGTGGACTACCTAGAGATCCCAGGGACTAAAGTAGCAACCAATGAGTATCTATGGAGGGAGACAGGACTCCCAATATATATGTATCAGTGGTTGGCTTTATCAGACACTAATGGGAGAAGATGGAGGCTTGCTGTCCCAGCATAAGGGGATGCTAGAGGAGTGAGGCAGGAGTGGGTGAACTGGTGGAGGAGTACCATCATAGAGGCAAAGAGAATGAGGGAGAGGAGCAATAGGATAGGGTGTGGTGGAGGGGTAACCAGTAAGAGGTTTATCATTTGAAA
Organism: Apodemus agrarius; assembly: GCA_964023405.1. Lineage (NCBI taxonomy): Eukaryota > Metazoa > Chordata > Mammalia > Rodentia > Muridae > Apodemus > Apodemus agrarius. The sequence goes on from OZ030008.1 coordinate 83,269,451, forward strand.
TATAATAGACTTGCTGTTGTTGAAGAATTGGATCAAGGACCTCCACATAAATCTACACACACTAAAACTAATAGAAAAGAAATGGGGAAGAACATTGAGCACATGGGCACAGGGGAAAAGTTCCTGAAGAGAACACCAATAGCTTATGCTCTAAGATCAATAATTGACAAATGGGACCTCATAAAATTACAAAGTTTCTGTAAGGCAAAGGACACTGTCAAAAGGACAAAACAGCAACCAACAAATTGGGAAAAGATCTTCACCAACCCTACATTTGAAAGAGGGTTAATATTCAAAATATACAAAGAACTCAAGAAGTTAGAATCCAGAGAACCAAATAACCCTATTAATAAACAGGGCACAGAGCTAAAAAAGAATTTTCACCTGAAGAGCTTCAAATGGCTGAGAAGCACCTTATGAAATGTTCAACATCATTAGTCATTTGGCAAATGCAAATAAAAACAACCCTGAGATTTCACCTCACACCAGTCAGAATGGCTAAGATTAAAAACTCAGGAGACAGCAGGTATTGGTGAGGATGTGGAGAAAGAAGAACACTCCTCCACTACTGGTGTGAATACAAGTTGGTACAACCACTCTGGAAATCAGTCTAGCAGTTCCTCAGAAAACTGGGCAAGACACTTCCAGAGGACCCTGCTATACCACTGCTAAGCATATACCCAGAAGATTCCCTGGCATGCGATAAGGACACATTCTCCACTATGTTCATAACAGCCTTATTTTTAATAGCAAGAACCTGGAAACAACCCAGATGTCCCTCAATGGAGGAATGTATACAGAAAATGTGGTATATTTATAAAATGGAATACTACTCAGCAATTAAAAACAATGAATTCACCCTATTCTTATGCAAATGGTTGGAATTGGAAAATATCATCCTAAGTGAGGTAACTCATTCACAAAAGAACACACATGGAATGCAGTCACTGATAAGTGAATGTTAGCCCAGAAGCTCTGAATACTCAAGACACAACTCACATATTAAATCATTCCCAAGAAGAAGGAAGGAGAGGGCCCTGGTCATGGAAAGGCTTGATGCAACATTGTAGAGGATTACCAGGAAAGAGAAGTGGGAGGGGGTTGATTGGGGAATGGGTGGAGAGAAGAGGGCTTATGGGACTTATGGGGAGGGGGGAACTGGGAAAGCAAAAATCATTTGGAATGTAAACAAAGAATGTAGAAAAGTATAAAAAGAAAAAAGAAAACAAAGCAAAACAAAAAATATAAATGAATAAAATGATTAATAAAAGAAAAAATTAAAGTTATTATGATTTTAATAGTAAAATTAAAAGGGGTACTTTATATGTGAAAGTAAAGGTTAGAATTTTAGGAATAGAAATAGAAAATACTATGACTTAACCCAAGGTTGTCAGTATGCATGAATAAAGAGCCAAAAGAGTAAGGTATATGTGATTTTAATACTAGCAACTACCAACTGTTCTCAAGAAATCTATTACTTACATCTTAGTTTAATATGCCATTGTAAGGAATAATGGTAGTTGAAAATACAGTTCCTGTAGGCTTAGAGTTTTCAAAATCTACTTTAATAATAGTTTTTAAATCCTACAGCTTTTCTTCTAGCCCAAATGACCAAAGGTAGGGGAGAAACAAAGCTAACAGGACAAAGGGTGACATGGACCTCTTTAGATGTAGTTCTTTGGATCAATTCCAATATTCATTGTCAGGATATCAGCAGTCCAATCTAAAACATCAAACATGAATCAGTAGCATCTGCTTGGTCCAGAAGAAACTGGGAGGCTCTGTAGAATTAGCATGAGTCGTGGGAGGCAGGGTACTGTATGGGAGAGGAGAGGGGGAGGGACATGAGGAGGCAGGATTCAAGTGCTGGGACAGACATAAGAGGGTCTTCCCAGGAGAATGAATGGAAATCTGCAGCCTCTGGGGCTGGGACAGAGGGAGAGAATCTCTAGGAACTCCCAGAGACCTGAGAGAGGGAAGGCTTCCAGGAGTCAATGCCTGTGCCAGTGACCCTAGCTGATATACTTAACAATGGGACAAGAAATCTGAAGAGCCCACTTCTTTTAACCAGGAATGAACCCTAGTGGAGGGACAAGAAAACAAAACTTTCACTCCAAAATATTTTCTGCCTAAAAGAAATACAGGGTTTTATCAGAGACCAGCAGAAAGGCCAACCAGTAACCCACAACCCAACTGTAAACCCATTCCATTAACAAACGCCAATCCGTGCACCTGATAATGACACTCTGCTAATGCTTACAGACAGGAGCCAAACATAACTGCTCTCTGAGAGGCTCTACCCTACAGTCGACTGTGACAAATGCAGATAACTATCGCCTAACATTACAGTGAGGTCAGAGATATTTAAGGACAAGTTGGGGGAAAGATTGAAGGCCCTGAAGTAAATGGGATCCCCACAGGAAGACCAACACTGTCAACAAACCTAGACCTCTGAGAACCTAGGAATCTGAGCCACTCACTAAAGAATACACATGAAGTGAAATGAGGTTCCTAACACATTTGTAGCAGATAGGCAGCTTAGTCTTCCTGGCTGCCTTGACATCGCTAATCTGGCACATGCATTAGGGTAGTGGGATACATAGGGTGAACCACTCTCTCAGAGGAGAATAGACTCTGTGAGTGAAAGCCCTGGAGGGGGAACAGCATCTACAATGTGAGTTTCTTAACTGATTACTTAATTAATTAATTAGAAAAAGAGAAATATTGAAGTTGGAGTTTTATACCACAAAAAATGTTAAATATGCTTGGTAGTGCTCATGTTATTAGGCTGTATTTATTCATTCCATACTGCAAGTATTTCAAGTATTTAAAAAACCCATTATATATGATTAATACATATAATTGGGTCAATATAAAAATACATTTTGTCTAAGTGTGGTGATGTACATTGTTAATCCTGACCAATACTGACATAGAAGTACTTCTGTGATATCGTTTGCTGAAGTACTACTATGAATTTCATCATCAAGAATCATTAGAAAAAAACGATTTTCAAACATTCTACAGAGTAGCTGTTTTGTAATTTAAAAATAATTTCAATAATAGAAAGAAATGCCAAAAATGTTTGGATGGAGATACCAATAGGACAAAATTTGAAATAGGTTATTTCATATAATTACATTATTATGATGGTTAATACTTGAAATGGATCCATAAGAAGCAATATGTTAAAATAAGAAAATAATTTGAATCAAAGACAGAAATCTCTTGTAGCAAATAGAATTATACATTTCTGAAAATGTAGTTGTGTTTATTTTAATTGTCTATGTTTCTACTGTTCAAAACAAAGTTTTGATATGAAAATATATAGTGAAATGATTGCAGTATGAAAAATTACATATTAACATTTTAGAATTACTCTATTACAAAATGATACTCTTAAAGATGCGGTATTATATCTGAACCTTACATTTATAGTTTAGGACAAGTAATTAATTGGATTACTTTCATAAAATTGGATAGATTTGAACTTTCTAACAAGTTTAGAAGGTGATGTATATATTTCAAATAAAAATATAACCAGTGTACCACTGTGAGAGAAAGTATAATTAACAAAAAATCTTTTAAAATATGTATAACAGAAACTGAAAATTACTTTATTAATTTTGCTATTTTGCAAAAAATTCATATAAATAGTTTCATAGAATTTTTGAGAGGAACTCAGAAACAAACTACTTTTTTGCAAGAAATATTCTATGTTTTTTAAGGAAGATAAATATCAAATCGGATTAAAGCTGTATAGCAAATATTATAGATTTACAAAAATAATATATGGTATTACAAAGTTATATTAAAATATCAATCAATGATATGATATTCTTTATCAATATCTCTTTTTTGTTTTTGTTTTTGTTTTTGTTTTTTGAGACAGGGTTTCTCTGTATAGCCCTGGCTGTCCTGGAACTCACTCTGTAGACCAGGCTGGCCTCGAACTCAGAAATCTGCCTGCCTCTGCCTCCCAAGTGCTGGGATTACAGGCGTGAGCCACCAGCACCCGGTCTTTATCAATATCTTTATCAATGTAGGAATAAAATGTATTTCCAAGTATTTCTATAGAAATATTAATGTTCTCTTCACTCGGAATTTAGCTCAGATACCTGAGATTCATATATCATGATTGACAGGCATCATATATCCGATAAGCTCTGTCATGCTTTGGTTGAGAATATGTTCAGGAAGATTATCAACTCCTAGTGACCTCTTCTGTATTTTAAGGTATACTACAGGCATTAATTCAGCAAGCTCCTGACTTTCTTTGGTATTTTATGGTACTGTGAGTAAAATCTCATCTAGTATAGAGGCATCTATCAGTGATGAAAGACAGAGATTTCCTACTTCTGCAGGTAGTTTATACCATCAGATTCACCTTTGTCATTTTCTGATATGAGAAAACTTTAGTAACTGGGCTGAGCTTAATGGTGATCTTTTACTACAATATCCCAAGGTGTATTATACAACTGTACTCAGATCGATGCAGGCTAGGGATCCAAATAGATCCCCAGCCCATAGGCAATAATGGTATAGTTAAATGCTTAGAAAACCTGTTTCATGAACCTTATATTCAAAGATGGCCATATATGACTTAGAGAAAGTTGGAGCCCAGAAATTATGACAACAAATGTTCTTCCACATGGAGTCATTTGTGAATTAAAGAATTCTAAGTATGTTTAAATTTGAACACCTTACAGTGTCTTGATGGAATAGAATTTGTTAAACCTGACCCCTTTTGCAAAGAACATAGCACATAAGCTTAAGACAAATGTGTAAACAAGAAGGAAGTAGTCACCCATACCAGAAAAGGTCTAATGGATTTTAGTAGGTAGTTCTGAAAACCAACAGCTGTTTCTTGTAAGTATCCTTTGGATTCCAAATAGTATAGATATCAGTTGGATAGCAGGAGTGGGTGTTCATGTCATTTCAAGTGCTCCCTTGTCAACTTTATTATGTTTTGAATGAGAGTGTTAAGATAATATCACAAAATGATGTCTTTAACATGATGTCAAAGAGTACTCCAAAAGAAATTTATATACAGCAAAGAAATTTACTACTAATTTTCATATAGATGGCAAAATATTTGAGAGAACTGCAAGTACAGAGAAAGTTGTATACAGCAGTTTCATATATAAAGATTAGGAGACTACGTGATTTGGGTAGGTTTTTGAAAGTATCACAATTACTAACACAAGTGAATGTGTATGTGTGTGTGTGTGTGTGTGTGTGTGTGTGTGAGAGAGAGAGAGAGAGAGAGAGAGAGAGAGAGAGAGAGTTGTGATGTGTTTGTGGAGATTTGAGAACAGGTTGTGAAGAGTCAGTAGTCTACTGAAATGGAGGTTTCCTGGGTTAAAGTCATGTCCTCAAGCTTTATAGTAAAGATCCTTACATGATAAACCATGCCATTGGTTCAATTTCATAGACGTTAAACAAATCTATAAAGTGAAAAAAGCCACTAATTTCACTAACATTGGAGGAAAATAATGTCAGATTTGAGTTCTCTAAATAATGAATTTTTATTTTTGAAATAGGGTTTCTCTGTGTAGTTCTGGCTGTCCTGGAACTCACTCTGTCAAGGTTGGCCTCGAACTCAGAACTCTGCCTGCCTCTGCCTCCCAAGTGCTGAGATTAAAGGTATGTGCAACCACTACCCAGAGGAAATTTTCTTATTAATTTAAAAAAAAAAACATCAGAATGGCTAAGATTAAAAGCTCAAGAGAAAACAGGTGCTGGTGAGGATGTGGAGAAAGAGGAACACTCCTCCACTGTTGATGGGATTGCAAGATAGTACAACCGCTCTGGAAATCAGTCTGGCAGTTCCTCAAAAAATTGGGCATGACACTTCCAGAGGACGCTGTCATACCACTCCAGGGCAGATACCAAGAGGATTCCCCTGCATGCAATAAAGACACATCCTCCACTATATTCATAGCAGCCTTATTTATAATGACCAGAAGCTGGAAAGAGACCAGATGTCTCTCAAAGGAGGAATGGGTACAGAAAATGTGGTATATTTATACAATGGAATACTACTCAACAATTAAAAATAATGAATTCATACAATTTGTAGGCAAATGGTTGGATCTGGAAAATAACATCCTAAGTGAGCTAACCGAATCACAAAAGAATACACATGAAATGCAATCACTGATAAGTGGATGTTAATGAGCCTAGAAGCTTTGAATACTCAAGGTACAATTAGCAAATCAAAAGATTCCCAAGAAGAAGGAAGGAGTGGACCCTGGATCCAGTTTTGTAGGAGAGTACCAGAACAGAGAAAAGGAGGGGGAGTGATTGGGGAATGGGCCGGGGGAAGAGGACTTATGGGATATATGGTGAGGGGGAAACTGGGAAAGGGGAAAACCTTTGGAATGTAAACAAAGAATAAAGAAAATTATTTTTTTTATTTTTGAGATTATGTGTTTTCTCCTTCAAGATGTTTTCCTATAATCATATTTCTTTTTCAAATTAATGAAACATTTTCATTAACGATTATATAGATGTACATACATATATATGTAACTATAACCTACTTATTCTACAAAATGTTACTTGTAAGCATATTTTCAGGGATTAATATTTGGTACTGGATATTTTGAATATGTGGTCATTATTTCTACAGGCATTGTCCCATGGATACAAGATTTTAAAACACATACATTAAGGATGTAATAAGATATTAGATACCTGTACCATACCCAGTAATAGCCTTAAAACCAACAACTGGGATCCTGTAAATACTGAACTAAATTGGGGTTTGAGTCCTTTTCTGGACTTGGAGGAATTATGCCACCACAAGCGTACTAAAATCTTATTAATGATTAATAATTTTATACCACGTAAAATTATCTTCTGCAAGAGGCTTTACTCTGATACAAAGTAAAAGTAAAGTCCATCTTATAAGCATCTATCAAATAATTCTATCAATCACCTGGATAGGCCAAAAGTCCCTCAGGAATATTACATTTTCTACATATTTTAAAATAACATTAATCTGTAGTGTTGATCAGGACATTGGTCTGTTTGACTTTGTCAACTTTCACCCTGTGAGTGTGCTTTGCCTGCTGTGCAATGAATTCTCCCTGTGATTTATGCTAAGTTGTGTGGCTTCATGTCTTATCTGAATTCATTTTTGAAGACCTTGAGGAACTGAGGGGAGTCCTGAACAACTAACTCTCTAGTGACATTTTTGGTGTTACTTTCCTGTTGACATTTGTTCCTGATCATACATAGTTACAATAGAATAAAATACATCTTTCTTGTATCCAGGCATTGCATCCTTTCTTTATATTGAAATCAGAGGATCTTTCTGCCTCTTTATGTTTAAGCCTCCTTTAGTTTATTATTGCACTGTTGCACCGTGTTAGGACACCTCATGGACAATCCCACTTTTGGAAGCTTGTGTTTCCAATTGCTTATGTTTTTCACCTTGTACTATAACTATCTGCTACTTTGCTGTTGACCTTCAGGTCTGTTAAACAAAAAATTGCAGACTTTAGATAGCAAATAAATTACTGTGTGGCAAGATCATTACACTTGATACAATCATATTTTTAAAAAAATGCCAGACTTTGAATGGCATTTATTGTGTCAACAAATGCCTAAAGAGGATTTATGGATTCTGGGGCAGCTGTTCTTCATGTGATATATATTTTAAACTTTACTTTTCTTTTCTTTTTTGTTTTCTTTTTTCTTTTGTTTTCTTTTCTTTTTCCTTGCCTTGCTTTTTCTTTCTTCTTTTTGTAGGTTTTCCCAGATTCTTTTTTTTAAACTTTTTTTGTTGGATATTTTATTTACATTTCAAATATTTTCCCCCTTCCCAATTTCCCCCCAGAAATCCTCTATCCCATCCACCCTCCTTCAGCTTCTATGAGGGTGTATCCACACCCACCCATTCCCACCTCCCCACCCTGACATTCCCCTACAATGGGGCATCAACCCTTCACAGAAATAAGGGCCTCTTCTCCCATTGATGCCTGACAAGTTCATCCTCTGCTTCATACATGGCAGGAGCCATAGGTCCCTTCATGTGTACTCCTTGGATGGCAGTTTAGACCCTGGAAGCTCTGCTTGGTTGATTTTGTTGTTCTTCCCATGAGGGAACCTCTTCATCTCCTTCATTACTTTCTCTAATTCCTTCATTAGTGACCCTGTGATCAGTTCAATGGTTGGCTGGAAGCATCTGCATCTGTATATGTCAGGATCTGGTAGAGCCTCTCAGGACACAGCTATATAAGGCTCCTGTCAGCATGCACTACTTGGCATCAATACTATTGTCTGCCTTTGGTGACTGCATATGGGATGGATTCCCATGTGGTACATCTCTGGATGGCCTTTACTTTAGTATCTGTTCCACACTTTTTCTCTGTCTTTGCTCCTGTGAGTGTTTTGTTTTCCCTTCTAACAAGGACCAAATCACCTACCCACATTTTGGTCTGCCTTTTCCTTGAGCTTCATGTAATCTGTGAATTGTATCTTGGGTATTCTCAGCTCTTGGGCTAATATCTACTTATCACTGAGTGCATACCATGTGTATTCTTTTCTGATTTGGTTACCTCACTCAGAAAGATATTTTTTAGTCCCATACATTTACCTTAGAATTTTATTAAGTCATTGTTTTTAAAAGCTGAGTGATGCTCCACTGTTTAAATGTACCACATTTTCGGTAACATTCCTCTGTTAAAGGACATTTGGGTTCCTTCCAGCTTCTGTCTGTTATAAATAAGGCTTCCATTATAGAGGAGCACATGTCCTCATTGGAGCATTGTTTGGGTATAAGCCCAAGACTGGTACAGTTGAGTCCTCAGATAATATTATGTTCAATTTTCTCAGGAATAGCCAGACTGATTTCCAGAGTGGTTGTACCAGCTTGCAATCTCACCAACAATGGTGGAGGGTTCCTCTTTCTTCACATCCTTGCCAGCATCTGCTATTACCTGAGTTTTTGACTTGTGTGCGGTAGAATCTCAGGGTTGTTTAGATTTGCCTTCCCCCAATGATTAAGGATAATGAACATTTCTTTAGATGCTTCTTGATCATTTGGTATTTCTCAGTTGAGACTTCTTTGTTTGGCTCTATATCCCATTTTTAATAGGGTTATTTGGTTCTCTGGAGTCTAACTTCTTGAATTTTTGGTATATCTTGGCTATAAGCCTTCTGTCAGATGTAGGGTAGATAAAGATCATTTCCCAATTTGTTGGTTGCCGTTATGTCCTATTGACAGTGTCCTTTGCCTTACAGAAACTTTGTAATTTTATAAAGTCCCATTTGTCACTTCTTGATCTTATAGCATAAGCTATTGGTGTTCTGTTCAGGAAATTTTCCTTTGTGCCCATGTGCTCAAGGTCTTCTCTACTTCCTTTTCTATTAGTTTCAATGTATCTGTTTTTATGTGGAGGTCCTTGATCCACTTGGGCTTGATCATTTTAGCAGGAATTAGGAGTGGATTGACTTGCATTCATCTACATGGTAACCTCCAGTTGAATCAGCACCATTTGTTGAAAATGCTGTCTTTTTCCCACTGGATGGTTTTAGGTTCTTTGTCAAAGATCAGTTGATAATAGGTGTGTGGGTTCATTTCTGGGTCTTCTGTTCTCTTCCATTGATGTTCCTGTCTGTCACTGTACCAATACCATGCAGTTTTTATCACTATTGCTCTATATTACAGCTTTAGGTCAGGGATGGTGATTCCTCCAGAAGTTCTTTTATAGCCAAGAAAGACAACTGTTAATTGGGCATGTACAAAAGACAAAATTATCTACATTTATCAGAAAATCTGATCCTGACAGACAAGTATTTTCAGAATCAGAGAAGGTAAGCAATATCTGATTCCCACGTTCCTGAGCAAAATCATAATTCTGTATTTGTTCAATTATATTTACTGATGGAACAGGGCATCTGACTATTCAAGAAAATTCTTGTACTTAGTAAGGCAAAGTACACTTGACTCATAGCCAAATGCTTATGTAAATTGTATCCTACAAGCCAAGGAAAATCTGGAATCAGATAGGAAATACTAGAACTCCCTCTCAATTTTCCCTTTGATTGTAGACATTCCAATCATATATATTTGCTATTTTGTTAAGATTCAGGTAGAAGGTGTGGTTTGTTGGTGAGTTTCTAGTGTCCTTTGAAATAGCTTTGCTTTTGACTCTTAATCACTTCTCAAAGGTTTGAAAGCGAACTGGATAGATACTTCAAGATGAAATTATAAAAAAAGTAATATGTAAAAGTGTGTATGTGTGTGTGTGTGTGTGTGTGTGTGTGTGTGTGTCTGCCTGTCCATCTGTCTGTCTGTCTGAGGGCTAAAGAGCAGTTATATTATGACAAGCCAAATTATTAACTACTCCAGTGCCTAATAGAAATTCTACTACCATTCTTGAGAAAATTAAGGAAGTTATAAAAAAATATATACTCCAAGCACTTCACATTTGAATGAAAATAATCTGTTTCTGGGGAAGCATCCTTATTCAAGCTACACCTTACATCAGAAACAAATTACAAAACCTGTCACTGGGATCTGTAATTCCCAGTGGTAGTTCATTGCTAAACCTAGAAAGTTCTAATTTCTATAACTCTGAATAGAGAAAATAAAAAGGGTGATCAATGTCAAGATGAGAGAAAATAAAAGGGAAGTGAACTAAGACATTCCATAGCTCCAGTCCCAGAGGAAATAAACTAGTAGACAGGGCAAAAAGCAAGATGGAGTGGCCATATATTGAGCATTTTCCTGGGACCCCTAGCCCAGAGCAGATATTCATTGAATGTGAAAACCACAGGCTTCTGCCTCAGCTCAACACCAGTGAGTGTGTTTCTTATTAATCATTAAGATCATAGTATAATATGGTTCTACATTGATCTCAAGTAGTTTTCCTTTCCAGTTTTTGCCTTATGCTCCAGACAACTTGCCAGGCTGCATTTATTTTATATTTAACAAGATAAATCATTTTTTTACTATACATTTTCATTCTCAGGATGTACTCTACTTCAATTAAGAAGAATTTGTTGACAAAAATGTAGTACTGGAGTTCATCCCCATATGAAGAAGAAACCATGATTTTATCCTTACATACATCCCTATTAATTGATTTTCAAATTTTTACATTTTAATCTTTTAAATTCACTTTATATCCTAATCACTGCCTTCTCTCTCATCTTTTCCCAATCATACCCTAGGGAATCTCTCCCCTCATTGTCCCCTTTCCTTATGTGGTCTTTAATCCCTCCTATCTCCAACTCTTACACAAGACTCCCCCTGTTCCATCTGATGTTTGGAGTGGGTCTATCTTACCTCCATCTGCTGCAGGATGAAGTCTCTCAGGAGACAGTGATAGTATATTCCTGTCTGCAAGCAGAGCAGGCTATCATTAATAGTGTCAGGGATTGGCTCTCTCACATGGAATGGGTCTCAAGTTGGGGCAGTCATTGGTCAGTGGTTCCCTCTGTCTCTATTCCATCTTTATCTCTGTACATCTTATAGATAAGACTTTCATTTCAAAGTTTTGTAGGTGGATTTCTATACCCTTCCTTCCTCTGGAAATCCTGCCTGGCTACAGGAGATAGCCATTTCATTCTCTATATCATGGTCTGGTAAAAATTTAGGCTAGGGTAACCTCCATAGACTCTACATATCCTCTCTCATTCCAGACCTCTAACTAGTCACTACAGTTGCACCCCATCCCAATTTCCATTGTCACTCCCTGGTTTCTCTCCCCTCCTTTCTCTCAATACCTGATCACCAACCTTGTTTCCCTCTTTACTTCCTCTCCTAACCAATTTGCTCTCTCCATTCACCTCAGATGACAATTTAATTTCACTTCCTGAATAAGATTTATGCATCCTCCCATGAGGTTGCCTTTTTACCCAGTTTCTTTGGATTTGTTGACTATAGTATTGTTATCCTGCACTTTATGACTCTTGTCCACTTATAAGTGAGCACATAAAATCCATGTCTTTCTGACTCTGAGTTACCTCAGGATAATATTCTCAAGTTCCATCCATCTGTCTGCAAAATTCAATATGTCTTATTTTTCAATTGCTGAATAGTATTCTGCTGTGTAGATATACCACATTTTTGTTATCCATTCTTCAGTTTAGGGACATCTTGGTTGTTTCTGATTTCTGGCTATCACAAATAAAGCTGCTATGAACATAGTTGAGCAAGTGACTCTGTGGTATCCTGGGGTTCTTACTTTTAAAAACATTAACATACAATACATGGTGACTGCATCCTCATGAGCAATAACTATATTAGAGTACTCTCACACATTAGTAATCCACCCTAAGATCTCATTAGGTCTTCAGACTCTAATCTGTAAATTCTGGTTTTGTTGGCTGTTTGTGACTATCATGTTCTTGTAAAAAAGTTTAAATAGTCTTCTTTGTCAGTACTTTAATGGAATGAAACTGATTTTCAAACTCAGAGTTAAAGGACTGTTTTGGAAAATTAGTCCTTGATTTGGCATCCCCAAATCTCTTTGCAGAAATCATATTCTTTCCTTTGTTTCCCAGATGACTCAATCTGTGGCTAAGCCTCATAAAATTAGACATTATCTTCATTTCTCTTGGAGACCTCAATCTTCTGGAAAGGTAGAATACAGCAATCAGGCTCTACAGTTACCATTAAACAATTTTGTAAAGAAGATGTAACTTAGTAGGAGAAGAGTATTGCAGATATTCTTCCTGAGAGTTTATGTGGTAAGTTTGGGACCTTAGTTCTTTAAATATATTTTAAAACATAAAAATTAATGATTAAACCTGCAGCACTCAATTACTCGTCAGACAAATGGTAGCTGAGTCTTATGTCTTATGCTGGTAGGAAATTTAACATCTATTACTCCCTGAATGTTTATTATTAGATAACTCTTGAGCCAGGTCTCTTGAGCCTGGAACATTGGAAGATTTTGAATCAAGTATGATAGTTTCTGATAAATAACAAAGTCTTGTGTTTGTCCCCTTGTGTAAGAGTCAGTCTATATTTCTCTTTATATCATCTGTGTAGCATAAAGACATCAGGCAATTTTAATTTGTCAATAGATATTTAAAATAATTTTAATAATTTTAGTGAAGATTAGGTAAAATAATCCCCTTGACTTTTGACTACCCTCAATGTGTAATACATTGTGAGCTATGTATTTCATGTAAGATTATGTATAAATATCTTTATTAATACCTATCAAATTATTTTTATACATGATATTGCTCTGTATCATATACTGGCTTAAATCTGACTATGTAATTGTGGTTGACCATTAATTCATGCTAATTTTACTGTCTCATCTTCCCAAGAGTTATATCTTTAGGTATTATCCACTACATTTTACTTTATGTAAATTCTGTTTTTGTTTGTTTGTTTCATTGATTAGTTCTGTTTTTTGTTTGTTTTGTTTTGTTTTGTTTTGTTTTGGCCTGGAGATAAGATAGTATGAAAATTGAGGACAGTCCTGGTTAACCTCACATGAGTTAGCCAAAAAGAAATATAGAATGCCATTCAAATAAAAGAGAGAAACAGACAGAATAACTGAGGCTATGATGTCATCTAGCTTGAGTGTCAGGGAACAGAGGATTTTCTTTTTCTTTATTGTCTTTTTTTTTCTTTCTTTCTTTTTTTTTTTTTTTGATTTGCTTTTTTCAAGACAGGGTTTCTCTGTATAGCCCTGGCTGTCCTGGAACTCACTCTGTAGACCAGACTGGCCTCGAACTCAGAAATCCACCTGCCTCTGCCTCACAGGGTGCTGGGATTACAGGCACTACTGCTCAGCTTTCTTTTTCTTAGAAGTCAGAAATCTGGGTAGATTAGCAATGGAAGTCTGTGAGCAATTGCATCAAGAGTTCTTGTTATCCATAGAGAATATTTCTTACAGGTGATCATAATTCCTTCTATTTTTCTTGCCTTTGGGTATGTTATATTACTTCTAGCTTTCAGGTTTAGACTTGTTTTCTTTAGGTTATAAATCTGGATTTCCTCCTTAACACAGGAGGTCATTTATGTTTGGTAAGAGCAAATATTTCCTATTTACATCAAAAGAAAATATTGGATTACTTATCTACTGTTTTTAACAACAGTTTCTACCCATCATTCATGCTATTTGTATCATACTACCCAAACAGGAGTAGCAAACTTAAGAAGCAGTATTGTCTAAAGCTGTAACTCCTTTACTTGATCCTATCACAAAATTTTTTGACAGAAAGTAACTTAAGGAAGGACAATTTTGTTCTGGTTTATAGGCCAAATAGATACATAGAGTCATGACTGTGAAGGAATGGCAAAAGAACTGAATATTGATGGCCACATTGCATCTGCAGTCATCAAACAGGAAGGGATGAATGTGGTTACTCAAATTACTTCTTTAAAAACATGCTTAGTTTGATTTGAGGCCAAGGGCAATGTTTTTAATATAAAAATATCCTGTAAAAATAAATATTTATTCACAAAATAAAATAAATAATGCTAAATTCAAAGTCATCTAAAAATTTCAGGAAGAGGGTTCTATTTTTTATTGATAATATTGATAAGAAGTTTAACCTAAAGTATTACTATGAATTTAGGATGGGGTGTAATAGCCATTACATAGATTGCAACCTCTTATAATCTATTTTAAAAAGACTAATAATTTTATCATGTAGTAAGTACACTAATTATGTATTTTTAGGGGAAGAAAATATAGATATTCTTTTTTTTGGGGGGGGGCTGGCCTGGAACTCTCTTTGTAGACCAGGCTGGCCTCAAACTCAGAGATCCACCTGCCTCTGCCGCCCAAGTGCTGGGATTAAAGGCAAGTGCCACCACCGCCCAGCTTAGATATTCTTAACAGTATAATATTTTTAGAAGTAAATTTGTGAGTCTATCAGTTAAACTGGCAAAAACGGATCCCCCTATAAACTACAATTTCCAATGATTAATGCAAAAATGTAAGTTTCAAAAACACTGAAATTCAAATGAGCTATATAAAATTCAAATAAAGATATTTTACTTTGAAATTAATAATTAATTTTTCAGATTTTTGGAAAGAAATATACAGAAGGACAAACATTCTGTACAGAGTATTTTATTCATTTTATACAATAGGCTTATTAAAATCAAACCAGAAGTAACTTTATCTCATCATAGAGGAAAAACATTATAAACTTTTAGAGGGCAAAAAAGAGAAAACAAAACATTTTTAGGCTTGCTCTGAACTCTCAGGTACCAATTCTGTCCCAAGCTCCTGAGTCACTAGGAGTATAGACTAACATGTCAAAGAAAGACAGCCAGTAAACAACACCCCTCAATGGCCTTTCCATCAGCTCCTGCCTCCAGATTTGGCTTCCTTCGGTGATGGACTACCATGTAGAGTGTAAGCCAAATAAACCCTTTCCTCTCCAACTTGCTTTTTTTTATAATGGTCCATCATAGCAATGATAACCACCCTGTAGGAGAGCGAGAGAAAACAGTTCCCCATTTACTAGTTCTTAGTCTCCAAGATAAAAGAACTTAAAACTTGAGAACCATTTGAGAGCAAAAACAACAAGACAACAACCTGTAGATTTAGGAGCTTCTAGGGAAAAAATAGTTATGCTATTTGAGTTAGAGATCAGAAAATCAGGCAGCTTATGCAATTCAAGCTGACAAGAAGTTGCAGAGTAAGATAATGAGAAAGAGTGAGAAAGTCTAGATGGAAATGGAAAGAAGCTAGGAACCCTTTCCTCTTTTTGGCATAAAAATGGAAATTACAGAGTGATTCTCTTGTGCAGTGGGTAAAGGTATATATCTGTAAATTTAAAAGCCTATGGCCAATGAACTGAGGCAAGAAATAGTAGATGGGAGTACTAGAAGAGATATAGAGGGGAATTCTGAGAAGGATTCAGGTACAGGAGATTTGTCCTAAAATTCCGAAGGAGAAGGTCACATAAACTTAAAGAAAAGTAATCTAAAATATAGAAGACACAGAATAAAATAAATAAGTGAAATAAGTAACAAGCTAGTTGGAGAACAGAACCAAAGCTATTAACATAGATGTTTATTCATTACAAAAAAAAAAAAAAACACTTAAGGCTTTATTTCTTGTGTATGAGTGTTTTTCCTACAGGTATGTATATGTGTGATCTCGAGTGTGCCTAGTTGCAAAAGGGTTAAGAGGATCCTACTTGACTAAAACTAGAATTACAGATAGTTGTGAGTTACTACAGCACATAGGTTTGTTTCCATGATGACTCTAAATCCCATGAACAATTGAAGTTAATCAACCCAGATGAAATGTGACTGGTAATAATAAACTCATTTTTTCACCCAACATACGCAAACTAAAGGAAGAATAAGAGTAGACAGAAGAGGAGGAAGTGTTGGGATGGTGAAGAATTGGGAGAAAGAGCATGAAATGTGTTTTCAGTCAAATATCAAAAACTTGGTTTAACTATTCTTTTGATTTGATTTGTTGTTGTTGTTGTTGTTGTTGTTGTTGTTGTTTGAGACAGGGTTTCTCTGTATAGCCCTGGTTGTCCTGGAATTCACTATGTAGACCAGGCTGGAATCAAACTCAGAAATCTGCCTGCCTCTGCCTCCCAGAGTGCTGGGATTACAGGCGTGCACCACCATGGCCCGCCTTGGTTTAACTATTCTTATACATATTTTGCATTCAGTCATTTAGAACACTGAGGTCAGTTCATGGGCAACATGAGCAACATTGTTTAGGAAAAGTATTTCAAACATATACCAAAGACAGAAAATACTTTATTATACCTTATATTAATTATATTAATCCAGCACTTTCAAAATACTTTAAATGAGGTGTCAATCTCATTACACTGAAATGATGATTCTCTTTAATTTTAAAGGATTTAAAATATTTCACTTTTTAAAAAAATTTTGTTTTGGTAAATCCATTATCCTTATTTCTATAAAGCAACATGATGAATTCAGTGTAAAATTAATTTTTTATTTTTAATTTTTTTTTGAGTCAGGGTTTCTCTGTGTAGCCCTAGCTGTCCTGGAACTCACTCTGTAGAACAGGCTGGCCTTGAACTCAGAAATCTGCCTGCCTCTGCCTCCCAAGTGCTGGGATTACAGGCATGCGCCACCATGCCCGGCTTGTAAAATTATTTTTTAAAGTAGAGCTCTATGGAATTTTGTATGAGAAAAAACTTTTTAAGAATAATGTTTTTTTTAAATTAGATATTTTCTTTATTAATATATCAAATGTTACCCCGTTTCTTCGTTTCCTCTCCAAAAACACCTATTGCTTCCGCAGTTAAAAGGTTCAATGAACTTTTTATCATGGTTGTTGATCAATATATCAAGTCAAGACATCACATGGTTGTTTAATCAGTTTCTTGTATTCGACAACTTTATAAGCAATCTAGAAACTGGCTGAAAAGTAAAGCATTTCAAATAGAAACTCTTAATAGAATCCAGTTGTGTAAAGAAGAGAATTGACTACTTAGTAGACTGATGTGGACATGCTTAACAGAGAAACTGTTTTTAATAAAACATACACACAACATACATGCAGAAACACAAGAACACATATGCATGCATACCTGCATACACATGAGACTTTAAAGAAATTCTTCTAAATTCTGAAAAGAATGGAAAAAGTATAATTTTACACTGGTGAAAAGAAATGATAATGGTGATGATGATGATGATGATAGTGATGATGATGAATTCTTTGTCAAGCATTCACAAAATTTCTTCAATTCTGAGTGTGTCTGTGCCCCCACCTATGAGGTGCTATGGAATAACTAGGCACAAAAAGGTCAATTTTCAATCACCTGTGCTGTCCTGATAGAGTATATGATGATTTTGCTGTAAGGGTAAGAAGCTACATCCCTAAAATATAGCATGAATATAAAAACATGATAGTTATAAGGATGGTACTACTTGAAATAGAAAAGTTAACAGGCAAAGTACATGAAGCTTCAACACTACACGAAAAATTACAGCAAACAGAGGATTTCTTAGTATGACTTAGTCTTCTACAATGAGTAGAACACAAATTAGTTATTTATACCAAATGATAAGCCCTGAAAAATAGATACAAATATCAAAACAAATTTGATTGCATTTAAAAAAACTACAAAAACATTAGCATGCATAGCTATAAGTTCTAAGTATAGACAAAGCTTGTGTTAAAATTTCATTTGCATAATTAATGCAATAAACCTAACATTCAAAATTTAAAATGCATATATATGCAAAAACTGTTAACATTTGATTAGCCTGGCTCTCTAGAAAAACAGAACTGATAGAATGATTATATATTAAAAGAACAAATATTAGATTGGCTTATATAATGTGGTTTGAATGTTTCAAAAAAGGCTATTTTACAAACAAGAGGCCAGGAAACAAACATATGAGGCTAAGAACCTAGTATGTTCAGTCTTTGATCCTGAGACTTTTTGTGCAGTGGGTAAAGGTATATACCTGAAAATAAAAAAAAGCCTATGACCAATGAACTGAGGCAAGAAAGAGTAGATGGGAGTACTAGAAGTGTAGAGGGAAATTCTGGGAAAGATTCAGGTGCAGGAGATTTGTCCTAAAATTCTGAAGGAGAAGGTCACATAAACTTAAAGAGAAGTAATCTACAATGTAGAAGACATAGAATAAAATAAGTAAGTGAAACAAGTAACAAGCTAGTTGGAGAACAGAACCAATTTACATATATGTTTATTCGTTACAAAAAAAACCACTTAAGGCTTTATTTCTTGTGTATGAGTGTTTTTCCTACATATATGTATGTGTGATCTTGAGTGTGCCTAATAGTTGCAACGGGTTAAGAGGATCCTAATTGCCTAAAACTAGAATTTTGAGTAAAGAATTGACTACTTAGTAGACTGATATGGACATGCTTAACAGAGGAACTGCTTTTAATAAAACACAAACACAAAACATACATGGAGAAACACAAGAACCCACATGCATATTTGCACACCCATGAGACTTTGAAGAAGTTCTTCTAAATTCTGAAAAGAATGGAAAAAGTGGAATTTTTCCCTGGTGAAACAACAAGAAACAACAACAAAAAGTGATTTACTAACATTTTCTTGAACCATAAATGATCCGTGAAATTATTAAAGTTGTATAATTTGTTTTCGTATTTTCTTCATTTGGAAGAACATAGGAAGATTACAATGTGGAATCATGTCCTTTCTTCAAAAATTCCTGCTAAGATCCTTAGATAAAGTTCTCATGGATAGGGGGCTGTTTCTTCACATACTCAGTTTCCTTACTTATTATTATTGAGTTAGCCAAATTAACCAATGTAGCAATAACAAGGATAAGAATACAGAGTTGTGATTTTCTCTCCAGTGACTGTCCCAAGCACGTATGAACTGAAGCAAGGGGAGCACAGGAGTAGGGGAGCACAGGAGTGGCAGAGCAGCGGGAACAGTGTCCTTTCTCCAAGCACCATCTGAAACCAGAAGCTGGGCTGGTATACAGCCTTTTGTGCACCAGTACTGCCAGGGGAGAACTGGTCTCCAGGGAGTACATTCACTCCCAGATTTGGAGGTCAGACCACCATTCTCTCTCTAGTGACTGTCCAGAGTGGGTACAGACAGGAGGTCAGGGAGCACAAGAATGGCAGACCAGCTGAAACAGGGTCCTTTGGGGCTCCATGTGCACCCAGGAGCTGGGCTTAGCCACAGCCCTCTGTTCCAGGGGAAAGCTGGTCTCTCAGGGGTGCTGAGACAGGCTTGCAGGCCCATAGGAGGGACAAGCTCCAGCCAGAGATAGTGGGAACAACTAACACCAGAGATAATCAGATGACAAAAGGCAAACAGCAAGAATATTACCAACAAAAAGTAAGGCGACACGGCACCATTGGAACCCAGTTCACCCACAACAGTGAATCCTGAATACCCCCAATACACTGGAAAAGCAAGATTTGGATTTAGAATCACACCTCATGATGCTGATAGAAGATTTCAAGAATGACATAAATGACTCCCTTAAAGAAATACAGGAAAGCACAACCAAACAGGTGAAGGAATTGAACAAAACCATCCAGGATCTTTAAAAAAAAGTAGAAATAATAAAGAAATCACAAAGGAAAGTAACTCTGGAGATAGAAAACCTAGGAAAGAAGGTGGAAGTCAAAGATGCAAGCATCACCAAGAGAATACAAGATATAGAAGAGATAATCTCAGATACAGAAGAAACCATAGAAAAAATTGACACTATAGTCAACGAAAATACAAAATGCAAGAAGTTCATAACCTAAAACATCCAGAAACTCCAGGACAAAATGAGAAGACCAAACCTAAGGATTGTAAGTACAGAAGAAAGAGATTTCCAGCTTAAAGGGACAGTAAATATCTTCAACAAAATTATAGAAGAAAATTTCCCTAACCTTAAGAAAGAAATGCCAATGAACATATAAGAAGCCTACAGAACTCCAAATAGATTGGACCAGAAATGAAATTCCTCCCATAATATAATAATCAAAACACCAAATGCACTAACAAAGAAAGAATATTAAAAGCAGTGAGGGGAAAAGGTCAAGTAACATATAAAGGCAGACCTATCAGAATTATACCAGACTTCTCACCAGAGACTATGAAAACTAGAAGATCCTGGGCAGATGTCCCATGGATCATAAGGAAATACAAATGCCAACCCAGATTGCTATACCCAGCAAAAATCTCAATTGCCATAGATGGAGAAACCAAGGTATTCTAGGACAAAAACAAATTCACAATATCTTTCCACAAATCCAGCCCTACAAAGGATAATGAATGGAAAACACCAAGAAAAGGAGAGATTCTACAGCCTAGGAAAAGCAAGAAAATAATCTTTTCACAAATCAAAAAGAAGAGAGCAACATAAACATAACTCTACCTCTATTAACAAAAATAATAGGAGGCAACAATCACTTTACCTTAATATCTTTTAATATCAATGGCTTCATTTTTTTCCATAAATAGACATAGAGTAACAGACTGGATATATAAACATGACCAAACATTTTGCTACTTAAAGGAAAATCACCTCAGGCACAAAGACAGACTCTACCTCAGAAAAAAGGCTGGAACACAATTTTATAAGCAAATAGTCTAAAGGAACAAGGTGGTATAGCCATTTGAATATTAAATAGAATTGACTTTCAACCTAAATTTATCAAAAAAAGATAAGGAAGAAAATTTTATACTCATCAAAGAAAAAAATCTATTAAGATGAACTCTCAATTCTGAACAACTATGCTCCAAATGTAAGGACATCCACATTCATAGAAGAATTTTACTAAGCTCAAAGCACACATTATGCTTCACACAATAATAGTGGGAGACTTCAACAAATCAGTCTCATCAATGGACAGATCAAAGACACAGAAACTTAACAGAGACAGAGTAAAACTAATAGAAGTTATGAACCAAATGGATTTAAAAATATCTACAGAACACTTTATTTTAAAACAAAAGAATAAACCTTCTACTCAGAACTTCATAGTATCATCCCCCAAATTGACTATATAATTGGTCACAAAACAGACCTCAACAAATATAAGAAGATTGAAATAATCTCATGTACACAGACTAATGCTGGTCTTCAATAAGAAAAAAAAAAAAACAAAGAAAAAAACAAAAAACATACAAACAAACAAAAAACCCAAAAACAAAAACAACAAAAAAACCAGAATGGCCACATGCACATGGAAACTGAACAACATTATGCTCAATGATAACTTGGTCAAGGAAGAAATAAAGAAATAAATTAAAGACTTTTGAGAATTTAGTGAAAATGAAGGCACAACTTATCCAAATTTATGGGGTGCAATGAAAGCAATGCTAAGAGGAAAACTCATAGCTCTGATGCCTCCAGATAGAAACTGGAAAGAGTATACACTAGCAGCTTGACAGCACATCTGAAGGCTATAGAAAAAACTGAAGCAAATACACCCAAGAGGAGTAGACAGTAGGAAATAATCAAACTCAGGACTGAAATCAACCAAGTAGAACCAAAAAGAACTATACAATGAATCAACCAAACTAACAAACCCTTATCTAAACTAAGCATAGGGCACAGAGACAGTATCCAAATCAACAAAACCAAAACTTAAAAGAGAGACATAACAACAGATACTGAGGAAATCTCAAAAGTCATCAGATTGTACTACAAAAGCCTATTGGAATCTAGATGAAATGGACAATTTTCTAGACAGATACCAGTTACCAAATTTAAATCAGGATCAGATAAATAATCTAAACAGCCTTATAACTCCTAAAGAAATAGAAGCAATCATTAATAGTCTCCAAACCAAAAGAATCCCAGGACCAGATGGGCTTAATGTAGAATACTATGAGACAAAGACGACATAATACCAATACTCTTCAAACTATTCTACAAATTAGAAACAGAATGAGCACTATCCATTCATTCTATGAAGCCACAATTATTCTGGTACCTAAACCACACAAAGTCCCAACAAAGAAAAAAAAAAACTTTAGACTAATTTCCCTTATGAATATCAATGCAAAAATTCTCAATAAAATTCTTGCCAACTGAATCGAAGAACATATCAAAATGATCATCTGCCAAGATCAAGTAGACTTAATCCTCGAGATGCAGCAGTAGTTTAATATATGGAAATTCATTAATGTAATCCACTACATAAACAAACTAAAAGAAAAAAATATACATGATCATTTCTTTAGATCCTGAGAAATCATTTGACAAAATCCAACACGCCTTCATGATAAAAGTCTTAGAAATATCAGGAATTCAAGGCCCATGCCTAAACGTAGTAAAATCAATATACAGCAAACCAGTGAACACCAGTAAACTAAATGGAGAGAAACTAGAAGCAATCCCACTGAAATCAGGGATTAGACAAGGCTGTCCACTCTCTTCCTACCTGTTAATTATAGTACTTGAAGTTCTTGCTAGAGCAATAAGAAAACAAAAGTTGGTCAAAGGGATACAATTTGGAAAGGAAGAAAAAATATCACTATTTGCAAATGATATAATAGTATATTAAGTGACTCCAAAAACTCCACCAGAGAACTCTTACCGCTAATAAACAACTTCAGTAAAGTGACTGGATATAAAATTAGCTCAAATAAAACAATAGCCTTCCTATACTCAAATTATAAAGAGGCTAAGAAAGAAATTAGGGAAACAACATCCTTCACAATAGTCACACATAATATAAAATGCCTTGGTTTGACTCGAACCAAGCAAGTAAAAGATCCATATGACAAGAACTTCAAGTCTCTGAAGAATGAAATTGATGAAGATCTCAGAAGATAGAAAGATCTCTCATGCTCATGGATTGGCAGGGTTAATATAGTAAAAATGACCATCTTGTTCAAAGCAATCAACCTATTCAAGGAAATTCCGATCAAAATTACAACTAAATTCTTCATAGAGTTAGAACGAACAATTTACAAATTTATCTGGAATAACAAAAAACACAATATATGGAAAACTATTCTCAACAATGAAAGAACCTCTGGTGGAATCACCATCCCTGACCTCAAGCCATACCACAGAGCAACAACAGTAAAAACTGCATGGTATTGGTGCAATGACAGGCAGGTAGCTCAATGTAATAGAATAGAAGACCCCAAAACAAACCCATGTACCTATGGTCACTTGATCTTTGACAAAGGAGCTAAAACCATTCAGTGGAAATAAGAAATCATTTTCAACAAATGGTGCTGGCTCAACTGGCATTCAACATGTAGAGGTATGCAAATTTATTCATTCTTATCTCCCTGTACAAAGCTCAAGTCCATGTGGATCAAGGACCTCCATGTAAAACCAGACACACGGAATCTAATAGAACAGAAAGTGGGGAAGAGCCTGGAGCACATGAGTACAGGAGAAATTTTCCTGAACAGAACACCAATAACTTATGCTCTAAGATCAAGAATTGAGAAATGGGATCTCATAAAATTGCAAAGCTTCTGTCCATTGACAAATTAACATTGTCAATAGGACAAAATAGCAACCATCAGATTGGGAAAATATCTTTTCCAATCCTACAGGAGATAGAGGGCTAATATTCAATATATACAAAGAATTCAAGAAGTTAGACTCCAGAGAAACAGATAACCCTTTTAAAAAATTGGATACAAAGTTAAACAAAGAATTCTCATCTGAGAAATCCCAGATGACTATGAAACACCTGAAGATATATTCAACATCCTCAATAATCAGGGAAATGCAAATGAGAATCTATTTCATACCAGTAAGAATTTTCACTAGAAGAAATTCAGATGGCCGAGAACACCTTAAGAGATGTTCAACATCATTAGTCATCAGGGAAATGCAAATCAAAACAACCCTGAGATTCCACCTCACACCAGTCAGAATGGCTAAGATTAAAAACTCAAGAGACAACAAGTACTGGCAAGGATGTGGAGAAAGAGGAACACTCCTCCACTGTTGGTGGGATTGCAAAATGGTAAAACCACTCTGGAAATCAGTTTTGCGGTTCCTCAGTAAACTGGGCATGTCACTTCCAAAGGACACTGGCATACCACTCCTGGGCATATACCCAGAGGATTTCCCTGCATACAATAAAGACACATGCTCCACTATGTTTATAGCAGCCTTGTTTATAATAGCCAGAAATTGGAAGGAGCCCAAATATCCCTCAAAGGAGGAATGGATACAGAAAATGTGGTATATTTATACAATGGAATACGACTCAGCAATTAAAAATAATGAATTCATGCAATTTGTAGGTAAATGATTAGATCTGGAAAATATCATCCTAAGTGAGTTAACCCAATCACAAAAGAATACACATGAAATGCAATCACTGATAAGTGGATATTAATGAGCCCAGAAGCCCTAAATACTCAAGGCATAATTAGCAAGTCAAATGATTCCCAAGAAGAAGAAAGGAGAGGACCCTGGGCTTGTAAAGATTGGATCCAGTTTTGTAGACCCAGAACAGAGAAATTGTGTGTGGGGGGGAATGATTGGGGAATAGTTGGGGGGAGAGGAATTATGGGACGTATGGTGGGGGAGAACTGGGAAAGGGGAAAGCCTTTGGACTGTAAACATAGAATATAGAAAATAAAAATAAAAAAATAAAAAAAATAGTAAAAAAAAAAAAACCCAGGGGACAGCAGATGCTGGAGAGGATGTGGTCAAAGAGGACTACTCCTCCATTACTGGTGAGATTGCAAGCTAGTAAAACCACTCTGGAAATCAGTTTGGCAGTTCCTTAGAAAATTGGGCATATCACTAATTGAGGATCCAGCTATAATACTCCTGGACATATACCCAGATGATGCTCCAACATGTAATAAGGACACATTCTCCACTATGTTCATAGTAGCCTTATTTATACTATCCAGAAGCTGGAAAATACCCAGATGTCCTTCAACGGAGGAATGGATACAGAAAATGTGGTACATTTCCTCAATGGAGTACCACTCAGCTATGAAAAACAATGAATTCATGAAATACTTAGGCAAACGGATTGAACTAGAAAATATCTTTCTAAGTGAGGTAACCCTATCACAAAAGAACATACATGCTATGCACTTGATAATAAATGGATGTTAGCTCAAATGCTCAGAATGCCCAGGATACATTTCACAGACCACATTAATCACAAGAAGAAGGAAGACCAATGTGTGGGTGCTTCAGTCTTTCTTAGAAGGGTGATCAAAATACACATGGCTCACAGAAAACTGATGGACTGAACATAAGATCCCTAATATAGGAACTAGAGAAACAATCCAAGGAGCTGAAGAGTCTTCTAGCCCAATAGATGGAACAATAATATTTACTAATCAATAACCCCAGACTCCCAGGGACTAAACCATCAACCAAAGAGTACACATGGAGTGACCCATGTCTTTAGCTACATATATAGCAGAGGATGGCCTTTTGAGTCATCAATGAGAAAAGAGGCCATCGGTCCTATGAAGGCTCAATTTCCAGTGGAGTGGAATGCAAAGTCAGGAAATTTTGAGGGAGGATTGGTAAGCAGTGGGAGGGGAATGGGATAGAGGGTTTTTGGAGGAGTAATGAGGAAAGGGACTATCATTTGAAATGTAAATAAAGCAAATATCTAATAATAAAAAATAATACATTATTGATTCAATGGCATTATTTATCACAATTTGGAATTGACCTGGAAAAATGACTCTCACAGTGATTTTTTTAAATGTATAATATTGAAAACAATGTTAAATACTGTAAATTCATACAAATAAAGGAAAGCTTTATTCTCTTGTAAATTAATACTTACTAAAATTGTGTCTTAATAATCTTATTATCTCTGATTATTTATGTCTCTACTTTGTGTTTTAGACTTACAAAACAGTATTTAAATTTCCACTTACAAAGAAGATAATTGAGGATTGTAATTTTGAAACAAAAAATATGAGAACACAAATACCAATTCAGTTAGCAACAAATCAATTGTTTATTTTTCAATAATTCTTACCTATTTTCATTATATATTTCCAGATGAAATATCTAGGCTTTTTAGCATACAACTAAAAATTGGTTCACCACAAACTTTTGTTAATTATCTATTAAATTATATTCAAAATCTATCTGGCTAAAAGAGAAAAATAAAACTTTATTTTTTCAGCCATAATACCATCAGATTTTCTTCTTGTTTTAAATCTGAATGTAGTTCACAGGAATTTTTTATAGTAAATGAAGAATTTTATCAGTCTAATGGCTAGAATGCTGTTAACTCACAACATAACAAAATATTAACAAATTTCCAAGCATCTTCACATTTGAAGGAAGACCTCAAAACAACTTTTAAATGCATTAGCTTAATGTTACTTTAGGATAGTCTTGTAACATAAACATGAATTTCCTATATAACTAATGGTCTATGAGAGAGCAAGACAGTGAGATTGTAAAGGAAGTCACATAATTCTTTGTTCTAATATAACATTAACCATATTCTACTTGGAATATTCCTGATTGTATTCTCTAAAAACAGGTTGATAGGATGCATCAACATTCTATAAAGGGATTTTGCATGCAATTATAATAGTAATTTCTGTTTTGTACAATGCTGCTTGTACTCAAATGCTAAATTCTATACCCAAAGAACTGATTGCTCCAAGATGAGCAGATCCTTACCTATACTATCCTTTCTTGTATAAACCTTTGGCCTCCAACAAGTTATCTGTGATAGATTAATAAAGATGCTTACAGCCTGTAGCTTGGTAGAAGACAGATTGGTAGGGCTTCATGTCCTGAGCTTGGGGTTTGAGGTAGGGTGTCTAGGAAGGAGAAGAGAAAGGAAGAAAGGGATAAAGTCTCCATTGAATAGGTGGATCATTATAGCATGGCCATGAGCACCACCCTGTTGGAGTAGGAGCCACCCAGGTAGAACATAGCAAGTGATATCTCAGGGTAATTAACTGCTGAGTAAGCAAAATAGCATTAACTGTTAATATCTGCTCAGTTGTAACACTTTAAGGTTTATTATAAAGATTTTGTCTTATATTAGGAACTAAATGATCTAAGGTTGGGTAGATACCCCCATATATATTTACCAAAATATTTTTCTTTATTTAACCATGAGGCAAGAACTTACTATTGAGATGTTAGATTCTCTGATAAAAGACAAGATGTCCCTGTGATGTAGAAGTCATGATAGTAGGTAGTAAGAGGAGGAGAAATGGTTCCTTAACAATCATGATTTCTACCAAGCATTGCATTGTTCAGGACAAGGGTCAGAATGCACACTAGTTTGGCATGAGAGATAGCAATGGGTCAAAGGGTGAGCTAAGGCACAGCTGTGCCCAGAGCCAATCACATGCCTAATTTTGATGCATCGTCCCTTGCTGTGTCTTTGCCCAGAACTGGGACACTTGGGCACAGAGTCAAACAAACATAAAACTGGTAGGGTCTAGTTAAGTTTCAGAAGCTACTGCAAGTTGAACAACCTGCATCTCTTCCGTAGTCAAGAGTTATACTGAGCTTGCATAAAGTAAGAAAATTCTCCTCCCTAAGACATGGGGCTCCCACAGGAAGATTACCGACAACTCATGGAAGATGACATGAAATAGGATATTACACAGCTCTGAGCAACCAGTCTCATTAGATGTGGGGTTTCCATGGGTTAACAGATAAAACTTTGAGCAGATCCAATATGCTTTAGGATATGCTTGGCCACTAAGATAGAAAAGAATTTAAATACAGTAGGTACCAAAAGCCCACCCCTGGCTGAGATGCTAAAGGCTACAAAAGATGCTGGAATAAGAACTGCTCATTTTCTTCAGGGACTCAACTGTTTGAAGGATACCTATAGTTCGATGGATGCCCCTACATGCATTTACATATTTGTAATAATGAATTTAGTGAACTTGAAAGAAGAGCTCATAAAGTTGGGGGAAATTGGCGGAGCTGACAAAAAGACTTAGAAGTAAAGAGAAGTGGATTTGATCAAAACATAATATATTTTTATATGGATGTTAAAAACAATATATTTTAAAAGCATCATGCTCACAAATCTCAGATAGGAAAGCATTCACTTATTTTTGAGTCCTGTGACAGAGGTGGTAGCAGTGATTTTTAGGCATCTTGTCTTTGTATTCTTGAGTAATCTCTTGAAGCAAACACTTGCTGCTTGAAAGATTTTTCTTTTGTTACTTAAATGTGCCCAGATATCATATTCTGCATTTTTCTTCTATGAGAATAAATTTCTTTATATTACTTAGGCTGGCCAAGAATCTCCTATATTGACTAACCTGGTCTCTGGTTGACAGAGATCCTCCTGCTCTAATTTCTGAATGCTAGGATTAAAGACCTGTGCTACTATACCCAGTGGAGGCATGGCTTTTAATCTTTCTTAAATCTTTTTTTTTAATTTTTTTATATTCTTTGTTTACATTCCAAATGATTTTTCCTTTCCCAGTTCGCCCCTCCACATAAGTCCCATAAGCCCTCTTCCTTCCACCAGATCCCTAATCAACCCCCTCCCACTTCTCTGTCCTGGTAATTCTCTACAAAGCTGCATCAAGCCTTTCCAGGACCAGGACCCTCTCCTTCCTTCTTCTTGGGAATGATTTGATATATGAATTGTGTCTTGGGTATTCAGAGCTTCCGGACTAATATCCACTTATCAGTGACTGCATTCCATGTGTGTTCTTTGGGAATGAGTTACCCCACTTCAAACAAAGACAAACTCTTAGAATATTTTGTGATTTTAAAGAAACCAAAATTCCAAAATTCTTAAAAATCTCACTACAATAAAGCATTTGTCCTGTGACACCACATTTTATACCTGGTTTCAAAAAGATGGTCACAAAACAAAACAAATAAAAACAAGAAAGTCTCTTTCCCTCAGCAACAACTTTTAATCTATTTATTTACATTCAAAAGTGTCCTTCAGTGTTCTGACATGGGAACAAGAAAGAACAAACATTTCTTAGATTATGATAACCAAATCAGCAGGACCAGTCAGTCCATTTTCAAAGTATATTTATTCGATATTAGTCAGTAAGCCCCACTCAATCAAAACTATCAAATCTCTTCACAAATAGTAGAAGCAAGGTTTACTAGGAATCACTTTAAATGATTTTTAAAGTTGCTTGTTAGATTAAACTATAGATCAGGGAGCTATCTTGACTAAACACTATATAAAACAATTTCAGAATTTCTGTTGGTAATGTTCAAAATGGGAGACAAAGAAATGAAGTAAAATCTTCAAAACTTACATAACATTTTCTTTTTGTCCATAGTTTCAGTTAAGAATTAGTTAGACTATAGTAATACTAAGCTCATTCAGAATTCACTAGAAATACATGACCTATTTATGATAGGAAAAAAAAGAACATTTTTCTTTCTATTTTTATAAATATTTTTGAGACATTACAGTCAGTACACTTAACCTGACTTTTCCCAGCAATAACACTGTCTTAGTCTGCATTTTATTGCTATTAAGAGACACACTGACGATGGTAAGTCTTATAAAACAGCATTTTATCAACATTTCAGAGGCTTATTTCATTATCTTGGCAGGGATTATGGTAGATTGCAGGCACATGTGCTACTTGAGAAGTAGCTGAAAATTCCACATTGAATCTGAAGGCAGGAGGAAGAGACAGATACTGGGCCTGATTAGAAAATTTTCATCTTCTTTTTTTTTTCTCAAAGCCCATCTCCAGTGACACATTTTCTCCACTAAGGCCACAAATATACCCAACAAGGACACACCTCATAATCCTTTCCAAATAATGCTACTCCATGATGGCTAATCATTCAAATATATGAACATATGTGTGGCCATTCATATTCAAACTACCAGAAACTGTAAAAGAAGTAAAATTAACTACATAGGACTCTCTGGAATAGACTAAAATAACAGTATGTTTCAAAGTTACTATAGGGTTTAGCTAAAAGCAAGATAATACTTACAATAAAGATTGTGGGGGCTGGAGAGATGGCTCAGCAGTTAAGAGCACTGATTGTTCTTCCGAGGTTCCTAAGTTCAAATCACAACAACCACATGGTAGCTCACAATCATCCACAATGGGATCTGACTCCCTCTTCTGGAGTGTCTGAAGACAGCTACAGTGTATTTAATAAAATAAATAAATAAATAAATCCTTTTTTTAAAAAAAAAAAAAAAAGATGAGTGTGGTCTGAATTCTGACTTTGTCATTTATCTCATTTTATGCAAATTAACATGTTTTTCTTGGATAAATAAGATAATTAAAATCTAAAACAAACATTATGCTCTAAAACAAAGGTTAGTAAATATGAAGAAAATTGAAAGGTTAAACTGAGTCCTCCTTTACTAATAAGCATTATAAAAGCTGCTTTCCTTAACTCTGATTCTAGATGCTAGTGTTGATAATTAGTGTTTTAAATTTAACCACATTTAATAATTCTTGAGATCTCACTATCAGTTTACATCATGCACATTTTTAAGCCAAGCACAATTCTGAGGGTAGGAAGGGGTGTTCCTTGTCAGGTACAACTATGCTCACTTTAATTTCAAGAAACATAAGATATGGTACATGTGAGTAGTATATATAATTGAGGCTGAAAGAATTGGCATTCATAGACATTCAGCTGTGAAAATGAAGGAGGACAAGGTTAGCACATGGTATTAGTGCATGCATTGTCTTAGTCAGGCTTTCTATTCCTGCACAAAACATGACCAAGAAGCAAGTTGGGAAGGAAAGGGCTTATTGAGCTTACACTTCCACATTGCTCTTCATCACCAAAGGATATCAGGACTGGAACTCAAGCAGGTCAGGAAGCAGGAATTGATGCAGAGGCCATGGAGGGATGTTTCTTACTGGCTTGCTTCCCCTCGATGGCTTAGCTTGCTCCCGTATAGAACCCAAGAGTACCAAGCCAGAGATGGCACCACCCACAAGGGGCCATCCCCCATTGATCACTAATTGAGAAATGTTTTACAGTTGGATCTCACAGAGGCATTACCTCACTTGAAACTCCTTTCTCTGTGTTAACTCTAGCTTGTGTCAAGTTGACACAAAACCAGCCAGTACATGCATATATGTATTTAGTTATGTCGTAACCTAGATTTATTTTTATATTTCAATAACATTAGTACTTGTAACTATTTTGTAAACATATAGGAGTATATGTGTAAATTATATTCAAGTTTTACATTTTATATAAGAGATGGACATCATGGATTATGTATGGTATCTGTGGGATACTGAAACCAATCTCTATGGATTCTCAGGGATGATTGGAGACATTCTGTAAAATACAGAGTTCGTTGTGATGTTTAATGGTCTATTCTGAGACTGTATTGGCAGCATTCTCTTAGCTGAGACAGTACCCATAATACTCATCACAAGCAACCATTTTCAGTCAGCATGCTGAACTGTTATTTCCATAGATTTCTCTGACAGAGATTATTGGTCCAAATTGTCAGCTGTAGAAAACTTCATTCACTCTCCTTAATGGGCTGCATTTTGGAATTGTTTCCCAGATTAAACTGTTGAGCAGAACAATGGAAAGATGCACAATGGGGATGGCTGAGATTGCAGGTGATCGTGCTGTTTAGAACACATACAAGGCATTTTGTGGATCCCCCCTTAGAATATTTAGCAGCATCTATTTAAAAAACTGAATGGACCTAATATGCTTGGGTTTAAACTCAGCTTGATGTGTATTATGTTTATCATTATGGCTCTGTTTGATTTATTCTTTACACTCTCCTCCCAAATTCTTAGGAATTAATGACTCTAAGCTCCTGCTTCTATCTTTGCTTTTAAGAGCTTCACGTTCAGCAAACACTTTTAAATATCATCTTTGTTGCCCTTAATTGAATTTCAAAAGCTTTTTGATGTATTTCCTCAATTCGATACTGTTGAATTGAGAAAATAGTCAGGAGTCACCCACACTTTCACATAGCTGGGAAGGCTTTATTTATTCATTTATTCATTTATTTATTTATTTTCTATTTTCTTTGTTTACATTCCAAATGTTTTCCCCTTTTCTGGTTCCCCCCTCCCCATATGTTCCATAAGCCCTCCTCCCTCTGCCCATTCCCCAATCACCCCTCTCACATTTCTCTCTCCTGGTACTCCCTACAATGCTGGAACAAGCCTTTCTAGGACCAGGGCCCTCTCCTTCCTTCTTCTTGGGAATCATTTGATATTCTAATTGTGTCTTGAGTATTCAGAGCTTCTGGGCTAATCAATATCCACTTATCAGTGATTGCATTTCATGTGTATTCTTTTGTGATTGGGTTACCTCATTTGGGATGATATTTTCCAGTTCCAACCATTTGCCTAAAAATTTAATGGATTCATTGTTTTTAATTACTGAGTAGTTTTCCATTGTGTAAATATACCACATTTTCTGTATTTATTCCTCCACTGAGGAACATCTGGGTTATTTCCAGCTTCTGGCTATTACAAATAAAGCTGCTATGAACATAGTGGAGCATGTGTTCTTATTGCTTGCCAGCAAATCCTCTGGGTTATATGCCCAGGAGTGGTAAAACAGGGTCCTCCAGAATTGTCATGCCCAGTTTTCTATGGAACCACCAGACTGATTTCCAGAGGGGTTGTACCAGCTTATAGAACTAAGACCATCCAGTGGAAAAAAGATAGCCTTTTCAACAAAGAGTACAGGTTCAATTGGAGGTCAGCATGCAGAAGAATGCAAATCTATCCATTCGTATCTTCTTGTACTAAGCTCAACTCCAAGTGGATCAAGGACCTCCCCATAAAACCAGACACACTGAAACTAATAGGAAAGAAACTATGGAAGACACTTGAGGACATGGGCACAGGGGAAAAGTTCCTGAACAGAACACTAATAGCTTATGCTCTAAGATCAATTGACAAATAGGACCTCATAAAATTACAAAGTTTCTCTAAGGCAAAGGACAAAATGGCAACCAACAAATTGGCAAAAGATCTTCACCAACCCTACATCAGACAGATAGCTAATATCCAGTATATACAAAGGACTCAGGAAGTTAGACTCCAGAGAGCCAAATAACACTATTAAAATACAGGGTACAGAGCTAAACAAAGAATTTTCACCTGAAGAATTTTGAACGCCTGAGAAGCCCCTTAAGAAATGTTCAGCATAATTAATCATTAGGGAAATGCAAATCAAAACAACCCTGAGATTTCACCTCACACCAGTCAGAATGGCTAAGATTAAAAACTCAGGAGACAGCAGATGTTGGCGAGATGTGGGAAGGCTTTATTTGTCTCTTGGTTTGAAGTTGAAACTTCGGGATTCTTTGGAGAATCAGTTTTGTTGGAATGGGCAAACACATGAAGCAGTGTTTTCATGAAGTGGATACAGGTATGAAAGGCTAAGGAAGACTTGTGAAGGCATATTCCAGTGAAGCAGGTGCAGGAGAAAGAAAGTTATGCTACAGCAAACATGTGAAAGGGCATGGGATAAAGACTCTTTCCTAACAATAGGCATGTATTGGTCTGTCTTACATTGCATAGTTTAGCTGCATTTGTCAGTACTGTAGACTAAGGCTGAATGGGTGCACATGCTGTGGCAAGGCACCTAGAGGACACATGATGTTTGGAGAGTATAATCAGGACTTGTTGGAGTGACAGAGAGAGAGCTTGTCTTTCTTGGAAAGCTATACCATGCTTGTGGGGCTCACATCTTGCTAACTTAACTGAAATGATCTGATGGTGCATACATGAAGTGTATCCCAGTGGATTCAACTGCCACTACCTGCTCACCTGTGAACTGAACTGGAATGCCCATTTCCAGACAATACAGATGAGAGTTGCTCCAAAGAACCTTTCTAAAGAGGTCTGCTTCCCCTATATCCTTTTTTCCCCACTATCTCTCATGGGTGTGTGGTGTGCTCCAAGGGAGGTTAAAGCATTTAAGAACCATCATTGAAAATAAGGTTTGAAAAATGTAAAGTATACAGTTTTTACAGAATTATAAATTAATAGCTTCATCCTTGAAATTTCTCTCCATCATTTTAAGTTTTTTTGAAGGCAAGTTATAGACCTGAGTCCTTTGTATACAAAGTAATAGAATAAAATAAATACACTACTTCTAGGTTTTCTTTCCTTATATTCTAATTATTTACCAAATCATACAATAAGATTTAAACTTAAAATACACATAATATAATCTTTTGATTCATGATGTATTCTAAAATCTAGTATTAAGAGACAGAAATTAGTCACTATCTTAAGAATAAAACAATCACTTGGTGTGGTGGAACATGCCTGTATTCCCAGCACTTGGGAGGCAGAGGCAGGTGGATTTCTGAGTTCGAGGCCAGCCTCGTATACAGATTGAGTTCCAGGACAGCCAGGGCTACACAGAGAAACCCAGTCTCTGTCTCGAAAAACAAAACAAAAAAGTCATTTAAAAAATTAAGTGTCAACAATTACAAGAAGATCGAACTAATCCCTTGCCTCATATCAGATCACTATGGAGTGAAAGTGGTCTTCAATAGCAAGAAAAACAACAGAAAGCCCACATACACATGGAAATTGAACAATACTCTACTCAATGACACCTTGGTCAAGGAAGAAATAAAGAAAGAAATCAAAGACTTTTTTAGAATTCAATGAAAATGAAGGTAGAGCCTACTCAAATCTTTGGGACACAATGAAAGCAGTGCTAAGAGCAAAACTCATAGCCCTGAGTGCCTCCAAAAAGAAACAGGAGAGAGCATACACTAGCAGATTAACCACACACCTGAAAGCCCTGGAACAAAAAGAAGCTAATTCAGCCAGGAGGAATAGAAGACAGGAAATCATCAAACTAAGGGCTGAAATCAATCAAATAGAAACAAAGAGAACCATACAAAGAATAAACAAAACCAGGAGATGGTTCTTTGAAAAAATGAACAAGATAGATAAACCCTTAGCCAGTCTAACCAAAGGGCGCAGAGACAGTATTCAAATTAACAAAATTAGAAATGAAAAGGTAGATATAACAACAGAAACTCAAAAAATTATCAGATCCTACTACAAAAGTCTATACTCAACACAACTGGATAATCTGGAGGAAATGGACAATTTCCTAGACAGATACCAAATACCAAAATTAAATCAGGAACAATTAGATCAGCTAAACAGTCCCATAACCCCTAGGGATATAGAAGGAGTTATAGAAAGCCTCCCAACCAAAAAAAGTGCAGGACCAGATGGTTTTAGTGCATAATTCTACCAGGTCTTCAAAGAAGACCTAGCACCAATACTCTTCAAACTATTCCACAAAATAGAAACAGAAGGAACACTGCCCAACTCATTCTATGAAGCCACAACTACGCTGATACCAAAACCACACAAAGATCCAACAAAGAAAGAGAACTACAGGCCAATTTCCCTTATGAATATTGATGCAAAAATACTAAATAAAATTTTTGCCAGCCAAATCCAAGAGCACATCAAAACGATCATTCACCATGATCAAGTAGGCTTCACCCCAGAAATGCAGGGATGGTTCAATATATGGAAGTCCATCAATGTAATCCACTATATAAACAAACTAAAAGAAAAAAACACATGGTCATCTTATTAGATGCAGGAACAGCATTTGACAAAATTCAGCATCCTTTCATTCTAAAGGTCCTGGAAAGAACAGGAATTCAAGGCCCATACCTAAACATAGTAAAAGCAATATACAGCAAACCAGTAGACAACATCAAAATAAATGGAGAGAAACTTGAAGCATTCCCACTAAAATCATGGACTAGACAAGGCTGCCCTTTCTCTCCATATCTTTTCAGTATAGTACTAGAATTCTAGAGGGAGCAATTACACAACATAAGGAAGTCAAAGGGATACAAATTGGAAAGGAAGAAGTCAAACTATCATTATTTGCAGATGATAAAATAGTATACATAAGTGACCCAAAAAACTCCACCAGAGAATTTCTACTGCTGATAAAAACTTCAATAAAGTGGCTGGTTATAAAATCAACTCAAGGAAATCAGTAGCCTTCCTGTACTCAAAGGACAACAGGCTGAGAAAGAAGTTAGGGAAATAACACCCTTCCCAATAGCCACAAACATCATAAAGTATCTTGCCGTGACTCTTACCAAACAAGTGAAAGATCTTTATGACAGGAATGTCAAGTCCTTGAAAAAATAAATTGAAGAAGACCTCAGAAGATGGAAAAATATTTCATCCTCTTGGATTGGCAGGATCAATATAATAAAAATGGCCATCTAACCAAGAGCAATCAACAGATTCAATGCAATCCCCATCAAAATATCAAATCAATTCTTCATAGATCTAGAAAGAGCAATTCTCAAATTCATTTGGAGTAACAAAAAACCAAGGATAGTTAAAACTATTCTCAAGAATAAAAGGACTTCTGTGGGAATCAATATCCCTGACCTCAACCAGTACTACAGAGCAATTGTGTTAAAAACTGCATGGTATTGGTACAGCGACAGGCAAGTAGATAAATGGAATAGAATTGAAGATCCAGAAATGAGCCCACAGAGTTATGGTCACTCGATCTTTGATAAAGGAACTCCAACCATCCAGTGGAAAGAAGATAGCCTTTTCAACGAATGGTGCTGGTTCAACTGGAGGTCAACATGCAGAAGAATGCGAATTGATCCACGCTCATCTCCTTGTACTAAGATCAACTCCAAGTGGATCAAGGACCTCCCCATAAAACCAGACACACTAAAACTAATAGAAAATAAACTGGGGAAGACCCTGGAGGACATGGGCACAGGGGGAAAGTTCCTGAACAGAACACCAATAGCTTATGCTCTAAGATCAAGAATTGACAAATGGGATCTCATAAAATTACAAAGTTTCTGTAAGGCAAAAGACACTGTCAGAAGGACAAAACAGCAACCACCAAATTAGGCTAATAATTTCTCCACATCCAACA
Organism: Apodemus agrarius; assembly: GCA_964023405.1. NCBI lineage: Eukaryota > Metazoa > Chordata > Mammalia > Rodentia > Muridae > Apodemus > Apodemus agrarius. The sequence continues at coordinate 83,306,730 of OZ030008.1, forward strand.
GAGGGCTAATATTCAATATATACAAAGAACTCAAGAAGTTAGACCCCAAAGAATCAAATAACCCTATCAAAATTGGGGTACAGAGCTAAACAAAGAATTTTCACCAGAAGAAATTCAGATGACTGAGAAGCACCTTAAGAGATGTTCCACATCATTAGTCATCAGGGAAATGCAAATCAAAACAACCCTGAGTCAGAATGGCTAAGATTAAAAACTCAAGAGACAACAGGTACTGGCAAGGATGTGGAGAAAGAGGAACTTTCCTCCATTTTTGGTGGGATTGCAAGATTGTACAACTGCTCTGGAAATCAGTCTGGTGGTTCCTCAGAAAATTGGGCATGACACTTCCAGAGGACCCTGTCATACCACTCCTGGGCATATACCCAGAGGATTCCCTTGCATGCAATAAAGACACAGGCTCCACTATGTTCATAGCAGCCTTATCTTTAATAGCCAGAAGCTGGAAGGAGCCCAGATGTCCCTCAATGGAGGAATGGATACAGAAAATGTGGTATATTTATACAATGGAATACTACTCAGCAATTAAAAATAATGAATTCATACAATTTGTAGTCAAATGGTTGGATCTGGAAAATATTATTCTAAGTGACTTAACCCAATCACAAAAGAATTCACATGAATTGCAGTCACTGATAAGTGGATATTAATGAGCCCAGAAGCGCTTAATACTTAAGGCACAATTAGCTAAGCAAAAGATTCCCAAGAAAAAGGATGGAAAGGACCCTTGTCCTGAAAAGACTAAATCCAGTTTTGTAGGAGAGTACCAGAACAGAGAAATGGTGGATAGGGGAGGGTGATTGGGGAATGGGGGTAGAAGGACTTATGGGACATATGGTGAGGGGGAGAACTGGAAAAGGAAAAGCCTTTGGAATGTGATTAAATAAAATCAAAAACAAAAGAAAAAAATTAAGTGTCTAACGTTAAAGTTTTCTATTTTGCCACATTGCCTTTAATAATATTTCCATTAATGGTAGGCTACTTTCTTGTGGGATTCCTAATTACTAGTACAGCAAATTTAATTTATTTGATATTTAGATGACTCTTCTTTGTCATTAAAGGATAGTGGGAGGCTAAGAATTATAAGTGGATGGGCATGTGGGCATAGAGCTTTAAACAAAAAAAATGGAACAAATGTAGGAAGATGAACCACAATGTTGTATAAATGAGGAATCATAATCCACAGTATGAGGGTCCATGACTGTTGAAAAACCTCAATATTATTAAATCACTTACTTTTTTTTCTAACTTTTACTTGTTTTCCTTAATTCTGCATAAGCACTGTGTAAAGTTTCCCTTGTGTGATCCTGTCTGTTCCACCATGTTTCAGTGATTTGGTAAGCACTTTGATGTTTTTTAAAATTCACCTTAAAGATATCTTACCAAATAATGAGTCCCTCAAGTCATTTTCATTTGTATTTAGTTTGGTTGACACTCTCCCCAAGGTATCTTCTCCATCTTGTTCAATTCCATCAATGCCTGAAAAACCTTTCTATCTTTTGTGTCTTTCCTTCTATATTCATACTGCACACTCTCCTATGGCCCCCTCTCCTTAAACCACCCTATTCTTTTCTGTCTCTCAGAGGTTCATTCCTACTCTTTTTTTTACATTTTCACAGTCACTTCCACAAGAATACAAACATATATAAATTAGCACCTAGGAGATAGGAGAGAATATACAGTTGGAAATTTGTATGGAACAAAGACCAAAATCTGTGACAGCAGTCTTACGTGTATTTGTATATGAATCCATATATAGGAGACATTTTTATAGGCCAAATAACTTTCTGTTATTTCTTTTCTCAGTGGAAATGAGAGGGTTTTGACTGATTTCTAAGGCTTCTATCTACTATAAACCATTATTGGTGCTAAGGAGAGAACTCAATATCTCCAGAATATTTGGCATATGATTTTAAATGGGGTAAATCCACAACCTCTTTAATGAATTTTATATTGCTGTTTGTTTGTTTATATAGACAAGGTCATTGTATATAGCTTGGTGCTTGTAGGTCTGACTGACCTACAAGTTAGCAATACATGTGACCCACTTTCCTGGCTACAGAAGGAGGAATTGAGATGGAGTCTCACTGAATAATTCTCAGATGATGCAGAACTTAAGATGTTCAACAGACTTCTGTCACACTTAGATTCCTCCCTTGCCTCACATGTTTGGTTTATAAGCATGTGCTACCACACCCAATTTTAATTTGTCTTTGTATTCAAACATTATTACTCAAAATATGATTTTAGAATATCACTCTGATGCTTATCTATGCAATGCTACATAGAAGCTAATATAACTCAAATCAGAATTAATGAACAATTTCATTGTTATATGTTAAGCATCTAAACAGAATATTGTTTTAATAAAATGAGGTACAGACTGTTATATATTTTTTAGACTGGTTTTCTGGACTTTCTGAATATGAATCATGTGCCAATCATTAGTCAGATTGCTGCTTTTGGTGAACATAGAAAACACATAAGAAATTTTATAAAAATAAAAGTAGACTTTACATATCACCATAGCAACTGTCTTCTGGAGAAGTAAACACTGTGATGCTTATGAATGTCTATTGACACTGGTTACTTTCCAAATTTATTTCAAGTCTATGCTGCCTACTCTGCTGAATATAGTGCAGAGTTCGAGTATTTCTGTAAGCTTGGAAGCCATTGTCATAAGACAGACACTTAGTTCTATCACAAGTCCCACAGAATAATGGTTTAAGTTTGGATACTAGAAACCTGTAAAACACCAAGATGTTTTTTGTAATTTCATTCCTAGCTACAAGTAGGATCCACAATGAAATAAAATTATATCTATTGTTAGTGGTTAACACATCAATGGCTTTGAATGAGGGATATATTGCAATATTTGTCATTTGGTAAGTAATATGGAAAGAACAGAATGCAGAAGGTGAAAAAATTGACTTCCCTTACAACACAAAGCACATTGTTATGGAGCTTGACACAGGGAGGCATTCTTTAATACTTCTCTGAAAAATGTTCAGCAATAGAATTATTTTGTAAGCACGCTATTGAAAGTTAGGACAATAAACAAAATAACTGATCAATATCAAATTACATACCATAATTATTTTAAATTTTGTTAAATTAAGGAAAGCTTCAGAAGTAGCTATGTTGCAGTTGAGAGAGCTGAAAAATCTGTCTTCATTACAGTTATCTTTTAAAACTCCTTTATTTCCTTTTTTATTTTGAATTAGAATATAATTACATGAGTTCCCTCTGTTCTTTCTCTGACTGTAATACATCCCTTCTTCACTCACTCTTGTTCCTTCTAATTCATCTCTTTTTTTCTTATTCTTGATGTGTGTATGTAATCATCGTTTACTTAAATGTATATGATTTCAGGCACACCTGTCTGTATCAGCTAGCCAGTTAAGGGTCCCATACCTGGGGACACTCTTTCTATTGCATTCATCATTGCTTCCTTTCCTAAAGTTTTTCTTTTTAAGTGTGACCTTGTGAGATTTTCATCCAACCAGTTAGTACATCTATTGCTGTTACACCTACCCAGGTCATTTATAAGAAGTCAATATGTTTTGTTTTCATTTGCAAAGCTTTCCTTTCATTTCTAATAAACGCAATTTCACATCAGATTTCAGATTTCTTGGTTTTCTAGTTGCTATAAAAGTTTTTGTCCCTTTTACCCAGTGTTTCTGGATCCTAAGATATAGGAACAGTGCTAAAGATAGAGGAATTGAGGCTGAACACCCAAGATCACATCTTGTTTGCAATTGGAGCATCTGTAGATTTTTGTGGTGACCTCTGAAGGGTGTTATAAGAGATGCTTGAGTTACTTTTGTAAATGTTATAAATGAGAATCTAGAATGAGAAATATCAACTCGTAATGCAAGGAAAGCAGATTGAAATGTCAAGGTGGCTAGTTTTGTTAGGCTTCATGTGAAGATACGTAAATATTACATTATCGCATTTTTATATAACATTAAATGTTGAAAGACCTCATAATATTTATTCCTTTTTAAATTTTTGGGTCTTACATGCTCCTTTATTTTGACTCCAGGTTTTATGCCCTCCACATCCATGCTATGACTATTACAATTCATATAACTTCTCTGCACTTCTCTATCTCCATAAGGATGCCCCTACCCTCCAGTCCTACCCAACAAAACCTCTAAACTCACTGGGGCCAGTAGTCTTTTATGGCTTAAGGGTAAGGTGTATCTTCTGTGACTGAACCCAGACCCCATCAGTCCTCTGCTGTATATGTGTTGAGGGCATCATATCATCTGGAGTGTGCTGCCTCATTGATGGTCCACTTTTTGAGCGTTTTCCAGGGTTCAGGTTAATTGAGACTGCTGGTCCTTTTACAGGGTTGCCCTCCTCCTCAGTTTTTTCAGCTTTCCCTAATTCATCCACAGGGGTCAGAAGCTTCTGTCCTTTGGTTGGGTACAAATATCTGCATCTGACTATTTCAGCTGCTTGTTGGTCTACAGGTGCGCAATCATGATAGGTCATTTTTGTGAGCGCACCATGATTCAATAATACTGTCAGGCTTTGGGACCTCCCCTTGAGCTGGATCCCACTTTGGGACTGTCGATGGACCTTCTCATCCTCAGGCTCCTCTCCATTTCTGACCCTGCAATTCTTTCAGGCAGGAACAATTATGGGCCAGAGGTTTGACTGTGGTACAGCAACCCTGTCCTTCACTTGATGTTCTGTCTTACTGCTGGGTTCCCTCTCCCTACTATCAGGCATTTCATCTTAGGTCCTTTCCTTTGAATCCTGGGAGTCTTTTACCCCAGGATCTCTGGTGCATTCTGGAGGGTCTCCCCCACCCTCCTACCTTCCAAGTTTGCCTGTTTCCATTCTTTCCGCTGGCTCTCCGGTCTGAAGTCATTTTTTCTAACCCAAAATCAGATCAGGTTCCACTCTCCCCTACACCCCTGTCCAATTTCCCTCCCAGGTTACTCACACATTCCTCACTTGTGATTGCTTTCTTCCACCACCCAAATGGAACTGAGGCATCCTCACCTGAGCCCTTAAGCTTGGTGAACTTTTTGAGTTCTGTAGACTGTATCTTGCATATTCTGTATATATATATATATATATAGTTTTGGCTAATATCCATATATTAGTAAGTACATAACATGAATGCCATTTGGGGTCTGAGTTATCTCACTCATGATGATATTTTCTAGTTTCATCCATTTGCCTGCAAAACTCAGGATGTCCTTATTCTTAAGAGCTGTGTAGTATCCCATGGTGTAAATGAACCACATTTTCTGTATCTGTTCTCCTGTCATGGGACATCTGGTTTGTCTCCAGCTTCTGGCTATCACAAATATGGCTAAAATGAACAGAGTAGAACATGTGCATCTGTGTCATGGCGAGGCATCTTTTGGGTATATTCCATAGAGTGGTATTGCTGGTTCTTCAGGTAGATCAATTTCCAAATTTCTAAGGAACCTCCAGACTGATTTTCAGAGTAGTTGTACTGGTTTGAAATTCCACAAGCAATGGAAGAGTCTTCTTCTTTCTTGACATCCTCTCCAACATGTGTTGTCACCTCAGGTTTTGATCTTAGCCATTTTGATTGGTGTAAGGATGAATCTCAGTGTTGTTTTGATTTGCATTTCTCTGATCACTAAGGACATTGAACATTTCTAGGTGCTTCTCAGTTTTAGGGATTCCGCTGTTGTAAATTTTTGGTATTTTTATTTTTGGTTTTTTTTTTTCATTTTTTTATTGGATATATTCTATATTTACATTTCATTTCCCTTTTTTGGATTGGGTTGTTTGGTGTTTTGGTGGTTAACTTCTTGGAATTATTTATATATTTTGGATATTACCCTCTATCATATGTGGGGTTAGTGAAGATATTTTGCCATCCTGTAGGTTGATGGTTTCTCTTAAGGACTATATCCTTTGCCTTATAGAAGATTTGCAGTTTCATGAGATTCCAATTAACAATTCTTGATCTTAGAGCATGTGCCATTAGAGTTATGTTTAGGACATTTACCCCTGTGCCAATTAGTTCAAGGCCTTTTCCCATGTGTTTTTTTTTTTCTATTAGATTTAGTGTATCTGGTGTTATGTAGAGGTTCTTGATCCACTTGAACTTGAGCTTTGTGTAAGGTGACAAATATGGGTCTATTTTCATTTTTGTACATACATACAGTCAGTTAGATCGGCACCATTTAATGAAGAGGCTTTCTTATTTCTATTGTATATTTTTTTGCTTCTCTGTCAAAGATCAAGTATCCTTAAGTGTGTGGTTTCATTTCTGAGTCTTCAGTTCTCTGTCATTGATCAATGTGTCTGTCTCTGTAAGATTATAGTCTTATGGAACATAGGGAGGGGGGGAACTGGGAAAGGAGAAAGCCTTTGGAATGTAAATATACAATATAGAAAATAAAAATTAAAAAAAAATAAAAAAAATAAAAATAGATATACTTACATGTAAAATGATTAAAAAAAAACAAAAAAAAGGTTATAGTCGAGATTTTCTCACTATTACATTGTTGTAAAGCGTGAGGTCACTAATGGTGATCCCAACAATTGTTGTGTTATGAAATAAAAAGTTTTATTTTGTCTATTTTGTGTTATTTGCCTTTCCAAATTAATCTGAGAATTGTTTTTGACATGTCTTTGAAGAATTGTGTTGGGATTTTGATGGAGATTACATTGAATATGTAGATTGCCTTTAGTAGGATGGCCATTTTTATTATATTAAGTCTGCCAATCCATGAGCATGGGGGATCTCTCCATTTTCTGATATTGTTGATTTCTTTCTTTAGAGACTTGAAGTTATTGTCATATAGGTCTTTTACTGCTTTGGTTAGAGTTACCCCAAGATATTTTATATTATTTGTGGGTATTGTAAATAGAGTTGTTTACTTAATTTCTAATTACTTTTCTTTTTTTTTTCTTTTTTTCCCCTTTTCTTTTCTTTTCTTTTTTTTGGATATATTCTATATTTACAATTCATTTCCCTTTTTCTGGTTCCCCACCCCCAAAGGTACCACATGCCCTTTTCCCTCCCCCTACTCCCTCATACAACCCCTCCCACCTCACTGTTCTTGTACTCCCCCACAATGATGCTTTGGTCCATTCTAGCATCAGTGTGCACTCCTTTCTTCTTGTGAGACATCACTTGGTATGTGATTTATGTCTTTGGTGTTCCAAGCTTCTAGACTAATATCCACTTCTCAGTGACTACATACCATGGGTATTCTTTTGAGACTGGGTCACCTCACTTAGTATGACGTTCTCCAGCTCCATCCATTTCTCTATGAATTTCATGAATTCATTGTTTCTAATGGGTGAATAGTACTCCATTGTGTATATATACCACATTTTTTGTATCCATTCCTCTGTTGAGGGACATCTGGGTTCTTTCCAGCTTCTGGCTATTATATATAAGGCTGCTATGAACATAGTGGAGCATGTATCCTTATTGCATGCTGGGGAAGCTTCTGGGTATATTCCCAGGAGTGTTATGGCTGGGTCCTGTGGAAGTATCACGCCCAGTTTTCTGAGGAACCAACATACTGATTTCCAGAGTGGTTGTACCAGCTTGCATTCCCACCAGCAGTGGAGGAGTGTTCCTCTTTCTCCACATCCTCGCCAACACCTGATGTCTTCTGAGTTTTTAATCTTAGCCATTCTGACTGGTGTGAGGTGAAATCTCAGGGTTGTTTTGATTTGCATTTCTCTAATGACTAATGATGTTGAACATTATTTAAGGTGTTTCTCAGCCATCCGAATTTCTTCAGTGAAAAGTCTCTGTTTAGCTCTGTACCCCATTTTTGGATAGGGTTATTTGGTTTTCTGGGGTCTAACCTCTTGAGTTCTTTGTATACATTGGATATTAGCCCTCTGTCAGATGTGGGGTTGGTGAAGATCTTTTCCCAATTTGTTGGTTGCCGATTTATCCTTTTGAAAGTGTCTTTTGCCTTACAGAAACTTTGTAATTTTATGAGGTCCCATTTGTCTATTCTTGCTCTTAGAGCATAAGCAATTGGTGTTCTGTTCAGGAATTTTTCCCCTGAGCCAATGTCCTCCAGGGTCTTCCCCAGTTTGTTTTCTATTAGTTTTAGGGTGTCTGGTTTTATGTGGAGGTCTTTGATCCACTTGGAGTTGAGTTTAGTGCAAGGAGATAAGAGTGGATCAATTCTCATTCTTCTGCATGTTGACCTCCAGTTGAGCCAGCACCATCTGCTGAAAAGGCTATCTTTTTTCCACTGAATGTTTTCAGCTCCTTTGTCGAAGATCAATTGGCCATAGATGTGCGGGTTCAATTCTGGGTCTTCCATCCTATTCCATTGATCCGCCTCCCTGTCACTGAACCAATACCATGCAGTTTTTAATACTACTGCTCTGTAATATTGCTTGAGGTCCAGCATATTGATTCCCCCAGAAGTTCTTTTGCTGTTGATGATAGTTTTAGCTATCCTGGGTTTTTTGTTATTCCAGATGAATTTGAGAATTGCTCTTTCTAACTCTATGAAGAACTGAGTTGGGATTTTGATGGGGATTGCGTCAAATCTGTATATTGCTTTGGGCAAGATTGCCATTCTGACTATATTAGTCCTGCCAACCCATGAGCATGGAAGATTTTCCCATTTTCTGATGTCTTCTTCAATTTCCCTCTTCAGAGACCTAAAGTTTTTGTCATATAAATCTTTCACATGTTTGGTTAGCATCACTCCAAGATACTTTATATCATTTGTGACTATTGTGAAGAGTGTCATTTCCCTAATTTCTTTCTAGGCCTGCTTATCCTTTGCGTATAGGAAGGCTACTGATTTGCTTGAGTTGATTTTATAGCCAGCCACTTTGCTGAAGTTGTTTATCAGTTGCAGGAGTTCTCTGGTGGAGGTTTTTGGGTCACTTACGTATACTATCATATCATCTGCGAATAGTGATAGTTTGACTTCTTCCTTTCCGATTTGTATCCCTTTGACTTCCCTATGTTGTAGAATTGCTCTAGCTAGTACCTCAAGTACTATATTGAAGAGATATAGTGAGAGGGGGCAGCCTTGTCTAGTCCCTGATTTTAGTGGGATTGCTTCAAGTTTTCTCCATTAAACTTGATGTTGGCTACTGGTCTGCTGTATATTGCTTTTACTATGTTTAGATATGTGCCTTGAATTCCTGCTCTTTCCAAGACCTTAAGCATGAAAGGATGCTGAGTTTTGTCAAATGCTTTTTCAGCACCCAATGAGATGACCATGTGTTTTTTTTCTTTGAGTTTGTTTATGTAGTGGATTATGTTGATGGATTTCTGTATATTGAACCATCCCTGCATCCCTGGGATTAAGCCAACTTGATCATGGTGAATGACGTTTTGATGTGTTATTGGATTCGGTTGGCAAGTATTTGTTTAATATTTTTGCATAGATATTCATAAGAGAAATTGGCTTGTAGTTCTCTTTCTTAGTTGGATCTTTGTGTGGTTTTGGTATCAGGGTAATTGTGGCTTCATAGAATGAGTTGGGTAGTGTTCTTTCTGTTGCTATTTTGTGGAATAGTTTGAAGAGTATCGGTATCAGGACTTCTTTGAAGGTCTGATAGAATTCTGCACTAAAACAGTCTGGTCCTGTGCTTTTATTGGTTGGAAGACTGTCTATGACCCCTTCTATGTTTGGGGAGTTATGGGTCTGTTTAGACGATGTATTTGATCCTGGTTTAATTTTGGTATTGGGTAACTGTCTAGGAAATTGTCCATTTCCTCCAGATTCTCCAGTTGTGTTGAGTATAGGTTTTTGTAGTAGGATCTGATGATTTATTGAATTTCCTCAATTTCTGTTGTTATATCTCCCTTTTCATTTCTAATTTTGTTAATTTGAATATGTCTCTGTGCCCTTTGGTAAGTCTGGTTAGGGGTTAATCTATCTTGATGATTTTCTCAAAGAACCAGCTCCTGGTTTTGTTGATTCTTTGTATGGTTCTCTTTGTTTCAACTTGATTGATTTAGGCCTGAGTTTGATGATTTCCTGTCTTCTACTCCTCCTGGGTAAAATTGCTTCTTTTTGTTCCAGAGCTTTCAAGTGCACCATTAAGTTGCTAGTATATGCTCTCTCCTGTTTCTTTTTGGAGACACTCAGGGCTATGAGTTTTCCTTTAAGCACTGCTTTCATTGTGTCCCATAGATTTGGGTATGTTGTACATTCATTTTCATTAAATTCTAAGAAATCTTTGATTTCTTTCTTTATTTCTTCGTGGACTAAGGTATCATTGAGTAGAATATTGTTCAGCCTCTCCCACCCAACTATTCCCCAATCATCCCCCCCCCACCATTTCTCTGTTCTGGATCTACAAGACTGGATCCAATCTTTTCAGGCCCAGGGTCTTCTCCTTTCTTCTTCTTGGGAATCATTTAAATTGGTAGATGGGCCTTGAGCATTTAGGGCTTCTGGGCTCATTAATATCCACTTATCAGTGATTGCATATCATGTGTATTCTTTTGTGATTGGGTTAACTCGCTTAGGATAATATTTTCCAGATCTAACCATTTACCTACAAATTGCATGAATTTATTTTTTAATTGCTGGGTAGTATTCCATTGTATAAATATATCATATATTCTGCATCCATTGCTCCTTTGAGGGATATCTGGACTCCTTCAAATTTCTGGCTTTATAAACAAGGCTGCTATGAACATAGTGGAGCATGTGTCTTTATTGTATGCAGGGGAATCCTCTGGGTATATGCCCAGGAGTGGTATGCCAGGGTCCTCTGGAAGTGACATGCCCAATTCTCTGAGGAACCACCAAACTGATTTCCAGAGCGGTTTTACCATTTTGCAATCCCACCAACAGTGGAAGAGTGTTCCTCTTTCTCCACATCCTCACCAGCCCTTTTTGTCTCTTGAGTTTTTAATCTTAGACATTTTGATTGGTGGGAGGTAGAATCTCAGGGTTGTTTTGATTTCCATTTCCCTGATAACTAATGATGTTGAACATGTCTTAAGGTCTTTCTCAGCCATCCAAATTTCTTCTGGTGAAAATTCCTTGCTTAGCTCTGTACCCCATTTTTGATAGGGTTATTTGGTTCTTTGGGATCTAACTTCTTGAGTTCTTTATATATATTGGATATGAGCCATCTGTCTGGTGTGAGGTTGGTGAAGATCGTTTCCCATTTTGTTGGTTGCCATTTTGTCCTTCTGACAGTGTCCTTTGCCTTACAGAAACGTTGTAATCATATGAGGTCCCATTTGTCAATTCTTGATCTTAGAGCATAAGCTATTGGTGTTCTGCTCAGGAATTTCCCCCCTGTGCCCTGTGTCTTCCCAAGTTTCTTTTCTAAAAATTTCAGTGTGTCTTGTTTTATGTGGAGGTCCTTGATCCACATTGAGTTGATCTTAGTACAAGGAGATAAGAGTGGGTGGATTCGCCTTCTTCTGCACTTTGACCTCCAGTTGAACCAGCACCATTTGTTGAAAAGGCAATATTTTTTCCTCTGGATGGTTGTGGCTCCTTTATCAAAGATCAAGTGACCATAAGTCTGTGGGTTCATTTCTGGGTCTTCAATCCTATTCCATTGATCCACTTGCCTGTTGCTCTACCAATACCATGTGATTTTTAACACAATTGCTCTGTAGTACTGCTTGAGGTCAGGGATATTGATTCCCCCAGAAGTCCTTTTATTGTTGAGAAATGTTTTAGCTATCCTGGGTTTTTTGTTGCTCCAGATGAATTTGAGAATTGCTCTTTCTAGATCTATGAAGAATTGAGTTGGGATTTTGATGGGGATCGCATTGAATCTGTAGATTGCTTTTGGCAAGATGGCCATTTTTACTATATTGATCCTGCCAATCCAGGAGCAAGAAATATTTTTCAATCTTCTGAGGTCTTCTTCGATTTCTTTCTTCAAGGACTTGAAGGTCCTGTCATACAGATCATTCGCCTGTTTGGTTAGAGTCACGCCAAGATACTTTATGTTGTTTGTGGCTATTGTGAAGGGTGTTATTTCCCTAACTTCTTTCTCAGCGTGCTTGTCCTTTGAGTACAAGAAGTCTACTGATTTGCTTAAGTTAATTTTATAACCAGCCACTTTGCTGAAGTTGTTTGTCAGCTGTAGAAGTTCTCTGGTGGAGTTTTTTGGGTCGCTTAAGTAAATAATCATATCATCTGCACATAATGATAGTTTTATTTCTTCCTTTCCAATTTGTATCCCTTTGACTTCCTTATGTTTTCTAATTGCTCTCGCTACGACTTCAAGTACTATATTGAAAATATATGGAGAGAGAGGGCAGCCTTGTCTAGTTCATGATTTTAGTGGGATTGCTTCAAGTTCCTCTCCAATTATTTTGATGTTGGCTACTGGTTTTCTGTAGATTGCTTTTAATATGTTTAGGTATGGGCCTTGAATTCCTGCTCTTTTCAAGACTTTTAGCATGAAAGGATGCTGAATTTTGTCGAATGCTTTTTCAGCATCTAATGAGATGACCATGTGGTTTTTTTTCTTTTAGTTCATTCATGTAGTGGATTACTTGATGAATTTTAGTATATTGAACCATCCCTGCATCCCTGGGATGAAGCCTACTTGACCATTGTGAAAGATCATTTTTATGTGCTCTTTGATTCGGTTGGCAAGAATTTTATTTAGTATTTTTGCCTTGATATTCATAAGGGAAATTGGCCTGTAGTTCTCTTTCTTTGTTGGATCTTTGTGCGGTTTTGGTATCAGCGTAATTGTGGCTTAGAAGAATGAGTTGGGCAGTGTCCGTTCTGTTTCTATTTTGTGGAATAGTTTGAAGAGTATTGGTGATGTCTTCTTTGAATTTCTGGTAGAATTCTGCACTAAAATCATCTGGTCCCGTACTTTTTTTGATTGAGGGTCTTTCTATAACCCCTCCTATTTCTTTAGGGGATATGGGACTATTTAGGTGATCTAATTGATCCTGGTTTAATTTTGGTATTTGGTATCTGTCTAGGAAATTGTCCATTTCCTCCAGATTATCCAGTTGTGTTGAGTATAGACCCTTGTAGTACGATCTGATGATCTTTTGAATTTCCTCAGTTTCTATTGTTATGTCCCCCTTTTCATTTCTAATTTTGTTAATTTGTAGACTGTCTCTGTGTCCTTTGTTTAGTCTGGCTAAGGGTTTATCTATCTTCTTGATTTTCTCAAAGAACCAACTCCTGGTTTTCTTGATACTTTGTATGGGTTTCTTTGTTTTTACTTGATTGATTTCAGCCCTGAGTTTGATGATTTCCTGTCTTCTACTCCTCCTGGGTGAATTAACTCTTTTTCGTCCAGGGCTTTAATGTGTGCCATTAAGCTGCTAGTGTATGCTCTCTCCAGTTTCTTTTTGGCTGAAGTTAGAACTATGAATTTTCTTCTTAGCACTGCTTTCATTGTGTCCCATAGATTTGGGTAGTGTTATGGTTTGTATATGCTTTTCCCAGGGAGTGGCACTATTAGCAGGTGTGGCCTTGTTGGAGTAGGTGTGTCACTGTGGGTGTGGGCTTAAGACCTTCACCCTAGTTGCCTGGAAGTTAGTCTTCCACTAGCCACCTTCAGATGAAGAGAGAGAACTCCAAGCTCCTCCTGCACCATATCTTCCTGGATGCTGCCATGTTTCTGCCTTGATGACAGTGGACTGAACCTCTGAGCCTGTAAGCCAGCCCCAATTAAATGTTGTCTTTTATAAAACTTGTATTGGTCATGGTGTCTGTTCACAGCAGTGAAACCCAAACTATACAGGTAGGTTGTACCTTCATTTTCATTGAATTCTAAAAAGTCTTTGATTTATTTTTTTATTTCTTCCTTGACCAATGTGTCATTGAGTAGAGTATTGTTCAGTTTCCAGGTGTATGTGGGTTTTCTGTTGTTTTTGTTGCTATTGAAGACCACCCTCACTCCATTGTAATCTGATAGGAGGCAAGGGATTACTTCAATCTTCTTGTATTTGTTGACATCTGTCTTGTGACCAATTGTATGATCAATTTTGGAGACGGTACCATGCGTGCTGAGAAAAAGGTATATTCTTTTGCTTTAGGATGAAATGTTCTATATATATCTGTTAAATCCAATTGGTCCAAATTTTCAATTAGTTTTACTGTGTCCCTGTTTAGTTTCTGCTTTCCTGATCGGTCCATTGATAATTGCATCTATGGCCCCTGATTTCTTCCCAAGGTTTTCTATCTCCAATGTTGTCTTCCTCTGCAATTTCTTAGTTGTTTCTACTTCTGATTTAGAAGCTGGGTAGATATGCTCAGATCGTTCGCTTGCTTGATTGTGTTTTCATGTATTTCTTTAAGAGATTAGTGAAAGTTCTGTACGACAGGAACTTCAAGTCCTTGAAGAAAGAAATCAAAGAAGACCTCAGAAGATAGAAAAATATTTCTTGCTCCTGGATTGGCAGGATCAATATAGTAAAAATGGCCATCTTGCCAAAAGCAATCTACAGATTCAATGCAATCCCCATCAAAATCCCAACTCAATTCTTCATAGATCTAGAAAGAGCAATTCTCAAATTCATCTGGAGCAACAAAAAACCCAGGATAGCTAAAACTATTCTCAACAATAAAAGGACTTCTGGGGGAATCAATATCCCTGAACTTAAACAGTACTACTGAGCAATTGTGTTAAAAACTGCATGGTATTTGTACAGCAACAGGCAAGTGGATCAATGGAATAGGATTGAAGACCCAGAAATGAACCCACAGACTTATGGTCACTTGATCTTTGATAACGGAGCCACAACCATCCAGTGGAATAAAGATTGCCTTTTCAACAAATGGTGCTGGTTCAACTGGAGGTCAACATGCAGAAGAATGCGAATTGACCCACTCTTATCTCTTTGCACTAAGATCAACTCCATGTGGATCAAGGACCTCCACATAAAACCAGACACACTGAAACTATTAGAAAAGAAACTTGGGAAGACCCTGGAGGACATAGGCACAGGGGGAAAGTTCCTGAACAGAACACCAATAGCTTACACACTAAGATCAAGAATTGACAAATGGGGCCTCATAAAATTACAAAGTTTCTGTAAGGCAAAGGACACTGTCAGAAGGACAAACTGGCAACGAACAAAGTGGGAAAAGATCTTCACCAACCCCACATCCGACAGAGGGCTAATATCCAATATATACAAATAACTCAAGAAGTTAGACCCCAAAGAACCAAATAACCGTATCAAAAAATGGGGTACAGAGCTAAATAAAGAATTTTCACCAGAAGAAATTCAGATGGCCGAGAAACACCTTAAGACATGTTCAACATCATTAGTCATCAGGGAAATGCAAGTCAAAACAACCCTGAGATTCCACCTCACACCAGTCAGAATGGCTAAGATTAAAAACTCAAGAGACAACAAGTACTGGTGAGGATGTGGAGAACGAGGAACACTCCTCCACTGTTGGTGGGATTGCAAAATGGTAAAACCACTCTGGAAATCAGTGTGGTGGTTCCTCAGAAAATTGGGCATTTCACTTCCAGAGGACCCTGGCATACTACTCCTGGGCATATACCCAGAGGATTCCTCTGCATACAATAAAGACACATGCTCCACTATGTTTATAGCAGCCTTGTTTATAATAGCCAGAAATTGGGAGGAGCCCAAATATCCCTCAAAGGAGGAATGGATACAAAAAATGTGGTATATTTATACAATGGATACTACTCAGCAATTAAAAATAATGAATTCATGCAATTTGTAGGTAAATGGTTAGACCTGGAAAATATCATCCTGAGTGAGTTAACCCAATCACAAAAGAATACACATGAAATGCAATCACTGATAAGTGGATATTAATGAGCCCAGAAGCCCTAAATACTCAAGGTACATTAGCAAGTCAAATGATTCCCAAGAAGAAAGGAGAGGACCCTGGGCCTGTAAAGATTGGATCCAGTTTTGTAGAGAAACTGTGGGGGGAGGGGGAATGATTGGGGAATACTAGGGGGGAGAGGAATTATGGGACATAGGGTGGGGGGGAACTCGGAAAGGGGAAAGCCTTTGGACGGTAAACATAGAATATAGAAAATAAAAATTAAAAAAACAACAGAGAGAGATTTTTGTGTTTCCTCTTTCATAGCTTCTAATTGTTGACCCACGTTCTCTGTATTTCTTTAAGTGATTTTTGTGTTTCCTCCTTATTGGCTTCTGTTTTTTGATCGTTATTTTCCTCAATTTCTTTAAGTGATTTTTGTGTTTGCCTTGTAAAGGCTTATAACTTTTAATCCAATTTCTCCTGTATTTCTTTAAGAGATTTATCTATGTATTCTGCTACTAGCATCCTGACCAGTGATTTTAGATCTAAGTCTTGTTTTTCTGGTGTGTTGGAGTATCCAGGACTTCCTGTTGTTGGCCAACTGGGTTCAGATGCTGTCATGCTGCCTTGATTTCTGTTAGTAATGTTCCTTTGTTTTCCTTTTGCCATCTGGTTATCTCTGGCGTTAGTTGGCCTTGTTGTCACTGGCTGGTGTTTGAACCTCATGCGAGGTTGGGCTCACCTGTTGTTTCTCTACTGGTGACTATGCTGCAAGATAGAGACTGCCTCTGTGAGGGCTGAGGGAACCTCAGGGAAGGCGGTTCCCAACTGAGTTGGTGCAAGGCCGAAGGGTGTGGAGATGTCTCTCCAGCTGCCGCCTTTGCCCTGGTTAGTGGGGTGAGCCTGGAGGATCCTCCTGAGTGATGATAGCCCCTGATTGAATCTGTCTACCTGGGCCTCTCTAGTGGTGTCCTGGTGGCAATATGGAGACCTACCATGACCCGTGCGGTAAGGGACCACGGGCAGGCTGCTCTCAGCTGCCTTGGTGCAAGGCTGGAGGGCGTCGAGAAGTCCTGCAGAGCCTCGGCCCTGGGCCTAGCTGGTGGTGAGAGCTGTAGTCCATTTTTAATAGGGTTATTTGATTCTCTGAAGTCTAACTTCATAGAATATTAGCCCTCTTATCAAATACAGGATTGGGGAAGATCTTTTCCCAATCTGTTGATTTTTGTCCTAGTGACAGTATCCTTTACCTGATAGAAGCTTTGCAATTTTATGCGGTCCCATTTTTTGATTCTTGATTTTTGAGAGCATAGGACATTGTTGTCCTTTTCAGGAAATTTTCATCCGTGCCCATGTGTTCAAGGTTCTTCCCCACTTTTTTTGCTATATATTTTAGCATATCTAGTTTTATGTGGAGGTCCTTGATCCACTTGGATTGAGTTCTGTAAAAGACAATAAGTATGGATTGATTTACATTCTTCTATATGCTATCTGCCAGTTGAACCAGCACCGTTTGTTGAAAATGCTTTTTTCTACTGGAAGGTTTTAGCTTCATTGTAAAATACCAGGTGGCCACAGGTGTGTGGGTTCAATTCTATTCCAATGATCTCCTTGCCTCTCTCTGTTGCAATACCATACAGCTTTTATCACAATTGCTCTGTAATATGCCTTAATATCAGGGATGGTGATTTCATCAGAAGTTCTTTCATTGTTGAGAATAGTTTTCACTATTGTGGGTTTTATGTTATTCCAAGTGAATTTGAAAATTGCTCTTTCTAACTCTATGAAGAATTGAGTTAGACTTGTGATGGAAATTGTATTGAATCTCTTAATTGCTTTCAGCGAGATGGTCATTTTTACTCTATTAATCTGCCAATCCATGAGTGTGGCAGATCTTTCCATCTTTGGAGATCTTTTTTGGCTTCTATCTTCAGCAACTTGAAATTCTTGTCCTACAGATCTTTCACTTGCTTGGTTAGAGTCACGCCAAGGTAATATTATTTGTGACTATTATGAAGGGTATATTTCCCTAATTTCTTTCTCAGCTTGTTTATCATTCATATAAATGAAAGCTACTTATTTATTTCAGTTAATTCTATATCCACTCACTTTGCTGAAGTTGTTTATCAGCTTTAGGAGTAATGTGGAATTTATGAGGTCACTTATGTATACTATCATATCATCTTCAAATCATGATACCTTTACTTTTTCTTTGCCAATTTGTATCCCCTTGATATCTTTTTGTTGTCTTGTCTTATTGTTCTAGCTTGGACTTCAAGTACTATATTGTATAGATATGGGGAGAGTGAACATTCTTGTTTTGTCCTGATTTTAGTGGGTTTGCTTCAAGTATGTCTTCATTTAATTTGATATTGGCTGTTGGCTTGACATAAATTGCTTTGATTATGTACAGGTGTGAGCCTTGAATTCCTGATCTTGCCAATAAGTTTAACATGAAGGGCTGTTGTAATTTGTCAAATGCTTTTTCTGCATCTAAGGAAATGATCATTTGATATGTTTTTTAGTTAACTTATATAGTGGATTTTGTTATTGGATTTATATATATTAAACCAACCTTGCATCCCTAGAATGAAGCCTACTTGATCATGGTGAATGATGGTTTTGATGTGTTCTTAGATTTGGTTTGCAAGAATTTTATTTAGTATTTTTGCACCAATACTCATAAGCAAGATTAGCCTGGAGTTATCTTTTTTTTTATTGAGTCCTTGTGTGATTGAGGTATCAGAGTAATTATGACTTTATAGAACAAGTTAGGTAGTGTTCTTTCTGCTCCTCTTTTATGGAATAGTTTTAGGAAAATTAGTATCAGGTCTTTTTTGATGGCCTGGTAGAATTCTGCACAAAATTCATCTGGCCCTGAGCGCTTTTTTTTTTTAACTTGGGAGGATTTTAATGACTTCTATTTCCATGTGCAATATAATATGGGCCTATTTAGATAGTTTACCTTCTCTTGATTTAACTTTGGTATCTGTATAGAAAACCATACATTTCATCCAGATTTTCCAATTTTATTGAGTATAAGCTTTTACTGTAGTAGCCAAAGTTTTTTTTTTTTTTAAATCTTTGGATATTAAATTACTTTAATCAGTTTCTTTTCTTATCTCCCTTTTCATTTCTGATTTTGTTAATTTGGATACTGCCTCTGGGCCCTTTAGTTAGTTTGGCTAAGAGTTTATCTGTCTTGTTGAATCTCTCAAAGAACCAACTTTTGTCTTGGTTGATTATTTGCATTTTCTCTTTGTTTCTATTTGTTTGATTCTGGCCCTGCTTTGACTATTTCCTGCTGTCTACTCCTCTTGGATGAGCTTGTTTCTTTTTGTTCTAGAGCTCACAGGTGTGCTGTTAAGTTGTTAGTGTTAAGGTCTCTCCAGTTTTTTTTTACCATGGCACATAATGCTATGAATTTTACTCTTAGCACTGCTTACATTGTGTCCCAGACATTTGGGTATGATCTGTCAGAATATTCATTAAATTCCAAGAACTCCTTAACTTCTTTCTTTATTTCTCCCGGACCAAGTTATCATTGACTAGAGCATTGGTTGTTCAGTTTCTAAATGGATGTGGGCTTTATGGTGTTTTTTGTTTGCTTGTTTGGGTTGTTTTTGTTTTTGTTTTGTTTTGTTTAGCCCCTGCTGCTATTGAAGACCAGCCTTAATCCTTAGTGGTCCTATAGGATGACTGGGATTATTTCAGTCTTTTTATATCTGTTGAATGTTGTTCTGTGACCAATTATAAGGTAGATTATGGAGAACATACCATTAGTTGCTGTGAAGAAGGTGTATTCTTTTGTTTTAGGGTGAAATGTCCTGTAGATATCTGTTAATTCCATTTGGTTCATAATCTATCTTAGTTTCATTATGTTTCTGTTTAGTTTCTCTTTCAAGGACCTGTCCATTCGTAAGAGTGGGGTGTTGAAATCTCCCACTTTTATTGTGTGTGATTCAATATGTGTTTTGGCCTTTAGTAAAGTTTTTTTTTTTATGAATGTGGGTGTTAATGCATTTAGGGCATAGATGTTCAGAATTGAGACTTTCTCTTGGTGGATTTTCCTTTTGATGAGTATGAAGTATCCTTCCTCATCATGCTTGATACTTTTGTTTGAAAGTCTTTTTTAATGGATATTAGGATGACAACTCCAGCTTGTTTCCTATAACCATTTGCTTGGAAGATTTTCTCCATCCTTTTACTCTGAGATAGTGTCTGTCTTTGTTATTGAAGTATGTTTATTGTATGCAACAGTATGCTGGATCTTGTTTTCATGTCTAGTCTGTTATCTTATGTCTTTTTAGATGTGAGTTGAGTCCATTAATATTGAGAGGTATTAGAGACAGATGACTGTTGTTTCCTGATATGTTTGGTTTTATAGTTGGCTTGGTGTGAGTGTGGTTCTCTCCTTTTGTTTTTGTTGTGATATGCTTAATATCCTTTCTTTTCTTTCTTTCTTTTACTTTTTATTTAGTTATTTTTTGATGTATGAACCTTCATTGTTTTTGAGTTTTCCTTCTAAGACTCTTTGTATGCATGGATTCTTAGATAAATATTGTTTGAATTTGATTTGTCCTGAAATATTTTTTCTCCATCTACATTGATTGAGAGTTTTGCTGGGTATAGTATCTCAGGCTGGCATTTGTGTTCTCTTAGAGTCTGCATAACCTCAGTCCAGGCTTGTCTGCCTTTCAAAGTCTATGTTGAGAAGTCTGGTGTAATTCTGATAGGTCTGCCTTTGTGTGTTACTTGGCCCTTTTCCCTTATATCTTTTAATATTCTTTCTCTGTTCTGTGGGATTAGTGTTTTAATTATTATGTGCCAAGAGGATTTTCTTTTCTGGTACCATTTATTTGGTGTTCTATAGGCTTCTTGTACCTTTGTGGTCATCTCTTTCTTTAGGTTGGGGAAGTTTTCTTTTATGATTTTTTGAAGAAATTTTCAGGTCCTTTGAGCTGGGAATCTTCATTCTCCTCTATTTCAATTATTCTTAGTTTTGGTCTTTTCATTGTCCTTAGATTGAACTTCCTGGATGCTTTGGGTTAGGAGTTTGTTATGTTTTGAGTTTCCTTTGACAGTTGTGTCAATCTCTTTTACAGTATCTTGTACACCTGATATTCTTCTATCTCTTGTATTCTATTTTTGAAATTTCCATCTATAATTCCTGATCTCCTTTCTAGGTTTTCTGTTTCCAATTTTGCCTCCATTTGTGTTTTTTTAATTGTTTCCACTTCCACTTTTACATCTTGAGTGGTTTATTCAATTCCTTCACTTTTTTTATTGTGTTTTCCAATATTTTATTAAAGGATTTATTTCTTTCCTCCTTAAGTGCTTCTTCCTGTTAACCTATGTTTTCCTGTATTTCTTTCAGTGAGTTATTTATATCCTTTTAACAGTCTCTATTATCTTCATGAGATAGGCCTTTTAGGTCACCTTCCTAATTTTCAGGTATGTTGGTGTATTCCAGGCTCACTCTGTTGGGAAAACTGGGTTCTAAAGATGCCCACATATATTGGCTTCTGTTGCCTCTGGTCTTGCCCTTGCCTCTTGCCATCTGCTTATCTCTGGTGTTTGCTGGTCTGGGCGATTCTGTTGGGTGTCTGCCTCTTTTGTCTCTGAGTTGCTTCAAGTCTCCTAGTAGGCCTGCTGCCCTGGCTGTAGCAGACTATCTGTGGTGCCTTCCAACTAGGGCCTCTTCATAGGGCCAGAGAAGATGCTGATCTGTTCCCCTATCTCCTTGGAAGCATTCAAACTGTTGGGTCTTCAAAGGAGCAATCATGTTAATGTCCTGTATGAAGATATTCTCCAGAGGCCCTACTGGACTGTGCTTTCTGTTTGCCTATGTGCAGCAGAAGTCCTGGGAGACTTTTCGTCTTTTGGGTCAGTTGCTCTGCATGCCACAGAGCCCCCAAGATATCTTCAGATTGTGGTGTCTATTGTCCAGTTACCCTGTGTACAGAGGAGCTTCTGGGATGCTGTCAAGCTGTGGTGACTTCAGACAAGCTGGTATTCAGTTGCTCAGTTGCGCAGTGCTTCACAGATTTCCTGGGATCCCTCAGGCTGTGGTGTTAGTTGCCTGACTGCTATGAATACAGAGAATCTTCTGGGATGGTTCAGGATATGCTATCAAGAATCCCGAGTAAAGTGGATCCTCTAGGATGGCTCAAGATATAGTGTCTTCACAGAAGCAGACCAGCTAACAGTCTGCCCCAGCAGAATGGACCAGGTGGAAAGAGAGTTGTCCTGGGGGAGTGGGTTGGTAGGTGATGGATCCCAAATCCACTGGGCTCCCAGCCTGCAGCTTTGGGACTGTTTGAGTGGGGGATTCTTACCAACTGTGCTGAGTGCTGTGGATCCTCTAGGATGGGTCAGGATATGGTGTCTTCATGGGAGCAGACCAGCAAGGAGTCAGCTGCTCTGAGTGTAGTGGATCTTCTAGGACTGTTTGAGGGGGGAATTCTTACCAACTGTTCTGAGTGCTATAGATCCTCTAGGATGTGTCAGTATATGGTGTCTTCACAGGACCAGAGCAGCTAGGAGTCTTTTGCAGTATTAAGGACCGGGCAGAATGGGGTATAATTTACTTGTAATGTCACATACATATCACTATCATTCACACAGTAGGTCCAAGTTCCAATTTAAGGAATGGAAATTAATGCATTTATGCAAATCGAAAAAAAGAAGATCCCACTATACCAAATTCTCCTTGGTTTTTCTTTATGGTAATTTCCCAGAATATATTATCATATTTGTTACCTTATTTTTTTCTCCTTCAAACCATAAAACACAGTGACAGTTTTCAGTGAATGACAGAAGTAAGTTTCTCTATTCAAAACAACATAAATTAACTTTGTTACTATAGGTATTCTTATATTTTTTTCTCAAGGTGTCCTGCTTTCAGTCACAGAGAGTGCTCCATCTAAAGATATACTAAATATATTCAGTCTAAATAAATACACAGTCAGTCAAAGCCATGCCAGAATGGATTGCAATTCTCATTGAATTTTTTAGATTGTTATTGTGATTTTTGATATTTTTATTTCACAATATCAAAAATAATATCAGTGTTATCAAGGAGATTTGAAGAATATTTGCAAAGCACAAGAAATGCTGGTTTTGAAATATCTGCATATACTGTTTGCATATTGGAAAAAACATGCAAAGTAAGAAAAGCAATGAAATTCCACCAGATTAAATAACAAGTTGATTAGAAAGTCATATTTTTTCTAAAAATTAAAAGCAGCTTTTTCTAGAGAAATTATGAATTTCTACATGTTATTTGTGTAAGGGTAATGAAGAAGCATAATGAAATTGATAAATTCAAGAAGATCCAGGTAAAAGTTTTAATTTCCATATAACCATTTTTAATTTTAGGCTATGCCTAATTTTTTTTCAATTTCATTCTATCCTCAATACAAGTTTGTCAAAATGCTTTGAATTCAATGATTCCATCTTCCTAAGATTTGATAGCTACAAAATTCTATGGTATTTTTGTTATTAATAAATTAACTGATAAAATATATTTGCAAACAAAAGATACACAATTGAAAATTTCTGCACTGTATTAAAATTCATGATCCCCCTGCCCAGTAAGACAGAAACACTGGATTCAAAAACAGTTCACCTTATCATGCACACTCTAATTTTTAATGGAATATTTTCTGTACTTCTTCTATATACACTTGATTATGTTCATGGTATATATTACTGATATACAATCTAATGACACACTCTGTAGTGAGAGACATCAAAATAATGGATGACCAACTAATAGAAAACAAAATTAAATAAAAGTTTCAATTCCTTTATTTAGGCTAGAATATCATAGATAAGAGAATCAGGAAAAATTAGTAAAACACACTTTATGATCCACATTCAGTTTCTCTACTGCTTGTGTCCAGATTCTTCAAGTTCTGTCAATTATCTATACTATTTAATGAGATCTCAAGACAGGCTTCCAAGACTAGCAATTGAACCCAGGCCCTGGCGGGCAGACCACCAAAGCCTAAATATCATGGTACATTGACTAAGTCCCCTTTAAAAATACCGCCTCCATTGAATGTGTGTGTGTGTGTGTGTGTGTGTGTGTGTGTATTATATGTGTGGGAATCTATAAATATAAATGTAAACCTATGAATACTATAACTAATATAACTATAATTATAAATATAAACTATTGTATTATAATATACATTTAAAAATTATGTGCATAGGTATGATTTAACAATACCACCTAAATACTTAGATATTTAAATATTTTTATACGTTCAAGGTTACTTTCAAGGTTAATATTTTATCAAAAGGCACACCCATCTCTTTCCTTCTGTTTCTGTCATTTTATTTTCAGATATTTGTTCACTTGTTTTACCCTGCATTGGTCATGTCAACTTAGGTTCAGAGGCTCTACTGACAAATAACACCCTCTTTTTTCTGTCTTCTTGAAAGTGGAGTCTTTCTTTTGCCTGTTTTTTCTAGAAAGTCTTACTTTTTATTTTGCATTGGAGTTTATATATTTATTTCATTGTTGAATATTTCCTAAATTTCTTAAGCAAATAATTGGTTATGTATACTTGGTTTCATAGTAATTGTGCACTTGAGGACAAGGACCTGTAATACTTTTATAGTCATATATTTTCCTAGTCAATAAACTCCACCACATTCTTTTATTTAGAGGACTATTTAAGGTCTATAACATCTCCCTCACAATAAAGTAAATAAATTAACATTGCTAAAACCAATAGCATTAGTATTTGTATCTGCACAGTTTAATATCTTTGAATTAAGAAAATGTAGTACTCCTTATATTATTTTATAACACATGCAACTGTTAATATTCAGTTAACATATTGCTAATATACAGTTTTGTAGATATGCTCAAAGAAAGAAAGAAATGAAAACCAAAATTCGATAAAGCACATGATGAGAAAGAGGTGAGCATGGAGTTGGACTGAAAAATCTAACCAGGTTAAATATATAGATATTTAAAATGTAAGAATATATAGAAGTGCATTCTGGGAATACCAGTACTTGCTGTCACACTCCTCATTCACTTTTGCACCAACAAGTATTTTGTGTTACCCCAGGAATATTCTGTCTCTGCTAAGAAAACAAGGAATAATTTTTCTGCTAAAGTAATGTGCAGTAATTGCCCCAAAATTACCAGGGGCAGGATGATGTCCGGAACATGAGTTTTCTTTAATCCATTATCTCTTTTCTTTCCATTTTCCACCTGCTCTACATATCAGGCTCTTGCCCTGTCTTCACATGGACAACATTCCACAGAGTTAAGACAGAGTTCCATAAGCCACCTTCCTCCACCCATTCCCCAATCACCCACCTCCCATTTCTCTGTCCTGGTACTCCCCTATAATGCTGGACATTGTACAATGGGGAGGAGGGAACCAGGAAAGGGGAAAGTATTTGGAATTTAATCAAAGAATATAGAAATTAAAAAATAAAATCATTTTAAAGTACAAAAAAAAAAGACAGAGTTCAATCTCTTAAGTTAGGAGATCTGGATGAAATTCTCCAGTTTTTCCACAGATATTTGTTCTAGTGACACAAAGGCCCACTTTGGTTAGGTTGAAAGGGAAAAAAATATACCAGAGATCACCAGGATCTTAAGATTATTTGTGTATTGGAATTTAAGACATTAAGGCAAACTATTCTTTTTTATTGTCAATATCATGAACTAAAGGATGATTTAAGGATTATGAAGTTTAGTAATTTATTTACTTACTTTTATGAACTGGCATACAAATATATAATAATTTTCCTTAATTCTTTGAGAAGTTCAAGAGGTATATTTATTTTATTTTATTGAAAATAAATTCTTCTCTCATACCATGCATTCTGACTACAGTTTCCCGTCTCTTTATTTCTCTAAGTTTCACATCGTCTCTCTAGCAGATTTTCTTCCCACTTGTTTCAGAAAAGATCAGGCTTTCAAATAATAAGAACCAATCATGACAAAACAACATACAATAGAACAAGGCAAAATTCCTCTCATGTTGAGGCTAGCTCAGGCAACACAATAGTAAGAAGAGATGCTCAGGAGCAGGCAAAAAGTTAGAGACACACCATCTCCAATGTTAGGTCTTACATAGAAACAAGCTCATCGTTATAGTACATAGTACATATGCAGAGAACGTATTCAAGACCTTTGTAGATTCCATGCTTGCCACTTCAGTCTCTCTGAGCCCACATGTGCCACATTCTCTTGAAATCCTCCATCCTCTCTGAAACTTATAATTCTTCCTTCTCTTCCATGGGATTCCTCAATTGCTGAGGGAAACCTCTAATTTCGATGCTCTGTCTGATAATTCCTGGCTGTGATTTCTTTACCTGATCCCATCTTCTGCTGGAGAAAAACCCTTTTTGATGACTCCACAAGGTGCCAAATTATGAGTATGGCAGAATATGTTCAGGAATAATTTCATTTAAATATACATTTCTAGTTATGTTTGGTTGTACCGTAGGTCTCTGAGCTATCTCTGGTTCCTGGACATGCAGGCAGTGTAGGGCATGCTCTCCCTCTTACATGTTAAACACACCCACTTTTCCTTCCCATAACTACTCCCATATCCATGCCAGCTCACTCAACTTTATGGCAGTCACATTTCTTTGTTGTTATTGCTTGTATAAAACTTACTACTCACAAATTTTGTAAATTTACTATTACATGTGTGAAAAAAAACAACAAAAAAATGAGTAACAAAACCCTAAGTCAATCTCTCCTTGTGTCTCTGTCTCTGTGTGTCTCTGTCTCTCTGTGTTCCATGGTCTCAGTATTTATCTCTGTCTGTCTCTGTCTCTGTCTCTACCTCTATCTGTCTGTATCTGTCGCTGTCTGTCTGTCTGTCTGTTTCTCTGTCCCTATTTGTATGTGTGAGCGCACGCACATGGCAACACCTACTAATATTAATAGTTTCTTATAAACTAGTGAGAATTCATTCCCACTATCCCTCTCCATGCTGAGTTTTTGTCTTAGGTTTGTGCAAATCTTGTGGATATTATCAAACTGCTGTAAGTTCATATGTGCATCTTCTCTGTGCAGTCTGGAAACAATGATTCTTGGAGTCATCCACAGCCTATGACTCTAAGAATCTCTCTAATCTACCTCTTACAGAACTGTTCTGAGTCCTGGAAGGAGAGGCTATAATTTATTGACAATATTCTCATAAATGTCTGACAGCAAGGCTTTCTTTTAGTGCTTCTAAGCATTTAAGAGTGGTTTCTATTGCACCACATTCTTTCTTTATAAGTACTAATTTAACTCAGATTAAGTAAATCAGGCAATTGAGCTAAGCAGACATGTGCCTGTTGATTTCATGATGTTTTTCTCAATTGCACTCTGTTGTAATTAATTCTTCAGAACTAAAAACATCTCTTCATTTAAATCACTTCAAACACATAGTTACTCTGTTCAAATTTCTTTTAAAGACATGAAAGCAGTATTAAATGAAAGCCACACAAAAATGATGCAATGCCTTTGTTGTTACAAAGTTAACAGTATCAGGTAACAATATGATCTGTTAATGATATGACTAGGCATATATTTCTTTAGACAATATCCAATAAAATTATGATGTTTTGGTTTTGATAGAAGTTTTCTGTGTGTTCTACTATGGTATGACAGAAGACTAGAACTACTGCACCAAACACATCATACTGTTTGTTTGTTTTTATAAGGGAAGCAGAGATGTGGAATTAACAACTAGCTCTTTAAGATGCACAGACTTCCAAATTTTAGTTCCTTTGTGCTAATTACATTTCCCACAAATTACTGTAGAAGATGATTCTTCTGATAGGTGATTGCAATCAGGATGATAATATGTAATTTTGATTAATCAAGAAAGTTTGATTAATTTTCATGTTGATCCTAGCATAATCTCATGCTAGAATGAGTCCTTATTTACTGTCACTATATGAGTAACAGTTTAAAGTGAGTTGAGCATTTCTTAAGATCACCACCAAACTATATTAAACTACAAATATCTACTATTTCTAATCACTTATATTCATTAATGTATGTCATTTTCAAGTTCTTTCAAAATTCCACATAGTAAAGCTCATCATTAATTATGAAAGCAAAGATCTTTGCTAGAGCCTATTGAAGACTGTTTCTGTTTCCTTCCTTACATTCAGGCCACTCTTGAATCCTCAAAGTACTTTCCACTATCTATTAATTATTTTCAATTATTGTTATATTTAACTAATACACTACAGTTTTGTCTAAATATATAGTGTTATTTACATCTTGCTGGAACTAAGGTGACATCTTTGTCCACTGAGTTTTAAAAGTGAATAGAGGTAAACTTAAGCATTAGTAACTGAAAAGTTAGATTAGTTTGTGGTTGATAAACCACTTTGTTACATGGAAATTTTCTTAACTTCAGTGTAGAAATTAGGTGATTTGAATTATTACTTTAGCTTTCCTTATATTATTTTTTTTCTTGCAATTTTTTATTTTCTATATTCTTTGTTTACATTCCAAAGGCTTTCCCCTTTCCCAGTTACCCCCCACCATATGTCCCATAATTCCTCTCCCCCCATACTATTCCCCACTCTTCCCCCCCCCACGATTTCTCTGTTCTGGGTCTACAATACTGGATCCAATCTTTACAGGCCCAGGGTCCTCTCCTTTTTTTCTTCTTGAGAGTCATTTGACTTGCTAATTGTGCCTTGAGTATTTAGGGCTTCTGGGCTCATTAATATCCACTTACCAGTGATTGCATTTCGTGTGTATTCTTTTGTGATGGGGTTAGCTCACTTAGGATGATAGTTTCCAGATCTAATCATTTACCTACAAATTGCATGAATTCATTATTTTTAATTGCTGAGTAGTACTCCGTTGTATAAATATACCACATTTTCTGAATCCATTCCTCCTTTGAGGGATATCTGGGCTCCTCCCAATTTCTGGCTATTATAAACAAGGCTGCTATAAACATAGTGGAGCATGTGTCTTTGTTGTATTCAGAGGAATCCTCTGGGTATATGCCCAGGAGTGGTATGCCAGGGTCCTCTGGGAGTGGCATGCCCAATTTTCTGAGGAACCGCCACACTGATTTCCAGAGCGGTTTTACCATTTTGCAATCCCACCAACAGTGGAGGAGTGTTCCTCTTTCTCCACATCCTCGCCAGCACTTGTTGTCTCTTGAGTTTTTAATCTTAGCCATTCTGACTGGTGTGAGGTGGAATCTCAGGGTTGTTTTGATTTGCATTTCCCTGATGACTAATGATGTTGAACATCTTTTAAGGTGTTTCTCGGCCATCCGAATTTCGTCTGGTGAAAATTCTTTGTTTAGCTCTGTACCCCATTTTTTGATAGGGTTATTTGGTTCTTTGGGGTCTAACTTCTTGAGTTCTTTGTATATATTGGATATTAGCCCTCTGTCGGATATGGGGTTGGTGAAGATCATTTCCCACGTTGTTGGTTGCCGTTTTGTCCTTCTGAGAGTGTCTTTTGCCTTACAGAAACTTTGTAATTTTATGAGGTCCCACTTGTCAATTCTTGATCTTAGTGTGTAAGCTATTGTTGTTCTGTTCAGGAACTTTACCCCTGTGCCCATGTCCTCCAGGGTCTTCCCAAGTTTCTTTTCTAATAGTTTCAGTGTGTCTGGTTTTATGTGAAGGTCCTTGAGCCACTTGGAGTTGATCTTAGTACAAGGAGATAAGAGTGGGTCAATTCGCATTCTTCTGCATGTTGACCTCCAGTTGAACCAGCACCATTTGTTGAAAAGGCTATCTTTTTTCCACTGGATCGTTGTGGCTCCTTTATCAAAGATCAAGTGACCATAAGTCTGTGGGTTCATTTCTGGGTCTTCAATCCTATTCCATTGATAAACCTGCCTGTTGCTGTACCAATACCATGCAGTTTTTAACACAATTGCTTTGTAGTACTGCTTGAGGTCAGGGATATTGATTCCCCCAGAAGTCCTTTTATTGTTGAGAATAGTTTTAGCTATCCTGGGTTTTTTGTTGCTCCAGATGAATTTGAGAATTGCTCTTACTAGATCTATGAAGAATTGAGTTGGGATTTTGATGGGGATTGCATTGAATCTGTAGATTGCTTTTGGCAAGATGGCCATTTTTACTATATTGATCCTGCCAATCCAGGAGCAAGAAATATTTTTCCATCTTCTGAGGTCTTCTTCGATTTCTTTCTTCAGGGACTTGAAGTTCCTGTCATACAGATCTTTCACTTGTTTGGTTAGAGTTATGCCAAGGTACTTTATGTTGTTTGTGGCTATTGTGAAGGGTGTTATTTCCCTAACTTCTTACTCAGCCTGCTTGTCCTTTGAGTACAAGAAGGCTACTGATTTGCTTGAGTTAATTTTATAACCTGCCACTTTGCTGAAGTTGTTTATCAGCTGTAGAAGTTCTCTGGTGGAGTTTTTTGGATCGCTTAAGTAGACTATTATATCATCTGCAAATAATGATACTTTGACTTCTTCCTTTCCAATTTGTATCCCTTTGACTTCCTTATGTTGTCTAATTGCTCTCACTAGGACTTCAAGTACTATATTGAAAAGATATGGAGAGAGAGGACAGCCTTGTCTAGTCCCTGATTTTAGTGGGATTGCTTCAAGTTTCTCTCCATTTATTTTGATGTTGGCTACTGGTTTGCTGTAGATTGCTTTTACTATGTTTATGTATGGGCCTTGAATTCCTGCTCTTTCCAAGACCTTAAGCATGAAAGGATGCTGAATTTTGTCGAATGCTTTTTCAGCATCTAATGAGATGACCATGTGGTTTTTTTTTTCTTTTAGTTTGTTTATGTAGTGGATTACATTGATGGATATTGAACCA
The DNA here is from genome assembly GCA_964023405.1 of Apodemus agrarius. Taxonomy (NCBI): domain Eukaryota; kingdom Metazoa; phylum Chordata; class Mammalia; order Rodentia; family Muridae; genus Apodemus; species Apodemus agrarius. The sequence goes on from OZ030008.1 coordinate 83,337,281, forward strand.
TCCCTGCATCCCTGGAATGAAGCCTACTTGATCATGGTGAATGATCGTTTTGATATGCTCTTGGATTCGGTTGGCAAGAATTTTATTTAGTATTTTTGCATCAATATTCATAAGAGAAATTGGCTTGTAGTTCTCTTTCTTTGTTGGATCTTTTTGTGGTTTAGGTATCAGTGTAATTGTGGTTTCGAAGAACGAGTTGGGCAGTGTCCCTTCTGTCTCTATTTTGTGGAATAGTTTGAAGAGTATTGGTGTTAAGTCTTCTTTGAAGGTCTGGTAGAATTCTACACTAAAACCATCTGGTCCCATACTTTTTTTGGTTGGGAGGCTTTCTATAACCCCTTCTATTTCTTTAAGTGTTATGGGACTGTTTAGCTGATCTACTTGATGCTGATTTAATTGTGGTATTTGGTATCTGTCTAGGAAATTGTCCATTTCCTCCAGATTCTCCAGTTGTTTTGAGTATAGGCCTTTGTAGTAGGATCTGATGATCTTTTGAATTTCCTCTGTTTCTGTTGTTATATCCCCCTTTTCATTTTTAATTTTGTTAATTTGGATACTATCTCTGTGCCCTTTGGTTAGTCTAGCTAAGTGTTTATCTATCTTGTTGATTTTCTCAAAGAACCAGCTCTTGGTTTTGTTGATTCTTTGTATGGTTCTCTTTGTTTCTGCTTGATTGATTTCAGCCCTTAGTTTGATGATTTCCTCTCTTCTACTCCTCCTGGGTGAGTTAGCTTCTTTTTGTTCCAGGGCCTTCAGGTGTGCTGTTAAGTTGCTAGTGTATGCTCTCTCCAGTTTGTTTTTGGAGGCACTCAGGGCTATGAGTTTTCCTCTTAGCACCGCTTTCATTGTGTCCCAGAGATTTGGGTAGGTCGTACCTGCATTTTCATTGAAGTCTAAAAAATCTTTGACTTCTTTCTTTATTTCTTCCTTGACCAGGGTGTCATTGAGTAGAGTATTGTTCAGTTTCCATGTGTATGTGGGCTTTCTATTGTTCTTCTTGCTATTGAAGACCACTTTTACTCCATAGTGATCCGATAGGAGACACGGGATTAGTTCGGTCTTCTTGTATTTGTTGAGGTCTGTCTTGTGACCAATTATATGATCAATTTTTGAGAAGGTACCGTGCAGTGCTGAGAAAAAGGTATACTCTTTTGCTTTAGGATGGAATGTTATATATATATAAATAAATAAATATATATATATATATATATATATATATATATATATATATATGTTAAATCCAATTGGTCCAAAGCTTCAATTAGTTTCACTGTATCCCTGTTTAATTTCTGCTTTCCTGATCGGCCCATTGAGGAGAGTGGAGTGTTGAAGTCACCTACAATCATTGTGTTAGGTGCGATGTGTGTTTTAAGCTTTAGTAAAGTTTCTTTTATGAATGAGGGTGCCCTTACATTTGGCGCATAGATGTTCAGTATTGAGAATTCTTCTCGGTGGATTTTCCCTTTGACAAATAGGAAGTAACCTTCTGTGTCTCTTTTGATGACTTTAGGTTGAAAGTCAATTTTATCTGATATTAGAATTGCTACTCCGGCTTGTTTCCTGGGACCATTTGCTTGTAAAACTGTCTTCCAGCCTTTTACTCTAAGGTGGTGTTTGTCTTTGACACTGAGATGTGTTTCCTGTATGCAGCAAAATGTAGGGTCCTGTTTCCGTATCCAGTCTGTTAGTCTGTGTCTTTTGATTGGGGAATTGAGTCCATTGATATTAAGAGATATTAAGGAATAGTAATTATTACTTTCTGACATTTTGGGCATTATTATTATTATTTGTATTTGAGTGGTTCTCTTCTTTTGGGTTGGATGAGATGGGGTTTCTATCTTGTTTCTTCTGGGGTGTTGTTTCCCCCCTTGTGTTGGTATTTTTCCCCTATTATCCTTTGTAGGGCTGGGTTTGTAGATAAGTATCTTGCAAATTTGGTTTTTTTGTGGAATATCTTGGTTTCCCCATCTATGGCAATTGAGAGTTTTGCTGGGTATAGTAGTCTTGGCTGAAGTTTGTGTTCTCTTAGGGTCTGCATGAGGTCTGCCCAAGATCTTCTAGCTTTCATGGTCTCAGGTGAGAAGTCTGGTGTAATTCTGATAGGTCTTCCTTTATATGTTACTTGTCCTTTTTCTCTTACTTCCTTTAATATTCTTTCTTTGTTTAGTACATTTGGGGTTTTGATTATTATGTGACGGGAAGTATTTCTGTTCTGGTCCAGTCTATTTGGGGTTCTATAGGCTTCTTGTATATTCATGGGCATCTCTCTCTTTAGGTTGGGGAAGTTTTCTTCCATAATTTTGTAGAAGATATTTGCTGGCCTTTTAAGTTGTAGATCTTCATTCTCATTTATCCCTATAATCCTTAGGTTTGGTCTTCTCATTGTGTCCTGGATTTCCTGAATGTTTTGGGTTACCAGCTTTTTGCATTTTGCATTTTCTTTAATAGTTGAATCCATGGTTCCTATGGTATCTTCAGCATCTGAGATTCTGTCTTCTATCTCTTGTATTCTATTGTTGATATTTGCATCTATGACTCCTGATTTCTTCCCAAGGTTTTCTATCTCCAACATTGTCTCCCTTTGCGATTGCTTAGTTGTTTCTACTTCTGTTTTTAGATTTTGTATGGTTTTCCTCAGATCTTTCAGTTGCTTGTTTGTGTTTTCCTGTAATTCTTTAAGGGATTTTTGTGTTTCCTCTTTTATGACTTCTACTCGTTGACCCATGTTCTCTTGTATTTCTTTAAGTGATTTTTGTTTCTCCCCCTTATTGGGATTCATTTTTTGCTCTATATTCTCTTGGATTTCTTTAAGTGATTTTTGTGTCTGCCTTGTATGGGCTTCTAGTTTTTGATCTATTTTCTCCTCTATTACTTTAAGAAATTTATCTAAGTGATCCTCAATCTGCATCTTTACCAGTGATTTTAGATCTGAGTCTTGTTTTTCTGGTGTGTTGAGATATCTGGGATTTAATTGTGTTTGCCTTGTAATGGCTTCTAGCTTTTGATCTATTTTCTCATGTATTACTTTAAGAGATTTATCTAAGTGTTCCTCTATCAGCATCCTGACCAGTGATTTTAGATCTGAGTCTTGTTTTTCTGGTGTTTCGGGGTATCCAAGATTGATTGCTGTCGGGGAACTGGGTTCGGATGCAGCCATACTGCCTTGATTTCTGTTAGTAGCAATCTTACGTTTGCCTTTTGCCATCTGGTTAACTCTGGTGTTAGTTGGTCCTGTAGATACTAGCTGGTGCTTGACCCTCCTGTGGGGTTGTAATGCTATTTCCCAGCAATTGGGATACCTGAACCACTGTCCTGCAGGGCTCTTGCTCACAGATTGCTGACAGGTGGCTTGAGTCCCCCGAGGTCTTAAACTCAGGATATCCCAGGTACTTGGTTCTGCCTGTTGGGCGGCTGCTCTGCACTGCTCCTACTCAGGGTTTGCTGTCTGTTATCCTGTTTCCCCAGGGGTCTTAAAGTTGGGATATCTCAGTTATCTGGTTCTGCCTGCTGGTCCCAAGCTGCTGGGAAGCTGGCTGGCTCAGGCTTCCCCACCACTGGCTGGATGGGAGGCTGCAGGCAATATGGCAGCTGCCTGCAGGGAGCTCGGGGTCTGCCCCGCGAGTGCAGAGTGCAGCCGCTACTCTGTGCCCAACTCATGCTCCAGGCCTGAGTCCCCGAAGGTCTTAAACTCGGGCTGTCTCGGGTACCTGGTTCCGCCGCCAGCTGGGTCTGATCACCTGGCAAGCTGGCTGGCTCCGGCTTCCCCACCACCAGCTGGATGGGAAGCTGCAGGCAATATGGCAGCTGCCTGCAGGGAGCTCGGAGTCCGCCCCGCGAGTGCAGAGCGCAGCCTCTACTCCGTGTGCAGCTCCTGCTCCAGGCCTGAGACCTCGAAGGTCTTAAACTCGGGCTGTCTCGGGTACCTGGTTCCGCTGCCTGCTGGGTCTGAGCACCTGGCAAGCTGGTTGGGTCCGGCTTCCCCACCACCAGCTGGATGGGAAGCTGCAGGCAATATTTTCCTTATATTATTAATTTTATATTCTAACATGTTGTCTTCTATGGTAGGGTCTTGAAAGTATTTGTCACTGAAACAGTACAAGGTAAGTTCCTTGTCATTTTTCAGATGGAAATTAAAATATGTCCCATAAAGAAATTCTTTCTATAAGTATTTAGATAAAACAGTATGCCTTTAGCTGTTCCCACAACCACAGTAACTGTGGAATAAAATTATTCTTTAATTAATTTGTAGTAACTTCATATATTTATATTTATAATAAAACTGTGATTAAATTATCTTTTTCTTTTCTACATGTTATATTTCTGATGTTACTGATTTTTCATCTTTGATGAGTATATAATAAATAGTACAATATAAATACTCAATGAACTGATTCATAGATTTATCTTGAGAGTTATTTAGTGATATTGTTAAAATGTATTTCCTTTGTTGTTTAGTATCTGAACATTCATACATTCTACCCCTTAATGCTGGAAAGAATGTGGAGAAAGAAGAACTCTTTTTCACTGCTGGTGGTACAAATTCTCTGCAAATCAATCTTGTGGTTCCTCAGAAAACTGGAAATAATTACACCTGAAAACCCAGCTATACTGCTCCTGGACATCCATGCAAAAAAAAAAAAATGTCCCACCATATGACAAGCCCATGTGCTCCACTATGTTATTTATAACAGCCAGAAGCTGAAAACTACCCAGATGTCCCTCAACAAAAGAATGGACACAGAAAATGTGGTTCATTTACACAATACATTACTATTCAGCTATTTAAAATGAGGACATCAGTCTTCAGATTCTTCTTAGAAGTTCTTTGGTCTTGTTCCAAATCTAAGTTTCTGTCTCTCGGACTCTGTCAAAATGCCACATTGTTTACTGTATGATCTATGTGTGTATAAGGTGATGTCTCTCAAGGGGTGTACCTAATTCTCCTTAGTTTTCCTGTGTCCCAGATAGGCAGACAATAGGGCCTTAATAAATGTTTAATGAATTAATGAAGAAAAATGAGGACATCATGAATTTTTCAGTAAAATGGATGGATCTAGAAAATATCATTGTAATATTGGGTATGATAACCCAGTCCCAAAAGAACATGCAGGGTATATATACACTGGTAAGTGTATATTAGGCAAAAAGTATAGAATATCTGTGATGCAACCCACAGATACTAAGAGGTTTAACAAAATGTCAGGCCCAAGTGAGGAAGCTTCAGTCCTACTTAGGAGGGGGAACAAAATAATGATGGGAGGCAGAGGGAGGGAGGGACCTGGGTGGGAGAGGGGAGAAGGAGGGAAAAGGGGGCAGGATCAGGTATGGAGGCATCGAAGAGAGAAGGCCAGAGGAGTCAGGAGAATGTAAAACATATGTAGCTATTGGTGTGGGGTATAGAGTAAATCTCTAGAATTTTCTGGAGAACTGGGATGGTAGAGGCTGATTGGATTCCATGGGGTTTACCTTTGTCAAAGTACTCAACATCAGGGAGATGGAATCTGAAGTGACCACTTCCAGTAGATAGGCATGCAAAGATCTCTTGTTTAATAAGACATTTTAGTCACAGCATCTAGAGACAAGCATAGGACATATTTGGTGCACTTATCTGGGAGGGGAGTTCATTATTATGTTTATCACATTGCATATATAAATAAATATTCTTATTTTAAGTTTCTTTATAACAACACAGTGATATAAATAAAATGAAGGGTATGTTGTTACATTGATAATTTAATTTGAACCCCTGTTTTCCTTGGCTTGCATTCTAACACAACTGTAAATTTTAATTTTTTGAGTTAAAATACATTAAACATGTTATTTGTACTAAAATTGTATTGATATTTTAGATGATTATATGTCTAATAGCATTTAGATGATTATAACTAATAATATAAATATTTTATTATAATTGTCTACATTTCACTTTCTATGTTATTATAGCTACTGATACTATCATTTTCATGTATTGCTTATGAACGCATTTTTGTGAGAGTATTTTTATTATTTATTGTTTTGTTTTGTGGAAGACATCATCCTATGGTTTTCTCCTTATAATCATTCTTTACCTTCTATAATGTTTCCTGAGCCATGGATGTAGGAGGTATGTTTTCCATGAACTGTTAATCATTTATTATGTCTATAGTTATGCTAATTATAAATATTAGATAATTTAGCCATGTATGGATCTATACATTAATTTTACCTAATCTTTAATTTTAGGTAAATATAAAATAGATTCCTTGTAGTTTTGTTCAACAAACATGGTGTTCATTTTCTTCCTTGTTCCATATTAACCTCCCTCCCTGTATTTCCAATTGAAACCTTTCACCTAGTTTTCCTGTCACCTGTACCCTGATATGTCTGTTTCAAATAACTGCATTCCTTTTTAGTATTCCTTCTGGGTCTAAATTACCTCACTCAATATAATTTCTTTTCTAGGCACACCCATTTATCTGTATATTTTGTAGTTTTTTATTTACCAGTAAATATTACTTTATTGTATATATCTAACTAATATTAATGATTGATTCACTTGTTGAAAATCCTTTGTGGTAGTTTCATTTTTCTAGTTATTGTATATAAGACAGCAAATAACATTGCTGAGCTAGAATCTGTGGAATAGAATGTTGAATCTTTGGGTATAAACCAAAGAATATAATATCCATATCATCTGATAAATTTGATTTTTATTTTATGAAGAATTTTCTATACTCATTTACAGTGTGGTTACACCATGTATTATTGTATTTTGTGTGTTTGCAGGTTAAGTCAGATGGGAAAAGGAGTATTAGTATGATCAGAGTTGTAGGAAGGAAATGGCTTGCACTCCTTATCACTGCACTCACACATGCTCCACACCATCCCAGGAGCCAGCCTATATTCAGTAGGTTCATGTATTACTGTGTAGGTTAGTATCCAGACGGAAGTGTTCACAGCTATTAAATAAAGCCATGTGGTGCCGTTTTGTGGAGCATGAGTGATACAAGAACCACATTACATTTTCTTATATCAATCCATCACACATATAGAAAAAGATAAAGTTAAAGACAATAGGAAAAATAAGAAATATCTAGTATCCTTCCTGTGTTTAGTCTTTCTTTACTATTTAATAGAGCAAAGACTGTGTTGGTACAATATAGGAATGTCAGATAATGAAAAACTTGGGTTTCTTTTGTATTGTACTGTCGATGCATAATTGTTTATTTACCATGAACAACTTGTGCAAAATTGATGACTTAACGGGAGTTGAGCTAATTTTTCTTAGAATTTGGAATATGCATTGCATAATATAAATATAACTGGAAAATTTTTTACATAATTTAAATTTGTCTTTAATTGCCATGACATTAAATGAAAGTAAAATATATCATTGTCCTTAAAGAAAAGACAATATAAACTGAAGATAAATTCCTACATTTCCATCTTTAATAGGGGTATAATTAATTCACTTTTACATTGCCCTAAAGCCACAAATTATTAAATTAGTAACCAGCATGCAATAATTAGAGTGAAACATTCCATTATTATGAAGAAGTCATAGTGAATAATCAGCAGAAAGATGCTCAAGTAAATAAGGTCTGTAAGATAGATATTTTCATATAGCCATCAAACTAGAATTATTTATTTAATCATTTACAGTCTTTCATGTTACACTTTATTTCACTTATTCTTACTTTATATAGTTTTGAAATCATTTATTTATGAAATTATTTCACTCCAATGGAAGTCAAAATATCTCTAAATTTGAATTTTGAATTTTGACTTATTTTATATTGATATCATGATTTAATTTCATCTATCCCTTCTCTTTTCTTCCTCTCAATTGTCCCATTTACTCCTCCCAATATCTTTCAAATTATTTTTCAATAAATGTTTTGTATGTGTTCAGTACCAAATATCAGCTCTGAAAAATACATACATATAACTTTCTTTAAAAAATCATGTATTTATTTATTTATTTATTTATTTAGTTATTTAGTTATTTAGTTATTTTCCTCCTGAACCACCCTTCAACTGTATCACATCCCAAACCTCCTCTGTGCCCTTCTTTCTCTACAAGGATATAAATACCCCGGGACCCCCACCAAACCAGACCTCTAACCCACCTTGGTCCTCCAGTCTCTTGAGGGTTAGGTGCATCTTCTTTGACTAAACCCAAACCTAGCAGTCCTCTGCTGTATATATGTTGGTGGCCTCATGTCAGCTTGTGTATGCTGCCTGGATGGTGGTGCAGTGTGTGAGAAATCACCAAGGTGCAGATTAATTGAAACTGCTGGACCTTCTACTTCTAAAGTGTTACTGTTTTCCTCAACTTCTTCCAGCCTTTCCCTAATTCAACCACAAGGATCAGCAGCTTCTGACCATTGGTTAGGTGCAAATATCTGCATCTAACTCTTTCAGCTATTTTTTGGGTCTTCTGAAGGGCAGTCATGAGTACTTTTGTGAGTGCTCCATATCCTCAGTAATAGTGTCAGGCCTTGGGACATCCCATTGAGCTGGATCCCACTTTGCGCCGATGGCTGGACCTTCTTTTCCTGAGGCTCCTCTCCGTTTCCATCCCTGTAGTTCATTCAGACAGGAACAATTATAGGTGAGAGTTTTGACTGTGGGATGGCAACCCTCTCGCTCATTTGATGTCCTGTTTTCCGGCTGGAGGTGGGCTTTATAAGTCCCATCTCTCTACTGTTAGGCATTTCATCTATGGTCCCTGCCTTTGAGTCCTGAGAATTTCTCACCTCCCAGCTCTCTGGTACATTCTGGAGGGTCTCCCCAACCTCCTACCACCTGAAGTTGCCTCTTTCCATTCTTTCTGTTGGCCCTCAGAGCTTTAGTCCGTTTCTCCCACCCAATACCAGATCATGTTCCACTCTCCCCCATATCCCCTTTCCCTCCTAGGTTCCTCCCTACCTCTCCCTTTGTGGTTGTTTTCTTCTTCCTCCCAAGTGGAACTGATGCATCCTCACTTGGGCCCTTTAGCATGTAGACCTTTTTGAGTTCTGTGGACTGTATCCTGGATATTCTGTATATTTTTTCTTTTTCTTTTCTTGACTAATATCCACTTATTAGTGAGTACATATACATGCATGTACTTTTGGGTCTGAGTTATGAGAATTCACAACAGAGGGATCTTAAATGGCTGAGAAAAACCTAAAGAAATGTTCAAAGTCCTAAGTAATCAGAGAAATGAAAATCAAAACGACCCTAATAATCCACCTTACACCAAAAAGAATGGGTAAGATCAAAACCTCAGCTGACAGCACATGATGGTGAGGATGTAGAGAAAGAGGAGCACTCCTCCATTGCTGGTGGGATTGCCAACTGGTACAACCACTCTGGAAATCAATCTGGAGGTTCCTCAGAAAACTGGAAATAAATCTACCTGCAGACACAGCAATATCACTCTTGGGAATATACCCAAAAGATGCCCTATCATGCTACAGGTGCACATGTTCCACTGTTCATAGCAGTCTTATTTGTGATAGCCAGAAGCTGGAAACAACCTAGGTGTCCCACAACAGAAAAATGGATACAGAAAATATGGTTCGTTTTCACAATGGAATACTACTCAGCTATTAAGAGTGAGGATATCCTGAGTTTTGTAGGCAAATGGATGGAACTAAAAAACATTCAAATAACTGAGTCAACTGGACAAATTATATTTAGGGTAATATATATTTCCTAAACATATATGTATATACAATTCATTTTGTGTATGTATATATGTGAGTGAGTGTGTGTGTGTGTGTGTGTGTGTGAATAAATTTTTTTTTTTTTTTAGCAATTAAGGGTCTAATAAGAATAGAATTTGAAGAGGCAGAAGAAACTTGGACAGCTGTTTCATAAACACCCTGCAAAATTTTAAGATGGCTTTTGTCACTTCATACATTTATCATTGTGCTTATGTTTAATCAATGTATCTATCATAGTGTAAAGTTATTTTCTAGGTATAAACATTTTACATATTTTTCCATATAAATAATAGATAAATTAATAAAATATATTAGATATTGAAAGAGTAATATTTAATGTGAAGCTTCACAGATTACACTAAAAACTATTATAACTGTATAGATGTTGTTTGAATTGTATAAATTTTGGGTCTCATTAATTTTTTAGTATATGATGCACTGATTTGTAAGGATTTTTAAATAATAACATGTACAGAATTAAAAATGTAATTATTATTCACAAGCTGTAACTTTTAGTTACTAGTTATAGTATTCTATGTGCCTCAAGGATATGGGTATAATTATTTTCTTATTCAGAAATTGCCTATCATAGATAAATCAGTAATACATTTTACTTAGAGAAAACATTATGGTCATTATGTAATTTCCACCAAATCTTTCAGAGAGTTATCATTATTTTACTTGGTTTATTGCTGATAATTTATTTATTTATTTATTTATTTATTTATTTATTTTCATTTAAATTTTTATTTTCTATATTCTATGTTTACATTCCAAAGGCTTTCCCCTTTCCCAGTTCCCCCCCACCATACGTCCCATAAGTCCTCTCCCCCCAACTATTCCCCAATCATCCGCCCCCACGATTTCTCTGTTCTGGGTCTACAAAACTAGATCCAATCTTTTCAGGCCCAGGGTCCTCTCCTTTCTCCTTCTTGGGAATCATTTGACTTGCTAATTGTGCCTTGAGTATTTAGGGCTTCTGGGCTCATTAATATCCACTTACCAGTGATTGCATTTCATGTGTATTCTTTTGTGATTGGGTTAACTCACTTAGGATGATATTTTCTAGATCTAACCATTTACCTACAAATTGCATGAATTCATTATTTTTAATTGCTGAGTAGTATTCCATTGTATAAATATACCACATTTTCTGTATCCATTCCTCCTTTGAGGGATATTTGGGCTCCTTCCAATTTCTGGCTATTATAAACAAGGCTGCTATAAACATAGTGGAGCATGTGTCTTTATTGTATGCAGGGGAATCCTCTGGGTATATGCCCAGGAGTGGTATGCCAGGGTCCTCTGGAAGTGACATGCCCAATTTTCTGAGGAACCGCCAAACTGATTTCCAGAGCGATTTTACCATTTTGCAATCCCACCAACAGTAAGATTTGAAATCATCTGATCCAGTGATCCTATCATTAGCAGCAATTTATTCTATTCTGTCAAACTGTAACTCTTTGTCATAGATCCCATAAACATGCCCAATCATTTTTCATGAGCACAATTCCAAACAACTTTTAGTTATCATTCAATAGAGGTTTCACATACCTCAAAGTTCCTGCTTTTTTTCTAATTCTTTGAAGATTTATTTGAACTCACTGTATGTGATAAACCTTACCATCAATTACATCTTGTTTCCTGTGAATTAACTCTCTTCTTGCTGCATCTTTATCATTTATAATTAATATTCACTTTAGTACTTTTGACATCTCACAATTAGAATGTGGAATTATGCTAAATTCCTTTAAGGGGAAGAACATGTACATGAATTGTTTGAATTGTATTTGCACAGAAGATTTGAATTTCTGGTTTTTATTTTTCATAAGTTCAGTAACATTTACATCTTTACAAATCAGCAGAAATGTATTATATATGTTCTACAAAGTATTACTTCTGTTTTCATTGGAATTTCAAGAAAGGGTTTCTCTATGTAGCTCTGGCTGTCCTGTAACACTCTCTGTAGAACAGACCTCACACTCAGAGATATGCCTGCTTCCCCTCTCAGTGCTGATACTAAGGTGTGTACTACTTTCCTTGCTGTTGCAGAATCGCTCCAGGTTTGGTGGATGTGTGAAAAGTTTGTTAGCTCCTGTGTGCACACTGACATGCCTTTCAGATTTTGATTTTTTCTACATCCCCCTTAATTTTTCTTTAGCTTTGGTTTCCTTGTATTGTTGGTTATATATGATCACAAAGAACCATTTATTACAACCTCCTTTATCATATGCATTGGTACAGAGAATTGCAATCTCTTTCCTTGGACAACAGTATCATACACTGAGATCTGTGTGATCATTGCTAGTGGTGTATGATCACTTCTACTTCTCTTCCTTTTATTAAGGTGACATGTCTGTAAAACAATTCAAATATACCAAAGTAAGTCATATAGTCATATATGTATGTATGTGTATATATATATATATATATATATATGTATATATATATGTGTGTGTGTTTTTGTGTATATATAGATATATATATAAATATATATGAATATATTTTACTTCCACAATCTCAATGATATATGTCTGCACTGAATATGTGCAGGTATTATCTTATTACCACAAATATTTGGTGTAACTACTATTTACATAAGATTTATGATATATTATTTATGATTATTTACACAGAGAATATTTAATGTATACCAAATAAGAATAGGGTAAATGTAAATATTAATGAACTCAATTTTATATATGATCATTAAGCATCAGTATATTCTGTTTATGAATTATGGAACCTAGCTCCCAGATAAAAGAATATACTAATTTTTTTATATTGTGATATTAGGTATTAAGATAAACATGAATTCATATTGGTATCAACAGGTATATGCCTGGTAGTGAATAAAATAATGATTATTGCCAGAATCATGTGCGTTTATTAATTCATTTAATGTATATGTTAATAAATGCCTTTGTTTTCAAATTTACATAAGTCATTTCCTATATCCTGAAGCAGTTCGATATGATTGTTATGTATATTAGCAACACATTTGTTATTTTCACATATGATAATGAAAACTATCTATATCTCTACCGTTTAAATTACTTTCTTATAAATATATACATTGGTTATTTCTTGGTGCTCAAACATAGGTGTGGACCCAAGCATGGATGCATATTTTCACAACTTATGGATCATATAATTTGTATTCAGAATCCTAAGAATTCCATTGTTTAATTTTTTCAAACGAATGACCACTACAATGTGAAAGTGTAATACTGATATTTCTTTTCCTTGAATTATATGTAGTATTTCTTGAGTTCATGGAGAGCTTGCTCTGATATTCTTTTCCACACTGATATATGTGACATAGCCAGTCCACCTAAGTGTTGAATTGATAGGTCATTCATTTTTGCTTGTCAGCAGTAGTCTATTATGAGGATATATCCCATTTTTCTATTGTTATATTAAAGTGTATCCTGGTTCTTTCCATGTTTGAGTAATTATAAATAAAGCTCATATAGTTATTTGCTATACACATCTGGGTAGGCATAGTTTTCAATGTACATACGTACCTATAACCAAATTTTCACACATTTTTGGTTTTTTTTGACTATTTTTTGTTTCTTTTTACTAAACATCAGTTATTATTTATTATAACTGCCCTGTCATACACCCATCCCTTTTGGACTGAATCTTATTACCAAGTTCCCTCCTACCTTTTTGTTTTATAATTTTTGCATGATCCAACAATTTTAATTAGAATTGCTTGTGCCAATGGGCGCATGTAAATACTCATTTACACAGGCAACTTACTAGTGGCTACTCAACTGAAGAAAGTGGCACTTCTTTTCCAGTATACATTAACTGCATGGTTTTATGCCATATAATAGGTCCATTTAACCTTGTGACAACCTGCCAAACTGTCTTCCCATGAGATAATATTATTTATTTTTCTAAACCACAAGGCTTATTTTCTACATCCTTATTTTTTTTATGTTAAAATACTTAATGAGTGATTTAATGCCTTTATAAGATTTAACAATGATATAAAATACCTTATTTGACAATTTAAACGATGTGATAGTGAATATTGGTCATATTGAATAACCTTATCTTCTGTTATCATTTATTATTAATCGATTAATTAATTAATTAATTAATTTTTCACACTGCATATTTTATTCCCCCCATCCCCAGTCCACCCTCTGACTGTTCCACATCCTGTACCTCCTCCCCACTCCCCTGTCTTGATGTGAAAGTCCCCAGGTCTCACTCCACCAGACCTCTAAACTCCCTGGGGCCTCTAGTCTCTTGAGGGTTAGGTGCATCATCTCTGATTGAAAACAGACCCAGCAGTCCTCTAATGTATCTTAGGGGCCTTATATCAGCACCTGCTGCATGTTGCCTATTTGGTGGGCCAGTGTTTGAGAGATCTTGGGGGTCCCAAATAAATGAGACTGCTGGTCCTCCTACAGGCTTGCCCTTCTCCTCAGTCTCTTTCGGCTTTCCCTAATCCAAAAACAGGGGTCAGCTGCTTCTGTCAATTTGTTGGGAGCAAATATCTGTTTCTGACTCTTTCATCTGCTTGTTGGTTCTTCTGGTGTGTGGTCATGCTCAGTCCCTTTCTGGAAGCACTCCATAGCCTCAGTAATAGTGTCAGGATTTGGGACCAGCCCTTGAGCTAGATCCTACTTTGGATCTGTCACTGGACCTTCTTTTTCACAGACTCCTCTCCATTTCCATCCCTATCTTTCTTACAAAGAGGCACAATCATGGGTCAGAGTTCTGACTGCAGGATGGCTCCCCTCTCCCCATCCAATGCCTGTCTTCCAGCTGGAGGTGGGCTCTATAAGTTCCCTCTCCCAACTGTCTGTCATTTCATCTAAGGTCCCCCCTTTGAGTCCTGAGTCTCTCACCTCCCAGGTCTCTGTTGCATTCTGGAGGGTTCCCCCCCCTCAACCTCCTATCTCCTGAGGTTGCCAATTACCATTCTTTCTGTTGGCACTCAGGTCTTCAGTCATTTTATCTTTCTTATTTTGAGTTTAATATTTTTATATTTTTAATTGGATATTTTTTATCTACATTTCAAATGTTATCCCCTTTTCTGGTTTCCTCTCCAGAAACCCAATATCCAATCCATCCTCCCCCTGCGTCTATAAGAATGATCTCCAACATCTCCTGCCTCCACACTTTGGTATTCCCTTACACTGGGGACACTGTCCCTGGACCTTCTTTTCCTCAAGCCCCTCTCTATTTCCATCACTGTAATTCTTTCAGAGAGGCACAATTATGGACCAGAGTTGTGACTGTGGAATGGGCCCCCTTTCCCTCATTTAATGCCCTGTCTTCTTGGTGGAGGTGGGCTCTGTAAGTTCCTTTATAGAACTTATAGTGTGGTATTCTAAATATTCACATTTTTGCATGACTAAAACTAAACCTTACCCATCATTTTACAATTAAATATCTATGTCTAATGAGCACCACCTCCCTCTATTTTCCCCTCCACCTTTGATTTACTGGCAACCAGCCTCCATTATTTAACTCCCTTAGCTGTAACATGTTGCTGGCTTGCTTCACTTAATGTAATATTTTTAAGGTTCATGTACATGAATGCTTAATGCATAAATTCTACTTTTCAGGCTGAAAAATATCTAGTTGTCTGTGTATATTACATTATATTTCTTTATTCATTTCCTCATTGATGCAGAGGTTTATTCAATGCTTGGGTGGCTAAGAATAGTGTTGCTGCTGGTACAACCACTCTGGGAATAAGTTTGGTGGTTCCTCAGAAAACTGGACATAATACTACCAGAGGACCCCGTTCTTCCACTCTTGCGCATATATCCAGAGAATTCTCCAGAATGTAATAAGGACACATGCTCCAGTATGTTCATAGCAGCCCTATTTAATAATAGCCAGAAGCTGGAAAGAACTCAGATGGCCCTCATTGGAGCAATGGATACAGAAAATGTGGTATACACATTAGAGTACTATTCAGCAATTTAAAACAATGATTTCATGAAATTCTTAGACAAATGGATGGAACTGGAGAATATATCATCCAGAGTGAGGTAACCCAACCACAAAAGAACACTGTTAGTGTGCACTAAGTGATAATTGTATATTAGCCTAAAAGCTTGGAATACCCAAGACACAATTCACATATCAAATGATGCCCAAGAAGTAGGAAGAACAAAGTATGGATCCTTGGATTCTTTGTAGAAAGGGAAAACAGAAGGAAATACAAAGACAAAAGGTTAAGCAGAGTCTGAGAGAAAGACTATCCAGAGACTACCCCATCCATGAATGCGTCCTATATAAAATTACAAAACCCAGACACTATTGTGGATGCCCACAAGTGCTGGCTGACTGAAGCCAGATATAGCTATCACATGGGAGGCTCTCCTAGTGCATGGACAAATACGAAGGGGGACACTCTCAGCCATCCATTGAAGTGAAGCACAGGTTCCCCAATGTGGGAGCTAAAGGACCCACAGAGCTGAAGGGGTTTGCAGTGCCACAGGAGGAACAACAGTATGAGGTCACCCAGTACTCCCAGAGCTCCTAGGGACAAAACCATCAACCAAAGAGTACACAAGGAGTTTCCCATAGCTCCAGACACATCAGTAGCAGAGGACAGTCTTTTAGACACCAAAGGGAGGAAAGGCCCTTGTTCCAGGAAAGACTTGATGCCATAGTGTAGAGTAATAACAGGATAGGAAGCAGGGGAGGATTGATTGGGGAAGGGGAGATGGCTTATGGGATTTTCTGGGGAGGAGGGAACCAGGAAAGGGGACAACATTTGAAATGTAAATAAAGAATATACCTAATAAAAACAAAAATACAACAACAACAAAAACTAGTGTTGCTGTGCAAAGTGTTATGTAAACATCCTTTTAGGATTCTATTTCTTTAAAAAAGATTTATTTAGTTATTTTTAGTATGTGTGTTTGCTGTTGCTGTCTTCAGACACACCAGAAAACAACATCGGATCCCTATTACATGGTGGTTGTAAGCTACCATGTGGGTTCTGAGAATTGAACTCACGATCTCTGGAAGAACAATTGGTCCTCTTATCCACTTAGCCATCTCTCCAGCCCAGGATACTACTTTTAACTTCTTTGGACATAAACGCAAATGTTTGAGTGTACAGTATTGTAGTAATTATTTTCCACTTGTTTCAAAAATACCACATTACTTTTCATGGCAGCTATATTATTTTATGTTCCACTCAAGAATATAGAGAAATCCAGTTATTTCACAGTCCTCCTCTGGCCAGTGTTATTTTGTTTGCTCATATTTTAGCAGATTGCACATATGTATTGCCCTCATGATAAATGATATGTAGCATATTATTGCAGTTTTTGATTGCTTGTATAATAAATATGACTGGTAAAATATTAGTCTAAGTCTTTGCCCATTTTGTCTATACTATATTTGTTATTGTTTTTAATTTATAATGTTTATGTATTCTATATATTATTTTAACTGGTTTATCATGCATTTGTCTACAAATATGTTTATTTTACTTGTAATTTAATATTTTTCATATTATAATTATATGTATGAAGGCACTAAAAACAATTCTTGCATAAAATTCATAATTTTCAACTCACAATAAGGAACTTTTTAGTAAAACTTCCAGAATGTCAGAGAATTGTGAACATTGGTACTTTAAGTTTGTGTTTATGTTAGTATGTAATAAATATTATACTCAAGACATCTACTATTATCTTATAGACAAAAAACTCCACATTATATCCATCTGTACTCTCTTTCTCTTAATATTCTATCTGTACCTTTTCTCTCCACTGCCATCCCTAGTCCTGTAAAAAATTACTCCATTCTCCGAGGCACTTACTTCTTGCTCCAACTTTGGTAACAGCAGATAATTGTCCTTTAATGTCAGGGTAATTTAATAACTAAATGAAAACTTCCAGTTCTATCCATCTTGATATTAATGATTCTGTTGGATCTTATACCTCAATTTTCTTAGCAGTGTTTTGACAGAATAGATGTTTTCAAATTCCTAAGTAAAAAAATTTTCATTTACTGGATCAAGGATTTCCACTTTCCTATTCACTTTCATTCTTAAAATGTCTAGTTATCTTAAATAAGCATTTGAATTTTGGTTTTCTCTTTCATTGGAAGAAAATATACATGGCAATATGTATAGGGTTCTGTTCATATGTCATCTCTATATACATAGACAATTACTACTGTCCTCTAGCTAAACAGACACAATCATTGAAGAAAATATGAATAATTATGAACATATCAATATATAAGTATAAAATATTAAATATAACAGCTTCTATATGAAGAATATGGACATGCTGTCGTAATTATTTCTACATATTTTAATGTTAAAAAGTTGTAAACAATAAATAAATTCAGATTAATCAAGTAAAAATTTAGCTTTGATACTCACATATCACTTTGTATGTATATACTACCATTTTACACACAAAGTGGATACATGTATAATCTATTGCTTCAGCAAGGACAATGGAATTATAAACAGATAATGAATGAGCACAAATCACTCAAATATTGGTTGTATATTTCTTTTGAAAAGGCAAATTTGGAGACTATTGCTCCAAATTATTTTATTGTAATAGTGCCTGTAAAATATATGAGTACAGCTGTGATCTAGATCTGTTAGTACTATGATTCCAGGTTTCAGAACATAGGGTTTGGTTTCATCATATGATGAAGAATTTGGAGTAATTACACGTATGCCTTTTCAGGCAATATTTCAAATTCCAGCCTTTGTTTTGACTATGATTTCTTTGTGCATGTGTGTGTGTGTGTGTGTGTGTGTGTGTGTGTGTGTGTGTTCAGATGTTGGTTTATTCAGAGCATTTACTTTTGTGTCCATATTTACATTACATCTCTATATCTTGGGATTAATAAGGATCATCCCAGTGGGCTATAATTGCAAGTGAAATTTAGTATAAAACTATACACGTTTATGTTATATATTCTTGTTAGAAATGTTCCATTACAAGGCTTTCACAATTAAAATGTGTGGAATACCACATACTTATATAGTTCATAAGCTGTACTCCCAATATCCATATTTGACCCAGAACCTACTCCCCTCCCTACTTGTCCATTGTATACTTGGAAAAATCTAGTTTCCCTTCCTAGAGACGTCCATTTGTCCCCCTTAAGTCCTTCTTATCACTTAGACTACCAAGCTCTGTGTATTATTATTGTAACATGATTCCCCTTTAATGGCATCTATTGCCTCATTGATTGCCAGGGTTGATTGGGCTTATATGGCTTGTTAATTGGGTATATGCTTAGTTCTTCACTGTTCTGTGTGTATGCCTCCTGAAGATGTGCTATCAGTTGTAGAGAATAACCTTCCCTGAATAGAGGACGATTTCTCCTATGTTAATGTTATATGAGTGGCTGCTCTCCCCACCAAGTACTTCCAAACAAGTTCTCTTGCGTACTCTTATGAGAATTTAAAATTTTGAAGTTTGAAATTATAATTTTATCATTTCCTTCCTCTCTTCCCTCCATTTAATTCCCTCATAGACTCCTACTTGCTCTGTTTTACAAATCATGGTCTTGTGGCCATGTGTTTCATTAATTGTTGTGGTCAGTTTGACTAATGTTACTTCCCTCGATGTTTTTCAGGGCTGACCATTTGATACATGATAATTTTAAAAATATACTAATAGTATGATAATAGTAAATTGCAATTACAGTTATGATTTAAAATTGTCAATGTATTTTAATTCTTTTAAAATGTTAAGCAACAATTTTTACTACACTTTTCATTTCAGATCATTACCCTGAGAGTTATAGGCATGAAATTATTTTGAACAAGCAGCAAGTGCCTCAGCTCCTGTTGCTGTAAGGCTCCAGTTACCGATAGTAATACTGTATTCAAAGTTAAGTTTTTTGGACACAATTAAATATTCATTTCACAGTAGTATGTTGAAAAATATTGCCACATTTAACTTTTACCAAATGTTTTGGCATAGTTATGCAGTCTATAATTACATATGGAATAAATAAATATATGCGATGATCCAGCATTTTCTAAGACAATGTTAACTTAAAATTGTTGAATGATCTGTGTATTAATACATCTTTAAAGGAAGAGTCTGACATAAAACTAATTTTATGTCATAGTCTCTGACATTTCAAACTGAACTGCCTTCCCAAAGAAAGCTGCTGCCTCTGCAAGTATAGAAATCAACACAAACACTTTTAAAGGCCTCTAAGATCCATAAACTACTCACCAAGCATGAGGAGCTTTTCGTCTAAGAATGCTAAAATGGATTATAAAACAATACATTACTTTTATGTTCTCATGGACCATTAAATCTTTTTAAATGCAGAATTCCTTTGAATCAGTGAGCTTTGAGTATGCCAATGTAGATGCTAGCTCTGGCTTTCACTGCAGTGAGGGGCTGTTATTCAGCTGCTTCTCTTTTCTGTAGTTACCTCCACAAATAATATTAATTTCTTACCCTAGAAACATCAAAAAGCACATCTATTTCCTTTTATGTAAATCAAAGAAAGTTTTTTGATCTAGTTCTTTTGAGATTAATGTGAAATTTGGATGTATTTCTAAGTTGTCCAGTTGAAAAGACATAAGCCATTTACCAAAAATGATTGAATGCTCAAATATCATAGCTTTAATTATTTCTGTATATTTTGGAAATTAGCATTGAAAAAAATCTATTTGTGATTAAACTGTGTCCTTATTCACAATGTATAAAGATTTTTTTCTTTAAATTTTGTTAGATATTTTCTTTATTTACATTTCAAATGTTATCCACTTCCCTCATTTCCCCCAGAATACCCCCATCCCAGTTTATGCCAATAACTGTGGATATGACCTTACACTGAAATGTGTTTGATGAATAAGCAAAGTATAAGATCATATTAAACCAGATATTTTATTGTCATTTTTGTTTTGTTTCAAAACACTTTAACTTAGGGGAGGAAAAGGTAGAGAGAAGTAAAGAAAGACGGTAAGAACAAAAACTTTTATGCAGGTTTTGCTGATCCCACCAGCATTTCAATTCAAATGGAGTACTGACTTCATATTCAAAGGTATACACAGCAGGGCCTTTAGAGTACTTTGCCCCTTAGCTGGGTGCCAGGGCAACTTAACTCTGCTTGCTTGCCTAGAAACAACCTCTCTACACAGATGGTAATAGGCTATACCTATTTGACAGTTAAAGCTAAGAAAGACAAGCAGGATTTGTTAAAAAGGCTTTTTTTTTTCCACTGGAAGTTTTCAGCTCCATCAATTGACCATAGATGTGTGGATTCAATTCTGGGTCTTCAATCCTATTCCATTGATCCACCTCTCTGTCACTGTACCAATACCATGCTGTTTTTAACACTACTGCTCTGTAGTATTGCTTGAGGTCCGGGATATTGATTCCCCCAGAAGATCTTTTACTGCTGATAGTTTTAGCTAACCTGGGTTTTTTGTTATTCCAGATTAATTTGAGAATTGCTCTTTCTAACTCTATGAAGAATTGAATTCGGATTTTGATGGGGATTGCATTAAATCTGTATATTGCTTTTGGCAAGATTGCCATTTTAACTATATTAATCCTGCCAACCCATGAGCATGGAAGATTTTTCCATTTTCTGAGATCTTCTTCCATTTCCTTCTTCAGAGACCTGAAGTTTTTGTCATACAAATCTTTCACTTGTTTGGTTAGAGTCACACCAAGATACTATATATTGTTTGTGGCTATTGTAAGGGGTGTCATTTCCCTAATTTCTTTCTCAGCCTGCTTATCCTTTGAGTATAGTAAGGCTACTGATTTACTTGAGTTGATTTTGGAGGTCAACATGCAGAAGAAAGAGAATCGATCCATTCTTATCTCCTTGTACTAAGCTCAACTCCAAGTGGATCAAGGACCTCCACATAAAACTAGACACACTAAAACTAATAGAAAAGAAACTGGGAAAGACCCTTGAGGCCATTGGCTCAGGGCGAAAGTTCCTGAACAGAACACCAATAGCTTATGCTCTAAGATCAAGTATAGACAAATGGGACCATATAAAATTACAAAGTTTATGCAAGGCAAAAGACATGGTCAAAAGGACAAATCTGCAACCAACAAATTGGGAAAAGATCTTCACCAACCCTATATCTGACAGAGGGCTAATATCCAATGTATACAAAGAACTCAAGATGTTAGACCCTGGAAAACCAAATAACCCTATCAAAAAATGGGGTACAGAGCTAAACAAAGACTTTTCACATGAAGAAATCCGGATGGCTGAGAAACACCTTTAAAAATGTTCAACATCATTAGTCATTAGAGAAATGCAAATCAAAACATCCCTGAGATTTCACCTCACACCAGTAAGATTGGCTAAGATTAAAAACTCAGTAAACAACAGGTGTTGGCAAGGATGTGGAGAAAGAGGAACACTCCTCTACTGCTGGTGGGACTGCAAGCTGGTACAACCACTCTGGAAATCAGTCTGGCGGTTCCTCAGAAAACTGCACATGATACTTCCAGAGGACCCAGCCATACCTCTCTGGGGCATATACCCAGAGGATTCCTCAGCATGCAATAAGGATACATGTTCCACGATGTTCATAGCAGGCTTATTTATAATAGCCAAAAGCTGGAAAGAACCCAGATGTCCCGCAATGGAATAATGGATACAAAAAATGTGGTATATATACACAATGGAGTACTACACAGCCATTAGAGACAATGAATTCATGAAATTCTTAGAGAAATGGGTGGAACTGGAAAACATCATACTAAGTGAGGAAACCCAGTCTCAAAAGAACACCCATGGTATGCACTCACTGATAAGTGGCTATTGCCCTAGAATCCTGGGACACCAAAGACACAATCCACATGCCAAATGATGTCCAATAGAAGGAAGGCATGGACCCTGGTTCTGGAAAGGATTAAAGCATCAGTGTGCAGGAATAACAGAACAGGGAAGTGGGAAAGGGTGAATGGGGGAACACGGGGAAAAGGGCATGGGGGACCTTTGGGGGTTAGGGAACCAGAAAAATGAAAATGAAATGTAAATAGAGAATTTATCCAATAAAATAAAAGAAAGACAAGCAAGATTTAAAGACAAGAAGAGAAAAGATATATGTTTAGAAAGTTTCACATACAGCAGACATGAAGAGAGGTAGAGGTAAGTAATCAGTATCAGGATGGAGTCAAAGTTTGAAGTTGTGCTGTCAAAAGTTCTGGATTACTTGAAATTACCAGAGAATAATGGTTATAACTGAAGATTTTTTCTCTCTTTTATTGAAAAGAGAGTTTTTTTCTCACTTAATGTATCTTGAATTTTTCTCCTACTCCTCCCAATTCCTCCCCACATTATGTCACAATCAGAAGCATTTTCTTTCTACCTTTAATAAAGTAAAAAAACAAAAAAAATACAGAAACAAAATCACAGAAAATCAAATGTATGGGTGTATACTCTGATAACATAATTATCAATAAATATAAATGGGAATATTGTGAAAAAAATAATAAAATAAAATTGCATGGTTAAAAAAGAAAAAGAAAACAAACATGCATCTAAGGTATTAAAATATATTACAATATGTAATATTATACAATTATATATTATATAATATATGATTAGATTTTTTATAATTATATAAATTATGTAGTATATAGCAACTACATAGGTATATAACAAAGAAAATATTTTATATAGCTATATCTTATAAATATTATATTAATATAAAAACATAATATACTATAAAATATAAAAGATAAAACTAAAAGCCTTAGCAAAAGACACTGTCAAAAGGACAGATGAAC
The DNA here is from genome assembly GCA_964023405.1 of Apodemus agrarius. Lineage (NCBI taxonomy): Eukaryota > Metazoa > Chordata > Mammalia > Rodentia > Muridae > Apodemus > Apodemus agrarius. Next base: position 83,360,730 of record OZ030008.1, read on the forward strand.
AGCCAACACATTGGGAAAAGATCTTCACCAACCCTACATCTGACAGAGGACTATTCTCCAATGTATACGAAGAACTCAAGAAGTTAGACCCCAGAAAACCAAGTAACCCTGTCAAAAAAAGTTGGGTTACAGAGCTAAACAAAGGCTTTTCACCTGAAGAAATTCTGATGGCTGAGAAAGACCTTGAAAAATTTTCAGCATCTTTAGTCATTAGAGAAATACAAATCAAAACAACCCTGAGATTTCACCTCATACCAGTTTGAATGGCTAAGATTAAAAACTCAGGAAACAGCAGGTGTTGGTAAGGATGTGGAGAAACAGGAACACTCCTCCATTGCTGGTGGGACTGCAAGCTGGTACAACCACTCTGGAAATCAGTCTGGCAGTTTCTAAGGAAAGTGGACATGATACTTACAGAGGACCCAGCCATACTACTCCTGGGCATATACCCAGAAGATTCCCCAGCATGCAATAAGGATACATGCTCCACTATGTTCATAGCAGCCTTATTTATAATAGCCAGAAGCTGGAAAGTACCCAGATGTCCCTCAACGGAGGAATGGATACAAAAAATATGGTATATATTCACAATGGAGTACTATTCAGCCATTAGAACAATGAATTCATGAAATTCTTAGAGAAATGGATAGAGCTGGAGAACATCATACTGAGTGAGGTAACTCAGTCTCAAAAGAATACCCATGGTATGCACTCACTGATAAGTTGATATTAGCCTAGAATCTTGGGACACCAAAGACACAATCCACATACCAAATGGTGTCCAACAAGAAGGTTAGGGTGGATGGCGGGATATGGGGAGGGCTAAGGGCATGTGGGACCTTTGGGGGGCAGGAAACCAGAAAAAGGGAAATGAAATGTAACTATAGAATATATCCAATTTAAAATAAAATTAAAAAAGAAAGAAAATTAAAAATAATCTAAAAGCCAACATATCAGCATAGCACAATATAAACAAAGGTAAAAGTGTCCCAAGAAATGAGTAATAAATATATATACTGATAGTGATCCACTCATTCATACCATACACTCAGGAGTTTCCAAATCACACTGAAGTGAAATCTATAATGTATGCCAAAAAAAAAAAAGCTGTAGGGTTAAAAGAGGGGAGAAAATATACATAAATAAAATAAACAGAAAATAACATGGAAAAGCATGTTGAGCAGTTCCTTAAATGTGTCTCTCTTGATAATCTTCTGCTTAGATACATACTACTATTCAGCTATTAAAAATAATGAATTCATGAAATTCTTAGGCAAATGGTTAGAACTAGAAAGTGTCATCCTGAGTGAGATAGCCCAATCACAAAAGAACACACGTGTAATACACTCACTGATAAGTGAATATTAGCCTGTATAAGTTTTCACTCTGAACAGGATTGGAGGAATGATCCTCAGCAGCATGAGATGTGACTTATTTTACTCATCTTGACCACACTGATGACCCAAAAACTCAAAATAAACAAGTTACAATTCATAGACTACGGGAAGCTCAAGAAGAAGGAGGACTGAAGTGGAGGTTCTTTGTTTCCTCTGAGAAAGGAAACAAAATACTCACAGGAGCCATTATGGAGACAAAGTGTGGATCAGAGACTGAAGGAAAGGCCACCGTGTATATATTTCTATCTTCTTTATTAAAACTACAGTTTCCAAAGGTATGTATTTATGTCTGGATCTTCACTTTGATTCCATTGATCTTCAAGATTGATTTTGTACCAATTATATTCCATTTTTATTACAAAAGCTGTGTGGTAACTATCTTATATTTTTGTTGTTTTGCTTTTGTCTGTTTGTCTTTCTATATAAAATTGAATGTTGTTATTTGAAGATATGTGAAGCACTGTGTTGAGATATTGATGGGGATTTCATTGAGTCTTTAGATTGTTTTTGGTAAGATGTAAACTTTTAGTATATTAATTCTACTGATATATAAACAGCAGAGATCTTTCAATTCTTCAATATATGGTTCAATTTGTTTCTTAATTTTTTTTAAATTTTAATTCTAATCTTTAATTGCTTGGTTCGTGATGCCATAGTATATTGAATAAATGTAGATCTTAGCCATTCCATTTCTGGTACTTTAAAATGAATCTTCTGAAAATTGCAGGAGTAACCAATGAATTGCTATTATCTTCCAATATACACGCTTATATGTGGTAAGATTTTTCTTTGCCAGTTGCCTGTGTTTTGATGGAGTACAGGACCTTAAATCTAAGCAAGAATATTCCCAGCTTTTGCAAATGTTTCTAATGTCAACCAATGAGTAGATATTTATTATTAATAAAGTAAAAATTCTCAAACTGCTTTAAGTGATAAGGGAAATCAAATACAAGCCATGAGACAGTATATAAAATATATAACAGATATACACTATAATACTAATCATGTGGATATATAAAATCATGTCATGGTTTTGTTTTATTAATTCACCTAAGTAGATATTTTTTATAAAATATTGAATTTGATATATTATAAGCATCCTGTAGTGTCAACCATGATGTATTAAGCATATAGCATTATTTCTACTTAATTAGCAAATATACCCATGCCAATTTATATTAATCATAATGACTGGATGTTTCAATAGTCTCCGAAATTTCAAAAAGATACTGCCTTATTATTTCATGTTTTCTCCCTACTGCTCATTGAAGACACAATATAAATGTTCTCAAATTCACATTCCCAGGCACTATTCTAAGCACAATATTGGTGAAATTGAGTTTTTCAGTACCTTCTTTTCATATTTTGTTTCCATAGTAGAAATTACTTTTATGATCTCTATTTACTATCATAATAACTTCCACAGATGTACTAAAAATTTTAATTTCATATCTGTTGAAATATCAGTTTAATTATCATGGATTCATAAGTAATAATTTAATTAATAGAACATGATTGTAAAAATTTTACTGAGTGTAATAGATTGATGCTTGTCTAGATACTAGTTTTTCTAAGATATTTTTATGAGCATTGTCAATTTTCTATGCCCACTTTTATTAAAAATGGCAGCACATAATAAAATGTTGGTTTTTTAAAGATATTAAATAGGGACCCTGACATAGTATTGTTCAAGTTTTATTAACAGAAATTAGGTTAACATGACTAAAAATTATTCAAGATGTGTCTTACTTAGGGTTACTATTGCTGTGTTAAAATACCATGACCAAATGAACATGGCAGGGGAATGGGTTTATTGTCTTCTACTTCCTATCACTGTTCATTAACAAAGGAGGTCAAGGCAGGACCTTAAATAAGGTAAGAACCTGGAGGGAGATGTTGATGTAGAGGCCACTGAAGATTGCTGCTTCCTGGTGTGTATATTATGAATTGCTCACCCAGATTTCTTGAATCCAAGGTCAGCAGCTCAGGGATAGAAACACTCACAATGTGCTGGTCCCTAACCAATCAAACACTAATCCAGAAAATGCCCTACTGTATTGAAGCTTTAGTTCAAAAGTAGTGATGGTTCCTTGTGCCAGGTGACTCTAGGTCTTTTCAAGTTGACAAAAAACTAAACTGTACAAAAATAATATCTTGTATTTTGCATGTGAAAAGGTATTCACTAAATGTTTTTGTTGTTGTTGTTTTAGTTTGTTTATTTTGTTTTGTGTTTCTGGGCCTTTACAGCACAGGAAACTTTGGAGCATTATCTACTCAAATTCATATGCCAGGCCTATGTGACTGATAGTAATTAGTCTATTTTGAATGTAAAAGACTGAGACTTAGAGAAGTTACCTAATTTCCTAGGCTGTGGAGCTTTAGAATGACTAAGCTCCTCTTTTAAAATATATTTTGTAGGCTTTAGATTTTGTATTCTTTCTACTACCCAGCACACTTTTCTGTTTAGAATTTATAACAAATCAAGGCAATTATGTTGATTAGTTTTTTTTATCAAATTCACAGAAATTGGAATAATCTGGGAATAATTTATAGTTGAGAAATGGTCTCATATAACAGGAATCTTGGTGCAAGAAACTTCCATTTTTATGGTTTGTTTATAAATATATTTGTTTGCTTGTTTTTTTTTCCATCTAGACATAGTTCCTGAAGAAATGTTTCCCAATTTTCTTAGCCTGAGCAAGAGAAAATATTCTGACACTCTATGGATCTGAGGGATTATTCCTTGACAATAATATGTATTTACTGAGAGCTTCTCACTGTCCTTTACATATTCACTCAGAGCTCCCTCAACTTACCACAGGTTCTTGCATTGTGTTTCTGCCTAAACTTCTACTAGTTATGGATTGTATTCCTAAACCCCCCCAAAATTATTTACACACCAACCTGATTTTCATCATGTTATTCATCACAACAATAGAAACCCAACTAAGACAGTAATAGTGAGATCAATGTGAGAAAACACAGGACTATAAATGTAAGTATAGAAAAAAATACCATGAACTGTCTTTAAATATAAGAAAGTGTATAATGAAAACAGAAACTTAATTTTGTAAAATTCAGTAAATAAAGCACCTACTGATACATTAGAAGTCTATCTGTGAGTTATCTCAAATCATTACCTATCTATGTACTCACATAAATTGCTGTGAACAAGTAGGTTTACAAAAGTTAGAATGAAGTCATAGTGCCTCCTTTTACAGCATTACAAGTAATAGAAAAATTTCTTCAGCTATTCCTGGCAAAGGCTCTTGCACACACATTTGCATTATTGAAGAACATTGGGTAGGTAAATGCAAGCAACATATGTACTTATTTTAATTTCACACAGACACAGACAACACTTATATTTGTTCCATATCACCCTATAAATATTTGACCTAGAAATGTGGAGAAAAATTCTATAAATCCACTGATGAGACCTTGCCATGTTCCAGTGATTTACCCTGGAGTGCAAAGTTTAGAAAGTCTAGGTGTCTAAAACAGATATTTCTTAATTTTTTTTTCTTTTCTCTTGGGCCTGAGATTTAAACTCATGCTCTGCAGAGTTTCCTCTATTAGATTGAACTACTTTACTTTTATTTCACCTCTAAATTACATATTACTTCTTCATTTTATTAATTTTTAATGTGTTATTTACTTTAAAATTAAGTACAATGTAATGGAATTGCCAAGAAGTAGGCCAAGGGAATGAGTGAATGGTACTTTTGCTGTTAAAAAATTCTGCACAATCTCTACCACTAGAAAGTAATCAATTATGAGTGGAAATTTTGTCTCCAGGAAGTACAGTGAAAATGAACTTTCTTTGCTGTTAATTACAATATTGTTGAAGCTATAGAAATTGAGGGCATAATAGGTTGATAGTTACTCTTTGAGAGCTTCCTTCACTCTAGATTTACCCTAACTACATGTGTACTTGCTTCATTGTTTCTGAGGACTTAACAGAAAATATGAATGAGTGCTCTACTTAGATATTGCAGAAAGAACACATAAAATATAATTAGAGATAGAGTATTTTGATTGTCGATTAAAATGTACTTATTAGTGGTGATGAAAATATTTTAAAATAAGATGATAATAACATCTACACATAAGCCTGATAAAAATATGAGGTCTAGATCTTTAAATTAATGATTGACCATTTAGGTAGAGTCCTTACATTTTTTAATCATTAATTTCCTAGACATTATACAGAAATTAGTCTTATTTGATTCCATGTCTCCACATGTCTTACCACTTTATTTTATGAGACTAGATATAAACCTCATCTAAAAGGTTAAAATGCCCATCTTTACCACTGTCACTGATATTATATTCAGTATTTGGGGGGGTCACTTATTTAATATCAGTGTACTCTAAGCTTGTAGTGTTTTAAATAACAGAGTTAGATATCATTTTTAACTTTCTTCATAGAAGAAATATTGAAAAGGCAATTCAATAAGTCCCATTTATGGATACTTTCACATCTCTCAGAGAATATATAAGGAAAGAGTTATAATTATACTCAAAAAATAGTCCAGATTTGGGATGTTTGGGAATTGATTCTGTAATGTGTTAAAATATGTGTGTAAAAGATTAGCACACTAACAAAAAATACAACTGTGAGCTGCCTGATTATTTCTAGAATATGAATGAACACAAAATCAATAGTAATAATATTCTCATCAGATTGTAAATGCTTGATATTTAATTCCTGCATCTACAATTGAAATAAATATTTTAATAGCACTTATAATTTATTCAATTTTTGATATGCTAATATAGTAGCCAAAATTAACTAAAATGTTACTATTTAGTTAGATAGATGATATATGTATGTATATATATATATATGTTAAATAAGTAGATAGATGATAGATACATAATAGAAGACAGAAAGATGATTGAATGTTTTATTATATAGCCCTAACTTCCTTAAAAGAGACATTTGTTTGCATATGGCTAACCAAAGTTAAATATACATGTAATGATTCTTCTTAATTAGGCCAATAAAAAGCAAGGATATTCAGGATGTAACTAAAAATCTTTCAGAAAGAAAGGTCCAGGACTAGATATCTATTTTTGACATCTACCAAAACATTAAGAAAGCAATGACATCAATAACTCTCAAGCTATTCAATAAAATAAAGGGAAATATTTATGAACTCTGAAACCCATGCTACAAAGCCAGTATTACCATGAATTCAAAACAAGGTAAGAACAACAGGAAAAGTACAAAATTTACAGAATAATTCCCCTGGAAAACAAAATATTCTCAGCAAAATATATCTTAAAAATCAGGAACACATTGAGCAGTCATACAGCAAAAATAAGTGGCTTCTAATAGGTGCAAGGTTAACTCAAAATCTACAAACACATGGATGCTATACAATATGCAAATAAATTTAGAAACAATAATCCAAAGATCATCCCAATTTTTTTCAAAGAACACACTTGACAAGACTTCACAATACTGATGAAGCAAGTAACTTAAGAAACGTATCTCAGTGTAACAGAGGGAGTATGTGACAAACACATAGACAACCTTATACTAAATGTGGAAAACTGAAATATGTTACATAAAATAATGAACAAAAACTTGGTATGTGTATGCACAGTGAAATTTTATTAAGCTTCTAAGAAAAAATGAAACCGTGATATTTTCAATTGCATAGATAGACTGAAAATAGTTATATGAAAAACATAAGGCAGAAAAACAGGTATTATTTTTATACTTTTCAGGTGGATACTATTTTAAGTTTATTTGTATGTACTTGCATATACAGGAAGCCATTGTGAATGTAATGAAATTAGAAAGGGAAACTTATGAGGGGGTGATACAATATTCAAACAAGAGGTACACAAAAACAAAATGTCTATGGAATGCATTGGACATGGAAAATGATATGTCAATTTCTGTAAGAACCTCATCAGGAGAGAGAATAATGGAGAAGAATCAATAAGAATATATATATATATATATGTAATATATATAAAATATATGTATAATAAAATTTTTATATTACAGTCTTACTTAACTAAGTAGCTACCTAACTAAAAATTATTGAATGAATCAAGTAAGTTAAATTGATGCTATTCATCGTTCCCGTAAATGTTAGTATTTAGACATTCACACAAAGGCATGTGCACATACACCACTTAGTTAATTCCCATTAGAACAAATGTTGTTCCTAATGAAAATGGTTTCAGTTTGGTACCAGAAAACTAGAAGGATGGATATTCTAAATTATGTCACTCCATCACAGAAACTGATTAAGTTGGCTTAGAGAAATATTTTATTATATTCTGGTTTTATTATTTACAAATGCCACTTAAATAATCTGCTATAACTCAACATATGAATCAGGAAGAAACAAGGAGACAATAACACAATGAATGTTTAAATAATAGAAGAAAAGTAAAACAAAATTATCATTCAAAGTTAATAAAATCGAAGTTAATATACAACATTCATCTTATAGGAAAATAGAAAAAGCTTACTAAAAGCAGCATTACTCCTAGTAACAAAAGAAGGAGAACACACCATATACTGAATGTATAAAGAAGCTTTAAAAGCCATTATCTATGAATTTCATAAAAAAAAACTTTGAAAATAATATCCAATTGTAATGGATATCAAATGAATGAAAAAATCTGCACATTAAATAAGCCAGTACCATCTAAGCCAAAAATATAGCTTATTTGTCTATATGGGTCTGAAATAATTAAATAACTCCAGTCAAAAGGAGTTAATTGACATGACTGAAAGGAACAAGTGTCATGCTCACTTTTTAGTAGATATCATTATTATAAAAACTGTAGACTGTGGATGGCTGGCAGCTGGGTTTAGGTGCAAGGATGAAATTCAGAGTCTAGTAACGGAAACCTCCCAGTCTCCACCTCGGGAGCTTGGACGCCCTCTACAATAGCAGCGCCTAAAGCAAGACTCACAGGAGCTTCAAACACCAACCAGTAACAACAAGACCAACTAACTTCAGAGATAAACAGATGGCAAAAGGCAAATGTAGGAATGTTATTAACAGAAATCAAGGCAATATGGCAGCATCTGACCCCAATTCGCCAACCACAGCAAGTCCTGGATACCCCAACACACCAGAAAAACAAGAGCTGGATTTAAAAGCACTGGTCATGATGCTGCTAGAGGAACACAAAAAAGACATAAACAAATCTCTTAAAGAAATTCAGGGAAACATGAATAAGGTAGAAGCCCTTTACAATGCAAACAGAAAAATCACTTGAAGAATTCCAGGAGAATATGGATCAACAGACAGAAGCCAATAAAGAGGAAATGAGAAAATCACTTAAAGAAAAGCAGGAGAAATTGAATCAACAGGCAGAATCATGAAAGAGGAAACACAAAAATCTCTTAAAGAATTGCAAGAAAACACAAACAAAAAAATTAAGGAACTGAGCAAAACCATCCAAGACAACTATTCCAAACACAGAGGTAGAAACAACTAATAAATCACAAAGTGGGAGATAGAAAACCTTGGAAAGAAATCAGGGGTCGTAAATGCAAATATCAACAACAGAATAAAAGAGATAGAGGTAAGAATCTGAGATGCTGAAGATACCATAGAAACCTTTGACTCCACAGTCAAAGAAAATGCAAAATGCAAAAGGCTTGTAACACAAAACATCCAGGAAATCCAGCATACAACAAGACCAAACCTAAGGATTAAAGGGATAGATTAGAGTGAAGATCTACAATTTAAAGGGTCAGCAAATATCTTCAACAAAATTATGGATGAAAACTTCCCTAACCTAAAGAGAGAGATGCCCATGAATAAAGCCTGCAGAACTCCAAACAGACTGGACCAGAACAGAAATACCTCCTGTCACATAATAATCAAAACCCCAAATGTACTAAACAAAGAAAGAATATTAAGGGCAGTAAGAGAAAAAGGCCAAGTAACATATAAAGGAAGACCTATCAGAATCACACCAGACTTCTCTCCAGAGACCATGAAAGTGAGAAGATTCTGGGCAGATCTCATGCAGACCCCAAGAGAACACAAATGTCAGCCAAGACTACTATACCCAGCAAAACTCTCAATCAACATTGATGAAGAAATCAAAATATTCCATGACAAGACCAAATTTATACAATATCTTTCCATGAACCCAGCTCTACAAATGATAATAGGAGGAAAACTCCAATACAAGCAGGGAAACAGCACTCTAGAAAAAGCAAGATAGTAACCTTCTTCCATCAAACTCAAAAGAAGATAAACACTCAAAGAGAAAAATAACATCAAAAATGACAGGAAGAAATAATCACTATTCCTTAATATATCTTAACATCAATGGACTCAATCCCCCAATAAAAAGACATAGACTATCAGACTGGATACGGAAACAGGACCCTACATTTTGCTGCATACAGGAAACACACCTCAGAGTCAAAAACAAACACTACCTTAAAGTAAAAAGCTGGAAGACAAGTTTGCAAGCAAATGGTCATAAGAAGCAAGCTGTACAGCCATTCTAGTATCAGATAAAGTTGACTTTCAACCTAAAGTCATCAAAAGAGACGCAGAAGGTCACTTGTTGCTAGTCAAAGGAAGAATCCACCAAGAAGAACTCACAATTCTAAACATCTATGCTCCAAATGCAAGGGCAACCTCTTTCATAAAAGAAATTTTACTGAAGCTCAAAGCACACATTGCACCTAACACAATAATTGTGGGGGACCTCAACATTCCACTATCCTCAATGGACCTATTAGGAAAACAGAAACTAACAAGGACACAGGGAAACTCATTGAAACTTTGGACCAATTGGAATATATATATATATATATATATATATATATATATATATATATATATATATAAACATTTCATCCTGAAGCAAAAGACTATTCCTTTTTCTCAGCACGTCATGGTACCTTCTCCAAAATCAACCATATAATTGGTCACAAGACAGACCTCAACAAATATAAAAGATCAAACTAATCCTATGCCTCATATCGGATCACCATGGCGTAGAGTGCTGTTCAATAGCAACAAAAACAACAGAAAATCCTCATACACATGGAGGCTTAACAATATTCTACTCAATGATATCTTAGTCAAGGAAGAAATAAAGAAAGAAATCAAAGACTTTTTAAAATCTAATGAAAATGAAGGCACAAAATATCCAAATCTATTGGACACAATGAAAGCAGTGCTAAGAGGAAAACTCATAGCCCTGAGTGCTTCCAAAAAGAAATAGGAGCATATAGTTGCAATTTAACAGCACACCTGAAAGCTCTGGAACAAAAAGAAGCTATTTCACCCAGGAGAAGTACAAGACAGGAAATCATCAAACTCAGGGCTGAAATCAATCAAGTTGAAACAAAGACAACAATACAAAAAATAAACAAAATCAGGAGCTGGTACTTTGAGAAAATCAAGAAGATAGATAAACCCTTAGCCAGACTTACCAAAGGGCACATAGACAGTATTCAAATTAACAAAATTAGAAATGAAAAGGGAGACATAACAACAAAAATGGAGGAAATTCAAAAAAAAACATCACTTCCTATTACAAAAGTCTATACTCAACACAACTGGAGAATCTGGAGGAAATGGAAAATTTCCTTGACAGTTACCAAATACCAAAATAAATTCAGGATTAAATAGAACCACTAAACTGTCCCATAACCCCTAAAGAAATAGAAGCGGTCATAGATAGTTTTTTCAAGCAAAACAAACAAACAAACAAACAAAAAAACAAGCAAACAAAAAAAGCACAGGACCAGATGGTTTTAGTGCAGAATTCTATCAGATCTTGAAAGAAGCCCTAACACAAATACCCTTCAAACTATTCCACAAAATAGAAACAGAAGGAACACTACCCAACTCATTCTAAAAAGCCACAACTACCCTAATACCAAAACCACACAAAGATCGACTTAAAAAAGAGAATTTCAGACCAATCTCCCTTATGAACATCAATACAAAAACACTCAATAAAATTCTTGTCAACAGAATCTAAGAACACATCAAAACGATCATTCACCATGATCAAATAGCCTTCATCCCAGGGATGCATGGATGGTTCAATATACGGAAATCTATCAGTGTAATCCACTACATAAACAAAATCAAGGAAAAAAACCACATGACCATGTCATTGGATGCTGAAAAAGTATCTGAAAAAATTCAGCATCCATTCATGCTAAAAGTCTTGGAAAGAACAGGAATTCAAGGCCCATAACTGAACATAGTAAAAGCAATTTACAGCAGACCGGTAGCCAACCTCAAGGTAAACGGAGAAAAACTTGAAGCAATCCCACTAAAATCAGGGAATAAACAAGGCTGCCCCTTCTCACCATATCTCTTCAATATAGTACTTGAAGTACTATGTAGAGTAATTCGACAACATAAGGAAGGCAAAGGGATACAAATTGGAAAGGAAGAAGTCAAACTATCACTATTTGCAGATGATATGATAGTATACTTAAGTGACCTAAAAAACTCCACCAGAGAACTCCTACAACTGATAAACGACTTCAGCAAAGTGGCTGGATATAAATCAACTCAAGGAAATCAATAGCCTTCCTACACTCAAAGGATAAGCAGGCTAAGAAAGAAATTAGGGAAATGACACCCTTCACAATAGCCACAAACAATATAAAGTATCTTGGTGTGACTCTAACCAAACAAGTGAAAGATTTATATGTCAAAAACTTCAGGTCTCTGAAGAAGGAAATGGAAGAAGACCTCAGAAAATGGAAAAAAACTTCCATGCTCATGGGTTGGCAGGATTAATATAGTTAAAATGACAATCTTGCCAAAAGCATTATACAGATTCAATGCAATCCCCATCAAAATCTCAACTCAGTTCTCCATAGTGTTAGAAAGAGCAATTCTCAAATTAATCTGGAATAACAAAAAACCCAGGATAGCTAAAAGTATCATCAACTGTAGAAGGGGGAATTGCATCCTGTACCTCAAGCAATACTACAGAGCAGTAGTGTTAAAAACTGCATGGTATTGGTACAGTGACAGGGAGGTGGATCAATGGAATAGAATTGAAGACCCAGAAGTGAATCCACGCATCTATGGCCAATTGATCTTCCACAAAGGAGCTGAAAACATCCAATGGAAAAAAGATAGCCTTTTCAACAAATGGTGCTGGCTCAACTAGAGGTCAACATGCAGAAGAATGAAAATTGATCCACTCTTATCACCTTGTACTAAGCTCAACTCCAAGTGGATGAAGGACCTCCATATAAAACCAGACATGCTAAAAATTAATAGAAAAGAAACTGGGGGAGACCCTTGAGGACATTGGCTCAGGGGGAAAGTTCCTGAACAGAACACCAATTGCTTATTCTCTAAGATCAAGAATAGACAAATGGGACCTCATAAAATTACGAAGTTTCTGTAAGGCAAAAGACACTGTCAAAAGGCCAAATCAGCAACCAACAAATTGGGAAAAGATCTTCACAACCCTACATCTGACAGAGGGCTAATATCCAGACAACCAAATAACCCCATCCAAAAATGGTGTACAGAGCTAACCAAAGACTTCACCTGAAGAAATTCAGATGGCTGAGAAACACCTTAAAAAATGTTCAACATCATTAGTCATTAGAGAAATGCAAATCAAAACAATCCTGAGATTTCACCTTACACCAGTCAGAATGGATAAGATTATAACTCAGGATACATCAGTTGTTGGTGAGAATGTGAAGAGGAACTACACTGCTGGTGGGACTGCAAGGTGGTACAATCACTCTGGAAATCAGTCTGGGGTTTCCTCAGAAAACTGGGCACGATACTTCCAGAGGACCCAGCCATACCACTCCTGGGCATATACCCAGAAGATTCCCCAGGATGCAATAAGGATACATGCTCCACTATGTTCATAGCAGCCTTATTTATAATAGCCAGAAGCTGGAAAGTACCCAGATGTCCCTCAACGGAGGAATGGATTCAACATATGTGGTATATATACACAATGGAGTACTATTCAGCCATTAGAAACAATGAATTCATGAAATTCTTAGAGAAATGGATGGAGCTGGAGAACATCGTACTAAGCAAGGTAACCCAGTCTCAAAAGAATACCCATGGTATGCACTCATCGATAAGTGGATATTAGCCTAGAATCTTGGGACACCAAAGACACAATCCACATACCAAATAATGTCCGACAAGAAGAAGGAGTGGACACTGGTGCTGGAAAGAATCAAAGCATCAGTGTAGGGGAATACCAGAACAGGGAAGTGGGAAGGGGTAGATGTAGGAACAGGGGTAGGGAAATGGGCATTGGACCTTTGGGGGGCGGGGAACCTGAAAAAGGGAAATGAAATGTAAATATAGAATGTATCCATTAAAAAAAGAGAAAAATGTAAATTACACAATTTTTTAAATATAAATGCCAAAAGTCAATGATGCAAAGAACCAAACATTTTTGCTGTGTCTGAACTGCTAATCTTAATAGAAAATATTAAGGACAGGAAATAAAAATGATCACAATGTTAAGCATGCCAATAAACTGTCTTACCTCCATAAACAAATAGTAAAAATAAAACAAAAATATTAAAAACGTGATTATCTTATCACTAAATTATGAGCAGTAAACTAAAAAACGATTAGTATACTCTTCTTAGTTAATCATTAACCAATCTTGACCTTCAGGCTGCTAATTTCTAACGACGGGCTTAGTGAAGCTCTTATCTAATCCATAAATAATAAACTCACACCAATGTTTCTTCAGTTTCTTGTAATTCATTAGCAACAATAATAAAAAATACTTCATAGGTAATCAAAAAATAAAACATGGCCACTGGACATTCTCAGTTAATTAAAAAAACAAAACCTTGCAATATTTTATCTTAACAGCATGATATTTATATAATATTTAAACTAATTTGTAAACATTTGAAAATTATACCTTGATCTCTCTCTCTCTGTTTCTCTGCCTCTCTGTCTCTCTGTCACTCTGTCTCTCTCTCTCTCTCTCTCTCTCTCTGTCTCTCTCTCTCTCTCTCATTCACTCACTCACACAGACACACAAACACATACACCTACACATTCATTAAAAATGCATAAATTGCAGCGCACATAAACTAGCACATCAAGTTTACAGAAGCTACGTAGAATTTGATTTCTACATTCTAAAAGCATCCTTTCATTTTGTTTTTCTTAGTACATTTTGAAGTTTATCCTGAAACCAGTATTGAGCTCCATTTGAAGTAGTACTCAAAATTAGAACAGATTAAAAAAAATCACCTGGTCCTCCTACAGGGTTGCTCAGCTCCTCAGATTGAGGATCAGCAGTCTCACTTAACCTGGACCCCTGAGTTCTCTCAGACACTGGAACACTAACCAGGAAGCATACACCAGCTGATATGAGGCCCCCAACACATACACAATAGAGGACTTCTGGGTCTGGGTTTAGTCAGGGAAGATGCACCTTAACCTTCAGAGACTGGAGGCACCAGGGAGTTTAGAGATCTGGTGAGGTGAATGTAGTGGGAAATTGTTAAAATATAGTACTGCCCCACCAGGCCTCTGCTCCAAGTCTAGGCGGGTCACACCCTCCTGCCCAGCACCCACTACTTCCAAGTATCCATCCAGTAAAGCATGACTCTTAACCTTGAGTAGTTATTCAAATATATTTATGTATATGAAACTCCCCCAATTATGTAATGCCAAATTACAATGATAAGGTTTTATCTCAATACTTCTAACCTCTCAGCATACCAGAAACACATCTGATGGCATCTGTATCTGTGTTTCCTCCTCTGTTCCCTTGTGCAGCTCCCAGGCTCCCTTTCTCTCCGCTTCTCCTTCTCTTAACATCTCCTCTCTCCCCTCCAATCACTGGCCTCTTGCTGCTTCAATGTGAATGGATAGGAAATATGTTGCATCAGGTGGAGGTGGGGCTGGGGACAACATTTTGGAAGGAGGTATGGGATATGGAACATTCTGAGAGTGGACACGCAAAGGAACTAAATCTGGAGTTTAAAATAAAAATAAAATAAAATAATTAAAAAAAGCTGCATGGGACATTATGTATTTACACTATAGCAATACTGTAGAGAACATGATCATCTTAATTGAACCAGGAGATTTCACTCGGAATTTGGAAACATTTTCAAGATGTCTTCTTTAATTAGTTTTCTTGGGTGTGCCAGTTGTAAACATGTGTAGATGAATGGAAATGTGTGTGGATCCTTTCTTCTAGGGACATATTTTTCATCCTAAATTGCCAGTAAAGATTTGAAGAAACTTGCCTAGTTAATCCAACAGCTATTTCACTTTAAATTCTTGGGAGAGATATTAATATAGGTCACAATTCAATATAAATTAAAGCACTATCACTTTGTAAATACTTGTACTTCCTTTCCATACAAATGGTCTAAGCTAAAATATTAATTCTTTTCAGATATAATATGAGTTTTTACTTGACACTTAAAATCTTTAATGAAAGTATATTTAAATTTTCCATGAAGGTAATTATAAGTTAATGTTCTAGTACAAGGTTCAAACATACAATTATACCTGTAAATGGTTATAAATTTTTCTTCTAAATACTTATAGTAAAATTGTGTTGGTTAGTAACAGAAGTTAATAAATGGTGATTCTACAATTAAGCTGAATTAATGTTACATTATAAGATTTTTTTTCTTGCTTTGTTTTATTTTCTGATACAATCTGGGTTTTTTGTACTTCTACATTAACTTTTCCTATGACCCAACCAAGAAGGTTTGCTGCATTAAAAATAAGAGTTGTCGCTTCCCTTTCAATTAGCTACCTCTGTTCTCTTTCTGCTTTCTCTCTAGAAATTTCCATTAAATGAGGACTGATCATGGAACCCCAAAAAGAAGAATCTTTCTGATGTAGCTCCACTACCTCTTTATTCTACAATCATACTATTAATTTTCTTCAGACAAATTTGCCGAAAAAATTACTGAGAAGTAAGAGGTAATATCTCTTTTTTTTTCTGTAAGTCATACTGAAATTAAATGTCACTAGGAGCATATATTCTAGGTCTGGATATACGGATAAGTATGTGAAGTACTTGCTTAGCATACATTGGCTCTGGGTTCTACCCTCCAGTTCATGGTGGTACACACCTGTAATTTCAGCACTATTAAGATTAAGTCAGAGGATGAAATGTTTAATGTCTTATTGAACATTGAGTAAGTTAAAAGCCAGTTCAAAGCCAGTCAAGACTACTATTTTGTGAAACACACACACACACACACACACACACACACATACACACACACGACCAAAGTTTGAAGAAATTAGTCAATCAAGGATATAAAACCAACAAATCACAAAATTTAGGTTTCTTGGTTTAATAAAATTAGCTTGAAATTATATTTTATGATTTCTTATTTGTCTTTATTAGTAAAGTAATTCAATAGCTTATATCATGTAAACACCAGAACATTCAAATTGTGAAATTCTTCTATCAATTTTGGTCTCCATTGAGGATATCTCCACTTGTAAAATGTTTAAGATTTTGTAAAGGAAACAAACATTTCATGGCTTCTCCATTCTCATTTTTTCTACCAAAGGTTTTTTTTTTTTTTTACTATATATGATAATCACAGTAGAAGATATACATTACTAAATTGCAATATATAGACTTTCTATTAATGTCATTATAATAATTGCAACAATGGCTTTAAGAGTGATCAAGATTTTTGTTTGTTTGATTGGTTTGGTTATTTCAAGATTGTAGGTTCTATGAGAGATTTCTTGAAAAATTAGTCAAACATTTAATTCAAATTTAAGAGGCCATTAAATAGTTTTCAGAAAACTTAATCCAAATTATATTCTAAGTAGTATTCCATTGTGTGAATGTACCACATTTTCTATATCCATTCTTCTTGTGATATGGTGGAGTATATTTTGTATATATGCCCAAATGTGATATAGCTGTGACTTCAGGTAGAACTATTTTCAATTTTGTGAGGAACCACCAGATTGAATTTCTTCTTAGGCAGTTGAGAATTCTCTATTTAGCTCTGTACCTCATATTTTGAGTTCTTTGACTGTTTTGGAGTCTGCATTCTTGAATTCTTTGCATATTTTAGATATTCACCCTTTACTGGATGTAGGGTTGGTAAAGATCTCAATTTCTCAATCTGTAGGTTGCCCTGTTGGCCTATTGACCGTGTCCAGTGCCTTAAAAAATTTTTGCAAAAAAAAAAATTTTGCAATTTCATGAGGTCCCATTTGTCAACTGTGTCAATCTTAGAGCCTGAGCTGTTGGTGATCTATTCACAAAATTTCCCCCTGTGTCAATGTTTTCATGCTATATATGGTATTTCATAGCTTTTTTTCCATCTTCAGACTATTCACTTTTAAGAAAGTGATAGCAATCTAAAAAAAAGTTGTGAAATACCCTTTGAATTACTAAAATGCATGAATATAGCATTAAATATAGGCAAATGATGAAATGAAACATTACATTTAAATATGCTATAACAATGATGTTTGATGCAATCTATTTTTTTCTAGATTAACAAACATAAATAGCAACAACTACATAAATGTTTACAGGTTGCTCATATAAAAGTTTCAACATTACAAACACCTCAGTCTCATCCTAAATATACACTTCCTTATTGATGTTCTAGGCCAGGGGGACACAAAACAAGGACACTGATAACATAGTGTTCTTCATGCTTGAGATATCACCTTTAACAACAATACTTATCCTAGACATAGGACAAGTATTGGTTATAACAAGCAGGTCTCATGTCATTCAGAGTGAGTGTTTGAAATTTTATGTCATGACATTATCTTTATCTCATCTTCTCAGTCCTCATAGCAACTCATTAAGTTATTGCTCATACTTTGAAAACAAACCAATCCCAAGCAACAAGGAAACTTAAATTCATGGTACAGTATCATACTCTTATAAAATGGGTGATTTAAATTTGCTTTCTAATCTCACTTGCTTTGGTGGACATAATATCTACAGATTATATTCAACTTTCTAATCACTGATTTGCATTTTAAATTGCCTTTTCCTGTTGTCTAAAGTTGTTGGTATATGAAAAATATTTTTCAGCCATTTGAATTTCATCATTTGAAAAGTCTGCTTAGGTCCATGCTCCCTTTGTTAATGTGCTTGCTTGCTTTCTTGATTTTTAGCTTAGTAAGTTCTTTGTATATTCTAGAAACAAACATGTCATCAGTATAGGTGTCAGGTATTTATTGCATTTCCTATTTTTTATTTTTTAAATATATATTTTATTATTTTTATATACTCCATATTTTATTCTACACCCTGCCAACCCCTCTCCATCTTCCAACTGTTCCACATTACATAGCTCCTCTCCTACCCCTGTCTCCACATGAATGTCCCTATTTTCTACCCTACCTGACCTGTGAACTCCCTGGGGCTTCCAGTCTCTTGAGGGTTAGGTGCATCATCTCTGAATGAACACAGACCTGGAAGTCATCTATTGTGTGTATGTAAGGGGCCTCCTATCAGCTGGTGTATGTGGCCTGTTTGTTGGTCCAGTGTTTGAGAGATCCAGGGGGTCCAGATTAATTGAGACTGCTGGTCTTACTACAGTGTAGCCCTCAAGTTCATTCAGCCTTCCCTAATTCAACAGCAGGAGTCATCTGCTTTTTTAGGCTTCTATTTACTCAAAATATGCTGTTCTTTAGGTAAGGAAGCACTTTATTTGTATGTTCTCTTTTCAATTTATCTTAATATCTGTGTAGAAAGTCCCATCATCTTATATCAGTCATAATGTACAAAGAAAAATGCCACAGTATAAAAAGTCAAATAACACTGGGCAATAGTGGTGCATGTCTTTATTCCCAGCACTTGGGAGGCAGAGGCAGAAGGATTTCTGAGTTCGAGGCTAGCCTGATCTACAGAGTGAGGTCCAGGACAGGTAGGGCTATACAGAGAAGCCCTGTCTTAAACAAACAAAAACAAACAAAAAAAGTCAAATAACAGATACTACTGAGGATATGGAGAAAAGGGAAAACTTACTCACTGCTAATTGGAACGCAAACTTATAAGACCACAATGGACATCAGTATAGAACTTTCTTTTTTTAAATTTTTTAATTTATTATTTTTTACATTTTTTTATTTTCTATATTCTTTGTTTACATTCCAAAGGCTTTCCCCTTTCCCTGTCCCCCCCTCACCATATGTCCCATATGTACTTTTCCACCCCACCCCACCCCCCACTTATTCCCCAATCACTACCCCACCAATTCTCTGCTCTATTCTGGTACTCTCCTACAAAACTGGATCCAGTGTTTTCAGGACCAGGGTCCTCTCCTTCCTTCTTCTTGGGAATCTTTTGACTTGCTAATTGTGCCTTGAATATTCAGAGCTTCTGGGCTCATTAATATCTACTTATCAGTGATTGCATTTCATGTGTATTCTTTTGTGATTGGATTAACTCACTTAGGATAATATTTTCCAGATCCAACCATTTGCCTACAAATTGCATGAATTCATTATTTTTAATTGCTGAGTAGTATTCCATTGTATGGAATACAATATATATATATATTTATATACATAAATATACCACATTTTCTGTATCCATTCTTCCTTTGAGGGACATCTGGGTTCGGGGGAATCAATATCCCTGACCTCAAGCAGTACTACAGAGCAATTGTGTTAAAAACTGCATGGTATTGGTACAGCAACAGGCAAGTAGATCAGTGGAATAGAATTGAAGACCCAGAAATGAACCCACAGACTTATGGTCACTTGATCTTTGATAAAGGAGCTATAACCAACCAGTGTAAAAAAGATAGCCTTTTCAACAAATGGTACTGGTTCAACTGGAGGTCAACATCCAGAAGAATGTGAATTGACCCACTCTTATCTCCTTGCATTAAGATCAACTCCAAGTGGAACAAGGACCTCCATATAAAACCTGACACACTGAAACTAATAGATAAGAAACTGGGGAAGACCCTGGAGGACATGGGCACAGGAGGAATGTTCCTGAACAGAACACCAATAGCTTATGCTCTAAGATCAAGAGTTGACAAATGGGAAATTACAAAGTTTCTGTAAGGCAAAGGATATGGTCAGAAGGACAAAACAGCCATCCTCAAATTGGGAAAAGATCTTCACCAACCCTACATCCTACAGGGGTCTAATATCCAATGTATACAAAGAACTCAAGAAGTTAGACCCCAAAGAACCAAATAACCCTAGTAAACGAACTTCTGGGAGAATCAATATCCCGGACCTCAAGCAATACTACAGAGCAATACTGTTAAAAACTGCATGGTATTGGTACAGTGACAGGGAAGTGGATCAATGGAATAGGATTGAAGACCCAGAATTGAACCCACACATATATGGCCAATTGATATTCGATAAAGGAGTTGAAAACATCCAGTGGAAAAAAGATAGCCTTTTCAAAAAATGGTGCTGGCTCAACTGGAGGTCAACATGCAGAAGAATGAGAATTGATCCACTCTTATCTCCTTGCACTAAGCTCAACTCCAAGTGGATCAAGGACTTCCAAATAAAACCAGACACACTAAAACTAATAGAAAAGAAACTGGGGAAGGCCCTTGAGGACATTGGCTCAGGGGGAAAATTCCTGAACAGAACACCAATTGCTTATGCTCTAAGATCAAGAATAGACAAATGGGACCTCATAAAATTACAAAGTTTCTGTAAGGCAAAAGACACTGTCAAAAGGACAAATCAGCAACCAACAAATTGGGAAAAGATCTTCACCAACCTCACATCAGACAGAGGGCTAATATCCAATGTATACAAAGAAATCAAGAATTTAGACCCCAGAAAACCAAATAAACCTATCCAAAAATGGGGTACAGAGCTAAACAAAGACTTTTCACCTGAAGAAATTCGGAGGGCTGAGAAACACCTTAAAAAATGTTCAACATCATTAGTCATTAGAGAAATGCAAATCAAAACAACCCTGAGATTTCACCTCACACCTGTCAGAATGGCTAGGATTAAAAACTCAGAAGACATCAGGTGTTGGCGAGGATGTGGAGAAAGAGGAACACTCCTCCACTGCTGGTGGGACTGCAAGCTGGTACAACCACTCTGGAAATCAGTCTGGTGGTTCCTCAGAAAACTGGACATGATACTTCTGGAGGATCCAGCCATACCACTCCTGGGAATATACCCAGAAGACTCCCCAGCATGCAATAAGGATACATGCTCCATGATGTTCATAGCAGCCTTATTTATAATAGCCAGAAGCTGGAAAGAACCAAGATGTACCTCAACGGAGGAATGGATACAAAAAATGTGGTATATATACACAATGGAATACTATTCAGCCATTAGAAACAATGAATTCATGAAATTCTTAGAGAAATGGATGGAACTGGAGAACATCATTCTAAGTGAGGTAACCCAGTCTCAAAAGAACACCCATGGTATGCAGTCACTGATAAGTGGATATTAGCCTAGAATCGTGGGACACCAAAGACATAATTCACATACCAAATGATGTCTGACAAGAAGAAAGGAATTGACACTAATGTTGGAAAGGATCAAAGCATCAGTGTAGGGGAATACCAGAACAGGGAATTGGGAAGGGGTGGATGAGGGAGCAGGGGGAAGGAAAAGGGCATTTGGGACCTTAGGGGTGTGGGGAAACAAAAAAAGGGAAATGAAATGTAAATATAGAATATATCCAATAAAAAAAATGGGGTACAGAGCTAAACAAAGAATTTTCACCAGAAGAGAAATTCGGATGGCCAAGAAACACCTTAAGAGATGTTCAACATCATTAGTCATCAGGGAATGCAAATCAAAATAACCCTGGGATTTCACCTCACACCAGTCAGAATGGCTAAGATTAAAAACTCAAGAGACAACAGGTGCTGGGGAGGATGTGGAGAAAGAGGAACACTCCTACACTGTTGGTGGTACTGCAAGATGGTACAACCACTCTGGAAATGAGACTGGCTGTTCCTCAGAAAATTGGGCATGACACTTACAGAGGACCCTGTCATACCACTCCTGAGCATATACCCAGAGTATTCCCCTTCATTCAATAAAGACACATGCTCCACTATGTTCATAGCAGCCTTATTTATAGTATAGAACTTTCTTAAAGACTAAAAATCCACCACATGGTTTAGCTATACTGTTCCTCTGTACACATCCAAGATATTTTATAGTCTTCTACAGAAATACCTGCTTATCTCTGCTCTTTGTAGATCTCTTCACCATAGTTAGTAAATAGGAATATCACAGATATCAATCAAGTGATGAATTGTTTTCTAATATATTATTGTCAAACAATGAAATATTATTCAGATATTAAGAAAATCAATCATTAAATTTGAAGGCAAATAGACAGATCACAAAAAATGCCATTCATTTTTTTTCATTCTTTTTGAAACAAGGTTTCTCTGTGTAGCCCTGGCTGTCCTGGAACTCACTCTGTAGACCAAGCTGACCTTGAACTCAGAAATCCACCTGCCTCTGCCTTCCAAGTGCTGGGATTAAAGGCCTGTGCCACCACCACCAGGAAACTGCCATTCTTTTTTAAATTAGATATTTGCTTTATTTACATTTCAAATGGTATCCCCTTTCCTCTTTACCCCTCTGAAAACCCCCTAACCCATCCCCCCTCCCCCTACTCACCCTACTCCCCCCAATTTCCTGAATTGTATTCCCCTATTCTGGAAAATAAATCCTTGACAGGACCAATGGCTTCTCTCAATAATGTCTGAAATGGTCATCTTCTGCTACATATGTAGCTGGAGCTATGGGTCACTCCCTGCGTAGTCTTTAGTTTGTGGTTTAGTCCCTAGGAGCTCTGGCGGTCCTGGTTAGTACATATTACTGTTCATCCTGCAAGGTTGCAAACCTCTTCAGCTCCTTGGGTCCTTTCTCTAGCTGCTCCAGTGGGGACCCTATATACCACAATAATCTTAGAATCTTCAGATATGTGTATTCTCTTTGGAATAGATACAGATATCAGGGTTTTAGTAAGATGATATGGATTGCTGCTTTTAATAGAAAAGAGGAAAATGGAGTGGTGTAAATGGGTACAGAGGTGTTCATCCATACTAGCTTTTGGGGTGCTGCAAAGCTCTAGTCATGCTGTCAGAGGAAAAAAATGAATCACAAATATCACCTATCTGAGAACCCTGCATGCTGCAATGTGCTTTTGACGTAATCAATCACTTATTTTTTTCTGAATCTTTCAATGAGATAGCTATCAAGCTGGTAAGCTTAAATGGGCCATGAATATGTAACTAGGTATGTCATAGATGCAACAGAAGTACTTTGAACTAGTTGTCTACCACATGATCAGATTAATAATATGACTCCTAATGAGTTATGTTCTATCCACAAATCAGAACTTCCACCCTCATTGGATGTGCTCCTACTTTCAATAGATTAAACTTAACACAAAGAATCTCAGAATATAAAATGTGCAAAGAATAATCTTAGGAAGTTCTAAAGGATAAATTGAACTTACAGATTGTACTCCTCCTCTCAAGGTTCAGAGATATTTTAATAAAGTTGGAAACTCAAAAAGGTAAATAGTCAGATATGATGGAAAAAATTAAGAAAACAATGTTTATAGACACAACTGCATTTTAACATGTGAATTTAGTGACTGAGAGGATAAGAAACAGCCTTTCACAAGCTGAGAAAGACAAGTAACAGCACAGAACAAGAAAACCTTTTGTGAAACCTGATCACAAACTAAAGAGATGTTGCCATTTGATAGCTGATGGGTGATAGAGTATATTTTTGTAATGGAATAACCCACAGGAAATTGGAACCCTAATAAGTTCACCATACTCCAGGGCTGGCCATATTCCCAAAACTTGATGAGTAGGAACACAGCACACATTTAATTCTATGGCAGATAAAAAGGAGGAGGACAAAGACGAAGACAAGTAGGGCAAGGAGGAGGAGAGGGAGAGAGGGAGGGAAGTGAAGGAAGAGGGAGGGAGGGAGGGAGGAAGGAAGGAAGGAAAGAAGGAAGGAAGGAAGAAAGGAAGGAAGGAAGAGGGAGGGAGGGAGGGAAGAAAGGAAGAGGGAGGAAGGAAGGAAAGAAGGAAGGGAGGGGGAGGAAGAAGGAAATTCAAATTAGAAAGTAAATGATCAGATCTAGAAAGAGTAAGAGGGTGGGAGTGAATATCCTTTGAAACTTAATGCATGAAATTATTTAAAACAAATAGATAAAATACTTAAAATTTAAAATACTTAAAATATTCACTGATTTCAGAGACAACTCGATTTGGCACTTATTCATCTACTCTGCTTAGTAACACACATAACTCTCCTTATATTTATTAAATATTAATAATAGGTTCACTAAGATATAGTTCAGAATCAATAAGCCCACCCTTGGAATTATGAAATCCATTGGAGTATATCACTTCTGATTGGGGCAACCCTCTCCAGCAACTGCAACTGACACTGTAACAACTTTCAACACCACAAAGAATTCTTTCACCCTTTAGCTGCATTTCCACTATTGCCTTGTCTTCTGTGGCATAGTTAGCTTTTGTCTGAACAGATTTGTCTATACTGAAAAGTCCATATAAATTAAATCATAAGGTATATGCTTCTTTTAAATCTCTATATGGCTTTGTTTTTTCCAATTTCAAAAGAACTGTATAATTTGTGGTATAACAGTTTTCTGTTTATCATAAAGAGTTCTACATTGACATAATTTAAATAATAATGCTTAGTGTGCAATACATTTGAAAAGGGTTTTTTAAATATGAAGTACTTAAATAAGACTCATGGGTTCAAGATTTCTTAGGACTTTAAATGCACTTGTATGAGTAGCCAAGGCTGTGATCATTACATCCTAACCATAATGGATTACAAAATGGATTTTCCATAGAGTAAAACTGCATGACTACTTTTCTGTGAAATAAATGTTGAAGAGAATAAGATAGTAGAAATTAAACTGTCCTCAATAAGAATATTTGTAAACATTGTCAATTCTATAATTTCTTAATTAATAAAACTAGGAAATTTTCTAAAAACTTGAAATGTTATCAGTCTTTTATATAACAAAAATCAGCATAACACGATATAGAGTAAATGTGAAAAATAAATGTTAATTATATAACTATAGAATTGAAAACATTATTTTGAGAAGACTGGTATAATTCTAATACCACACACATAATACATACACACTCTATATGTCTGGGGCCTCATATCAGTGAGTATAGGCTGCCTGGTTGGTGTCCCAGTGTTTGAGAGACCTCAGGCATCCCAGTTAGTTGAGACTGCTGGTCTTCCTGTGGGGTCATTAACTGCTTGTTGGGCCTCCCAGAGGGCAGCCATGCAGGGCTACCATCATGCAGGCCCACCGTAGTATCAGTAATAGTGTCAGACCTTGGAGCCATCTCTTTCATTGGACTATTATTTTCATGAAAATGTTTTCTGGCCCTTGGAATTGAGAATCTTCACCCCCTTCTATTCCTAGTTTTCTTAGGTTTAGTCTTTTCATAGTGTCCCAAATATTCTGGATGTGTTACTGTTGGCATTTGCTTTAACCAATGTGTCAATTTCTGCTACACCTGAGCTTCTCTCTTCTATTATTTGTTTCCTCTTTAAGGGCTTCTACCTGTTTGATTGTGGGTTTTCCTATATGCCTTTAAGAGTTTTATTTGTTTTTTCTTTAAGGGCCTCTACCTGTTTGATTGTATTTTGTTGTATATATATAATGAATTTATTTTTATCTTCTTTAAAGGCCTCTATCATCTTCATGAAATGATATTTAGGGTTACAGTCTTTCTTTTCAGTTATGTTGGGTTATCCAGGGCAGGCCATAGTATCAGAGCTGTGTTCTTATGGTGTCATATTACATTGGCTTCTGTTGACTACCCTATTATACTTGCCTTTTTTCATCTAGTTGTCTCTGGTGGTATTTGGCCTGTTTGTCCAGCATTGGAATAGGCCCCATAGGAGGCAAATAGAGCTAAGTGTCATGGGTTAAATCAGCACTATAGGAGGCAGGCAGAGCTGTGGGGTAGAGGGACAAAAAGCCAATACATGGCTGCAGATAGAAGGGTAAACCTAAAGGAGCTGGAGTCCACATATCTGTGGACTCTTGATTTTTGACAAAGAAACTCAAACCTTATAATGGAATAAAGCATCTTCAACAAGTATCCAACGAGTACTCACCTACCTGGATGTCTGCATGTAGATGAATGCAAATAGATCCACATTATCACTCTGTGCAAAACTAAAATTGAAGAGGATCAATGACTCCAACATAAAAATGGACACACAAAGTCTTTCAGGAGCGAAATTGGGAAATAGCCTTAAAGGAATAGGAATAGAAGTCAGTTTCCTGACCAGAACACCAATGGCTCAGGGTTTAAGATCAACAATTGATAAATGAGTCATTATGAAACTAAAACCTTTTGTAAGGCAAAAGCAAATCAAAACAAAACAAATCAATAACACTGGCAATAAGACAAAAATGACAGCCCAGAGATTAGGAAAAGATCTTCACTAATCCTACATCCTACAGAGGGCAAATATTCAAAACACACAAAGAACTCAAAAAGTTAAACTCCAAATAACCAAATACCCAATTAAAAATTAGGCTACAGAATTAAACAGAGATTTGTCAACAGAGGAATCTCAAATGGCCAAGAAGTACTTATCAAAATATTCAACATCCTTAATCATCAGGAAAAAGCAAATCAAACCCTGAGATTTCCCCATTATACCAATCAGAATGGCTAAGTTAAAAAAATCAAGTGACAGCACATTCTGGCAAGGATGCAGAAAAAGTAGAACACTTTTCCATTGCTCGTGAGATTGCAAACATGTAGAATAACTCTGGAAATCAATCTGCTATTTTCCTAAAAAATTGGAAAAAGTTCTACCTAAAGAACCAGATATACTGCTCCTGGGCATATACTAAAATGTGTTCTACTATAACACAAAGACACATGTTTGAACATGTTCATAGCAGCTTTATTTGTAATAGCCAGAAAGTGGAAACAACCCAGATATTCCTCAACCAAAGAATAGATACAGAAAATGTGGTTCATTTACACAATGTAATACTATTCGTCTGTTAAAACAAGAACATCATGAAATTTGTAGGCAAATGGATGGAACTAGAAAATATATTCCTGAGTGAGTTAATCCTGACCAAGAAGGATTTGCATGGTATTTATTCATTAAAAAATGGATATTAGCCATAAAGTGCACAATACCCATGATACACTCCACAGACCCAAAATATTAAACAAGAAGGAAAGCCCAAAGGTGGATGCTCGAATGAATCTAACTTAAAAGGGAGGAAATAAGTTTGAGGCTCTTTTACACTTTCTCTATTAGATTTGGTGTATATGCTTTTATGATGAATTCCTTGATGCACTTGGAATAAAGCTTTGTGCAAGTTGACAAATATTTTCATTTTTCTACATACCAACTGCCAGTAAGACCAGCACTGTTTAAGGAACATGCTTTATTTTTTCCATTGTCTATTTCTGGCTTGTTTGTCAAAGATCAAATGTCCATGAGTACATTGCTTTATTTATTTCTGGTTCTTCAAATATATTCCACTGATCTACCTGTATGTCTCTGTACCAATACCATGCAATTTTGTCACTATTGCTCTGTATTATAGCTTGTAGTCAGAGAGGGTGATTCCCTTAGAAGTTCTTCATTGTTAAGAATTGTTTTCATTACCCTGTTGTTGTTGTTTTTTTTTTTGTATTTTTATATGAAATTGAGGATTGTTCTTTCCATGCCTATGAAGTATTATGCTGGAATTTTGATGGGGACTTCATTGAATCTTTAAATTGCTTATGATAGTATGGTCATTTTTACTGTTAATCCTAACAATCCATGACCATGGGAGATCTCTATTTTCTGAGGTCTTTTTTGATTTCTTTCTTGAGAGACTTGAAGATCATATAGATATTTCAATTATTTGGTTAGAGTTACCCCAAGATATTTTATATTATTTGTAACTATTGTGAAGGGTGTTGTTTCCCTAATTTCTTTATCAGCCCATTTATCATTTGTAAGGCAAGGGTACTGATTTCCTAAACAGAACTCCAATGGCTCAGGTCCTAAGATCAAGAATTGATAATTAGGATCTCCTGAAACTGACAAGCTTCTGTATGGCAAAGGATACTCAATAAGACAAATCAGCAACCTATAGATTGGGGAAAAAATGTTCACAAACCCTACATCCAAGAGAGGGATAACATTCAAAATATACAATGAACTCAAGAATCTAACCTCCAAAAAAGCCACACAATCAAAAGAGTGATGTAGAGATGTAATGCTCCAGGAAGTGAGGTGGCCTGGGGGAGGAGGAATGGGATGAAGAACTGTATATGAGTGTGGACCAGGACTGCAGTAGGATAAGGTTTGAGAAGAGACAGGAAGTACTGGCAGGGGGGGAAAGAGAATGAATGGAAATTTGCAGTTGCTGTGGGGGTGGACAGTGGGAGTGGAATCTCTATGCAGTCTTTGAGACCTAGGATAGGGGAGGTCCCAGCAGTCAATGTGAGTTGGCTAACAGTGTGGACATGGAACCTGAACAGGCCACCTCCTATTGCTGGGCAAGGAAAAGCCCCCAGCAGAAGGATAAGGACACTAACACACTAACCAAACTTTAGTCCCAAATATTTTTCTGTCTAAAAGAAATGCAGGGAGAAAAGACTCAAGAAATGACTGACCAGTCTCCAGCCCACTTGAGACCCTTCCCCTGAGTAACCACTATCTCCTGACTCTGTTAATAACACTATATTATGCATACATGCATAAGGCTAACTGTCCTCTGAGAGGTGCTTCCTAGCAGCTGACAGATACAGGTACAGATATCCACAGCCAAACACTGGGACTATTATAGAAGAGTAATAGGAAGAAGTATTATAGGTCCTGAAGGGAATGAGAACCCCACAGGAAAACAAAATAAACTAAGCTGGGACCCTGGGAGCTCTCTGCTTAATCATGCAGGGTTTGTAGTAGAGGTTGTTTGGTGCAGAGAAACCCAGGGGTCCTTACTTTCTCAGAGGCAAAGAGGAATGAGTTTTAGGTGGGACACTGTGGGAAGATTGAAATAGTATTAGCATTTGAAATGTAATTAAGTAAATAAATAAATGAAAAACACTATTTTGAGAAATTTAGTGTTAAAATCAGTAATGTAGCAACATGATTGGAACTTGTTTCAAAGAATTGAGTGATTACATTAGTGTATGGAAGTTTCATGAAAATAATGACTTCTGACTTACAGTTCTGTTTTAGAAAACATGAGAACATTAATTCATATATATATCTAAAACACCAGTAATCTATGGCCTAATCATAAGAAAGTAGTGTTAGTAATGTGGGCATCTCAGTAACTGTGCCAGCCAAAAGCTAGCAGGACAATATAGAAACATCAGCTTAGGGGATGGGAATAACCTGAGACCAGAGTCTTGAAATCAGAATTTCACTCCACAAATGTTGCCATTAGGCCTTTACTTTTAGAGTTTGAATTTTCTTCCAGACATATTTTAATTAACAGAGCATTTTCATTGACTATTTTAAATTTCACAAAATGCATCCTGATCACATACTCTTCACATATTTACAGGAGCACTTGTCACAATTATGATATCCCACAAAACAAAAGAAGTAAGAAATGTGTTGCCAATATATTTACTTGAGTGACCTCAAACTCCCAGTGGCCTTCAAACAAACAAAGAAAAACAAAAGAAAAAAAAGCAAAACACCCTGAGTCTTTTCCAACCTAAATCCTACCAGAAGACATCAATTGTGAATAGTTAAATTTCAGCACCCTGATTAAGAATATAAAGTTTCCTCTGATGGTTTCTGTCTAGACTATTTCTTTTGGTGGGGAAATGAATGTGATGGAGGGAGGTTGTCACAGGAGATTTCTATGTTTTTCATTATCAACTGAGAGGATGTACTCATCAATGTCACTGCAAAAGGAAGGTCTCTTGTTATTTATATTTAGTAGGAGCAAGATCATGCATTACACATGCTTCTGGTTATAGCCTAGGCCATAGACATCAATATGGCTATGGTAGCAGCACAGACCACAGACATAAATGTGATACCTATTAAAAATTTTATGTATTAGTTTCAATAGAAAGATAATATAGCATCTGTTGTTGTACAAGAGTATTTGAGTGCAATTAACATTTTTCTATAAGCCTAGGTTGTCTAGCAGATGACTAGAATAAATTCATTTAACATGACTGAATCAATACATGAATATATAAATCTTTAATTCCTGGCCACAGCCCCATTTAATCTGATGTGATAAACCCATGTCACTTCTGCCACGGGGAAGATCCTACTTCCTGATACTTTCTAGAGAACTGGCAGGAACAGGGCATTCAATAAAAACTACCCCCAACCTCTAGAAGCCCAGAGCCACTCTGGGATTTACTACCCAGTAACCTCCAAATCACCACTCCTGTTCTTTCCCTTCTACCCCTCTCTCCTCCCCTGCCACCACACCATTCCTTCAGATGTGGTAGACCCATACCACTTATGCCATGGGGAAGATCCTACTTCCTGATACTTTCTAGAGAACTGGCAGCAGCAGAACATATGAGAACTAGCAGCCTGCAGGGCATTCAACCCTTGCCAAGTCTGCCACAGGGAAGATCCCATGTCCTGATATTTACTGGAGAACCATCTGTATGCAGGGCATGTGAAAGAAAGGGAATGCCAGGAGTATAGAAATACAGGCCTGAAGGACAGAGAAGTTATAGACAGCAAGATGAGCTAACATCAGAGATAATGAGATGGCCAAAGGTAAACACAAGATCATTACCAACAGAAATCAAGGCAACATGGTACCATCAAAACCCAGTTCTCCCACAACAGCAAATCCTGGATACTCCATCAAATCAGAAAAGCAAGACCTGGATTTAAAATCACATCTCATGTTGCTGATGGAGGACTTCAAGAAAGACATAAATAACTCAAAGAAATACAAGAGAACATGGGTAAACAGGTAGAAGCTGTTAAAGAGGAAACAAAATAATCCCTTAAATAAATACAAGAGAATATGGTGTCTTAGTTAGGGTTTTATTGCTGTGAACAGACACCATGACCAATGCAAGTTTTATAAAAGACAACATTTAATTGGGGCTGGCTTACAGGCTCAGAGGTTCAGTCCATTGTCATCAAGGCAGAAACATGGCAGCATCCAGGCAGGCTTGGTGCAGGAGGAGCTGGGAGTTCTCTCTCTTCATCTGAAGGCGGCTAGAGGAAGACTGACTTCCAGGCAGCCAGGGGGAGGGTCTTAAGCCCACACCCACAGCGACACACCTACTCCAAGAAGGCCACACCTCCTAATAGGTTCACTTCTTGGGCCAATCATATACAAACCATCACATTCCACTCCCTGGCCCCCATAGGCTTGTTTAAACATGAGTCTATGGGGGCCATACTTAAACATAGCATAATGCAAAATACATTTAGTCCAACTTCAAAAGTCACTGTAGTCTATAGCAGTCTCAACAGTGTTAAAAGTCTAAAGTTCAAGGTCTCTTTTGAGATTCATCCAATCACTTAAATGTAATCCCCCAAGCAAGGCTGGAAACCAGCTGGGCAAAGTCCAAACTCTGCATCTCCATGTCTGATGGCAGAACAGTCTTCAGATATCCAAATCCTTTTTCATCTTTGTTGACTTCAACAAGGTTCTTTCTCTTGGGCTTGTTCCACTCCCTGTTAGCAGCTTTCCTTAGCAGGCATCCTGTGGCTCTGGCATCCTTAACATCTTGGGTAACCCAAGTAAATTTCAGCTTCACAGCTTCTTGTTCTAATGTCTGAAATCCACACATGATCTTCTGTGTATCTCCAAACAGCTGGTGTCACTTCTCCAGCTCTGCCCTCTGTAGCACTCTAAGTTCAGATTGATCCACTCCACTGCCACTGCTGTTCTTGGTGGTCATCCCATGGTACTGGCATCTCCAATATGCTAAGGTCTTCCACTGCAACTATGCTTCACCAAAGCCTCTCATAGGCTCTCTTCATGGTACCAAGTCTCAACTCCTTTGCATGACCCCTTCAGTCCTGGGCTGTCAATTACAACTGAGGGTACACTTTCACCAATGGCCTTCCATGGCCTCTCACAGTACCAAGCCTCAGCTGTTCTTCATGATGCCTTCATGCCTTCAAAACCAGTACCACCTGGATGATTCTTACACATTACCAAGTACAGCTGCAGCATGAGGAACACTTGGCTATCTCTGGAATACAGCTTCTTTGTGCTCCCAGAAAACACTTCCCATATTTCACCTCAGTGATGCTGGTGTTTTCTTAATCATCACTAATTTCTTAGCTCCAGCTAACCAGCATCAATTGTTTCAGTAGTCTCCTTTTTCTCTTGAATATAAAGCCAGAGACACATGGCTGAAGCTGCTGAGTTCTGCTGCTTGCAGGAGCTGGAACATTATCACTAGCTTCCTTTTTCCCAGCTCCTTCACTGACTAAGTTGGCTGTCCTGAATCTTGCTCCTTAGACTGACTTGAAACTCAAGAGATCTGCACGCCTGTCCCCTAAGCACTGGGATTAAAGGTGTGGTCCACCAAGCCTGCACTAAAGTTTTTCTTCACCTAGAATTTACTCTGTTCTAGGCTGGCCTTGAACTCAGAGATCTGCTTATCTTTGCCTCCTGGGATTAAAGGCTTGTACTACCATGCCTGGACCTAAAGTTACCTGGGTGGAATCTTGCCCCAAGGTCGCCACTCCTTTAATTCAATATCCTTGAATTCAGCTCCATTTCACTTCCTGGAGTTCCTTTAATACTCAAACTATATATTTTGTACTTTTCCTTTCTCAGCTTGCTATGTTTGTTCAAAATTCTCTTCATCAGACTTAACCAGAGAACAAAGACTTTGTTGGGCTTTTTTGAGACTTCCTTTGCAGATGCAATTAATACAAATCTCTTTACCTTAGCCCTAGGCAGTCTCTTCAGGCAATGGCAAAAAGCAGCCATGTTCTTCACCAAAACATCACAAAAACAGTCTCTTGGCCACATATTAAAGTTCTTCTCCACTGAAACCTCTTGGGCCGTCAGGCCTACACAGTTCAAATGACCTTCAGCACCACTCTCTCCCATATTCCTACTAGGCTGGCCCATTAAGCCCCACTTAAAGCATTCCATAGCTTTCCAAATCCAAAGTCCCAAAATCCACATTCTTCCAAACAAAAGCATGGTCATGCCTATCACAGCAATACCCCAGTCCCTGGTACCAACTTCTGTCTTAGTTAGGGTTTTACTGCTGTGAACAGACACCATGACCAATGCAAGTTTTATAAAAGACAACATTTAATTGGGGCTGGCTTACAGACTCAGAGGTTCAGTCCATTGTCATCAAGGCAGAAACATGGCAGCATCCAGGCAGGCTTGGTGCAGGAGGAGCTGGGAGTTCTCTCTCTTCATCTGAAGGCGGCTAGAGGACTTCCAGGCAGCCAGGGGGAGGGTCTTAAGCCCACACCCACAGCAACACACCTACTCCAACAAGGCCACACCTCCTAATAGGTTCACTTCTTGGGCCAATCATATACAAACCATCACATATGGATCAACAGGTAGAATCCCTTAAATAGGAAATACAAAATTCCCTTAAAGAAATACAGGGGAACATGGGTCAATAATTAGAAAACCTTAAAGAGGCAACACAAAAATCCCATAGGGAATTATTGGAGAATATGGGTCAACATGCAGAATCCCTTAAAGAGGAATCACAAGAATCCCTAAAAGAAACAGAGGAGAACATGGTCAACAGGTAGAAACACTTAAAAACAAAACACAAAAATTCCTTAAAGAATTCTAGGAAAAAAATAAACAAGTGAAGGAACTGAACAAAACTATACAGGATCTAAAACTGGAATTAGAAACAATAAAGAAATCACAAAGTGAGGCCTTTTTGGAGATAAAGAAACTTGGAAAGATTTCAGGAGTCATAGATGCCAGCATCAACAACAGAATATAAGAGATAGAAGAAAGAATCTCGGATGCTGAAGATTTCATAGAAAACATTGACTCAACAGTCAAAGAAAATACAAAATGCAAAAAGCTTGTAACCCAAAACATCCAGGAAATCCAGGACACAAGGAAAGAACAAACCTAAGGATTATAGGTATAGAAGAAAGAAAGGATTTACATCTTAAAGGGCTAGTAAATATCTTCAACAAAATTATAGAAGATAACTTCACTAAGATAAAGAAAGAGATGCCCATACAAGAAGCCTACATAATTCCAAAGAGACAGGACCAGAAACTCCTCCCATCACATAATAATCAAAACACCAAATGCATTAAACCAAGGGAGAATATTAAAAGAAGTAAGAGAAAAAGGTCAAGTAACATATTAAGACAAGCCTATTAGAATTACATCAGACTTCTTACCAGAGAAAGCCAGAAGATCATGGGCAGATGTCATACAGACTCTAAGAGAACATAAATGTCAACCCAGACTACTATACCCACCAACATTTTCAATAACCATAGATGGTGAAAACAAGACATTCTACGACAGAAGCAAATTTACACAATATCTTTCCAGAAAACCAGCTCTACAAAGAATAATGGGTAGAAAATTCCAACACAAGGCAGGAAAGCACACCATAGAGAAAAAGCAATAAGGTAATCTTTCAACAAACCCAGTAGAAGTTAGCTACATAACCAGAATATCACCTTTAACTAAGAAGATAACAGTAAGCAAAAATCACTTTTCCTTAATATCCTTAATATCAATTCCCCTGTAAAAAGACATAGATTGACAGATTGGATATGTAAACAGGACCCAACCTTTCACTGCATACAAGAAACCCACCTCCGTGATGAAGACAGTCACTATTTTAGAGTCAAAGGTTGGAAAACAAATTTCCAAATGGTCCGAAGAAACAAGCTGGAGTGGACATTTTTGTATCAGATCAAATTGACTTTCAACCAAAAGTTGTCAAAAAAGATAAGGAAGGATACTTCATACTGGTCAAAGGAAAAGTCTACCAAGATGAACTCTCAATTCTGAAGATCTATGCTCTGAATGCTAGGGCACCCACATTCATAAAAGAAACTTTAATAAAGCTCAAAGCACACATTCACCTCACACAATAATAGTGGGATTCTTCAACACCTCACTCACAACAATGGGCAAATCATGGAATAAGAAACTAAAAGGAGATACAGTTAAATTAACTGAAGTTATGGACCAAATGGATCTAACAGATATTTATAGAACAGTCCACCCTTAAGCAAAAGAATATACATTCTTCTCAGCACCTCATGTTACCTTCTCCAAAACTGACCATATAATTGGTCACAAAATGGGCCTCAACAGATACAGAAATATTGAAATTATTCCATGTACCTTATCAGATCACCAGGACTAAGGCTGATTTTAAGCTCAAACAATAAAACCAATGGAAAACACACATACACAACATCTGGATTTTGAACAATGCTCTTCTCAACAATAGCTTGGTCAAGGAAGAAATAAACAAAGAAATTAAAACTTTTTAGAACTTAATGAAAATGAAGACACTTTATACCAAAATTTATGGGACACAAGGAAAGCAGTGCTGAGAGGAAACTCATAGCTCTGCGTGCCTCCAAAAAGGGAATGGAGAGAGCTTACACACTAACAGCTTGACAGTGCACTTGAAAGCTCTAGAACAAAATAAAGAAAATATACCCATGAGGAGTAGATGGCAGGAAATAACCAAACTCAGGGCCAAAACCAACCAAACAGAAACCAAAAGAACTATTCAAAGAATCAACAAAACAAGGAGCTGGTTCTTTGAGAGGATCAAAAAAATAGATAAACCTTTAGCCAGACTAAGCAGAGGGCACAGAGACAGTATGCAAATTAATAAAATCAGAAATGAAAAGGGAGAAATAACAACAGAACCTGTGGAAATTAAAAAAAAACCAAAACAAACAAACAAACAAACAAAACCACCAGATCCTACTACAAGAGTTTATACTCAAAATGTTTGAAAATCTGGATGAAATAGATAACTTTCTAGATTCATACCTGGTGCCAACCTTAAAACAGAATCAGATAAGCCATCTAAATAGTTCCATAAGTCTGGAGGAAATAGAAGCAGTCCTTAATAGTCTCACATTTAAAAAAAAAAAAAAGCCCAGGACCTGATGAGTTTAGCGGGAAATTCTATCACACCTATTGTTACTCTTCAAACTATTCCATGAAATAGAAACTCAAGGAACACTACCCAACTCATTCTATGAAACCACAATAAAGCTTATACTTAAACCAAACAAGGAAGGAGAGCTTCAGACCAATCTCCCTCATGAACATCGCTGCAAAAGTACTGAACAAAATCCTGCCAACCGAATCCAAGAATGCATCAAAACTATAATTCACCACAATCAGGTAGGCTTCATCCCAAGGATGCAGGGATGGTTCAATATATGGAAATCCACCAATGTAATCCATTACATGAACAAACTAAAGGGAAAAAAAGCCACATGGTCATTTTATTAGGTGCTGAGAAGGCTTTCAACAAAATCTAGCATCCCTTCATGATAAACGTCTTGAAGAGATCTGGATTCAAAGCCCACACCTCAGCATAATGAAAGCAATATACTGTAAACTGGTGGCTAACATCAACCTAAATGGAGAGAAACTTGAAGCAATCCCACTTAAATCTGGGACTTGACAAGGCTGCCCACTCCCTACCTATCTATTCAATATAGTATGTGAAGTTCTAGCCAGAGCAATCAGACAACAAAAGGAGGTCAAAGGTATACAAATTAGAAAGGAATAAGTCAAATATCACTATTTGTGGATGATGTGATTATATACATAAGCGAACCCCAAAATAAGAGAACTCCTAAAGATGATAAACAACTTCAGCAAAGTGGCTGGATATAAAATTAACTCAAACTAATCAGTAGCCTTCCTCTATTCAAAGGAAATTAGGGAAATGACACCCTTCACAATAGTCACAAATAATATTGCATAACTTGGTGTGACTCTCAACAATCAAGTGAAAGATCTATATGACAAGAACTTCAAGCTTCTGAAGTACAAAATTGAAGAAGAACTCAGAAGATGGAAATATCTCACATGTTCATGGATTGACAGGATCAATGTAGTAAAAATGGCCATCTTGCCAAAAGCAATCTACACATTCAATGAAATCCCTATCAAAATCCCAAATCAATTCTTCGTAGATCTGTAAAGAGCAATTCTCAAATTCATCTGGGATAACAAAAAACCCAGGATACAATAGTAATAAAAATTGTTTGGTGTTGGTATGCAGATAGGCATGAAGAACAATGGAATAGACTTGAAGACCCATAAAAGAACCCACATATGTTCAGTCACTTGATATTTGACAAAGGAGCTAAAAATATCCAGTGGAAAAAAGACAGCATTTTTAACAAATGGTGTTGGATCAACTGGTGGTAAGCATGAAGAAGAATGCAAATCAACCCTTTCTTATCTCTTTGTACAAAACTCAAGTCCGTAATGGATCAAGGATCTACACATAAAAGCAGACACACTGAAGCTTATAGAGGAGAAAGAGGCAGCGAATCTTGAACACATGGGCACAGGGGAAAAGTTCCTGAACAGAACACCAATGGCTTATCCTCTAGAGCAAGAATTGACAAATGGAACCTCATAAAACTTCAAAGCTTCTGTAAGGCAAAGGACAGGTCAATAGGACAAAATGGCAACCAACAAATTGGGAAAAGATCTTTAATACTCCTTTATCAAATAGAGGGCTAATCTCCAATGTATACAAAGAACTCAAGAAGTTAGTCTTCAGAGTCTTCTATTAAAAAATATGGTATAGAGCTAAATGGAATTCTCAACTGAGGTAACTGGAATGGCTCTATAGCACCTAAAGAAATGTTCAACATCCCTATTTATCAGGGAAATGTAAATCAAAACAACACTGAGATCCCACTTCACACCAGTCAGAATGTCTAAGATGAAAAACTCAGGGGACAGCAGATGCTAGAGAAGATGTGGGGGGAAAGGAACGCTTCTACATTGCTGGTGGAATTGCAAACTGGTAAACCACTCTGGAAATCAGTTTGGTGATTCTTTAGAAAATTAGACATAGTACTACCTGAGGACCCAGCTATACCACTCCTGGCATATACCCAGATGATACTCCTACAAGTAATAAGTACACATGCTCCACTGTTTTCATAGCAGCCTTTTTATAATAGCCAGAAGCTGGACAGAACCCAGATGTCCTTCAACAGAGGAATGGATACAGAAACTGTGGTATATATACAATGGTGTACTACTCAGCTATTATAAACCAATGAATTCATGAAATTCTTAGGCAAATGGATGAAAATAGAAAGTGTCATCCTGAGATGGTAATCCAATCTCAAAAGAACGCACATGGTATGCATTCACTGGTAAATGGATGTTAGCCCAAAAACTCAAAATAAACAAGTTACAATTCACCCAACACAGGAAGTTCAAGAAGAAGGAGGACTTAAGTGCTTTGGTTTTTCTGAGAAAGGGAATAAAATACTCACAGAAGCAATAAAGGAGACAAAGTATGGAGCAGAGACTGAAGTAAAGGGCACTGAGAATGCCCTACCTGGGGATTCATTCTATAAACAGTCACCAAACCCCAACACTACTATGGACGACAAGCATTGTATACCAAAAGGAGCATGTGATGGTTGTCTCCAGAGGGGCCCTGCCAGAGCCTTACAAATACAGAGGGAGATACTAGGAGCTAACCTTGGTCTGTGTGTGGGTTC
Source organism: Apodemus agrarius (assembly GCA_964023405.1). Lineage (NCBI taxonomy): Eukaryota > Metazoa > Chordata > Mammalia > Rodentia > Muridae > Apodemus > Apodemus agrarius. The sequence continues at coordinate 83,399,842 of OZ030008.1, forward strand.
CCCAATGGAGGAAATGGAGGGTGATCTGGAGGAGCTGAAGGGGTTTACAGCCATGTGAAGAACAATGATTTTGGCCACCCAGATGTCCCAGGACTCCCAGGGATGATACCATCAACCAAGGGGTACACATGGTTCCAGCCAAAAATGTGGCAGAGGAAAGCCTTGTTGGGCATCAGTGGGAGGAGTGGTCCTTGTTCAGGTGAAGGCTGAATAGATTCCTCAACAAAGGGAAATCAATGGAGGTGGGAGTGGATTGGGTAGAGGGGCATATTAATGGAAGCAGGGGGTGGGAGGAGGGGTTGGGGGTCTTTGGGGAGGGGAGAAATCAGGAAAAGTTTTACCATTGGCAATGTAAATGAAGATGATATTCAATAAAAATAAATAAATAAATAAATAAATAAATAAATAAAATTGAGATAATCTGAAAAAACTTAAATACTACTTTTGACAAAAATACATATGTAAATTTTTTGTATTTCATTTAATTTTCTTCACACTCTATATTTTCTCCCCCTCCCTGCCCACCCTTTCACTATTCCTCATCTCATAGCTTCTCCCCACCTATCTCCACAAGGATGTCCCCATGCCCCATCCCCCACCCCACCAGACCTCCTCACTCTCTCAGGACTCCAGGCGCTTGAATATCAGGTGCACCTTCTCTTGACTGAAGCCAGACTCTGCAGTCTTCTATTGTACATGTGTTGGGGGCCTCATATCAGCTGGCGTATGCTGCCTGGTGGACAAAATCATCATGAAATATTTTTCTTTAAAAATCTTAATTTGACACAAGGTAAGTTTAAGGTTTACATATTATTCATGATGCTGAGTTATCTTTATATTCCATTATATACAAGCACTATATTTATTTTGCATTGTCATTAGAATTTATATTGATTCCTCTGTAAATGAAATAAATATAGGAATGAAAATGTCATTTTGAATTTTAAATTTTAGTTATTTTGGTTAAGCTCTGTGTAATAGTCATTCAATATTTCCTTTTTCAGGTTTTTGTTTAAGTAGCCATATTTGTAACACTTAATGGGTATAGTTTCACTGAGATTACTAGAAGAGTCAGTTTTATAGTAGCCCTCTGGTTCCTCTGGTACTTAAAATCTTTCTATCCACTCTTCATCAATGCTTCCAAAGCCTTAATTTACTTAAAAATATTTTTATTAATCATTCCATTCATTTACATCTCAAATGATATCCCACCTCCTGGTTACCACTCCAGCAACCACCCATCCTACTTCTGATCTCCCTCCTCTACTTTGCTTGTATGAGAGTTCTCCTCTACCTACCTACAGTCTCCTGCCCCACCTTTCCAGCATACCCCTGCACTGGGGCATCAAACCTCCCCAGGACCAAGGACCTCCCCTCCCATTGTTGTCAAGGGACAAGGCTCTCCTACATATGTATCTAGAGCCATGGATCCCTTCAGGTATACTCTTTTGTTAGTGGTTTAGACTCTGGGAAGTTAGCCCATCCTATGTTGTTCTTCCAATGGGTTTGCAATCCTCCTCTGCTCCTCTAGTCTTTCGGCCAGTTCCCCCACCAGGCACCTGAGCTCAGTTTGATGGTAAGCTCCAAACATCTACATCTGCATTGGTCAGTTGCCTGCCAGACCTCTGGAGTAGTTGCCATACTAGGTTCCTGTCAGCAAGCGCCTCTTCACCACAGAAATAATGTTGAGTTTGGTGTCTGCAGAATTAATGGATCCCAAGGTGGATCCATCACCATCATTTTTTGTCCCTGTACTTTCTTTGGACATGAACATTTCTGAGTTAAAAAAATTAAGATGGTCTTTTCTAGTTCTATCCATTTGCCTGCAAAGCTCAGGATATCTTTGTTCTTAATAACTTAGTAACATTCCACTGTGTTAATGAACAACATTTTCTGTATCCATTCTTCTATTGTGGAACATCTGGTTTGTTTCAAACTTCTGGCTATCATAAATAAGGCTGCTATGGACATAGTGGAATATATGCCCTTGTGGCATGGTGGCACATCTTTTGGATATTTTCCCAAGAGTGGTATTGCTGGGTCCTCAAGCAGATCTTGTTTCAATTTTCTGAGGAAACGCCAGACTGATTTCTAGAGTGGTTGTACCACTTTTCAATCCTACCAGCAGTAGAGGAGTTTTCCTCTTTCTCCATATCCTTCCCAACATGTGTTGTCACCTGAGGTTTTGATCTTAGCCATTCTTGTTGGTGTAAGGTGGAATCTCAGGATCATATTGACTTGCATTTCTCGGATTATTAAGGACTTTGAACATTTCCTCAGGTGCTTCTCAGCCGTTTGAGATTCTTCTGTTGAGAATTCTCAGTTTAGTTCTATACATCATTTTTTGATTGGGTGGTTTGGTTTTTAGGTAGTTAGCTTCTTGAGTTCTTTGTATATTTTGGATACTAGCCATTTCTGTGATTTGGGGTTAGTGAAGACTTTTTCCCAATCTATTTTGTCTCCAAAAGGACATGCATGTACACAATAATAAGTGGATATTAGACAAAGGGGCCAAACCATATAGAATACACAAGAATACCCAAGATACAATCCACAGACCTCAAACCTCAACAGTTCAACAAATTTAAGGGCCCAAGTGAGGAATCCTCAGTCCCACTTGGACAGGAGAAGAAAGTAATCACAAGTGAGGAGGAGGGAGGGACCTGAGTGGGAAAGGGGCAGGGAGGGGAAGAAGGGAACATGATCAAGTATTGGGTGAGGGAAAAAGACTTAAGCCTCAAGGGCCAGCAGGAAAAAATGGAAACATGAAATCCTGAGAGGTAGGAGGTTGGGGAGACCCTCCAGAATGTACCAGAGACCTTGGTGGTAAGAGATTCTCAGGATTCAAAGGGTGGGACATCAGATGAAATGCCCAACAGTAGAGAAAGGGAATATATAGAGTCCACCACAAGCAGAAGTCAGGGCATCAAATGAGGGAGGGATTTCCCATTCCATAGTTAAACCTCTGGTCCATAATTGTTCCTATCTGAAAGAACTGCAGGAATGGAAATGGAGAGGACCGTGAAGAGCAAAAGGTTCAGTGACAGGCCCAAAATGGGATCCAGCTAAAGGGAGGTCCCAAAGCCTGACACTATTACTGAGGCTATAGAGCACTCACAAAAAGGGACCTAGCTTGACTACTAGGTCCAAAAGACCCAATAAGCAGCTGAAAGTTAGATGCAGATATTTGCACCCACCGACAGGACAGAAAATGACTCCTTTGGTTGAATTAGCGACGGGCAGAAAGAAGCTGAAGAGAAGGGCAACCTTGTAGGATCCTTTGATTCTGTATATGTCAGAATACCTAGTGTGTAGAGCTGCAATTGGGTTTTGGGCTGTATGTAATCAGGTCCAGTGCAGGGACTGTACTGGCACAGGTGGGAATCTGAAGGTTTATTGTTCTCTGTCTGGGTGAGGAATCTGAATCCCTGTGTTTCAGGGATCCCCATATGTCAGGTATTGGGGCAGGGTTTAGGGTTTCACATGTGACACTGGATGTATCAGAATACCTAGTGAGTAGAGCTGCAAGTGTGGCATGGGCTGTGTGGGATCAGGTTCAATGCTGGGGCTCTGCTCCTGTGACTCGTATGAACCAGAAGGTATGCTGCTCTTTAGCTGGGCCGCCTTAATTTACTTTTAACTTAGGAGAGACAATGTTGCCAACTACCTTGTATGACAATTAATCAGAGTTTAAAGAAATTCTTCTTAAATATATTTTTAAGTAAATTAAGCAAAAGTGAGTTTATATTACTAGGGAAATAAAACTTCAGTTAGGTATAAAATAATGTCACAAAATTTGGAAATTCACTAAAAATAAACATATTTAATAGAAGATATTTTAGTAAATATTTTAATGCTCACATATGCATGTAGGTCATTGGATTGCAATCTACCCTTCACTTTCACTCCAACTGTGTATTTCCTATGTACATTGTTAGTGTTCAGTATAATACAACACATGTGTTTACAACTAAGGTGCACAAGTTTAAGATCCAGAAGAATTATTCTAATGCAAGGACTTTAAATGTTATTAAAAGCAGAGGCACTGTATAATAACTATTAATTAAACTATAAATTAGACTGTTATTAATGTTTATGAAATTTAGAGTCCTTAAAATTCAATCCTTGTAATTATTGCTTTTATTTCCTGGGTTTTGTATGGAATGTCATTTTCCAGGGACACATACAGTATGTATTGCAAATACTTACTTAGAACAGGCATATTTTAAATTAGTGTGTTCAACTTACTTTTCCAATTCATAGCACTTTTACTTAAGTCTAAAACATTGTGTCCTACTTTCCCACTTCATAATGTTCTGTCTCCTCATTATTACAAACAAGCAAAACATAGTTGAGTTTTCTTAAAGCCTATGGTATTAAGTGATACAAGGTGTAACACCTACTTTATAACTGGTTCAATTTCTTTCATCCTGTTTTATCAAGCACACTATGCTCCTTTCTAATTTTTGTTCTATATTCATTTAACATGTTTACAAATGTAAGTCAATTGATACAAATTACTATAAACATGAATACATAAAAATAGAACCAAAGTCATGAAATATGCCATAGCTTTTGTAGAAGAGAAGATAGACTCTGTTCTTTCATAGTGACAGCTCCCTTCCTGTCACAATGAAAATCAAACCAAACAGAAAACCTTCTGTAAAGTTCTTGCAGGACACTTACACAAGTTTAACTCCTAAAATGTTTTATGAATGGACTGTATAGAATTTCATCATACTATGGGTAGTTTGATCATTTAGTATTATTTTGTATGCATATACATAATATGTAATATGAGTTAAAGTTATTCTTAATACATAGCCTGAGTTTTTTCAAACATTACTGTTTTACCTGCTACAACCACTCTTAGGATTGCCTATAAACTTACTTTTATTAGTATGTATTAGTATGTATCTCTACATGTATAAATTTAGAAAGTCATGATTTTTAATATACACTGATAAAATTATTTTATTTTTAATGTTTTTAATTGAAACATCATTAGAACATATCCTTCATAAACTTTTCTTCTTCCAATCACTTACTGGTAGTCTTCCTTAAGAAACTTTTGCAAAGTAACTGATGATTCATTTGTATTACTTTTAATATTTAATGGTTCTGATTATTTTATAATGTTATTTTAGTGTTCTTTCCTTCCTTCCTTCCTTCCTTCCTTCCTTCCTTCCTTTCTTTTTTTCCTTTTCTTTTCTTTACTTTTTGGTAACAGGGTCTCACTACATAGCCCTCACTCTCCTGGAATTCTCTATAAAGATTAGGGTAGACTCAAACCTAAAGGTGTCTATAAATGTAGCATATGCCTCATATTGCTGGACTTAAATGGAATTACTACCACATTTGTTATGATTTTGAATTTTCAATATGTATAACATGTAACATAAAAATTGTTAAGAAATTTTCATAGTAAAACATAGTCACTGTTAGTCAATAATCAGCACAACTTCATATATGTGTTCTGTGACTTTTTATTTGAGAGGCACAGCAGCAGGAATGAGGTCATGTCTGGAAACAGCTCTTTGTTTCCCCTAAAAGGAAAAAAAATCTCCATAGAAAGAGAGCTGTTCTGAAACATGACTGAATATATTAAAAGTAACCCTAGACAAATTTCAGTGCTATAAAGGAAAGAATATTCAGAACACATAACGAAACAAAGTGATAAGAATATAAGGACATGTCAAAAGACACAAGATCCGTAAAACAACAAAATATTCCACAAAGAGAGTTTAGGTAATTGGAGACAATTTTCCAGTATATATATGACTTGGAAAATAGACATTAGATAGGTGGTGTTCTTTCAATAGAGTAGGTTAGACCCAGATTAAACATGAGAAACATTTGCTAATATCAGTGTATCAGTTCACCATGCACCACACTGCCAAAGTCTTCAGATTATGGTTTAAGAACTACCACAATCAAGTAAATTTTAGTAACTATATATTGGCATACATTTTTGAAGCAGTTGAAATACAAAGTCAGGCAATGGTGGCACATACAGTTCATCTACCACTCAGAGAATGCAGAGGCAGGTGTATCTGCTTGAGTTGCCGGTCAGTCTGGTGTACCAAGAGAGTTCTAGGACAACGAGGGCTACATGGAGAAACTGTGCTATAAGCCATCTAGGAGAGGCTAAAATAAATAAGTGAATTTTCTGGAGATGGCCCACCATTTTGCATGTCTCTTATGGGTGAGCTTTAAGGATGCAATAGTTTTTAAGTCTTAATCCTAGGATAGCTTTTTGCTGCTGATATGCTTTCCCTATTACATAACCTAATGATTCATGGATATTAGCCTACCCTATCAAGCATGTTTCCTGCAGGTCAACATGAAGATATACTTTTATGTAGTAATGCTGTGCAGACAAATTAATGATTTCATAACTCCAAGTAATAATTTTATAGAATTCCTAAATTTATGAACGTAATTTCAAGTTGTCTGCCAGGAACCAGGCCCGGCAGAGTTGTTTCTTCTTATTTATACAAAACTAATAAGACACAAAGTAGATGACATGTCATTTGACAAAACCCTGCTAGTTTGTAACATAAAAATCATTGCTTTAAACTTATAATGAACTTCTGGGGATATTATAAGACGTAATGAATATTTATTGAGACATTATTCTTAACAGCAAGTCATGTACAAAATTCTGTTGTAACTTCTTAGATCTTATTGATCTATGACATGAATTTGTGCCTTAAACTTCCTATGAATTTTTTGGAATGTAAAGGTATTTAGGACATCATGTAATTCATTATTCCTGCTGTAACAATTCTGTCTGATAGTTGTACGTAGTATTTATTTTTAGAGAAATTATATATTTTGAAAACAGAAAATATAGGAAAATTGGACCCTCTTTTTCAGTTTCACATATAGTGACGGAATATTTTCTTTCTTTTTTTTCTGGTAGTCAGGAATCTTTTCTTCTCTCTCTTTATTTTTATTAGATATTTGCTTTATTTACATTTCAAATGTTATCCCCTTTCCTCAATACCTCTCTAAAAATCCCCTATTCCAACCGCATCCCTCTGCTTACCAACCCCACCCTCCCACTTTCCCCAAGTGGCATTCCCCTACACTGGGGCATCAAGACTTCAGAGGACCAATGGCCCCTCTTCTCATTGATGTTTGAAAAGGCCATCCTCTGCTACATATGTAGCCATGGGTCCCTCCATGTGTACTCTTTGGTTGGTGGTTTAGTCCCTGGGAGCTCTCAGGGTACTGGTTTGTACATATTATTGTTCCTCCTATGGGGCTGCAAAACTCTTCAGCTCCTTGGGTCTTTTCTCTAGCTCCTCCATTGAGAACCCTATGCTTAGTCCATTGGTTGGCTGTGAGTGATGGGTATTCTGATTTTCCCTCTACAAAGAAAAAAGCATCCACACTTTGGTCTTCCTTCTTTTTGAGTTTCATGTGGTCTGTGAATTGTATCTTGGGTATTCTAGCTTTTGGACTAATATGCACTTATCAGTGAGTGTATACCATGTGTGTTCTCTTGTGATTGGGTTGTCTCACTTAGGATAATATTTTCTACTTCCATTTATTTGCATTAGAATTTCTTGAATTCATTGTTTTTAATAACTAAGTCATATTCCATTGTATAAATGTACTATATGTTTTGTATACATTCCTCTGTTGAGGAACATCTGGGTTCTTTACAGCTTCTTGCTATTATAAATAAGGCTGCTATGAACATAGTGGAGAATGTGTCCTTATTACATGTTGGAACATCTTCTGGGTATATGCCCAGGAGTGGTATAGCTGAGCCCTCAGGTCCATAGCTGAGCACTATGTCCAATTTTCTGCCGAATTGCCAAACTTATTTCCAGAGTTGTTGTACCAGCTTGCCATCCCACCAGCAATGGAAGAGTGGTCCTCTTTCTCTCCATCTCTTCAGCATCTGCTTTCCCCTGGGTTTTTTATCTTAGTCATTCTGACTGTTGTGAGGTGGAATCTCATGGTTGTTTTGATTTGCATCTCCCTGATGATTAAGGATATTGAATATTTCCTTAGGTGTTTTTCTGCCATATAGTATTCCTCAGTTGAGAGTTCTTTGTTTAGCTCTTTACCACATTTTTTAATAAGGTTGTTAGTATCTCTGGTGTCTAACTTCTTCAGTTATTTGTTTATATTGGATATTAGCACTCTATCAAATGTAGGATTGGTAAAAATCTTTTTCGAGTCTGTTGGTTGCTGTTTTATCCTATTGACAGTTTACTTTGCCATACAGAAGCTGTGCAATTTTATGAGGTCTCATTTGTCAACTCTTGATCTTAGAGCATAAGCTATTTGTGATCTATTCAGGAAAATTTTCCCTGTGCCAAGTGCTCCAGGATCTTCCCCACAAATTTTCTTATGAATATCAATTCAAAATTACTCAATGAAATTCTTTCCAACAGAATCGAAGAACACATCAAAACAATCATGCGCAACAATCAAGTAGGCTTCATGCCAGGGATGCAGGGATGGTTCAATATTTGGAAATCTATCAATGTAGTCCACTAGATAAAGAAACTCAAAGATAAAAAACCAACATGATCGTTTCATTTGATGCTGAGAAAGCATATAACAAATTCCAACCCCTCTTCATGATAAAAGGCTTGGAAAGATCAGGGTTTCTAAGCCCATACCTAAATATAGTAAAAGTAATATACAGCAAACTAGTAGCCAACATCAAACTAAATGGAGAGAAACTTGAAGCAATCCCACTGAAATTAGACACCAGACAGAACTGTCTACTCTCTCCCTGTTAAATATAGTACTCAAAGTCCTAGTTTGAGCAATTAGACAGCAAAAGGAGGTTAAAGGGATACAAATTAGAAACGAAGGAATCACTGTATCACTATTTGCCAATGATATGATAGTATACTTAAGTGACTCCCTAAATTTCATCAGAGAACTTCTGATTCTGATAAACAGCTTCAACAAATTGGCTGAATATAATCTTAACTCAAACAAATCAGCAGTCTTCCACTCCATAAAAGATAAAAGGGCTGAGAAAGAAATTAGTAAAATGACACACTTCACAATAACCACAAATATTATAAAATACCTTGTGACTCTAACCAAGCAAGTGAAAGATCTGTATAACAAGAACTTCAAGTATGAAGAAAGAAATTGAAGATCTCAGAAGATGGAAAGATCTACTATGCTCATGGACTGACAAGGTTAATATAGTAAAAAATGACCACCGTGCCTAAAGCAATCTATACATTCAATGCAATTCCCATCCAAATTCCAACTCAATTCTTCATAGAGTTAGAAAGAACAATGTCTAAATTTATCTGGAATAACAAAAAACGCAGGATAGCAAAAACTATTCTCAATAATACAACCTCTGGGGGTATCACCATTCCTGACCTCAAGCTATACTACAGAGCAATCATGATAAAAACTATATGGCATTGGTACAATGACAGACAGGTAGATCAGTGAAATAGAATTGAAGACACAGAAATGAATCCAAACACCTATGATCACTTGATCTTTGACAAAGGAGCTAAAATCATCCATTGGAAAAAAGTCAGCATTTTCATCAAATGGTGCTGGTTCAACTCTAGTCAACAGGTAGAAGGATACAAATTGATCCATTCTTATCTCCCAGTACAAAGCTCAAGTCCAAGTGGATCAAGAACCTCCACATAAAATCAGATACACTGAATCTAATAAACTGAATATTTTCTGCATGCACACTTTCTTTTCCTTCCTCTCTGGCTCAGAAAGAATTAAGGAACTCTGGCGCTTTCACCTGGCCAGTGCAGGGCTCAAGAGACAAAAATCAAATAGCCAAAAGAAGAAGCTAATTTTTAATTTAATAACAGCAGGTCTTAATTGCCAGAAACCAGCTGCTTTTTAGCCATAGAATAGCAAATAAGCATTAAGTTTCCAGAGACCAACAGCTTCTGGCAAGAGAGAGTTACAAGACCAGATTTTGGCTTTGTCCCCTGTATCCCACCTCAGTAACTGTACCTCTAACGGCTGTGACTAGAATATGTGCAACACAACTCACAAAAATAAAATAGCATAGAACAAACACAAACAAACAAAACAAAAAATAAAAACAAAATAAAAAAAGATATAGTGACTTCAGAAACATACTAAGCTAGTGTGTGGCATATCTCTGACTTTGGTATAATACTTCTAATTTATCTATTCTTCCTGTTTTCACTGTTGTTTCTGGCCATTATCTTTTTTTGCCAGGTTGCTTATATCTTAAATGCCCCAGTCTTTTCTATTAATCTTCTACATTTTTGTAGTAATTTTATCTGCTATTACATTACTATGTTCTTTTTCTTCTTTAAAAATAGACTAATCTACTCTGATATTTCTAAAGTAGCTTATTACATCAATATTTAAAAATATTTTAATTTTTCATTTATAAAATATAAAATATATATCAATTTTTGTGTAAGCATTTTTGTAACCTCATCCAACAAATTTAAATGATGTAGCATTACTTTAATTATATTTGAAACAATTACTCTCCTTCTAAATATTTCTTTAAAACATTACATTTTTAAAATACTATATAATGGAAATAGACCTTTTTGCTCTTGCAGAAGACCTGTTGGTTTCAAGCACTCACATGGCAGTGCAAAACTGTAACTCTAGTTCCAAGGAATATTCCATACTCCTCTTGCCTGTACAGGCATGGAAAAACCCATGTGGTATAAATATACTTGTAAAGAAAACAAATGTATGTATACATACATTTGTATATATATATATATATATATATATATATATATATATATATAGAGAGAGAGAGAGAGAGAGAGACTTAAAATATTATTTAGACATGGTATCCCATGACTATAATATAATACTAGCACTTTGGAGGTATTAACAGAAGAATTAGTGGTCAAGATCATCTTTGTCCTTAGAGTAAGTTCAAAACCAGCTTGCAAAGCATGATGACTTATCTTTAAATGAACAACAGAATTATTTGATTTAAATACATATTTAAGTTAATATATTTTTATTCATATTTTCCATAGTGATATTTGTTGTCCCAAATTCTCATTTTATTAGTAGGAGTATAATATCTTGAAAGTTATTTTATTATTAGCTCAATTGCTTTTATTCATTGGCCATATTAAATTTGTTTGTTAGGTAGTTAAGGTCAATTTCATGTGGACAGTATGAAATGAAGTGAAGTGTGAGTTTTTTCTGATACAAATCCATGAAATAGAGTTAAATAGAGCATTCCATAAAATTTATTTTTATTAATGACATGTTGGATGCAAAGATTACTTCATGTTCTTTTTTATTCTAAGCTCTTCTGCATATCTACAATCACCCTTAATACATTCTTCTCAATATTTGAGAGTCTAAATCACTTATTGTCTTATTCATATAAGAATCCTAGTAATTGTCTGAGTGTTTCCAATTCTTAACTTTCCCCTCATGCTATATACTGGACTTCTTCTTACCAAAATGTTATATACTGAAGAATATCCCCAGTGTAACCACTTTGGATGATGCCTTGGGGAGGTGATAATGGTTGTACCATTATGATATAATTAGTGACATTTTAATGGACAAGAAAGAACATGATATTGTTCTCTCTTTGTTATATGTTGACACAGTAAATTAGACCTCTGAAAACTAGGAAAGAGTATTTGAAAGAAAATGAATCTGCAAGCACATTCTCAGCCTTCAGAGATTTTACATTCAAGGCATGTTGCTTTTACTTATCAGTTCATTGTTTAAATACAAAATACAAATTTAGAATATATTAGTTGCTTTTCTGATTCTGTGATAGAATATTATGACATATAGCATCTTAGGAAAAAGTATTTATGTTGCTTTATAATTCCAGAGTGCTAAAGTCTACTGTGGCAAGAAAGGCAAGGAGAGTATGGTGATGCAGATCAGAAGCTAGCTAATCACACTTTTGTCTGCACAAGGAAGATGTGACAAACAACAGGAAGAGGGCTACCTTATAAAATTTCAAATTCATTTCTAATGTATTTCCTCCACCAAAGTTCCATCTCCTAGGACATCCATAATTTTACCAAACAGTGTGACCAACATGTAACCAAGAGTTAAATTACAAAAGCCTCTGGGGGCCATTTCTTATTCGAACAGCCATACATAATTCCAGAAAACAATAGGAAGAATTGAATTTCACTTCAATGATTCATTGAAAAGTACTCCAATCAATTAATAAACTTTGCACTTCCTATTCTCTTGTATTAGATTCTACTGTCTTATGGTTCTTAGTTTCAGAAGAAGGAATGTTTCAATATGGAAGAAACAGAAGACATTGAACTAAAAATGGAAACGCTACCTACCCACTATAGATGGCTCTTGCTCGAGAATGAATAGGAAAAGAAGCAAATGTTGTTGTGGTTGTGGGAAAAGCCCTCTTTACCGAGGAGATGTTAGACTATAACTTGACAAGGAAGATAAACCAAATATATCTGTAAACCAGGAGATCCTTCTTACTGCCTTGTACTACTATCACACTGTATCATTTAGAACACTTGAAAATGACAGATGCAACTCACGTAAGAAAAGACCAGGCACATTATGAATGAAGGATTATATCACACCCAAAAACCATGATTCAGATGATTATTGAAGGCAAGGGGGATGCAAACACTGTATGGATGAAATAATTAAAAATAACAAAGAATATAGAATAAAAAAATGAAAAAAATATCATGTGGAAAAACAAAAGACTATAATTGTCAGTAGTATTACCTTAGTGGTTTGCTGTTAAAATAGAATACACACACACACACACACACACACACAAACACACACACACACATGTATACACACACACCTACACACACACACACACAAACACGCATAGCAGTCACCTCAAAATTCACAGAACAATATTTGATGTGAGAGAAAAGTATGTCTAGGATTTACATATAAACATGAAGAGAAAACTCATTGCTTTTCTTCTTCCAAAGCCAGAATTTGAAAGACAACCCTACCATTGCTTTCAATCTTCTTAGGCCTGTGGATTCAGAGCAGAAGCATATCATTTATTTCTCATCTACTTCTAGATAATTTGTTAAAACTTCTGAGGCTTTGTCTTTACAATTTGTTCTATAAACCAATTCCTTATAACAAATATCCTTGTATTATACCTATAAGTAAGATTGCACACAGGAACAGCAGGTATACACACTTTTGACTAACTTTTATTCAGAAAAACCTGGGTAAGTTAACTTTTTACAAATAACCTCAATCTTTATATTTTATATTTTAATATTCAAAAATCTTATATCTGTATATTCTATAATATATAGGGAAGTAGTTCAAAGTTTCAACAATAATTGTCCAAGCCATGTGCTGTCTTTCTAATTTATCATGATACTAAACATTCACAGTTCTTGTCAAAATTAATTTTGAGAAGCTATGTAAAAGTATTTGAAGACAAAGTAGAAAATACATGAAAAAGGATAAGTTTCAGACCATTAAACATTCTCTAAATCATTTCCCCAGAGAAGAAATATATAGAATATAGAATCTCTCTCTCTTTCTCTCTCTCTCTCTCTCTCTCTCTCTCTCTCTCTCTCTCTCTCTCTCTCTCTCTCTCTCTCTCTCTCTCTCTCTCTCTCTCTCTCTCTCTCTCTTTGTATGTGTGTGTGTGTGTGTGTGTGTGTGTATGTGTGTATGTATGTGTGTGTGTGTATGTAAATGCAACATGCATGAATGAGCCCAGGGATTAACAAAGAAATAAGCAAAATTATTCTCATAGCACCAGATTTTAACCACACTACTTTCCTTTTATCCACAGTATTTACATTTATCACCTGGATTTTTTCTCTATTCAGGAAGAGGGAATCATTCATTAGTCATAATTTTGTATCAGGCACTGACAATTTACACATACTATAGTAAGTTATGGGTAACTCTAATTAAAGTTCCATTCATGGTCTCCATTGTACCGTTTTGCCTTATTAGTGAGTCATGTTGAAAGTAATGAGAAAGCTAATTCTTAGTCATGGAAATTGGAAAACTGTGATTGGAAAATCAAGGTAAAGGAAGAATAAATAGCCTTTGATGAAATGATACAACAGGAAATGCATTTAGGCAAAGCAGTGCTTACAATGGCAGATTAGAGTTGTCCCTGGGAAGCTTATTCAAAGCTGGGGAGACATCTGGGATTTTATATCATTATTCCCTACTACTTTAGTAGGCTTATTGATGCATAGAATCTATATGATTTTCCCTAATTGTAATTAAACTGTTTTTGATTTGACATTGAAAAGTCTATTGCAACTGCTTAATGAAAAGAAAGTTGAAAACTTTATTGAAGCAATTGCTAGTTCTTTATTGTTATTTTTAAAATTCTTTTCAAGGGCAAATCAAAATTTCATTGGTCTTGCAAACTTAGTATTAACTGGAATCACATTTGTCATACAAGCTCTCAGCAAGCACAAATTCCATCCTTTGTCCCTTGCATCTCAGTCAAGAAAAATACTTCATTCTTTTTGTCCTAAAAACAAGTTGAAAGGACTCAGATTGACAACTATGGTGCATCCTTGAATAGACTTATAATTCCTATAAACCAGTTCTCCCTGGTCTATTATAAGAATGACATATACTATTTTGTGGTTTTTTTTAATATTATTATTTTTCTTTCTTTTTTACACTCCAGATTTTATTTGCTTCCTGGTTCACCCTCTGACTGTACACACCCTGTTCCACTTCCTGTACCTCCTCCCCACCCCTGTCCCCAGGAGGTTGTCCCCTTACCTCCACCCCACTTGACCTCTAAACTTCCTGGAGCGTCCAGTCTCTTGAGGGTTAGGTGCATCTTCTCTGACTGTACCCAAACTCAGCAAGGCAGTCCTCTACTGTATATGTGTTGGGGTCCACATATCAGCTGGTCTATGCTGCCTGGTAGGTGATCCATTATCTGGAGTCATCTTATAGGGTCACCCTCCTGCTCAGCTTCTTCTGACTTTTCTCTAATTCCACCACATGGGTCAGCAGATCCTGTCCATTGGTTGGGTGCAAATATCTGCATCTGACTCTTTCATCTGCTTACTGGGTCTTTTGGAGGGAAGTCATGATAGGTTAATTTTGATGAGTGCTCCATAGCCTCAGAAACACTGTTAGGCCTTGGGGCCTCCCATGGAGAGTTCATTTTGCCATGGGTCCAGATACCTTGACTCCTGGGAAAATCTTGCTTGTCTTTTATACCACTTATCTGTACTACTCAGAGAATCAGCAGCTACTTTTTGTTTTCTCCTAGATAAGTAAGAAACTTGTGTTTACCATCCATTTTACTGAGTTTCTTTAGCCCGTAACTAGTACAAAGTTATTCAACATTACTGTTAATGATTCAATAAAATAAAATAAAATAAAATAAAATAAAATAAAATAAAATAAAATAAAATAAAATAAATAAAATAAAATAAAATAAAATAAAATAAAATAAAATAAAATAAAATAAAATAAAAATAAACCCTGGATTTGAGGACACCTGGGCATGGAAAAAAGTAGTGTTTAGTAGGTAGCATAAACTGATATTGTTGCTTACCTTTTAAAAGCATAAGCAGAAATACAATGTGAGCATATTTCAATATCACTCAGTAAGGAGAATAATCATGGGAGGCAGAGGGAGGGAGGGATTTGGGCAGGAGAGGGAAAATGGAGGGAAACTGGGGTTGAGGGGGATAGGATGCAGTATGGGGGTTGAGAAGACAGGGGAGAAGCCCAAAGGGCCAACAGAATGAATGGAAATATGCAGCCTTAGAAGGTGGGAGGTGGGGAGACCCTCTAGAATGTACCAGATACCTAGGAGGTGAGAGACTCTCAGGACTCAACGAGAGTGACCATAGATAAAATGTCCAACAGTGGAGAGAGGATATTTGTAGAACCAACCTCCAGCAGAAAGACAGCACACTAAGTGAGAGATGGGGTTGCCATCCCACAGTCAAAATTTCTGACCAAGAAGTGCTCCAGTCTAAAAGAACTGCATGGATAAAAATGAAGAAGAGACTGAGGGAAATGCAGTAGAGGGACTGACCCAACCTGGAATCCACCTCATGGAGAAGCAATAATCCCTGACTATATACTGAAGCTATTATGTGCTTACAGACAGGAACCTAGCATGGTTGTCCTCTGAGAGGCCCAACCAGCAGGTGACTGAAAAAGCCACAATTGCTTACACCCAAACATTGGACTGAAGTCTGAAACCCCTAAAATTAAATTAGGGGAATGATGGAAGAAGCTGAGGAGGAGCATGACCCCATAGGAAGACCAGCAGTTTCAACTAACTCAGAGCCCTGGGAGCTCCCAGACACTGAGACAGCATACAGGAGGTAGTCCAAATACCTTGACACATATGGCAGAGACCTGCCTGGTCTGGTGTCAGTGGGAGATATACCTCATCCTCAAAAGACTTGAGGCCTCACTAAGGTGGGAGGCCTTGTGGTGGGTCGGGAGCATTCTCTTCGAGTCAGGGAGAGGAGAAATGGGAAGAGGAAATATGGAAGGAAAGACCAGGTGGCCAGGAAAAAGGTTAGATTATAAATAAATAAATAAATAAATAAATAAATAAATAAATACAGCAAATTGGCTTTTAATATGCTTCCAACACTACCAAATCCAAGTAAGCCAAGATAAAATTAAAAATAAAATCAAAACAGAGTCTGCATTTTCTAAACACAATAAAACACTGTAAATTCTCATAGATACTTGCTCAAGAAAACAACTTCTCATAATGTAGTATTAATTAAAATTGATAAAGTACATTTTTGTGAAGCTCTTTGTCAGTAAAAATTACCTCTGAGAAAAGGATATGAGACATTTCCATCTGAAATGCTTTCTCTAAATAAAGTGCATTCTCTCTATTAAAGCACTCATCAACAATGACATTGAAATGTGCATTTTTCCATGACTAAAACATGACATTCATTATTGAAAATCTCTTACTTCTATTCTAATTTGCCATTAATCAACTACCATTCATTTTAGTATGTCTTTTTATTCTTTCATATCCTGAGTGGTGAGTGACTTGTAAAGGTGCACATAAATCAAGAAATTGAGTCACTATTCTTTTACTAGAAAATATCATCCTGATTGAGGTAACTGAGACACAAAAGTGCATGCATGGTATGTACTCACTAATAAGTGGATATTAGACACACACACACACACACACACACACACACAAGCACAAAATTACTGAATAACCAAGATAACAGTACACAGAACTCAAAAAGGTCAACAAGCTGAAGAGGCCAAGTAAGGACACCTCTATCCCACTTGAGAAGGAGAAGAAAGCAATCACAAGGAAGGAAGGACCTGGGAGGGAAAGAGGCAGGCAGGACAGGGGGAGAGGGAGGTAGGGGAGGAGTTGAACAAGATCTGGTATGGCATGAAGGAAAAGGGCTGAAAGCCTGATGACCCGTAGAAAGAATGGAAACAGTCAACCTCAGGAGGTAGGAGCTTGGGTGGGCCCTCCAGATTGCACCAGAGATCTGCGAGGTAAGACAACTTAGATGAAATTCCTGACAACACAGAGAGGTAACTTAAGAGAGCCTACCTCAAGCAGAAAGACAGGGCATCAAGTGAGGGTGAGGGTTGCCATCCCACAGTTAAAATTCTGACCCATTTCCCTGATGACTAATGATGTTGAACATCTCTGAAGGTGTTTCTCAGCCATCCGAATTTCTTCTGGTGAAAATTCTTTATTTAGCTCTGTACCCCAGTTTTAATGGGGTTATTTGGTTCTTTGTGGTCTAACTTCTTGAGTTCTTTGTATATATTGGATATTAGCCCTCTGTAGGATGTGGGGTTGATGAAGATCTTTTCCCAATTTGTTGGTTGCCATTTTGTCCTTCTGACAGTGTCTTTTGCCTTACAGAAACTTTGTAATTTTATGAGCTCCCATTTGTCAATTCTTGATCTTAGAGCATAAGCTATTGGTGTCCTAATCAGGACCTTTCTTCCTGTGCCCATGTCCTCCAGGGTCTTCCCCAGTTCCACCTCACACCAGTCAGAATGACTAAGATTAAAAACTCAAGAGACAACAGGTGCTGGTGAAGATGTGGAGAAAGAGGAACACTCCTCCATTGTTGGTGGGATTGCAAGATGGTACAACCGCTCTGGAAATCAGTCTGGCGGTTCCTCAGAAAATTGGGCATGACACTTCCAGAGGACCCTGTCATACCACTCCTGGGCATATACCCAGAGGATTCCCCTGCATGCAATAAAGACACATGCTCCACTATGTTCATAACAGCCTTATTTATAATAGCCAGAAGCTGGAAAGAACCCAGATGTCCCTCAAAGGAGGAATGGATACAGAAAATGTGGTATATTTATACAATGGAATACTACTCAGCAATTAAAAATAATGAATTCATGCAATTTGTAGGCAAATGGTTGGACCTGGAAAATATCCTAAGTGAGTTAACCCAATCACAAAAGAATACACATGAATTGGAATCACTGATAAGTGGATATTCATGAACCCTGGTCTGGAAAAGACTAGATCCAGTTTTGTAGGAGAGTACCAGAACAGAGAAATGGTGGGGGAGGTGATTGGGAAATGGGTGGGGGGAAGAGGACTTATAGGACATATGTTGAGGGGGGAACTGGGAAAGGGAAAAGCCTTTGGAATGTAAACAAAGAATAGATAAAATAAAAAAAATTCTGACCCATAATTATCCCTGTCTGAAAAAAACTTCAGGGATGGCAATGGAGAGGAGCCTGAGGAAAAGAAGGTCCTGTGACAGGCCCAAAGTGGGATCCACCTCCAGAGAAGGTCCCAAGGACTGACACTATGGAGCATTCACAAAAAGGGACCTATCATGACTGCTGTCCAAAAGATCCAACAAAGAAGAGACAATCCTGAAGAGTCAAATGCAGATATTTGGACCCAACTAATGGACAGAAGCAGCTGAACCCTGTTGTTGAATTGGGTAAGGCTGAATGGAGCTGAGGGCAACCCTGTAGATAAGCCAGCAATCTCAATTAACCTAGACCCTTGAGATCTCTCAGATACTGCATCACCAACCAGGCATCATATACCAGCCGATCTGAGGCCCCCAACACATATACAGCAGAGAACTGCCAGTTCTGGGTTCAATAGTAGAAGATGAACCTAACCCTCAAGAGACTGGTGGCCCCAGGGAGTTTAGAAGCCTGGTGAGGTAAGTAGCAGATGGTGGGGACATCCTTATAGAATAGGAAATATGGAATGTGGAACATAGAATGACCTGGGAGGGCAATGAAATCTGAAGTGTAAAATTAATTAATTAATTATTTAACTTATTATAAAGAAAAAATAGGTTTCTCTAGAGAAACAGAAAAAATGGATCTTTTTCTTACTGACAAAATAAATTTAACTTAGTTCTATCGGTTTTTGTTTTTGTTTTTCTGAGACAGGGTTTCTCTGTGTAGCCCTAGCTGTCCTGAACTCACTGCCCGGCAACTTAGTTCTATCTTAAATTTGTCATCTATCTGTCATTTGTCTATCTATATATCTATCCATCTATCAACTTATTGATTAATTATTTCTATCTAACTGCCTGCCTGCCTGCTTGCTTGCCTGCCATCTCTGTCTAATGATTCAAAATCAAGGAGAATAAGTATCAGGGATTTTAATTTTTCCCATACTTCATAAAACATTGAAAAAACATTATCTTCAAATACTAAAAGTTTATCCACCACCATAGACAGAAACCCTCAAATCTCAAGAATTTGGTTTTGGATTGTTAAAAGTTAATAGTTTTGACAGGTATTTTCCTGGAATTAACCATATGATTTTAACTAAAGTTTGCAAAAAAAACTGCAAACAAGCCCAACCAATCTTCTTGCTGTTATAATTTCAGAGACACAATAAATAATATAACAGGATCAATTCTATTTTATACACATTTTGGTATAACAGCATAATTTTTCAATTGGCTGAACAGAAAACAATTTTAGAATGTCTTATATATTATAAAAACTTGTAAATGAATGACAAATATGATATTATTTATTTGACTCACTGTATTAGAGGCAACATTACATATACCCATAATCTCACCATTTTATTAATATAGCATCTTATTATTATGTACTTTTTATATTTCTTCAGTTACAGTATAGTAGTTGCTAATTTAAGATGCCTATTTAAAATCAGAAAAACTGTTGTTTCTCTACTTTCCAATACTGACATTGACGCACAAAGGAATTTTAAGCTTTCCTAAATTGCACAATTAATGTGAGGTAAGATTGTGATATAAGGACACTCGGCAAGCATTCAAAGAAGCTTAAATAAGAGCACACAACAGACTAAGATTAAGGCCAGATACTCCACACGCACCTAATACTTAAGGGAACTACGACATGATCACCATATTTGTCACTCAGAGACACTCTGGCAAAGTAAGAACATTTGGAGTGTATATACAAATTTTATTGTTTGAAAATTCTAAAACATTAGAAGCCTAACATGTGCTGTTTTCAAAGTATACTTCTTGAGCGGACATTTTCAACTTCTAGATGGTCATCTTTTTCAGAGGTTTTATAAAGACTGTATTTATTATTTGTATAAAATTATGTCTTTGAATGATATTTATTATAGATATTATGCTACTAACTTTATTTTCATTTAATTAACTGCAAAGTGTTCTCTATAAAAGTATATTCACATTCTGAGGTGTTGAAAGTTAGACCTTAATTTATAACTTATGAGAAGATTCTACTCAGTACATAGCACTCATATAGTGTCTGGACATGAAATTTCACAATGATTCTATTTGTCATTCGCCAACCAAAACAAAGCATGTAGAAATAAATTTATCCACACAATAAATTAATACTGAGAAACCAAAGCAATAAGCTGTTTTATAGTAGTATAGTTTAGGTAGGTTGTGGAATGATCTGACTCCATGAAACACATAAACAAAAAATGTAAAGTTAAAGCTAAAAAGATAAAAATTTGCACAAAATTAAAGATAGTCCAGACTAATATATTAAAATAATTCTTTTATTTTTTTGAGACAGGGTTTCTCTGTATAGCCCTGGCTGTCCTGGAACTCACTCTGTAGACCAGGCTGGCCTCGAACTCAGAAATCCACCTGCCTCTGCCTCCCAGAGTGCTGGGATTACAGGTGTGTGCCACCATGCCCAACATAAAATAATTCATGAAGTCAAATTTGGAAGAAGGATAAATCAGAAGGTATTACAGATAGATTTTAGAAATGATTTAGAAGTGAGGGAGATGAATTACATTAATTGAGATGATTGTATAGATGCTTAAATGTATCAACATAAAGAATTTATTATAAGTATGACTCTAAATTAATCAAAAGTTTAAAATGTGCATTACATTTTAAAACATAGTATCTTAATCAACATTAATCATCAACAATAATATAAATTAGTATTTAAGCATTCAGAGAAACACTATAAAATTCAGGTTAAAAAGTAATTTTCACATTCCTCATGTTCAAGAAAGACTTTGAATTCTCAGCCTTTCCATGCAACAGAGACACTATTCTTTGGTCAATGACGAATCCATCTTTTTCCTTCAGGAAAAAAAATGTTTTCATTTTAAAGATTTTTTCTCTATCTAACTATGTAAAAGACACCTTTCACTCAAAAAGATAATCCTTTCTTTCAATAAATGATTCCCTCCAATAACTGTTATTCATAGTCTTTAATTTCAATTATCTTGTGAATTTTGCTAGAATAAGTTACCTTGGAGTTAACAAACAGCCACTGTTGCTCTTGTATTCATTGAAATTAATAATTATATTTAGTAAATCGCACCATGACCTTATTATTTTCTCAAGAAAAAAAAACAATTTACAACTTACAGCTAAATATGAACCCTTTAAATTTATTATTTTCTCAAGGAAAACCAAGTCACAACTTTCCTAGCTGAGTGAATCAGTTACTTACAAATGGCCAATTATGACATAATATTGTAATTCAATTCAATGAAGTTTTCTCCTGTATTTAAAACAGCGTGTTTCTTTTTTCTTCTCTCTTTAATAATTTGTGTACATATTTATTCTTGTTTCATACATATATGTGATGTTGATGCTAAATGTTAGACAGTGCCTAGGCATGAGAAAAAAATCCACCCTTGTTTAAGTAGTTTTAACCTCCCACAATTGCCATTAACAATTGTTCAATCACCTAAAAGAATGATAAGCTTTTGTTAAATAGTAAGCAGCAGAACTTTTTTATTTCCTCAACTTTCAATTGAATGCTAAAGCTACTTATTCCCAGTACATTTTTTGAAACCAGCACCTTGCAAGTTAAATTTATATTAATTATTAGGGAGTTCCCATTTAAAAAAAACTATGATTAATATAGTGAAAAGTATGCTTTTAAAATCTGGGCATCATGCTGGCAGTGGTGGTGCACACCTTTAATCCCAGAACTTGAAAGGCAGAGGCAGGCGGATTTCTGAGTTTGAGGCCAGCCTGGTGTACAAAGTGAGTTCCAGGACAGACCAAACTACACAGAGAAACCCTGTCTCGAAAAACAAAACAAAAAAAAAATCTTGGCATCATTAAATACATATTCCTTGCATCATTTACTGTCTTCTCTCATTTTGGTGGACTGAGAATATCATAGCTTTGGTATATTTTTTCCTATTTGTAATAGAGTATATTATTCACATGTCTTTTATTGTGTTCATAAAACATTGCTACTTCTTAAAACTACACCTCTCTTACCAGATTCAAATTATACTGTAATCCAGTATGATTCCATCCTAATTGATTACATTTGCTAGTCTTATATACTCAAAAGAGGTTACATATTCAAGTTCCAGTATATTAATTTTGGAAAGAAACTAGCAAATACACCAACCAAAATTGGCTCCTCAAATTTGAATATCTCCATTGTGAATTGTATCATTTCTTAACAGTCAAAGAATCATATTTTTGATAAATATTTTCAACTAAATATGTGTATCAGTCTAGCAATCAGACTGATTTATGAAAATACATTTAGTTTAAAATTCTTTTTTATTTTCTATATTCTTTGTTTACATTCCAAATGATTTTCCCTTTCCCAGTTCCCCCCCTCCACATAAGTCCCATAAGCCCTCTTATTGCCATTTTATTATTATTTAAACATATTTTCTAAACCATGATCAATATATAGTTTACAAGTTCATTAATCTTTTGTAAGACCTTGAGTCTGAACTTAATCTAACAAAAGGTTTTTACAGTTTCTAAGGTTATAAAGAAAATATTTTTGCATTAAAATTCCTCTTACTTCCATTTATAATATTTTAAAATTACTATCAAGTTATAAACATTGAAATTTCATCTAAGTTTAATGAAATTTCAATAAAATCTGTTCTAATCGGTTGTGTATTTCCTTTTAAATAGAACATTAAATGAAATCATTACAAATATAGAATCTTAGTAAAGCAAAAATTTAAAGACTAAAATGGAATAAAAGGAATAAAATACAATATTAAAATTTTCAATATTATATTTCTAAAAATGATTATCAATCTCATCTTTCAGTATTTTTCTTTTTATCACACTTAGTAGAAAACATTTTTATGTAGAGAATGAGTATGCATTTGTATTGTGTACAGGTGTGTGTGGAGGTGACCGTCCTCATATATATGTAAATGTATGTATGTATGGTTTGTATAACATGTACTTGCATGTCTTCCTCAATGTCTTTTTCCTTCCTTCCTTCCTTCCTTCCTTCCTTCCTTTCTTTCTTTCTTTCTTTATTTATTTATTTTGGATTTAGAGAGAAGAGATCCCACTAAACTATGTTCTATTTGGTTCCACCTCTACAGTGTCTTTTCAGTTATAATTTTATTAGCATGGTAGTATTACAAACTACATTTGTTTCCTGTCTTTTTTGTTAAAATACATAACAAAAGAAACCTAAGGAAGAAAGGCATATTTGTACTAACAGTTCTAGAACACAGTCAGCTGCAGATCATGAAGTCCTGATGGCAGGAGCTTGATACAGTTGAGCACATTGCATCCACAGTCAGTAAGCCAAGTGGTGAGCCCTGGTTTTCAGTTAATTTTTCCTCTTTTAATTCAGTCTAGAACACCAGCCTGTGGAATGATATCACCCATAGTTTGTGTAATTCTTTGACTGTTACATTATCTTTTCTAGATAATTTCCACAGGAATTTCACATTTTCCTTAATTATTCCACATACTGTGAACTTGACCATCAGGATTAAACATACATCATAGGAAACACAGTCTTTGTATAAGCAGTTTGCCACAAGGAAGTTTCTATATATCCCCAGGATAACTTCATCATTTAGACTTTGTTCATCTTCTTGGTTGCCAGAAAAATTGTATATTCGTGATCAATCCTGAATGTAAAATAACTTAATATGAAATACTTATCTGTGACTGTTTAACTCAGTTAAAGACAGCTGCCCTTACTTTCAAAATCTGTGAGTTAAATCTCCAACACCACAAGATGGAAAAAATGACACATTCAGGTAATCACAGCCTTTAAAATGTTGAGTCAGGAAGAACAGATGTTCAGGGTCAGCTTCAGCTACATGTTCAAGTTTGAGATTAGTCCGTTCTATGAGAATTTGTCACATTAACTAAAAAAAGAAAGAAAAACATTCAAATATTCTTTGAAAGCATTCATTGTACTAGTGAGAATTGAGTTTGTTCCTAGATCTTTAGTGCTATTAGCTATTAGTCACTATTAATGTGAGTTTTCAATAAATTGTTTTATTTATTTACATTTCAAATGTTATTCCCCTTCCTGGTTTCCCCTTCACCCCCTATTCCACCCCACTCACCCTGCTTCTATAAGGGTGCTCCCCCACCTACCAAATCATTCCTGCCACACTGGCCTAACTGGGGCATCAAGCTATTACAGGACCAAGGGCCTCTCCTATCATTGGTGCCAGATAAGGCCATCCTCTGCTACATATGCTACTAGAACCATGGGTCCCTTCATGTGTATTCTATGGATGGTGGTTTAGGATGAATTATTATCTACTTTTATTTAAAAATGTTGTAATGGTACTACAAAATATTCTAACATTAACATGATACTTCACATAAATTTCATAAAACATGTGCAAAAATCTTGAATCTTTTTGAAAAGAAACTATTTATCCACTTAATGTATGTGGTAATAGTGTTTTTTGATATACCTTTTTTAAAATACATATTTAAAAATGTGAATAAATTCTATTGTAAATCAAAGATTTGTACCATCACATAGGAGTGACATAATAGAGTGTATAAAGATAGATTTTAGAAGTTAAGGGAAAAATAAAAATTATGAACTAGTGATAAAATATTATATTGATATGTATGTTTCTATTATAAATGTTTATATATTTAAATACATTATTTTAAGAAGCAAAGTTACTTTATAACATAGTAATGTTTTATTCTTCAACATTTTGAAGACATGAAATAACTTGTAAAAAAAATAAAGTCAATCAATCAATAAGCAAGGGATAGAATCAAGACAAACACCCAACCATTTATGGTAGACTGCCTGTCTTCTAAACACATAAGGGCTGAGGAAAGAAATTTAGTTTCAAGCATTTTTTTAAGAGCTTCATGTCAAAAAAAAGGTATAAAGATTAAAGTCCAGTATTATATTTCCAAGAACAAATACACTTACATTAAGTTTGTTATATGTATGTTGCACCTGTGCTGTTAAATTGAAGCCAAGTACATGAAATTTTAACCTTCAGAATTTTAATCTGGTAAGTATAATCATACACAGGTTCATATATACACACATACACATATACACATCTGCTGTGAAACCATGATGATTAATTTTCATGACTTTCTAAGTGCCCTTTATAAATAATTTAAAGAAGGACTTAGTTGATCTATAGCAAAGTTGTACATTTGCTAATTAAACCTGCCTCCATTTATGGAAGTTAATTTAGGAGTTACCTTTTGCTACATAGATTGTAACAGTAAAGTATTCAAAAACTGAAGAGTATAGCTTGAATAACATATTGACAATATGAAAATAACTGCAAAATCTCCAACATACTCAACCATCTAGATATTTTGTATCTATAAATACAAAGACCTATATTAAGCCTACTATTAACTGTCCTAATTTATCTTGAAAGAATTTTATAAAATTCCCAGATATATTATAGACAAAAATTCTTGCCAAAACATAGTAAAATAACATGAAATTCCCATTGTGTGGATGATAGCTTTATATTTAATTAAATCTGCAAATGCATATGAATGAACTATTCATTGTTACATAATTAACAATGTTTAATCAAATACAGTGTATATAGCCTCCACAAAGACATATACCTTTACACACACACACACACACACACACACACACACAAGCAATGCATAGCTACACATGCACGCACATGCACACATACACACATCTACTTTTTAATCTTGTTCAGGTTGAGAATATTTTATATTTGAATTATACCATTGTAGCCACGGCTATTTTTATTCCAATAGGTATATTGCTTTTAGTTTTTTAAACACTGTAATTTTGGAAAGCTATCTCTATATATTGTTTATGAACATATGCACTAAAAGTGGTGACAATTGATGCTAGTTAACTGGTGCTTTGAAATTAGCGTTTAAGAAGAGACCAGCATCCATGGGAATGCAAGCTGGTACAACCACTCTGGAAATCAGTATGGCAGTTCCTCAGAAAACTGGGAGTGATACTTCCGGAGGACCCAGCCATACCACTCCTGGGAATATACCCAGAAGATTCACCAGCATGCAATAAGGATACATGCTCCACTATGTTCATAGCAGCCTTATATATAATAGCCAGAAGCTGGAAAGAACCCAGATGTCCCTCAACAGAGGAATGGATACAAAAAATGTGGTATATATACACAATGGAGTACTATTCAGCCATTAGAAACAATGAATTCATGAAATTCTTAGAGAAATGGATGGAGCTGGAGAACGTCATACTAAGTAAGGTGACCCAGTCTCAAAAGAATACCCATGGTATACAGTCACTGATAAGTGGATATTAGCCTAGAAGCTTGGAACACCAAAGACACAAATCACATATCAAGTGATGTCTCACAAGAAGAAAGGAGTGGACACTGGTGCTAGAATGGACCAAAACATCATTGTGGGAGAGTACAAGAACAGTAAAGTGGGAGGGGGTGGATGCGGGAGCAGGGGGAGGGAAAAGGACATGTGGGACCTTTGGGGGTGGGGAACCAGAAAATGGGAAATGAATTGTAAATAGAGAATATATACAATAAAAAAATCAAAAAAAAAAAAAAAGAGACCAGCATCAGTGAAGTATAATCTTCTGGGAAGTGTTTTCAGATAGTACAAAGAAACTGTATTCCAGAGATAGCCAAGGTTGTACCTCATACTGCAGCTTCACTTGGTAATGTGTAGGAGTCTCCCAGATGGTACTGGTTTTGAGGACATGATGGGTGATTGTCATTTAGGGCAGCTAAGTCTGGGCAATGTGAGAGGCCATGGAAGGCCATTGGTGAAGGTGCAGCTTCAGTTGCAATTAATGGCCCAGGGAGTAAGGGGTCATGCAATAGATAGACTTGGCACCATAAAGAAAGCCTATTGTTGAAACCTAGTTGCAGCAGAAGACCCCAGTGTATTGGGGATATCAGTACCATGTGATGGTCAGCAAGAACAGCAGTGGCAGTGGAATGGATCAGCCTAAGTAAAGAAAATGCAAAATGCAAAATATTTGTAACCCAAAATCCAGGACACCATGAGAAATCCAAACATAAGAATTATAGGTACAGAAGAGAGTAAAAATTTACAACTTAAAGGGACAATAAATATCTTCAACAAAATTATAGAAGCAAACTTCTCTAACCTAATGAGGGAGATGTCCATGAACATACAAGAAGCCAACAGAACTCCAAACAGACTGGACCAGAACAGAAATTCATCCTGTCACATAATAATCAAAACACCAAATGCACTAAACAAAACAAAGAAAGAATATTAAAAGCACTAAGGGAAAAATGCCAAGTAACATAAAAAATTAAGACCTATCAGAATTACACCATACTACTCACCAGAGACCATGAGAGCAAGACTATTATACCCAGCAAAACTTTCAATCACCATAAAAGTAGAAACAAAAATATTCTGTGATAAAATAAAGTTTACACAATATCTTTCCACAAATACAGCCCTACAAATGACAATAGATGGGAAGAAACCAATATAAAGAGGGTAACTACACCCTAGAAAGTAAGATAGTAATCTTTCAACAAACCCAAAAGAAATTAACCATACAAACATAAAAATAACATCAAAAATAACAGAAAGAAACAATCACCATTCCTTAAAAACTCTTAACATCAATTGACTCAATTCCCAACTAAAGAGACATAGAATAACAGACTGGATATATTAACAGGACCCAGCATTTTCCTGCATACAGGAAATGCAACTCAGTATCAAAGGCTAGAAAACAATTTTCCAAGCAAATGATCCTAGGAAACTAGCTGTAGTAGCCATTCTAATATCACATAATATTGACATTCAACCAAAAGTCATCAAAAAAGACACAGAAGGACAATTCACACTCATCAAAGGAAAAAAAATCTACCAAGAACTCTCAATTCTGAACATTTATGTTCCAAATAAAAGAATACCCACATTTGTAAATAAAACTTTACTAAAGCTCAAAACACACATTGCACCTCACAAAATTGTGGGTGACTTTAATACCCCACTCTCATAAATGGACACACCAGGGGAACACAAACTAAACAGAGACACAGAGAAACTAACAGAGGTTATGGACCAAATGGATTTAACAGATATCTATAGAACATTTTATCCTAAATCAAAAGAATCAAGACGAAGTGATTCTTCTCAGCACTCCTTGGTAAGTTCTCCAAAACTGATCATATAATTGGTCACAAAACAGACCTTAACAGATATAAGAAGATTGAAATAATTCCATGGCTCTTATCAGATCACTATTGATTAAGGCTGGTCTCCAATAGCAGCAATAACAACAGAAAGTCGACATACACATGGAAGCTGTACAATGCTCAACTCAATGATACCTTGGTCAAGGAAGAAATAAGGAAAGAAATCAAAGACTTTTTAGAATGTAATGAAAATGAAGGCACAACATACCCAAATTTATGGGATACAATGAAAGCAGTGCTAAGAGGAAAACTCATATCTCTGAGTGACTCAAAACTAGAAAGAAAGAAAGAAAGAAAGAAAGAAAGAAAGAAAGAAAGAAAAGAAAGAGAGAGAAAGAGAAAGAAAGAAAGAAAGAAAGAAAGAAAAGAAAGAGAGAGAAAGAGAAAGAAAGAAAGAAAGAAAGAAAGAAAGAAAGAAAGCAAAGAAAGAAAGAAAAAACTGGAGAGAGCATACAATAGCAGCTTAACAGCATACCTGAAAGCTCTAGAATAGAAAGAAGCTAATAGACTCCAGAGGAGTAGACAGCAGGTAATCATTAAACTCAGGCTGAAATTAACCAAGTAGAAACAAAAAGAAATATATAAAGAATCAACAAAACCAGAAGCTGTTTGTTTGTTTGTTTAATAGAATCAACAAGATAGATAAACCCTTAGACAGACTAAACAGAGGGCAGAGAGACATTATCCAAATTAACAAAATCAGAAATTAAATGGGAGACATAACAACATAAACTGAGGAAATTTAAGAAGAAATGAATAGATCCTACTACAATAGCCTCTACTCAAAACAACTGGAAAATCTGGATGAAATGGACAATTTTCTAAACAGACACCAAATACCAAAGATAAATAGGATCAGATAGAACACCTAAACCATCCCATAACACCTAAAGAAATAGAAGTGGTCATTGAAAGTCTTCCAACAAAAACAAGCACAGGACCAGATGGCTTTAGTGAAGAATTCTATCAGATCTTCAAAGACGGAACACCAATACTCTTCAAACTATTCCACAAAATTGAAACAGAAGGAACACTACCCAACTCATTCTATGAAGCCACAATTATGCTGATAGCAAAACCACACAGAGATTCAACAATGAAAGAGAACTTCAGACCAATTTCCCTTATGAATATTGATGCAAAATACTCAAGGGATCAAGGACCTCAACATAAAACAAGACACACTGAATTTAATAGAAAAGAAACTTGGGAAGACCCTTGAGGACATGAGCACCGGGAAAAGTTCCTGACTAGAACACCAATAGCTTATGCTCTAAGATCAAGAACTGACAAATGGAACCTCATAAAATTACCAAGTTTCTGTAAGGCAAAGGACACTGTCAAGTGGCTAAAATGGCAACCAACAAATTGGGAAAGGATCTTCACCAACCTACATTCGACAGTGATTTTCTTGTTTCTTCTTTATTGGCTTCTATCTGTTGAGCCATATTCTCCTCACTTTCTTTAAGTGATTTTTGTGTTTCCATTGTAATGGCTTCTACCTTATTCATGTTGCCCTGTATTTCTTTAAGGGATTTATTTATGTCCTTTTTGTGTTCTTCTAACAGCATCATGACCAGTGATTTTAAATCCAAATCTTGTTTTTCTGGAGTGTCTTGGTATCCAGGACTTGCTGTTATTGGGGACTTGGGTTCAGATGCTGCCATATTGCCTTGATTTCTGTTACTAATGTTCCTGCGTTTGCCTTTTGCCATCTGTTTATCTCTTGCGTTAGTTGGTCCTGTTGACACTGGCTGCTGTGTGAACCTCCTGTGGGCCTCTAAGGCTATTTCTGTACCACTGGATGACTGGGTTTCCCCTGAGACAGACTGCTGATGTGCTGCCCTACTCTTGGGTCTGGTTGGAGCCCTAGTGTGCCTTGTCCATCTAACCACAGGGCTCCCTGTAAATCAGGCACTTCCCTGGTTGAACTGTGGGATCCAAGATGGTAGAGATCTCAGTCTGAGGGGCTCAGTCTATCCACGGGACTTCCTGCAGGTCAGAAGCTCCCCCACATGCCCAGGTAGCTGTAGAGCTGCCTGGCTCCGTGGTGTGGAAGGCACCCAGGCAGGCTGTGCCCTGGGCAGTCCTTCCCTCTGGTGCCCTCTGTATACCTGGTTGAGCTGCCAGCTCCCAGATGGTAGCAGGTCAAGGGGCTCTGTCTAAACTTGGGATTCCCTGCAGGTCAGGAGCTTCCCTGGCTGGACTGCCGGAGCCAAGTAGGTGGTGATCTTGGTCCAGGGGGCTCTGTCTGGTTGAGCTGCTCTTGCCAAGATGGTGGTAGGCCACAGGGCTCCCTGTAGATCAGGCGCTTCCTTGGTTGAACTGCGGCATCCAAGATGGTGGCAATCTCTGTCAGCAGGGCTCCATCTATCTACAGGACTTCCTGCAGGTCAGACACTCCCCAGGATCCAACAGCTGTAGAGTTGCCTGGCTACCTCGTGAGGAAGGCGCCCAGGCAGGTTATGCCCTGAGCAATCCTTCACTCTGGTGCCCTCTGCATACCTGGTTGATCTGCCAGCTCCCAGATGGTGGTGGGTTGAGGACTCTGTCTAACCTTGGGATTCCTTGCAAGTCAGGAAATCCCTGGCTGGACTGCCAGAGCCAAGAATGTGGCGATCTCAGTCTGTGGGACTCCGTCTGGTTCCCCCATCAAAATTCTAACTCAATTCTTCATAGAGTTAGAAAGAGCAATTCTCAAATTTATCTTTAATAACAAAAAAAAACAGGATAGCTAAAATTATTCTCAACAATAAAATTACTTCTGGAGCAATCAGTTTCTTAGACCTCAAGCAGTACTACAGAGCAAAAATGTTAAAAACTGCATGGTATTGGTACAGTGACAGGCAGGTAGATAAGTGGAATAGTTGAAGACCCAGAAATGAACCCACACACTGACAGTCACTTGTTTTTTTGACAAAGGAGCTAAAATCATCCACTGGAAGAAAGAGAGCCTTTTCAACAAATGGTGCTGTTTCAATTGGATGTCAGCATGCAGAAGAATGCAAATCTATCCATTCTTATCCCCATGTACAAAGCTCAAGTGCAAGTGAATCAAGGACCTCCACATAAAACTAGACACACTGAAACTAATATAAAAGAAAGTGGAGTAGAGTCTCAAGCACATGGTAACAGGAGAAAATTCCCTGAACAGAACACCAATAGCTTATGCTCTAAGATCAAGAATTGACAAATGGGACCTTATAAACTTATAAAAATTCTGTAAGGTGAAGGATACTCTCAATAGTACAAATCAGCAACCAAGAAATTGGGAAACGATTTTTACCAACTCTACATCTGATGGATGGCTGATATCTAATATATGCAAAGAACCCAAGAAGTTAGACTCCAGAGAACCAAATAATCCTAATAAAAATGTGATATAGAGCTAAAGAAATTTTCACCTGAGGAATATTAAAAGGCTGAGAAGCTCCTAAATAAATGTTCAACATCTTAAGTCATCAGGGAAATGCAAATTAAAACAACCCTGAGATTTCACCTCACACCAGTCAGAATGGCTAAGAACAAAACCTCAGGAGATACCAGGTGCTTGCAAGGATGTGGAGAGAGAGGAACACTCCTTCACTGCTGGTTACCAAGCTGGTGCAACCCCCTTGGAAATCAGTTTGGCAGTTCCTCAGAACATTGGGCATGATACTATTGGTGAACCCTGTGTACCACTCCTGTACATATACCCAGAAGATTCTCCAGCACATTATAAGGACATATGCTCCACTATTTTCATAGCAATCTTATTTATAATTGCCAGAAGCTGGAAAGAACCCAGATGTCCCTCAACAGAGGAATGGATACAGAAAATGTGATTCATTTACACAATGGAAAACTACTCAGCTATTAGAAACAATGAATTCATGAAATTCCCATCCAAATGAATGGAACTAGAAAATAACATCCTGACTGAGGTAACCCAATCACAAAAGAACACACATGGTATCCACTCCCTGATACATGGATATTAGTCCCAAAGCTTGGAATACCCAAGATACAATTCACAGATCAAATGAAGCTCAAGAAGAAAGAAGAACAAGATATGGATACTCTTTTGCTTCTTAGAAGGGGAAACAAAATATCCACAGGTGTTACAGAGAATGTGGTTTATTTACACAATGGAATACTACTCAACAATTAAAAACAATGAATTCATGAAATTCTTTGGCAAATGGTTGGAACTGGAAAATATCATCCTAAGTGAGGTAACTCATTCACAAAGGAACACACATGGAATGCAGTCACTGATAAGTGGATATTAGCCCAGAAGCTCAGAATACCCAAGACACAACTCACATATCAAATCATTCCCAAGAAGGAAGGAGAGGGCCAGGGTCCTGGAAAGGCTTGATGCAGCATTGTAGGAGATTGCCAGGACAGAAGAGTGGGAGGGGGTTGATTGGGGAACTGGCAGAGGGAAGAGGACTTATGGGACTTAGGGGAAGGGGGAAACTGGGAAAGGGAAAATCATTTGGAATGTAAACAAAGAATATAGAAATTTAAAAAAAATAAAAAATAAAAAAAATTAGCCTTGAAATACTCAATCTTATTTAAAAACACAAAGAACCTAGAAGTGAATACACTCTGAAACCATATAGCTCAGCTGTGTATTCTGGGAAATATTTAATTTTTCTGTGTCTGCTTTTGTTATTAAAACAAAATTCTGAATAAATTAATTTATTATTGATATGGTCAAATATCTGACAAGAAACAAATTAGGGCAGTAGGCATATTTTGAGGAGCAGTTTCTTATAGTAGAGAAGTCCCAGCAAGAGAAGTATGGGTGATGGTGGCCCTGAATATGCAGTCAGGAAGCACAGTAAGGATGCGAAGTTGGCCTATGCCATAGATAGCAACACAAGTCTTTTCTTAGTGACCTCATACCCCACCAAGCCTCCATTTTATGATCTTCCAAATCAGAGATAATAGTTGGGAAATAATATACAATATCTTGTAAATGATATTTTTGTTTTTGAAATCATAAAACTCCACCATTATAGCCTGTTGCCCACAGACTATGGCTGGCTGATTCACCTCAACTGGAAATGGCCTCATAGTCTTGAATAGTTCCCTGAGTAATCAAAATTCCAAAGACTCTTCTGAGACCCAAAAGCAGCTCCTTAGTTGTGAATCCTTGTTCAAAACCAAACCAAACCACCCAACCAACCATACAAACAAAAACTCAGAATAGTCCTTCAAAAGCCACCATTTCAGTGCAAAATTATAATTAAGAAATGATGGAGCCATGCTTTCTAACGTGTTCATTTTGGGGCTAGGTATTATTTTATGAGTATAAAGTTCATCAAGTATTATTTCACAGTTAATGAATTGATTAAATAAGGCATATCCTTAGAGAATATGAACTTTCTTGCATCAAGTTATTCTAGGTATAGACAAATTCTACTCTTAAAACAAGGTTTGCTAATCAAACGTTTTAAATATTTTGAGCTGGAACACGCCTGTTTGATTCTGAGCAACTTAAATAACTTTGGGAGATCAATGAACTCTTTTTCTAACTAAATATAAAAATAATTATGTCTCAAAATTACTATAAGGGTCAACAGTGAATAGACATAATCTTTCAGCCTATGTCAATAACTAGCCGAGCTGTACTGTTATAGTATTGAGATGGGAAAACGGGACTGAACAATGAAGTTATTTATAATCTGTAGAATTGGAAAGCTAGAGTCTCAGCTAGAAAACTTGGTTCTAGGACACTAAGAATCACCTCTCTACATTCTCTTTCAGTGTTTATTTTGTAAAAATACATACTAGTATGGAGCCAGTTGAGAAACGATGGATAGACAACATTCTAAAAGACGTTTACAATTCACATAAAAATCTTGTATGATAGTGTGCTATGAATCAAACAACAGCAGAGCTTCTGCAATAAGAATTGGAAGATCAGACTAATGCAAACTGTTTTGCCCAATGGAAAATATTTCTGATTTTTATACAGTGCTAAGAAATAATATAATTTACTATAATCAGCTGAGATGTCCATTTAGCTGTTAGAATGCAATATGGTCTGCAATGTGATGGGACCTCTGAGTGATGTTTGATATTTGAACAGAAGTGAGAATTCACAAGTTTTGAAAAAAAGAAAAATATTTGCCTTATTGATATTTTTATGGCCATATTCTGCCCCATATGGACTTTGTGATCTATAGTGACTGCATTAATCAAATTGATCCTCAAATTTCTCCTTATGTGCAATAACTGAATGAATCCATCACACAATGGTGGAAATCACATGAAGTAACATAGTATAAGAGTTTGAAAATACAAAACAATCCTTATATATCTACTTTGGGGAGATAAAATTCCCTGTGGAATAGTTCCATAAATAAACTTGTAGATGTGAAATATAAAAGGAAGAATAAAGCATAGTTCCTGTAGAGATATTAATCTGATATTTAACACAGCACAAAGTATTGATAATTACATACATGGAATATAACCTCAATGATTCATGATTATGAAAAATGCTTTACTCAATACAATAATCATATTCAAGGTATAAAAGAGGATTGTCACTATGACCCCAAATACTTTCTTAAACTTTTACTTTGTCCTTTAAGAAGGACATTTAATTTCAACTCTTGAGTCTTGAATAATCAGAAATTCTATTATTCTTTTTGTATAATTCATTTTAGACAGTGTTGCTAAGAATGTAGAACATTATTAAAATGCAGGGCATAGAAGTTGGCATGGTACAAAAGTACTTGCTCTAAATATGCAGTCCGATTTTGCATCCCTGAACCCAGGTATAAAATTGGTGTTAAGTGTACAAAATCCCAGGGATATGGACACAGAGTTAGATATTTGACATTCATTTATCAGTAAGCCTACCCAATCAAAGAGTTTTATCTTGAAACAAACAAATACAAAGATGAACAAATGAAACTAGAAAAATAGATGACGACTGAGAAGTTACATACAAAAGTGTGCTTTGATTTACACACACATATAAAGGCATAATGTTATTTTGCATTGTGTAGAGTTTATTCTTTTGTTATTTAAACTCTTATTTCTTTGCTCTTATATCTTGCTGAAATTGGGACAGAGCATTATATTGCTTAAACTATGAATTTCATGCATCAAGTTTGTGTAAAGGGTGTTCATCATTTATTCTCTGCCTTGTCAATAAAAGCTGATTAGGCAATTGCTGGGCACAAGGGAGAAAAATGTGGGACTTCTGCCAGCCAGGGGAGTGGAAGAGAGTGGAAGAAGGGAGAGTCATCCACTCGGAAGGTGAGAGGAGGCATCATGGGAAAACACATCTGAAACCCAAAGAGTAAAGCCAATACAAAAATACAAGTATCTCTAGCATTGGTGCTGGGAGATAGCAAGATTACAATAAAGGATTGAAATAGATCAATGACTGCCAGCTACTTGTGGTAAAGCTTGAAAATAAATCTCGCGCACTTTGTGTCATTGTTGAAAATCTAGCTCAGATAAAGAAAAGTAGGTACTGAATTAATTTATTGCGTATATTTATATTAAAATTACTATTAAATGCATGCAATACATGTGTATCTTCTAACTGGTGAATGTGAAAAAGCATACACACACACACACACACACACACACACACACATACTCAGAGAATTGTGATGATTAGATGTGTCACATGTGAGTCAAACACAGAATATATGCTTGCAAATTTCTATGAGTTTTGGTGATAGCATCAGAGCTGGCAGAATGTAGAGCTTAGATGATAAAGTATAATGTATTTCTCAAGTACTGTTGATGTCAAATATATTTCCAGCGAGGAAAATGCATAGCTGAATCATCATAAAATTTACAAAACTATTTTCAATAATCAGAAAAATCATAAAGACCAGAATACTCAGAATTTTGATTCTCAGAGAAAATTCAGCTCTAGCTGTAAGATATTATTCAATTTAGTTTTCAGGTCCAAAAGCAGACAAAGGAAAATAAATGGCTGGTTTATTTCAAATATGTGCTTTATTGCCTTAAATTATTTTTAGATATAGCAAACAATCATTCTGACACATTCAGATTAATTGTATTTATTATATTCAAACAACATTCTGAAATCAAAAACAAAGAATGCTGGCAAACATTTTATATAAAAATAGATGTGACAAAATTGCTTGGGAGAAACTCTTCTTTCAGGATTTCTTCAGCATATGTTTAAGTACCTGTGCATGGAGAGAAGGGGTGGCTTTTTATCCTTTTTACAAAATGCTCTTGTTTTAAGCATTATGTTGAATCACTGAAAAAGATAAGGCATTGTGAATTACCTCCATCATATTAAACATCTTGGAGATATCAGGGATTCAAGACACATTCAACATAATATGAGCAATATACAGCAAGCCAATATCCAACATCAAATTCAATGAAGAGAAACTTGAAACAATCCCATTAAAATCAGGGACAAGAAAATGCTGCCTATTCTCTCCCTATCAATTCTATATCATATTTGAAGTTCTATCTACAGCAATAAAACAACAAAAGGACATCAAGGGGATACAAACTGGAAAGGAAGAAGTCAATGTATCATTCTTCACAAATGATGTGATAGATACCTAATCAAAACCCCAAAATTTCCTTGTCTTTTTAATAGCTTGACCTGAGGATGCACAGAATAACTGAACTCTTGTGTTTTTCTTTCTGTATTTTCCGGTTATATCAGTGTTCTTCAAACATGGCTATCCATTAGTACTCAGAATTCTTAGTTATATTATAATTGATCTCATGCCACATAGCTCACTCACTTTGTTGATGAATAAAATTGATTTGTTATGTATAACATATAAATGTTAATTTTATTTTTATTTATTAATTAAAATAAGAAATAACTCAATTTCTACTAAATATATTTTTAGATTCTTAAATTTAAAAAAGAGAGATGTTAGCTACTTTTAATTTTTTCTTTCAATCTAAGAGTTTAGATTCATGTGATTATATAGTATTTGGAGAATCTTTTAGATAAACATTTATTTTTAGTTATGGCAATTCATTCCCTAACTTCTGGTTTCTTTTTGGGAGAAAATCTACTTTTTGATTCTAAATACTTTTGTGAATAAATATTACTTTTGGAAGTTAAAAACTATATTGCAATCAAGGGAATTTGAGTGTTGTGCAAAGTAAAAGCATTTTTTCATTCAATCAACTGTATAAGGATCAACTTTATGTATTTATCTGAACTGAATTTTATAGTAACCTCAAACATTTGTATGGTGAAGAATTTGATCATATAAAATTGTTATATTTCCAGTGCTGAAGAGATTGATATGACTTCATGAACTTCAAAGTGGTGAACAATTGGTGGCCTATGACCTAGCTATAAGTAATAATCTACTCTCTGAATCTAAATTCTTACCCAGAGTAGTGGTAAAAGATGAGTGTTTTAGGTTGAAGAGTTTTGACACTGTAAATAATTTCAGATGAGTGACATGTTCTTTGTAGAATTAGGTGAAAGGAAGAGAAGGCTATTTGAATAATCTTTGCTCATGGATATATGATTTTTATTGAGTCTACCATATGTTTACCTGGTCAGGAATTGGGCTATTAAATAAATTTTAAGTTACAAATAGAATTCTAAAATTAGTTTGCTTTTTTTCACTTTTAATTTTGATACCATTCTAAAAAATAAAAAAATAGCAACAAAATCAGAAGCCTTTTAAAATATCTTCCATCTGAGCATCACATCATGAATCAGGGTTTTAATTCCAGGACACCAAGAAGCCAGATATGTCCAATGAGTGTGAAGTAAGGGTGTGTTACATAGTGCTTCTGTGGCCAGACTAGAATATGCAATTAGCTCTTACTTTAAAAAAGAAATACAAAATAACAGTCTTTCAAGTTTTACAGGATGAAAAGAGCATTTAACAGCTTGAAGAGCACAAGGCTACCATGGTCAAGGGCCAGACTTCATCACTATCATGTATAGAAGCACACAGATTCTCTCTCTCTCTCTCTCTCTCTCTCTCTCTCTCTCTCTCTCTCTCTCTCTCTCTCTGTGTTTGTGTCTCAAACACATACACACAGAAAGAAAGAAAGAAAGAAACAAACAAACAAACAAACAAACAAATAAACAAAAAAGAGAAAGGGAAAGAAAATGGAGGGAAGAAAGAAAGGGAGGAGGAAGAAATACAGGATGAGAAAGAAAAGAAAGGAAGAAAGGAAGCAAGGGAGAAAGGAAGAAAGACAACAGGAGTGACAGTAGGTGGAGATAAGAGGAAAAGAAAGAATAAAGAAAAAAAGGTAAAAAATAAATGAAAAAAGGTGAGAAAATAAGTAGGCAAACAAGCGAGCAAGTAAAAAAGGTAGGAAGAAAAGTTGTTTTACCATTTATGTTATTCAATTCAAAGTGTACATAGTTAATATTAATAAATAATATTAATAATGTTAATAGGCAATATTAAAAGAACTGTGATTAAAGTGGAAAGTAAAATAGCGGGTAAGATTTTTCTTTGTATAATTGTACCTGTCAAGGCTAATGATATGAATTTGTTCCACAAACAAATATAATATTAATTATGGCATGCATGCTCATACCCAACATACACAAACACACAAAGATAATAATAATATGTATATTTTTACAAATAAATATATAATATCCAAATAGAATATACATTTTAAAGAACATACAATATATTATGTGAAAATATAAGAAATAAACAATAAAGCAGATTGTTTGATAACTTAATGTGTAGATCTTTGAAAATAATTTCTCAAACAGGAGCCTGATGAAGAAATTATATCTACAGTGGATAGCAGATATTTTTCTGTTCTATTGATTCACCATTATAATAATTCTACAGTCATTATGATTACTGAGTTTGGAAGATGCATTGCATAACTACAAATATTTGCACTTGTATGCCTCAGAAACACTACTTCTTCTGCCAGGATTAAATTTATCAGCATTCATAGTTCTGTGACACTTATAATTTTCTGAATAAGATTACAATAGTACCTGTTTGATCCATTTGTGTCTTTGTTAGATTTTGACAGCATAATAATATTTGTAGTTTGCAGTTCAGAACATGGAGCCCAAAAGAGTAAGTAACATGTTTGATATCAAATTTGCTTAATGGTCAATAACAAATTTTAATCTCTGTCCTTTCTTTCAATATTTGTGTTCAAAATGTACTAAAAAAAACAAAATAAAAGGCTAGGAAAAATTGAGACATAAAAATATCAAGAGAGGTGTGAAGATTCTGATCATTATGTGGAAAAGGTCTGATTACTCTCTGAGCATTTTCAAAGTATTTTATACAGCTGTCTAGGGAAAGATCAGTATAAAAACTTTCCTACAATTCTAAACATTTGATCATTATCCTTGCATGTTAGTTAAGGGTGAGAAGAACACATAGCATGTGAGCAGGCTTCCAAGTGTTGCCATCTGTAATATTATTTGTCTCCAATTTCCAGGCTTTCAGTTGTGAATAACCTAATGTGAAATTTATGCTGTGGATGACTGCACTGGAAAGAGACTTGAGTTTCTGTTGCTTGTTTGGAAAGCTAGCAAATTAATGATCTCATCTTGAGAGAAAGCATAGCAAATGAAAAGTACATATTTCAGAGGCTCCAAAACTTTGTTAAAATTAAGCATAATGTGTTGCTGAAATTGTGAGTAATATCTTTTGAGATTGTACAGTGATGGTATTCCATGGTCCCTGGCATCCCAAGCGATTGAATTTGTAGCTCCTAATTTAAAAAGTTCATTGGCATTGCAAACAATTTGCATTTATAGATTTTATATTCACAATATATGGTTAAATGATATGTTTCAATACAGAATTGCAAAATTATAAGCTAACTGAAGAATATAGAAAGCTACACACATTGCTTAGAGAATCTTACATACTATATCTTACAGTTAGAGAATACAGTTGTATAATGAATGGTAGAAAAAAATCCTTGTGATTTGTTATGCTACACCTACTTCAACTCTGACTTGAAATCTAAAATCTCATGGGTTCTGTATTTTTCTCTTCTATTGGACTTTGGCTAAAGTAGCTTCTAAAGACCTGGACAGATAAACTTGGAACCATTCTCTTCATCCTAAACACTGTATCATTTTTTTCAAGCACTTTATTACAGTAACTGTTTTCTGTTGAACTTACAGTTTTACTGTTTGAAGCCATTAATAGGTGGGGACTTGCCCTTAAGGTATATTTACAATTCCCGATATTAACTGTGTTATTCTTCAAGGTCCCACTGCTTTGTCCGGAGTAACTTTATTCAAAAACACTTTGTGCACATATTCAAAATCAATCTTGCTCCATCCCCAATCAAATTACACATTTTTACATACTTCTGCTTTGTTTTCTCTTCACTCTCATTATAAACTGAACCGAAGGAGTGAGCAGTAACCATTGCACAGGAAAATAGCTATTGTGTTTTTAAATGTACTCCACTAAACAGGCTATATCATTAAGTTTGAATTCAGTCTTACGCAGATGTTAAACTTAATGAAATAGAGCTAGTTTGATTTGTGAAACAAGCTATATGGATGGCTTTAAGCTAACTGCCTTCTAAAACCTCATTAACATGACCTCAATTGACCATATTTAGGTGTCTTTTCTGGCCCTCTACACTTATAGCAGAACACATTATTCACTGATGATACTGCTCTGGAGCTTTTCTGGGTTCAATTCTCTCTCTATTTCAATACCATTCCAAGCACAAAATCTAAGTCTCTATGAACCGCAGAATACATTTATTACAGCCATAAGTCCACTTATCAGAACAGATTTCCTCTGTTATTTTCTTCACTAGTTTGACAAAACAACTGAAGATGAATATTAGGAAAGAAGGACTTACCCTGGTTCATTTTTCATACAGTATAATACATCATAGAATGGTGTAAGCAAGGCTGATGGCTTTGTCAGTGAAAGTTGGTTGGGACTCAGTGGAAGATGATTAGTAATTCGTTATTTTGTCACCTGTAGCAGAAATTAGGGAGCTGAAGCCAGAAGTGGGGTTATAACTTATTTTTTAATTTTATTTTATTGAATATAATCTTCATTACATTTCAAATGGTATAACCTTTCTTGGTTTTCCCAAAAAACCCCAACCCTTCCTCCCACCCACTGCCTCCAAGTATATGCCCTTCCAACCGACCCACTTCCACTTCCCCCTCCCCGATTTCCCCTTGTTGGGGCATCTATTGAGCCTTCACCTGACCAAGGACCACTCTTCCCACTGATGCACAACAAGGCATTCCTCTGCCACATTTTTGGCTGGAACCATAATGTAATCCTTGGTTGATGGTGTAGTCCCTGGGAGTCCTGAGGTGTCTGGGTGACCTACATCATTGTTATTCCCATGGGGCTGTAGACCCCTTCATTTTCTTTAGACCACCTCCTCCATTGGGAACCCTATTCCCAGACCACTGGTTGGCTACTAGCATCTGCCTCTGTATTTGTAAGGCTCTGGCAGGACACTCCGGAGACCACCATGGAATGCTCCTTTTAGTATGCACTTCTTGTTGTCCATAATAGTGTCAGAGATTTGGTGACTGTTTATATGGTGAATCCCCAGGTAGGCAGTCTCTGGGTGGCCTTTACTGCAGTCTCTGCTCCACACTTTGTCACCTTTATTGCTCCTGCAAACTTTCAATGTATGTCCTAATGTCTCACTTTTTCTAGGGAGGTCCTAACTTTCAAAAACATTCAAACCTTTCCAGGTTAAAATCTTCAAGTCACAACAACTAGTTCTTCATGTTTTAAAACACATATTCTATGGATCACAACCGCGGTTCAAATTATGAAAATTATATAACTAAAAATAATTATCAACATGTACTATTCAATTTTCCATTCATAAATTTAAAAAACTAACAATTAGTATATTCCAAATTGAATCTCCGCATAAATTTCTGCTTTTAACTTTTTTAACTTATTGCCTGTTTCAATCATAGAAATATTATTGTCATTTCTTTTCATCTATACACCCAGTGGCCAAAGAAGCACCAAGAAGACTTATTCTTGTTTTATCGTTCTAAATATATAATTTATAGATAATCATAATTACTGTAGTCCTAATATATACCAGAAACACTTAAAAAAAGTTTAGATAAAATGGTAAAGAAGAAAAAACAAACAAACAAAAAAACCAAAAAATGGTAAAGAAGATATAAAAGTTCTTTCTTTACACAGCCT
Source organism: Apodemus agrarius (assembly GCA_964023405.1). Lineage (NCBI taxonomy): Eukaryota > Metazoa > Chordata > Mammalia > Rodentia > Muridae > Apodemus > Apodemus agrarius. The sequence continues at coordinate 83,442,871 of OZ030008.1, forward strand.
ATAATTTCTAAATAAAAATAAAAATAACCCAATGATTTGAATACAATCAATTCTATGTAATGAAAAAAATAAAGGATGTTTAACTTTATTATATCATTTTGATATCAATAATTTTAAAGAAAAACTTGATATGTATAAGGAGAAATCACTAAAATATCAGAAACATAAAATCAAATAAATTTTTAACATCTTATATTTTCAATGTGAGGAGATAATTGAGATGAATAATCACATAGATCTGCAAACATCCTTGGTTTTTTTTAATTTAAATGATTGGCATTCAAGTTCAGATATTAACTTCCTCTTTACTTCTGAGTCCAAAGAAATTAATAATTTAGCTTTATCAAAATTCATTCTAAATAACTTTCTACTATCATTCCCACAACATCTGTACACATGATATAAATATACTATAAAAACATAAAACCTTGCACAACAGAAATATAGAAAAGGACTGCATTTTCCATGCCATATACTTTTTTATTCATTGAAAAGACAAAACTAAGGTTCATCAAACATTGTGAAAGACAGCATGCAAATGAGGTTTAAAAGAAGAAGAGGTATGGAATACCATCTTCTGAGTATAATCTGGAACCCAGAGCAACTGAACTGCCTGCATTGTACCTACATAAGAACAGGTCCCTCCAAGCTTATTACCACTTGATATGCCATGTTTGATTGATATTCATGGTAAGACTGCCCTTTTCTGAAGGGAAAATGAAGGAGTGCAAGAGGGAAGCAGGGCAAGGGGAGGAGTGATGGAAAATTACAATATATTAAAGAAGAATAAATTAAAATTTAAAAAGATAAGTAACTTTATTAGACAAAAAAAAAAAAAACAAAGAGCCCGACCAACAAAAAACAAAATGACACAACAACAACAAAAAAAAATGAAACAAACAAAAAAGCCAGTCAGTAATGTGCACTTTTTTAATCCTAGTACTCAAGAGGCAGAAGCAGACAGATCTCTGTGAGTTTAAGGCTACCCTGGTCTACAGAGAGTTCCAGTACAGCCAAGGTACTCAGTGAAGTGCTGTTTGTAGAAAATTAAATAAAAGAAGAAGAAAAATGAATGAGCCCCTCAAAAACCACTCATTTACATAGGAGATTAATTTATATTAATCTTCTACGTGGAAACTTATCTAGTGAGGATACATATAGTGGGTAAATCATTGCCATCCTTTACAAGTGTTATGACCATATATTTCCAATCCAATGATCACACAGATGATTCAAGTTAACAGTAAATCAAATCCAGGAGTCATGAATCTAGGAAATAACCTGATTAGTAGGGATTACATACTTGTATGTAAATTCCAAAGAACAAAGTTAATAAAAATCAAGCCAATTACATGTCCACATCTTTGGAGCAGAGTTAGAGACAGGCATACACCACTGTCTTCTGTGATTCCAAAGTATTATGCATTTTATAGTCACTGAAGTGGACTACAGATGCTCTTCAAATCACTGTGCTGTTAAATCCTGACAAGTCCATTACAATATGAAAGCAGGGAAGTGTGGAGTAAAGAAATAAAGCTTGGGTGAGGAAAACAATGATATATTTGTCACTTCATTAGATTATTACTTTACTATTGGGAATTAAAATGCCATCTGTATTCCCTCATTAAATTTTCATAAATGGAGTCAATGGAAATATTTACCACATGGTGTTAGATCAAGAGTTAATTTGAGTAAAGTGATGATACATGGATGTGAAAATGTTCAATCGACATTGTGGCACAACTTGAAAAAATATATCTGAGCAAATATCTTTAATCATGTTTGGATTTGTAATACAGTGTTTTCTTTCCCAGCTGAAAAATTGTTTCTTCAATCAAATAGCAGTTTTTCTTCATCTTGTATTAGCATTCTGTATTGTACAGAAACTCCTTATTTTTCTAGAGCAAACTAAAATATATCTGACATGTAGTAGCTTCAGAAAATGAGACTGATGAAATTACCACAATTTTATAGTGCATTTTTAACATAATAAAATAGAAATTATTTGTGCTACTTTCTCTTTGATTTGGTTTGGATTATGTTATTGTATTCTTCAAATCTCCTTTTCATTGGGAAATGAATAAAAATAAAACAAATATTTCTCTAACTTATATTCAGTCAAAAGAATAATTTATATCAAATAATCTATACAACCTAATTAAATTCATTTTAATTTAATAAACATAGATTTTACATATTTGGTTTAATATTATTGTTTTATTAGTAGGTATAGTCTCTGAAATCTTGAATGAGTAATCACAACAGTCCTACACATATCATCTGGACTTCTAAAGCAAGTGTTAAGAGAGTGCATTAAGCAAGCAAAGACACATCTTTTCATGTCTGCCTGTTCCTACATAAACACTTTTCTTAAAGCAGATTATCCCCTCTGGGCTTTACTACTGCTTCCAAAAACTTTATTTATCTTGCTGTGCAAATTTATATATTTCATCTCCATACTCCCAGATACATAATACCTTGTACTAAAATAAACAATTTCTCTTTACTGACATTAAAATATAGGTCTAAATTAACCTTGTCTACCTTGAGCTTAGCGATAAAGATATATAATCCCTATATTTTTTCTGATAAAACAGCCCTATAATCAATTTTCATTCCTTCATTGCAGAGCTCAATTCAATAATTTCACGGCACATATCTTGTAGAACTGATACTACTGAAAGGGTGCATTCCATCTGCTTTGGGAGGGTTTGGGTACAGAATTAGAAAACCTTTCACTACTGTCAAAGCATAATGAAAATTAACTTGAATGCCATTGATTTTTATCTGGATATATATTCTACAGCTTTTTGGTGTCAGAGCATCCGTACCTCCTCTGTTTCTACAAAGCAGTAGCACATTTTTCTATCCTCCCAAGAATTAATGAAGCTTCCAATATTTGTCATCGCTGAGAGAAATCAATAAACGCCAGCTTTTAAAGACTGCTGTAGATTCTATCAGAAATACTGACTGTCCATCACCGGAAGGGGTAGCTGATGAATCTCTAGAAGCTGAGGCATGGATGTAACAAGATTCTTCTATGGTAGTGAGTAGTGCTTCATTGTAAGATCTGAGTGCAGTTTTATTCAAGTTTTTCATTAGAAATGTTTAATAATGCCTTTTGCCACACATCCAAAAATATAATAATATAATAAAATTTAGAACTGTATAGGAAAATTGCTTCCTCTTTTACATTTTATATTTTTATCATAGCACCCATTTTAAAAGGAAATATATTCTTGAACCTAGAAATCCTGAAAAAGTGTAATCCCTGCTCTAACTGTGTGGGTGGTGGTGAAGAAGTGTTCCTTTAGCCAAAATCCATGGTCAAAGTCAATGCATCTCTTAGGAATAATTGTGAACTATTCTAGTAGTTATGAAAATGTTTGCCAAATTAACCAATTTTGAAAGTGGTAGAGAGGCAGTAATTTAATAAAAAAATCTACTATTGTAATAGATTGGTATTTTATCTTAACCCATCGAATTCTTCTAGATGTGTGACCTTTAATCATTTGACTTATAGTTCTCCACTTGAAAAAATAGATAATATTGTCCATCCAATGTACATTTTAAATATATAATGTAATGTAAGAGTACTATAACAGTACCTGAATCTGCTACCTATAAAATATAAACAATGTATCTGTTATGTCTGGATTATAAATTTCATTTTAATTAAGCATATATGACTATTTGTAAGTGGTGGTATGTGCACATGGCTTTAGGTGATCATAGAGGCCAAAAGAGGGTGTAAAGTTTCCTGGAGTTGAACTATATTCAATTGTGAATTACCAAACATGCTTACTAGGTATTAAAGTTGGATCCTTGACCATAAAAGCATGTGCAGCCCCTGGGCTATAATTTATTAATTCAGCAAAATAGTTCACCTAATCTCAGATGTGAAATAAAATTGATAACCTCCTGGAAAGTGGGTTAGGTAAAATGAGGAAAAGACAAGGAATTTGTGGTACAGATTCATAAACAGCAGGCTCATAAACATCATTTCAAATCCAGGCTTACATACAATAGCTATAGCATATGCAATTTAAAATCCTGTGCACAGCCAGTGTCCACTGATGTCACCATACTATAACAGACTCTTTAATATCATATTATTCTTTTTTATTTTGCCATTAGGACGAACATCCACATGCTTTTTGTTCTGGAAGTGTTCAATTACACAGCAATTCTACAGGCTTTGCATTTGTTGCCTACCATTCTTCAAGCATCCTTACACAAATATTTTAATGTCCTTTAAAATCTCATTCTTGAATTTTCTCCAGTGTTTAGTTTTCAGAATGATACCAAACTGCTCTACATTTTTTGCAACTCATTACATGTTCCCATGTCGGGACCAATGTTTCTAAATAAGTAAGAACTTTGAACAGTATTTTCTCTCTCTCTCTCTCTCTCTCTCTCTCTCTCTCTCTCTCTTTGTTGGGATATATTCATATCCTTGTTTGATGATATGATTTATAATTTGTTTTGATTCATATTCTTAGAAAATTACCTTTTTTGTTATATTGGTCATGTCTTAACGCACCTCCTTTATACAAGATTATTTCAATAGGATGCAAAATACAGCTCTTGTTCAATAAAGAGCATATCAACATCTAACCAAAGAGCTTCTTGGTAGGACTTCCTAGTTAATTTCTGCTTGTTCTTCTGTCTTCCTGAATTAACTTTGGTTATACAGAGATGAGCAAGAATGAAACAACATGATGTATATTGTCTAGAACAGGTTTCTTTCTAAGAGATTAATCTACTACAACTTCATCTATGTTATGTCTTGTAGGAGTTATTTCTAGTTTATACCTGATATGAATAGATCTAATTAAGCAGCCATATACATATCTGTACTATTTACTTATTTTTATTATAGTCAGTGGAGGCTATGGCAGTGTTAGAAATATGTATGCCTTAGTGGATTCCAAGTGGGAAAAATTGGAGGTTGATATGACTGTGTTCAAGAAAATTCTCCAGACTACTGTATAAATCTGAAATTTGTAAAGAAAAGGAAATAAAAAATGAATTGGTAAACAGAATTTCAGGTTGAAATGTGAATCTGAAATGATATCAGTGAATCTTGAGAGAATTCCTGGCAAGAAGATTGCCATTAACAGAATTGTTCAACATAGCTTAATTATACTCTGTGAAGCATATGCCAAGACTAGATCAGAAATATAAAAGACTCATTGAACCTACTACAAGAAATGCCAAGACAGCTTAACTTTGGCCTGGGCTTGATGAAAAAATTGTTTCAATGTTAATGATTTTATAAATATGGCATAATATGTTTCAAAACAAATATATTTAACCTGAATATTTCCTCCTATGTTTGGGGCAAAAATAAAGGAAAAATTTTGTGTTTTGTTTCTTTCTCAATTATAGTAAAATGTCTTCTGATCAGACTGGTGAGGAAAATAGAATTTAAATAAAAGAGATTCTAATGGCTGAAGAATGTCCTTGATGTTGTTTTCCTAGGATTTTTGTCAATATTTCAGGTTTATACTAATTACTGGATAGAGTACTATCCACATATAGAGATACTAGATCCACATGTCCCAATTATGCTCCATCTTCTTCATGATCACTATTATGTTACATATTAGCTCATTGTTATACCCAAATTTTTTCTTAGTATCACCAAAAATGACACACAGAGAAAAGTTTGGACTTGAGTTTCTATATTTAGATCACAATCCAATATTGAAAAAAACTCAGAAATGTGCAGAGGTAAACCTACAGAGAAACATTGCTTACTGCCTTTATTCTAGCTCATAGTCAACTAGCCTTCTTGTATAATGCAAGTCTAACTACATTGATATACTTCCTCTCACTATTGGCTGGGCTATCATATCAAGTTTCAATAAAAGTATTACTCTACAGATGTGGCCACATGACAATCTAATGTGGTCAAATATTCAGCTAAAGACCCCCCTCCCAGTTCTTTTTAGGTATTGTCAATTTGATGATAAAACCCAGCAGAGGCTAGATGGATTGCTCACCTATTAAGAGTGAAGCACATTCTGACCTAAACTTAGTGCCCAATAGCCAAATCCCAGGAGTTAAAAGCTGCCTGGAATTCTAGTTCCAAGGTCATCTGACACCCATGGTCTACAGGGGCACATGTACATGCACACACACAATTAAAATCTAGAACCCTAGAAGTTGTTTTACTCCAATTTTCAAAACTATGTAAATTTATCATTTCATGCAGAATTGAAAAATTTCACAGCAAATTACAGACATTAACAGTTCCTTAGGTTGGATCATCATCTTAGTCATATAATTGAATGATCTGTAAAGATACAAAATATTATATCGTAACTCAGGTCTATCTCATAATCTTCTTGACTAATCACATTCTACCTTTTTATATCCAGGTTAAACCAGGAAATATAAATATTACTTAAAGGTCATGGATTGTATTTGAGTCTTCTAGTTGTTCCCATAATTCAAAATAATTTTGAATTTCTTATGCAGTTTCATATAAATTGATAAATGATTTTTATATTTCATCCATTAATAGTTTATACCTTCAAATTAAAGAATAATACATCTTACTCTGAATGTACTATTGTTTTTCTTTCCCTTTATTTGTTGATGAGCAATGTTTTGGCTGATATAACAACTGTGTATATACCTCCTGGGGTGAACATATATTTTCATTTCTCTTCATTATATAACACAGTTTTGAATTCTTGTTCAACATCTCCTGATGTAAATTTGCTCAAAGAAGCTGTCATTTGTATTTCAAATAATGATCTAAAAGAAGTTTAGTACTGATTTTCATGATGTTAATGGTTTTTTTTTATATTTTATGTTACTGATATTTTGGGAAACATAGCATTGCATTCTATATTTATTTAATTATTTGTAATTAATAAGTCTTGAAACTTCAATGGTATTCATGTCCAACTTTTTCTACTATCTTTTGAGTTGTCCAATTTAAACATTGGCTTATTTTTTGCCACATGTGCTTTTCTTCACTACATGAAATTTGTCTCTTTGGTTATAAACGTTACTCATGTGACCCTTACAAAAGCAGGTGAGTGAGAATAATGGAGCAGATCAGGGCAGGCATATGATGAATTTGTGCATATTATTTTTAAAGAGGAGTTGACCACAAGTTTCAATCTCACAACTATTAGATTTCATGCAAGTTGTTTAAGATTATAATCATTGGTTTCCAGAAGAGAGGGCTTTAAATGAAGCATCATGGGACAGCCCCCAAAGGAATATTGAAAAGCTGTATGAAAAGAGAAAAATATCCTTGTTAAATTTTGTATTACTTAGGATTAATTCAGACTGTCATAAAATGTTTAAAATTTTATGTTGAGGTTCTTGATCCACTTGGACTTGAGTTCTGGGCAAGGTGATAAGTATGGATTTATTTTCCTTCTTCTACATGTAGACATCCAGTTAGTACAGAAAATTTGTTGAAAATGCCTTCATTTCTTCATTGTATTGTTTGGCATCCTTATCAAAACTCAAGTGTCCATAGGTTTTAGGGCTTACTTCTGGATCTTTGATTTGATTCCATTTATCAATGTGTCTGTTTTTGTACCAATACCATGCAATTTGTATTACTATTGCTCTGAAGTACAGTTTGAGGTCAGGGATTGTGATTTCTCCCAAAGTTCTTTTATTCTTCAGGATTGTTTTGGTTATCCTGGGATTTTTATTGTTCCATATATAATTGAGAATTGCTCTTTCAAAGTCTACAGAAATTGTGTTGAAATTTTGACAGAGATTACTTTGAATGTCTAGATTGCTTTTGGTAAGATGGCCATTTTCAGTAATGTAAATCCTATCTATCAATGAACATGGAGATTTTTCCATTTTCTGACATCTTCCATTTATTTCTTGAGAGACTTGAAGTTCTCTGTCAACAGATATTTCAGTTGCTGGGGTAAAGTTACACCAAATTATTCAGGGCTATTGAAAAAGGTGCTATTTTCATAATTTCTTTCTCAGCCCATGTATCATTTGTATAAAGAAGTGTGGTTGATTACTTTGAGTTAATTTTGTATCCAGCCAACTTGCTGAAGGGGTTGATCACCTGGATATATTAAGTCCCCACAAGAGAATGTGGAGATTACCCTTGAACACATTGGTACAGGAGACAAGTTCCAAGAGAATACTAATGGCTCATGCTCTAAGATCAACAATTGATAAATCGGACTTCATGAAGCTGCACACTCCTGTAAGACAAAGGACACTGTCAATAGAACAAATTGGTAGTCCAAAGATTGGAAAAGGACCTTCACCATTCTTACATCTGACATAAGGATAATATGCAAAAGTAATAAAGAACTCTAGACCCCAACAACCCAAATAAGCCAATTATAAATAAGGTACGGAAATAAACTGAGAATTCACAAAAGAGGAATCTTGAATGGTGATGAAGCACTCAAAAATGTTCAAAGTTGTTAGTCATAAAGAAAATGCAAATCAAAACAATTATGAGGATCCATGGTATACCCATCTAAATGGCTAACATCAAAAACACAAAAGAGAGTACATACTTGTGAGGATGTTCATTAAGGGGAACACTCATCCTCTGCTTTTGGATTGAAAACTTGTTCTACCACTTTAGAAATCAATTTGTCTTTTTCACAGAAATCTTGGAATAGTCCTACCTCAAGAACTAGCCATGCCATTCCTTAGCATATACACAAAAGATGCTCCAACATCTCAAAAAGACATTTGCTCACCTATGTTCTTACTAGCTTTATTCATAATAGCCACAAACTGGAAACAACCTAGATGTCCCTAGACTCAATAATTGATGAAGAAAATGTGGTAATATATACAAAAAATATTATTCAGCTTTTAAAAACCAAGATATTGCCAGGCAGTGGTGGCACATGTCATTAACCCCAGCACTTGGGAAGAAGAGATAGGCAGTTTTCTGAGTTTGAGGCCAGCCTGGTATACAGAGTGAGTTCAAGGTCAGCAAGGGCTATACAGAGAAACCCTGCTCAAAAACCACAAGAAAACAAAACAAACATCCAGATTATTATGAATTTTGCAAGCAAATAAATGGAAATTGAGAATATAATAATATCATCCCAAGTGAGGTAATATAGTCCCAAAAGATTATACATACTATGTACTCAGTTATCAGTGGATATTAGCCGTAAAATACTGGTATCATTTTACACTGCACAGTCACAGAGAAGGTAAACAAGAAAAAAGGCCCAGGTGAGGAAGCTTGAATCTCATTTAGAAGGGGGAATAAAATGCTCATAAGAGCCTTCTGTTGCCTGTCCTTTCTGCTGGGGAAGACTCTTGGTTACTCAGCTCCAGTGAAGAAACTATCTCCTGATCCAACCTAGAGAACCTGCTATACTCAGAGGAAGAGTGCAGAGATGCCTGAGAGCATGGGTAGGACCACCCCTGCTGCTCTTCCAGAATGCTCAGGTGGGAGACTTCCAGTTTCTGTCTCCAGCTGGGGAGCATCCTCTACCACAGTGCACCATACCCAGGTGGTGCAGGGAGACAGCTAACCTCCCAGGACTGTGGAGATGTCTGAAAGCACAGAGCTGATTCTGTACCACAGAGCTACATACACAAAGACAAACACAAGAGAGCTGGTCTCTCAAGAGGGCCTACATACCTGTGTACATAGCGAGAATGGGAATCCAAGGAGTACAAGTTCACAGGCTTGCAGGACAGATAACCCACATCCAGACAGCAAGACCAGCTAACAATCAGAGATAACCAGATGGCAAAAGGCAAATGCAAGAACATTACCAACAGGAACCAAGGAAACATAGCATCATCTGAACCCAGTTCTCCCACAACAGCAAGTCCTGGATACTCCAACACACCATAAAAGCAAGATCTGCATTTAAAATGACATTTCATGATGCTGATAGAGAGGACTTCAAGAATGACTTAAATAACTCCCTTAAAGAAATACAGGAGAATATGGGTCAACAGATAGAAGTTCTGAAAGAAGAAACACAAAAATCCCCTAAAGAATTATGAGAACACACAAAGAAACAGATGAAGTAATTGAACAAAACCTTCCTGGATCTAAAAATGGATATAGAAACAATGAAGAAATCATAAAGGGAGAAACTCTGGAGATAGAAAACCTTAGAAAGAAATCAGGAGACATAGATTCAAGCATCAACAGAATACAAGATATAGAAGAAAGAATCTCAGGTGCTGGAAATATCTTAGAAAACATTGACTCAACAGTCAAAGAAAATGCCAAATTCAAATAGATTATAATCCAAACATTCAGAAAATCCAGGACACAAAGATAAGACCAAACCTATGGATTACAGATACAGAAGGGAGTGAAGATTTTAAAATTAAAGGGCCAATATATATCTTCAGGAAAATTATAGAAGAAAACTTTCCTAGCTTGAAGAAAGAGATGCCCATGAACATAGAAGAAGCCTAAAAACTCCAAAGAGTCGATTCTCATTCTTCTGCAAGTTGACCTCCAGTTGAACCAGCACCAATTGTTGAAAAGGTTATCTTTTTTCCACTGGATGGTTGTAGCTCCTTTATCAAAAATCAAGTGACCATAACTCTGTGGGTTCATTTCTGGGTCTTCAATCCTATTCCATTGATCTACTTGCCTGTTGCTGTACCAATACTATGCAGATTTTAACAAAATTGCTTGTAGTACTGCTTGAGGTCAGGGATATTGATTCCCCCAGAAGTCCTTTTATTGTTGAGAATAGTTTTAGCTATCCTGGGTTTTTTGTTGCTCCAGATGAATTTGAGAATTGTTCTTTCTAGATCTATGAAGAATTGATTTGGGATTTTGATGGGGATTACATTGAATCTGTAGAATGCTTTTGTCAAGATGGCCATTTGTACTATATTGATCCTGCCAATCCAAGAGCAAGAAATATTTTTCCATCTTCTGAGGTCTTCTTCGATTTCTTTCTTCAGGGACTTGAAGTTCCTGTCATACAGATCTTTCACTTGTTTGGTTGGAGTTACACCAAGGTACTTTATGTTGTTTGTGGCTATTGTGAATGGTGTTATTTCCCTAACTTCTATCTTCTTTGTCCTTTGAGTACAAGAAGGCTACTGATTTGCTTGAGTTAATTTTATAACCAGCCACTTTGCAGAAGTTGTTTATCAGCTGTGGAAGTTCTCTGGTGGAGTTTTTTGGGTAGCGTAAGTAAACTATCATATCATCTGCGAATAATGATAGTTTGACTTCTTCCTTTCCAATTTGTATAACTTTGACTTCCTTATGATGTCTAATTGCTCTCCCTAGAACTTCAAGTATTATATTGAAAAGATATGGAGAGAGAGGGCAGCCTTTTCTAGTCCCTGATTTTAGTGGGATTGCTTCAAGTTTCTCTCCATTTATTTTGATGTTGGCTACTGGTTTGCTGTAGATTGCTTTTACTATGTTTAGGTATGGGCCTTGAATTCCTGCTCTTTCCAAGACTTTTAGCATGAAAGGATGCTGAATTTTGTCGAATGCTTTTTGAGCATCTAAGGAGATGACCATGTGTTTTTTTTTTTCTTTAAGTTTGTTTATGTAGGGGATTGCATTGATGGATTTCCATATATTGAACCATCCCTGCATCCCTGGGATGAAGCCTACTTGATCAGGGTGAATGATCGTTTTGATGTGCTCTTGGATTCGGTTGGCAAGAATTTTATTTAGTATTTTTGCATCAATATTCATAAGAGAAATTGGCCTGTAGTTCTCTTTCTTTGTTGGATCTTTTTGTGGTTTAGGTATTAGCATAATTGTGGCTTCGAAGAATGAGTTGGGCAGTGTCCCTTCTGTCTATATTTTGTGGAATAGTTTGAAAAGTATTGGTGTTAAGTCTTCTTTGAAGGTCTGGTAGAATTCTGCACTAAAACCATCTGGTCCTGTACTTTTTTTGGTTGGGAGGCTTTCTATAACCCCTTCTATATCTTCAGGGGTTATGGGACTATTTAGCTGATTTACTTGATGCTGATTTAATTTTGGTATTTGGTATCTGTCTAGGAAATTGTCCATTTCCTCCAGATTCTCCAGTGGTTTTGAGTATAGACCTTTGTAGTAGGATCTGATGATCTTTAGAATTTCATCAGTTTCTGTTGTTATGTCTCCCTTTTCATTTCTAATTTTGTTAATTTGTATACTGTCTCTGTGTCCTTTGGTTACTCTGGCTAAGGGTTTATCTATCTTGTTGATTTTCTCAAAGAACCAGCTTCTGGTCTTGTTCATTCTTTGTATGGTTCTCTTTGTTTTTACTTGATTGATTTCAGCCCTGAGTTTGATGATTTCTTGTCTTCTACTCCTCCTGGGTGAATTAACTTCTTTTTCTTCCAGGGCTTTTAGGTGTGCCATTAAGCTGCTAGTGTATGCTCTCTAGTTTCTTTTTGGATGCACTTAGCATCTAGTTTTCCTCTTAGCACTGCTTTCATTGTATCGCATAGATTTGGGTAGGTTGTACCTTCATTTTCATTGAATTCTAAAAAGTCTTTGATTTCTTTTTTTATTTCTTCCTTGACCAAGTTGTCATTGAGTAGAGTATTGTTCAGTTTCCATGTGTATGTGGGCTTTCTGGTGTTTTTGTTGCTATTGAAGATCACTCTTACTCCATGGTGATCTGATAGGAGGAATGAGATTAGCTCAATCTTCTTGTATTTGTTGACATCTGTCTTGTGACCAATTATATGGTCTATTTTGCAGAAGGTACCATGCGGTGCTGAGAAAAAGGTATATTCTTTAGCTTTAGGATGAAATGTTCTATATATATCTGTTAAATCCAATTGGTCCAAAGTTTCAATTAGTTTCACCGTGTCCCTCTTTAGTTTCTGCTTTCCTGATCGGTCCATTGAGGAGAGTGGAGTGTTGAAGTCACCCACAATTATTGTGTTATGTGTAATGTGTGCTTTTAGCTTTAGTAAGGTTTCTTTTACAAAGGAGGGTGCCCTTGCATTTGGAGCATAAATGTTCAGTATTGAGAGCTCTTCTTGGTGGATTTTCCCTTTGGCCAGCAAGAAGTGACCTTCTGAGTCTCTTTTGATGAATTTAGGTTGGAAGTCTATTTTATCTGATATTAGAATGGCTACTCCAGCTTGTTTCCTGAGACCATTTGCTTGTAAAATTTTCTTCCAGCCTTTTACTCTAAGGCAGTGTTTATCTTTAACACTGAGATGTGTTTCCTGGATGCAGCAAAATGTAGGGTTCAGTTTCCATATCCAGTCTATTAATCTATGTCTTTTTATTGGGGAATTGAGTCCATTGATGTTAACAGATATTAAGGAATAGTAATTATTACCTCCAGACATTTTTGAAATTTTATTTATTTATTTATTTATTTATTTACTTACTTATTTATTTATTTTTGAGAGGTTATCTTCTTTCGGGTTTGATGAGAGGAGGTTTCTATCTTGCTTCTTCCCTGGTGTAGTTTCTGTCCTTGTCTTGGTGTTTTCCCCTTATTATCCATTGTAGGGCTACATTTGTGGAAAGATATCGTGCAAATTTGGGTTTGTCATGGAATACCTTGATGTTTCCATCTATGGCAATTGAGAGTTTTGCTGGATAAAGTAGTTTTGGCTGAAGTTTGTGTTCTCTTAGAGTTTGCATGATATCTGCCCAGGATCTTCTAGCTTTTATTGTCCCAGGTGAGAAGTCTGGTGTGATTCTGATAGGTCTTCCTTTATATGTTACTTGGCCTTTTTCTCTTGCTGCCTTTAATAATTTTTTTTGTTTAGTACATTTGGAGTTTTGATTATTATGTGATGGGATGTATTTCTGTTCTGATCCAGTCTGTTTGGGGTTTTATACGCTTCTTGTATATTCATGGGCATCTCTCTCTTTAGGTTGGGGAAGTTTTCTTCCATAATTTTGTAGAAGATATTTGCTGGCCCTTTAACTTGCAATTCTTCACTCTTGTCTATACCTATAATCCTTATGTTTGGTCTTCTCATTGTGTCCTGGATTTCCTGGATGTTTTGGGCTACAACCTTTTTGCATTTAGTATTTTCTTTGACTGTTGAATTAATGGTTCCTATGGTAACTTCGGCTTCTGAGATTCTGTTTTCTATCTCTTGTATTCTATTGTTGATATTTGCATCTATGGCCCCTGATTTCTTCCCAAGGTTTTCAATCTCCAATGTTGTCTCCCTCTGCGATTTCTTAGTTGTTTCTACTTCTGTTTTTAGTACCTGGATGGATATGCTCAGATCTGTCGCTTGCTTGATTGTGTTTTCATGTACTTCTTTAAGAGATTTTTTTGTTTCCTCTTTCATAGCTTCTACTTGATGGCCCACGTTCTTCTGTATTTCTTTAAGTGATTTTTGTCTTTCTTCCTTATTGTCTTCTTCTTTTTGATCCATCTTCTCCTGAATTTCTTGAAGTGATTTTCGTATTTGCCTTGTAAAGGCTTCTAACTTTTGATCCATTTTCTCCTCTATTTCTTTACGAGATTTTTCTATGTGTTCAGCTACCAGCACCCTGACCAGTGATTTTATATCCAAGTCTTGTTTTTCTGGTGTTTTGGGGTATCCAGGGCTTCCTGTTGTTGGCGAACTGGGTTCAGATGCTGTCATGTTGCCTTGATTTCTGTTAGTAACGTTCCTTTTGGCATCTGGTTATTTCTGGTGTTAGTTGGCCTTGTTGTTACTGGCTGGTGTTTGAATCTCCCATGAGGCTGGGCTCACCTGTTGTTTCTCTACTGGTGATTATGCCTGACTGCTGCTCTAAGGGATCACAAGCTGGCTGCCACATGCTGCCTCTGTGCAAGGCTGGAGGGTGCAGGGAAGTTCTGCAGAGCCTTGGCGGAGCTGGGCCTGCCTGGCGGCGAGAGCCTAGCAGATCCCCTGTGATGGTAGCCCTGGATGGAGTCTGTCTACCTGGGCCTCTCCAGCTGTGTCCTGGTTGCAATATGGAGGCCTGCTGCTCAACATTTTCTTGCATACAAGAAACCCACCTCAATGACAAAGACAGTCAGTACCTCAGAGTCAAAGGTTGGAAAAACAATTTCTAAGCAAAGTCCCAAGAAACAAGCTTGAGTGGCCATTCTTATATCTGATAAAATTGTCATTCAACCAAAAAATTTTCACAAAATATAAGGAAGGACACTTCATAGTGGTCAAAGGAAAAATCTACCAAGATATACTCTCAATTCTGAACATCTATGCTCCAAATGCAAAGGCACAGACATTCATAAAAGAAACTTTACTAAAGCTCAAAGCACACATTGCACTCAACAGAATAATAGTGGGAGACTTCAATACCCCACTTTCTGTAATGGACAAATCATGGAAACAGAAACTGAACAGAGGCACAGTGAAACTAATGGACGTTATGAATCAAATGGATCTAAGAGACATTTATAGAATATTTCATCCTAAAACAAAAGAATATGCCTTCTTCTCAGCACCTCATGGTACCTTCTCAAAAAACTGACCATATAATTGGTGACAAAACAGGCCACAACAGATACAGGAATATTGAAAAAAATTCCGTGCACCCTATCAGATCACAATGGCCTAATGCTGGTCTTAAGTTCCAACAAAAACAGCAGAAAAAACACATATACATGGAAGCTGAACAGCACTCTATTCAATGATAATTTGGTCAAGGAAGAAATAAAGAAAAAAATTTGAAGACTTTTTGGAATTTAATGAAAACGAAGACACATAATACCAAAATTTATGGGACACAATTAAGACATTACTAAGAGGAAAACTCATTGCTCTAAGTGCCTCTAAAAAGAAAATGGAGAGAGCTTACATTAGCAGCTTGACTGCACACCTGAAATCTCTAGAACAAAAAGAAGCAAATACATCCAAGTGGAATAGATGGCAGGAAATAGTAATCAAACTCAGGGCCAAAATTAACCAAATAGAAACAACAAAACCAGGAGCAGGTTCTTTGAGAAAAACAAAAAGCTAGTTAAATTCTTAGCCAGACTTATCAAAGGGCACTGAGTCACTACCCAAATTAATAAAATCAGGAATGAAAAGGGAGACATAACAACAGAAACTGCGGAAATTCAAAAAATCATCAGCTCCTACTATAAAAGCTTATACTCAGAAAATTGGAAAAATCTAGATGAAATGGACAATTTTCTAGACACATACCAGGTGTCAGTGTTAAAACAGGATCAGATACTCCTTGGTTGGTGGTTTAGTCCCTGGGAGCTCTGAGGGTACTGGTTGGTACTTATTTTTCTTCCTCCTGCAGAGCTGCAAAACTCTTCAGCTCCTTGGATCCCCTCTCTAGCTGCTACATTGGGGACACTATTCTCATTCTATTGGTTGGCTGAGAGCCATGGGTGTTTTGACCCACTTTTCAATAAGGAACAAAGTATCCATACTTTGATCTTCCTTCATCTTGAGCTTCATGTGGTCAGTGAGTTCTATCTTGGGTATCCAAAATAGATATCCACTAATCAGCGATTGCATATCTTGTGTGTTCTTTTGTACTTGAGTTACCTTACTCAGGATAAGGTAAAGGTTACCTTACTTGTTTCTAGATCCATCTATTTGCCTCAGAATTTTGTGAGTTCATTGATTTTAATAGCTGAGTAGCACTCCATTGTGTAAATGTACCACATTTTCTGTATCCATTCCTCTGTTGAGGGATCCATGTCTCCAGCTATATATGTAGCAGATGGATACCATTTCAGACATCAATGAAAGGAGAGACCATTAGTTCTGTGACTCCCCAGAATAGGGAAATATGAGTCAGAAATTGGGAGGGGGTGAGCAAGGGGAAGGAGGGTGGAATAGGGGGTTTTCAGTGGAGTAGCACAGAATGGGTTTAACATTTGAAATGAAAATAAAGCAAATATTTAATAAAAATTAAAAAACAATACAGGATCAGATAAACCATCTAAATAGTCCCATAAGCCCTGATGAAATGAAGTAGTCAGTCATTAACAGTCTCCCAATGGAAAAAAGCCCAGAGCCAAATGGATTTAATAGGCAATTCTATCAGATCTTCAGAGAAGACCTAATATCAGTACTCTTCAATCTATTCCACAAAATAGAAACACAAAGAACACTACCAAATTCATCCTATGAAGCCACAATTACCCTTATACTTAAACCAAATGAAGACCCAACAAGGAAAGAGAACTTCAGTGCAATTTCCCTTATGAACATTGATGCAAAAATAATAAAATTTTTGCCAACTGAGTCCAAGAATACATCAAAATGATAACCCTCCACAATACCAGGGATTCAGGAATGGTACAATATATAAAAATCCATCGATTTCTGGATCGATGCAATCCACTACATAAACAACAACAACAACAACAACAACAACAACAACAAAAAACCCTACATGATCATTTCATTAGGTGCTGAAAAAGCATTTAACAAAATTCAGAATCCCTTCATGTTAAAAGACTTGGAGAGATCAGGAATTAAGGCCCATAGCTAAACATAGTAAAAGCAATATACAGCAAACCAATAGCCAACATCAAACTAAATGGAGAGAAACTTGAAGCAATCCCACTAAAATTGGGAATCAGACAAGTCTGTCTACTCTCTCCCTATCTATTCAATATAGTACTTGAAGTTCTAGCTAGAGCAATGAGACATCCTAAAGGAGGTCAAAATGATACAAATTGGAAAGGAAGAAGTCAAAATATCACTATTTGAAGACAGTAAGTTCATCTTCTTAAGTGACCCCAAAAATTCTACCACAAAACTCTTAAACCTCATAAATAATTTCAGCAAAGTGGTTGGATATAAAGTTAACTCAAACAATCAGAAGCCTTCCTTTACTCAGAGGATAAACAGCTGAGAAAGAAATTAGGGAAATGAAACCCTTCACAATAGTCATAAATAATGTTACATACCTTGGTGTGCCTCTAACCAAGCAAGTGAAAAATCTGTATGAAAAGAACTTCAAGCCTCTGAAAAAAGAAATCGAAGAAGATCTCAGAAGATGGAAAGATCTCCCATGCTCATGGATTGGCAGGATTAATGTAGCAAAAATTTCCATCTTGCTGAAAGCAATCTACAGATTCAATGCAATCCCCATAAAAATTCCAAATCAATTCTTCATAGAGCTAGAAAGAGTAACCTGCAAATTCATTTGGAATAACATAAAACCCAGGATATCAAAAACTATTCTCCATAACAAAAGAACTTCTGAGGGAATCACCATCCCTGACCTCAAGCTCTACTACAGAGCAATAGTGATAAAAATTGTGTGATATTGGCACAGAGACAGACAGGAAGGTCAATGGAATAGAATTGAAGACCCAGGAATGAACCTACACACCTATGGTCAATTGATATTTGACAAAGGAGCTAAAAACATTCAATGGAAAAAAGACAGTATTTTTAATAAACAGTGCTGAATCAAATGGAGGTCAGGATGTAGAAAAATGCAAAACAACCCATTATTATCTCCTTATACAAAGCTCAAGTCCCAGTGGATCAATGACCTCCACATAAAACCAGACACACTGAAGTTTATAGAGGAGAAAGTGGGGAAGAATCTTGAACACATGGGCAGAGGGGTAAATTTCCTGAACAGAGCAACACTGGCTTAATATTCTAAGAACAAGAATTTAGAAATGGGACCTCATAAAACTGCAAAGCTTCTGTAAGGCAAAATACACTGTCAATACAACAAAAGGCAACCAACAGAGTGTGAAAAGATCTTTACCAATCCTACATCAGATAAAGGGTTAATATCCAATATATACAAAGACCTCAAGAAGTTAGATTCTAGGGAGTCAAATTACTCTATCAAAAAATGGGATATAGAGCTAAATAGAGAATTCTCAATTGAGGAAACTGGAATGGCCATGAAGCACCCAAAGAAATGTCCAACATTCTTGGATATCAGGAAATGCAAATCAAAACAAAGCCAAGATTCCATCTCACATCAGTTAGAAAGGCTAAGATGAAAAACTCAGGGGACAGCAGATGCCAGCAAGGATGTAGAAAAGAGGAACACTCCTCCAGTGCTGCTGTTAGTGCATGCTGATACAACCACTCTGGAAATCAGTTTAGACTGATTTCAGAAAGTTAGACATTGTACCACCTGAGGACCCAGCCTTAAAACCCCTGGGCATATACCCAGATGCTTCAACATGTAATAAGGACATATGCTCCACTATGTTCATAGCAGCCTTATTTATAATCCCAGAATCTGGAAAGAACCTAGATGTCCTTAAACAGAGGAATGAATACAGATAATGTGGTATATTTACACAATGGAGTACTACTCTGCTATTAAAAACAATGAATTCATGAAATTCTTAGGTAAATGGATGGAACTAGAAAGTGTCACCCTGAATGAGGTAACCCAATCACAAAAGAACACACATGGTATGCACTCACTGATAAGTTGATATTAGCTCAAAAGCTCAGAATAAAAAAGATACAATTCACAGACCACATGAAGCTCAAGAAGGAGGATCAAAGTGTGGGTGCTTCAGTTTTTCTGAGAAAGGTAACAAAATACTCATAGCAGCAATTATGGAGACAAAGTATGTGACAGAGATTGAAGGTAAGGCCATCCAGAGGCTGCCCTACCTGGAGATTCATGCTATAAACAGTCACCAAACCCAACACTATTGTGGATGCCAAGAAGTGCTTGTTGAACAGAGCCAGTTATGTCTCCTGGGGGTCCCTGCCAGAGCCTTAGAAATATAGAAGCAGATACTAGTAGTCAACCATTGGACTGAGCATGGTGTTACAAATGGAGGAATTGGAGGGAGGACTGGAGGAGCTGAAGGGGTTTGCAGCCTCATGGGAAGAAAGATGATATTGGCCAACCAGACACCCCAGGGCTCCCAGGGACTAAGTCATCAACGAAGGGGTATGTATGCTTCCAGTCACGATTGTGGCAGAGGAATGCCTTGTCAGACATCAGTGGGAGGAGAGGCCCTTGATCCTATGAAGACTACATAGATGCCCCAGCATGTAGAAATCAAGGGAGAAGGTGTGATAGGTGGGTGTGTGTTTGACGGAGGGGCATCTTCTTGGACGTAGGGGGAGGGGGTATGGGTTGGAGGTTTTCTTGGAGTGGGCGAAACCAGGAAAGGGTATAACATTTGAAATGTAAATGAAGAATATATTCAACTAAAAAATGAAGTGGTAAAAAGAGGCAAATGGAGGGTGAGGCCTAGGAGGGAAGGGAATAGGGATGGGAAATGGTGGTGTCAGGCTTCAGGAGAGATGGTTAGATGGCCATGAAAATAAATGGAATCTGTAACTGTTGGGGGTGAGGAGGTAGGGAAATCTCCAGGACAAGACAGAGACCAGAGATAAGAGAGATGCCCAAGAATCAATGGAGGTGACCTTAGATGTGACACACTACATTGGGGATATGGAACCTAAAAAGGCCATCTCATGTACCCATGTAGGAACCCAAGAATATCGATAGAGACACCAACTCACCCACAAAACTTTGAACCCAAAATATTTCCTGTCAACAAGAAGTGCAGGCACAGGGAATGGAACACAGACTGAAGGAATTGCCAGACAATAACTGACCAAATTTGAGACATGCCATGGGCAAGCACCAAACTCTAACACTATTACTGATGTTCTGTTATGCTTGCAAACAGGAATATATTGTCCTCTGAGAGTCTCAATGCAGCAGCTAAATCTGACAGATATTGACACCCACAGTTGGAGAATGGAGCTTGCAGACTTTTTGAAAGAATAGAAGGATGGCGATGCAGGCATGAAGGGGATAGGAATGCCACAGGAAGAATAACAAATTCAACTAACCTGGACCCTTGGGGCTCTCAAAGTTTGAACCAGGAACCAAAGAAGATACACCAGGTGGATCTAGTCCTCCCTGCTCATATGTAGCAGATGTGCAGCTTGACCATTATCTAGGACCTGAACAACTAGCAGTGGATATCCCAAAAGCTGTTGCCTGTAGGTGGGATATGCTTTATAAGTGGGCTGCCTTGTATGGCCTCAGGGAAAGAGCAAGGGCCTAGTCTTGCAGAAATTTGAAATGTTAAGAGGATCTCAGTATGTTCAGAGAAGAAGGTAAGGAGGCATGGGGGATGAAATGTGGGAAGGGGTGACTGGGAGGGGGACCCTGAGTGGTGTATAAAGTGAACAAGTACAAAAAATTTAAAAACTGAGGAAAATGGCTATATTATACATGAGGAATAGATGGATAAATCCTTTAGTGAATAATCTATACTTATATTTGGTAAAGAAAAACAATGGAAAAATAAAATTTCCCCTTTGCTAGTTATTATTGGCTTTCAACTTGACTACATATGGAATGAACTTTAATCCAGAATGGATGGAACATCTATTAGATAATATTTGCTTGGTTTGAAGTGAGTGAATTCACTTTTAGTCCAGTCTTTTGACGTAAAAAGATACACAGCTTTGATCTGGATATTGGGGTGAAAAGACATGTACCTTTCATCCAGATCTTGAAATAGAAGACATACACCTTTAATTCAGATCTTGACATAGGAAGATACAAGTTTAAATTCGGCCAAACATTATACTGAAAATATTTTTAGGACATAGATTTTTTTTTCTTTACTTGTTTGCCCTCACCTTGCTAGCACATGCATTCTTTCACTGGCATTGTATTCCAGCATATGCTATAAAGCAGCTGAGACACCCAAATTTGTAGACTGAGCAGCTATTAGATTCTTGGACTTGTGGTTTTCAGCTGGCCTCTGTTGGATTAGCAATCAGTACACCATTTCAATTTATCACAAAATCTCAACTCTCCTCTGAGAGCTCGCGCTCTCCCTCTCTCTCTCTGTCTCTCTCTGTCTGTCTCTGTCTCTCTGTCTCTGTCTCTCTCTCTGTCTCTCTCTGTCTCTGTCTCTCTCTCTTTCTCTCTCTCTCTCTCTCTCTCTCTCTCTCTCTCACACACACACACACACACACACACACACACACACAACCTATGATAATATACCTCTCTTACAGCAAAATTGCAACTGAAATCAATGCCCCTGATAACTATGTTGGTGATAATTTCCTCAGTACTCTCTGCTCCTTTACCAGAGATCCAATGAATACTTGTCCTCCATTGCTGGAAGATGATCCTGAAGCATGGGGTGAGGGGTTTCTTAATCAATGTAGTCTTGAATTCTCTCCACTTTTTTTTGGTTTAATGATTCCATTCGATTACATCTCAAATCATATCCCACTTTCCAGTTACACCTCCACAACAGCCCTTCCCACAACTGGCCTCTCCCTCCTCCCATTTTCCTCTATAAGGGTGCTCTCCCACCCATCCATCCTCTCCTCCACTACTCCAGCATCTCCCTATCCTGGAGCATCAAATCTCCACAGGACTAAGGGCTTCCCCTCCCACTGATGTCAGACAAGGCCATCCTCTGCTATATGCTTATCTAAAGCCATGGATCCCTCCCTGTACACTTCTGGGTTGGTGGTTCAGTCCCAGGGACACTGGGTGGTCTGGCCAGCCAACATTGTTCTTCCTATGGGGTTGCAAAGTCTCTTCATTCCTACAGTCCTTCTGCCTGCTCCCCCACCAGGGTCCCTGAGCTCAATCTGATGGTTGGCTCTAAGTATCCACATCAACATTGTTCATTTGCTTGCTGAACCTCCCACGGAACAGCCACACCAGGTTCCTGTCAGCAAGTGACTCTTGACAACTGCAACAGTGTCAGGGTTTGGTGTCTGCAGACAGGATGGATACCAAGGTGTGGCATTCCCCAGATAGTTCTTCTTTCAGTCTGTGCTCCATATTTGTTTCTGTCTTTCCTTTGGACAGGAACATTTCTGGGTTAAAATCTTTGAGATCTGTGGGTGGCCCCATCCCTTGACCAGGAGTTATGCCTATCTACTGGAGGTTGTTTCTACAGGTTGGAGATCCCCTTTGCTACACATTTCATTTTCTAATTCCTTTCTGGTCTCATGAGCTAAGCTTAGTATTACCAATGCACTAATTGATCTGATAAAACTCTAGAACAAGAGGTAGTATTGAGTAGTCCTTTCATATCAGCACAAGAAACAAATTAAAAGCATCCAGTCTTTGAATTCAGACTAAAAGAAGCATTTGTGTATTGCTTGTCCTTCACGTCCTTTAAGCTTACTTTTCACACTAAATTGTATTCTACAAGTATTATAGTACAGGAGGATAAACTTTAGGAACTGATTTATGTACAACATAAGGACGGGTAAATACTAACTTTTTCTCATTTTGCTTGCTTTATTAGAAAATCAAGAGAGAACCTGATGTCAATAATTTTATAGATCTGATACTCTAGGGAATGTGTGGGAATGGATTTTAAGAGTGTAGGATAATGATGGAAGGAAAATAAAAAT
Organism: Apodemus agrarius; assembly: GCA_964023405.1. NCBI lineage: Eukaryota > Metazoa > Chordata > Mammalia > Rodentia > Muridae > Apodemus > Apodemus agrarius. The sequence continues at coordinate 83,466,130 of OZ030008.1, forward strand.
AGATCATGCTGAGTTTATTGATATGGGCCCTCTGACTATTTCTGTTTAATATTATATTTCTAGATTTAATAGGGAAGCTTGCACAGTTAAAAAAAGTGTCAGAAATTTGTTTGAGTTGATAGCTGAAGCATTTATCAAAAGATGGGCCACTGAAAAGGAGTTGGAGATGTCTGATATCCCTTGGCTTTGTGCTGATGAAAGGATTTCCAGACTCAGGGAAATTGCAATGCTAGAGTAGATACTTTGTGTAAAACATAATCCTCCACAATGGGAAGACCCAGGAGATATTACTTTCAGGAATCCTATAATACACTAACTGGTAAGAGGGGCATCAGCACATTTTAAGATTTGGTTCTTGCCCTTTTCCTTGTGCTAGACCTTAGGGTTGGAGGTGCTGTTGCTCATTTAGATGAGTTAAATGCAATGGGTTTAATTGGGCCCTAAGATAATAGGGCCAGCTGGCAGCATTGAATCCCCAGAGACAAGGTGATCATAGTTATTATAATGAATAGAGTAGACAAAGCAATGTTTATATTGACATAGCCCATAATGGTCAGCACAGAAGTGGTGAAATTTATAATGGCATGACTCGTTTAGACCTTTGGTACTGGCTAATCAGTCATGGTGTTTCCAGGCATGAAATGTATAGGAAGCCTACTCCATATCTGTTTGATCTGTATAAACAGAAAAAAAATCCCAAACGAATTAAATAAAATCTGCATAGGATCACTGCTAAAGGAAATCTCGGCCTATGAATCAATATCCTGACTTGTGCCAGTTTGCAGACCCAAAATCCCTTGAATGAAGGTGTGGCCAGTTTCCCCTGAGGAAGGATCTTGAAAAGACAGCTAAAAGTTTTACTCTTTTTTCTCCAATTCTTTCCCAGAGGGACCTATGTCCTTTACAAGAGTATGTGTACAATGGGGGAAATGAAATAATCAGTCTTTCAGGGATCTATTGGATACTGGTTCTGAATTTACTCTGATTCCACGAGATCACAAGAAACATTGTGGCATTCTAGTTAAAGTAGAGGTTTGAGACTTCTGGTTTCTGTCTCTGGCATGGGACCATCCTCTGCTACAGCATATCATATCCAAGTGGCACAGGGGAGGTAGCTAACCACCCAGGAGTGCAGAGAGGCCAAATAGCACAGATAGAATCACTGCTGCTTCTCGTAGGAAACAGCCAGAAATCCTGAGTAAACAAGAAATCTAGGAGCAGCCTGGGACAGGAGTCTTCTGGTTTCTGCCCACACCCAGAGCTGATGGAGCCATAGAACTACAGACCCATATACAACCAAAAGAGAGCTGGTCTCACAGGAGTAACTGTATACCTGTGTACACAGAGAGAATGGGTCTCCCAGGAACACAATACAGATACCTGCAGGACAGAAATGCCAAAGTCAGAGGCAGCAACACCAGCTAACACCAGAGATAAGCAGATGGCAAAAGGCAAAAGTAAGAACATTACCAACAGAAACCAAGGCAGCATGGCACCATCTGAACCAAGTTCTCTTACAATGGCAAGTCCTGGATACTCCAACACACTAGAAAAGCAAGATCTGGATTTAAAACCCCCTCTCATGATGCTGATAGAGGACTTCAAGAAGGACATAAATAATTCTCTTAAAGAAATACAGGAGAACATGGGTCAACAGGTAGAAGCCCTTAGAGAGAAAACACAAAAATCTGTTAAAGAATTGTAGGAAAACACACACACACACACACACACACACACACATAACAACAACAACAAAAACAACAACAACAACAACAACAACAAACAAGTGAAGGAACTGAACAAAAACATCCAGGCACTGAAAACAGAAGTAGAAACAACAATGAAACCACAAAGGGAGACAACTCTGGAGAAAGAAAACCTTAGAAAGAAATCAGGAGTCATAGATGCAAACATAGACAACAGAATACAAGATAGAAGAAAGAATCTCCAGTGTTGAAGATAGCATAGAAAGCATTGACTCAACAGTCAAAGAAAATACAAAATGCAAAAAGATTGTAACCAAAACCATATAGGAAATCCAGAACACATTAAGGAGACCCAACCTAAGGATTATAGGTATAGAAGAGAGCAAAGATTTACAACTTAAAGGGCCAGTAAATGTCTTCAAGAAAATTATAGAAGAAAACTTTCCTAACCTAAAGAGAGAGATGGCCATGAACATATAAGAAGTGTAAAGTACTACAAAGAGACCAGAACAGAACAGAAATTCCTCCCATCACATAATATTCAAAACTCCAAATGTACTAAACAAAGAAAGAATATTAACACCACTAAGGGAAAAAAGGCCAAGTAACATATAAAGCCTATCAAAATCAAAATTACATTAGACTTCTTACCAGTGACCATGAAAGCAAGAAGATCCTAGGAAGATCTCATACAAACCTAATAGAACACAAATGCCAGCCCAGACTACTATACCCAGTAAAGCTCTCAATAACCATAGATAAAGAAACCAAGATATTCAATGATAAAATCAAGTTGTACAAATCTTTTCACAAATCCAGCCCTGCACATGATAATAGATGGAAAAAGCCAATATAAAGAGGGCAACTACACCCTAGAAAAAGAAAAATAGTAATCTTCTTTTCACAAAACCAAAAAAAGATAATCATACAAACATAAAATAACATAAAAATAACATCAAATATAACAGGAAGCAACAGTCACTATTCCTTAATATAGCTTAATGTCAATTGACTCAATTCCCCAATAAAAAGACATATACTAACAGACTGAATATGTTAACAGGACCCAGAAATTTGCTGCATACACACCTCAATGACAAAGACAAACACTACCTCAGAGTAAAAGGCTAGAAAACAATATATAATTTATATGGTCACAACAGATAATATATATGGTCACAAAACAGACCTCAACAGATATGAGAAGATAATCCCAAGTCTCCTATCAGATCACTGTTGTAAGGGTAGTCTTCAGTAGCATCAAAAACAAAAGAAAACCCACATACAAATGGAAGCTGAACAGGTGCTCTACTCAATGATAACTTGGTCAAGGAAGAAATAGGGAAAGAAATCAAAGACTTTTTAGAATTGAATGAAAATGAAGGCACAACATACCCAAATTCATGGAAAACAATGAAAGCAGTGCTAAGAGGAAAACTGATAACTCTGAGTACCTCAAAAAGAAGCGGGAGAGAGCACGTTGGAGCTGGAGAACGCCATACTAAGTGAGGTAACCCAGTCTCAAAAGAATACCCATGGTATGCAGTCACTGATAAGTGGATATTAGCCTAGGATCTTGAAACAACAAAGATACAATTCACATACCAAAGGATGTATGACAAGAAGAAAGGAGTGGACACTGGTGCTGGAAAGGATCAAAGCATCAATGTTGGGGAATGCAAGAACAGGGAAGAGGGAAGGGGTGGAAGAGGGAGCAGGGGGAAGGAAAAGGGCATGTGGGACCTTTGGGGGGTGGGTAACCAGAAAAAGGGAAATGAATTGTAAATATAGAATATATCCAATAAAAAATAAAAAAAATAAAAAAAGAAGCTGGAGAGAGCATGCACTAGTAGCTTAACTGCACACCTGAAAGCTCTAGAACAGAAGGAAACTAAACAAACCCAAGATTGAATAGATAGCAAGAAATCATCAAACTCAGGGCTGAAATCAACCAAGTAGAAACAAAAAGAACTATAACAAGAATCAACAAAACCAGGAGCTGTTTCTTTGAGAAAATCAACTAGATAGAAAAACCCTTAGCTAGACTAACCAGAGGGCACAGAGACAGTAGGTAAAGTAACAAAATCAGAAATGAAAAGGGATACATATCAACAGAAACTGAAGAAATTCAAAAAATCATCAGATCCTACTATAAAAGACTTCTCGACACAGTTGAGAAATCTACATGAAACGAACAATATTCTAGACAGGTACCAAATACCAAGTTAAGTCGGGATCAGATAGACCATCTAAATAGTCCCATAACCCCTAAAGAAATAGAAGTAGTCATTGAAATTCTCCCAACCAAAATAAGCAGTGGACTAGATGGTTTTAGTACAGAATTCTATCAGACCTTCAAAGAAGATCTAACACCAATACTTTTCAAACTTCTCCACAAAATAGAAACAGAAGGAATACTTCCCAACTCGTACTATGAAGCCACAATTATGCTGATATCAAAACAACACAAACATCCAATAAAAAAAGAAAACTTCAGACCAATTTCCCTTATGAATATCAATGCAAAATTACTCAATAATATTCTTGCTAAGTGAATCCAAGAACACATCAAAAGGATCATTCACTATGACCAAGTAGGCTTCATCCAAGGGATGCTTCAATATACAGAAATCCATCAATATATTCCACTACATAAAGAAACACAAAGAAAAACAACCACATGGTTATTTCATTAGATGCTAAAAAAGGTTTGACAAAATTCAGCATTCTTTTATGTTAAAAGTCTTACAAATATCAGGAATTTCAGGCCCATACCTAAACCTATTAAAAGCAATATACAGCAAACCAGTAGCCAACATCAAAATAAATGGAGAGAAACTTGAAGCAATCTGACTAAAATCTGGGACTACACAAGGATGACCTCTCTCTCCATATCTATTCAATATAGTACTTATAGTTCAAGCTAGAGCATTTAGACAGCAAAAGGAAGTCAAAAGGATACAAATTGGAAAGGAAGAAGTCAAATTATCACTATTTTCAGATGATATCATATACATACATATGCGACCCAAAAAAATGCAGCTACAAAAATCTTACAGCTGATAAATAACTTCAGCAAAGTGGCCAGATATAACTTACTCAAACAAATCAGTAGTCTTCATATACTCAAAGGATAAACAGGATGAGAAAGAAATTAGGGAAATGACACCCTTCACAATAGTCACAAACAATATAAAATATCTTGGTGTCACTGTAACCAAATAAGGGAAAGTTCTGTATGACAAGAACTTCAAGTCTCTGAAGAAAGAAATTGAAGAAGACCTCAGAATTTGGAAAGAACTCTCATTCTTATGGTTTGATACAACTAATATAGTAAAAATTGCCATCTTGCCAATAGCAATCTAAAGATTCAGTGAAATCCCCCTAAAAACTCCAACTCAATTCTTCATAGAGTTAGAAAGAGCAATTCTCAAATTCATCAAACTCAGGGCTGAAATCAACCAAGTAGAAACAAAAAGAACTATACCAATATTCAACAAAATAAGGAGCTGGTTCTTTGAGAAAATCAACAAGATAGATAAACCCTTAGCTAGACTAACCAGAGGGCACAGAGATAGTATGTCTTGAGATTTCACATCATGCCAGTCAGAATGACTAAGATAAAAAACACAGATGACAGCAGATGCTGGCAAGGATGTGGAGAATGGGGTGCTGGAGAGGATGTGAAGAACGGGGACCAGTCCTCCATTGCTGGTTGAATGTAATTTTGTTCAACCACTCTGGCAATCAGTTTGATGGTTCCTCAGAAAAGTAGGCCTAATACTACCTTTGGGTACTGCTCTACCACTTATTGGCATATACCCACAGGATTCTCCAACATGTAATAAAGCACATGCTCTACTATGTTCATAGCAGCCTTATTTTTAATAGCCAGAAGCTGGAAAGAACCCAGATGTCCTTTCGCAGAAGAATGGACACAGAAAATGTGGTATATTTACACAATGCAATACTACTCACCTGTTAAAAACAATGAATTCATGAAATTCTTAAGCAAATAGGTGGAACTGGAAAATATCATCTTGAGTGAAGTAACCCAATCACAAAAGAACACACATGATACACACTCACTGATAAGTGAATATTAGCCCAGAAGCTTGGAATACCCAAGACACAATTCACAGATCAAATCAAGCTCAAGGAGAAGAAAGAACAAAGTATGGATAGTGTGGTCCTTCTTAGAAGGGGAAACAAAATATCCATAGAAGTTTCCTTCTACAGAGAGGAAGTGTAGAGTAGAGTCTGAGGGAAAGACCACCTAGAGACTGCTCCGCCTAGGAATTCATCCCATATACAGTTACAAAACCCAGATACTATTGTGGATGCCCAAAATTGCTTGCTGACTGGAGCATGATATATATAGCTGTCACCCGGGAGACTCTGCTAGTGCATGACAAATACGGAGGGGGAAACTCTCAGCCAGCCGTTGAACTGAGCATAGTGTCCCCAATGGAGGAGCTAGAGAAAGGACCCAATGAGCTGAAAGGTTTGCAGAGCCATAGGAACAACAAGATGAGCCACTCAGTAACCCCAGACTCATAGGAACTAAACCATCAACCAATGAGTACACATGAAGTTACCCATTTCTCCAGATGCATAGGCAGCAGAGAATGGCCTTGGAGGACATCAAAGGCAGGAGAGGCCTTTGGTCCTAGGAAGGTTTGATGCCTCTGTATAGGGGAATACTGGGATAGGGAAGCAGGAGTGGGTTAATTGGAGAACAGGGAGAGGGGAGATGGGTTATGGGATTTTCAGGGACAGGAACCAGGGGACCGGGAAATGGTAGAACATTTGAAATGTAAATAAGGAATATATCTAATAAAAAACTTTTTTTCTTTTTTTTAACTTTTATTTTCTATATTCTATGTTTACATTCCAAAGGCTTTCCCCTTTCTCAGTCCCCCCCCACCATACATCCCATAATTCCTCTCCCCCCAACTATTCCCCAATCATTCCCCCTCTCCCCACGGTTTCTCTACAAAACTGGATCCAATCTTTACAGGCCCAGGGTCTTCTCCTTTCTTCTTCTTGGGAATCATTTGACTTGCTAATTGTGCCTTGAGTATTTAGGGCTTCTGGGCTCATTAATATCCACTTATCAGTGATTGCATTTCATGTGTATTCTTTTGTGATTGGGTTTTAAAAACTGAAAAAATATAAAGTAGGGGCTATGGAGGACAGGTGACTAATGGAGTTTTGACTGATGTCCAACTCACAGTACGTTCAATAAGCTCCTGGATACATTGTGTCTTCTTTTCTCCAGTTCCAGAATATAGAGTTGGGATAGATATACTTAGAAATCAGCAGAATTATCACATTTGTTCCCAGACCTATGGAGTGAGGGCTATTATGGTTGGAAAGGCTAAGTGGAAGCCTTTAGAGTTATCTCTGCCAAAGAAAATAATGAATCAAAAACAACATTCTTGGAGGAATTGCAGAAATTACTGCCACTATCAAGGATTTAAAAGATGCAGAGGTGGTGGCTCCCTCCACATCTCTCTTTTACTCTCCTATCTGACCAGTGTAGGGAACAGATGTATCATGGAGAATGAAAGCTGACTATCAAAAACTAAATCAGCTTCTGGCTATTATAAATAAGGCTGCTATGAATATAGTGGGCCATGTGTCCTTATTACATATTGGAACATTTTCTGGGTATATACCCAGGCATGTTATAGCTGGGTCCTCTGATAATACTATGTCCAATTTTCTCCTATACTGCCAAACTGATCTCCAGAGTGGTTTTACCAGCTTGCAATCCCACCAGCATGGAAGAATACTCCTCTTTCCCCACATCCTTGCCAACATCTGCTGTCATCTGTGTTTTTTTTATCTTAGTCACTCTGACTGGCATGAAGTGGAATCCCAAGTTTGTTTTTAATTTGCATTTCCATAAGGACTGAGGATGTTGAATTTTCCTTGAGGTGCTTCTCAGCCATTCGGTATTCCTCAGTTGAGAATTCTTTGTTTCGTTCTGTATGCCATTTTTAAATAGGGTTATTTGGTTCTCTGGAGTCCAGATGTCCCTCAACAGAGAAATTCATACAGAAAATGTGATACATTAATACAATGGATACTACTCAGCTATTAAAAACAATTAATTCATGAAATACCTAGGAAAATAGATGGAACTAGAAAATATCATCCTGAGTGAGGTAACCCAATCACAAAAGAACACACATGGTATGCACTCATTGAAAAATGGATATTAGCCCAGAAGCTTCAATACCCAAGATATTATTCACAGACCAAATGAAGCTTAAGAGGAAAGAAAACTGTTTCTTCTTAGAAGGAGGGACAATACCCATGGGAG